>OX459028.1:68267851-69646137 GCA_949775025.1 Tricholauxania praeusta
TACATAATTTAACAAGAAACTTGCAGATCTAGGAATAATGTTTAAAAAAATCACTTGCTTATAGCTCGGATTTATTCTTTCTCAAAATCTTAAAAGAAATATCTATGGTATAAGATTTTCGATGTAAGTATCTTATAAGAAATTTTTTTCGAAAACTTTCTCGATAATAGCATTTCTGCGTTGAGCATAGGCTATATAAAAAGCATAAAATTGAAACAAAGGCTGGAGAAGTCTTCAGTCAGTCAAACTTTAGATTTTTTTCATCCATACAAAGTTAAAGTTATTCATATACCTTCTGGACTTTCGTGAAACTAAAGTTAACAACAATTTCCAAAACATTTGGGGAATATCTTTAAGCAAAAGAATACGACAGAAAAAACAAACACATTTAACTAAGCTACAGAGACTGATGGATCTTTAAAAGTGCATCGCAAATAAAAATGGTAACCCTACGGTACTATGCCGCTCTTTTGTGTTGCCTAATGCAATTATCACTATTACCGTCACCACTGCGACCAATGACATAACCATCATCGTCATCGTCATTCACATCATACTCATTGTGCCGGTCAAGTGGAGCAAGTGTGTCAACAATTTGGCAAACATTGCCAAATGCAAGCTGATACAACATGAAAACCAATACCACAATGGGACATTGAGACCAGCAGAACTATTATCGTCACATACATACAAGCGGTTACATGAAGAAAAAAAATCATTTAAATGAAGCTAAAAGCAGAGCAGTAAGTACTTTAGGTAATAAGTTCAAGTACGAGTACAAGTGTAGATGCAGGTACTGAAATTTAAGTACTTTGCTACTGATACTTGAAAAATGTGATACTTATACTTGCAAGTGCCAGTATTTCAAGTATCGCTAAGTGCCCTAACCTTTGTACCGCTTGTTAGTACCGCTTACACTCAATTGTAATGTAAGATTTTCCTACATATGCATATACTGCTACTTTGGTATCAGAACTCTGGCTAAAATTACATCCCTTAGCAACATTTTATTTGAAATTTCAGCAAAAATACCCTACAATGAATAAGAAAAACTTTAAAGTAGGTGTTTATTAAAACCGCTTTATAAATAAAACTAGTTGTACAAATACACTGGTGATGGCTTTTATGTTTTGTGAAAATGTACTGAATCAAGACTTCAAATGTACTTTTCAGATGCCGAATGTACTTCTTCGTTATGAACATTAAAAAGTGACTTAAAATTCCAAAAATTCAAACAAGAAGAATAGGTTAGGAAACTATTACGGTATTTTATTTTTTAATTTATTTTTAATTTACTAAAAAAAAATGATAATTGAAATGTACTGAAAATGTATCGAAAATGTACTGAAAATTAGTCAAATATACTAAAAAGGTACTACAAACTTTTTCAATTACTAGCGACAACTTTTCACGACGCAAATATACTGAAAAAAATACAAATGTATCAAAAATGCTATCACTAAAGCAGACTGACATTTAAAGTTCATTTTGGATATCATGACGTATGAGTAACATTTAATTGCTTCTTCGCTTTCTTATTTTTAAAGCAACATTTTCAAAAACAAATTGTGGCAGAGTTATGAAAATGGTAACGCGAAGTAAATGAATTGGTTAATTATAAATTTGTGATAATGCCAAAATACTGCATTAATTGTTCCAAAAATAATGCATATTACATTATTAATTATGGAGTTCCGACAGGTGATCGCCGCTTCCAAACGCTCATTGCTCGTGAGACAAAACAGCGCTTGTGACAAGGTTATGACTACACCATTCGATTGGGATTTATTCAAAATACATTTTGAACAAGGGTGTCCCAAGCCCTTAAGAGACCAATTGTTCAAAGGACAAACCTTCATTGCACCAGTCAATAGGAAAATATTGAAAATTCATTTTGAACATGAGAGCGGGCATCGCCTTGCTAATAAGGAATTGTTAGGTTTTAGGCAGCAAAACAACATGTTCTTGGCTTCCTAAAAGTCCGATTTGAGCTAACTTTACAAAAAAAAAATGTTTCGCGAAACGATGTTGAAAAATAGAAATCAAAACTACTATTAAAAGTACTGCACAATCGAAATAAGAACGTGAAAAAAATACTTTAGACATGAACAAAATTTTCCACATAAAATTTGACAGCCCAACTTCTCTAACAGCCCGTTTTGATTCCATTTTCGCAAAACAATTTTACTTCACCAATCGATTGAGAAATATTTTGACAATGATATGAGGCGTTTTGAAGGATTGACACAGCAAATAAAAGTTGGAATATTGCTTAATGGAAAAAAATATCACAATAAAATGTCACTACCATTTTATTATGACAAGGCAATGCATATGCTGCACCTCTCCTACAAAAACATTCCTACACTTTGTTAATAAAAATGTTTGACTTTAAGCTGTGGCTGGTGGTGCCAAGTTGAAAACAAGCAATTCTCGGCCTACTCAAAAAAAAAATTTTTTGTACCTCAAGTGGTAAAAAGTCAAATTTATTTTTTGGAAAAAAGTTGAGATTTTTTTTTTTTGTTCGTTTAAACGCAAACTACAAAACTTTGAAGTCCATGTTGTGACAAACATCGTCGAACTTCCGATTATGACAGAAATTTTTGGATTTCTACCAGGACCCCTGCTTTAACATAAAATTACAGAATTGGCCGGGTCAATCCCGGGCACTTGGCAACCCTACCAGTGGAGTAATTAGTTTTTGCTTATACCAAATGGGCTTTCTATTTTCTGTTTATTTCTAGTTTACCATCATCAAAATTTCCATTTAAATCGACTTACCAATTCTTTTTTGTGTTTGGCATATGCCACACTTAATTACTTTCATAGAAACTTTTACGGTTTTATTCAAATATTAAAGTTTACCACAGGAATAAATACAGTAATCTCATAATCCTACACCCATTTCCCTTTCATTTGGCTTAACATGGCGTATAAGTAACCTTAAATTACTATTTGTCTAAATGCAAATTTTCTTACATGGATATGAATTATTTTTTAATAACATTGTTGAAACATTTCGCTCTCTGTATAAATATTTTGAAAAAAAAAAACTTTGATCGAGATGATATCGTTTTATGTTTTATGGTTTTTTTTTTCCTGTTCTTATTCACATAAGGCACTCGAGGCACATGAGAGCACGACCGCATCTTTGTAGTTTTGCACCCCGTTGGCTTGCTTATAGCAATAGTGACATTCGATTTGTGGCAAACAAAATGAAACTAGTACTGAAGTAGGTCTTAGTGCCATCTCACTTTTCTCTTTTATTTTTGTTATTGTATTGCATAAACGTGCATTCGAATGAGGGGGTAAAATTGCGATATGCACTATAGGACTTAGTCAGTGAAGCATTTAGTTAAGTCATATATCACCTTTAAACAAAACTGACTTGTGTATGGGTGCGGATTTGTGCTTAAACTTTCTTTACAATTGCGGTTTTTTGTTTTAAGTCAATATGGTACGTCAGGCAACAGTAGAACTTTGAACTTCCTTTTCTATTTGTGGTTTGCGGTATTTAATTTAAAAGCATGCCTGTCACGTTTAATCACAAAAATTTTAAGTTCACACAAAACTTTTGGAAGTTTTTCTTTGAAAATATTCTCAAAATAAATTTTATATGTCAGATTTATAAAACGTATAAATTGATAACGCTAATTTAATAAAATAGGTTTGTGTCACGCCAAAGATTTATATTTTTGCATTAAATTATGAGACATTTTAAAGAAATATGTTATTTCTTCGGGGAAACCTTTTTTGGGAAGTACCTACATATTTAAAAATTTATTTTTCCTTTCATCGAGCCTCTTATTTGATTAAATAAAAATTCTTCAAGTTTTTAAACGAGTATAGTTAGTGTGCCGGTGAACATTTCAGGTACATGGTTTTATCATCGTTGGTATTGATAAGTAATAGGTATATATGTTTAATACGTATAATATATATAATACTATATATAATAAAGTAATTATGTGAATTAGAAAAACTAAGAGTACAATGAATATATATGGCCTCTTTTTTCTTAGATAACTTCTGAAGTTACAAAGAAAACTCTGTTAAATTAATTTATCGCGTCTGCCTCTGATATATTGTGTTAAGGCCAAAGCTATAAGGTATAGACAACGAATCTGCATTCAGAATCCAAAAAAAAAGGCATATTCTTGTTTCTTATGGCTTAAGAAATTACGCGTCTAATGAACTTCGACAAATGACGGTATTTTAGTTCAAATATATCGTCGCTCCCTTGTACAACAACCCTAATTGACAATTTTTTTAAATTTTTTGCAATTTTTTGGGAGAAGGTGTATTTGAGGTTGGTCTTCAAGAATATGTTATAAACTGGATTTAAAGAAAAAATGTCATTTAGGGCCGCTGTACAAGTGAGCGACGATATAAAAAACTACATAAGAGAATTTCTTCTATCTCAATTTTAGAGGTATTTCAAGGATATGAAATAAGCAGAACATCAATTATCTTTATCGAATCCTTATATTAGTTTTAGGGACACCAGATTTTTCTGAATACTATATACTTAGTTGAGAAGCTTAACCTTTTCCCTTCAAAACCCACTATTAATTATATCGAAATCATTTTTTACCTCCGAGATATCGTAAATTTAAGTTTTTGTTTAGCTATCCCGCCGTACTGGAAATTATGTTAATATGTATGTGAGCCTCTGAAATAATTTTCAATTAACGATATTTCCGAGAAAAAGTAAATTAAAAAAATTATGGAGAAAAAGCTTACACAAAAATCAGAGCTGCTAAAGCAAAATGGTGCACGATTTGGCGTGGAATGGCAATACACAGCAATAAAATAAAAACATAAAATGATCGATATATAGTAAATTTATAGA
This sequence comes from Tricholauxania praeusta, assembly GCA_949775025.1. Taxonomy (NCBI): domain Eukaryota; kingdom Metazoa; phylum Arthropoda; class Insecta; order Diptera; family Lauxaniidae; genus Tricholauxania; species Tricholauxania praeusta. Next base: position 68,272,704 of record OX459028.1, read on the forward strand.
TATGTATAGATATATCCTTAATATATGCACTTTTAGTGCTCAAAAACGCCTGCCTTCGAAAATGCAACGCTGGAATCGTCTGCCAAAAGGCAGACGTGATAAAATGATTTAGTAGATACTTGGTTTTTTTTTTTTTGTTTGTAATATTGCAATTTTTAAATGCAGCATTAACTATGTCAGTCTATATGACATAATCTTTATGATAATCGCAATCTGCCTGACGATAAAGTCACTCAAGTTTGCTTAAATCATAAAATTTTGAAAAAATTTTGACGCAGCAACAAAAACGTCATTTATCTCTTTTTGTGTATAGACACATTTTTAATATAAGAGGCATGCGATAATGTTGGTTAGGATATCTTATTTTAAAGGGCTCTCAATAAATAATGCAGAGACCACACAATGACAGAGATTGTTCATTTTATTTACATACAATACTGAGAATTTCATAATTTTCAACTGTACTGTTACTGTACTGTACTGTACTGTACTGTACTGTACTGTACTGTACTGTACTGTACTGTACTGTACTGTACTGTACTGTACTGTACTGTACTGTACTGTACTGTACTGTACTGTACTGTACTGTACTGTACTGTACTGTGTGAACCACCTGCGGGTAAGGGGTCAGAATATTCCCGAGGTAGGCATGCCTGTCGTAAGAGGCGACTAAACATCCATAACTTTTATTTCAGTTTTACAGCTTACCTTCGACACACTTTCACTTTCATTTCAACTCTCGCTCTTTTAGTATCACTTCACTTCACTTCATTTCATTACACTTTATTTCACTTCATTTCTTAACACCAAACGATGACGACCCGGATATGTCCCCTGACAACGATTTAACCTTATGGAAGGATGGAAGATGGAAACCGACCGCTATTTGCCGCGGCACATTGGAAGTCCTCCGGAGGCGCCAACCGTTTTTTTCCTGCGGATGGCGAAGATGGAGGTGCTGTGAGCTTGCTCTGCCGATATGTTGTCGCGGTACGTAGCATCCAGATACTTCGGGCCTTGGTCAGGCAGTGTACATTGGATGTGGGAGTAGAAGCCCGCATTGCCCCGGGCGAGCGCTAGTCCGTCCGTGTTTTCCGGGACTAGCAAAGCGCTGGTCAGGCCTCAGGGAACTGGGGTAGGGGTGTCACCCCGGGGGTATACCCGTTCCTAACATTTCGCGGCCCGCCCCCCTGCACACGATACGCTGGTATATAACTACAAAAAGCATGTCAAACTTAAAGGAAATTCTTAACGACGCGATGAACGAGAAAACGAAGGACAAGACGAGCGGCAACCCCTTCAACAGGAGACCGAGTCTACTGAGGACTCCACCAGGAAGTAGTGCCCATACCTCTGTAACCATTCAAACAGAGGAAACAAATATACCGACACAAGACGAAAACACACCGACGCAAGTACCACCAATAAGTAGCAGTCACGTTAACACAACACATACAACGACGCAAGCAGCACAGACAAATAGTGTTCCCATAAATGGCTCTCCTAGGCAGGAGTTGATCTATAAGATGAGAATTTTAGAAGAGGACGCTATAGAGCAGGGGTCGGCAAAATTAAAAGTGTGATTGTATTGGTGAGAGGAGAGAGGCTGCACCGCAAGAAATTTTTCGCAGAAATCGTTTTTGAAATGAATGTTGCGGCGGAAATTGAAAAATAAAAAAAGATTAGGAAAGGTATTCAGATTCTAAAATCTAGAGCGCAATGCATTTTTTGCTATATGTCGTCAAAAGAAAATAACGAATTGGCGACGAAAAGGTCTTTAAAATGCGTCATAATGACTTTTCGTTGAAAATTCGTTCATTTGCCATAGCTGTAAAAAAAATTCTCTATGTGCATAACAGACGATAATAGCTACATCCGCGCATGATGTTGCTTTGTCAATGGTTTTTCGACAACTGAATGAAAGAGCATAAGAATGCGTGTAATATTTGAGCGCACAATTGTGCTATGTGGTGCCGACCACTGCTATAGAGAAATGTAAAGCTGTGCTTCAAAAGATGAAAATGGCCATAGTCAAAAACAAAAACAGTTGTTTGGGTGTCAAAGATGGAATACTTCAGTTATGCGAGCTGATAGACTGCACTGAGAGTTATAGGAGAAGCTGGAAGGAAAAAGAGGCAGAAAGGTTCGTAGCCATAGCTGCAGAAAAAGACAAAATCGCTTGCTCGGAGGATGTAAGCACACCTTTAACTGGTCGGGAAAAAAGACGCGCCACAAGCCCAGCCGCTTCAGAAACAGGAAAGAGGATAAGGGAAAATGGTCCTGGCATTCGGCAAACCATAAACCGAAGACGGCAAAAAGACAAAAATAAAGATGCCAACAAAAAAGCTGAGAATACACCCGCTGTAGCGAAAAACAAAGAAGATGAAACTAAAATACCAAGGAAGAGAAGAGAAAGGGCAGCGCGAAAACGACCAGAAGCTGTACTGGTAAGACCGGTGGCTGGTAGCAGTTTTGCTGATGTACTTAAAAACCTTAAGCAATCGGTGAAACTGGAAGAGTCAGACGTGAAAATCAACTCGATACGTAAGACAAGAGATAGGGCTATTCTTTTGGAACTGGCAGAAGGCGGAAGAAAGGAACAGTTCCGTGAAGCTGTAAAGGGATCTTTGAAAGAAGCTGCAACCGTGACCGAATTAAAGGCAAAGGCAACAGTAGAGATCAGAGACTTGGACACTCTCACTAGCGTAGATGAGGTTGTTTCAGCCGTCAAAAAAGAAACCCAATATGAAAATGAGGAAGTCATAGTAAAAATTTCCAACACAAACATCCGAGAACAAAGCCGAGCATTCGCCACCCTGACAGTAGAGGCGGCAAACACCATCGCAGGAAAGCAGCGCATAAAGATCGGTTGGACATACTGCCGAGTTAAGCTACTGAGTGAGGAAAAACGGTGTTTCAGATGTTTTGGGCTAGGTCACACACAATTTAATTGTAAAGGACCTGATAGAAAAGGACAGGGTCTGTGTATCCGATGTGGAATCCAAGGCCACAAGATGAAGGACTGCACAAGTCAACCGAGATGCTGCATCTGCTCGGATGAGGGTTCTAAGTCGACGGATCATCTACCGGTAACGAGGAGGTGCTTGGCTTCCAAAAAATCAGCCCAAAGATGACAAAGTTCCTTCAAGCAAATCTACATCGAAGCGCGACCGCGGACGCATTGCTGGCACAAGTAATGATCGAGCATGAAGCAGACGTAATGATCATTAGCGAACAATATAAGACCAAAAACGGAATTTGGATTGAAGATACGACAAAAACGGCAGCGATATAGATCAAGAACAGCGCAAAGTTCCAGAGCACAGGAAACGGAAAGTGCGAATGTTTCGTCTGGATTAGTAGCAGAAATTACACCGCTATGAGCTGTTACCTCTCACCAAACGACTCTATTCAAGAATTTCAGACCAAACTCGACAACATCGAAGATACAGCGCGCCGAATCGGAGGAAATTTTATCATTGCAGGGGATTTTAACTCCAGGGCAACAGAATGGGGTATGCCTAGCACAAACTTCAGAGGAAGGCGAATATTGGATATGGTGGCTAGATTAGGCCTTATAGTCGTAAACACGGGCTCAACACCAACATTCAGGAGGCCAGGCTGTGAGGGTACAATCCCAGACATCACATTCATATCTGAGAGAATAGCCAATAAGTTGCAGGAAGTTCTGGAGGATTACACCGGCAGTGACCACCAATATTTGACATACCACATAAGACCAAACGATGACGCTGACACTGGCCACAGAAGAAAAGGTACACGAAAATGGAACCTATCAAAGCTTCGACAAAATGTTTTCTTATCTGCCATTGATGCGGGCGCCATCACGCACGGAGAAACAAATGACACTGTAAGGATGGTAGAAGACACGATGCTCTGCATCACCCAAGCTTGCGAGGCATCAATGTTAAGAATTGGTAGAAGGCAACCAAGGAAAGCTGCCTATTGGTGGACGGATGAAATAAGCTGCCTTAGAACATTATGCATCCGTAGCCGAAGAAGATACACAAGAGCAAGGAGACATGGCAACGCAGCTGTAGAAGCCCAGGACTACAAGGAAGCCAAAAAACTGCTCAAAACTGCGATACTTGCAAGTAAAAAGGAAAAATGGGAGGAACTTCGTAGCGACATCAATAATGATCCATGGGGCCTTGGTTACAAACTAGTCACGAAGAAACTTGGTGGTAAGCCTCCAATGGCAAATTTGCCAGAAGACAAAATGGAAAACATCGTAAACATGCTGTTTCCAACACACGAAGTCAGACCTACTGAAAGAAATAGGCAACCAAATGACAGCCCATTAGAACTGTTCACTGAGGAAGAGCTTACCAGGGCAGCCAGCACGATGAAGAACCAAAAGGCACCGGGTCCGGACGGGATTCCAGCCGAGATAATCCAGATTCTCGCAAGAGAACGACTTCAGTTGCTTCTTAGAGTGTATAATGCTTGTTTGACGGATGAACTTTTTCCAGAAGTTTGGAAAACACAATACCTGGTTCTTATTGGCAAGGACAAAGGCGACCCAGAGGCACCATCTTCATACCGCCCACTTTGTATGTTGGACACAGCGGGAAAACTGTTGGAAAAGCTGATAAAGCCGCGGCTATCCCAGGCGATAGAAAACTCTGGTGGTCTTCCAAACAAACAGTACGGATTCCGCCCAGGAAGGTCTACAGTCGATGCTATAACCGACGTAATAAAAAGTGTACAATCTGCGCAGAGCCATTTCAGCAGGAAAATAGTATTACTGGCAACATTAGATGTTAAAAACGCATTCAACAGTGCTAGGTGGGTAGATATGATCGACGCCCTTGAAAACAAACTCCGGATTCCAGAATATCAAAGAAGGCTGATACGTAGTTACTTACATAACAGAACGCTAATTTACGACACCAGCAGTGGCCCTCGTCGTATGGAAATATCATCAGGTGCGGCGCAAGGCTCCATCCTTGGCCCAGACCTTTGGAACGTTTGCTACGACGAAGTACTACGCATTGAGATGCCGGACGACACCTATCTGGTCGGCTACGCGGACAACATCGCAGCAGTTATCACAGCGAGAAACATCGGGCGCTGGACAGCACATTTAATACCTCAGCTAGACATATGGCTGAATAGATGTTTTGGAGAGTTGGGCTACTACATCACGCAGCTCCTGTCTGGCCACGGGTATTTCCAAAAATACCTGCACAGGATGGGAAAAACCGAGGCACCAAACTGCATATATGGTGACACAGACGTTGATGATGCGGAACACACGTTCTTCAACTGCAGGAACTGGGCTGAAAGAAGGAGCACTTTAGAAGGACAAGTTGGCCCACTAACAGTCGAAAACATCGTCCCGACGATGCTAAGAAGCGAGGAGTACTGGATGCTGATAACGAGATACGTCGAAAGCGTACTACGAATAAAGAGAAGGGACCTTGACGTTTTTCAAAGAAGACAAGATGGAGGCGGAGGCCTGGCCGCAGGCTCAGAAAGCAGTTAATGGCATTGGATGCCTAAATAAAGGGAACCCCACTGAAGTAATGCTCAAGAGAGCCTCCCAGTGGGGGAATCAATTCCCGGACAAAGAGGGAGGTGCTTTAGTGGGTATACCACTACGGAAGTCCCACACACCGACCAGGTGACGACCTGGTTGATGGTGCGAAAAGCATTTCACCTGCCTCACCCGCAAAAAAAAAAAAAAAAAAAAAAAAGCTACTGTACTGTACTGTACTGTGCTGTGCTGTACTGTACTGTACAACTGGTAAGACTCATTCTGGAGAGCACCTCAATAGCGTGGTTTTGTGACTGCTGCTTCGGCTTACTTGAATCTGCTTGGAAACAGTTTTTAATAAAGGACATACTATATGGTCAATTGACTGCATATGAAACTAAGCTTAAGCTGATACCTTCCAACACTGAATGTTATCGCACAATGCTTAATGTTTCATTTGTCTTTAAGTCCTTAAAAGGCTTTGTCAACTGTACTATGAAATAAAATTGCAATAAATGCGCCTAATCGTACCACACGAAAATCTAAGCCTCTCAGAAATCTGATTTTTGTCTAATTTGAAATAAATATTATATGGATGTGATTAAAATTAGATTCTTTTAAAAAAATCTTTTTAAGAAAATCTTCAGTTAAAACTTTTCTTAAGTTTTACAAATTCATATCAAAACTTAATTTTCTTGAAAATAATTTTATTTTAATTCAAACGAAAACAAAACCCATAGGAATTTCTTACAAAATGTTAGCAGCTAACACAAAATATTGAAAACTGATCAACAAAAACTCATGCAGCAACAGCAACAGCAACAACAAAAGTCTGCAACAACATAATCCTGTTTTGCACAACTAAGCGCTGCTGCTTGAGTAGCTTATGACTCTTTTCTCCAATTTTTTTTAAACCTTTTTCTTCCTCAACTCACTTGGCACATTCGTACTGCTCTTGGAATAACATTCACAACATAACCTGCTACAGTGGGCAATGTAAAAATATCACACAAATCCAATTAAAAGTGATAACAATTTTTCAAACGTACGCGTTTGTTATGTTTGCTGTTGTTGTTGTTTATCCTTTGCTTTTCCTATCATCTTGTTAAGGCGTTGTGTGCTTATATAGAAATGGATTTTTGAAGCACAACATGCTGCATTGCACACATCTTCAACTGGGCAACAGAGGCTTTTTTGTAAAAGGTTTTATTTTTCTCTCACTTTTTTGTTGCCGCAAGTCAAATACAGTGCTTGCAAACGAAGATTATCGCATACATTTTGTAAACATACAAACGTACAAGCCGTACCCAACAAGGAATATAAGGAGGCAATGACTTATGGCCATTTTACACAATTAGCTAAGTAGCTAAGAAAGCTAATAGCAGTAGTAGCTAAACTCTACTATTTTTATATCCTGTTTCGTAATTACGCAAAAACTCGAATTCTATATTACTTTTAGCTTATTGTTTGTATGTACTTTCCTACTTATATAAAATCGCCCACTTTTCGTTTGTATCGATAAGTTGGATTTACTTCAGTAGTTCAAATAATATGTTTGCATGAAAACTTATTGATTCAAGCAGCACAGTCCTTAGAGCTAAGTGCCGAACCTCATGCGATAATTTCGTATGTGACGTTATGGCTTATAGGGAAAAAGACTTTAAAGTGTTGAAACCATGACTTCCATTGCTAAATTTCATAAGCCGCACTAATAATTGAAACACTTGTGACATCCTTTCCTAATGGGTTTTGCATAAATACAAACATATATTGCTTAGTGCTTTTGGCTATGACAACATGACCCCAACATACAACCAACACACTTTCACTTGTTATGCATGCGGGTTTTCCCACGCTCCAGCAGATTGAGTTTTAATGTTTTTTTGTAAGCATCAGCAACAACAAGTTTCCAAGGAAATCGCGTAATTAAAATTTGTTTTGTTGTTTTCGATTTTAAATTGCTGATACTTTTTTTTTTTTTTTATTCACATTCGGTTCATTAGACAATAAATAAAGTTTTGGGATTAATGTTAATAAATTGCAAATACGTGCTAATCCCTGTAGATGGCACTGAAAGGAATTAAGGTCGTGCTGAAATTTTGATACGACAGGCGACTAAAACTTAACTGAATATGCGCCTGAAAGTATGTTATTTTCAATATTGAAGCTTTTACTTCGCAAATGTAATGGAAAGTATATTTTCAAATGCATAGTTTCAAACTCAAATAACTGCATTTTTATATTCGAGCCATGTAATTTTTTATTGTTTTGTTAATCCTATTAATGAAAGTCGGATCTACATAAAAATAAAAAAATATTAGAACTGTGTACAATCGCCACGTACAGTGGCGTCGCTACGATATTTTTCATAGGCGGGTAAATTTAAATTAAAATGGTCGATAAATTTTTCTGAAAAAAAGGATTTATTCTGTACTTTATGACGGGACATAAAGAGAATTTTGCATGAAGATGTTTTTTATTCGTTCCAATTTCCATTAAGGGGAGGGTAGGGTTTTGCCAAATTTTGTTTTTCCAATTTTTTTTATCTTCAAAAGAATCCTGTTGAAATTTGAGGTCGATTGGAGTAAAACTGACGAAGATACAGTGTCTTGAGTCTCGATGATTCTGTGTAAGTATATGAAAAAAAAGACAGTGCTAAAACTTTAAACGTGATTTTCTCGAAACTAACTTTTCAAAGTCGGTGGACACTTTTTCTCGAAAACTACGAGACCAATTTTCTTGAAATTTGACATACTTCTTTAATACATATAAAACCAGGTAATGACGAGGGCTTTTTTTATTACAACCAGTTCTGCAATAATAAACGTGCTGATTTTTGCCTTTTTTTCCAAAAAAATTCGTTTTTTGACTTAAAAATTATGTCAAAATTTTAAAAATCGTCAAAAAAAAAAAACCCTTCGTCAATACCTTAAAAAACTTATAAGCTAAAGAAAGTTTTTTTTTTTGATTTCAGATGATACCGTGATGACAGATCTTGTCCACCGCAAACCACCTTTTTTTTAGGCGTCCGCGGAAACTTGCTGCCAATGGCTTATTTTCCAATATTTTTTAATTAAATTTTTACAGAATACTCTTTAAATATTGTGCTTTTATATGCTATTTAAATAAATAAATTTACTTTTACCGTTTTGCTAAAAAACATTTTTAAACTTATGCCAAAAATGCAGCGCCAAAACCCTACCCCCTCCTTAATTAAAGATAAAGTACGTTTTGTTCAAATGTTTCCAAAAGTGACTTTTCGACTTCTTCGCGAGATGAATTCATTTATGACCCTTTGCAAATCTATGGATCCAGTGTTTTCCTTCTAAACATGAAGGAGCATTGTATGGGTAAGACGTTTTTGGGTCATTTGTAAACGAAGATAAGTCTTTAACCGTCACAAAGTGCTAAGTGACCTTTCACAAGAAGCTGCTGAACCTGGCACTGTCACTATTGAATTGAGAGATGTTTGAGATTATTTCCGAAGTAGGTCAGCGGTTTCAGGTCAGCGCGTTGGTTGGTTGGCAGGTATGTTTTTCAATATTTGGAGTTGAGGACAGATGTTGGTCAGTTCAAAATCATTAGAAAAAATGCACAGTTTTGACTCCAAAATTTCTTCAGTGGGTACATTTTCTTTGTATGCATCAATTAGTATATTTTCTAACGACTCTAAAGCATCAGGGTTTAAAAAATTACAAATTAATTATCATCATTGTCAGTTCAACAGTAATTAAAAAAAAAAAGATTATATACAGATCTTTTGCTAATCTCTTGCTCAATTTGATGAGAGTTCACATCTTCAAATTCTCATCAAACACCATATATTTTTTTGTCGGTCAAATTGTTTGTCAAACAATTTGATAAATTATTTGATCATGTGTACGCTCCTATTGAGTATGCATCTCTTATCTCGACTAACATCGTTGATACTAGAAACGGTCGATTCCATTGACACTCACAAACTAATGGAAAATTTGCTTGAAGCTCAGTTCATATACTTTTTCTTAATTGTTCATTTTGTCACATTTTCATAGACTCAAGATATATATGATCACATTAATAAAAAGTTTTGCTGAGCCCTAAAAATGTTGATCAAACAATGATATAACTTATTTCCGTGTAGGGGGAGGCAAAATGAATACACTGCCTCTCTGCAGGCAGCTTCCCCCCTTCCCACCGGTTGCGATGCCCCTGATCTCGTACCTCCTCCGTATTGCAAATAAATTCACTTTTTATCAATTTGTCCAAACTCTTCTAAAAGATGTGTAGGGTTTTCCTCATCCTTCTGCCAGCTGTTTCATGTTATGTTCTTTGATGTTGAATTTTTGATCAGCCCTGACAGCTCTATCACAATAGAAGAAAAATTAGTCTGGAATTTCAGTTTTCGAGCATCAGGAGCCTTATCTCAGCAATATTATGGCAAACGTTGGCTTCTAAATGACTTAACACAGCGCTGGCTTATTTGCAAGTGCAAAAGACTTGAAGTTTTCCCAAAGGAACTAGTCTATAGACGCCAAGTCGCACAATTTATGTGGTCATGTAATTGAAGAATAAAATAGTTTAATACCATGCCTCTATAGTATCCTTCATTGACTGTAATGCGCTGAGCTGCTTAATTTCCCAAATGACTGCACTTATCCATGCAGTTTGGAATGCTAATCTCTCCTGTTTTTGAATAACATTCGATTTTATACCTTTTATCCCAAGGTAGATGAAAAGGGAAAAATTATCCCTGACTTGTTCTTTTCTCATTGAGAGAACTCCCTTCTGAAGTTACGTTCCTCACACCATCAACTTTTACAATTGATTAAATTATTGTAAAGCGTAGCAAAATGTGAAGAAAGAAAACATTTTTTGAAATCCTAACGCAAAAACTTTGGAATTTGGTTAACCATATCTTTTTATGTCATATATAAAAAATAAAAGAAATCCGGTAATGTTGAACCTTGTTGCGATGAAGGTCAAGGTCATCCCGCAAAATTTTTCACAATGTGTACAGACACAAGTTCAACAGCTGCACACAATACCGTTGGGTTTCCCTCAAGTCTACGATTGACAACGACATCTGTGAGGATAAGTTTTATTCAATTGGTGGGTTATACACCAATTTGCATCTTTGACGGAACTATGATTTTTGAAATAAAATTACGAAATTTGCAATATCTGTTGGGATATCAATTTACTCAAATTTCAGAGTAGAACATGGAAAAAAAGGTTTTGTGAAAAATATCACACTATCAATTCAAAACAAAATGCAAAATAATCAGAGAAAATTGTCGCATAGCTCTTTAATTTCTAATTTTATTGGATATTCAATACACATTGATGGGTAAACTGCAAACATTACAGTCTTAAACTTAATATTCAATGTATTTTTACAATTTTTTTTTTTTTTTCGTGTAGACGACATCAGCATTGCCTGGTTGAATTTACATTTTGACTATAAATTCCTATTGGTAAGTACGAAACTCTTAAAAACAATCGATACTTATTGACCTAATAGGTGCATCAAAAGCAAAAGTGTCGTTTATGGAGGGTCGATCTAATTTAGAGTATTAACTTCAATTCTTTAAAAATCAAAACAATTTTTGAATAAGTACTAATGGACTTAAGCACATTTCCTTGAAAACCGTTTCTCTTCATAATGTTTCGAAAACAAAATCTGAAAATGGTTATCATTTTCGAATTAAATAGGTAAAAATCACACAAGAAACCCAGAACCTTTCCTTTTTTAGGACAGTCTAACCAATCAATGCTTTCTGAATTGCAAATGTTCTTAGGTTCCTAAGTGTGTGAATAATTTTTATTTCATACTTATGAAAAATTAAAACTTTCATGGAAAACAAAATCACAGAGCTTGTAGAGTTTTTTAATTTACTGTTGAAACTTTGAAAATTTTCCTTGAAATTGTAATGAACATTTGTTTGTATACATTTTTCTTAACAAAAATAAACCAGCAATCCTTTTACCTTTTCAACAATAAACTTTACAAAAGCAAAAACTTTTTCAATACTAAATTTTTGTTTTAATTCTCAAGATATGCAAATATTTATGTTTGCACAAAGCTTACTCGCTTTGCACACAAAGCCAAAAAGACCAAAAACAAACAAATGAGGTATTTTCTCGAAATTTGCATTATAGCAAAAGTTAATCTGTACTGCAAGCAATAAGAAGATTTTTAAGCTCTAGAATAATTTCTATTAAATTGCAGTGAAACTGCATAGTACACGCATGTGATACGCTTGTGACAAGTAAAACACCACTTATAGCACACAAAAAATTTTATACATCTACTCAAAATTAATCAGCTAAGCTCTCTAGTTCCTAAATTTTTTTTAACATAAAAATTATTTTTGAGTAAGCTATTCGTTAAAAATGAAGTTACTAAGTATTTTGGAAAAAATTTTCATACAATAGGAATAGAATTTATGAGGTCAAATCGGTAGACTGCCTTTAGGCGGTCTTGAGAAAATAAGCAAATACAATTAATAATGCAATGAATTTAACTTTTTGTAGTAATATGTTTGATGCGTACAATAAAAAATGCGTTTCATGTTTCGTTGTAATATATTTGTATAGAATGCAAAAAAATATATCAAAATATCAAAATAGAATTATTTATTCATATAACTTGTAGTGAAAGGCATAACAACAGTTCTTCTGTTGGGAAAAACATAGCCTTCAATTGCATTTTCGGCACATTATTTGTGCTTCAGAAGTGCAACGGGGAAATGTTCGACCTGTCTGTGGTAGAAAACTATACATAGCATATGTGCATTTCCACAGAAATTTATATTTTAGCCGGCCACGTTTACGATTTTTTGGAGCACACTCTTCAACCATGGTTTTTCTTGAAGTTAAGACTATCTTGAATTAATATTCAAGGTGAGACAATTAAAATTCAAAGGCCCATAATTTTTATTTAACTTTTCATGTTTTTTTTTACTATGTCTTATTTTGAATTTTAATGAAACGTGGTCGGCTAAAATGACAATTTTCGCTTCAGTGTTAAAAGTGTCCAAAAAGCAATTGAGGATTAGCATGGAGATAATATATCCAAAAAATATACGTTCTTTCACTTGGGCCTAAGCCAATTTCCGAAATAATGTCAGGTACCAACATATTTACTGGTCGATCAATTGCTTCGTGTACTTAATAGCAAACATCATAATCTCTTAGCGTTTCGCCATCAAAATTAATTGTTTTCAACATCTTGCAAGTCTCTAATCAAATTAAGGTAATTTGTAGCCAATTATATGAGTTTTAAACTTATTCCACAAATTTTTTTCACATCTCACACCCAAGACTGCCTCTAGACAGCCTATTTTCTGAGTCAGTTTACAAAGGTACCTTTTTCCAAATTAGAACTATTTTCACAAACTACACACTTACGAAAAATTTTTTTTACACAACTATGGCTACGTATTGTATATTATTTAAAATTTTTGTTTTTCACACAACACGCAAAATAATTAATTTGAGTGTTTCGCACTATTGGACTATGAGAGCTAATGCACGGATCAGAACTTGCTGCAAATGCAATCAAAAGAAAGTCTGGGACTCCACGGAATATACTTATATTATCAGAAAAAGAATCAAAAGAAAATAGCCGTGTTTTATTGGCTTTGGTTAAACCTAAAAATGAATAAAACGCATAAGTTTAACCTTTTATAATTCTGCTTTGACCAAAAGGTCAAAGCCGGCTTTAGGGTTGTATGGTTGAACGGGGCGGTAAGGGGCCTCACGTATCATTACAAATTTTTTTTTTTTAAATTATTGCCATGAAATCATTTCAAACTGTTTTTCTAGTGTCGCAGACGCTAATACCAAAGTTTTCTTTTCGTTTTCTGTTGTTTCATCACTGTTTTTATTTTTATTATGTGTCTCTATTTTAATATTTGAGCCTAGCACTGACTCGGTGCACAAGGCCTCGCGTGACCTAAGAACGTTTCATCGAAATTTCAGCAAAGTTGCCATATGTTTTTGATTATTTTAGGTTTGTGTCTATGATGCTTCAAACTTTAGCAAAGACAAAAAAAATTCAATCAATTGAACTAGAAATTGAGCTGGTTCACACATTTGTATGAGATTTTGGTTAAACCAAAGCGAATAAAACACGGCTAATAACAAAAGAAAAAGTACTCATGGTGAATTTAGACCGTCTAAAGGCGGGCTTAGGAACTTGAGCTATTTCTTTCAAGTTTTGAAACAGCTAACAGCCACAGTGAGCCAAATCTAAAGAGTTTTGTGGAAGGGGATTCTATTCGCACTAATTTCTTTGCCAAATGCAACCGTTTTTGGTTTCAAATCAGGATGAATCGGTAAAACAGCCTTAAATAATTTCTATTTTTTCGAATTCTGTTTCAAACATGGATTTGCTATAATGAAGTTTTACTGTATACTGTTATCAAATGAAACAAAACTTTTCGGCATTATGGTTGAAATATTTTACAGAAAGCGCCTTGCAATTAGTACGAGTATTTTTTTTTATCAAAGAATTATTATTTCCGATTATATTATTTCACTTTCAAATTTTATTGAGTTAAGATAATGGAACGTTTTTAAGCACGATTTAGTTAATAAGTTTCACCAACTACTATCTCTCGTACTTTGTGTTTTTATGACTAATCTTTCAAAATCAAGATTGTAAACATAAATGAACCAAAAGTTCATATTAAAACCAAATCCAAACTTTAAGTTAAAAATATAAAAAGTATGATAACCGTTGGTTTCGTTGAAATGAATAAAAATATTTTACTTCACCATCACTTCACCTAATAAAAATCATTAAGCACCATGAGAATTAACTGCCTGCCAAGCCGTAGATCTCAGACAAAGATTTAGAGGTCACAAACTTGGAAAGAGCAACAAAAAATTACTAAGTTTCTTGGATTTCGGTGAGTCATAAGCTCATATCTCGTCGACAGCTTTTATGGGTCTAATAAAGATGGAGTCATGACTTTGGCCACCTACTTCCGTTGCTCTTTTTGAACAAAATTGGCATCTTTTGGCACATGTTGAGCGGCAAAACGTTTCATGCCTAAGATTTCAGTCAGAATGTGTGAAGCGAGCTTAAATTAAATATTAACCTCTTGTATCAACAATCTTACGCTCATACGACGATTTTGTTTTTGTCAATGTTTTCATTTAAGGTTTGACCAGAAGTCAAAGGCAAGTCAACTACCACGTGTCGGTATCCTTTGAATGCTTTATACCATTCGAATTATTGTGTTTATGACAAACACCGATTGGCTGTAGGTTTTCTGCAATATATTGAGTGATTCGGCACAATAAATTTCATTTGTAACACAAAACTTATGGCAAACTCTTTTTTTCAACTGAGTCTTTCCATTGAAGAAAAAAGCAGGGCACTTAACAATATCGTACAACATTTTTTCAAATAATTCCAATATTTGCTATACATTTGTGCAAATTAAAACACTTTTCCACTTAACTTGCGATTTTAATTTCTTCTTTTACTCGTACAATGTTGTTCTAGACCGTGCACTTTCTATCACAGCAACAATAGCACCAATGGTAGCAACATCAAAAAAACTTAAATTCACCATTAAGCTTTCATTCAAGTGTAATTATTTTTAAAACATCCTGTCAATTAAAAGCACTGCCAACTTTGTTACTTAATTGAAACTTATTTACTTGACTGTCAAACTTTTTGGCTGCAAGTGCTGTTCAGTTAAGTCCCAAATGCATTTAGCGCGCAGCAGCGCATAAAAAGGATGCGATCACAGGATATTTTTCCTTCCCCGTTTTTTTTTTTTTTTTTTCGTTGAATTTTCCAATATCTTGAAACAACAATTATTACAACAAAAACATTAGTGCACTTCTCACTGGTGATGGAAATTTTTTTTTTAATTTTTTGCGCGCGCCATAAACGGAAGTTGATTCGCTTTCGCGTTTGGATTTTCTTTTTTCGTCTGCTGCTTGTACTTGGTCTGTTTCCGTTTTGCTATGAGTGCAAAGTTTGTGTAGTTTCCAGAGTGTTTTTTTTTTTCTTTCATTTCATTTTTATTTTTTATTTACTTTTCATTTTATAATTTTGAAATTTATTTGCAATGCTGTAGTAAAGCTGTAATTGAGAAGTAAAGTTAAAAATTAAGGCATTTACTCAAGTTAAATGCGGTTTGCCGCAGCATTTTCTCTACCGTATTGTTAACGAAATTTTCTTCCAACTTCGGAATAAATTTCATCATATTTAAAATAAGTTTTAATAATGAAAACCCATGATAGCGATCTATTTTAAGTAACCGGAATGTATTTACTATATACCTAAGGTATAATTGTACCTTTAAAATAGTATCTGTAATTTAGTACCTGTAAAAAAAAATACGGCAAATTTAAAAAGAACACCCTTTTGTCACTCTGGAAGGAATTCGAAACGCACCACAACGCAGTAATCGATAAAAAACTCAATTTCGGATTATTTTTACGCAGAAAACCATGCGTCCGTATATGTCGACCTAACAATTTTGCAGTTTTTGTGCTGGCGCATGCGGCGACAACCCCCTTCGCCCACCTGCTGCTAAGCTGAGACAATGGTACTTCGTTAATGCAACCACTTTTAATTAAATGTCGCTCATACGTCATGTGGACTAAAATATACCATCATTCATGCATATAGTTAATAATAACAATTAAATGCTGCATTATGGAAATTTCATTTCGCAAATTAAGCTAAGAATTTGATAAGACAAATTAATAGTTGAATAGGTAGCACAAATCGTTGGTATTGATTTGGTAGATAAATTGTAGCAAAATAAAATTTAATATCAAAGTAGAGTTTTTTGGTAAATTAGCAATTAAATTAATTTTTACAATAAACGTGAAATGTTTTTGAGTGTCTAATTTAAGCAATCCTTAAGACAACATAACCTATTTTTCCGCCAATATTATTTTGGTATCTTTTTTTAGGTCAAATTTCTCCACCAAATTACTTAAAACCTTTCGGAAATGCCATCAAGCACAGCGATTACCTCATTGGATTTTAAGCTCTGGCACTAATTCAAACATTGCTATCATGGACTAATTTTACCAAACACTATTTAAATTAAATATTTATCGAGCTAAAAATTTATAAATAAAATATAAAAATCAACGCGTTTTAAAATGTTATACCAAAAATGTATGCCACGTTTTATTTGCAATAAGCTGTTAAAAGCATTATTTCACACACATGTATTTGTGAATGATATTGAATTTCGCATGTAAATATGTACATGTGTTGCGCTGTAAGCGATTTACATTTTCGTATTTACAATTACAAATCAAGCATTCCAAGCAATAGATTGCAAAAAAATAGAGTCTGTTTTTGGAATATAAGTGAGTGGTTAAGGTACCATGCATTTTGAAAAAGTGATTGAATCATGAATGTATTTTTATGCCCGTTTGGAAACTTTCTTAAGTACTAGAAAAACTTTTTTACTAACGCTACTTAACAAGCTTGGATGATCAAAGAAACCCTTAGAGGAAAGCTCAACATTATTGTTATCGAAATCATCCCATATGCAAACTTACCTTACACGGCTCATTGATTAGGCAGCCACTTTTAGAAAACATATTGTTGCCGAGAAAACTAAAGCAACAGCAAACACTTCCCCAAATTTATAAAATATGAGGGAATAAAATAAGCGCCAATACATCGTAATGCTATCTGGATTCTCACTGCTCACTGCAAGTGACATCATGAATGCTGTAGCAGTAAGAAGTTTCCAATATTTTTTGAAAATCAAACATAAACTTAATACACACAAAATTATGGCCATTTAAGTCATATATTTAATCTCTTTGTCGCATGCTTGTTAATATTCGTTCCTTATGAGCGCTCTGTAACGAGAAATACAAGCTTTTCAAAACTTATGTTTGTTCAAGTGTTAAGGACTAGGTGGTACCACATGATCTCGCATCACAAACTTTACTTGAACACTAACCATACTTCCATTTGAACTGAGTTCAAAGAAAGATGTTGGAAAAAACTCTCAATCGACGCTTTGGTAAAATCCCTGAGGTAGTAAGTGAAGAGGAAAACTCCAAACAACGGGGCGGTGAATGGAGGAAAATTATGTATCAAAAATCAGAACGAACTGGCACAGTATGAAACAATAGAAATAATTAGAGAACTTTTGTTCAGACCCTACGTTCCCAATGGAGTTTTAGAATATAAAAATTGTATATTGTTTCATTAACCATTTTTGTCTATCCAAAATCGAAAGGTAGTCGGAAAATCAGATCATAATTTCGAGACCCATTTTAAACCCATTCTCAGTGACTATGCAGTGAAAATTTTTTGAATTTAACTTATCGTTTTTTTTTTCACAAACTATACCAAAATTCAAACAAAGCATTTCGAAATTTTTCCCATTCACACATTATCTTTGTTGAAACAACTTTTTATGAAGTTCATATGATATGTATCTAAACTTAGCAAAATATGGGGTCACTAATATTAAACAAATGATAATTTTCCTTCGAATTACTGCTTTTGAACTTTCAGTCAGCTGTCATTCAGTTTGCAAGAATAAAATATTGAACACAGTGACGGATAATATCGCACATTGATATTTGTGAGGTGAATTCATAGGGTAACAAATTCATGGCCACAGCTATGCACTCGGTATAATCTATATCGATAAACTTTAGCAGCAAAGAACAATTGCTGGCAAATATTAAAGCAACGAGGGGGGAACATTTCAATTGCATTTTGTAGGAAAAAAATGTCTTCTAACTAGGACAAAGTTCTTTGGACTTAGCCCAATGTGATTCTGTCATGTTTCCGTACCTGAAAGAATGGCTCAGCGGAAAACGATATCAAAGTAATGTTCCATTATTTTATTTTTGTGGCATGTACTAAATGTAAATTGATTACAGTGATGATTTTGTGTAGTCTTAAATGATTTTTAATTTGAAATTTTTGATAGAAACATTTGTAGTGTTTAAGATTTTTATTTTTTATAGTAGAGTATTGCGGGCCATATTTAGGTTATGGTTAAGTAGGGGTAGGTATTAAATGGGATTCTTAGTTGTTTTTTTAAGACTTAAGGAGTTATCCTAGATTTTCATTTTCAACATTTGTGAAGTTTCAGGTGTGGTCATAGCTATTTCACAATGTGGTGGTATCTGGATAGAGGTAAATATAGCAATGAGCATTATTGAACTGTGACTGTGGGTGTTTTTCTTTTGTGATATGGACACAAAAATGTAGGGAAAACGTGATTTTGAGAAAGTTATGCTGCGCATTTTTTTTTTTTTTATTCTCTTATGTGGATAATACAGTGTCGTGTGTAATAAAGAATTTGGCTTCAAATAGTTAATTAACAGGTCTGTCCAAATTATAATTTATATTTGATTATGTCACATTGGAGTGATTCATATTTTTTCTTTGTTTTTGAAACAGGTTAAATAAGTAGTTGCGGTTACATCAAAATTAATCATTACTGGTGGCTCTCATTGAACTTTTTTGTTTTCCATAAGAATTACATTCGAAACAATGCTTTACTTGACATTGTTGTCTATATCTCATGAAAGAAAATTCTTACACAAATGTCTGCAAGCCCATTAATCTTACCATCTCCAAGACTCATAAAATTTTTCCAGTTCGCTGTTGTATCAAAAACTAACCTAGATGTTTAGACGGTGTGATATGTAAGCACATCGTACCAAAATCAATGTGTTTTGTCGTAAGCTACAATTCCTTTTCAGTCGATTGACAGGACTTTTACTTTTTTGACATTTTTCGAGTTGCTTACTTACACATTAAGACATTTTTTCAACTTTCTCAGGATTTTTCGACTCTTCACACATATTATTTTTTTCACTATTTTCGACCTTATCGTCAATTTTTAACATTTTAACGACTTCAGCCATGGTTAATGTTTTCCGAACTTCACAACAGTTTTCGAATTTTTCAATGTTTTTCGTATTTTAAAACATTTGCCGTCATTTCGGGTTTTTTCGCACATTTTTCTTGTTATGAATTAGTTACAGCTGTTCCTTAGGTAAGACGTCCACAAATTTATTCATTTATTTATTTATTTTTCAGCTGGGTTTTTGAAGCCGGGCATAAGTGCAATATACTCAGATATGTTTGTATATATGTATATGTCTATCAGCGTATAATGTTACAAATTCAAATATTCTTATGTATATGTACATAAGTGTGAGACGTACTAGTTACACGGTGCCAATATAAATGGTATCAACATTTTACATTTGAGTTTCTTGTAACGACAGGATGTGTGAATTACAAGTACAGGATTTGCACTCAATAACAGAAATTGCATGTCATTTTTTATTTTTATTTTTTTTTTTCTTTCTGCTGCCTCTTAGGGAAGAGTATGCTATGATTGAATAGACCAACGACTTGATTTAGTTACATGAAATTGAAATTTGTATACTGTGCAAGATGAAAAGCTTTCAAAATGTTTAAAAGTTATTAAGTTGCTCTTATTCAAAATCAACAGTCACAGTTTCCCATTTAGTGAATAATTTAAATAGCAGTGTGTGCGAATTAAAAATTATATAAAGATAAAAAATTCTACTAGGCTTAAGCATTAAAATCACTCAACTGTTTTCCATTATTAAATTAAGTGGCTTAACTTGAAAACTGTATCCTCTCAGTATTATGTAGTCATACTTACTTTAAGAGAAATCCTTCTTGATGCATTATTGTTAAGTAAGGACTAACACATAAAGCATAAAATATCTTAAAAATCGCGGCACCGCTGTACGCAGGAGATTCATGAAACTTTGAAACGCTGTTCTAATCCACTCAATGGAACTAGTCAATTATTTTAGCAGGAAATAAATCCCTAAAGAATTGAATTTTCAGAAAATAAATACCATAATATCAATTTTCTAAGTATTACAAGAATTTCTTTCAAAATTATATCAATATCGAAAGAGCTGTGTTTGAACAAAGTAAGCTTTTGTTCCCTATGCACAAATTTTTTAAACTATGGGCTCAAAATCTATAAAGAACCGTAATCACTAGGGAACTACAATCGTGATGAGCTTACAATCATCATACGAACACAATCATTACAGAAACAAAGTTATTATGCGAGCACCACCACTAAGGGATCACAATGATCATGAGATCCTCACCATTGTGGAAAAAATGCGAGTACAAACACTTGGAAAACAAAATGATTAGTGATCTTCTATATCAACAGGATAGTCCCCAACATTCAAAAGAGATTGACAGAAGGAACATCAATAGAGGGGCAACAAAACTGCACAAGGGAGTATTTTGGTCTGAGCAGAGTGGCTTCCAGACGCCTTCAAGTTAATTGGGCCATAATTTTCAATAAATAATTTTGCTACACCAAACATTAGCAAGAAGGTTCGTGTACCATATAGGAAATATTATATTAATCGATGAGGAAGAGATTGAAAATAGATTTTGTGACGGTCTTGACCTTACTATGGCCAGAGTTATGAGAAAACATTTCATCGGTCGTTGGGAAAAAATGGAAAATGAAATTCGCACATAACCTGAGAGATTCGCAACCCCGCTCATTAGCGGGGAACTCAAGGTGGAAAGCTGAAAAATTCATTTCGAGCACCATCTTTTAAGGGGGTGCTGTAGTCCGATTTTAATGGAGTGTTTTGACTCAATTTTATAGCGCCAATCGATTGGAAGTGGTCACATAAATTAAGGGCATCATAAGGAAAAGGTTTTCGATGAAAAGTAAAAAAATTGATTTTGAACATCGCCAATATGAAATCAATTCACTTTGTAGCACACTTTATAATTGAAATATATTAAATCAGTAGCGTAGCTAGTGGGAGCGAAAAGGGCCGTCGCCCTATTATGTTTGTAGCATCAACGACAGCAAAAAAAAACAGTAATTTGCAAAAAATATACATTTACACACATATGTATATGATGCTGGAAATACAAAAACAAAAAAATACTCGCAGTATAGAAATGGAGCAGGTATTAATTTCAGCCTACCTTACACGTAAATATCCACCCGTTGCACTCAATAAATCAAATGGCAATATTTGTGGATGTATGCACTACATGAAGAGCTCACAGAGGAAATTGAATTGATATGTGTTGATTGTATTATTGATGTGTTTGTGCGGAAATTGAATGTCTGATTGCTTAAGTTAGCAGCAAAATATGAATTTGAAAAGTTTGTAAAAATAATTTTAAGCTAATTAGAAACACTTGGCATTTTTTTGTTGCTTTTAATAGACATAAAAGGAATTTTTTCATGCGGTTAACTCATACTCCTGAGAATCAAAGTAAAATATTTAATGTTGGCAGGATTGCTTAGGGTACGGCCACGCAATGAGCGGCAAGTGGCAGTGTCAGAGCGGCAAGCGATAGAGCGGCAACAAAAAAAATTAAAACATATAAAACACTATGGAAGCGGCCACGCACTTACTGAGCGGGAAGAGCTGCAATGCACAACTTTCAATTGTGATTTAATTTGTTCTGAAAATTAGAGCGGCAATCAGTAAGCATGTCCTAAATTTTAAACTTATGCCGTCGTATCTTGTAAGCCGTGCAAGATATTGTGATGAAATTTGGTAAACAGATACATATCATATATATCATGAATTGGGAATAAAATTGGGTGGAATCGTAAAACTGGGCGTGGCACCTTATAACAATCAAAAATTTTGACTCTCTATATCTCGAAATTGGCACACATGATTCTTACAAAAAATTTAGAAATGATGCCACTGAAAGCAGTCATCAGTACTATTTTATCTACTTTACTGAAAAATGTCGTTGAAGGGCGTGGCACAGCCCACAATATTTATAAACGTTATATTAAGAGAACTAACAACGTAATCGTTATGAAATTTAATGAGTAAATATACTTGCTAAATGGTCTCTTATTACAAAAATTTGGTCCAATAGTACTTGTGGGCGTAGCATCTCCCATATAAGCAAATAACGTTTATTGTTATGGATAGTGTGCTATAAGAGTAATCTTCATAAAATTTTGTATATAGATGTCAGTTACTATAAGCTTTAAAATCAAATGAATGCAGACGCGATTACATCTGTGGGCGTGGCACCTCCCATATTAACATAAATTTGTAAGCGCTGTTTTAAGTGAACTAATGCAGCAATTGGTATGAAATTTTAGTAGCAAATCAAACTCTTGTATGGGCATACGTAAATAATGCATGAATCGGTCAGGATGTTTCCGAAGTTGTTTAAATAAGTGATGAAATTCACTGAGGCACTTGCCACTCTGCGAGTTGCCGCTCTAACGCTGTTGCTTGCCACTCATTGCGTGGCCGTACCCTTAGACGTTTTTTTTTTGTGAAATCAAGCTTATTTTTTTTAACGAGCAAAAAAAAGTCCTCAACTTTTTTCTTATATTTTTTACATAAATGTGTTGTCAAGAGAAGATTTCGGCGCAACAAGATGCGAAGATTTCTTGATTGGCTAAGTTAAACCCCAAAATATGCCCTAGGGAAATTCAGCGCCAAATTTTGGATCAAACTATTACTATGATATTCACTCTTACAGTAAAGAGGTGTTTGATAGAGTCTGGGCTTCACGGAAAAGTTTCACGCAAGAAGTCTCTAGTGACAAAAAAATTAAGAAATCTGAGGATTGAGTTTGCAAGATCTTACATGAAATGGACGACAAGTCTGCAAAATGTCACTTCTATAATATATAGACGAAGTGATTCTTATTGGTTGGCCGCGAATGTGAGTAGAAAGTTTCAAATTTTCTCCCTCCAACTCTTATATTTATAAGAATATTGCTAAAAGCCTAATTTTTGATACGAAAATAATGATGAGATGCAATGAAGATAGCCAATATAGATTGGCTCTGTAAAATTCGATCCCGTAAGTCCTTGTAATCTTTGCACAAATAACTAATGTAGAGATGTGATCTTTTCATTTTGCGGTTGAAATCACCCCTCCAAGAGGCTATATTTTTTTTTTAAATTAAGTTTCCCAACTAAATCTCTGTTTATTGGAAAAAAAACTCACCTCTTTGTGGTGTGGTTTCAATCACTCTCCCTAGTCAAAGGTATTAAACTTACCTAGGTTAGGTTAGCACCGGAAATGACAGTTGTCATCATAACTTAGGCAGCAGTTTCGCCCATTGTATATCTTCTTTATAACTTCGTTTTCAACCTATGCAAACCATTTCGAAATTTTTATTAACTTCAAAATGGATTTTGGACGCTTTTGAGCAATGTCTTCAGGAGAGCCGAAGAAGCGGCATTCGAATACCTTGAAATGCCGATTTTTAAGCGCTGGGCACTCAGAAAGATAATAAAAGACAGGCTCTTTGACGTAAGGATCTTTGCAACTTCTAAAAAGATCCACTACGTCGGAAAGTTCTTGTCTTGAGGCATGCTTGCCTATAAAATAGTGTCCTGTAATCACAGCGGCAAAGATTCTCACGGTTTCTCACTTTTTGCGTTCTATTAGCATCATAATAAAGCCAGATTGCCCTCGACGTACAACATGTGCTGTCATGTTAGACCATCTTATATTAGCCCAATTTATACATTTTGAATCAATTTTGACCTTAATTAAGGCTAGTGGTTTTATAATATAAGTTTCAGAAATGATGTCAACTTCAAAGCCTTTTCCAGCAAGTTTATATGCAGCTTCATTGCCAAAAAGTCACTATGCCCAAGAACGTAACGCACGATTAAGTTGCGTTTCTCACCTATTTCACATAGTGATTTCCTGCAATCTACGACCAAGCGGGTAATAATGCTAATATTGGAGCCAAGGGCCTTAATGACTACTTGGCTATTGACGTATATAATAAAACTGTCACTATGTTCAAAAATTTTAGATTTAATAATTTGGCATGCCTTCCAAACAGCTTAAATTGCCGCTTGAACTTGAAATACAGTACTTAAGTCATATGAAAAAATTCCATCCCTCGCACCAGAAAGCATTTTCGAATCGTCAGTGTATATTTCTCTGGAATTCGAAACGGGAGTCGAACCCATTTTATAAGGTATTTTCACTTGAAAGTTGGTTGGTAACGTAAGAGTGGGGGTGATATAATCAGTCTCACTTTGAATGTCGCAGCCAGGAAATTGAGCTTTTTAATATTTATTGATGCAGTCCCTTTACTGAAAATTTCAAGAGGCTCTAGATGGAGTAAGTGTCTAGAGCTGCAGGTGAAGTAATATTTACTATTCCGCTTACTCCAATAACTGCCATTCAAAAAAAAAATATCCGAGATTCTTATGGCATCGAATAGCTTAAGAAATTATGCGTCTAATGAAATACTCCAAATGCCGGCATCTTAGCTCAGTCATATAAAAAATCTACTAGGAAAATTACTTCAATCTCAGTTTTACAGGTATTTCAACAAATTGACAAACCAATACATCAATTATCTCGAAATGAATTTTTTTGAGATACGCCCTTTTCGCTTAGTACGGCCATTCAAATAAAATAAAAAATTGTTTTTTTTTTTTTTTTTTGGAGTTTGTGCAGAGAGATTTTTTTTCTAATGCACTTCCTTTAAGCTCAAGAAAAGACCGATTTGATGAAATTTCTTACAGAGATAAATTGAAGGATATTAAAAGAGCTGTGTTCTTTTAGTGGGATGTTCTTTTCTGTCACTACTAAGCCGCATCACCGATTTTGATAAAATTTGATAATGAGATAGATTAATTTTTGAGTTCAGATATTTGCTTTTGATGAGCCTTAATCAGGAAATTTGTTTTTACAGCTATAGTAATGGTCCAATTTGGATGAAATTGGAGATAGATTGAACTCTGAGGAAAGGTGTTTGATTTTAAGTGGTCATGCCACACTTTCAACAGGAAAATATGTTTTCACAACTAAGCTGAGGAACGGTTTTGATGAAATTTGGTGTAGAATTAGATTGAACCCTAAGAAAGCAACAGATATAGGGATTGGGCAACATGATGTCATGATCTTTAATTATCGGAGCGATGACATTTAATTTATTCATATTGGTTGAATTTCAACTAATCTGTTCAAAAAAAAAATATGCCTTAAATCTTAAATATTAATTGTTACCGAATACAATTTTTTAGCAAAGTAAATAGTCGATTTAAACATCTTATTTTCTCAACAAGAGTTTATTGGTAACGAAAATTCTTACTAAATTGTACTGATTTAATACTTAATACTGTAGAGTTTTTAAAGAAATATCACAATACTAAGAAAGCTTTGAAAATCAAGGAAGTCTACAAAAAAAAATTCGCTATTAAGTTGTGCAAAATGTTTCTGTGTAACATTCCTTTGTAATCCATCTAAAGGATTCTTGAAAAGTTCAAAATCAAGAATCTTGAATGACATTTTATTGATGTTATGAGAAGGGAAGCCAATAGGTTGCAATAAAATGCAAGGACAAAATTCAAAATAATGGCGAAAAGTGATGTGATGCAATGACGCAACAAAAACAACAGCAGAATAAGCCAAATCAATAAATTTTCATAACAAGTCCTTAAAGAAAAAAAAAGGATAAGCAAATAGCATTTCAACAATTTATCACGAATAAACTGTTGAAAACCATACAAATGGATTGAAAACGCAGTAAAGAAAAATTTTAAAATTGTGAAAATAATCTATGCTAACAAGTAAAAACATCATAAGTTGGTCTATGATCACAAGACAATCGACTTATGCTGTTTAACCTTGTTGCACTAAAAATGTGCTGCAACAGTAGATGCAGTCAGTGGAGAATGGAAAAAAAACGTAAATTTTATTTTTAACTTTTTATAGCAGTTCTGTTTACGAATAATAAATAAAACAAAATTTTACAGTAGCATGTGTTTTATTTTTTGTTATTTATTTTCTTTAATAGTTGCATTAAAATTGCATATAGTTCGCATAATAATCCAGTTAAGGACCAAGCAATTCATGTAAAAAGTTTTAAGTTCACTGACCCATCCAACAAAATGTGCCACATGAACGCAACATCAGTCAAAGTAAAAACAAAAAACTTATTTTTGGCAGGCTCAGAAAATGTTAAATGTGCTGATGTCAGTTTATATGAGATTTTAGTTAATATTTTGTTTTTAAATTTTAGCTTTGAACCAGCACTTACATTTTTTGTATAATATCTCAAAAAAAAAAAAAAAGGAGCTCTATTGAAAATTGAAATACCCAGCTGCAAATCGATGAAGTACTCTGATTTTTCATGTATGAAAAGCTATACCCTTTGTGTAGTATGTTACAAAAATGAAATTGTTACTATGATATTTTGCTTATTTACTTGCTGGCTGCCTACTTTGTATATGGAGCTGTAGGCAGTTTGGTTGCTGGCTGCCTGCTTTGTATATGGAGATGTAAGGGGTCTTGCCTGTTGGCTGCATGCTTTGTATGTGGAGATGTAGGCAACTCGCTAAACTATACAGGCACTTAGTAAGCGATGTTTTAAGGCAATCAGCCTTTTCTTTGTTACACATTGTGTATAGAGATGTAGGCAAGCTGCCTACATACACAGCGGCCATCTCTTTGTAAAAAGAATTTATAGTTGTGGCTAGAGCTGTGAGCATTACTGCCTACAATGGTATAACTATTCATGGATGTTGTTTATAACATATTTTCCGAAGGGTAGTTACGTTTTTAATTTGACTGTTTTTCTTATAAATTCGGGGAAACTATTTTAATTTAATTACTAATTTAGCAGAAGAAAAAGAACTGTATTATTTAGAATTTTTCATCAGAATAAAAATTGAACAAACAACAAAAGCATATACTTCAAACACAATATTTTTCACAAGCTAAAAATACAATCATAAATATGCAAAGTATTTAACAGCTCATTTACACCAAACAGACATTGGGTTGCAATTTAGAGCATCAAAACTTTCGAATCTACCTAATCTAATCTCTAAGTCCAAACGAATTTGGGTGCTATGTATAAGTGATGAAAACGCGTTAAAAGTGCACGTAAGCTATTCTTAAGAGGGTATTTCTTTCCACCACACTACATGCTAGGTGGTTTAACTAAGTGTACCCATATTGAAGTTGACAACATTTACTGAAATAGCTCTCCATGAAGTGCTTTGAACTTTGTGTATGGGAAGTGCAACGCCCTTTTTCGAAATTTGACTTTTTGTCCGATTCTTGGCCTGTAAATTACCGGAATACCGAATATTGTTCGGTGTTTCGCTTTGATCCATAGGTTAAATTTGGACATATGATATGAAAAATATTGAATAAAATTGAAAGAGTTTGAAAAAAATTAAAAGAAGTCGGAAAAAGTTGGAAAGTTTGAAAAAGTGTGAAAAGAGAACAGAGTAGAAAAGTCCAAAGAGTATGAAAAGTGTTGAAAGGGATTGAAAAATGTTGAAAAAGTTGAAAAAATTTGAAATATATTGAATCAGCCGGAAAAAGTTGTAAAATGTCGAAAAAATGGAAATTGAATGAGGTTGAAAAAAGTTGAATATCAATAATAAATGTCGAAAATCGGTGAAAATTTTTAAAAATGTAAGAAATAATGAAAAATGTAGAAAGATACTAAAAAAGTTGAAAAAATATGAAAAATATTGAAAAAAATCAAAAAAAACTGTTGAAAAAGTCGAAATATACTGAAGTCGAAAACTTATCGAAAAAAGTTAAAAGCTGTTGAAAGAGAGAAAGTATATACTGTTGAAAAAGTCGAAAAAAAAATTTCAAAGTCAAAAGAATGTGGAAATATTGAAAATGTTTTACAATTCCTAATTTATATACCTAATTTTATCAGAAAAACTTGCATAACTTGCGAGATATACCCTTATTGGTCTTAAAATTTGGGGCACTCGTACAATCCAGCCTTATTTTGATCCAGAAATTTATTTTGATAATTAAAAATTCTTACACCAAATTTTAGTATGATTGCTCACATATTTCGAAAGATATGCCACTTAAGGTGTTATACTTGTATGGGAGGTACCACGCCCACAGGTGCTATTTCGCCTGCATTCTATACATATATACCTTACAACAGGTGAACCACCTACATTAAATTTTACAATTGCTGCAATAGCTCACTTAAAATAGCTCTTACAAATTTTTGTTAAAATGGGGGTTCCATGCCCACTGATGTAATCCCATTGAATTTCATTTAATTTCAAAGCTTATTGTATTCGACACCTCTGCACCATCATCAAAGTCGCTGCAACATTTTTCGAAATAAGCCTGACCATATGTACATACAGTACGGGCGGTAGGCGTGTCTGTTAACCGATTGCGCCCATTTTTTATCCTAAGAAGCTTATTTGAAGGTGTGGCCAAATTTTACTCAATTGGTTTTCCTTGATTTTCCCGTAAAAGTGATTACCACTGAGAGACAGATACGCAGACAGACGAACGGATATTGCTAAATCAAGAATATATACACTTTTCTATGCCTGTTACGCCCCCTTCTATGCGTTTCAAACGGAATGGTAAAGTGAATATATCCTCTGTGTAGGGTATGCAAATAAAAACTACATTAAGCCACAGCAAACAATTCTCAAATACTTAGTTGAATTCCTGCAAAAAGACATCGAAACCAAGCATTGCCTTAACATTTCGATCAGAACAGAGCACTTTCAATAAGATCAATCAAAAAGTAACATTCATATTTTGAAAATATCTACAAAATACTTACTTCTAACAATAATAATTATAATTATAAACGCTAATAAGCAAAGGTATAGTATATGAATTTTCAAGTGGCTACTAAATAAATCGAAAATTTGACTTTTCATTTTGACAGAAATCTAATGTAGTTTTTGTCTCACCGAAATTAGTAATTAGAGTAGTTCAGAGCACTAGAATAACGCAGGAGTCCTAGGTTCAAATCTGATCGGTTTCAAATAAAAAAATTAATTAAATTTTTTTTTAGTATTAAGCTTCCTTGAATATATCGATCACATTTTTTATATGCTTCCAAAAATGTGCTTCTATATTCAAGGAAGCGTATTTCATATGCATCCAGAGATGTGAAAGGTATTGAGTTTGCATTGAAAGCAGCTTTCTGCTTCTCTTGAAGCACTCTGAAGTGCTTTATACGCGCTTCCGTTTCCCGTTGAGCAGTAATTGCACAAATACTAACGTATAGGTACAGATACCTTCACTTATGAGATATTATTTTAAAAATAATTCACAAATCACTTTAATGGATAATATCAGTGACAGCGCTGGTAAATTTGACAGTTTAATTAATTCATCAATCATAATTGCTTGGTTCACACACATTAATAGCAGCAACAGCAACGACTAACTTTGCCAGCAATTAATTAAATTCACAATTTAAATAAAATTGCAGCAGCATTCATAAATTAGCGCAATTATTAATTAGCTTCAAAATAATTGTTTTAATTGAAAGTGCGTGTTTATGTCTAGGAGCTGTTTTTATTGCTGTATATGCTGAATCAAATTTTGATTTTTTTGATGAATTTTTGTTGCTGCTTGAATTTTTTAACGCAATGAAAGTTAATCAAAACAAAATAATTTGTCAGCATTTTGATCTCAAGGAGTGATTAATTGGTAGCCCTTAAGTAAAAATTAACATTTTCTAAAATTTCAGTCTGAGGCTTGAAAATGTCTATTTTTGCTGGGCTAATGTAAAACATGTGGCTAACCGCTTAGTCAAGAATTTAAGGAGAGGTATAAAAACTACAAAAACTGTAAAAAAAGGCAGAAATATGTGGGCCACAACTTTTTTTCTTTGTAGGAACGAAAATGCTACTGATAAGGATCCAGCAGTAAACGGTGAAATTATTAAAACAAAAATCCATCTTGCAAAGCATTGATGTGTTTTCAATAGCTAAGTATCATAATTAAAAAGATACTTGCCTTTGTGGCGAAATATTGTTGAATAATTACGGTGACCATCCGTTCTGTTTTTAGCAGAACAGTTCTGTTTTTAAGGCGCTTGTTCTGCGTATTTTTTTTTAATGGAAAATTACAAAAGTGTTCTGTTTTTCGCAAATGTTCTGTTTTTTGTTCTGCTTTCATGCGCCACGCAAATCTACATTATAAGTCTATTTCTACTAACGTCAACCCTTTGCAGATCGATATGTAAGTTGTTATCGATATCAAATAGTAATCTCTATCAAAAAGCTGATTGTGCAATGTAATTACCGTGACGCTAAGTTTGTCGGTTTGGATTTGAACCCAAACTTTTCTGGTTTTTCGCTGAACGCAGAGATGAAATTTGTTTACCTTTCATGGTCCAGAAAATAATTTCGGAGTTAGAAAAAACAGGAACTGAAAGCCTAAGTAAATTGAAAGATTGTGTCAAAAGTTTTTATAAGAATTGCATTGATTATCTACATCAGTGGAATTATGCATTTAAAGAGGTTGAAGTGATGGAATGGGTACATTATTTTCATTGCGTACAATACCATCTTCGAATAAGGTTGAAAGAAATTTCACATATATTATGGGAAAGAGGAGCTAAATTAAAATTAATTACAGCGAACTATTTGATGAGTTTGCATGTGTTAAAAGTTATGTGAGATACTAAAGGAATGGACATATGGTGGAAAGCTAGTCGGGAATAAATGGGTTGAAATATTTCAATATTTTAAAAAAAATTTCATACTTTTTCAAAATATTGTTACAAAATTCCTGTCTCTTAGACGATAATTTCGATCTCCTACACTTTTCTGAGTTCGATCACTGGATTGTGTAGCATTCAAAAACACACAAGCTTATTTAATTATAAAATGGTTTATTTAAATCACAAAAGTTAGTTTTTAAACGGTACAATTGTTTATTTCATTAACATTCAAACTCTAATATTAATCTGGCATTAACAACTGTTTTACTTAAAATCCACTGTGTTAGAATCAAATGTCTTACTTTACTACTTAAAGTCAACTGTGTTACTTTATTGCTTAAATTCAACTGCCCTCAACCACTCAGACGACAACCTTTTTATACTACAGTCATCACTTTCTCGAATAATCCAGTACCTTCTAGTTTATAGACGTGGAATCCACAATTATCCAAAATGTTACCAATACCTTCTAGATGGCGTTTATCGGCGTGGAATCCACAATTATCCAGAATGTTACCAATACCTTCTAGATGGCGTTTTACGACGGCGATAATTTCTCTCGGTTGTCGACTTTTATAGTGTACTGCAGCGCCTTTTCGGTTTATCATTTTTAGTACAAAAACTACACTTGGCCGCTAGATGGCGTACAAGTATTTTTATACAGCCAGTAATGCTAGCTAGTATCGTTTAGTTTTCTTTTGTTGGTTTTTTATTTCGAGGATTTTCTGGCATAAGCCAAATTTCACTACAATATTTTAAACATAGTAAAACTTAATTTGTGTTTACCGGGTTCAAATGCCTCCACCGAAAGGGTTCTTTCTATTTTAAGCAATAAATGGACTGACGAAAAGTTCTATATGAAAACTGAGACTGTAAAATCTATTTTAATAACGAGGTGCAACTATGATCTTAACTGCTTAGAGCTTAAGTAATATTTACAAAGTCAGGAAAACATTATTAAAAAAACTTATACCTCAGAAAATTACCAATGATTTGCATTTGATGCATATATTTTTGTTACACTATTCTGCCGTTCTAAGCGAAAGGGGCATATCTCAAAAAAATAAATATTTGATGTTCTTATGACATCGGATAGCTTAAGAAATCGCTTGTCTAATAAAATGCTCCAAATGCCGGAGTCTTAGTTCAAACATATAACAAATCTCATAAGAAAATTTTCTCCATCCCAATTTTAAAGGTATTTCATTAAATTGACCTAAGCAAAACATCAATTATTTCGAAAATAAAAATTTTTTGAGATAAGCCCTTCTCGCTTAGTTCGGCAGTATTTTATTTGATTTGTTTTTTTTTTTTTGCGAATTTTTGTTACTTTCAATATAAAAAATACGTTTCTACAAACACAATGTTTGTTCTGTTTTTTTTTTTTCAATTTAAATTTATGGTCACCGTATGTATAATATGTATTTTGCTAGAGTAACATAGAGCAATGAAGACATTAAAAACATTGGTTTGTCTCGTGTGTGTAGATATAAAATTCACTTGAAATAATTGTCTTTTTAAGGCGCTTTACCAAGACAAATGTGAGGAAAATATGATTCGCTTTTAAGGTATAATATAATATTTCATAAATAGCATAGTAGATAGCGTGCAGGACTTTGGATCGTTAGAATATGAGTTCGAGACCGCCGCACAAAACGTAAGTAAAAATAAAATAAATTATATATTCTCTATTCTTTAAAAGTTATGATAAAGTCTCTTTGAAAGAACTGAAATATGTATACTTCAGAGACCGACCATAGTTAGGATTTTGGTTTTGACGTTGGAAAAATCGAAAAAATATGCACAATATTGAAAAAAGTTGAATGAGGTTGAATGAGTCGAAAAGTTATGGAAAATATTTAAAATGTTGAAAGAGATTGAAAAAATCGAAAAAGTTGGAAAATGTTGAAACAATTGAAAGAAGTTGGAAAACTCCAAAAAAGTTGAGTGAGGTTGAAAAAGTGAAAATAAATTGAAAACGTCGGAAAAATATGGAAAATGTTTGAAAGAAGTTGAAAAACTCGGTAGAAATGAAAGGCTCGAAAAAAATTGAAAAAGTCAAAAAAAAATTGAGAAGTTGAAAAAGTCAAAAAAAAATATGGAACCTGTTGAAAAAATTTTAAAGAGTTTGAAGAAACTTGATACAGTTGAAAAGACTAAAAAAGTCGAGAAAATATAGACAATGACGAAAAAAGTTGAGTAAGGTTAAAAAGTCGACCAAAATTGAATGAGGTTGAAAAAAGTTGAAAGAGGTTGAAAAACTCGAAAAGTTGAAATTAAAAAAGAAAGATTTTAAATAAGAAAAAAATCTAATTTTTCAAATTTCAAAAAATTAAAATTGTTCAGCTTTGGAGCAACCCTAGAAGTATTTTTATTTCTTTTTTTTTCATAAATGAAGATATACTCGAATATGAATTTTGAGTGTTCTTGAAGAACTCTGGAACAAAGCATTTATATGGACTTGTCTAATGTATATACTTTTAAATATTCACTTATGTAAATAAAAATAATATGCACGTACTTTAAAAATTATTCAATATCCCTATCGGAAAGTTTAAATCTTAGCCATGGTACAAATAAAAATCGCTTTGCTCTTGCTGCGCTTTCTGCTATAAGCGAAGCACTTCACTTTCGCTTTATTTGCTGCTTTAAATAAACCTTAAAATCTTACTGCTTTAAGAAAAGCATTCATTTTGGAAAACTTTTCGTAGATATCGGGAAGCAGATGTATCTAATGTTTAGTGTTTTAATTTTATATATTTGCTTGTATGGGCGGAGTTATTCTATTTCGTCAAAATTCATCCTGCTTTTGTTCGGAGTTTATTCAATCCATTCCTAGTATTTGTGTGAAATTTGCTAGCACTATCTTGTATAATTTATTTCCTCAGCTTATCCATTTTGAGTGTTGGCTTGCCTGAGAAGTTGCACGCCTTCTTATCAAAATATGCTTAGTTTTTCCTGTTGCTATTTCGGGCAGTTTCTAGTATTTATGTTAAATTTGGTTGCGTTACTTTAAGTAACTCTCGCAGTTTAGCGTTTTAAAAGATATATTTGTAGGGGCAGTAGGCGTATTAGTGAGCCAAGTTCATCCATTTTCAATCCTACTTGTTATGATTGAAATTTTAGCCTGAGTGAAAAATTTCATCAAATTCAGTTTGTAGGAGTATCATGTTTTTCTCGTTATTGTGATACTCACAGCGGACGGACTCAGTCGACTCAAGAAGTAACACTGATCTGTGAACCTTTCTATACATGTTACGTCTTCTATGCATTACAAAATTAATATACCCCAAGTGTAGATACAAAAATAAGAAAGAAAACACTTACCTATGGGCACCTTAAATTTCTGACATATTTGAAAAACCGCAGCTCTGGATAGAACATTTTAAGAGCACTGAAAACACTTTTGCAGCAACTGCAATTCACTTACACTTCTAAGCTATTTTCAATGAGATAATTTAAATAAAAATACTTGAAAAATTCTAGGAAAAATAACAACAAATTTTGAGTACATTTAAGCTTATGGAAAATTTTCAATTGCAATTGCGTTTAATTTTGTAATGTGAGCAAACGCAGCTAGACACTGCACTTGCAATGACAGCTCTGCCGGCGGCGCCGCCACAAAAAAAATTACATATTTTCACATAATTTCATTGAAATAGTTCGCTGCACTTATCACTTAAAACTTTTGAAGCTAATAATTATTCTTTTTTGTATAATTTTGATAAAACGGGTAAAATTAATAATAAATATACGAATTTCAGCTACCGAAATGAACGCGTACATACAAATGAAATTAAATCAAGCCGTGACAGGTGATGTAGAGTTGCCACCTTTTCAATCAGCGCAGTCATTTTTTTCTAACGGAAGATAAAAAATACATTCGATAAGGCCTAGTTATGCGACGTAAGGTGATGTGACGTTTAGTAACAAATAGTGGCTGTATCGTATCATAAATATTCTGAAAGTATTGCATCGCCGAAATCATTCCCTGGAAATATTGTTCTGTATTATTACTTCTAAAAAATAAGATTTAAATAAGTAATTTTAGTTTTTAAGTTATTTTACATTAATTTGATTCGTCAAATACTTTTTTTTTGCTAAATTGTATTGATTCCATTGAATTCTACAGAATTTCGCGCCACATCATATAACACATAACGTTTACGTTTTGAGTAATCAGTTGCCATATTACAGTTTCCTAATAGTTGGCAACATTTCGTCACAGCACTTGACAACGGCAAGTCTGATTTACAAGAATCTCTTCTATTTTCGATTTTTTCTATGCTTTTCGATACGATTCGTTATTATGAGACTTTCATCAACTTAATCGATATTCTCCGCCTTTTCTCGATTATTTTGGTACTTGTCAACATCTTCAACTTTAATGTTAATTTTCGATAGTATTGACATTTACTGACTTCCGATACCATTATGACCCGTACTTATCGATTTCTATTAACACCTTTGATACAATTCGACTTTTTCGATACTCTACTATTCCATACGTTTTGACACTGTAAGAATTTTTTGATACTTTTCGGCTTCAATTGACTTTTTGCAACTCTTTGAAATCATTGTACTTATTGCTTCGAAGCACTAAATAGTTCATGTGTACAAAGATTAAGATTAGCTGATAAAAATAATATTTAAGCATGCACTTTTTCAAGTAAAACGTTTAAGTTAACACTTTGTTGTATTTACACAACACATTGTATTGTATTCGCTTAAATTGATAACCATATGACTTAGTAAGAATCACGGCATGAGCAACGAAATGGCTCTTGTAACATTTAATTAACAATGCAATTACGTTCAACAGTTCAAATCGTCTCATCATTGAAGGTTGAAGTACATTTAAATCAGGGGTCGGCAAAAAACAATGTGTGTGATGTACTTCAGTTCAATTGAGCTATGGAAAATCAAATTTTGCCGACCCCTGACTTAAATTTACCATACTTAATAAGTCGTGGAACAGATTTACTTTAGCCCACATTCGCCTGATTCGGCCAGGCCCGTACCAACCCGACTTTGCGTGGGGGGGGGGCAAACAAATTGTACTATATTAAACGTCTGTTTTGAAAAAAAAAAATTTCTCAACAAAATTTTCAGCAGTTGGCAAATAAATATATACTAAAGAACATCACTCCCGGTTTTTTCGGTTATTGGAATGTGTTCTTATTTTGCTATGGGTCAACGGTCTTAGAATCAGAGAAAATTCGATTTTGGCTTATGATGCGCATTGGGGTATATAATAATGACGATGTTAGGCTGAGCGATTGGAAACAAAGATTCTATGTCACTCATTAGAGCTATTTATACGATGATTGAAAAAATGAGATCACAAGAGTTTCGATAAATACTATTTTCAAACGACAGATCTGTTGGAGAAATTAAAGCCCACAGAATTAGCTCACGCCTCAAGTCGTCCAATTCGGAATAGGCGCCAGTTAAAAATGCTGAAGAGCTCTGTTGTTGGAGAAACACTGGGTAAGCGAAACGAATCGGCCATCGTGCTAAATCAATATTCTATCATAATAATTGAAATGACCAATCGATACAGCTGATGAAATAGAATTGGGAAAGCTGCGGCCATTTGCCGATTTGAGCATCCAATTACCAAGTGAAATTGAGCTCAAAATTGCCAATGGATACTTAGATGGAATTCGTACAAAGAATGGACAATCAAACAAGTTGAAAAAACTGGAAGAAAAAAAAACATTTAAAACGGTCCAGAGTGGTCCCAAATCGTGTTTTTTGGTTCAAAAATCGCTAGAGAGCGCAAATCTTTCCAGACATAAACAATTTTTTTCAAAATGAAAGTTCCGAAAAAACAATTTTTTTGGTTCAAAATGGTTAGAAAACGCATATCTTTACAAAAACTACCATTTTTTCCTTTAATTAACGCTTACTAAAATTCCAACAAGTCTTCGGAGCCCGAATATGGAAAACAAAATATTGTTTTTTGGAACAGGCCAAAAAAAAAATTTTTAAATATATTGTGGTTCAAAAATTGCTGAAAAAGGACTGAAAATTTTTATCGAAAATTAACAATTTTCTTTTTTAATGAAACAAATCAAATTTTTTTCTAATATTTTTTGGATCAAAAATTGCTTGTCCGAAATTAATAATTTTTTCCTTGAATCAAACCTCACTGAAATTCCAACAAATACTTGGAGCGTTTTTAAGAA
Organism: Tricholauxania praeusta; assembly: GCA_949775025.1. Taxonomy (NCBI): domain Eukaryota; kingdom Metazoa; phylum Arthropoda; class Insecta; order Diptera; family Lauxaniidae; genus Tricholauxania; species Tricholauxania praeusta. The sequence goes on from OX459028.1 coordinate 68,309,875, forward strand.
AAGGCAAAAAAACAATTTTCTTGAGTAATTTTTTGGTTAAAAAATTTTTTATCGTTTCTGGCTTTCAAGCACAAACGACTTGAGTCTATAGATCTAGACATGGCTTTGAAAAGATTCAATGCACTGAAAAATCGCAAAGCACAGTTATTTTAGTAAGTTATTTATTGTTACTGTCTTAGAAAAAAATTAACTGTAAGCCCAGTATGAGCTATAAAAATAAGTTTCTTAATTGCTTTTAGTTGCGACTTTTACTTAAGTTTTCCAAAAAAAAACGCGTGGGGGGGCAAAGCCCTCCCTAGTCCCTGAGTAGATACAAGCCTGAATTAGGCAAATAAAGCTATTTAATTAAACAAAATTTGTGTAAGAAACAAGTGTCGGTCGGAGACATGGGCAATTCTCTGAAACCTTTTACTTACGATATTTCGATTATTAAAAATTCAAATCGGTGGCACAGCTACATATTCATGATTTTTATGTTTATTTTGGCTCAATAATACATATTTTAATGTTGAACACTGAAATTTTCATTGCCCCCTATTCTATAGAGATTTATTCTAAATTTTTCAATATTTCTTACACCTTTGACATTCACTTAATTCAATTAATTGGTCTGGTTATAATAACATTTTGTATGAATTTGATGATAAATTAAGTGATAGTAGTAATCGATCACTATATTTTGAGTCAGATGAACGAAATACTGTTGAGTAATTATAATTTACAGTTTTGACATTCAAATCGACCATCTGTATATGGCGCCACGTCCAGCTCAAAATCAGTGCGTGTATCACATATTTATACAAAAAAAATTTAATGCACATACTTGTTAATGTTTGAACAATCTGTGCGCGGTCCAATATTCACAAAAAATCACTAATATTTGACTTAATTGTACTTACCTTCCACCCTACGCGTATGACATCAAAAGTTGACGACAACTTTCTGATTTTTTTTATGACATATATTGAAATTGCACACTTATATAAAGAAAACCATTTTGTTCGGGGTAAATTAAAGTACATTTATTAATTTTTTATGTCGTAGTTCAAAGATGAGACATAAACGGTTTTTATTTTGGTAAGCGCTAAGCGACAAGCAGAAAAGTGGCATTAGAAAATGGGTTTTAATGAGGTGCAAATTAATAATCACTTATTAGTTTCAATAGCTGAAAATATTATATTTGTACGAATTATAATCTGATTTGATAAAAGTATGTAAGAGACACACAAGTTAAAAGTTTCTGAGAATTACCCATATAACCATCGAAAGTTGTGGATATAGCTTTTCTAAAAATTGACGTAAGTCGGGAATCCCTATATTGGTTTCCAAAATATGGATATCATATGAAAGGTAATTTAATAAGCTGCAATATTATAGCATTCATTTTGGATGTCAAACTCATAGTTGTCAAGATATTAAAAATACCAATTTACTCTCTTTAAAATGAAGTAACACTTACATATATGTATATATGTATGTATGAACTAAGTTTTGTGTACTAACCCTTTTTATCGGAAACCAAAATAATAATACAGCACATTTTTTTGAAACTTTTAAATTTATGAATAGTAATCACAATAGCTAGAATTTTTGTAGCTTATTAAATCATATGAAACCCATATTTTGGAAATCAATAAAGGGCTTCCCGACTTTTAGTGGTTTTTAGATAAGATATATCTACAACTTAAGATGGCTATATCTCCGAAACCAGATCTGAGCGAAACTTTTTGATTACTTATTTATTCTTATAAGTAAAAAGCACATAAGAAAAATGCAGTTTAATAATCATGCAATCGTGCATTTAAGCTTAATTCGTTATTTATTGCTTTATTAAAAATTGCAATCATAAATGAAGCATTAAGCAATGTTCTGCAAATTTTAAGAGACGGTAAGTCGATTGGACTTAACCTCTGTTCGTATGGAGGTAATTGAATAATTTGATCACATGGGAGGCTTTGCGGACAAAACAGTAATAACTTTTTTTCTTACTGCTTCTATAACATTTATGTATATATAGTAGCAACGAGATAAATATTTTTCCGTCTAGTGGACTCTATTCATTGGCATCGTCAAATCCGAAGAAATAATGCCATATTTATAAATCGCACAAATACCTACTGATTGAAGTTTGTGCAGTGCTCGGCTAAAAACAAGGACATCAGAAAAATACTAAAAATTTAATTTAAATAATTTTGGATTCCTTGAAATTATTTTAAAACGTCATTTTTGATACCATCTAGTTTTCAAAAAAAAAAACAATGATACCATATCTATATAAATAAAATCAATGTACACACATCACGCAAAAGTTACTGGACAAATTTTGATTAAATTTGTTTAGTTTTATTATTTAGACGCTTGGTCCCTATCTCAAATTAAGATTATCACGATATTCTTCTTAAATATCCAAATATTAAAGTTTTAAAATTGATAAAAAATTAATTTCACATATAGAAACAAGCATGCAAGCGTAACAAATCGTTTAATGTTAAGTTCATGTGTTTGTGTGGCCTGGTGAACCATTTTTACTGTGTGGTATCTCTTTTAAAAGCGTATAAACAGACAAACAAAAACTCGTCTTAAGTATTATGAATTAATTATGGTATAAGACCTCGATTAAGGAAATATACTTTACGAAGACCTATTCCAATTAATTGGGTCGCAAAAAAAGGTCTTAAGTACTAGGAACAATTTTTTACTGTGCATAAGATCACACAATAACAAAAAAATGATTTTCGTAACATTAAATTTGGACTTTTAGATCTAAAGTTTTTAAAACGGACTAAATACAGATATTTTCAGGCCAAAATATAGCTCTTTCTCAGGATCCCGACCACTTACAGAGCTTAAATTTGTGCTGCAGCGCTATCTATTGAAGTACTTTGTTGTGGCAAAATTTTAGCGAAGTCGGAAGTTTTTAAAATTTCATACGTTTGGGCATATGTAAATATGTACGTAATACATATGTGCATATCCATCAGATTGGGCCTTTTAGCTGGACTCGTTTTTTTTTTTTTTTTTTTTTGGAGTACATCTTCCAGCCATAGTTTTTCTTGAAGCTAAGGCTATCTTGAACTCATAATAAAGGTTGTTCAATTGAAATTCAGATAGCTATTTTTTTAATTTGCATTTCAAGTAAGAAATATATGAAACTTTTCGTGTTTTTTAAAAATTGTCAATTTATTGGGTTTTTACGCTGTAGTCTAAAGACTGTTGAGTACATCTTTCAGCTATAGTTTTTTTTTGAAGCTAAGGCTGTCTTGAACTCATATTAAAGGTTGTTCAATTAAAATTTAGATACCTATTTTTTTTAATTTAACTTTATATGTAACATTTCATGTTGTTTTTAACTAAAATCCAATTTTAACTATGTCTCCCTTTGAATTTTAATTGTTCCTCCTTGAATATTAATTAAAGATAGTCTTAACTTCGAGAAAAACCATGTTTAAAGAGTCTGCTCAAAAAAAAAATAAAAAAAAAATCGAAATTGTCATCTTACCTCGACCATGGCTTCGATTTTTTTTTTATATTTTTTTTATTTTTTTTTTTTGGAGCAGACTCTTCAAACATGGTTTTTCTTGAAGTTAAGACTATCTTTAATTAATATTCAAGGAGGAACAATTAAAATTCAAAGGGAGACATAGTTAAAATTGCATTTAAGTTAAAAAAAAAACATGGAAAGTTGCATACAAAGTTAAATAAAAAAAATAGCTATCTGAATTTCAATTGAACAACCTTTATTATGAGTTCAAGATAGCCTTAGCTTCAAGAAAAACTATGGCTGGAAGATGTACTCCAAAAAAAAAAAAACGAGGCCAGCTAAAAGACCCAATCTGATGGATATGCACATATATGTATATGTAATATTATTAAAAAACAGTAAATATGTAATAAAAAAAAATCTCTAAGGATTTCTTTTTTTTAGCATATATCGATTTAAATTTACATCCCAAATGTTCACCAATTTAGGTATTTGTTGTAACTCGAACATTTATTAAAACTTGTTTAAAGCCAACCGTGACAGGCTATGCGTACAAAGTCGCGGGCATCAACTAGTAACAAATATAATACATCTTAATTATTTGTTTCACATATGGACCACACTTAAAGATGGTAAGATGGTACTGAAGATCAAACACCGATTCAAAAATAAATTAACAAAACAATTACAAACGTTTAAAGTTATTCTTCATGGATAAACTTTTATTTTAAATATATTTTGTATTTAATACTTATTATGTCTTTTAACGACAATTTTTTCATTGTGTGAAATTTAACACTAGAATAAAAAGTGCATAAAAAAATACATTAATCAAATAAAAAAAATTAAACTTAATAAGGAGTGTTTCAATTTTATAAACATTATCATCAACTAACTGCAACGCCTGACAATTCAGACTGACTACTTTATTTATAACTTAAATAAATTTTTAATACTAAGGTAAAATTAAAAACTTTCAAAATACTTCTGTAGCGCCAAAACTATAATATTTGAAAAATAAAAATTTTCGAGATAGGCAAAGAAAGGTTAAAACTAAGTGATTTGTACATTTAGCAGCTTCGTATAATTAAAATAACAAGCTAACCGAATTTGACTAATTTTTTTGGCAATTTTTAATTTAGTAACTATTCTTTTAAATGAAAACGTATTGAACTACTAGTATAAGTAAAATTTACAAAAAAAGTTCGTAAGTCGTTAAATAAGACTCAGAAAACTAAAAAATGTCCACGTGTCTTAAAGTTTATTTATTCGAATTAACTATAAATATTCAATCATTGCTGCTATAGTTATTTTATTGTATTACATATGTACTTCGGCGGCCATTAATAAACTACAAATTTTAATTATTGTAGAGCACCTAATATCTAACAAAAATGACTAGACATGTAGGTCTTAAACTGCATCAGATTTAGAAGTCATGAGTTATACAACAAGGCAAAATATATTTTCCAGTTATCTATTTCCATCATGCGTTCTCAAACCTACAAATAAAAATGTGGTATTTTAAGTAGGTTAAGGTGGGTACATTACAGTCAATCTGGATAGTTATTGGGTTTTTATATACAAAACGCGTTTCTTATAACAAAAATGTAATTTTGAGAACGAAAATTGGAACTTAACACAGCAGATCATTTCCGTTCACAAAAAATTGAAGTCTTACGCAGAAGAAATATCTTTGGGTAAAGCGTCATGCCATGTTTAGAGACACTTTTTACTCTCTCAAATTTCTTGATAAGTCTTCAATTTTAACCAGATGTATATAAGAAACCCAGTGGCAAATATGTTATACACAACATCGATGAATAGTTATACTCGTTGTAGGCAGTAATTCTCACAACTCCAGCCACAACTGAAAATTCTTTTTACAAAGGGATGGGCGCTATTTAGGCAGCTTGCCTACATCTCTATATACAATGTGTAGCAAAGGAAAGGCAGATTGCCTTAAAATATCGCTTACTAAGTGTCTGAATAGTTTACCGAGTTGCTCTCCACACACAAAGTATGCAGCAATGCAGGTAGCTTGTAAGCAGACTGCCTACAGCTCCATATACAAAGCAGGCAGCCAGCAAGCAAATAAACAAAATATCACAGTAACAATTTCATTTGTGAAACGTACAACACAAAGGGTATAGCTTTTCATACATGAAAAATCAGAGTACTTCATCAATTTGTTGCTGGGAACTTAACTATTATGTTGCCATTTATGTTTAGAAATTTTCTTTTAGCTGGTAGTATGTAATTTGTTTTTATGCTCGGGTACTCAAATTTTAAATAGCTGTTCTTTATTAGAAATAAAGTTTAAAGATTAAGTAATAATTCCAAAATAAGTATCTTAAGTTCTTAGGCACAAACCAATTTGTCCTCTTGGCGCCACAGAAATTTAAATATTTTCAAAACTTACATATAAATATTTTAGCAAACTATTATTTAAGTACGATTGAGCCTTTAAATACTATGACTAACTATGCACGTTACCCCAACGCCGCCTCACCCGGTTAAGCCAACACTATTGCTTTAAACCAGTGATGGTTTGCTGCGGTGATGTGGCGTTATCATTTTGTTTATCTTCTATTTTTTCCTCTTTCTTAACAGACCCTATTTTGATTTTTAACTCATCATTATCATCTTGCTTCTCATCGCCCCGGTCTTCATCAGCATCATCAGCTTCGGCAATTTCCTGCGGTGGTGTTTTTAAGTCCTGATCAAATTCATCATATTGTACACCTTCAGGCTGCTGTGCTACAGAACTATCCAATGCTTTATTTATATCAAAGTTAGTGCCAAATTCTTCTCCAGTAACATCAACGAGGCGTGTGCGTAGACGCTGTGAAATTTGTTCTAATTCATTAAATTTACGTTTAATTGCTTGTCCCAGATTTAAATGTGACAACTCTAATGATGCTTCAAATTGATCAATAAAATTGTCCATTGATGATACTGTTGCGCTGCTGCCCGGCCCCTCCGTTTCATTGACAGCAGCAGCCATATTGATGGTAGCAGGTGCTGCAGCTGCAAAAAACGGACAAAACGATTGCATTAGTTTTTGTACATCTTCTAATGGTTGACACTTCAGTTCGAGTTCTCCATTGATGCGTCCATTAAAATCTACAATATTAAAGCAACCATTAATGTAGAGTCCCCTTAGAAAAACTGTGAGATCAACTGCAGCAAATCCTATAATGGAATCTTCCATGGGAGTTGGTTGCATACGGCACTGAGCCAAGTCGGTGGCGGCTTTTTTCCAAATTTTCAAAATGAAACGCTTTTGTGGCTAAAATTATACAAAGAAAAAAGGTTTTGTTAAGATATAAAGCAAACTTATGTTTCCAAAAATTAATAAGGTCCTACGAATTAAATCTATTCAATTAAATCTTGCTACGAAAAAAAGATTATTTATAGCGCAGTATTAGGTTCGACTATTGTCAAGTAATTTGAGTTCTATACTATTTTTTTACCTTACGTAATATTTTAAACAGAAAGGTTATCCGATTGAAGTGAAATACTCAGTATATATTTTGTATGATTCAAGCGAAAAAAAAAGTATTGACATATTATAACCTTTATTTATGCCTTCAATACTTACATTGCTCAAATAATCAACAGTGGCTGCAACACGAAAACGTTGCTGCCACACGGGCTGTGTGCTTTTTTCGACAATGTTTGTAGCGTACACAGGACCTTCATGTGACTTAAATAGCTTGCCATAACCTTCGTCGGCCTGAAAGGTTACATAGACACTGGGTGCTTCATTGGGTGGAAAACGATTTTGTTTTACCGTTGCATTGGCAGAAGCGGCACTATTGCGTTTTGCGCACTTTTTTCCCTTGACACCAGGATTAAGAGGCAAATTTGTTGCACGCTGTATATCAAGAGCAAATTTAAAAGATTTCATATTCGCTTGTTGCAGTGGTTTCGACTGTAGTGCAGCTGACGATGCTGAAGCAGCTGTAGATGTATATTGCCGGGCAACTGGCACGGTCGATGTAGATGTAGCAGCCACTGGATGGGGTGACGTCAAGGCCCCTTGTAACATATCCAATAGATCAGCAGTTTTCTTTAGCTTTACATTTGAACTGATTGCATCCCCTGTGCTAGTGTGTGCCTCAACACTGGTTGTTGGAACTTTTGACGGTGAGCCGTGTGTCATGATTTGTGCAAGCTTTGATTTTAAATGTTCAGCTGTGACGCTAGGATGCTCAAGAGGCGTTGCGGAATATAAAATTGACATCAAATTGCCACTAACAGCTTCGTTATGACTATATGAGGTAAGTGAGCGCGTTGGTAAACAACGCGTTACCTTGAGATTTTCTATTTGTTCTTCACTGCCAATGGCAAGCAGACATTTAAGTTCACCAGCAGTTTCACCGCTTGCATGGCTTATTACGGAAACCCAACCATCTATTGAGACGACAGGCAACTGTCGGTAAAAATAAAGTGAAAAATTAATTAAACTTTTATTTATAATACTTTATTCATATATGTACATATGGGACATTCCATATGAAATTTTTGGGCGAAAAATAAAAATCGATTTTTACCCCGGGAATCTGTTCTTCAACAGCTTGCGATGACCCACCTAAATTTTCACGCCAATCGCTTGCGCCAAACCCGAGATATGCCCTGAACAGATTATTGTTTAGAAAGTTTTTCCATGATTTTCAGGAGTGAATAACTCGACATTTTCATTGACATGATGAACAAGAGAAAACTGGTTCGTTGTTTCTTAAAAAATACTTTCCTCGCGGGCAAATTTTTGCGCATGCGCAGTATGATATACATATATGTATTTATTTAATTATTAATTTAATCATAGTGCTAGATGGTTTCAAAAATTTAAGCTACTTGGGACAATAAGGCTGAAGTACTCAATGCATGAAAGGAGATTATATAGTCAAATTTAAGGAAACGTGTTTCATTTTGTAGTCAAACCTATTTCTTAATAGAAAGCACAACTGCGGCACAACAGAGAAGTAAACAAGTGATTTATATGAGCTGTTTGTTTTCTAGTTTATTTGACCCTATATTGCATTAAAGCACTATTATTATAGTCAAAAAGTTAAAAAAAGAATGTAAAATTTCAACGTTAAATAAAAAAATTTTTAAGGGATCAATTGAAAAATAGAGGCTATAAGTTGATTTGTTCAAGACAAACGGGTGCCTATGCACTCTCTCCCGGCAAATAAAATCTGCACAAAAACAAAGCTCATGTGATTGAAAATGGGGAAAAAGCTAAAAAATATATGCCAAAAGATATAAAAAAATGAGGTATTTCTTAAAAAACAAATCCTAAAGATTAAATCGTTTTTTTTTAACCTAATTTCTCAGAAATTCTAAATTCTGTTGACCTAGCTACCCCCTATCTCTAGGTGGAATCAATTAATATTTATGTCAGTGTAATCAAAACTCGAGTGTAATATCTCTCTTCCTTTACCCAAATTATAACACTGTGTACTCACTTTCCCCTTGCACAAATGATTTGTTATGGCCGCATCACGATATGCAATGAAATACTGATGCAATGGTAGGCGTACAATGCCAAAGGGCTCCATTGAGTTGCCATTATCTGCATTGTTTTTGCGCCATAATTCCAATTGTAAAAATTGCTTTTCAACACGGTGCAAAAATATTTCATCATTTAATATGGAAAATTGCTGGAATTGAACATGAAAAATTTTAGTTATTATTTATTTTTTTTGGTCAAAATAGATTTCTTCACTAACCTCATGATACTCAAATTGACCAACAACTACACTATTGGTTGTAGCTGTTGTGTCACTCTGTAAAGCCATGACTGTTATATCTTCGTGCCAAAAACGACGACAAACTAAATAATATTCGATCGATTTCGAAGCATCTAAATTTCTAGCCTCATTGACGTAAATGTAACCTTTGAGCAAGCGTATTCTCATTGTTTCGGCAGCGAATTGTGTTGTTTCAATTTGTGGATGATTGTTGTTTGAGGCTGTAAGCAAATATATTAAATATTTGTAGCTGAAATACTACATACGAGTACATATGTAGATGATTTTAAATGTAATTTCATTTTTATCACCATTTCCATTTAGTGCACTCAATGAAATTCCACATCAAGTGGTAATTTTACATTTCTTATGAAGTAATCAAATATTCAGTGTTAAATTTGATATTTTTTAAAATAAATAAACACGAAATCAATTTTTTTTTTCATGCTTTTTTGTTTAGCGTTTTAAAAATCTATAAAGTATTTCATCAATAATATTTTTAGTCTATCAAATTTTTTATTCTAGTTTAAACTAGCTTTGGCAAGATACTTTGTCATATTTTTTCATTGGAGTAATTGGAATCGGGTAAATATTAGCAAAAAAATTATTAAAATTTTGTACGGACTTGAAAATAAATTGTTTTTCTCCTTAAATCATTCTTAATTTAAGTATCGAACTTATAACTATGTCAGAACACAAGGGGCATCATGATATTGTGAATTCCATTTAAGTTCCTAACGTATATTTACCTCTCCAAAATCGTCGAGATACTGGAGTCATTTGTCCGGAGAAAAGTTTTCGGCCAAAAGCCGGACCTCGTTACAGAAAATACTACTAAACAGCATACATATGTACATATCTGCCTCATTTGAAAGATGGCAATTTAGATTACAAAATGCAATACATTTAAATAAGTTTATCATTAGGGGTAACTTAGTTATTTTAAGACAGTCAAAATAATGACTTGCTTGAAAGAAAAACTATGTTTTCATGATTCTCAGTATTTGCTCAGACAAATTACTTTAGCTTAAACACTTAAAACTAGGTTAGTAATAAAAATGGTTTGTTTTATAAATACAAAAAATTTTAATTAATTTTATTTTAAATAGTACAGTAAAAAAACTGATTTTTAAAGAATCTAAAACTCTATAAAAAGTTCAGTTGCACATTATAAGAATGTCTGAATGTACCATAAGCACAACAGCGTTTACACCAAGAATTTCCTATTCTAGATTTTTTTCCTCTAATTTTTCTATATTTACTGTATGAAACAAGTCATACCATTTTCGCAGCATAAAGCACTGCCAATAAAAGGATTACTCGGAATGATAGCAAAACGTGCCTATATAAAGCAACTTTAGGTCGGGAAAAATATGCATGCATAATTGTCAGCCATTGTTACCGAACGAGTCATGGAATTCTTAGTGTCTATCAATTTAAATGAAGAAGCAATTCCAACATCAGATTTTAGGATAGTAGGCGAAATTGTATAAGATATGTTTTTATCAACCAAACTTTATTAAAAAAAAACAAAAACTATTTAAGTTTTAACACTCAAAATTTGAGAACACCAAATAAGGGGGCGTTCATCAAATATTACGTAACGCAATTTTTGAAGATTTTTGAAGCCCCTCCTTATTTTTTGGCCTCTTCGCTTTGTCTCTACACTGTGTATTGGCTGAACTAAAAAAGCCATCCTCCGGCATTGTGGAAGAAAGTTATTAAAGAGTGCCAAAAAATTGAGCCAAATTACAAATTTCTTGTGCACGTAAGTTTTGATTATTGTGTAAAATTTTAGTGTTTCTTTACTTAATTTTTTTTTTAATGAATACTTAGAGACTCAGTTTAAAGTTTATTTTCTGTTAAAGCTTGTTAACATTCCATTTCCGTATGCAAATTGCTTAGATATGTTCTCAAATAAATGAATATTTCAAACAAAAAGATAATTGTTCTCTTGTTAAAAATTTTGCTTACAATTTGCAGTGGTATTGAAAAGTGTGCGGCATTTGAAACTTGCGCCACGTCTGTTAATTTTAACCCCACATACGGGGATACAATTACCTGCTGGCATTTTTTCAACATTTTAAAGAAAAAAAAAACTGAAATATCTGGATCTAAATTTTTTCACACAAGACATAAAACATGTAACTATCGTATAGAAAAACAAATTCGTAAAATAATAATTGGCTTACAAACTACAGCTAATTTTGCAAAATGTTGAAACCAGCTCCACCCTCCCCTACCTACATATGTATGTATGTCTGGCATTCAACCACTTTGCATGTTAGATTTTAATGACCTCTAACATAGACCATCAGTATTATTGGGTTATAAGCTTTTTGGTTAAGCTAGCAACAAAATAATCTTTCTTCAAAGAAAAAACGTTGATCCAGGAAATAAAATAGTTTGATAAGACTACAAATATTACAGAGTTGAACACATTAATTTTTTCATACATTTTAATCAATAGCATTGAAAATGAAATTGATATCACCCGCTGCTAACGAAATTTCACTCGCAGTAGTAAAAACAAAACAAAGAAAAATAGCAAACCAAGTATTAACCAAAAAACAAACAAACAAAACAACAAATTTTGTAAATTACTTTTTATTTTCCAGATTTTATTTATTAATTGTAATTCATTTCATTAATAAAATACAATTTTTACAGTATCCAGTAATCGTCATTTGCAGAAAAACATTAACAAAGAAATTATTTCGTTGGAAAAGGCTTCCATTAACATTAACAGAAAGATTACAACGAACAAAAAGTCGCTGAGCTTCTGATAAAACTATAACTTCATCATATAACATTTTTAAATTTTGTGTCTTTTTATTTTTATTTCAATTAAGTGTTCAAGGGCAAAGTGAAATTTCGCTAGCATTCACTTTACTTCAATTTCTATTTTGGAAACTTTTCGTTTTTTTTTTGGAAAAATTTGATTCTCTCCATACTAAACTAAATATATAGCCTTCAATCAGCTACCTTTTTTCATATCAGCTGCCTTATCATTAGGCTTTTCGCCTTTAGCTGCTGCATTTTCAATATTTTTGGCCTCTTTAGCATCTGCTGACTGCTTAGCCGACTGTTTCTCGTCATCACCGCCTCCATTGCACTCTTTTACAACGGTGTTCTCCTTCAATTCCTTAAGCATTTTTACTTCTCCATTAGAGTTGCGACGTAGCAACATGCTAATTTTGAAATATAAATTAGCCATATTTATATTTCGACGTTTGATGGCCAAACATTTGCACTGCTCAAGCAACGATGCGTGATAAAGCTCTTCCAAATCAAAAACGGCCATGCCAAGCATTTCATTAAGACAAGTGCCCGGTTGACGCCACCAGACGATAAAATTTAATTTACCAAAATTAAGCTTTGATTCATCTTCTTTCTCGTAACCATTTCCGTTGTCATGTTTTGCATTTTCATTGACATGTTTTGGCTGCAAGTGTATGTCACGTTGTGCGTCCTGCGCAAAACGTGTACATTGAGTGAGACTCTGAAAATGTCCCGATTCGAATTGCATTATATGAAACATGTCATAACGTGGTATATCCTTAATAAGCTCATGCGATAGTTGACATTCGACGGTAAAAATTGGTTTGATGTCTTCCTCCAAAAGCTCCATAAACTTAGTGCCTGCTGGCTGCAATGTTAACGCTTCCAGATGCATTTTCAGTGAGTTGACACGTTGATAAATTTTTATTTGCTGCTCACGAAAACGCACTTGTACCATTTCGCCAACCAGTTGACTGATGGGAGAGGTACATTTTAAGCGCTCCAGCACTAATTTCTCTTCCTTCGGTTTCATATCTTCACCAGCCAAATAGGCTACCAGTTTTGCATCTATTTTTTTCATTGCTTCAACTATTTCGTCGTTTTTTGAGGTTTTGCGTGACGAAGAATTGTCAGAGGCGAATTTTGTAACTGAAATAATATAAAAAGAAAGAAAAATAAAATATTAGAAATGATTAAACTATATTATTAATACTACATTTAAATATTTTGAATGAAGTCGTTTTGCCGTAAGCCACTGCCACCAGCTGCAATGAATTTAAGACTAAACAGCTTAGATTACAATGAATCAAAAAAGACCGCGCTCAGCAGCAACTATTTGGAATAAAGACAGGGAGAATAAATAATGGTGAGCAACAAATCGTATTATTTTCTGCTTAATCAGCCAATTTCTTTAGCTATATATTTGATAATTTTAAAAGGCAAAGTGCTGTGTAAAAAAACTTTGTGTGTGTGTATTTTCCTTTAATTAAAAATTACTCGAAAAGAATAGCTTTATTTTGGCTACCACTGCACTTGGCGAGCTTTCTATATACTTAAAACACTAATAATTTATTTTCTTAAACCCTCTAAAGTGTTTGGGTCGCTATGACCCAATTTTGTAGAAAAATCTCTTTACGGATAGGAAAAATCATTTAAATCGAGCGGAGACTTTAACTTGTCCTAATCGGCATTAGAAATTAGTTTATGCAGAAAAAAGTATAAATAAAATATTTTTGGGTTTCTTCCAGGAGCATATGTTTTTTCATACAGAACAGTGTTTGTGGGTCATTTTGACCTACACCTTGTGAATTCGTTGTAACAAGTTGAAAAAGAAAAATTTATGAATTCTGAGGTTATTACACAGGTGCAAAAACGGGTTATAGCGAAGTGAATTCTTTGAATAAGAATACATATATGTATAGTGCCGGAGATGAAAATAAGAAAGTGTTAAAATGTACTTTTACGTTTTGTCTTTTATTTATGTTTTCAAACGTTCCTGGGCATTCATTCAGTTTTATCAAATAATATGTGCCGAAAACGATGACATTTTCGACAAAAGTTGAAGGCTTTTTACTAAAGAATGCATGCAAAACGTGCCAATAGAAGATTGGAACGAAGTAGTTCGTTGTTTACTTATTGAAATATAAAAATATACAATGGCAGGAGCATCCGCCACTTCACACAGCTTAATTTTCGCAAAATAAAATATTCATGGATATCAAAGTCATCATTTGATTTCTTAATGCCTCCAAGTCTAAAAAACATTAGATTTGAAATAAATTATATCAATAGTCATATGGAAATGGTTAGGATAGTGAAGGTTTATTTTGCTCGGATCGCAATGAATGACTGAGTAGTGTACAAATCGAGTGGTGACATTCTGGTTAGCTTATGGAAGGAGAGCAACGGCGATTCATGCACATTTTGGCTTCAGCTCGACTGTTAAAGAAACAAATTAGCACAAATAAAAAATATTTGGGACATAAATTTATAAAAAAAAGGCTTAAGATATATTTTTTTATATTCAAACATTAATTTTCTATTGCTATGTGTTTTATGAATAGTGTAAAAATATTATTTTTTTTTTATTACTATTTCATTGTAATTTCAAAAGCCGCTAAAGCTAATTAGTAACAAAATTACAAATTGTTGTGGCATCTTATGAAATTTACTATAATAAAGGTAAAATATATTACAGAAAACATTAGTCTTTTTTCAAATGTCCATTCATTTCTGTGGTTGGATCGAATTGGACCACAAACACCTTACAAAGGGTATATCTTAAAACACTGCAGAAGGCTTAAAAATGTTCATTGATTAGCCAAAACATTCCCAAAAAATTTAATTCAGTTTTTATTAAACCATTTCAAGGATATTAGTTTCAAAACATTAAGACATCATTATTTTACAGCTATGGGCACAACTTTGAACCAGATTAAGTAAGTAATGTTGATGATAAGGAAATTATTAAACTAAATATTTCAGAGATAACGACTACTAGTCAGACTTTAAGAAATAAATTTTTAGTAAATGAAAAGTGGAAAAAATGGAATTTGTTGCCATTTGCTGATTTACTTGACATGAGTTTGAGCAATTAATTTTAATTATGCAATTTACAGTACATATGTATGTATGTCTAGGCTGGTTATGGAAAGTTTATTTTTTTACTCTTACAGGATTCATCTCTAAGAAGTAGTGGTTAAACTGAGAACCATCAATTTTACGTATGCAAAATCTGTTTAACTCCTTCTGATGGTCAATATCAGTTACAAAAGACATCGAAATAATTACAATAAAGATTACTTATTAGTTACGAGCTTGAGGTCAAGAAATTTCAATAAAATTATAATGTTTATATTTTATAAAAATTTTTTTTTATTGATTTTTATAAAATATAAACATTATAATTTTATTGAAATTTCTTGACCTCAAGCTCGTAACTAATAATTATAACCAAAAGTCGTTAAAATCCAACATTTAATAAAGATTACCGGTTGAAATAAGTTAAATTTTTATAGCTATAACCAAATTATGCCATTAATTTAATAAAAAAAAAATTTTAATTCTACATCTTTTGCAGAAAATCAAGCAATTCCATCAAATATAACACATCATTTTGCCTTTGTAAGTGCCCGCCACCACATCATTTTTTATCAAGTCAGTAAGTAGCAGTCGGTATCGATTTCTTAATAATAGAGCTGTACTCACGATTCCGCAATGGAAAAAGGTTTTGAGAGAATCTGCTTATCCGGTATGTTGTTTATGCGTTGACGCATGAGCAACATAGAGTACCGGCAAAACCAACACGTGGTAAAACATGCTTACATACATACGTATGTATGTATGTCGTTATCGTGTTGCTATGGCTAGAAAATTAAAACAAGTATAGAAATATTTACGTGCGTACATACTAACAGACATACTGAAACACAGAGTTACGCGGGTACATGCATATTAGACTGTCCGTTATTTCCCAAATTTTCTTGATCGCGGAGTTTTTCATATTTACGTTTTTGTTAAAAACAAAGAAAATTTTTGATGTAGGTATGTAGGTTATTTGAGTGCAGTATAAAACGGACGCGAATTCGTTGATCAAAATAATAGACACACCATAAAGATTTTCACTCAGCGCTTACAACATTTCCGATTTCCGCAGAAATTGCCTTGTAGGACTTGAAATGGTATTTTTTTGAAAGAATAACTATTTGGCGACCAACTTCTGGAGAGGTTTTCGTTGGTCTACCTCTAGTTTCTTTTCCTATTTTCTTTACAAAAACATTTTGCACAAGACGTAAAAACTAATACATCAAACTAGCGATGTCCCGCAAAGATTTCCATCTTTTTCGCTCAGAATCAACCGTCACTTTTCTTCGGCCCATATCTATAATATATTTTTCATAATTAACTTGCAATTAATTTATATATAAATGTAATTTTACCGTTGTTTAAAAAAAGCGCAAAAAAAATTGAGTTTTAGATATAAAACTGAAAAACAAAACAAGTGTATCTATTATTTTGATCAACGAATTCGCGCCCGTTTTCGATTTATATTCACTGTCGAAAAAATAGGGGAAGTACCTTCTTTCATTTCTCAGTTAACGGCATTGCGAGACTGTACTCTCTTGTTTTACAAAGAATTCTAATGCCAATTCTTCCAAATATGGAATTAATTGGGGATTGAGTGAAAATCTTTTTGGTGTATCTATTATTTTGATCAGGGGTGTATGTACCATATATGTTGTCGTCGAGTACTAAACTTTTAATTTTAATTTATTTTTTATTCGTAAGCTATTTAGTTAGCTTATAGAATAAATATTTGAAGCCCTTTTGTTTTTCATGTAAAAGGGTTGAAAGAGTAAGGGGGTTATTGTTTGATTTGCAGCGTTAAGCGTAATTGCTTTGCAAAAAAAAAAAAAAAAGCACGGGAGATGTCATAACAACAATTGATATTTGATGCCTTTAAGATATCGGTCAAAAATATAAATTGTTGCTCCACATATTGAATGAAATCCGATACCATGCAGTGGCAAACTAAAGCCTTAACCAAAATAGACGTGACGAGGCGATAGCAATTGAACGAACGTTTGCGCTCGTTACGTCTGTTTTGACATTCATTCAAAATGTTACGTTAGCCAACGAATCGAAGCAGCTGTTATGACGAGTAGTGACGGTTTCAAGTTCGGTTCTTACGTGATCTTTCGATCACTTACGTACATTCCTTTTGGTTAACAACATTGGTTTACATATACAGTGAAATTCCCCATAGCCGGACACCCACCGTAGCAGTTTTTTTGTCCGGTTATTGGAGCGTCCGGCTATCGGAATTAATTTTGTATGGAAAAGTTAGTGAGTGTCGCTGAAATATGTCCGGTTATGGGAGCTGTCCGGTTATGGGGGCTGTCTGTAATGGAGAATTGAACTGTACTCGAATTAACTCGTTATGTCTCGTCACGTCCATTTTGGATTAGGCTTAAGTTTGTTGTTAAGTGAGATTTAAAAAACGAAAAAGCATAAATATACCGAGCTTCTAGATTAAAGAAATATAGACAATAACGTACAGTCTAATATTCATGTACGTTTGAAACAAAGAAACAAACATATATGAATATGAATCTCTTATTTCATGGTCTAGTGAGAATAACTTACATTTTTTGTTGGTCTTTGTCTTCTTTTTTGTATTGAATTAAATCTTTTTTTTTGAGATATTTCAAATGCCTATTTTCCGTTTAGTTTTATGCTGAAAAAATTTACAATTTAAAAATAGATATCACTTCAAAATAAGTCAGCAAAGAAAACATTTTAATAAAAATAGCAGACTATTTTTGCAAATTGCGTTGGTTTTCGTAAGCAAAGTGACCTTTTCATATTTTACACATAGGGTCACTTTGTCCTTTTGTTTATTACGCGTAGAAGTGGGCGTGGCAGCTATGGAAAAGTATATGTTTGTAATATCGCCATATCGGTATGTTTGTCGCTTTGTCTGTAAAAATCACGATTACGGTAAAACGAAGCAGGACAATTCGGAACTTTAGGTGTGTTATAAGAGTACATTCTTACATTAGCAATTAAAATTTGTATACTTAGTATCTATAACACAAAATTTGATTTTTTGTAGATGGTCAATTTTGCTTGTAAGCCGACGAACTAAAATCTACGAATCTAAAACCAAAAACAAGGAATTTTTTGACAAACACTAGATGAGTAGTGGGCGCATTTTGGCAGGACTGCATGTCCCCTCTAATAGAAGTAAAGACTTTAAATATACTGAGAGTGCAGTTTAACCCGTCACGCCAATGTCGTGGGGTGTGAAATATTCCAACAATTTTTAACTATTATGTTTTGTCCAATATGCCTACTAAATTTCTTTTACATATATTTTAACGTTTTATATCAAGTATTAAACTAATTTAAATAAATCATCCATCAACAAAATATATTAACACAATAATTTTATTCAAAAAGATGGTAGCGCACTTATTAAGGCCAAGTAAAAGCAACAGTTTGGAAAAATTCAGATTACTGAATACCTACTATTAAACATTTTAAATAAAGTTTTAAATCTTATACATAAAGAGTATGCAAGGTAATAATTTTATGAGAAAGCTAATACGTAAAAGGAGATATTAAAGTTAATTGAACTCCTTAAAATATACGCAATTTTTGCTGTATAAATGCACATATTCCATGCAAATGGATCAATTGCATTCACCGCAAATATATTTTGTTTTTTCATCTTTGTTCCAGGGACACTCATTATATATACTGTTGTATTTTGAATGCCTTATTTTGTAGTAGTTACCTCAAACATTTTTTTAGACGTTCTACCTATTGTATTGCGAAGTTTCTTAGTAGCGCGGTCAATGAGATGTGTTTGCCTGTTTGCTTCTACTTCAATATGTTATTTTCGACTAAGCGAGCTTACTGTGGAGGATGTAGGATGTTTTATCTTCAGCTACTGAGAGCGCGATGGCAGATATTCTTGTGAGGAAAAAGTTGTCTCTGTTTGTAATCACGTGGGTTTTGTAGCACCCCACCTTATTGACGACGGGTTAAGTAAATTGTTCACATTTAAGATGAGAATGGGAGTAGCAAACATATTAGCGGTATAGAAACAAAGTTTATAAACTCAATTTTTTGCAAATTTTACAGATGTGTAGAAAAAGAGTTTTCTCTAAGATCATTGCATAAATTGATAGATTAGAATTATATACCTAAATTACAAAAAATTTGGTTATAAGCCAATTATTTTGTTGTAATGAAATAAAAATCGCAATATCTGAAACAATTGAAGTGAATTTTTCAATATTTGCAATGCATATGAATGAGAATTTGTAGTTTCAATTTTATGTTTCTACAATTTACACATAGTAGATATCCATTTCGTACTTTCGTATATAACACATAGAAGAATCATGACAATTGGAGTTTTGCTAATAAGCACAACAACAAAAATTAAATGTTTTGGAGCCAAATTTTGCACAATCTGCTCAAAATAACAATAATATATATTTTGACATCTTAACCCTCGAACAACACACTATATTCAACTCCCAGCCAGTACACACTTATCAACGTTCTCCACGTATATCGTGGTAAGTGACAAAAAGTGCTAAGTGAACTGATGATGAGAATTATTGATTCGAATTAAGTAACACACTGTTATTAAATGTTGAAACAAAAATTTTAAGATTCCATCTACTTAATTAGAAGTTGCCATCATACATCAATATTTTCTGCAAAGTTATCGACATCAGATTTTTTTTTATTATTATTTTTCCATCAATCCTAAGAATGTATGTGCTTTCATGTTGAAATTCCCGATATAAATTTGGAAAACTTCATGCAATTAGACTGGTGCATCTATACTATTTATATAAAATTGCTTATATGGAAATGGTTTGTAACGCCAAACCGCAAGATATACTGAACCGATTTTAATAATTTCTTTCTTAAAACAACATATTTCTGCTAAAGAAGGTTATTGCATACTTATTTTTTTGTTATTTTTTAACGTTAGGATTAAGTTGTTGTAAAATCCTCACGCAATAATTTCCGCTTGATTTTTCGTTGCATATGGTTATGCTGATCAATGAATTATGTTGTTGTTTTTTTCTTTTCATTGGTACCGTTTGTATTTGGCTTTGAACTTCAAAGAAAAAATTCTCTTTCAATTGTTTTTTTTTTGTTACTTTTGAAGAGAGAAGATAGAATGAGATGTTAAGGGAGTAATTTTATTATGAAAAAAAAAAAAAAAAAAACAACGGGACGTGCCAAAAATTATGTATACATGAAAATATGTATTGGATCTCATGCCAGACTCATGTTTCAGAATATCATAGCAGCAGTTAGAAATTCGCCGTGAAGAATTGACTTCGTGTCAGAATTCCTCCTCAAAATGAGTTCGGCATCGGGACGGGATTTGGCAAGGCAACCTTGGTTCGTTAGTTTCACCAAAATGCATCACTACCTTTCCCATGTATCCCATCCTCTAATCTTATACATTCGATTTTTCTACAGCGAGCTCTCCGCCAGTAAGAAAATAAATTCAATATGAGAATGTTTTGCCTATTTGAATTTGAATAAGAAAGAATAATGAATACAAACTATAGTAAAATCCTACTCTAATTAAAATAGTACTAACATATTTTAAGTTTTTATATATTTTTTGAATATTTTTTAACATTTTTAAATTTGAATTTGAATAAGAAAATAAATTCAATACGAGAAAATTTTGCCTACTTGAATTTGAACAAGAAAGAAAAATTAATACAAACTATAGTAAAATCCTACTCCAATTAAAATAATAATAACATTTTTTAGGTTTTTATATATTTTTTTAATATTTTTCAACATTTTCTAATTTCGTCATTTGAGTTTGAATAAGAAAAGAAATTCGATATGAGAAAAGAAAGCTTTGTACAAAACAAAATGACAAAATTTTGCCTATTTGAATTTGAATAAGAAAGAAAAATGAATAGTAAAATCCTACTCTAATTAAAATAGTACTATAATATTCTAAGGTTTTTATATTTTATTTTGAATATCTTTCAACATTTTTAAGGTTTTTTTTAATATTTTCCATTATTTATTGAATTCATACAATTTTTGTTATGTTAAAAAAAAAAAAAATAACATTTTTTTAGGTTTTTATATATTTTTTTAATATTTTTCAACATTTTCTAATTTCGTCATTTGAGTTTGAATAAGAAAAGAAATTCGATATGAGAAAAGAAAGCTTTGTACAAAACAAAATGACAAAATTTTGCCTATTTGAATTTGAATAAGAAAGAAAAATGAATAGTAAAATCCTACTCTAATTAAAATAGTACTAAAATATTCTAAGGTTTTTATATTTTATTTTGAATATCTTTCAACATTTTTAAGGTTTTTTTTTTTAATATTTTCCATTATTTATTGAATTCATACAATTTTTTTTGGTTAAATTGCAAATAGCAAATGAAAATAATAAATCAAATAGAATTTCTAATTTCTATACTTGCGCGCATACAAAAATGAAAATAAAAGGAATATTGTTAAATTTCATTTAAATTCCCCTATTTCAATACGACGATGCTTTCAATCAAGCCGACTACATTTTGAGAAGGAATTCTGCCTCAAAGTCGACATTTCACGGCGACATGAGAACAAGGGAACAAGGGAACCAATATATATCTTCATGTATATATAGTTTTTGGGAGAACGCGTGCGAAGCCGCGGGTACCACTAGTGCTTTCATAAAAACAATAATTTTTTCCGCAGTATGGCGCGAATTTTGATATGAAAGTAGGTATGTTCTTCGGATTGATTGAAGAATAGCGTATACAAAAATAAAAAAATTAAGATGTTATATGTGATGCAGAAGAAACTTTGAGAAACTTTTTTATAATAAAAACATTTATGTTTAATCAAATTCAAATAGTTTTTTTTTTTCATAAAATTAAAGCATTCTTAAACAAAAAAAGTGCTAGGTTTCCCCATAGTTTTTGAGATATTTTGTTTCAAAACATATTCAAAGAGGTGAAGAAAAAATAAAAAGTGTGCAGTCATTTAAAGAATGACGGATATGTATGTTAGGATGATTCAATTTTTTTTATTTTTCTTGAAATGCGGAAAAACGAATAACTTAACGAGAAAACATCATAGGTTCCTATTTCAAAGCTCATCATCAGGTATCAGGTACCAATTGATGTTTTTATTAGAAATAAGCTGAATATTTTTTTTTTTCGATCCTATACACAATTTTGAAAGTAGACAAAGAAAACCATGTCCTTACTTCAAATATTTCAAAATTCTGCCGGATGGAAGCATTCTGAGGAAAAATTACTTCGTAAATGACTCTCAGCAGCCCACCAACAATCATGACCACTTTTTATTCGCCAACCATTTTAAAAAAAATTTATAGTTTTTTCACACAATTTACATGTAAAACTAACAGGTTTCGGCAGAATCTTTTAAAATTGAGCTACAGAACTGCGTTTGGGTGTAATTTTTCATCATATCATCATAAACTTAAACTTTCCGCAGCAATGTCTTAAACTTAAACTTTCCGCAGCAATGTCTTAAAAACCAAAAAAATTCAATCACCTTAGTATATATTTAAAAATATGCTTAGATTATACTAGTTATTGATACCTTATTCTGATTACTCGTTTAATATGTTCACATAAAAATTAAGTCAAACTTATGACCAAAAATAATTATTTCTCTAACTTTTCCAATGGGTACAGGATTAAAGAAACTAACTAACGCACACGTTTAATATGGCCCAGTCAACTGCTTCTACAGTACTGTACCGTACTAATATAGACGTATACGTAGTATGTAGGTAACTTTAACATTTTCTACCGCCTAATCTGAGAGCATTTCCTTGTGCAATATATTTGAGCAGAGCGCCTTTCAAAACCGACCGAATGTGTAGTCAGAGGGTTAATATTGCACTAGACGCTTTATTTAAAAACAAAATTTATTATTTATTTACAAACAAAAAGTTTAAAAATAAATTTGCGTTTAGCTTTTATTTTTGTATTACCGAAATAACCTGATGAAACAAACTTAATGACAACAAATGTAATTTATGTTATTTTCAAATTAAATCAAATACATAAAATGAAAATGCCATAAGTTAAAATTAAAAATAAAGCAAAGAAATTAAAAACAGATGACGCGCATTCAGCTGTTTTCTAGCTCTTCAGCACATAAATATCTTAAAGCATCATCATAAATTGATATTTTTTAATCAAACGGTTCTTTGAAATTTGTTATTTCTGAGTCTTGTTAAGAAAAAGTTTTGGTAAAGAAAAAATTTAGCTAAGTGAAATTAAATAGAAAAATAGCAAATGGGAAAAAATATCTTTTAGCTGTTTTAAATTGCACTCTCAGTGTTATTAGAGATTAAGTTCCCTACAAATCTTGCCAAAGTGCTCTAAAATTTTATTTGATAGTTTTCTTTCACAGCCCTAGTAAAAATAATTTGAGAAACATATCGCTCACTTACTTCAATACTGACATAACTCAAAAAACATAAAGTGGGAGAAAAACGCATTTAAAGTTTTCAATAAGTTTTTTTTATATGAAAATGATGAATAGTATGTCTACATAAACTCTTCTCACAAAGCAAGTTTGACATGGCATGATAGCGTGCCAAAATAGGGTGCATTTGATATTCTGCAAAATAATTATTGTTCACAATTCGTGTTCAAAATGGAGAGCTCTGGGCAAGAACAAAAATTTGATTTCAAATTAACGAAATTTGTGGAACTAAAATGTTATGTATCTAACAGATATCATATATCTGAGACGCCCAGTTGCAAAACCGGCCAAGTCCAAAAAAATTAAATTTTAAGATATTCTCATATGGGCATTGCCGCCAAAAGGGCAACCGTTACAGAAAAATTAAAAGTTATTATAAAAGCGTTACTATCTGACATTATCTAAGGAAAATATTCAAATTTTGTTATATCAAACAATTTACACCAGAATTCATTTATCACATTGAGTAAACCACCTGCAAACTTGCATAAATGCAGTTTCTCTTTTTTTGAAATATTGAATAGTATTTTGCCTTAAATATTTAAGTGTATAAGAAAGGTGAAACATGATGATAGTCTTTACGAAAAATCTCTCTTTCCACGTCAATTAGCTAAAAACAATGCAAAAACATCAAACCAATCTCTATTAACTGTAAAATTTTAATTTGCTTAAGTTCATGTTCTAAAGTCACAAATAACATAGACAAACATCATACTCGTATGTTCTCATTTCGAAATTGATAGAAGCAGCAAGTGTGTCAAAATTTTTGCACGAACCGAGTTTCATGTATATACATACATAATTAAAAAAAAAAAAAGCGAGTGCAAAAAAAATTAAATTTTAAATTTTTGGAGCTGTTTGAAGTTGGTCATATTCGCAAACATATAGTATTGGCTAAAACTTAAGCACCCCCTTAGTACATTTTTTTCAAATCATGATTTTTTTTATGAAAACTACGTTTTTAAAACATATTACGTATTTATCTTATTTATTTATACCTTTATTATTGACAAGCAAAAATTAAAAAAAATCTGCGTCTCATAAATAAAAAGTTAACATCGAAGGAACATTTTAAACCCAAAACCTTAACGGACAAAACTAAAGCACCCCCATTTTTATGGCAAATAACAACTTTTAAAATTAGTACTTAATTGCGAACCCTTTATTCTTGACGACTCGCGCATCTCTTTAAGGCATAGAAGATATTAAATTATCAATGATATCCTGCGATATCCTTCCCCAGGATATTTTGAAGGACTGAATGGATCTTCTGTGGTTTCGCAATTTTTTCTGATGATATTCATGTTAACAATATCCCACAGGATCTCAAGAGGATTCAGGACGAGGCAGGCCAACCAAAAACTTCTACCCTATTGCTCTGAAGCCAGCCCTTACAAGCTTTAGAGACATATTTGGATCATTGTCCTAATTCAACCTCCATTTAAGTGGCATCTCTACATCGGCATATGGCAGCATCACATCTTTAAGTATGTCAACGTACACGAAGCAATCCATAGTTTCTTAAATCCTATGAATTGGCCCAATACCTTGACCATAGAAGCAGCACCAGACCATTACACTGACTCCTCCGTACTTTGTAGTGGCTTTGCAATACTTAAAATTCAGTCTTCCTTCTTTTGGTCTGTGTACACGCATTATTTTATCCGTATCTTTCAGGTTGTACTTGAATTTGTCAGAAAGCAACATAGTCTTCCATTTTTGGGCACTTCAGTAGAGGTGGGCGTAGAGTAAGACGTGTACGCAGAGCAAAAGAAGAAAGAAAGCCACTGTAAACATTAAATTTGTTTTTTTAATTACTGTATATATCTTAAATATTATTATGTATTTATATAAATATTAAAGACGTTTTGAAAAATTGCCCAAGTTAACCAAAATGGAAAAATATGTCCCGTTCGAATGGATTATTATGCCTTGTAAGAAAAAATAAATAAGATTTTTCAATCGAATGAAATCTATTAAAAATTTATATTATTTCATAACATTTTAAAATTAGTCGCATTAAAAAATGTTGCCAGGTTTCGCTGACTTCTGCTTTTCTATAGATGGCCTTGAAAAACACTTCCGTTTTTTGTCCCGTTCGAATGGCTTATTAATTGCTTCTATCTTGGAACCAGTATTAGGTCTGGCATCAACTTTACCACTCAATATAGTGCTATCAAAGTTCTATTCCTTAAAGTAACAGAAAAAAATAAAAGTGTTTTACTTTGACTTTTATTTCACTTTAAAAGTGTACTTCCGTCCCGTTCAACATGAGAGAAATGCCCATATATCAAAATCTAGACCATGCTTTATCTTTCTACTATGGTTTTAGATTAAAAAAATTTCAAAACCGATCCAACACCCTGGAATCTAAACTGGCCAAGTCCAGTACATTGGTATCAAAACCGGCCAAGCCCACTTTTTTTCAAACAAAATTTAATAATCACTATGTCAAAACCGGCCAAGTCCAGTTCATTGGTATCAAAAGCGGCCAAGTCCAAAATTGTTTTCTCAAAAACATACGCAAATAAAACTTGAAAAGCCTGATCTGACGTGCTTTGAGTAAGAAATTTCAGAATCTATTAGTGGGAAATACTTTTTAATTTTTCAATGAACATAGATGAAGATAAACGTTTTTCGTTGTTTGTCCAAAAGTACGAAAAAGGGACTTGGTCGGTTTTGCAACTACAAAAAGCCATATCTTTGATTACATTGAGGACCATTAAAAAAATACTGTCTTAATCCTTTGTAGACATTTTCTACTTGTCACATTATTTCTAAGCTTCGCACGTTGAGTTATGAACTTCATAGTGTCTCATTTTATTGCACAACAACCATATTTATTCAACATTTAGTTTCGAAGCTACCTTTGTTTTCGCCTATCTTCAAGTGTAGTTATGACCGAAGAAGCGTTTTCTGGCACACAGGCCTTTTTCATTTGCAAATTTTTCGGTAAGGCTTAAAAGTTATACCGTCAACTTGCAGATAGTTTTTGATTGAAGCACTCCATTTAACATGCCATTGGTTATTTTCGACAACTGGTCACTGGTTTATTCAGACCTCTTATTCATAAAATTCTAATTTTTTAATTTTGTATCACCTATCAATTTTAATATTTTCGTCATTTTAAGCTAAACCATCTGCATACAAAAGAATTTAGTGGTTTTGTTTATTTATCTTAATAATGTACATACGTTAAAACAGCTTTTTCAAAATTCTTGTTAACAACAAATAATTGATTAAGTGATTCAATCCAAAAACAATAAATAGTAACAGCATTCAAGTGAGTCATTATTTTTTCTTTTTTATTTACAGGGCTGCACAGCACTTAAAGTGCAACAGAACTGCAGTATCATAAAGTAGGAGTGCATATATCACAGCATTTTCAGAATAGACTCAACAATTTTTAAAAATAACAACACCATTTTCAATTGAAGTAAAATATTTTTCAAATTGTTCTGCATTGGTGTGCATTCTTCATCAAAATTCCCACACAAAACACTAATTGGTTTCGCGATTTTCCGATTTTGCTTTCGAAAATTTCCAAACTTTTTTTTGCTAAAAACCTTCTACAGACAAAAATGAACAAAATAAAAAAAGTATCCAAACAAATTCGTCAGTCATGCCGTTCGTAAGTTACATATGTTAACTCGAACGAACATCTTATTTATACGACCGACACATTTTCAAATCGCTCCAATTTTTTTGAGTATTCTATGCATTATATAGTGAACACGTGTATCGGGAATAAATTTACTATCGAAGATATCGAGAAATATCGAAAAATATTTTTTATATCGTTTTAAATCTAAAAAAATCAGCTTTCTTGTTAAATTTTTGTCTATGTCCACTAAAAAATTGGTATAAAATAACTACCCAAGATAATGAAAATGGGAAATATTTTAGTTTATATTTGTAAGATTTCTGCAATCCATTTTTTAAAACTTATATTACAAGAAAAAAAAAATACAGCCTTAAAACTATAAACGTGATTTTTAAAAACGGTTTTGTGACTCAGTGTATATAATTAGAATTTGATTTTAATAATATTTCTTTCAATCTTCTTACAATGTCCTTTTCGTAATTTCATCATATTACGTTCATTTAATATTCTTCAAGTAATTAAAACAAACATTCACAGCTATTTGCTACAAACATTTTTATTCTCGCACTCGACGAGAAATACACAAATTGAAATATCGAGAATTTCTTCCTGGAATTTTTGACGGTCGTTTCGCATACGAACATCACGATGCTGGAACAAACTCTCAATTGGTTTACGTTCATTTTCGTCACATTCAAATTCTTTTAAGACTTAACTCATTCAATATGTCCATATGTATAAAATCGGCCTGTTTGAATGGCTTGTGTTAAAGATATCTTTTTTATATACATTTTCTTTTGTAGGGAAGCCGTTTCTATGCTTATATATTTAATGTTGAGTTTTTTCTTATAAAGTGTTAAGAACTCTAACTTATTTTTTATCTGTAATATTTTATTTAGACCAACAAGGCTTTTGATATTACATGTTGAATAAATTGAAATTAAATATGTAAAATCGTATTAAGATTATATGCAAAAATTTCTTCACCCATAATACTGCGTTACTATATACAGTCATGTGAAAAATAATAGGGGCACTTACATGAAAAAAGTTCAAACACTCCTCTGCTTCTGTTTGAAAAAATTGAGATAAAATTTTACATGGCATTACTTGCTGGGATATCAAGAACCGTTATCAGAGTAAAAATATTTTTCGTCGTTTCGAAGTTGTTGATTGTATTGTGAAGTGGGCTCAATTTAGCCTGTGCGAAATAATAGGGACACGAATATAAAGTAAGTTATATTTTTGAAGCTATGTGGATCCAGAAAAGTACCTTCCCTATCCAAACAGGACGTTAGTAAAAGGTTACTTTTCGCTGAGGAGCATGTCATTTGGTCAATGAAGAAATGGCGCAATATCCTGTGATCGGATGAGACCATTTTTTGCCAATTTTTTTATTGTAAGTTTCTATAGGAGTAATTTTAAACTTCTCAGAGCCGGCCTTAGGAACGCCAAATTAATTCGATTGCACTGAGTTTTGCGAGTCACATTTTTTTTCGAAAAACGCTGATAAAAGGCTTTTGAACTGTTTTTATAGCTTTGTAGGCGCTAAGGTCTGAGTTTTTTTGTTTTCAGTGCATAAAATTCATGCAATTGCTGAAGGTGAAGAACAAAGCTAATGACGTTGCATAAAAAATAAAAAATAAAAGCAGAGTTAAGGGAAAGGTTTTTATTATGTGTACTGGTTGTAAGAGGCCTCGCACCTACTGGTTGCATGGGCCTCGCACTACCTAAGGCTGGCCCTGCCCTCTCAAATTATCTCTTATTATAAAATTTTACATAAACGATCCACATGTACAAATTACTATTAAAAAAGGGGAATTTCGTTGGATGTGCTTTTATTATTTTTGAAATTATCGTGAAAAATACCTTTAATAGGGTTTTTTTTTTTGTATTTTTGTGGGTGTTGCAAGTAACTTAGATTTTGGGACCTTGGTTTTCGTAATCAGCGGCTCAAAGACCACATATATAGAGATAATAAAATTAGTCTCTGGCCGTTAATCATCTTTGACACCCACAACTACGTATTCAATAGTCTTGAATGCTTGTGGCGGATTGAGCGACCTCTAAAATGTACTTAAAGTTCTGAAAAAAGGCATTCTAATTTCGGAGGACATATAGAAAAATATATTAAAAGCAGAACGATTTTTATAAACTTTCTTTGTGTCTTAATCACTATAACGTAAAAGTCACAAAACACAATTTTCTACTCAAAAAGTATTAAAAACATGTTGTGAGACATACGGCTGTTAAGATATCGTGGAAAAATTATTTACACCCATTTTTGAAAATGGCGGCCAAATGGGGGGCTTTCAATCCCGAAAACTGAGACTTATACTGACACTGATTCCCTCTACACAACAAAAAAAAAATCTTGTCCTATAAAAAATGCAAGGTCAATGTAACATTTCAATGGACTATATATAGGTACAAAATGAAACAAGAGGAAATTACCAACAATTTATGTTTTAACCTTTTTTTTTGTAAAATCAATAGATCATGTCTACCAAATATATTTGTTTCACAAAAAAAAAATCATGCATTTACATAAGGGTTAATTAATGAAGAGTTTGCAAAATTATTTCCATAATAAAATAAGTGCAATATTTTGTTACAGTTGTTATACGCTTTTATGGAGAAGAGCAAGTCAATTGAGATTGCATGGACTCTTAACCATTTCATAGTTTCGCTTTTGATTGATTTGAAATGACAAACTCGTTTCAAACATGCTGAAATTACAACACATACTTATCTAATTGACATCAACTGTTTTTGGGAATGGGAATTTATCGTTTTCTTTAGACATTTTCTTTTAAATTTTGGTTCAGAACGTAAGAGCAGGAACTATGTAATCAGTTCAACTATTATTGTTGGAGTTTTGATTAGATTGCCAAATTGGTTTACTTGATTGCTGATCCAAATGATGAGCGGTGAGCCACCATAACGTCTGCTCTGGATTACTTGCGTAAAGATTTTCATCGAATTGGTTGGCACATGTAACCAACATTTGTTTAAAGTTCCTGTTAGACCCCAAAACTTTTTGAAAATCCTTTAGAATGTATTAAAAAGTAACAGATCGTACCAATTTTTTTTTTTCCAACTTTCATCTTACGAGACAACTTTCCGTCAAGAATTAGAAAGCAGACAAAAGCCGTCAATAATTGGAACTTTCTGCTTACTCGTACAGATCATGAGATAAGTATTATAGTATGTTATTACACATTTAACGGTGCATAATATTATTCTTAAAGGCTTGTAAATCGTGTGGCTTAAAATATGTATTTAAGCTTCAGTAGACACAGGCAAAATGATATACAATGCCACCAATGCCCAGGGAAATAAGACTTTTATTCTAAAGTAAAAAAAAATAAAATCGAACCAGCTAGATTTTGGTATGTTGCTTTATCTAGATGCTAAAATAACACCTCAAAAATTGCCGCTTATAAAGTGTGTGCATAACTTTCTAAAGGCCCGAAAAGGTCACAAAAATTATCATTTGCATGTATCTTAAGTAACACTGCTTTTTCGTAAAATTGGATCATTTAAATTATAGCTATTGAAATTGCCACATGCAAATTTCATTTGCATTTTTTCGTAGAGCTAATCGAACGCGAATTCAAATACTTTTTTGGTTAATTTCACTAGGTTAAGTAACTATATGGTATTTCCATTCATACAGATCGTTTGAAATGTTCGTACTTGGACGCCAAGTTTTGACTCTAGATTATTGTAGCACGTTATGAAAGTGGCTAAAAATACTGAGTCAATTTGATTGCCGAGATGCACGATGTGTAACGACGCTTAACAATACAAACAATTTTAACATCGAATGTCTCGAAAACCGAAGATGTTAAAAAAAAAATATTTAGCATTTCTTGCTTAGTTCAAATTTTTCAAAAATCAAAAATCTAAACTTAGCTGCCCAAAAATTAATATAATCCAAAGGTTGAATTTGGAAATTTCAAATTTGTACCAAGTTCAACAGCAAATACATACAGTGACCGAGGCTTTTTGCGAGATCGGGAATCCGAAAACATAATGAAAAAATGTAATGATGCAGTTTCGTTTGAAACTCTTTTTTAATGATAATGAGCAAACAAAAAAACGTTCTTCAAGATAAATTTAAAAAGTTATCTGAAAAAAAAAAAAACGAGTGAAATAAGTCTACATACACTACACAACTTATGCCTTGATTAATCTTTTTATGTAGAAAACGGTGAAGTACCTTTTTTTATATTTTATATCTATAATATGAGTCATACATTGGTACAATGTACTTAATTGTGACTTAGACGTGATATTTGATTGATATAACGACTCCGCCAAAAAAAATTCCAAATGATAAGAGAAATTTTGTTGTTGTATTTGGAAAAGAAAATTAATTCTCTGGTGAAATTTTTAAAATATTGGGCTTAAATCGATCAACAGTTCATACGATCATTAAAAATTATGGGGATATTGATTCCATTGAAAACAAGCCTAATAGTGGCCACTCAAAAGGACTTATCTCGCAGAGATGTTAGCTTGATTTTAAAAGAAATGGGTAAAAACCCAAAAATCAGTGCCCCGAAATTGGTCGAACACATAACTAGCATATCAGATCAGTGTGTGTATCCACGCACGATTTAGAAAATATCAAACAGCCACTGTTTCCATAGTAGAACACCACGCAAAAACCTCTCATTTCTAAAAAAGAACCGCAACACTCGCTTGGAGTTTGCTAAAGAACGTTAAGGAAAAGAATCAATTTCTGGAAGCAAGTTTTGTTTTTTGATGAATCCAAATTCAACTTATTTGATGGAAGAGCAATGGTTGGGAGAAAGAAAGATACGGCTCATTAGCTCAAGGCATAAGTTGCGTAGTGTATGTAGACTTATTTCGCTCTTTTTTTCACATAACTTTTTAAATTTATATTGAAGAACTTTTTTTTTTGTCATAATCATTAAAAAAGAGTTTCAAATAAAACTGCATCATTACATTTTTCCATTGTCTCCGGATTACCGTATCTAGACTTTATTCGGTCACTGTACCTCGTAATCAATTCTTTCGTGCATGTGCGGAATGTGATTGTTATAGAAGTAATATTTTAATCAGCCACTTAAGTCTTAAATTACCTGCCAACGACTCTTCTTTAAATTTTCCTCCATCGACGTCACCACAAATACCACCTGGTGAAGACTGCACCAATTTCATTTCCTTCTCTAGCGACGATTGTAGCTGCTCCTGCTGCAACAGTTTAGCAGCACTTGGCACAAACATCATTTTAAAGCGTAGCTGGAATTCACCACACTTTATGTTTCCGTTGCCGTTACAGCTCGTTGCTCCTCTATGTTGCCGGTTAGAGTAAAGGGTGTAAATTTTACTTTTATGCTCAAAATTACAAGCGCTTGTGTAATTGGCAGCAAATTTACGTATGAAAACTGAAGGTAAACGCACCTGTGCGCAACCCAACTGCAGATTACTGACGTTTGTCGAAATGCTGATTTCGAGGGGTTCACAACTTTTTAAATAATCTAAAAATAGACGCAAACACGTCTGTATGCTGTAACGTACTTTGCTGCACTTAAGCTGCTGCTGCTGTGGATATTTTTGTTGTTGTTGTAAACAACAATTTATGTTATTTAACTTATTGCTTTTATTATTATTGTTAATATTCACGGTCGCTGCAGTTTTCACAGCTGCCGTCTCTGCAGACAATTGCACTGACGTCGTTGCCGAAGCTGCCCGGACAATACGAATGCTACCCGCTGTTTCCTTGCACTCGCCCCACCAAACAAATTTTGCTGTAGCTCCTTGACTACCAATGGGTTGTGCTGTCGTTGCACAATTTTTTTTCTGCTGCTGCTGCTGCTTCTTATGTCTATTTCGATTTTTCACTGATAACTGAATCTTCTGCTGCTCCTGTTGATGATGATCTTGATGTTGGCGTTCGAATCCGGTTATGAAACTAATTTTGGTCACTTCAATCTCAAGGTAACCGCGTGTCTTTCCATGCACATTCGGTGGCAAACTTGATTCGGTGCAAATTAACAAACTCGTCATATTAAACAGCCATTCTTTTTAAATAAATTTAATTCGCTTTTTATTAGCTTCCACAACAAAATAAAAAG
This sequence comes from Tricholauxania praeusta, assembly GCA_949775025.1. Taxonomy (NCBI): domain Eukaryota; kingdom Metazoa; phylum Arthropoda; class Insecta; order Diptera; family Lauxaniidae; genus Tricholauxania; species Tricholauxania praeusta. The sequence goes on from OX459028.1 coordinate 68,343,142, forward strand.
GAATAAATCACAGATGTTTATTCTAAACGAACTGAAGATTATTTTTTTTTTTTTTTTTTTTATTTCTTAAATTCCGAAATTTTCCGAGCAAAAAAACAACGTCGATTCCAATCGAGCACTAGAGAAGAGAATTTTCCTTGCGTATTTTGCTACTATGCAAGTAGTTCCATTCCGGGTTGACTGACATTTGTGGTGACGTTCAGAAGATCTTGCATAACAGCAATGTCAAAGTCAGAACATCAAAATATTTTACAGAACTTAATACCTGCTGAACGTTTAATTTCTCGAGCTGTTAAAATTCTCTGAAAGTTGTTGCTCATACAATTTTGGAGATTTCAGTTTGTTGGTGTTTAATTTCCAAAAACAAAAGCAGCAATAGAATTAACTATTTGTACACAAATGTTGCACTTCAAAATGTCAGCACTTTTCAACAGTTAGCCAACATCATAGCTTCTGAGCGGGACAAATGTTTTCAGACAGCTGGATCAATTCAGCCCATCACAACTGTCAAAATTTGAGAAATGCATTGCCAAATGAAAACTTTATGATGTGGATTCTATATCACCCTGCTGGGAGAGATGCAGGCAGAAATTGTAATCATGACATCAGCTGAAATTTATCATTATGAAACTGTAGTACCTAAATTGTAGCGCCGGCGTCTCATATACCTGTTGCACAGGTTTGTTTGATGTATAAAATTTTGAGCCGAACAGATCTACTAGCAGGTGGTGGTAGAATACGATATCGGCGTTTCTTCTGACTCACGTTTAGATGACTTTTCCGCGATCTATTTTCACAGATATGGTCTGTTTCGTTTTCTCTACGGTAATTTCTCACGGATTTTTATTCTATACGCAGAGAGTATATTCACATTGTCATTCCGTTTGTAACGAGTAGAAGGGGCGTGTTAGGTATGTAAAAGTATATATATTATTGCTGAGCGTCTCCACCTAAGTTGATGTAGCCATGTCCGTCAGTCTGTTGAAATCAGATTTGCGGGAAAACCAAAAAAGCCTATTGAATGAAATTGGCACACACGTCACACGAAATCGGTTCACGGGCACGCCTACCGCCCATACTTACGTATATTTGTCCAAACCCATTTTGGAAAAAGCTGCAGTGATTTTGGTGAAACTTGGTGATTTGGTACACATGTGAATCAAATTAGGATAGGCTAGGTTTCAAGTTTTGAAAAGCTCTTACTGGGAAGTTGCACAGTCCTAAATTTTAACATTTATAGCGGTATATCTCGTAAGCTATGCGAGATATTATAAAGAAATTTGGTAAACGGATACATATCAAATATATCTTGAATTGTGATAAAAATGGGCGGAATCATAAAAGTGGGTGTGGCACTTTTCAACAGTTAAAAATTTTGAATCCGTATATTTCAAAATTGGCACAAACGATTTTCATAAAAATTTTAGAGATGATGCCGCTGAAAAAAGCAATCATCAATACAAGCTCAGCCACTTTACTGATAAGACTCTTTGAAGGGTGTGGTACAGCCCACAATAATTATAAGTTATATTAAGAGAACTATCAACGTAATCGTTATGAAATTTAAAAAGGTAGATATACTTGCTATAAGGTCTCTTATTACAAAAATTTGGTTCAATAGTACCTGTAGGTGTGGCACCTCCCATATAAGCAAAAAATGCATGGCTGAATTAAAGCAGGCGAAATAGCATAAGTGGGCCCACGCCCTTACAAGTAAAATGCCTTAAGTGGCATATCTATCGAAATATGTGAACAATCATACTAAATGGTGTCAGAATGTTGTTTATAGAAAGCTATTTCTGGGTCAATATCGGACTAGATTCTTAATTTTTTTGACTTTTCAACGATTTTGAATTCTTTCAACATTTTTCATCCTTGTTCAACTTTTTATGAGTTTTCAACCGATGTCAACATTTTTTCGACTTTATCATTTTCAACCTTCTTCAACATTTTTCAACCTTTTGCAACTTTTTTTTTTTTTTGATTTTTCCAAACTCTTTTTCTTTTTAAGCATTTTCATTATTTTTTCAACTTTTTCAACATTTTTCAACCTTTTCCAATTTTTTTGTTTTTTAATTTTTAAAGCTCTTTCAACTTTTTTAACATGTTCCATATTTTTTAGACTTTTTCATTTCTTTCCGGTACAGTTGCGAACAAGTTTTTTTTCTGTGATTTATTTTTATTTGGTTTCCCTTTTTCTAGATTTCCTTTAGTTTCAATATTTCCCTTATTTTTATGAATAGATTTTCTTTTAAATTTCTTTATTATTCTTTATTATTTTATTGTTATACCCTCTACCCAACGCGGCGGGTTAAAAACCCCCCCTTAATCCGCAAGCTAGCCGGTGCGGGCCGCGTTGGGTACGATTAATTAGGGTCTCGTAACAATATGGTTTCATAATTTTTTTTTACTTTTTCAGTCTTTTTCAACAGTTTCAAAATTTTTCAACCTTTTACATATTTTTTCGACTTATTCAACCTTTTCAACGTCTTTTTAACCTTTATTTAATAGGTACTTTCAATGTAGTGTAGGGTATGTGAGTTTTGGCCTAGCTGAAGATAACACCCTAACTAGTTTTCTTTTATCATTTTACATCATCAATACTGTATTACATATGATTACTCTAAAAATTAGCCACTTATAAACTATAAATATAGTAAGGAATTAAAAAGTGGAAGTAGTTCGTTTGGGTTATCTACTCCTCAAATATTTTTTTGTAAATACATACTTGGGTAAATTTTATATAATAATTTTTTACATGTTTATTTACCTTTGTCAGGTTCTGAAAATAGTCTTATACATATTTTTGAATGAGAGTAAAGGTTACATTTTACTACCTTTATTTTAGCTTTTATATTTTTTTTAAATATTTTTTTTTTAAATTGTTATTTTCCTTACGCAAAACTTTATTTTTTCTGCGTAAACTATGAACTAAAACTCTAAGATTTTCAACTTCTCTTTGTAACGTTTTTATTGATTCGTCCTTTGACTTCTGCATATCTTCTACTGCTATCGAATTGGATGAGCTGGACGGCAGCGAATCGAGCGACTTATGGTTTACAATTGCATCACCAAACCATCCGGTTTCACTACAACCGGAGTTAGCGATTTTGACTCGTGACTCTAATGGTTCTAGCTTAATCCTAACATCTGACGGAAACATTATTTTTTCTTTTTGTATAATATTCGTATCAGATAAGCACATTTTTGCACCTGCACTTGTAGTGCTGATAAATTCTTGTGGCTCAAGCGGTTCGCGCTTAATATCAGAAAAATTGTCTCCTATGTATTCACCCTTAGGGCAATCAGGTAGAATTAGCTCAGTTTCAGACAGTTCAATCTCAACTTTTATATTAGATAAGCAGGGTGAATGTTGCGGATCAACGATAAGCTGAGTTTCTGACAGTTCTTTCTCCCCTGCATCGGAATTTATAACATTTTTTTTTCGCGAATGTGCTGTTGATTTATCCAAAGAACGGATTCGCTTTTTCAAGTAGCGTGTGTTATCTTGAAGAGCTTTTATAACTTTATTTTTCTTTTTTATAGTTTTTTGAACTAATTCAAGAGCGCGACTAGCGCGTTCTGGTGTCGCAACATCATTTATTGTTATTTCTGATACGTAACGCGGTTCTGCAAAGCGGGATTTCTTTGGCGTGGAACTTGAACTTGGAGCTTGATCGCAATGGATCGACTGGTAGTCTGTATAATTTTTATAAAAGGTTCAAAATGTTTATATATCATTTTGTATATGACTTAAGCATAATATTAAATTCTTAATGAGTCGCCTAATCGTGAAACTTGCTATATGGTTAGATAAATGACAAAAAAATAAAAGCAAGACATTCTCATAAATTTTTTATAAAGTTACACAAAATACTTTGTTAATATTTTTTTATAAAAGTAAATTCATTTTTGTTTTGATTTAGTACGCACAAAATTACATTAATAAAAACTTGTGTAATTTAACTCTTTTTATATTTTCATATTTGGTCAGATAGCAGGTTTTGCTTTTAAGCAACTCAAATTAAAAATGGTTGATTGCATTAACGAAAAGTGAATTTTGGACTTCGCTTTTAACTTTTTTACTTATTTACAAACCTTCAATTTTCACTGCTTCTAATTGCAAATGTTTTCCACTTATATTATGGTTTTGTGGTAAAAATGTTTGGGATGTTTGTTTCATTCTATCTTCGACCATTGATAGCCCTGGAATGCCTATTGACGGAACTGCTCCTAACCGCAAACTTTTTCCAGCGATATTATAGTCATATTGTTGTACAAAATGGTTTGAACAAATTTTTGTATTTTTTAATTCATCAGTTGCGCTCAAACCACAAGCGTTTATCCACTGCTGCCGCAATGATTCTTTTCTGGGAAAACTTTATTAAAAACAATTTTTTTTTAATTTATGTGTATACATTAATAATGATAAGCTTTAAGTTTAAGAGAGAACCCAAAACCCTACATTCATAAGTAGAACAGTAAAATCAGCTACATATACATACAGTAGCGAGCAAAACTGAGACAATGTTAGTCAATTTCATGCTTGCATGATCATAACAGTATTAATATAAAAATTAATCTGGAAAAAGTTTTTGATTTTGAAATACTTGTTCCTTCCTTGTTCCTTCTTCCTGATAGCTGATTTTAGCCTAATCCTACGGAGTGATTTGCGTGCGGTCACTCGCTAACGCTTTTATTTATCATAGCTGCAGCTTCCTTAGGTGTTTTAAAGTGATTGCATCTTAGTATACGCTCCATAAGACGGGCATGGCTGTCTGTTAGCTTTCTGGGTCGGCCTCTCTTGTTGATTGTATGCTTATTATTGCGACAATTTTGGACACGAAGAACTGTTCTATGACTAATTTTCAAAGCTTTTGCTGTAGTTCTTGACGACTGACCTTTTCGAGTCATAATAGCTACATTATCTTCGGTTTCAAAAGATATTTCTTTCATATTAATTAAATTATTCTTTTTTTTTTTAAATAAGGAAAACCGAATTATTAACTTGCAGTTATTTGACAGTTTCCAACTGAAAACAAATTACGCGCAATGAACGTTTTTTTTGGGATTGCAAATCCTCCTGAATACATACATATATTGTCTTAACGCACCAACGCCAAGGTTTTGTGATAGAAAACTTGCGCATCTGGACAATGTACATGGTATGAAATATAGCGAAGAGGTGGATAGAGATTCGGGACTAGAAAATTTAATCCTTTGACTAAAATTGTCCAGTTGATATTTCTCCCGAAAAACTGTTATTTTATTATTATTTATTAAACCTACTTCATGCATAAATTTAAAATGTTCTAGTCACAAATCAAGGAGTGGGAGAAAAAGTTTGAAGAAATGTTTATAGAATTAACTCACGAATGCAAAATTATTTTATTTTCTGAACTCCGTTTTTTCAGGCACAAGTAACAGAAATATGACATATTTCTTTTATTTTGCGTTCTTTAATAAATTAAAGCTAATTTCTTTATTTTCACGTCAACTTTTGCAACAAAACAAAATTCAGCTGTTCTTGTTTCTTGTCATTTCTGACGCACGCGCAATCGAAATTTTTGTTTTTGTAGTGTTGGTGGACAGAATTATTATGCCGCAGTAAAAGCAAAGACGTATTATTTATTAAATTTATTATTATATATTATAAAAAATCAATAATTTAATTAAAGTTACGTAACGCGAAACAAGTGACGGATTTTCGTCTGCCCATATCCTTAAAGTGTAAACCTGACTCGAAACTTTTTTCAAATTATGTTGTTTGAGTTCAAACGAACATGAAATTCGGAGTCTTTAATTAAAAGTTTCAAGCGGCTGTTGCGAATGCGTCACTCACTTATTTGGTCTTACACAATACGGTGGGTGGTAAGGATACTCCATATTTAGGATCTACCAGAAACTTAGCAACAGAAGATAGTTTTCAAGTACCACTACTTACTGGTACTGGTTTTTAATCGTAAAATTTTCAGCTTTAGGTCTTCCAAAGGACGGCTAAGCATTTTGTACTGAAATTTTAAATTCAGTGTTTTCGAATTTTACCATAAGTATATATGAATATAAAACTTACCAACGGGAAATTTGGAAGCAGCTTCCAAGGGGAGCTCGTCAGATGTGCTTTTTCGGATGAATTTAATTCGAAATTCAATTAAATTTAAAAAAAAATGTTTGTATTTTACATCCACTGGGTTTCGAACCTAGACATTCCGTGCTGTTACAGGTGCAGTTTAACATCAGCCAAGCCTCTTTCATTTTGACAGAAGACTTTTGCAGTTTTAGTCTCCTTCACATTAATAATAAGAGTGGTTCAGTTGGTTAAGATGTGCGCATTTCAGAACACTAGCATGCCGCAAGAGGCCTCCTGATCGGAGACAAATTAAAAAATTAGTTTAGTTTTTTTTTTCAATTTATTTTAAACTCAATGTACTCAACATCCAAGGAAGCGTATTTCATGTTTCCGAAGATGTGCTCTACTAACATTCCAGGAAACGCATTACATATGCTTCCAAAGATGTGCATCCCCGTAATGACATCGTATGTTAAAAAAGATAAGCAGTGCGAAGCGCATTGGAAGCCGCTTCCACTTTCCTTGAAGCACATCCGAAGCGCTTTGAATGCGCTTCCGTTTCCCTTTGGGTCCGTTTGAACGCAGTTCATCTTATTGCTCTCATAGATATAACGGTTCGTTTGCACTTGGACTTCTAGCTTCTTGGCATTTTTTCTTTTATTATTTGACAAAATTTTCAAAGTAAACCTTTCGTTCACCACAATGCCATTTTTAAAGAATATTATGTTTGTTGACGGCAGCGCAATATCAGAAATACATAGATATGTTTTTCCAAATTAAAAAAAAAAACATTTAAGAACAATAATAAACAAAACTTATCTCATAATTTACATATTAACGATTTTTGACATTTCGTAGTGTATTTTTTCCTCAAGCATTGCCATATAAAATTTCTCATGTGGGTCGTAAAAATATTTGATGTGGTGAAACACCCCAACGCGAAAATGGTGGAGCGATCAATGGGATCATGAATGGAGCACACGATTTTCATTGGCAGATGCATGCTACAATTAATGTCTAAACAGAATTGGGACATGCAATATCGTCCAGATTTCTCCTATACGTTTGTAGTGAGTACAAAATTGACACTACAAAATTTATCACAGAGAAATAGAACAAATTCTAATTTTTGGTGCGATTTGACACACAAGACAAATCGCAAGTCCCAATGCTTTTTAGACATTTGTACATGGTAGAACTATCTTGTCAAACTCAATTAATGCAACCGTGAATTTCAAGAATAATTCTGACAAATGCGCGTGAATTGTAAAAATTTTAAATGGGTCATTTCATCTATAATTTGCCTATTATCACCCTGAGGTTTTTTAAATTGGCTGAAAATTTTTTGAGTGATTGAGCCATTATGTAGAAGATAAAAAAAATGCGATCACATTTTTTCGACCAATAGTTTTGATAAAAAATAATTTCTTAATTCTGTTCCAAGCCTCTCATAAATAATAGAACATTCATTGATGAATATAAACAAGCAAACACAATTCAAATTCGCTTTCATATTATTTTTAGGTAGCTGTGTAGTAGTAGATGACAAAAAAACTGCAAGTCTGGATAAATAAACGCCTAAACGTTATGTATATGAGGTGCCCAGTTGCAAAACCGGCCAAGTCCAAAAAAATAACATTTTGAGATATTCTCATATATAAAAATCTAGACCATGCCTTATCTTTCTACAATGGTTGTAGATTAAAAAAAAATTTTTTAACAGAAATATTACACTTTTTAATTTATTTTTGATTCATGGATTTCAAAACCGGCCAAGTCCATGAACTTGCTTTCAAAACCAGTCCAACGCCTTGGAATCAAAACCGGCCAAGTCCAGTACATTGGTATCAAAACCGGCCAAGTCCACTTTTTTTTCAAAGCCTTGGAATCAGAACCGGCCAAGTCCAGTTCATTGGAATCAAAACCGGCCAAGTCCAAAATTGTTTTGTCAAAAACATATGCAAATAAAACTTGAAAAGTTTGATTTGACGTGCTTTGAGTAAGAAATTTTATAAGCTATTATGTGGGAAATATTTTTTAATTTTTCAATGAACATAGGTGAATATAAACGTTTTTCGTTGTTTTCCAAAGAGTATGAAAAATGGACTTGGCCAGTTTTGAAACCGAGCGCCTCATATGCTGAAAGATAAAAAACCTTTCAAGAAAACATAAATTTCACAAATACTCCCAAATTGATTTCAGCTTTTTTAGGCTCAAAATATTCAGATCATATAGGAGTACCATCCCTGACAATTTTATTCATGTTTTTTTTTACCCTATTTGATTTAACAAGCATTTTAGTAAAGATTTATGAAACTTAAAAACAAAATTTAGATATTCTATTAAAGTATCAATTTAATTTAATTTTAAGTTAATTTTTCGATACTTTTAGATTTTTTTTTTGCAATTTTTTATAATTTCAAAGTTTCGAAATCTTCAGCTTTTTTCAGTTTTTTTAAAGTTTTTCAATTTTTTCAAGCTCTCTATTTTTATTGAAATTTCAAAAATTTAAAAGATACCAAAAATTTTCAATATTGAAAAATTTCAAAAATTTGCATAAAATTAAGATTTTTTGAAGTTTTTTATTCAAATCAATAAATTATATTCGTGATCGACAATCCGTATACCAAATTTTAGCACAATAGCTTGTATAAGTAGTTTGCGATATGTTCCGTAGTTAGCTTTAAAATTTAGGCCGGTGACACCTCCAGTGGTACAATCCAGTCCGGTTTTGATCCAGAAATAGCTTTCCATAAGCAAACCTCTTATACCAAATTTTAGTATGATTGGGAGACATGGGAGGTGCCACGCCCACTGGTGCTAATTCAGCCACTTTTTATTCAGATGTACTCTATAGCAACTGAACCACTTACATTAAATGTCATACCTATTACTGCAATAGTTCACTTAAAACAGCGATTACAAACTTATGTTAATATGGGTGGTGCCAACTGATGCAATCCCGTCGAAATTCATTTAATCTTAAAGCTTATAGTAACTGACATCTATACACCATATTTTATAGCACATTATCTATAACAATAAACGTTTTTTTTTTCTTACATGGGAGGTGCCACGCCCTCAGGTACTATTTGACCAAATTCCTATAATAAAAGACCTTATAGCAAGTATATCTACCTCATTAAATTTATAACGATTACGTTGTTAGTTCTCTTAATATAACGTTTATAAATATTGTGGGTTCAGTCAACGAGTTTTTTCAGTAAAGTGGCTAAGCTTGTATTGATGTCTGCTTTCAGCGGCATCATCTCTAAAATTTTTGTAAAATTCATGTGTGCCGATTTCGAGACATACAGAGTCATAATTTTTAATTTTTGTAAAGTGTCACTCCCACTTTCATCACATTTTATATATTTGATATGTATCCGTTTACCAAATTTCATCACAATGTCTCGCACGGTTTACGGTGGTATAAAGGTTAAAATTTAGGGCTGTGCCACGCGAATCTTTGGAAATTTGAAACCTAGCCTAACCCTAGTTTGGTTCGCATGTACACCAAATCACCAAGTTTCTTCAAAATCACTACATTTTTTTTTCAAAATGGGATTGGGCAAATATACATAGAGTATGGGCGGTAGGCGTGTCCATGAACCGATTTCACCCATTTTCAATAGCAAGATGTCTGCAAGAAGGTCTAACCTGAGTGTGCTAATTTCATTCAATTAGCTTTCTTGGTTTTCCCGTAAACCTGATTTCAACAGACAGACAGACAGACATAGCTAAATCAACTCAATTGGTGACGCTGATCAAGAATATATATACTTTTCCATACCTGCCACGCCCCCTTCTATGTGTTACAAACGGAATGACAAAGTGAATATACCCTCGGTGTAGGGTATAATAAAGAAAATAAACAACTACGCATGTATTTCCGGTACTTTTCCCAACATAATTTTGACTTTTAGGTAAATATGGTCACTTGGGTGTTACGTAACGTTTAAGGGAGGAGGGGGTACAGGAAAACGTTACGGCGCGTTACATGGTGGAGGGGGTCAAAAATCTCCAAAAATTGTGTTACGTAATACTTGTAATCTAAGCTTGTTTTGGTAAATGCCCATTTATTTAATTTAATAGCTAAGCGATTTTTTATTGAAAATGAATCGTAAAGTTGAATGTCACCTAAATGGATGTACGGTAGTCAACCAGATAATTATTTTTAAATTATTATTTTTGCACACAGTTTTAACAGGAGTTGGAAGTGTCGCTAAATCAAAGTTACCCCGATTTTTTAGTTTGCTTGTACAATGCCATCTAAAATAACTTTTAGTTCGAACAAAAAAATTGGGTGTACAATTTTTCTGAACTAATTAGTTGTTAAAGATAACCTGAATTCCTTAAAAACTCATGCGAAATGTAAAATATTTGCCTTGCATAACATTTTTATCAGTCTCGAAAGTGTCTTAATAATACCTTTAATTTTGTACCAAGAACGTTTAAATTGAACATTTCTAACTTTAGACATGAATTTTAAAGTGAACATAGGTCGAAAAAACTGTTCCATAAAAATTTTCACTTTAATTTTCGAATTTACCTCTACATTTGATGACGATACAGCAATTTTGAGTCGACATAACAACGCTGATACATTACTTCAGCTTCAATCCCACTTGCCATTAGACGAGAGTTGGTTGTCACAATGGCGAATAAAAGTCCATGAACAAAGATGGAGACATTTTCTTACTTTTACTCTCAACAAAAGTCTGTCTCCAGTAATATTTCTTAATGGAATCCTTGATCCACAAAGCGTAAGCACATAGAAGCCAAGAAGCGTCAAATTAAATTTAAAGCTTGCATTGGCTTATAAGTAGACACTCCCCTCTAAGTTTAGAGTATAAAGTTCTACTTTACAACCAGGTCATAATGCCAATTTCGACTTATGGCATACATACTTGTGTTGCTATTTTTTTAAATTTTACTACTCCTTTATTGCTCTCCACTTAAATTTTAGTTGCAACTTTCATAATATTTTATATCATCAGTTTTTAATCCAAAATATTTCCACTAAAAAACATTCCATACAGTAACGAACGGACAAGCAGTATAACAAAAAGAAACTCGCGTATACGCAACCGCTTGCGTTTTTGACCCGCTCGTTTATTTGCAGAATTTTATGCAAACATTTGCATTTCTTCACGTGCTGCAATTGTCTTTGGTGGCGCTGGCGCTTCAAATTCACCCAAATCTGCATCGTAATAGAGCGCAGCACGGAATGGACGTAATTCCCATGGCACTTGATTTTCCATTGGAGTTAGTTGAACACCCAAATCTTCTAGTGTAGGTACACCACGGAGCACATTGTCAGTCACAAATTCGCGTTCAATGCGTTCCATATGAAGATCACCAATTGGGGCCCCAGGACAAATCATCTCAGTAAGCTTTGCCTTCATCAAAAAGGTCGGATCCCAACGCATATCGTAGCGCAAGTAACCCCACCATTTTTCGTCCTTACGCATCACGCGATGAAACCAATCAACCAATTCACTTAGCTGGTACCGTTTTGGACTGTAATTTAAAAAGAAGAAAGGAAGATTGGTTGAGTAATAAATTTATAGATTATTTTAAATTAAATGTTTTTATGTTACCCCACAGCTTGATAAACTTTGCCAGCGGTATCAGGATCTTTGGCACAATTAACTATAGCTTGTGCAACATCCGTTACAAAAACTGGTTGTTTAACAGTGCGTTCACCCTTACACCATAAAGGCATGCTACGGAACTGACGACGCCAAATATGTGCATAATAACGTAAGAAACGATCTTCCGAGCCGTAGATATCAGCCGGACGTATTATGGTGGCATCCGGAAATTCATCACGAACAGCCAACTCACCGTGGTATTTGCTGCGCAAGAAGTTGCTGCCACCCTTGAGTACATGACTAACTGGATTAGGTTCTGCATTAAGGGCAGAAAGGTGAATCAAGCGTTCAACTCCAGCTTCTCGACTGATTCTAAAAAAAGGTATGTATTTGTAAATTTTCTTTTACTAAAAAATGCACTTGGAGAGTAGGTAGAAAATATACCGCGAATTAAAGAAAAAAAAAATCTTCTTTCTTAATTTTAGAAAATTAATTAATCTCAAAGGTAACATCAAATTTTTTTATTTATTTCTTAAAAAAAATTCCATGGGAAAAATCACATAGTAAACATAGGGGAAAAAATTATCCCAAAACAAAGTCACCTCAAAAATTGGTTTGAAAGTGAAATCCAAGTTTTTTCCGTATCCTTTCGAACAATTCAATTTCACTCGTAAAATACAGGAAGTAGGCGAATTTAACCAAAAAGAGGGGAAACCACATCTAAAAATTGCTCAGAAACAAAAGTTATAAGCACCTCTATCACGAATCTCTTAAGAAAATTTATTTCGTCATATTTCGTTTTTTTCTACGAACAAAAATTTGCAATTGTAAATCTCCTATTAGTGGAAAACTTCTTTCCAGCAAATAATGTAACACTAATTTTGCATATCCTTCTGACGTAGGCTGTCAACTGAATTGAACTAATGCAAAATGACCAGGTTAAATTGTTCCATTTGTTATCTGTGTCAAGTTTGTTTATAAAGCATAAGCCGATTTGTGAAATTTCACATGAATATTGGCTTCTGCAAATAGGTCAACATGCATGTTTTGGTGTTTTATTTTCTTATTTTATTTTAAAATTTTCCGCATATAATTTTGTGGCTCAAAACTAATTTTGAAATATAGAAAAATATCACCAGAAAATTAAGTTGACGGAAAAGTTGTTTAATTTTAATTAGCTATTTCTGATTTTTCTAGTTATGAAAATCGGTAAAAATTAACAAAAACGAATAATTTGCGGACCCCTCCTAAGCTCAAGAGAACAATAAGTCTCTTTGCTATTAGACCTAAACGTCTTGCATATTACCTCATAGGGCTCATTAAGAAATCTTCTGAGGAAGCAAGCCACTACAGTAAATGTTGCTTACCCTGACACAGCACTTACCTGGCAATACGCCTGGCGCCTTCTACATGTACGTCGTTAAATTTAAAATTTTTTGTTTCAAATTCTCGTCCCACTAAATTTATAACCACATTTGAATGCTTAACAGCGTCACGTATGGCCTTCTCATCCTGCAGATGATAAAATTGGAAAAGCACTTGACCCAAATCACCACACACTTTCAACCTGATGGCTTCACCGAAATCAGCGCGATAAGGCAAAATCATTTGAGTCCCTATTTTGCCCAGTTTATTGCAAACATAACGTCCAACGAAACCGGTGGAACCGAATACGGTGGCTACGATGCCATTGAAACTACTGCGACCACCTGTACCACGTTTCATTGCGCTCAAGTTGGTCGTCTTAAGTGGGCGTGGCACATCTGAAGAGTAGGACGCGGTGCGCTGGCATAGTACACCCAAAGCGCCTGTTTGTTGCTCTGTGCAGAATAAAAAAAAAAACACAAATTACATAATTTTTGTCAGAATTTTTGAAGTTTTTCTGCATGATAGTAACGTTATACTTACGCGCTAGCGGCACATTCCGGAACAGTATTAGCGATGCCATTATTCTATCGTGTTTTTTTGGCCAAAATCGCTTATTTTTAATTTCAAGTTTCCCCAAATAACGCTTACAAAACTTGTGTCGGTTCGTCAAATATTCGATACTAAATTCATGTCCTACCAATCGAGCACCTGTCAAACTGACAATCAGCTGTCATTAATGTCAAATGTACATTTCGAATGAAAATGAACGCTGAAGTGGTTTGTGCATGGTCAAAAGCTTATGCAAGATCTAGATGAGTATTTTAAGGTGCAATTATGCCTGCACTTACATATCATAATATGTTCGCCAATATTTGGTATTCCATTTCTAGTAGCATAAAAAGGTCTTATAGCTTCTTTTACAGGCCTTTTAAACACAAACAGAAGGACAACATACACTTACTCACAAAAGTTTGTGAATTTGGCTATGCGGTTAAAATAAACAGTATTTTTTTCATGAACTTGTTTTTTGTAGATGGTCAAGGAACAGGTTTACTTTAGCTGACATTGCCCAATTTTAATTATTTTTTTTTTTTTTGTAAAAGGGGGTTAAAAACAAAAACATATAGACATCGGAAGATATAGACATCGGAAGTTCCGGATATAGCTTTTATAAAAATGGTTATAAGTTGGGAACCCCTGAATGGAAAATAAAAAATATGGGTATCATAAGAAGGATAATTTAACGGCCTACAATAATGGTAAGTAAAATTTTGAAATTTGACCTACAATTTTGGAGATATTACATATTTTCTGAAATTTTGACCAATTTTTTTTTGAAAAACATTTTTTTTTTTGAAAAAATGTGTTAATGACCTAAAACTTTTTTAGCATGATAAGAACGCTTACTTTATTTCCTTTAAAATGGTATATAGTTTGCTGTAAATTTTTGCGAGTTTAACCCTTTTTTAAAGAAAACAAAAAAAATTATTCAATGAATTCTTATGAAAACTATGTTTTTGTGGACAAAAACAGTGGAAAACAACAACAACAACGATTAGTACACCTACAACTATTATTATTTAAACGATTCTCATAATAAAATAATATGGTTATCATATACAGTGAAAGCTCCCGTCGCGGACAGCTCCCGCAGGCGGACATCTCTCGTAGCCGGACGAATTTCTTGGTCCCAAGTTTTTCGTTATGTTTTTAGAACAAAATACATTCCGGTGGTCGGACGCTCCCTTGGCCGGACGCGGACACTACATTTCTACACATTTCATACAATTCATCTCTGCTGGCGGACAGAAAGACATTCTAACGACAAAACTCTTTCTCAACTCTTTCTTTGCTTTGCTGTCATTCAGGTTGTCGATTGTTATTCTTTAAAATCTATTTCTTTGTGTGTTGTTGAGAGTAAAGTTTTCTCAAGTGGCCACAGAAAAACCAATTTAAACTTTTTTTTGCATAACTTTGAAGATTTATTGATCAATATTAACGCCTCATTTTTTTTTCAAAATTTGGATTTTTTAAAAAGTTATGAACAAGTGAATTTGTATATGGGTGTTTTTTTAAATTGCGATTTCTCAGTAAATATTGGGAAAAAGTTAATGAAATTTTCGTGATAGGACAAAAAATGTTTTACATTTTAAAAATTAAGTTTTTAATAAACAAACAGAATTTAAATCAACTTCTCATATGTTCAGAAACAACATTTTTCCACAGAACTTTTTGAATTGTAAAAATGTACTTTTTTCGACAGCTCCCGCAAGCGGACATCTCCCGTAGGCGGACGATTTTGTTGGAACCGTCGGTGTCCGCCTACGGGAGCTTTCACTGAAAATTAAAAATTTTTAAAAATGTGAGGTAATGTTGAAAGAAAAGAGGGCCGCAGGTGAAAAATTTTTATTAAAAATCGCGCGCGCGATGTCATAAGCTATAAAAGTTTTATTTAGGGTGCATATTTAGGGTGGCCCTCATACACAAATATTTTAAAAATAGCGATTTCCCAAAGAGAGGCCCAATCGATTCTCATAAAATTTACACCGTATGGCTTTTATGTTAAGAGGCACAGATTGGATGGGAAAAATTTTATTTAAAGTGCATACTTAGGGTGACCCTCATATAAATATATTTTTATTATCATTTTCACGAAGACAAATAAATCGATTTACACCAAATTTATACTACGCATCTCTTATGTAGAGAAGCATAGCTTGGGCCACAAAACTTTTATTTAGGGTGGCCCTCATACAAAATATTTTTTAAATACATACTATCATTTTCTCGAAGTCGATTCTCATGTAATTTACAACACATGGCTTTTATGTAAAGAGACACAGATTAGATTGTAAAAGTTTTATTTAGGGTTCATACTTAGGGTGGCCCTTATACAAAAATATTTTTAAATATCATTTTCACAAAGACTGGTAAGTCGATTCACACCGAACTAACACCACGTAGCTCTTATGTTAAGAGGCAGGGTTAAGGATACAAAACTTTTATTTAGGGTGGCCCTCAGACATAAATATTTTTTAAATATCATTTTCTCAAAGACTGCTTAATCGATTCTCTTGGAACTTACACCACGTGGTTTTTATATTAAGAGGCACTGCATAGGTTGTAAAAATTTTAAATTGGGTGCATACTAAGGGTGGTCCTCACACAAAAGTATTTCTTAAATAGAATTTTCACGCAGACTGCACATCGAATATACACCACGGTTGAGGTGAAGCGATGCGCACAGGGTAATGCTAGTCCTAAATATAATGCAATAGCATAAAAGTGTGCACTTATGTACATCCAATTGGGTGTGGGCGTGAGTTTTGAAATTTTTTACGTTCGTCTACACTTCGATACATTTGTACCCCAAACCATTTTTAATTCTTTTTTAAGAAAAAAAAAATCAATTAAGGTGCGAAAAATTTATTAAACGTGGCTGAAAAATTCAAAATTAATACAGTAATATCCGGAAAATTTGAAATGCGATACTATAGGTTTGGCAACCACTCACATCGACAGAATTTGATCGGATTGCTAGTTGTGGCCAGTGATGACATTTGGGATTTGTGCAAATGTACTGAATGGAGACTTGAAATGTACATTTAAGATGCCGAATGTACTTTTTTCGACATGAGCATAGAAAAGTTCCTAACAATTTCAAAAATGCAGCAAAATTTCAACTTTTTTACTATAAGAAAAGTTTAGCAAAGCTTACTTCCGGCATTAATCGCGGTAAATCAACTAAAAATATGGTAATTTTTAGAAATTGTCGAAATGCACCGAATGTACTGAAAGTAGGCCAAATGTACCGAATGTACTGAAGACTTGTCGAATGTACTGCCGACGATTTTTCACGACACAAATGTACTGAAAAAAGTAAAAGTGTACCAAAAATGTCATAACTGGTTGAGGCTAGTGTTATGCAGTGCAGTTTTCAATCAGCGAATGAGTTATGGCAGTCAGACGCTTTGCCAATTCTCGACCCACAATGTCCTTTCTATGATTTAAGCATATTTCCCGTTTCAGGTCAAATAGAAAACTCCGCAGAACTGTTTGTCGATTGACAGCAATACGAATGTTTCAAATGCCAACATACAAAATATCAGCATTATTAAAACACACTTTTTTTACATACCATTTTAACCTTTAATTAAGACCTTAATAAAAATTTAACCTTAATTAAGAAACGACGACGCTGTTTTATTTTTTTTTTTTTCAATAACTTTTGAAAGTATAGATATTTTTCCTGCGCGCTCAGCTAATCTCAGTTGGCTCTGCGTTTTCGTAATAAGTAGACAACTTTTTTAATTGAAAAAGGTTTTTAAGCAAGTTTTGTAAGCATGCGTCGCCAAATCGACGAAATTTATTTTTTGGACTTTTTGACTAAATGATTTTTATTACCTCATTTTTACTTTTTATAAATAACTATTATTTGAAGATGAACCACAAAAAAAAATATTATTTTCTTTTTTTTTTTGTCAATGAATTTATGTTATTTCATATTTTCCGGTTTTTTATTTTCTAGACACATTTTGATCTCAAAATAAAAATTTTCTAAGTGTATTTTTCAAAGTAATGTTTAGAAAAAGAACCAATCTTATTTTTCAACAGTAAATGTTTTAACAAAATTGATTTCTTCAAGCGTTGCCAAAACGACGAAGTTAAGTATCAAGCGTTGTTAATATGGTAAGTACGTAATTAAGGGTTAAATTATTTTAAAATTTCACTATATTTTCTAATTAAATTTTTTTTTTCCATTTAAGATAACAAATATGAATTGAATTCAATAATTATACATAAGATTTTAAAATTTATGCTATAAAACTCGACCTATCCTCATGCAAATGTATGTACATACTAGGGTTCAAAAGTATTCAAGTGTAGACTTAAAGGTATACAAAGTAGGTATTGATACAAGGGTTAAGTTAACATCAGAACGGAGCATTTTCAACTAGGTCCATCAAAACAAAAGAATATATTGGGATATAGTTATAGTGCAATTTTATAATTTTTGATGTCTTACGGTCATAAGCATTAAATTTTCGCAGACTCAAATTTATAAAAATGTTTATTGTTGAGATATCGACAAACAATATTGGTTCAAAGAAGAAAATGTTGAACGTTCAGATCATTGCGTTTGACGAAATTTTAATTCAAAGATGTCCCGATTTCAATGCAGTCTTCTTGGATTCCCGATTAAATAAAATGATGTATCGAAGCATTTTGAAAAAATTAAAAAATTTGGATTGGTCATAGCCATAAATATCACAAGTTAAATTTTTCAAACTTAGACATACCTATGTATACCACTTTCAAAATTAACGCCTCATATGTAAGTACATCGTTATAATTTCCGCTTACTAATCTTACTTGAACGCTCTTGTAATGCCAAAAACTAACTATGTTTTAGCGTATGATTTAAGCGCGCTGAAATCTAATAAATAGTTAGACCTTTTTTAGCGCGGTATCTCGTAAACTACAACAATAACAATCATATATGTATAAATGTGTACCTATGCAAAAAGTTTCTTGCTCTTTATCAGCACTAAAATCATCAAATATTTCATATACATATACGAGTAGTAAACTATAATAAATGACACGTAGACCGCCACAAAATCCGGAGATTTTTCGGCAGGTACTAAAAAAAATATATGTCACTCGAGAACAGTATACCTGACATATGGCGTCAATAGCCAGATATCAGCGTAAGCATTTAAATATCAAACAGAAGCCAAAAATATAATTTTATTTACTAAACTAAACAAATATATGTAACATGCTATAACTCGTAAACTGAAATTTTTTGGCATGCAGGCACGGCAACAACTTAGAATTCTGCCTACACATGTATGATAGGAGATTAGATTAAATTGGGCTAGAAAATATTAGTGAGTAGCATCCCAACGGGAAAATACAGCGTTCTATGATTAACCTTAGATATGTAGTTCCTTTCGTATCAAAGGATCGTTCGATTTTCGAACCTCCATATACATTTTTTTATTACATTGGAAAGGAAAGGCGTTTGCTTATTCCCATAAGCCGAATCTTTCGTTAGCGTAGGCGAACTTCAAGACCACTGTTTTTATCCTAAATTATTTTAATTAAAGTATTGAACTTGTCGTATAGGTTCTCGCATTTTTTCATTGGGATATAAGAGAGCAACAGGCGAGGGTAGCGACAAAGAAACAGGAGGCAGCGACGTATTTGTTATCAGTGATGGAAACATGCGAGTTAGATGTTTCCGAGTTTGAGCACTGAAAATATATTTTTTTTTATTTATAGTCGTATACTATTAAGTTTCATATGGAGTCATTTCTATTTGATATCTCAGAGCGTTTTCCAGATTTTGATTTCTACGTGTGTATTTATGTGTTAAAATTAAAGCCACGCGATGATTAGAAATAAAAGAATAGTAATTGGATTAAGGGTAGATATTTTGGTTTCCAAGGGGTATTTGAACATTGGAAAAGTAATTGAAACCCGCAATAGGTATTTCTGTTTGAAGATTGCTAAAGAAATTTCTCGTTCCCATTGGAAATTTACCATTCTATTTTTCTGAAAGAAGCTTAAACCAAAATTTTTTAGAGTAATAATGTATTTTTTGTATAATCATTTAGATATATAGTCTTCTGATAACAGTCAATTTACCAACAAAAAAGAAATGCCTGTCTTCAAGCCAAGAACAAATTGAAAAGACATCCGGCATGGATCAAGTTGAGTAAATACTTAAAAATCAATTATGTAAATGTTGAGAATAGTGATTGGTTGAAATGGTAAAAAAATATTAATACACTTCAGTTGAGAAACCATTTCCCGACTTGAAGTAAGGCTCAAGTCAAATGTTAGAAGTTCAAAATAAACTGTGTGATCTACAGGAATCTTTAAAAAAAACTAGTCCATTTAAGGAAGAGTACCTAATTTATGAAACTATTCTTCAATATGGGCTAAAGTCTTGCTCACCGCAAAGTCAGTGGATTTATTTGCATTAGCAAATGTTGCTCCTTTGAAATAAAAATATATAATGGCTAGATAAATATGTATATAGATACATACATATATGTATAGTTACTATATCGAAGAGAATAAGTTTACTGGATTTGATGAAGAATTTATTATTCTAAAGGAAGCAGATTTTCCTAAAAATGAATGTGTACTTAGGGGACGTCCGAAAATTACGTAAGTCACAATATGTCCGAAAAAATCTCACCAAATCTCATCACCAAATAAAATATTATTTATATTTCATAAAAAAATTCATCAAACATCAAATCCGGAACCTTCTACGAATCCTTTAGATTGATTCAGAAAGATTTAATTTAAAAAGTTCAGATAACATTGAATCTGGAATCTTTCAGAAACAGTTCAGAAAGATTCGTGTGAAACAGTACATTTAAAATATACATATAAGGAAGATTTCTATAACGTTCCGTTTGCAATATTTCAGATGAAGCATTTCTGGTACCTTACGTACTATTTCTGAAACGTTACATGCCGAGTGGGTAGAATACATTAGTACTAGTGGCATGAAGCAAAATACATGAACTTATAAAGTAATTTTAATTATGTATTTAAAAATTTTAGGGTAAGTCTCACCAGAGCGGGGGGAGTGGTCTTATCAGATATCACCAAATCTCACCAAGAGGAGGGGTGGTTCGAGTTTTCAAAAAAATTCGTCACGTAATTTATGGACTTCTCCTTAGACAATTAACTAAAAACTATGAAGTTATTCTTTTCGTTTTTTGTCCAAAATATACTCATTTCAAGGGCTTTCTCAGTCTTTTAACGATACAAAATAATTTTTTTTTTACTATAATCACTTGCCCATGTTTCAGCAAAAGCTTTTACTTATTTTAATGGAACATCAACATATTTTAAAGGTCACACTAACTGAGTGCTAGGAAAAAATCCTTATTTAGAGGAAAAACTATTTCCATTTATTTCTTCTCCTGTTTTCGATGTATACATAATGACTTTATTAACACCGACATAATGTGGCCCATTGTTTTATTTATTATAAATATAAAAATTGACAGCTATGAAAAAACAAAGAAATATTGCCATATCAACCAACATGGTTCGCAGTCGTTAAAAACTTTCAAGAAGTATAAAAGGGGATCAAAATAAAATATTCTTTAATTACTTAAAAATCCTTTCATATTGAAAGGTGTTCCTTATATATATAGTTTTATGAGTAATATTCTTTAAACAGGTCGTTGAGAAAGGCTTGTGTAAAGTTTTTACTAACAATAAGATTGATTGATCGTTGGAAAAGGTTAAGATATGTTAAAAATTTTTGAAAAGTCGAACTATGTTGAAGTGGCCAAAAAACGCCGAAATTCATTATGTATGTTCAGAAAATGTTTAGAAATTAAAAATTGCTAAAAGATTCGAAAAATGTTGAGAGACATAAAAATAGTTGATATATGTTGAAAAATTCAAAAATGTCGGAACTGTGAAAATATCGTTACCTTGAAAGTTAAGTGCTAAATCCTTAGAAAATTCACTTCAATATATATATATTTTCTTTCATACCTGCCAGTAAATATAGCCGCCAGTAAAGATGTTCGCACATCAAAAATTACCCCTAAATGAGGTATAATTTATTATCCATAAGAATATGACACGATGCTTAAAGCATTAAGCGTTTTCTTCCAAAGTAGCTCCGCGAACAAATTTCTCAGAGCATGCATGGTATAATCAATCCAGACGGTATAATCATAAGCCTTTTTGTTTTATTGCCTTTTTATTAAGTCCAAATTGTGTGCTGCTCTTTTCCCTGTATGCATAATTTATTACAACTCAATTAAAACATTTTATTTAAAATTTTAATTTTGTATGGACCCTACCTACTACATATTTTTGGTTTCGGTATTTTTAACATAATAAAATTATTATTTTCATTTTACCTGCAGTTCACACCCCCACTTTGTTACTCAAAGAAACAAAAATATTTTGATTTTGATTTTTAAAGCATTTCTCTCACTAAACTCACTCTTTGCATTATGTAAAAAACTGAAAGCAACAGCAATTTTGTTGTTTGCTACAATTTAAAGCAACAGTTGTCAGCAACATTCAGTATGGTTCAAGCTGCCGGTCGCAATGGTTATAGCGCGCGAATTTAAGTTTAAATTTATATTTGGTGTTTCTTTAAAAAGTTTTTGTACTTGATTTTTGAATAAATATAAAAGTGTTTGAAAAACTTATTTCATAATAAAAAATCAACTAGCAACAAAAAAAAATATATTTAATATAACTATAACATTAAGCGTAATTTTAAATTAAAAAAAAAAGAACTTGCAAGTATTTTGTATCCTGAAAAAAAAAATAATTTTTTAAAAATTATATTTTAAAAGGTGAGTGAGCTTTTGTGCAACAAGTGGCAAGTTAAATAATTTATATTTCACTGAGAGCTAATAACACCAAGACCTACATAATTTTTTAATGAAAATTTCAAATGCTGCACAGTGATACTTTTTGATTTTTATCTTGTCGTAGAAATCTTGTTTGGCGGCACGCAGAAGAACGATAGGTGATAGTTAAAATGTTGAGAAAAAAATTATCCTGACTGCGATGTCACTACCACTTGAATTTCACTATGAAGTTCAAAGTCAGATATACTCGAATTTTCGCTATTTTCGCTTCTATATACATATATATTGTTTTTCTAATACCATATCATTTGGTATGGAAAATGAAGGACAACATAAAATTTCTTAATTTTTTTATTCAAATCTATCAAATTCGCGTTAAAATCGTAAAATTTTTCGGAAAAAGATGATCTTTTTTGGTCCTCACTTTCACATTCAGATAACCGTAGTAAAAAAAAACATGAAAAAAGTGTCGCTCGGATCTAGTTGCGGAGATACACCCATCGGAAGTTGCGGATATAGCTTTTTTGAAAATCATTATAAATTGGAATGAAATGATAAGATATCAAATTGGTTTGTCCATAAATACATACTTTTCATAAGAATTCATTGAATACATATTTTTTTTTTTTGTTTTCCGGTAAAAAAAGGTGGTAAACACGCAAAAATTTAAAACAAACTAGATATATACCATTTCAAAGAGCTTTAAGCTTTAAGCTTTCTTAAAATTATAGGTTTTAACATATTTTTGGTAAAAATAACTTTGTTTTTAAAAAAAATTTGGTCAAAACTTTAGAAAAACCATCATATCTCCAAAAATATATGTTTAATTTCAAAATAAATTGCTTTTGATCATTGTAGGCCATTAAATTATCTTTCTTATGACTTTAATATTTTTGATATCTATTCAGGCAATATCTCCGAAACTAGATCCGAGCAACACCCTTTTTTTCATATTTTTTTTTTTAAATAAACCTGTTCCATATATTTCAAAAATATTTAATATATCAAAATATTATTTAGTATATATAAATGTATTTCATGAAATGAAAAAGCGGAACAGAGATTCAAAAACGCGGACTTGCCCCGCGAAACGCGGATCACATGATCACGTTAGGCTGGATTGATTCAGGAGGTGTAGGCTATAAACAGACTGAAGAGCTCTAAGATTTTATAAAAACAACACCATTAGTGCCGCCTCAAAACTACACTATTCCATTTAATTTTCAGGCTTACTCTGATTCGATCAAAAAAGGCTGGTACCCTTAATATTGACATTAAAATGTGTTACCTATACCTTAGCCTTCTTCTAGATTTTGCAAACCGCGATTTACCTAGACTGTTTTGTTCATAACTTGAGTACTAAACTTTTGCTGTTTATATGAAAATATTGCACTTGATTAAAAGTATTTATAGTGATTTTTGTCTATGGTATTTTCTTTGTTGTTTCTTTATTTATTTATTTGTTTAATGGTTTGTTTGAATGCTTTATTGTATCGTTTTGTTTTTATATACCTACATTTTTTTTCTTTTGTTTCATTCATATATTTTGAAACCGCATTCAATTGTTGTTTAAATTCACGTGGTGGCAGTTATCAGCACCAACAAAGTCGTCGTTTATTGTAAAATAAAGGAACATTTTTATATAACACGTAACTTTTCTCTGGTTAAAATATTTAGTTTGGTATCATTTATTGCAAAATAATGTATGGCTACTGTGATCTTCTTTTATATTTCAAATCGTCTTTGTATTTGAAATGTGAATTTGTAATTGGAAATGGAAACTGGTGTTGTTGTTATTTCTAATGCAAAACTAAACCATCTTCAACATATTGTAGTTAACGTGCAAAAGACGATATAAAACTTTCCATCCTGTGCAGAACAGATTTATCAATTGATACAGCAGTAACGACAGGGATTATAATTTTGAACTTATTTCTGTAAGTTTGTGTCATTTTATATGCTCAGCCCAGTTATAAATAATTATTTCCAAAGAAATTATATGGAAAAACTTTTTCTGTTAGTTAGCATTTCATATGTCCGACGAATTATATAGAAATCTGGAGATACGAATAATTACCTTAAGGAAATAGATTTTCCACAACAATATTATCTGCACCAACTATTTAGGATTGAGCTAGGTAGAAGAAAACAATGTTCAGCTGCGTTCCAGTACAATAATGCATTAGTACGGCTTACAGGTTTCCACAGGCTTTAGTCCAAAAAGCGTTCCTGTACTCGAAAAACCTGTAAAGCTGTAAGTGCCCAATGCGTATAAAAACGGATGCGGATCCGTTTCGAACCCGTTACGAGTCCGTCAGCGCGAATTTCGCATTTTTATGCTTCGACGGATCCGTTTCGCACCCGTTAAGACAATGCACAGATCATTAACACAAAAGACAGTTTTCAAGTTGTCATCAAAAATTTTATTTTATTATTAATTTATTGGGGATACAAAATACAGTTCTGTACCTATTTATAATTTAAATTCTTATTTTATATCATTAGCCACGTGCTTCTGAAGCTCATCTTCAAACCGAATAGAATTACTTGGCAGAATTTTTAAATAATTCTGATGAGTGAACCAGTTACGTGTGACTTTTATATAAAAAAGAAAAATTCCGTTTCGAATCCGTTTTATTTAAAAAAAAAGAGTAAGTCTCGAATCCGTTTTATTTAAAAAAAGAGTCAGTTTCGAATCCGTATTATTTAAAAAAAAAAATTAGTCCGTTATGGATCCTACACGAAGTCCGTTCCGAGTTCGAGACGAATCCGAAAATGCGATTCTCGTTTTTCAGACGAATTTCATACGAAAATGAGTCAGTTTCGGATAAAATATACGAAGAAGCGAGCCCATCTCGAATTCGAAACGGATCCGTTTCACACAGTGGGTGAGAATATAAATGAGAGAGCATTTTATGTTCTCTGTGTGTACGATGTTACAGGTTTTAGTCAGAAGAATTTTTGCTGGTAAGCTCCAAAAATTGTGTCAAACTAACTAAAAACATTAATTTCCTGTACTATTTATATTTTTCTCTTTCTTACTTTTTCGTGTTTGACAGATTTACAGGATTTAGTCTAAGGTTTAAGGTCTAAGGTTTAGCTCCTGGAACGAACCTGTTGTCTACCCAGGTATTATTTTACCTACGGCTTTGAAGTTTAATTCCCCGAAAGGCACAAAATGAGGATAGACTCACCCCAAATCTGCTGGATTTTGTATGCAAATGGTTTCAAGACAGCCGCAGGAGTTGGGAAAGAGTTAGTTTAGTATATTTTCACGCCTAAAGTTAACTTTAGGCGTCTTTTGTTGCCTAAAACGTGTCTGTTTACCCCAAAATGTATTCAAATAAAAACGCAAAAATGAGAGAAATTAACAGTTCACTCTCTCTCCGAAAAATAGTTAACAAAGGTTGACTAAAAAATTTATTTTGTAAAGATTGAGATTCAAAATGGTAAGGAAACAATTTTGGCCTAAATTGTTTTTGTATTCCACGCGGAAGACAAAATTAATCGATGTGCAACCATTCCCTTCAGGGACGCCATAACGTTCTAAAAGCGGTTGTGGAAATAATTGAGTCACGGGAGAAGAGTTCGAAAATTATCAAATAGACAACTAATAATCTTACAGAATCATGATTATCGAAAACTAATAAAGATCTCAGTGATTATTATGTACATAAAAAACGTTTATTTCGTCAGAAGATCATCTTTTGATAAGGAAAACACATTTGTTCTGTTTGAATTTTTAACAATGAATTCATCTAACACTCTTTCAATGTCTATTCTATCAGCCAACTCGTGGTATATATGTATAATCGCAACATGATTTAAACGTTTTTGACCCATTGTTACGATTTCAGTCTCTTAAGAGTCGAAAAACTCCTTTTAATAGTGCAAAAGGAATAGTCAGTAACAATTTCACAAATCGAACCGTCAACATTTTTCCTAAAGAATTTTCGTAGCCAGCATCTCGAGAATTTAATTCTGCATTTCGCTGTGAAGCTTCTTCTGTACAGACCGTTTATCCACGATTCTAAAACAAAAACATCTTTTGTTCTTCTGTAGGGCAGCAACGAAGATAACTGGAGTGCCAACTTGACAAAAAAAAAAAAATTTATCGAATAGGGACTCCAAATTCTTAACAGAATCGACGCTGGTGCACTCAAAAAAAGGATTGTTTAGAAAGCGTTTGTGGCAAATTATCGAATGCTTAATATAAGCACTTATTATTTCAAGCAAACACTTAACTTTTGTCTTAAACTATAAGTATTTGTAGACAATATAAGAAAAACCAATGTATTTGACCCAAGGAAAAGTTAAGTTGTGGCAAGTGATTCAATTACTTCTATGGAAAATTTAAAAAAACATTTCATAAAATGTTGCTTCTAAATGATATAATTATTTACGACAAACGTCAAAATATTTCCGTCAAACAATTCAATTTATGAAAGTGTTTCGACAAACACTTGTATTTTGTCCCAAACACTTGTCTTTTGTCCCAAACACTTATTCATTTCAACAAACGATTTATCACTTATAAAACTAAAGTGATATTCTTGTCATGTTTTTTGGATTTTGTATTTTGCAGTGCTATGATTCGATATAACTTTTTTGTTACTTACATTGTACATATACGATTTCAAATGTTTATAAGTGTTTAGAAGCAAGGAATGATGACGATGTTGCCAGGCTGTAGTCCTATGATATGTTAAGTTTTAAAGAGTAGTTTTGTATAATATTTCTCAACTATCAAGATGTAAGTTAAATCAAAAGTTTATGTGAGAAAAATTTTATTATTTTGTAAGTAAAATCAAAAGTTTTTGTGACAAAAATTTTATTGTTTCACGCAAACACTTGAAGTAGTTCCATCTAAGTATATCATTTGTGGCAAACACTTTTTTTTTTGAGTGTGAGTGTACGATGAAAAAATGCATGAAAAATTCTCGTGTTGAATTAAAGTTTTCTGTATTGAATTCCACATGGGGAAGTCTCACGTATGTGGAGTCCTAAACACATGCAACAGATCTGATTCCTTTTATGCGCCAGTGGAGCTTGACCCAGTACATCCTCACCTGGATTAAAGCGCAGAAGAGAATAGTAGCATTGCGATAAGTTGGTGAAAACGCAAATTGCTGGGTGACAAGCATGAGTTGCTTGTTTGTGCGGGTTGCGTTACTTATTTGCTTAAGTAATTATATACTTCAGATAAAATAATAAATAAAATTTATATATTTTCCGCTTTTGATAACTCAAGCTTTTTGACACTAATTTAACTAAATTTTTTAATAATTCCTGTCTGTTTACTTCTTTAATTTTTTTTTTAGAATAATCCCGCTCTTACGTTCAAATTAAGTAATTTAAGATTTTTTTCAAAAATAAACTTAAACAGCTTATGCATATGTGCATATCCGTCAAAAAAAGCCTTTTAGCTGGCCTCGTTTTTTTTTTTTTTTTTTCTTGTAGCACATCCTTCAGCAATAGTTTTCTTGAAACTAAGGCTGTCTTGAATAGTCTTAACTTTAAGAAAAACCATGTTTGAAGAGTGTGCTCCAAAAAAAGAAAAAAAAATCGAAACTGTCATCTTAGCTCAACTATGGTTTCGATTTCTTTTTTTTTTTTTTTGAGCACACTCTTCAAACATGGTTTTTCTTAAAGTTAAGACTATCCTGAATTAATATTCAAGGAGGAACAATTATAATTCAAAGGGAGACATAGTTAAAATTGCATTTAAGTTAAAAAAAACCCGAAAAGTTACATATAAAGTTAAATAAAAAAGGGAAATCAATAGCAACAGACAGGCCAAATTTTGGTCAAAAATCATCTCTTGAACATATAGGACTAGTACAGAACGAGTGGAGATGTAGTGTGTCTGCCAAGAATATAGAGATAGCAGAGCTTATACGTGTTGTATCACACTCCTGGTCTAGCAAAAACCCAACTTCGTAGCTTAGGGTCTTTTGCTCAAAAGGACATTTTGATTAATATATGAGGATAGGCCTTCTTAGGCCGCACCTCCTGATTAAATCTAATCTAATGTAAAGTACAAGTAAAGTTTTCTTGACCTTATCAATATTTTAGAATCGAAACGTACTTTTAGGAGCTCGAGCGCACTATTTTGGCTTTTGAGGTTTTTGAATAGACTGGCTTGCAAAACAGTATCTTTAAGATAATCTACTATAATGGATTGAATTGTCACTAATGTGACATTTCAACTGCTCAAAATTTATCGACTTTTTCAAGATGATTACGACTTTCCCATCATTAAGCTTTCACATAACACGCGAGGGCTTTCATTCTCCTAAGCCACTGATTTTTTAGCGTATGTACAATATATACATATGTACATATGTATAATCTGCTCCAGTGCACATCAAAGAAATATATAATTATCCAATTTAAGTATCATAGACAAAATTGAAAATTTTTAAAGCTGAATCACATGTTAGGCACAAACATTCACATATGCACAGATAATCGCACACAATACAAGAGTATGTCAAACACGTGTCTAACATTAAATGATTTGTTACATATTTTGTTGCATGATAGTTTTTTTTATGAAATCAGCATTTATGTTATCATATTTATTAGAAAATGTTCTATTAAACTCTTTGTTTGTTTTATTTATATGTTCAACATCTTGTCTTCCCTATTTGGACTTTATTTTTGAAATGGACCTGAAATTTTTTAGCCCTTAAGGTTATCATGATTTTTTGTTTGCTTACTATACTCAAAAATAGGAGCTGAGATAGATTAGCCGTACAAAAATGTTTTTTCAAAAAGCCTTTAACATCGAGCCATTTTCAAGCTGTACAATAATATTTTCGCGGTGTTCATAGAATTTCCTATTTTCTGGAAAAGGAGAAAATTTTTTATTTAACTGAGCGAAATTTTCTCAGTCGCAACGTGCCAAAACGAAGCACTTTCAAAAAATGTTTTATTGCAGGACAAAATGACTGGAAAACTTTATATTTGTTTGGAAAATTCGAATTGAAGTTTTTACCAAAATAACGCAAGAAAATGGCGGTACCATAGTACGACTTACAAGTTTCCCAACAAATTTATGGTCATGTACTTTTCCTGATATAAATTTACCTTTATTAATACCAAAAAAAGTAAAAAGTCACTTTGGTGTTAATAAAGATAACTTTACACCTGGAAAATTACACCCTCTAGATCAAAACTTTGTACGTTAAACTTGTAGGTAGTATTATGGTGCACTAAAATGTAAATTAGAAAACCACATTTTATTAGTTTTTTAGAAAAATTTACAATTTAAAAAAGAATTTAAAAATTTTTTTTTTTTGCTTTAACAAGCGATAATTCTGAACTGAATACACGGCTGGCAATATCGGTACCATTAAAAAATATGAGTTCATTACCTAATGAACCTTTTTCATTTTATTGCTTTAGCTCAATTATTTAGAAAATTATGAGATAATCTTGTAAGTACTACTCTTAAGGAACTTTGTTAAACACCTTGTGTTGAAAATTTTTTTACTTAAAATGAGCCATAGAATTTAATTTTTTCGGATAGCACATCGTAACTGGACCACCATGTGTAATATGAATTGAAATTTTTAAAAATTTTTTAATTCTAAGAACCCAAACTCTTAAAATTTTATTTAGTTTTTGAGCTATTGAGTACTCAAAACTCATAATTTGTAAAATTTAAATTTAGGATATACATTAGAGCGGTTCAAAACAAAAACTTTTTGATTTTTTCACGATGTGTCAGCGGATTACAGTAGCCTTATATGTCTGGACAAGGCCCATTACTAGGATTAAGGTTAATATTGAAAACTGGATTAGCGCCCTCTGTTTTAAGTAAACAACACATTTTCCAAAATATTGATTTAAAAAATGGTGCAAGTGACAGACGCTATGAAATTTTCCAACAAAGTGGGTATGGTTTTCGGGAAACTGTCAATCGGGGAATTCAAATCCGTGATTTGTTTTTCTTCTTCTTCTTTTTTTTTATAAAAAACTGACAATTGACCGGACAAAAGTAAAAAAATTACCGATTTTCCACTTTCTAGCTGCAACACCTCAAATATTATGTTACCGCCGATCCCATGGTATTTGCTGTTATTTGCTTAAAAGAATGCCGTACATAAAGCATATGTACATGCAAGCGATATATGTATGTACGACACAATTTGGTGCAATTTTTATCAGGAAAGCGAACTGCCCAAATGATGAAGAATACCGTTACCAATTAACTTGTTCAGAAACTTTTCACGAGTTAATTACGATTACATAAAATGCTTGTGTATTGAAAATGCTATGATTTGAAAAGGATATTCTCTTTTAAATGTCCTTAGTCATCATGACATTAAAAATCCATACTTTACCAAAATTATTTATAATTAAGAAAAGTGTTTTTCCCATATCCCGTAACAGAGGTAAATCGACATTTTTATTATTTTTCAAATAGCACGAAAAAATATTTGGTGAAAAAATATTGATAAATTGTAACTTATGAATTTTATGCACATAGATCACTTTGTAATTAGAGATTTATTTCAAGTGCTAAATTTAAATAAACAATACAATACAATAATAACATATGTTGAAAATCAGTTGAATAACACTTTTAATATGGAACAAATGTGGACGGACCACGCTAATTTTTTTCTATGATCGAATTCGGTCTAAGAAAGCCATTTGTATTATTCAGTTGGAGAAATGTTTAATATTTGGTTCAAAGTCCAATCTACATACATATGTGTACATTATTAGCTATAATGTAGTCCAAAACTTTGTATGGACTGAATTCCCACTGTATTTTTGGCAGGGCATTTTCCCACACAGGGATAGTCACAATAGGCGGAGAGCCGGCTGTAGAAAAGTCGAGTGTATAAGATTACAGGATGAGATGTATGCCAAATGATAGAGCTCAATAAGCCTAAGTAGAATATCTAGGGTTGCCTTGCCAAAGCCTGTCCCGATGGCCGAAAATGCCCGAATTTTAGCCAATTTTATTGTTCTAATTAAAACTGTAGTACATAACAGCTTGAAATGTATGCTAAATGATAGAACTCGAAGAGGCCTAAATATAGTACCTGGGATTTTATTGTTGAATCCTGTCCCAAACATGGGTTTTCACCGGTTTTTTTGGTCAATTTTCATTAATGAAGATAACAGCTTAAAATTCGTGCCAAATGATAGATATCGAAGAGCCTAAATAGAATATATAGGGTTGCCTTGTCGAATCATGTCCTAAACATTATTTCACACCCGTTTTTGGGGTCAACTTTTCTTAAATGAGTGGCAACTCATGTTTGGGACAGGATTCTACAAGGCAACCCTATATATTCTATTAAGGCTCTTTGATATCTATCATTTGGCACAAATTTCAAGCTGTTATCTTCATTGATGAAAATTGACTTAAAAAACCGGTGAAAACCCATGTTTGGGACAGGATTCAACAACGCAATTCCAGGTATTATACTTAGGCCTCTTCGAGTTCTATCATTTGGCATTCATTTCGAGCTGTTATGTACTACAGTTTTAATTAGAACAATAAAATTGGCTAAAATTCGGGCATTTTCGGCCATCGGGACAGGCTTTGGCAAGGCAACCCTAGATATTCTATTTAGACTCGTCGAGCTCTATCATTTGGCATGCACCCCATCCTGTAATCTTATACACTCGACTTTTCTACAGCCGGCTCTTGGACTACAAGCCAAACAACAGATATCAAATCACTAAACATCCATTGTAAAAAAACATTTTCAAGTATACAATTTTCGCAAAATTAGTGTTTGTTGATAGCACCATGCTTATTACTTAGTTTATATGTACATAAGTATGTACATATATAATTAAGCAAAACTTGTACTTTAACCACAATTGTAAAAATATTAAAATCGTATTATGTGGTTGTTATCTTTGCGAATCAAACAGTAATTATAATCACACTTACTTTGATGGCAATTATTGCATTTCGTTGTTGTAAAATAAATAAAATCTAACAAATATTACCCGTAAAATCGAAAGTGTGATATTAGAGACAGAATTGATAGATGTATTCTACAGATAATGAATGATCATTGAGACCCGGTTGACATCGGAAAAGTAGTTAATATACTACGAGTATGTTATTATCAAATAAAATAAATTTGTAATATAGTTTTAAAATTAAATTCATAAATATCGATGCCAAAAGTATCAATTGATGTAAGGAACATATCGACACTTTGTCGAGAATCATAATTTTATGATACTTAACATTTCAAAACCTTTTAAAAATGTTTGCGTTCGTCGCACCTTTTCAACAAATTCAACTTTTAGTTTTTGATATGTTAACAGCATTTGTTAATTTTTTCAACATGTTTCGACTTATGTATATTTTGACCTTTTCAACATTTTTCGACTGTTTTAATTTAGTTCGATTTTTCAAAATTTTTTGAATTTTCCTACATTCGTCAAAACTGTTCGACTTATTCAACATTTTTTCGGCTTAATCAACATCTGTCGACATGTTCAAATTTGTCAACTTTTTCAACATATTTAGACTTAACATATTAATTTTCTTTTTTCACTTTTTCAACCTTCACAATATTTTTGACTTTTTCAACATTTTTCGACTAAATAATTCAACATTTTTCGATTTCTTTAACGTTTATCAGCGTTTCAACATTTTTCCCAACATTATTCGATTTATTCAATGGTATATGACTTTTTAACCATTTTTCGACTTTCTTAAAATTTATCGGTATATTCAAGATTTTTGAACCTTTTCAACAACTTTCGTTTTTTCTAATCTTTTTAAGCTAAGTTTTTTTAAGTTCAATGTTTTGTTTTTTTAGTGAGTAGAATAATAGAAATCACCATTTACATAAATAGAAATACGAAAAAATATGTATAAAGATGATCTTCTGGAAAAATATTATTTTGATTCTCCTGTAGAACAGACTTTTGTTCATTACATTAATTGATACTTCCGGCATCGAAATTTGTAATCAAGCCACTCCACTGATTTCTGCAATTTTATGTTAATAACATTAAAAAAATTCATTAAATTTAATACTTTTGTACTTGAAAAAAAAATTACATTGAAATAATTAGTGATAAACGTGCATGTTAAGACAATCAATAAATATTTACATTTTATTTACCCAACACTAAAATAACAAACTTAAAAAAATATATGTGCTTCTACTGAAATAAAGCAGCATTATCTAGCACGAACCGACTGGGATGGAAATATTTAAGAAAAGAATATGTTTAAGAGAATGGAATTTAATTTTTCAAGAGGCACATTGGATAGAGGTCAAAAAATGACCCATAACTCATTTCAAATTAACTTTTCACTTTTCTGCTACATGTTTGTCTCCAAAATTAAAGTACATAAGCCTCATACAAGTTGCCTTAGGGATTTAAATATTTTCTTATCTTATGTTTAATCTATATTTAATTTGTGATTGGAAAAAATCATAATGTGTGCTTACTTTCTTATCGTAGCTTAAAAAAAGTCCAAATTTTGTGGAAGTGAATCAAAATGGGTACCGAAAATTGGTCAACTTTCGCCACAAATTAATTTTTTGGCACTAAATCTTACACAAATTTGCTATCGAGTGAAAGATAATTTTATTTATTTATTTATTTATTTTAATTCGCACTGATTGATACTCGAACCTATTGTTATCTTTGCATAAAAAGGAATAATGATTAAAACCATACCATTATAGACCGTGGCATTTCATGTTTTCTTAAATCAAAATTTTAAAACATGCGAGAGTATCACATTTTTATATAATAAATATAAGCTATATTGGACTTTCAGAACACTATGCGTTGCCCCACATAAATATATGTACAAAGATTTTCAAAGGTTATACAATACATATTACATATATAAATTTTTACTTAAAAGTGTAGTAGAAAATTTAAATTTTGATGTGCTACTTAGTATGACAGAAAACAAAAACCTACGCATAAATCACCAAATTTTACAATATCGGTCAATAGCACTTTATATTTAAATATAATTTTGGTGTTTCAATTGTATTAATACCCTACATAGAGTATATTGATTTTATTATTTCGTTTGTAACGCAAGTATATTTGTATTTACGAGAAAGTCGAGCAAGATAATTGGATAAAATTTGGCACACAGGCTGCAACTTTGAACAAGCTAATTGGGATTGAAAATGGGCGAAATCAGTTGACAGACACGCCTACCGCCCATAGGGTTAAAACATTTAAAATGCTATATTGAGAGAGTTATTTGATTTTGTCAATGTATTCTTACCATGTACACAAAATAACAGCCGAATGTATTCTAGTCATGCGGAATCGTATTTCGCAGCATACACGACGAGTATAATGTTCGCAGCTTCTGCTAGAGTTCTGCATCAGTTGCCCGATGGAGGCAGAATGCCTTACACTGATGAAGTGTGAACAAACTTCTCCAAAACACTAGGAAAAATTTAGAAAAGCTCTGGAAAAATACGTTGGCGAAATTCGACAAGGGAGCGTGACACTTCCTATGAAAATGCTTTCCTTCATAATGCTACACTGAGAGAATTATTTATGGTTGTGTAACCAAATTTCACAGAAATGCTTAAAA
The DNA here is from genome assembly GCA_949775025.1 of Tricholauxania praeusta. NCBI lineage: Eukaryota > Metazoa > Arthropoda > Insecta > Diptera > Lauxaniidae > Tricholauxania > Tricholauxania praeusta. Next base: position 68,378,128 of record OX459028.1, read on the forward strand.
TGGTTCGGTCTAGTATTAGACAAAAATTTGGTGAATTTCAAAAGATGGCGTGGCAAATCTACACAGAGCTACACAGAGAGCTATTTAAGGAAATGGTGCCAAATTCAGAAAAAAATTCAAAAAAAAAGTCTTGAAGTTGATAGTTAAGGTACCATACGGTATGTATTTTGGTGTGCTTAAAACGAATCCGGGGTCAGAATTTACCCATCACCCTTAGATTTTGACATAGCCTCAAAATCACACTCTAAAATACGTTAAAATAATCAAATTCCAGAAGGTAGACCTTACTTATGTTACGTATTTAGGTGTGCTATTACTTTTTTTTTTAATTTTTTGGGATAATTAATGTTTTGCCGACATTAAAATAGTTCTTGTTTAATACATTCACAACAACTATGCCATTCTAGGTATGTATTTCCAATTAAAGCTGCATTTTGTCGAAAAACTTTCGATCTTAACGGTTTAAGTAATTTACTTCACTTTTTACACAAGCGCATCCCATTTAAAAAAATAGTAAACCAAAAATATTGGCCTAAAGAAAAATATTCTATGAAAAAATGTTTTAAAAAAAAATATTCAAAGAAGGTGATAAAGCGTGAAAATAGTGCTAATAAAGTTAAACAGATTGGCTTTTTAACGAACGGCTCATTTGGGTATGTAAATTAGATGCAGCCAGCTACAACAAAAAGATATGTAAATGTTTTGAATTTACTAAAAAAAAAAAAATGATATTTGTTTTTTCTTAAACTTGTGTGATGAAACTGATTTGACCATTAATTGACAAATGATTAGCAAATATGGTTTGTATTAACCATTTTCGTCTTAACATTATGATGTTACGCAAGAAAAAAAATCTGTTTTTGATTAGAAACATATGCATTTTAGTAATTTTTAATTTTTACAAAATTATTTGTTTGTATATGATTCTATTAGGAAATGAAGCAAATAGGAAAACATATTACTATTTTAAAACTTTCATATTATCAAATGTATGTATATCAGACGACTTCCAGTCTGTCAATAAATTTTTGGCCATTATGGAACAACATACTATTTTAGCCCACTAAGTGTTCGAATATAAATGAAAAATCAGAATTTCGATTGATAAATATCAGAATTTTTAAAATCTGGTATAATCTTAGCTACTATACATATGTCTAATGGATTTTGAGACAGCAAAAAAAAAAAAACATCAAGTGCAATTTGATGGAAATGTTATTTTAACAGGGTATGTTGATTGTCGTATACCTTTTTTTTACATTTTTCTAACTTCACTGAAACTTTTAAGAGAATATGTGTACTTAAAATGCTTAAAGATTTTCGACGAATCGAAACAATAGATTTCTAGACTAGACAATAGATTTTTCTCTTGATTTGCTTATTTGATTACTTATTTCATGTCATAAAAGTTGCGCTGAGGAATTAACAAAAACTAAATTTTGGAAAATCAAAACAGCCAGCAAATCGCAATTAAATTTAATGGTTTTTTCTTAAATGTTTTAGTAAACATTATTACATTGAACTTACAGTCATTTAGCAAAGACCAATATTTCTGTAAATTTTTACAAATTGATTAATGCTTTTTTTTGTTCAACAATTTAACCTGACCAGGCCCGGATTTACCATACAGGCAGAGTAGGCACGTACCTAGGGCGGCAAGAATTAAAGGGCGGCAAATATTGGCGGAAACTTTGAAAAATTGTTTTATTCGTGGAAATTGAATTTCCCGCATAATTTCGTTGGCACGTGTACCAATATTATAAGTGAAAAATGTCATTATAACTGAATATTGGTGTTCGATTATTAACGTCATTGTTAATTTATTGTTAACATTCAACGCTGCGTTTTGTCATGAGTGACAACAGTAAAAGATTGAGCGGGGCTGAGTACCGCAAACGGACGGCAGAAAAATCGAAGAAAAATTAAGAAATCTTAGAAAAAACTCCAAAGTTAACTACATTCTTCATACAAGCAAATTCCGAGTCAGTTGAAGAAGAAATTTCAAGAGCTCATAATGAAATCATTAAAAAAATCTCATAAATACCAAAAATATTGTAAATGTAAATGTACATTAGGGTGCTTATTTTGAAAATTTTGTAGATTTTATTTTTGTTTTGCATATATTTTAGCTCGAGGAATATAAATAATAATCCCAATATTTGAACTTCCTAGCTCAAACGGCGCGGACCGAGTTTATATCCAATTTCGTTGAAATCTTACGAAAAAAACCACTTACTAAAACGTAAAAAAGTCTGCCTTAGGTACCAAGATATAGCGGACAAAATACACCCGAAGGGGGTTTATTTATTCTTTTAAAAATTTTCGAACCTAAATGTCTATATTATAAGATCGGGTTTGAAAAAAATTCTGCCAAAATTTCAGGTTTCTAGATCAAACGGCGCAATCAGTTTGTTTCCTATTACAATTCATATGAAAAACGAAAAAGCAAAAAAAAGAAAGGCGAAAATTCCTTCCATAGAATAGCCTCATCAGACCAGTTTTGGTTAATTTTGTGCCATATCTTAATAATTGCCACCTACTTTAATAATTTCTTCAATTTTTTCTTTTCAATACTTTCTTATGAGTGGAAAGTCATTTTTATAAAAGGTTATAAAATTGTTGATACACTCGTATTCGTGCTCATTGCAATTTGAAAAATAGTGAAGTATTTGATAACTTGTGTGTCACTTTATATAGCCCACATGGCAGTTCCGCAAGAACTTCCAACCCATCCCATGCTTCAAAAGTTTATCTTTCCTTTTCACGCAGATAAATAATTACTTAAAAAAGTATCAATTGCATTTTAATTTTAGTTTTTTTTTTTTTGTGACGTTTAACATTTTTTTGTATATTTTTGATTGTATTAAGTATTTTTTTGCTTTGGAGAAACGGTCATTCTGCACATGATCCCAATCGCTATATTAATTTTCTTCGTTTTTGATTGATTATATTTATGTTGACCTACTATTATTATCCCAATTTGCTACGCATACGGAAACATTTTGAAAAACTGCCACTTTATAATGGGTGTTTATTTTTGAGAGCAATATTACTTGTAATAAATGCAAATAAATTAAGTTTGAAATTCAAACTTTGAATCCAATATTTTTTTATTTAAAACATTATTTTATCAACTGTATTTTTTCGAAATGTTTTCCGGACATATGAACATGACTGGCAGTAATTAGGCATAGCTGGGCACCGTTAATCAAATAGTTATCCGTTACATAAAAGTTAATTTCCTTAAACGTTAAAGCGTTACATTTCGGAAGAATTAACGCAAGTTAACTTTAATCATTACTGCGTTAACACGTGATAAAAATTGCATTTGTTATATCTTTGCGTTAGTGATCTTCTTATAAAAACTGTTGGTTTGGGTTCTGGAAGTTAACAGATTGGGAGCAAAATAAAAGACGTGTATAATTGGAGTGTGAAATTTAGTCATCTGGCGTAATGTGGATATTTCCCTTTATGAACATAAATATGATGAAGTTCTCGTCTGAAAACGAGGCTCGTTTCGGCGTTAAAATATCTTTGCCCGTGGAAAAAAAAAAACATTTTCAACTGCAGAGCTTGAGGGTGTAGTAGTATTATATTTAATAAACAGATTTATGAATATCTCTTCGCCGCATCGTTGAACAAGTCTTCTGATTTCATGTCTAGCCACATTCTTACGAGCTTTACTCTTTAAAGACTTGTGGCTCTTAGGTTTTTCTTTAGACTGAGTGACAGAATTAAAAAGTCTTTCTCATCATCGTCGTTGTTACTCGCGTTGCTGCCTCCGCCACTTAAATTACCTATGTTCTTCGAACTTTTGGCAGCTTCTTGTTGTAACGCCTCTTCTGTAATTTTTTTTAATGCATTTTTTTGTTACATCCACTCAGCTGCTGTCTTACGTTTGCAGCCATATCAACCGGAACGTACTTGTTGTCAGAACGTGTCTTTAGCGGGACGGCGCGGTGCGCTGCGTGCGGTATCTTTTTGGTAAATACTAGGTACTGCAGTAATTCTATGGAGTTATTCCATGGAATAACGATTAACGGACTTGAGGAAATTTAACGGAAGTTAACGAGTCCGTTAACATTTTTTAAAGTTAACTTAAAAGTTAATCTGTTAGTCAAAATGATAACTTCGTTAATTAACGATTAGTGGATTATCGAGTTAATGCCCAGCTATGTAATTAGGTTAGGTTTGGTGGGAATGGCAGTCAATTACGAACCGATTCGCACAGACCCAATGTTGATCCATTGTGATACCACAAGGTATTTGACTATACCCGCTCATTGTACCAACCAGACTTCGTTATAAAACTAAAAAGCTGGCCTAAACTAACATGTCTAACCCTATACCTATACTAGTTAACCAAGTGTTTTGTGGCGTTTTTCTAACAAGTGCGGGGCAGGAGCAAAGAAAATGTTTTCCTCCTCCTCCACATCCCTACAGCATTTACAGAAGTCAAAAGACCGAACACCTAATCTCTACGCATGTCTGCCGATGAAGCAGAATAGTAAGGATTTTAGGAGTGTGTGTGTGTGATCTGATTTTTGCAGCTTAAGTAAGTGAGTAAAAATGTAATCCGACGAGAATATCAACCTGTTACCATCGTGCATAAATTGTTGAGCAAAAAATAGAAGATCCTCAATTTTGAGTCGACACCTGTTTTTCTCCTTTTTGACTTTGCGGTTTTAGGTCGCTTAAAAAATCTGCTGATGTCTGTTTTTTCTATTTAGTATTTGATTTTTTTTTTATTATTTAAAAAAAAAAACATCAAAATTCCTCTTATCGATTTTTTTTTTAAATTACAAATTCGGAAAACGAATTTTAAAATAAATTTCTATTACATTAATATTTTTTTTAATTAATACATCATCCAAGTGAAGGATCTATTGGCTACTCCACTGCTCTACTCATTCCAACAGGACGAAGAACTATACGTATAGAAAAAAATATCGGTGATTTAATGAGGCAGGTCTAGTCACAGGCGTGAGTAATAGAGGATTTTCAATAATTTTTTTTTGTATTAATTTAATTATTTAGTAAAAGTGATAATATGGCATCATCCCATTATGTTTCAACTTGACTTGACGAAAGTTAAAAAAAAAAAATTTAAAATAAAAAAAGTTATAGCTGGCTGTGTTGGACCCTGTCTCATAGAGAGTGCCTTGCGGTGACCATCACAAATCCTTGGAAAATCATCTAAAATCAATCGGATGAGAAAAATTAGTTATTTGAATAAATATTCTAGTGCCTGATCGAGTTTTTATTTTTTTTTTAATTCAACAAAATGGCGGCCTCAAGAAATTTAAATTCAGATTTTCGGCAAATACCAACAATTAATTGTTCATAAAAAATCGATAGCTAAAAAAAAAAAATCCTTCGATCAGGCACTAGCTTTTTATGTTTTTTTAAAAACTGTGAAAATTTCATTGAAATCTATCGAGCGGTTTTCGAGTTACAGTGGTCACCAGTTCCGAAAAAAATAGTTTTGAGAAAAATGCATTTAAAGTTTTACACTCAGATAAATGAGAGAGAGAGCACTTTGGTTAAAGCCGATAATGAATTAACATTTTTTGGCTACTTTTACTCAATAACAATAGGTTTGAGGTCAGTTGTCCATTTGACGGCTGATTTTGCTTAACTTTATTCTCTAACTACATAGCTTTAATCATTCGAAAAACTTCGGAGTAACTATCTTTGTCTGAATAATGTAAACTATAGGCAATATGTCATATAGACGTAGAAACATCAGAAATACTCGAGTTATGATCTTCAGCTTCAATGACTCTATATTTTTATTAGTTTGAAGTTATTCACTATATTATATCAAATTTTATTTAAAAACAAAATTGTTTGGCTTTTAACTTAAAATAATAAAAAAAGGTAAAATTTTTTTCCATAATTCGGGCTCCGAAGGTTTGTTGGAATTTCGGTAAGCTTTAATTAAAAATATTTTGATTTCCGACAAGATGTGCGCCCTATGGCATTTTTGAACCAAAAATTTGAATTTGAAACCACTGTGCGCTGGTTCAAATATTCCTTATATGTTTTGTAAAAATCCATGATTGCATTTTTGATGACATGGACGAAAATTTATTTGAGTTGACACACCCGTGCCGATATCAAACACAGATTACGAATGCCCCCACTAATATTGCAAAGATTTTTAAATTCATAAAAACCTTTTGTGAAAACGGGATGATTGAACACGGGACAGCCCCGTTTATAAAAAGGACGTATGGTTAGCTTAGCCACAACACATAACCGTTTAGTTTTTTCTTTTTCTTCGAAACGTTGTGAAGACGGGCAGTGCAGAATTTGTTTTCTAATAGTAGACGGTGCCACGCGTCTAACAGGAAAATACGTTTCCACAGCTAAACAAATATACCGATTTTAATGAAATTTGGTTTGGAGATATTGAACCTTAACAAAGGTTATTAGAGACTCTAAATTCTTTAAGGGGGCGTGTCACTGCCCTTAATGACAAAAAAAAAACACTTTCACGGCTGAGCCGCTATTCCATTTTTATGAAATCGTTATGGAGATAGATTGAATCCTGAGTAAATATATTTGTTTTGAGTGGGCGGTGCCACGCCTCTAACAAGAAAAAAATGTTTTCATAGCTAGCCGAATCGACTGATTTTAATGAAATTCGTTATGAAGATATGTACATACATATATTGAACTCTAAGGAACAGATAGAAATAGGGCAACATGATACCGTTATTTTTATAACAAAAAATAGCTCTTTTCATATCAGTTTTTTAATATCAAATTATATGAATTATAAAATGCAATTTGAAATCTTTCACTCTAAAAAATCACCCTTTACAATCGTCACCAGTGTTATTTATGAACATTTATATGGTAAAAAAGCTAAAAATAAGTTCTTCTATATAATTGGGAAGAAAAAGTGATACCATGCAACAAAGGAAAATATATTTAAATTTTTTTATTTACTCCACTGCTTTGTTCAGTGACATTTGACAAATAATAAGCCGAATCGCTATGCTTTTTAGCGTATTGTAAGTAAAAATCATTTACGTATTTATTTAAATAATTTACATTAAATTATTTTTAACTTAAATAAAAAAAACGGCAAACTCATTTCAATAATATTATTGGAAACCACCTATTCGCATTTATAATATAAGTATTTCTAATCAAAACTGTCTAGTAAGCAACATTTTTTGGAATAAAATCTCAAAAAAAAAAAATAATATTAACAAAGAAAATTTTAATTCAAACGGCCAACTTACGTAGCATGTTTATTCGCCCCAAATTTCAATCATTTTTTGTAATGTAGACTTTGGACCCAATACGTCTCGTCCCGTAGAAAAGACTTTTACGCATGAGATAAACATCAGCAGCCAAGCAGCAGAGACCGCACAGATCAAAAGCTGTCAACGAGCTAATGTTTCCGAGTCTTAAAAATATGTCATAATATTTCTCCCACTAAAATGATATAAATATACCCGCATCTGTCAGCACAAGCCTATGATATTACCTGATATCACCTGCTGATTAGCATTGTTATAACTTTGCATTTTTAATACAATACATACGTCAATAAGTCATTTAATTGTGTCAAGTTCAAAGCATTCATTATTGTCTCTTGCTCACTCTTATTTTCTATTTTAAATTAACTCTCTTTTTCTATCATCGTCAGAGAATTTCAACAAGCCCCTTATTTGCATTACATTGTTTTATTCAATTAGCAACGACTATCTGCTTTTTTCTACGTAATTTTACGTGATTTTTATTTCTAAGCTTTGAATTTTCTTAGTTGTGGGTAAAAAAGGGTGAGATTTTTATTACAATTTATGCAAAATCATTTATCAATCATACTAAATAAATAGTTTAATTAGTGAGTTTTAGCAATTAAATTAATTTATATTCGAAGTATGTATATTAACATTATCTAATTTTGTATTCATAAAAAAAGACACTTGTTATTTTGAAGCGCTAATCACAGCTGAATTTAATTTGATGCAAATCAGTTCAAGATATTATATACGTAATATGGATAATATTTCACAATAATAAATCAACTACACTATATATCTATGATACAGTGGGTTTCATTACATTTCCTTTTCAAGCCCTGCTTTGAGTTGTGCCACGCCTATTTGTCTATGCCCACGTCTATATGGAGCCCAGCCGTGCCGTATTGTGAACATTTGCCGCTCCGGGCGAAAAACAAATACATATACCGCCCGCCCCCTACTTTGGAAAAAAATTTCTTCCACGAAAAATAAAAATTTTGTAAAAAAAAGATGTCACCAGTTTTCACTTCACAAAAACCCTAGAATCCGATTCGGCTTGTTTTAGAAAATGAGTTTTGGTTATCACTTTTTTTTTATTTAACGGGAAGCTTACACACCACGTGTGAAATGGAATGAATTGGAGCTATAGAGCAACGTGTTTTTTTATAAAGTAATTTTAAATTATTCTGGCGCATCGATGAGAATGAAAGTGGTCTGATGAATGTGTTATTATGCCTTAGAACTGCATTGCACTTTAAGAAAATAATTAGGAATAAAGGGAAATTAGGAAATATGGAAAGTGTATTACCATGCCTGAATTGGAAATCGAACCCGGAGACATCTTGATTGTAAGCGCAGCACACTATCACTGCGTCACAAGGCTGACCTTTTTGGACGCCCCAATCACCATTTTGGTGTGTTTATTAAAAAACAAGTTTTTGCGTCAATTTATGATAAAAAGAACGTCGCCTTATAACATTAAGGCCCGTTTTTTGAAAAAAAATTGCACTAATCGATAAAGAAAAGTCTAAAATAGAAATTAGGCTTTTAGTGGGCTGTATCCATTTTCTGCTAATTCAATCGAATAATGAAAAAAAGTATTAAATAGGCCGATATCGGTCCACAGAAAGGGAAAAAGTAAAAAATCATATACAAACAAAATCTTATCGAAAACGTTCATAAATGGAGCAGATATTACGATTGCAATGCGCAGGCTAAAAGTAGTGATGTAGATTACCCAATCCAATACTGAACTGCAAACAATTTAATTTCGATTTTTTTAAAAGTTTGGAGAGATATGCTTGATTTCTTATTTTTAAGTACATGACAAAAATACAAGAATCTAACTGTTTTTATTTGCATTATTCTCTTTTTTTGCCCCACTGTACGTATTTTTGTTATTGCTCTAAACTAAAAAGGGTTATAAATAATGGAAATAATAATTTCTAATAATATCAATTTTAAGTTGCAACTGAATGATTGACTATTTTAGTTCAGGTTATTTTCCATTGTTGTAAATTATAGACGTGTATCTATAATAAGCTATGCATATTTATATACATAACCTACAGATGAAATTTAACTTAAAAAATAGCTTTTCTTGTAAGAATTTTCTTTGCATATTACTACGAGTATATACTACTTATTATTTAGATCGATTACTAAATTTTTTTATAAAACCAGTTAATTAAAACTTCATACTTCAAACTTTCGTTGTCAGCTGTTAAGCAAAAAAAAAAGTTTTACCTAAAAATATTCTCTTGACAGCCCTGAACATGAATCGTTTAGTACAACTCAAAAGAAACGTAGCTCCGATTAATTTTAGATCAAAAATCCTCTACTTAAGCAGATTCTTGAGTGGAAGTTTTGTCACTTAATATTGAGTTTTTTAATCTATTGTTGCCAAAAATGTTATTTTTCTTTATGATATGTAAACATTTCGCTCTTTGGCAATCCAAATAAAAGTTATCGTTTCCTATGGATTTTTTAATGCTTAATACAAATCCGGTTAATATTATGATATTATTAAAAACACCAGGCTTTTTTCGGTTCGTTTTGTTTAGCTTAGATTAGTTCCGAGACTTTGACGCGCGGAAAAAGTTTTACAGCCGGATTTGGATTAACATTGAAAAATCCATAAGAAATAATAACCTTAGTTTAGAATGTCGTAGGGCCGATTTAATTTTCCATGTGCAATATCAACTTTTCATGCTGGCACAGTGCTAATGTACTGCTATTGCAACTGAAATCCCCCGGTTCGACTATTGGTTCAGACATGATGATACATATTCCGTATTTCCTAATTTTTTCATCTTCCTAATTATTTTCTTCTACTCTCCTTAATTTTCGAGGGTCTCCCGAGCTTTATCCAAATTAGCAACACATAAGAATTTTCAACTGTCTGGTGAAAGTACATTATTTCGGCAAAACATAAATAATTAAATTTAAATTCGCGGTTTGGATAAAATGGGCGCTGCTACGCTCCCCCCATAAGAGAAAACTTAAATCCTTCATATCTCATCAACTATTTGACGCAGATGAATGAGACTCGGTATATATATAAAAGCTACGTGCAAAAGTAAGTTTCAATGAAAATGGATTGTGTCACGCCTTTTGCATGAGAAAAAATCAAAATTTTTTATATCTCAGCAACTATTTGACGCGGATGGATAAAATTTGGTATATATATTTTTTATGGTTTATTGAAGCTTCTTAGCATACTATACTGCCGTACTAAGCGAAAAAGACGTATCTCAAAAAATTCATTTCGAGATAATTGATGTTTTGTTTATGTCAATTTGTTGAAATACCTGTAAAATTGAGATAGAGGAAATTTTTTTAGTAAATTTTTTATATGATGCCGAAATTTGGAGTATTTCATTAGACGCGTAATTTCTTAAGCTATCCGATGCCATAAGAATCTCGGATATTTATTTTTTTTGAGATACGTCTTTGGAAAAAATGGGCGATTCCACGCTCCCACATAAAATTCGAGTTTTCAAACGTGTTCAACTAATTGCCGCAGATTCATGAGACTGTGGGTACATTAGGGTGGTTCTTAAGAAAAAAAAAAATTGGAGACGCCCCCTAAATCGGATCGAAATAGGATAAAAAAATTTAAAAATTAATTTAAAATCCGAACGATACTTTTTTTTAATATATTCTTTCTTAAAATTAAAAGCTACTTAAGCTATACTATTTCATTTTGAAATAGGGTCCGTAGGAGTTAAAGAAAAAAATTTTAAATTATTTTTTTAAGATTTTTACCCTATGTATTTCAAACCAATTGAGTGGGTGTTCCATTTGATTTTCGCAAAAAAGTACACTTAAGAACCACCCTAGGGTACATAGCATATAAAAGGTTGCGGAAAAGTAAGTTTCAATGAAAAAATGGACGATGCCAACGATAAGAGAAACAACCGAAATTTCTCATACCGTCTAATATTTAAGTCCAGGATTGTATTTCCATTTTGTGTTTACCAATCTTCAATATTAAACATCAGGCAAATAATTTTTCTTCATTTTAACGACCGGCAATTTTTCGGTCCCCTTGACTATCCTACAATCGTGCCAACGATCTTTCTGTCCAGACTTTCTTATACAACCAAATTAAACTCATCGCGCCACCTACCACCTGTCTGCCAGGCCAGCTAATCTTCAATAAATGTAAACCCATACGTATAAATCGTTACCTTAATATAGAAAGGCCCTAACTAACATTTTTTTGAAAATCGAGATTTTTATAGATTTCGATAGGTCACCCACTAATTCACCATTGATAAAAAAATGTGTGTGCTACGATTGAAAATAAGTCAATTACAAATAAACCATTACTCACTTTAACTCACAAAAACTTTAATTTTTATTAAGTTTTTTCGTTGTCCTGTAAAATAATAAAAATGTAAGATAGGGCCTTTCTATATTAAGGTAACGAAATGTAAGTTTATAATTTATTTTAAGTTTTTTATTTTGTGCAAATTTTTGAAATTTTTCAATTTTTAAAATTTTAATATTTTTGAAATTTGTTTATTTTCATCAATAGCCGTGTCTTATTGGGTTTGGTTAAACCATAAAGTGAATAAAAAGCAAAAGTTCAACTTTTTTTAATTCAGCTACTGACCACTTGGAGGCAAATTATAATGTTGCTACTGACCATTAAAGGCCTGACTGTGTTTGACAGAACATCTGTTTTAACACATCTGTCATAACAAAAACGCAAAATTTTTAACTTATTTTGAAAATGGCAAGCGGAGTTAAAGACTTAATTGAACTCGTTACAAATTCATCCTCTTCATCATCGCAATCCTCCTACTCAAAAATGCCAAGGTCTCTTTTTTCTTCCACTTTCTGCGCCTAAATAATTTAATATTAATGTTTAATAAATAAAAAAGAAACAAATAAGATCTTACAATTCTTTCACATTCATATTCAATTTTGAATAGAAAAACAATATTTTTTTTGATAGATTGAGTTTTTTGACATTTATCGCAAAGTTGCCGGATATATTTTATTATTTTAGGTTTGTGTCTACATCTTCTTGCGATAAGCGTCATCTGTTGTTCACTAGCGATTGAACTAGAAACTGAGCTGGTTCACGAATTCGTATGAAATTTTGGATTAACTAAACCCAATAAAACACGGCTAATGAATATGTTGTGTTATTTAAGAGCGGTTTTGAGCAGAATTAAGAAATTTATTTCTTATCAAAAATATTGGTCGAAAAAATTTGATCGCATTTTTTTCTATCTTCTACGTAATAACCCAATCACTCAAAAAATTTTCAGCCAATTTAAAAAATCTCAGGGTAAAAATAGGCATATTATAGATGGAATGTCAATGCCACTTGGACAAGGTCATCTCCTGGTATTTGTAAAAAAATATTTGGAATTTTCCAGTGTACTTTATTCTTAAAAAAAAAAACTTGAAACCTTAGTAAGCTTTGTTTTTATTTAAGCAAAAAAAATAAACGAACACAATTCTGCACAATTAAATATCTTATTGTTAGATAAAACTAAAATTACAATGCTTACATCACTCCTGTTTTTAGTTGATTTTTTTTTAAATCAGTGTGATATAACAGCATATTCTTATAGATTTCGAATTTTTTATCTTTTTTGCTTACACCAACAGCATTTAAATTAGTGCTCTCCCAAATGATTTATATTAAAACGTTACTAATTTATCTAATTAACTATTTTGAATTCTTTAATCGATTTATAAATTCGATGCAATCGTGCATGTGCTCGCTCATCATTGTATCATTTTGTATGATAGGAGCATAGTGATTTCGAAAATACACAATGATTTGTAAAATGTAAATATTTGCTTCCTCAATTATTCAATTTATTGTAGCGAGCATACTAATCTTATTATATTAAAGTTTTTTATTAAATTAGATACAAGCATGCACTAAGAATTTACGTATGTATGTACATCTGGTCGCACAGTGCAACAGTACCATAGTTTTATAATTTTTTTGACTTACGTCAAATTTGTTTGCCTTAATTATTAGTACAATCTTTTGGTAGTTTTACCTGGAAAGTTTTGCGGTAGTTTTGAAAATAAGTATTTTTATAGATTTTGATGTGCTCTTTCTGAATTTCAACTTTGCCACCTCGTGTTGTTGCCACTCGCACCGCCATATTGAAATAACTGCGACCAAAAGCGTTTTTTTGTCAATATCTCCTTTCTGACTCATTTTACGATAAAAACATCTATATACAAAATAAAACTAGAGGAAATTTCCTACAATTTATGTTATAATCTTTTTTTTCATAAAATCAATAGTTTTGGCGTACGAATGCTTCTATAATGTAGTTTTTATCACTAATTTTTCAATCTTTTTTTATATTTTTAGCAAGAAAAAAATATCTAATGGCATTATCGTAATTATGGAAGTACACTTTGCGGCGCTTGTGCGCCGAAACTATTGATTTTATGAAAAAAAAGTATTTATAAGAATTGCATTAAATTATCTACATCAGTGGGATTATGCATTTAAAGAGGTTGAAGTGATGGAATGGGTACTGTTGCGACAATGCCATCTTCGAATAAGGCTGAAAGAAATTTGACATATGTTATGGGAAAGAGGACTTACTTACTTACTTGGGTGGCCATAACAACCCGTTAGCGGGTTACGGCCGACCTCAAAAGCTCTCTCCAGGCGGCTCTGCTTTGCGCGCGCCTTCTCCAATCATTCACACCAAGCGTGGATAGAGTTTCCTCGGCTTGGTCTTCCATCGGAGGCATCGTCGCCCAGCGGCTTCCGCATCAAACTTCTTTTTCGCCGGAGCTTCTTCGTCCACACGCACAACATGTCCCAGCCAGCGCAGACGTTGAATAGTGATGCGCTTGACTATGTCAATGTCAGCGTATAGCTCGTACAGTTCGTGGCTCATTCGAATACGGTAGTCGTCGCCGACGTGAACAGGACCGAAGATTTTGCGAAGAATTTTTCTCTCAAACACCCCAAGCGTGGCTGCATCAGTCTGCGACACAACCCATGCTTCTGCGCCGTAAAGTATCACGGGTAAGATGAGCGTCGTGTAGAGTGTCAGTTTTGTCGGGCGAGAGAGGTCTCTACTACTCAATTGCTTACTGAGACCATAGTAACACCTATTAGCAAGAGTTAGACTTCGCTTTATCTCCAGGCTGACATCGTTTTGAGTGTTCACGGCGGTGCCAAGATAGGTGAATTCCTTGACAACTTCGAAAGTATAGTTGTTCGCAGTAACAAAGGATCCAATACGCCGCGTCTCCCTGTTTCTGGACAGCATATACTTTGTTTTGCCCTCGTTCACCGTCAAACCCACTTTCGCTGACTCTTTTTCGATAGCAGAGAACGCAGCAGTAACATCTCGCTTACAACGTCCAATGATATCAATATCATCGGCATATGCAAGGAGCTGGACACTTTTGTAGAAAATAGTGCCATTACGATGTACACTGGCTCTTCGCAACACCCCTTCCATCACAAAGTTGAAGAGGTTGCAGGATAGTGGATCGCCCTGTCTGAAACCTCGTTCGGTATCAAATGGTACGGAGAGGTCCCTTCCTACTCTGACGGATCTGGCTGTGTTGCTCAACGTCATTCTGCAAAGCCGCACCAGCTTCGCAGGTATACCGAACTCAGACATGGTGGCATACAGGCAATCCCGTATCGGGCTATCGAAAGCAGCTTTAAAATCGATAAAGAGATGATGGGTATCGATCTGTTTTTCGTGGGTTTTTTCCAGGATTTGACGTAGTGTGAAGATCTGGTCTATGGTGGGCTTACCAGGTCTAAAGCCGCACTGATAAGGCCCAATCAGTGTGTTGGCAAACGGCTTAAGTCTTTCACACAGTACAGTCGACAGGACCTTGTAAGAGATGGCAAGAAGACTGATTCCCCGGTAGTTAGCGGAGATTGTCGGGTCACCTTTCTTCAGTACAGGACAAAGGACACTGAGATTCCAATCGTCGGGCATGCTTTCTACTAGCCATATTTTGCAGATGAGTTGATGCATGCACCCTATCAGCTCATCGCCGCCTGTCTTGAACAATTCAGCAGGCAGGCCATCGGCACCAGCCGCTTTGTTGTTCTTAAGTCATTGGATCACAACTCATACCGCGTCATGGAGTCATCGCCAGCAAGCAGCTTGGAAAAGTGTTCCCTCCATAATCTCAGTGTACCCTGCGTATCCGTAACCAGATTTCCATGTTCATCTTTACAGGTAGATGCTCCGGGCTTGAAACCTTGGGTCAGACGCTTGACTTGGAGCATCATTCCTGCCCCGTAACACTTCGAGTTTCTCACGCTCGTGCCTTTCCTGCTCTCGTTTCTTGCGTCTGAAAAGGCGTCTCTCTTCCTTTCTCTTTTCCTGGTAGTTTTCGTGCACGGCTCGCGTTGCTGCTGACTGCAGGGTTCTTTTGTAGGCGGCGCTTTTCACTGCAGTAGCTTCGCCACACTCCTGGTCATACCATTGATTTCGCGGAAGTGGGCGTCGGAAACCTTTTGATTGTACTTGTAGATAATATCCGTGGTGGTAGTGAAGTCGAGTAATCCCAAAAATGAGTTAGCAGTAAAAATGGTTTGTTTCCTTGTAGTTTTCTTAATTTCAGGAAATTTTAAACTTGTGTAATTCTATTTGTATAAATTGGAAAATACACGGTGAAAACAGTTTTCAGAAAATACATGGTAAAACGGTTTTTGACACCTAAAAAAATGTACTCCTGAAATATTGAAGTTTCGACTTACCTACTTGTTCACGACCGCCAGGGATATATCCTTCGATATGAGTCAAACAATCACAAAGATTTAACGTTTCGCAGAACATCATAACTTGAAAAATAGGAGAGATTGTTTTTTCACAGAACTTTTTAATGAAATTATTAAAAAAGAGTCTGATTTCAATATAAAAAATTGTTTATAACTAAAACCCAATATCGAAAACCTATCGTCATCCACATCTGAATCGTCTTTGATGGCAATGATTTCATCATATCAAGTTTTCAACTTATATTTGTCCTTTCCAGCGACACGAGTACGGCAGTCGAATTTTGACTTCTGTTCAAGACTTAATTGTTGCAGAGAAGACATGTTCTTCCGATACCGCCATTCGAGCAATTGATTTTTTGATTTCGCTGCATTCTTAACATTTTCGTTCCTTTACTTTTGAATTTTATCATCGGTGCAGCAGTTATTGATGAACGAGTACGATAAGAAAAATTTCAACTTTTTACACCGGTTGACTTAAAAGGTTTAAGCAAAAGCCAAATCCTCATCTTTCAATTGATCACCAAATGCAAGGTCGCAACAAGTTTCCTTTGAGAGCGCATACTTGAAGCAAATAGGGTTCCTGTAGCATAATAATAAAAGTGCTATCCAAAGTTGGGGGAGAGTTTTAATCTATGCTCTGTTGACGATATAAAATAGGTTTCAAATAATTTGCGTATAATAAAATAAAGAATGTTGAAAGAACAAAACAAAAGAGATTTAAGAAGAAAACATAAGTTCCATTGCATACTTTTAGTTGTTTAAGAAAGGTGAATTCCATTGCATACTTTTAGTTGTTAAAAGTTAAATAGTCATACATACATAAGCAGTGGTGCCCACTACTACAAGCAACGATAAACATGTGTTGATGACTCTGTATACGTGCACGTTTTTTTACGCTCTTTAAGCACATTTTCGTTCTCACTTTTACGCTCTTTGAGCGCCTGCTCGTTCTCTGAGCAGCACCCTATATAAGGAACCAAAAATTCGAGCGAAGACTAGTTTATTACAACATGAAAGGAAATTTAATGAGCTATTCGACCCTCAGCAGCGAAAAGGGCGTGTCTCAAAAAATTCGTTTCGAAATTTGTGCTTGTCAATTTGTTGAAATACCTTTGAAATTGAGATAGAGAAAATTCTCATAGGATATTTTTTATATGTTTGAAATAAGATACCGGCATTTGGAGAAGTTCATTAGACGCGTAATTTCTTAAGCTCGAATCACGAATATGAATCTTTTTTTTAGATACGCCCTTTTCGCTTCTGAAGGCAATATTTATCTATGACAATTTTGCACAACAAAAGCATACGACTAAATATGTCAAACAACGTTTTCTATAACTCAAGAAAGCTGATCAACGCAAGAAATAGAACATAGTAGGCTTGCAGACTACTAAGCTTCGGCTAACAAAGCTTACTGATGATATGACGTAGCGGTCATTGAAACTAGTATAAGCAGCTCGTTGCCCATTTTAATGCATTTTGCGCTTGTAATTTTTTGCACTAAAAGTACTGAACAATAAGCTCTGTACAAAAATATTATTATGAAATTTTGTTCCAAAAACACAAATAAAAAAATAGCTTTCTTGAGTTATGGAAACAATTGTTTGACATAGTTACTCGTATACTTTTATTCAGGAGACTACTTAGTTCTATACAAAATTTGTTTTAATAAAAGCTATTGTCTAAGTTTAAGGAAATAAATTAATTAAGGAAGAGATGTTTCCAAAAATCGTATTTTAATTCTATCGACTATGTAAACTTGTCTTTTGTTTGACGAAAAGCTGTAACTTAGGGGCCGTCCATACATTACGTGAGTCGAAATAGGGGGAAGGGGGTCCGGCAAAATTTCACCAAATCCCTCACTAAGGGGGAGGGGGACCAACGAAAATCTCACGACAACTTTTTAATACAGAGGGTATACATTATTACAGCAGATTATATTTAAAAATTATAAGGCTAGTCTGATGGAAGTGAGGGGGGGGGGGGATTCCCGCCAGATCTTACCAAATCTCACCAACGGGAGGGGAGCGGGGCCGTATTTTCAAAAAACACCTCACGTAATTTATGGACGTCGCCTTATTTAAACTTTTAAAAGTCGAATTAATTTTTCCAAGCAAAAATTCTTTATTATAAGCAAAAATTCTTTATAACAAGCAAAAATTGCTTATACAATATTAGGTAGTATTTTTCCGCTTCTTTAACTTTAAGTGGATGTTTTCCAATGCATATTTTAGTTAATCAAAGTTAAATTTATTAAAGCTACAGGGACTCCTTTTTATGGTGACAAGTGCTTTACACCATTAAAAATGTTTGCAATGAATATCACTTAAGATTGTCTTTACACTAAATTGCTTTTGTAAAAAGACAATTTACATTTTCAGCAAAACCATCGCAATTTATTTTTTTGTTAACGTACAAGAAAATCGATAGTCGCAATTAGTTAACAAACTCTACAAATCTAAATGAATCTCTAAAATCGTGGTCGATAATGACGATAAAAAATTCAATTGGCGATTCCCACGATGACCTTGCAATCGTGTAATGTGCCACAATGTAATTAAATGAACTTAAGCAAATTAAAAAAAAAAATCAAATTTCAATAAAAAAAAACCAAGTGAATCAATAAAAAAAAAGTCAGCGGCTTAAAACAGGCCAGGGACCTGTTGAGAAAATTTTTTTAAAATCCATAATAATTTGTTTGCAAAACACGTACACACGTTATTTGCCCAAAATCGAAAAGTCGTAATGAAAACAATTGCAAAAGTCAACAAATCATTGATGAAGAAGCGATCAGAGGTTTTGGAAGTTACTTGACATAAGCAAAAAGATAAGGAAAAGTAACATAATATTTTCAGCATGTTTCAAACATAAACATAAAATATTATTTCAGTTTCAAAATAAGTTTAATGATCCTTCAGAATAATGTGACAATTACCAAAAATATGTGTAGACGATATTTATTTTGTTTGGCGCAAAAGCCTTACAGTCACTCCACTACTTTTGGCCAAAATGTTTTTTTGTTTATTTTAATAATTTAAGAAGACCTGCACGAATCATAGATATCTTTCGAATCATAAGTGCTCACAGACATTAATGCGCTAAAGAAAATAACTCACGAAACCGAAAATCGATAGCGACATTTGCTATAAAGAGTGTAACACAAATGAAATACCGTTACGCTCATACTATCTTCCAATTCGGTCTTCATTACCAGACCATCCTCGAATTTCAACGCATAGAGCTTGACATATATCATGGTCCAGTGAATGCTGCTAGACGGTAAATAATTCTCCCCAACGGAAAAAAAAACTATACACCCCGGACATGAAAACTTCCACTTGAAAGGCATAGCATTTCTCTAGAGTAAGAAAGCATCACAATTGATCATGAAGTAACAACCAATTTACTCCAGAATAATCAGAGCCAACTCCAGAGTAAAAAAAATAACATTAGTACAAGCATATGTGCATTTCCACCAAAAATATCCTTTTAGCCGGCCACATTTTTAATTTTGTTTACCTTAAATGCAATTGTAACTATGTCTTCCTTTGAATTTTAGTTGTTCTTCCTTGAATATTAATTCAAGATAGTCTTAACTTCACGAAAAACCATGTTTGAAAGGTGTGCTCCAAAAAAAAAATCAAAACCATGGCCGGGCTAAGATGACAACTTGGATTTTTTTTTTCGGAGCACACCTTTCAAACATGGTTTTTCTTGAAGTTAAGATAGGGTTACTAGATGTCCTGCCTACAAAAGTAGTCCATCTAAAAGATTTCTAATTTTTGCAATAAAAAACAAAAATTGTATAATTTTTTTTCATTACCATAAAAAAATTGTTGATGACGAAAAAAAAGGAAAAACCACTAGCAAAATGAGAACAATATTTGAAATACACTTCAACATTTTCCATTTTCAAAATAGTTTACAATGCAAACTTCAAAAGTAGTCAAAAGACGACATTTCAACTAAAAGTAGTCCATTTCAGGTGAAAAATCTTAAAGTATTTTTGCCTTGCAAAAGTAGTACATTTACTACTAAAGTATGTCATCTGGTAACCCTACAGATAAGACTATCTTAAATTAATATTCAGGGAGGAACAGGAGGGGCACACCCTTCAAACATGGTTTTTCTTCAATCTTAATAGTTGTTTGACTACAGCGTAAGAACCAAATAAAAAACATGAAAAGTTACATATGTTTCTTACTTTAAATGCAATTTTAACTATGACTCCCTTTGAATTTTAACTGCACTACCTTGAATATCAACTCAAGATAGTCTCAGCTTCAAGAAAAACCATGATTGAAGGGTTTGCCAAAAAAAAAAATCATCGAAACCGTGGCCGGCTAAAATGACAATTTCTGTGAAAATGCACATATGCCCAGACATAATTTGCGAAACCTGATAGGAAGCCGCAAATTAATCTAAACTCTTGTCTCGATCAGCAGGCAAAAATCCGATCCGCCGAAAAAAATTCAGGCTACATATCTTATTCTGTAAAGTCATACCTACGAAACTGCAAACTCAAATTTTTTTGTCAATCAAAATAAACTCCTTGTGTGCAACCCAAAAATGAAAGTCGACATTAAAGCTAAAACCTTTCTTTGTTGTTGGTATCATTTGTATTGGCTTTTGGATCAGGATTTCATACTGAATTCGTCTATATTTTTTGATAAAGAGTACAGTTTTATTTGCTCGAAGAAGTTCACTTGTACTCAAAAATGTGGATAGTAAACATATGGCAACGCTTAAAAACTTCAATGGCAGTAACCGATCGTGTTTAATTGCAATTGAAATGTCATATTGTTGAAATGTAATTGAACTTTTCAATAAACAACTCACTGTTTTTGTTGTGTTCTTATTGTTGATGTTGGGTGGGTGTGAATTGTAATACAAATGACGTTCACATTAGAGCAGATCGGCGCTTTTGATAAAGAGAGAGAATTAAACTTTAATTTAATTTAAAAAAAAAATATGTTATCAGTGGCGTAGCTTGTCACTGCAAAATTATTTTTGGCCTTTATTATAATACCAACGGGAAACGGAAACTCGTTCAAAGCGCTTCGGATATGCTTCAAGGGAAACAGAAGCCACTTATCTTTTTAATATACGATGTCATTGCGGGGATGCACATTTTTGGAAGCATCTGTAATTCGCTTCGTTGGATGTTGTGTAGAACCACATCTTCGGAAGCATATTATCAAAGAGTAGACTTACTGTTAATCAATATCAATAACAATAAATAAAGTAAAAACTTGTAAAACATTTCTACTATTCCAATGCCTTCTATCACAAATGGCCTGTTTAAGGCTCAATCTTTGTCGAACTCACTTAGATCTAAATTTGATGTCAGACGTTGATTTTAGTTTCACAAATGTTTTCTCATTAAAAACAATTTCTTGTTGAAGAAAATTTATTTGATAAAAAACTATTAATTTTCGAAAACTGTGTGGTTGCACGTAAGAGAAGCTGGATCATCAACGAAGCGTCCCTTGTGCTATGGGACCCTGGTGTATTGCACCGATTTGCTTTATGCTAGTTACATGCAACAGGATACATACTATAAATTTGTGTGAATAAATATAAATATGCAGTCATAATGTGATTTCATTCTTTAAAAATAGTAGGTTTCTCGGAGTAAAACATATCTGCGTTGAATATATATTTTTTTATATATATGTTACATGCAGTACTTTAACTGAAACCCATAAATTAGTGAGTCTTCAATTTAAAAATTTTTAAAATATTTAAAATTTGAAATGAAAATCACGTTCGCTTTTTACGCACTTACGATATTAAATGTTCTGAGCAAACAAATTACAAATGGTTTTGTTTACGATTGTTGACAATACATCTACCAAAACATATACAGTAGAACCACTGTAAGTCGAACTTGAAGGAAGACGCCAAAAAAAATCGAGCTATAGAGTTTTCGACTTATGGAGGACTTCGACTTAAGTGAATTTTGTCAGGAAATGTTCGACTTGTAGAGTTTAAGATTTATTCCAACTAATTTTGAGTTAGAGAGTTGAATTAAATAAAAATCCTAGTTATAGAGGTATTAAACATTGGTGTGTATTGCAGTAGGACCAAACTATTTCTGATAATTTTTCAATCGACAACAATAAAGCAACTTCGCTAAAGTTCAAATGAAATCACGTGTTAACGCCAGTCATAAATTCCTTTATCATTTCATAGAATTGGTTTATTGTATAAGTAGGCTTTATTGATTTCTAAGGAACAGTGATGTACATTGTCGGCATATTCTTAAAGTCAGTATCTTATTTTTCTTCGAGCTATAGACGTAATTCGTTTCAAATAATCGAGTTGTGAAGATTGTAAAATCAAACATTGCTATGTTCGAGGTGCAGAGATCAAATTTATTTTTTCGAGTTATGGAGGAAAAGCATGTACTGAATTTACTTGTAGGGACTCACTTATTATTTCGACTTATAGAGGGATCAGATTTCAAGCAATGAAGGTTTTGGGGCTTGAAGGGGAGGGAACACAACCTTTATTCGAGTAAGGGAGGTTTTCGACTTATCAATGTTCGACTTAAAGAGGCTCCACTGTACATGCAAGTGACATCTTAATTATTAATCTAATAAGACTTTCGATATCAATTTCTTTAAATTTTCAATCTTATTATATAGACGGATGTAGATTTCCGTTTAGTCATCTTTTCTACCATGAGCGGTTCAAAATAAAAACTTTTTGATGTTTTCACGATGTGTCAGCGGATTACAGTAGACTTATATGTCTGGACAAAGCCCATTACTAGGATTAAGGCTAAAATTGAAAAATGGATTAGCGCCCTCTGTTTTAAGTAAACAACCCATTTTCCAATATATTGATTTGAAAAATGCTGCAGGGGTCAGACTCTGGTTTTCGGGAAACTATCGATCGGGGAATTCAAATCCTGATAGTTCTGTTATTGTAGAAGAATGCAGATATCTCAGATTCGAAATATGAAAATGATATGAAAAAAAAGTATACATCGCTCACTTACTTCAAGACTGGCATAACTCAAAAAACATAAAGTGGGAGAATAACGCATTTAAAGTTTTCAATAAGTTGCTTTTTATATTAAAATTATGAAAAGTATGTCTACATAAACTCTTCTCACAAAACAAATTTATGAGATACTTTTTTGATTTTTTTACAGAAAATAAAACATGAAATAGCGGACATTTCTGCATCATTAACTCAAAAATCATGTTTTTTGAGTTATGCCAGTCTTGAAGTAAGTGAGCGACATGTCCTTTCTTCTCTTCACAACCTTTCCAACAAAAAATAAAATTATGCGATTATGTTGTGCTATGGCTGTGAAAAAGTGGTTTTACCGTTTTGAACTGGTTTTTACCGGTTGGCCTTTTGGCGGAAATGCCCATATGTACTCTTACCAGGTATCTGTGTAAAAAGCAATTTTTTACTTCAAGGTAAAGTTTTTTTTACGCAAGAAATTTCAAAATTACAAAAAGCAATAATTTGAAAATAAGTGCGTTACTTTCAGGCATGAGTTTGGCAGCTTACGGGAGCTTTATATCTGAATCATTCTTGTTTATAAGCCGTTATGTGGGTAGTTCTGCAAACAAGGGAATTTTGGACAATAATGCTTAATTTTATCCAAATGAAAATTATAATCCTTATTTATGCCTCGCATGACCCTCAAAATAACGCTGTATCGGAAATTTTTCTTACAAAAAATTGATTCAAAACGTAAAATTCTCAGTCTGTTTCTTTTCCCTTCGAAATAAGAAAATGATATGCGGATTACGGCATTCTTTTAAGCAAATAACAGTTAATTAAAAATGTTGTAACACGGGATCGGCGACAAAAAATATTGGGTGATTTTGCAGCTTTAATGTGCCGCAAATGTTCTTTTTCAGGCACAAAACTCGACATGATCACTGAACGATAAAACAAAGACACAAAAATTTTCTATTGCTTGCACACATTTCACAAAATTCTACACTCAAAAAAAAAAGTGTTTGTCACGTATGAAACAGATGGAACTATTTCAAGTGTGTGCGAAAACTGTTTCAAGTGTTTTTGGGAAATAATAAAATGTTTGCACCAAAAACTCACATGCTTGTTAAATCAAAAATTTTTGGTGCAATAATTTTATTATTTCCCCCAAACACTTGGAAATAGTTTTCGCAAACACTTGAAATAGTTCCATCTTATTCATACGTGACAAACACTTTTTTTTTTGAGTGTACTTGTTTGCATCGTATGTGTTTTAAATCAAAAAGTTTTAAATAAAAAAAAAATATAAAAAAAAGTGTTCTTTCAGGCTGCTGAAGGTAAAATTATTGTCGTTAGTGTAAATTTAGATCGAACCGCATTTTTCTTTTCTATTTATTAGTATAATATGGGTCAATCTAGGCATTGTGACTTTGAAACTCGAGAAACCATCAAAAATATCTACAAAAGTGTAAAATCTTAAAGAAAAAAGGCGGCATTAATTGGAGTTTCAAAAAATCTGGTCGAAAATGCAGTAAAATGGATTGAGAAGATTGAAACACGTAGAAGAAAAGCTAAAATTACACCTACATGAAATGAAGGATCATTCGCTATGTAAAAATAATCGAAGCTAACTTGAATATAACATAACTTGAATCTTGGAAACTAACGAGCCTACAACCCAAGAAAAGTACCGTTCTTGTCCCAAAAAAATATTCAGCAACGAGTAAAATTTGCTACTGAGAATATTGGTTGGCCCAAAGAAAAATGGCGAAACATCCTTTGATCTGACGAGTCGAAATTTAATTTATTTAATTCGGACCGAATTACATCACGTAAGAAGACGTTTTTATGATGCACACAACCTTAGGCTTACAATCAAATCTGTAAAATACGGTGTTGGTAACATCATGGTATGGGGAGCATTTTTCTACAATGGTGTGGGGCCAATACACTGTATCGAGACTATAATGAAAGCAGTAGATTATGTTGCAATTCTTCAAAATGTTATGCTTCCATATGCTGAAGTGGATATGCCACTCAGATGGACAATAGAACAATGGCCCTAAACATACTGCCAAATGTACGACGGAGTGGTTTAGGAGCAGTGATGTCAAGGCCTTAGAGTGGCCAGCATAATCTCCAGACTTAAATCAAATAAAAAATTTCTGGCATATTGTAAAAATATTTCTTAACGGAAAGTGTCCTTTAAATGGGGATGGGATCTTATTCAACGTGCATGGTACTCAATACCGACAACAACCTGTCAAAAACTTATTGACTCAATGCCACGGCGGTGCCAAACAGTTTTGAGCAACAAGGGTTCTTCAACTAAATATTCATCTCCTCTTACATCATTTTTCAGCAGTATCTGAATCAAGTTTATTTGAATTTTTATTGTTTTTTAAGAAGTTTTTATTATAACACGAAATGTCCCTTTTTTTCACAAACCTTGAAATTAACAAATTTTAAGCAAAAGGAGGTGAAAATAATTCTGTAAGAATAGTAACTGTAAGATTTGGCTACACAAAAAAACGCACAAAAAGTAACCAGTTGGGGGTACAAAGTATTTCTTAAGAATAAAAAACAAATAAAAAAAAATCAAACTGGATAAAAACTTAATTTGCTTATTAATTGAGAACTTCAGATGCCAAAATTTCATCTAAGAAATTAATCTTTTAATTTTTATTAGAGCTTAATCATTTGAAACACAGGTGTCCTTATCATTTTTCACATAACTGTATATCTCGTTTCATCTCATGTGTTACAACTGGTAGAGCAAAGTGTAATCTACAAATGGAGTAGAAAAAGATATATTTTACTCAGGACAAAAATTATCATTCTCAATTCCATTTTCGAACGTAATCCCACATTTTATAGTTGGATATTAAAAACTCCTGAACGGAGAAACTTTGATTTCAAACGACTATGCAAAAATTTCGAATATATCACGTTGATCATCAATAAAATTTTAGGTCATAGTAAATTAAGATGATGATATCTATCATTGTTAACGTTTTCAAACGTAAATAATAAAATTTCTTTTTCTTTTAATTTCAGTTAAAATCGGAGCCACATCAACCCAAGCCCAATAACATGACAACGCAAAAAATGACAATGGCATACGCAATTTTTAAAAAGCTTTTTCTTTGTTTACGTTTTCATTAATTTGCGTGGGTACACTGACCTATTGCCATAGGTAACAATTGAAAAAAAAACACTTAATGTCGCTAAATACAACAAAATTCAATCATTAAACATCATTTGATCATTTGTTTAAAACAAAAAAAACTTGATATCTTTGAAACCAGACTTCCTGTCATATTGACTGCTGCGTGCACGCATCCAATTATCCATTGATCGAATCCATTCATCGCCCAGTATCAAACTGCTCCAGTAACACAATCCAAAATATACAATAATTCGAGTATAAATAAAACAAAAAAGTCATAACATTAGTTGGCGCTTAGACAAAAAAGATAAAAAACGCAATGCCAATTAAAAACCTGATCCACCGTTTTCAGCCTGCGCAACTTTATATCGTGCTAGTGCTGTCAATATGCTATTTCAGCGTTCAATTGGTGTTCAGCCATATCACGCACGCACTGACGCTCTTAATGGCGTCTTACCATATGTTATGCAATATTTTTGCATTAACCGGTTGCATTATAACAATTAAGGTAAGTTTGACTATGAATCGATCACACATTGACACAAATGCAAAATTTTGTCAAGAAATTTATGTGTTTACCTTGAAATTAACAAATTTTAAGCAAAATGGGGTGAAAATAATTCTGTTAGAATAGTAACTGTAAGATTTGGCTACACAAAAAAAAAACGCACAAAAAGTAACCAGTTGGGGGCATTAGGGAAACCCGATCTAAAAGGCTTACTACCTTAGGTTTGTAGCAAAAATAGAACATTATCATTTTGTACGTCAGAAATGAACTCGCAAGCATATCGAAAATTTCAGTTTATTTTATTTCAACATGCTTACCACCTAGATTACACGGTAAGTGAGCTAGTAAGCATGGTATTTTTTTTTTTTTTTGTTTTTTCAACCGTCTGGCAAGTTGCGTGGATGCGGATGTTAGTAGTGTGCCGTTCTAACTTTTGATTGGACATAAGACGTTGGTAAATTTTCCTGAAATGTTTTTCGTGATGTTGTACAGCTTGTTTTCGTTGTGGTTACCAGCTGTTCTCTCTGCTGCTGTTGCAAAGGTATTTTATTCGTTCTCTTTTATAATTTCTGTAGTAAACATCGAAGAAGATGAAGATGTTATCGTTAATTCCAGCAGATCTTCTTTTTACTGGGGTCCGAGAGCAGTAGCTACTAACCTATACAGTATGGTCCATTTAGCGTATGGAAATTGAGCTACTGTTTTTTTTTTGAGTTTGGCAACCTAATGTCATTCTTAACTGACATAAAGCTAGTTTTATATATCCGATTAAGGAAATAGGTCGAAATTTCCGTTTTTGGTTCGCTTGGAATGCTTGCAAGAAGATGAGCATTTTATGTAGTGTATTCAGACGGAGCTCATTTCCACCTGGGTGGTTGCATTAATAAGCAAAACAGTATGGAGCGCCGTGTCACACCAGCCATGCAACAATCGACATTTTTCGTGGGAAGCTTGAAAATCGCCTTATTAGTCGTTTTGGTGATGTGCATTGGGAACAGCTTAGCTCCGTTAGACTATCAATTGTGAGGAGCCGTTATAGATACGCTAACCATCCAGCAACGACTGAGGCTTTTAAGGGCAAAATATATGCAGCATTGGACAAAAAGACCTACTCACAGTCAATAATGTCACATGTCGATGACATTTTTGCATTTTCGATTTTATTATTTTTATTGCAAATTTTACCATAAAGTAAATGGAATTTATGCTGATGAATAACTCATGGATTCTCACTACCCGATGTTCCACTTTTGTTTTCGATTCCGTTTAAATCAAAATAAGTCTCATCCAGGGTTGCCAAGTTGATAAGAAGCAATTCCGGCTTTCTGAAAAAAAAAGACTCCCCCTTCAATGTAAAAATTCAAATTTTTTTTTTTGGAAAAAATTGTAGATTTTTTTTTTCTTTTGCTCGTTAAAAAAAAATTAAGATCGGCGAATACCCGGCTATTTCAGAAATTTTTAAGTTCTCACCATGCCCTCGGCTTTGACATTCCGGACTTGACCGGGTCAATCACGGTCACTTGGCAACCCTGGCCTCATTGCACATTATCAGCTAATAAATGTTTGTAAGGGCGCCACAATCCAATTTGAGTATTTATATTTGAATTAATGTTTTTGGGTTTTTATAAATGTAAAATATACATACATACAATATACGTGTACAATATTTTCGCCTGAATATTTTCGATCTGAACGTGGCCTGGCATCTTGATAAAGAAACGATAAAGCGTGGAGTTACTAGGGAATTGTCTAACATTCAAATGCCGAAGGTAGGCATGGTTGGTTAAGGTAATTGGTCGATGATTCTCAAAGGAAAATTCAAGAGCCATGGTATGACATGTCCTAGTTTTTTAGAATAAAGTGAGTTAAATATTTGCTCTTCAATCAGTCCATATGTAGACACAAAATTAGATCTTAGTTCTAATGTTTCCTCTTTTGCTTAATCTGCATGTTCACATTTGAGTACAAATATTACATTATCTAAGAAAATGTTTTTAACTATGATATACGCATAAACCTGATTACTTGTAAAGTAAGTTTCTGTTTTGTTATGGCAAATAAAACAGATTAACGCTTAAATTAAAAACGAGGTCAGAGATAAAAATGCACATGTGTCTTCTATTAGACTGATAAGAAAATATCTTGTTCTGAAATATGACATGGATCATCAACACTAAGAAGTAATATCTCATATTGTAAAGTTTTCATCGCCATCCGCAGCTAGTTATCTTTATCTAGGAACGATAATTGTATGGGAAAGCAAAATGGGAGCTCTCTTCACAGCCTTCCTAAAAATAAACAAGTTAAGGTGCTATCTTCGGCCAGGCCGAAACTCACATACCCGACACTGCACTGAAAGTATGTACCTTTTAAATAAATGTTAAAAAGATAGCAAGTTTACGTACTTCATTAAATTTAAAAACGATTACGTTGTTAGTTCTCTTAATATAACGTTTATAAATAGTATGGGCTGTGCCACGCCCTTCATCGAGTTTTTTCAGTAAAGTGGCTGAGCTTGTATTGATGACTGCTTTCAGCGGCATCATCTCCAACATTTTTATGAAAACCGTTTAGGCCTCTTTTGAGATATATGGAATCAAAATTTTTAACTGTTGAAAAGTGCCACGCCCACTTTTACGATTCCGCCCACTTTTATCACAATTCAAGATATAGTTGAAATGTACCTGTTTACTAAATTTCATAACAATATCTTGCACGGCTTACGAGATATGGTGGTATAAAGGTTAAAATTTAGGGCTGTGCCACGCCCCTGTAGAAAGCTTTGAAAACTTGAAACCTAACCTAGTCCTACTCTTGTTCACATGTGCATCAAATCACCAATTTTCATCAAAATCGCTGCAACTTTTTTCAAAATTGACCTGGGTATATATAAATACATAGGGTATGGGCGGTAGGCGTGTCAGTTAACCGATTTCGCCCATTATCAATAGCAAGATGCCTGCAAGAAGATGTGACCTGTGTGTTGAAGTTTCATTCAATTAGCTCTCTTGGTTTTCCCGTAAACCTGATTTCAACAGACAGACAGACAGACAGACAGACATACAGACAGACAGACGGATAGACAGACAGACAGACAGACGGACATCGCTAAATCAACTCAGGTGGTGACGCTGATCAAGAATATATATATACTTTTCCATACCTGCCACGCCTCCTTCTATGTGTTACAAACGGATGGACAAAGTGGTGTAGGGTATAAAAAATTAAGCGATTATGATTATGGCTGTTTACTAATTGCCTATTTATACATATGTAGATATCTATGTGTAGGCGTCGTTTTATGGTCGTCATTTTGTTAAAAATATAAAATTCGAAAACACCCTTTCTCATATGAAAGCTCTTGAGCATACGAACATTTTGACACCTTGAAAACGTTTTTCCGCTGCGCTCAATTTTGGGCAGACCACTGTCCCGGTTGACATGGAACGTCCCATATGTACATATGAGCAGTTTCATTACTTTTCGGCAAAACCGTCTGCAGTGAGTTCTCCGATTTTGTTCAAATTTTGAGATATTGAAGTACATAATCTTATAAAAATGCGATGAAGAGAACATTGTTGTCCTAAAGAAAGAAAATTAATAAAAAAATTTCTTAGTGAAGGCAAAACATTTGTATTCATAAGGTAACTTCTTCTTTTTAAGCGGCATGATAACACGTCGATTCATAACCTCTACACAAATCAGAATTAAGTTGAACCTTCCAATACCACTTTTACCGTACGAAAACGATTATTAATCGCCTTTAATCTCTAACCACGATGACCAAGGATAGTACCTTTGTTGAAAGGTTTGCATTTGAAACGAAGAATTCACTTCGTCAGATTATTATTAAAGGAACCTCAGACCGTTTGGCGCAATATATTATGGACAGAAGAAACAAAAGTTATACAATTCAATCCCGACAAAGAAAAATAATACATAAAACGTCATTCCAAGCGAGAATTCAATGTGAAGTTCACCACTAAGACAATTAAGCATAGAAGCTGTGAGGATGTTTTTCGTGGATTGGCGTCGGACCTCTTACTAGGATAGTTGGCACTATGAACGCCCAGAACGGGGATCTTTCAGCAAGGTGATGACCGAAAGCATACCTCAAAGAAGCAAAAGAGTCCGAAACCACTCTTTTGCTTCTTTGAGATATGCCCATAATATCAGTGTCATAAAGTGGCCGACACAACCGCCGGACCTTAATCTAATAGAGCATCTTTGGATGGATGTTAAGAATATATCAAAAGGCGGAAGACCCAAAAATTCTGAAGAGTTATGGCAAGCAGAGAAAAACACTTGGGAAAATATATCACTCTCCAGATGCCAAGCCTTGATCTCTTCAATGAAGTTTAGGTGTGCCAAAGTAGTCAAAAATCATGAGGGAGCCACTTCATATTGAATATAATGTCATGAGTGTATTTAAGAAACATAAAAATTAAGTTTTGCACATTTTTAACCCTTGTCATAGTTTAATTTTTCTCATATTGGAGGCGTGGTACTGCTCATTTTTTCAGTGAATCTTACTTTTACCCCTACCTCTTATATATGTACCAAGTTTTGTTCATTGGTGTGAAATAAATAGTTGATAAGAAATGATGAATTTTATTTTTTTTTTTATATGGGCCGGCGTAGCATCGTCTATTTTATTCAAACCAAACTATGCTACGAGCCTTCCTCAATGGCAGATATGTACTAAATCTTTCGGAACGGTTTAGGAGTCCATAAGCAACATACATACATATGTACATATATACATTGAGCTTTATATACAGTGGCTCACAGCTTATTGCAGTGCAGTGCATACTTTTAACTTCAGCGCTCTACAATTCTGAAACTAAATGGAATATGAAAAAAACTTTGATGACATTTGAAAGAGAAAAAATTGAAGTTTAAAAAATATTTTTTTTTATTGATAGCAAATATTATACTAAATTTCAAGTCACAGCTTTTTATATGCAGATATGTTAAACTGTAAAAACATTTTCAAAATATAATGATTTTGTAATTTTTTGTATTGAGTATGGTAGCCTATTTGGTCAACTACCCTTTTAGGCCTTTTTTGTTTGAAGTGTTGTATTTTCGGATACTTTTTTCACAACCATCCATAAATTTACAATCACACTAATATCTGGCAACTATGCTGGCGGTGTCATCAAATTCGGGCACTTATATTTCTACCAGGATTGAACTATACCAGCTCTGTGTTTTGGGTGTTTATATTGGTAAGACCGGAAAGTTGTCTGTATACCAAGATTTTCGGCTGGGTAATGAGGAATTTGTGCAGTAGACCCCTGCCTAGCAAGTTCATCTGCTTTGCACTTGCCATCAATGTTCCGATGCCCAGGCACCCAGATGAGATGAATGCTAAAATGCTGAGCCATCTCTTTAAGAGACGAGTGGCATTGTAGGGCCACTAGTGAGTTTAGGAAGAGTGATTCTAGGGATTTGATAGCAGCCTGACTATCTGAATAAATGTTTAAATTTTTATCTTCAGTTTCTTAGAGTAAATACCATAACCCACTTGATTATATATCTTGGAGCCATCCGTGTAGAAATTATTATGGTCACTTTTTCGCGGGGTTTCTCACTTCCAGTCATCCCTAGATGGAATATGAGTTACGTAAACCCTCTTGAATGAGATTAATGGAACAGTATAGTCCAAATTGGAGAGTACGGAACTCAAGCTATTAAGGATAGTTGAGTGTACTGTTCTTCCCTCGGTCCTGCAAACAGCTTTCCTGAGTCTAACGGCGGCACATGCTGGCATTCGTTTACCAAATAGGTCATGGGATACGAGATGAAATAGGACCTCCAAGGCATAAGTCGGTGTGGTTCTCAGAGCACCACTGATGCACATGGAAGCAGCTCTTTGAACCTTCTGCAATTGTTTATAATAGATGCCCTTGTCTAAGACAGGCCACCACAACACAATGCCATATAACAGAATCGGACGAATCACAGCTGTTAGAGCCAGTGAATGATACGAGGACATTTAGTTTCGTCATTTCTGGCGATCTTTGCACCTTTTGATGACAGCGCAATTTAAAGTCTTAGAGGCGAATGTGAAGTCATATTTTTCTATACGGCTCGAGACCAATATTAGATATAGACAAGATCCAATTTCCTTCCAAGTCAAACAGAAAAACTGGAAATGAATGGATACACGTGGAGCAAATCATCAAGTGAAATCTGCCAACGAACATTGAACAAGAAAGGCACTCACTAATGACTGCCCACAATGGAAGAGTTTGTGGAGGCCCACAGTGATAGACTGTGTATTTTGTAAAGTCCCCTACTATTTCAGATGGTTGTTTACAAATATATCAATTGCAAATTTATTTGAAGTTAGGCCCACGAGCGATTATATTACTTAGATATGCCATTTATTGAAACAGTAGAGTAAATTATAGAAAAGTAAAAGTTCAATGCACGATATTAAAACAATAAGTGTGGTAACATAAAGTACTTAATAACTAAGGTTCATATGTAATGGTGCGTAAAAAATTATATAATATGTCATTTGTTGTATTCTACTAATATGTACATATGTACATGCCATGCTATGATAATTAGTGCGGGCGGTATGCACTAACAAATATCTGCATTGGTACAAATACTTGACGTGATGCCACTGTCGCTGTGTAGTGAATTAAAACACGCACTCAACAGCATGAATTGAAAATTCCATAAAGAAAAGTTTTTTTTTATATAAACTGAATGATTTAGAAAAATTAACAAGCAACATTTTTGCAAAGCTGTAAATTCATCCAACTCTTGCATAACCAAAAAATAATTATTTATTTAAAATCTTAACTTAATTTGAAAATGTTGGTACTTTGGGTATATGTGGATCAGACCTAATAAGTCGAGACTTTGATTATTTGTTGCAACTACTTTAATACGGGAGGGGCAACCTAATAACTTATATCATCAATTTAACGATTTTGAGTGAATTACATTCGTTATGAGTGGCGAACGCTCTTCGGTTAGATTTTGACTGCTTCTTATTGAAATAAGCGTCAGTTGTGGTGGGCTTGGTTGTGAGAGTTCGAGAAAAAAGTTTTACTCAATAACTCGGAAAGTAAGCCAAAAGTACAAAAATATGTTCAGACCAATGTTGTAGAGGAGAAGAAGCATATAGATTTCATTCTCGAAAAATCTCCATACGACAAGATGTGACCCACTTTTCACCGTTTTAAAGTTTCCAATAAATTTTTTAATTTAAAAATAGTTATTTTGGGCGAAAAACTCGGTTTTCAGATTTGAACGAGTAATTTTTAAACTCAATAAAAACCGTATTTTTTTGAAAATAGAGATGGTCACAAGTAATTGTAAAACTATGAAAGGTGGTTCAAATCTTGTCATACGGAAATTTTTCGGGCATCAAATCGATGTGTTTTCATCTCCTCGACAACATTGGCCTTAATATATTTTTCTACATATGGCATACTTTCCGAATTATTGAGCGAAATTTTTATTGTAGGCCTCTCACAATCAGATCCACCACAATTCTGGCTACTTGTACTTATTTCAATTATCAGGCATACTTAAACTATTAATTGCAAAAAAAAAACAAGTAAAGGTGTTATATTCGGCCAGGCCGAAACTCACATACACTACACTGTACTGAAAATACCTTTTCAATAAATGTTAAAACGACGTTGAAGAGGTTGAATAAGTCGAAAAAAATGTGAAATGTTAGAAAGGTTGAAAAATGTTGAAAAAGTTGAGAGGTTGAAAAACTCTAAACAAAAGAAAAAGGTTGAAAAAATTTGAAACTATTCAAAATTGATGAAAGAGTCGAAAAAATTAAGAAACTTATGAAGAAAGTTGAAAGAAGGTGAAAAAGTCGAACAAATATATATAGGATATATTGGAATAAGTTA
This sequence comes from Tricholauxania praeusta, assembly GCA_949775025.1. NCBI lineage: Eukaryota > Metazoa > Arthropoda > Insecta > Diptera > Lauxaniidae > Tricholauxania > Tricholauxania praeusta. The sequence continues at coordinate 68,412,686 of OX459028.1, forward strand.
AAGGGTTGAAAAAGTCGAAAGAATATGGAAAATGTTGAAAAAATCAAATAAAAATGAAAAAATTGAAATATACCACGCCCACTTCTCCAATTCCGCCCACTTTTGGTTCAATAAATTATATTCGTGATCGACATCATCATATTAAATTTTAGCACAATAGCTTGTATAGTTTGCGATATATGCCGCAGTTAAATTTTAAATTTAGGGCGGTGAATGTTTTTAATTTTCAGTTTGTAATTAATAGGTCCCCTAAAGAACATGAATCCCATAGACGAACTGTGCGAAATATTTTGTAAAAATTTATTTTACATAAAGTATTTTTGACCAAAGAAGCCCGAAAACTTAAAAAAATATAAAATCATAATGTAATTATTATTAATAAAATGTATACACTTATTGTTCTCTCTTATTGCAGCATAGCAAACAGAATGGTAAATCGGACAGTAAAGATTCCTCATCGACACAAATAAGTGATGGATCTGCTATCGGAGAGGATTTCCAGAAGCCAACTTTAGATTTCAGCTGCAACATCGAAGAGCAATCATTGGCGAAACGTGAACGTCGAGAAATTAAATTACGCAATACTTTCGGTTGGACACGCATAGATATATTGACTATGTTAATTGTTTGCATCATATTAGCTTCGCTTTCCTTCTCATTATTGGTAGAAGCATTGCAGACTCTGGTGCATATCGACCATCAGGATACGATGCATTTGCCAATTCATGTTATGATACTCGGTTTTGTTGGCTTAATACTAAATGGAGTTACATATTTACTAATCGGTGGCTATACGATGCATCAGGGTAGCTTTCTGCATGTAACACCAGATGGCGACGTAGTACTTAATCGTGCTATGTCCCCAAGTGGTGACTTAGCGCTTAAAGCTGATGAACGCCAATTGTCAAAAACAGCAAATAATCAAATTATGAAAATGGAAGACCTTAAATCAGCCGATTTGGATATTGGCCAAGTATACTATCAACCGAAGCGTCAAGGTTCAGTAGAGATGTTTCGTGATCTTTCAAGTACAATATTTGTTATTGTGTGTGCCATTATTGTCTACAAAGCACAGGATCAGGAGCATACAGCCAAATTTATTGATCCCGTTTTATCGATATTTTCATGTGTTCTATTGGTCACACTCAGTTATCCTTACAGTAAGTATTATTAAGCTTATACAGAGATCATTTCAAAAAATGTAATGATTTGGAAATTTGAAGAGCGTAAAAATGTTAATGTTGCAATGTTAACATAATGTATCGATATTCGAGATGTTGCCTAGAATCTCAACCAAAACCATCTCGGGTAAAAGAATTTGTGTGTGGTAATAATATCCAGCTGGATTGAGCTCTACCTCATCATGAGTCTTGTTGTGCGGAAAAGCTTCCTGGCGTGTAAAGTGTAACGCTAGTGCTACATTTTTACTTTTATCGACTTTTTTTCTATAATTTTCAACTCCACTATTTTAATATTTTTCGATGTTTTCAAAATTTTTCGAATTTTTATCAACACACATGTACATACAAATACTTTCATACCAGATTGGTGTGGTTCAGGCCATAAACAATATCCGAGCTTTGTTGCACTGTTTTACTGCTTATTTAAGTTATCATTTATTCAATTTTAATAGAACTCCTTTTTTATTTATTACTCTTTCAATTGCAGTGAAAGAATCGTGCCTCATTCTGCTACAGACCATACCCGGATCAATCGATATGGAAATATTTGAACGTCAATTGGTTACGAAATTTCCAGAAATCATCAGCTATCATGATCTTCACATTTGGCAACTATCAGCGCATAAATACGTATCGACAGTACACATAAAGTTTCAAAATCCCAAACTATATTTGAAAATTATCGAAGATGTGCGTTCTTTTTTTAGAGAACAGGGTATTACAATTATAACTATACAGCCGGAGTTTCATTGCGCTAAGTCGACACCATCACTTGAATGTCTGGTACAATGTCAAGCACCGGAATGTGCTCAAAAAGTCTGTTGCAGAGATTCAAGAAGTGATTTACGTGAGATAAGCGTTTTTCCAAGCGGTGCTGAAACAACGTCACAACATGACAAACACAATGGACATACACATAGTAATAATCATAGCCATAATCATGAAAATGGTCATAGTACTACGCCAAAATGTAAGAGTGCTAATGAGAAACCTTTGGAATTAAAAATTTCTTCACTTTTAAAATTAAAAAATGTTCTGAAACGTTCACAATCGACGAGTCAACTTGGTAACAGTATTGAAGAAAAATCATGTAATACGGGAGGTGCACTTCAGAAAACTGCAAGTGAATGGCAAGTACCTGGTATGTCTGCAGCAGAAGCAGCAAGTGCAACAAAAATTGTCACAACATCAGCGTCGAATTTACCACCATTGACAACCGTAGTGCCAGTGGAACAAACAACCAGCGTTGTAAAAGAATGACGTTACAATTGTAGTGTGGAGAAATTTTATTTCTTCTTTTATCTTTAATGCCATATATATGTTAAAATAATGAAATTCGTATTAAATATTTTTACTGAACCAAAAATTTAACATAGTTAGATCGTTGGTACTACGCCGGTCACCCAAATGCTATATCCTAACTAATCTTATAAATGTGAAAATGTTTTTGTCTGCTTGCTACTTCTTCACGGCTTAACCATTGTACCGATTTTGACAAAAATTGGCAAAAAGATGTCCGAAACCCCAAAAAAATGCATAGGCTAAAAAAATTAGGCCGAAAAAAAGTCAGGGGCGTGCCACCTCCTATATAACAAAAACACTTTAAATGATATATGTATCTTCGCATTTATGGCAGCAACAATTGTGAAACTCGGTACATGGATATTTATTGCCGGCTTTAAGCACCTTGCATAATATGGACGGGATTACACTTCATCGGAGCATGGCACTTCTCATGCAACAAAAACGCTTAAAATGTTATATCTTACAGCAATGCAATAGTTATGAAATTTGTTATATCGATGTACATATGTATGTACTTATATTACCTGTCCGAGATTAATCGACGCTATGTACGCGGCTAGTATTGCTTATTGCACTTAGGTGACTTTGGCGTAGCACCGACGATGATATGTATTAGACTGACAAAACCTATCCTTCCCCGATTTTTCGCCTATGGCCAGAAAGGTAGTAGTATCCATTAATAATAAGTCCTCTATACATGTACATTGGCACTTTTTAAAATAATAATTTTTTTTTTTCGAAAATATGCGAATTTATTTGAAACATGATTGAGCCAATGATTTACTGATTATTATTAATATTTACAAGCTTCATAAAAAATTATTACAAAAAAAGTTTCATGTACATTTCTTATTTCGACAGAGACTGATCTCTAGGTCAGTAATTTTTGCTATAAAAATTGTCGTTTCACTCCAACAAGCCAAAATATGGTCGGAAGTAGGAACAAAGTGGAAATTGCGATAAAGTATGTTATAGTGCTTATCAATTATATGTATGTACACATGTGTGTTCATAACCTCCGATCAGCATTGCTTGAGCAGATATAGAAATCGAAAGTTGGAACTAACTTTCACAAAATAGACATTACTTGAAAGATAATTTAATAAGTAAAAAATATATGTATTTGATCGGAATACTATTTCTAAAGCTATAATTTTGAATATATATGACAATCGTATAGCATATTATATCATCACTCTACTTGCAAGGAATAACACCTCAAGTCATTATTTATTCAAATTTTTGGTTTTTATCAAAATTCATACAGGCTAAGTAGTTTTATTTTTTCAACAAATTAAAAACAAATCATCTGTTTTTTCAATTTAAAAAATATAGGATTAAGATGTTATCAAATGACACAAATTTTGTTAAAATCAGATAAGTTATTAACAAGATTTTCGATGTCATGTTTCATTATCTTATGAAGTTCCTAATGGAGACAATCAGTAAAGCAGTTAATCACTGTTTCTAGATTTCTAAAGAAAAGCAACTCCAGCTACTCAAAATTTTAACAGGGTAGTCCGAATACTCTAATAAGACTTTCTAGCTTGTGGGAAAAGACCATTGCGAGTGGGTCGGTTTTTTGTCTCAATTAATACGTATATCTGTGGTCACAAGGCAAAGCAGCATAAGTTGATGTTTGATGACAATGCAAAATAGCTTATGTACTTACATATTATGTATGTATAGCCATAGGACTTATGCTGTTTTGCCTTGTAGCTACAATATAATTAGATATAATTAGAAATATTTTACAAACTTTCAACTAGTTTTATTCGTAAATAACCTTAGCTAATTAAGTTGAAGTTATAAGTTTGAATGAGTTGTCAATTTCTACTGATAACTTTGTATCTAAAAAATATAAAATTGATTTAAATGACTAGTGAAGCTTTTTACCTACCGAAAAGCTGAAAAATGTCACAACTTAATAAATAACGAAGTTTTAACGTCTTTAAGCGACAATTTAGTCCATAAAAAATCAATTTTTGAAAATTGTTTGTATAATACCGAGATAATATAAAAATTCACATAGATATTTACCAAAGGACAATTGACGAACGGAAGAGGCATAGTATGCAATCCATAGTTTTGTACATGTACATATAAAAACTGCAAAACAAAAACAAAATTCATTAATTTTTCAAAATCGTTTAAGTCCACATATTTTTGCTACAAGACTAAATCTAAATTTTTAAGGTCAGTGATGCCGATATTCTGAGCATTTTTTTTCAATTCGTTTTGAAGAACGTTTAAGTCATGATATTGGTAAAAACTCTCAATTCACTAACGCCTTCCCATGATACTCGTATGTATCCCCAAACCATCACGGACAAATTTCCACACTTTACAGTGGCTATTATACTCTTCTTATGCAAGGTCAATGGGATATTAGAGACAGATAATTTTCTACTGCGAACCAAACAACATGTTATATTACCACGATGGTCCTAATAAACTTTGATGGAGACCGAACACACCACTGCAGTAGAAGAGCATTACAATAACTGTAAACACTGTGAAGTGTGGAAATACGGTTTTGTCTGCAGTAGAAGAGCGGTTTTGTCTGGAACGTACTCTTATCTACCGTGTAAAAACAGAATTGGGTGTATTTCCTTAATTGAATTTAATTATTTTTTTTTTATATATTTGGGGTAAAAAATAATGAATTTTGTCACAAAAAAAAAATTCGAATCGTCAAAAATGTTAAGGGCAAAAAATCACCAGCTAAATGTGAAAAAATGGGTTTAGATTATTTAACTACACTTTTTTTTCCATATTGACGAACTACTCTAATTAATATTAAATAAATCAGAGGTAGCACTGACACTTCATATACACTGGCGGTCATGAAAACCACCATAAAAAATCATTAAGATTCGACATTATTGAGATTTAAATAGAAAAAATTATTTTTTTGTTAGTTATTGTTATAAGGCTTTAGTTTGACAACAAATAAATATTTCTGGATCTTACACCGATTTTTTTGACTAAAAACAATAATCTGGAAAAAAGTTAATGCTTTTACGAGTCCTTTGATTATTTATTTTCACAGAAACTGATCAGTATCTTATAATCTTCAATGTTGTTTCTAAATACTTATATCAAGTTAGAAAAAAAAAATAGCATATTGTTGCTCCTCCTTTAGCCTGTATTACAGCCATTATCCTTGACGGCTTTGAGGTTATCGTCCAGTATCACATTATACCAAAGCTTATTTAAAGCTAAACTTGATTTTTTTCTCTTGGGCTTCTTGTCAGTAACTTTACCCTTTATTATATGTCACAAGTACACGATAGAATCCAGGTCCGACGAGTTTCCAGGCCATGTCAGACGCGAAATTCCGAGATCCGTGACTTTACTACTTTTCACTTGAAATGCACTACTTTTGGGTGAAATTGACTACTTTTCACTACTTTCGATGTTTGCATTGTAAAATAAAGTTTATTTGAAATAATGTTTTAATTTTGCTGGTGTTTTTCGTAGAAAACAAGCACTTTTTTTTTCCCATATCTTTCCCCATTCATAGTTCCTTCTAAATAGTGACATTTTAAGAAAAACACCGAAGATCATCTGGCTCTATGGAAATTTTACTGTCTTTACTATGCAGTTTTCTGTCTAACGTTCTACATCGGAACGACGCTCCTACGGCAAATTATCGGCGCATAGCAAGTTGAATTTACTTTCAGCCGACTAAATGACATTTCACCACTGCTCCAGTGTCCAGTTTTTGTAGTTTTGAGCACAAGCTATACCGTTTTTCTCCATTTTCTGTGTCAACAATGGTTTTATTGCAGGACGTCTTCCATATAAACCAACATCTCGCAGCCTCCTGCGGTCAGTTTCCATACTAATTTATATGGAATGATGTGTTTCTAGCTCTGTCCGTATAGCAACTACACTTTTGAAATGATCCTTCAAACTTATTTTCTACTTGGCCATCTTTGTCCTTCTACTGATTGCAGGTTTATGACCAGATCCTTTTTTCCTCTCCAGAAGCTCCTAAATATCCTTTTTTTCCAAAAAGGCACTATTGTGGAATGTGAGAAACCCATTCTTTCCGAAATTTTACGATACGATACAACTTGGTCCGCTTGTAGCTTTTTGATCACATGACAGTTGTTTATGTTTTGGACCCATTTCTGTACTTATTACGAACTTCTGCTTTAAGCAAACGCGTAGAACTATCGTATTTTCGTTATCAATACACTTACACAATACTTTGATGCTGGAAGTACTCATTTATCGAAGGGGGCGTTCAAGTTTTACGCAAGTCAATTTTTGAAGATTTGAAGAGAGCTAATTGAATGAAATTAGCACAGTCAGGTCAGACCTTCTCGCAGACATCTTGCTATTGAAAATAGGCGAAATCGGTTCTTGAACACGCCTACCGCCCATTCTCTATGTATATTTGTCCAATCCCATTTTGAAAAAAAAATTCAGCGATTTTGATGAGACTTGGTGATTTGGTGTACATTTGAACTAAATTAGGATTAGGCTAGGTTTCAAGTTTCCAAAGATTCGCGTGGCACAGCCCTAAATTTTAACCTCTTTACCATCATATCTCGTAAACCGTGCAAAATATTGTGATGAAATTTCTTTATTCTCTATTTTTTCGACTTTTTCATCGATTTTGAATTGTTTCAACATTTTTCAACCTCTTTCAACATTTTTAGACTTTTTCAACCTCTCTCAACATTTTGCATACATATATATACGACTTTTTCAACATTTTTCAACCTCTGTTAACCTTTTAAACATTTCGCACTTTTTTCGAATTATTCAATGTCTTTTTAACATTTATTAAAATACAATTATGTGCAAAATAATAGCAGTGCGAAGTAGCACCAAGTTCATCTTACAAACACACTAAAACAAAAACTGATTTCGGATTCCATTTATTATTTTCTATTTTGGATTAAGTGAAATAATTATAAAATACAGTTTTTTATTTATTCACTTAGCAAAAAAAAGTTAGAAATTAAAAGTTCGTGAAACTGTCAAAATCTACTGTGCAAAAAAATGGCAGTGACGTACAAAATGAAGGATAAATACAACTTAAGCAAACAATTTTGATAAAAAAAAAGCTGAAAATAATATTATTATGTTAATACCTAGTGGCATATCCCTTATTGACAATAACTGCTGCACATCTTCGTGGCATAGCTCGACCTCATTCTTTGGGTTTTTTTCCTCGACAGCATCCTTGACACGAGCTCAAAGATTCTCAATTGTATTGAGATCAGGAGACTGTGCTGGCCAGCTCATAACCTCAACTCGATTTGCTGAAAGCCAACTTTTTGCCAATCTACTACAATGTTTTGGATCATTATCCTGCTGATATATCCATTGTAGTGGCATATTCAATTCAGCATAAGGAAACATTGTTGAACTCATTATTTGAGTGTATTGGTTAGCTTTCATATTGCCTTTAATCCAATAAAGTGGACCAGTGCCTTCGTGGTACGAAAAACAATCCCAAACGTTAATTTTAGCTCCACCATACTTAACGGTTTTGAGCACATATTTTTTATTGTAAGTGGATGCTGGGGGTCGTCTAACTTTGTTGAGTGCTTTAATTTGATATATCATTTATTGCTGTAGCTTATCTAGATCCCGTCAACTTTTATCATTTTAATAAAATGTTTTGGCTGTAGCTATTCAATAAACATACACATAAATAAAGAGTTTCATTATACACACCTAATTTCAAATCACCACCAACTAAAGTAATTTCACTTCAAAAATAACGTTACGTAACGCGTTGTTCGAACCCCCCTCCCCTTCCCTGAAACGCATCGTAACGTTTTCCCAGACCCCCCTCCCAAATTGCGTTACGTAATACTTGAACGTCCCCTAAGTTTAAAAAAAATACGTAATTGGTTTAATTATTACATATAAAAACAGTTTTGCCAGTGATGCGGTTTTCATGACCGCCAGTGTATATGGGTGATTCGACGTAAAAACCATACCCGATAGAATTTGGCAGCATATTCAATCATTACAAACTTTTAGTTTTTTTTTAACATTTTTTTGAAGAAAAGAATATTCTTTTAACATTTTTCATACGTTTATGCAGAATAAATAAAAAGTTATCAACAGTTAGTGTTTCAATACATCACCCATATGTAAATAATCGATTAAACAGAAATTTATGCATTTTATTAATATTTTTTTTTTTATTTAACAATTGATTTCATTCATATACATACTATGTATTTTTCTATGTACATTAAAAAGTTTTAAGAGATTATCAATCATGGTACTTTATTTTTAATTTTTATATGTAAGTAGTTGACATGTTATGTTATATAAAATTAGATAGCTAATGTCGTATAAGACCAAAAATTAACATTAAGTGTAAGTAATAATTTTTAATATTTAGCGCATTTTTAAAATACAAATTCACAATTCACAAATTACTTATTTTAGAAATTTTTACAGTTAACCAAAAGATTTATATTGTAGTTGCATATATAAGTTGTGCTAATAAAAACAAATTTAAAAAGGAACATACTTCTTTCGCTAGATGGATAATGGATTTTTGTTATCGAAAAAATTGTTATAGTTTAACATAAAAAAAATACTTCAATTAAGTTAGTCGCAAGGTACTAAGCCTGACGTTAAGTTCATTTTATATTTACAAAAAAAAAAATCTTAATTTAAATGTACATACGTGTAAGTCAGCGTTGGCACATAGAAACTCATTCGGAAAATTATTCTTGTTTGTTGACAAGAGGGGAGAAACGAAAGGGTTGAATACAGAATATGCTGTACTCGGAAATTCTCCTTCGTTCTGTTAGTTTGCTAATATTGTTCTTTGACTTTGCGTTTCATGTGGTTGGTTAACGGAGTAATTGCCCAGTGTGCTAAACGGATCCGTTTCGAATTCGAAATGTACTCGCTTCTTCGTATATTTTATCCGAAACGAATTCCGTTACGATCGTCCGCTTTGTCGGATCCGTCTCGGACTCGGAACAGATTTCATATACGGATCCATTCCGGATTCGTTTTTTGTAAATAAAACGGATTTGCGACGGACTGCTTTTTTTTTTTTTAAAAAAAAAGAGATTTGCATGGGCTAGCTTAACCTACTGCAGGGGTCGGCAAAATAAATAATGAATTTACAATGATATGACATTATAACACATAAAAATTTCACGTTGCCAAAGCCCTAAAATATGTACGTTGTCATTTATCATAGATATCCTCTGTGATATGGGATAGTAGAAGATCAAGAAAGATAACCTAGAAAACTAGGCATTATCATAAATTTTTGAAAAACGAGTTGTTTTATATAAAATGACATTAGCTGCGTTTTATTCGCCATCTGATGCTAGCCAAGAATGATAGAATAGAAGATTACGCATTGCGCATCTCCGTTATTTTTACTGTCCTTTTTGAGCGTCATCTGGTGGACGGTTAGAGTTGCCGTGGTATAAGAAATCTATACTCAAGTTACTTTTTTGCTACTAATGTTCCCAAAAAAAAATACTAGTTATTATTATATAATATACTACTCTTTTGATACTTCTATATTTTGTAATTGGAAAATTAGTTCAAACTAAGAATTCAAGAAGTAGATGTGAAGACAAATATCGCAAAATGTCTTAAATAAGACTTTTCGATGGACTTAAGCATGATTGGTATTTATTGTATGGATTATGTTTATTTTATAACAGAACTGTGTATTCTATTCACTCTCGCGTTCGTCAAGTGCATTAAGCCCAATTTCCATGTGATCTTATTTTATCTTATTTCATCCCATATCAGGGATATCAAATCAAATTTTTGTAAGAAAGAAAAAGCATGCGAACGGAACCTAATGCGCTTGGAGAATGCGAGAGTGAATAGCATACATTTGCTATCTTAATAACATGTGATGTCCTCCCTGATATTTGATAAAATAAGATAAGATAAGATCACATGGAAATTGGGCTTTAGACGCAGGTTTAGGTTCTGCTCGCATGCTTTTTCATTCTTACAAAAAATTGATATGATATCCCTGATATGGGATCAAGAAAGATAACATGAAAACGCCACTTAAGACATAGCTATTATCTCTTCAGAAATTTTTTTTAGATGATACAACTGTTTGCAAAAGTTAAATTGGTAAAAATTAATTTACACCACAAATAAGGGTGGGCTCAAAAGTTATTGCAAAAGAGTAAAACATCAGCGTCGTTTTAACGAAGGTTCGTAATTAAGATTTAATGTTGATTTTTTTTTCAAAATCGTACTCACGGAGGCCTTGGCGTAATGCTTCTTTTTTATAATTCCAGTCTAATTTTGGAGAATTTTAGTATTGCAGTTAACCTCTCTTCCTTAGACGTAGTTCCGGTATTGTTGCGGTGTAAATTAGGAGTGTTTTTAACTTTTTTTAAAAACTGTGCCTAGCTCGGTTGAACGGTTGGACAAGCCAGCAGAAAAATCAAAAAATTTTGAAGTCCGTAACATATTGTTGGACAAGCGGTTTTTTCAAGCGGTTACATGTTCAAATGCAAGCTCTTGAACATGTTCTACCCCATTGAAAAAAATTTAATAAAGCACCACGTAATTTCGGTGAGGCTCAGTGAATTTGAACCAGTAAGGGCCGGTTTCACAGTGTTTAGTTAACCAATTAGTTAACTTAACTAATGTCTGTTAGTTAACTACCGAATTTATGTTGTTCAGTTTCATAGTCCATTGGTTAACTAGTGATAATTTTTTGTACAAAATATGGCATCACTGCACAAAATATATGTTTTTTATTTGACATTTTATATCTTTCACGGAAATCTTTAGCGTCGTATGTTTGAAAGTAATATGGACGGAATCTAAATACTTTTTTAAGCCAAGCAATTACAATACTCCATACTACTTCAATATCTGAATTACTATCAACTTCGCAATCTCAATCTGAATCCATATTTATGCAGCTTCTTATTTGCTTTTTTGAAACTTTGTGTTTTTATTTATTACGTTCTTTTTCGTTTTGACAGCCATCAGCTGTTAGTTAACAATTAGTTAAACTGCCAAATTTGGTTGGTTAACTAATTGCTATGAAACTGAAATTGGATAGTTAACCTCAAATCTCTAATTAAGTAAACACTGTAAAACCGGACCAAACTCAAATCTCTAGTTAACTAAACACTGTGAAACCGACCCTAAAAGTCCCTTCAGACTATATGAGAAGTTATATAAAAAGTCATATGAGTCGTCAAATTTGACAACTCTCACAGTGTGAATATGTTTATATTACACAAATGAGTTTTCATATGAGAAAGCATATGACTATTTTGACATTCGATTCAAGTCTATTTGAAAAGAGAAGTCATATGAGTTTCTTGTTAAAAAAAAACAATGTTTACAAATAAAAATTAATTGCATAGATAATGTAAAAATTACTATTGAGAAATGTCAAGTTCTCTTAACATAAATCATATCAGTATGAACACAATAAAATAAATCTTATGCGATTTGACATATCATATGCAAAGACATACAAAAAAGCATATGACTTCTCACATAGTCTGAAGGGGCTTTAAGAGATATGAACATGAAAGAATTTTGAAAAAAAATCGAGACTGACACTTTTATTTAAGGCAATCCCTAAATATAAATAAGTCAGACTCGATCAAAACTAATTTAAATGTTTATCTAAATATGCATTCCATGGATCATACTTCTTTATATGCTCGAATCCTTGACGACTACTTGGTTTCATTTGCATAACAACATCCACAGTATCAGGATTACTACTAAACGTATGCGTAAACTGCTCACATTGTTGATAAAAATTTCCAAGCATTTGTTCATGCAGCAAATATTCATATAACTTGTACTGAAATATAACTTTTTTAGCCAGAAGTTGCAGCAATGATTTTGGTATGGGACGATCATAATACACACTAGTATTTGTTTGCTGCGAAAAAAATTAAAAAACTTAGTTAGAAAAAATAAAAATACATACATAATGCTTAATTTATATTGAGGAATTTTAACATTATCATCTTCATGCTAATTTTTAAGTTATCTTCCAATTCGTGCTTTGCATTAAAAAAAATTAAATCTACTAGGTTGAACCCTATACCAAATCAAACTTACCAACTTTAAACGTTCAACTGATGGGTCTGTAAAATATATTTCAGAGATATCATAATAAAGCTTAACCGTTTCAACCAGATTTAAAGGTGTATTTGCACCTGTAACTAAGCAGTGCGCAACAAAAGTATCAAAGACGCCACCCAACTCAATGTGTTGACGATGCTGCAAGTTATCTAATATTTTTCGGCCATCGTGCACAGCTTTGCGAGGACGCTTCGCCTCTAGTATATCTTTAAGTTCACGGAATATTTTACCCAAATTAAGTATATCGAATATATAAACTGCACGATTTGTGCCAACAGCTATTAATGAGGTTTGATTCTGACGTCCATAAGACAAAGGTTCTAATATCAAACTGATTACAGATTGCATTTTAATGTCCGCTAATGCTTTGTGATATTGTTGGTCGGTTTGGTAGATGTAAACGATGCATTCAAGTTGCTCCTGTATTTGCAAAAGTTCACGATTGTTTAAATTTATAACACAGGGTTGTGTTGAATTTTCATTTCTTAATGTTGGTCTAGAATTAGCAACATTTGATAGTTCTGGGCGCACGCTTTGAAAGTATCGTTGAGTTTTTCCTGGTAATAATGAAGTTGATGAAGATGGTGATACTGACGATGTAGGCGTTCCACCCGTTGAATTAAGGCTAGGTTTTGTATCAGTTGTAGAGCCTTCCTGCTCTTCCTCATCATCGTCGTCGTCTTGTATAACTTTAATGGTTTTTATTTGTGGTAGAGGTAGTATTTGTGATGATGTGTAAACGTAATTTGTATTAAAATCTCGTACATTTTCTAGTTCAATAATTTTTCCATCAATTCCAATAAGTTTGAGGTTGCCTATAAGAATTTCAGTCACAGTTTCTACCATAAGAAGCTGACCTATTTTCAACGTTTTTGTGAGGTTTGGATGTGACATTTTCTGCAAATAGAAAGGTAGATTAAGTTTGATGAAAATCGGAACAAGCAAACATTAATACTTCTATTTTAGCCAAGGAAATCTATAATTTAATTTTGAAAAATTTCTATCAAGCTTGATTTTTCAAAAAATACTTTATCTTTATGTATTGAATACACACATGTGTATATTAGGGTGTTTTTTTCCAACTTTTGGAGAGGGATTTTATTTATTTTTTCCTATATTATACCTCATACAAATAATTATATGTGCATACTTGCATTTCTATATATTTTTGTTATAAGTTAGTCTAATGAATTTGTTTTTATGGAGATCGTTTTCGATCTTTGTTGGATTTGGTTTCCAAATCATCAATTTCTCTTATCCTCTGATTTACTGTACCGTTATTTGAAATATGTGTGCGTGACCTCAGTTCACAGTAGTAAATAATTATATGTGCAAATCGTTATTAATCGCTTTTTCACTGTTTTATGCGTAAGTTGTCAAATTTTTAGAAACAGAGATTCCAAAAACAAAGTGCATAAGTGATATTTTTTTCAAAAACTTGCCAATCGATTTGGTATTTTTAGTTTTTAGTCAAAAATGCCTCTTGGAACGAGCATAACGCAGATTGAGCAAGGTTATATATTGGGAATGAGCCAAAATGGTGCTCATGGAAATCGCAAAAAATCTAAATCGCCACAGGAACACCATCACAAATTATATAAAAAATCCAACTAGTTATGGCACAACTAAGCGCAGTGGCCGAAAAACCAATATTGACGATCGTTGCAAACGCGAAATTAAACGCTTAGCAGTTGTCAAAGGAATGAGCAGTGGGCAAATTAAGGCTCATATGGATCTTAATATAAGCAGAAACAGAGTGGTCCAGATTTTACATGAAAATAAAAATATTCAACACACATCTATGATACCTAAACCTATGCTTTTGTCACGGCACATTAATGCTCGTATAGCATTCGCCGATAAATATAGATTTTGGGACGAAGAGTGGCGAAATGTTATCTTTAGTGACGAAAAAAAATTTAATTTAGACTGACCCGATAGCTGTAAGAAGTATTGACGTAATGTGAACCACCCGCGACGGGTGTGCTACAAGCGTGGTTATGGAGGAGGCTCATTAATGACTTGGGCCGCCTTTTGTTACAAAGGAAAGACTCCAATATGTTTTATATCTTCAAAAATGAATTCACAGATGTATGTAGATCTGTTGGACAGTGAACTGATTGAGTTTTCAGAACAGTCTTATGGAGATAACTTTACATTTCAACAAGACAATGCTCCAATTCACAATCCGAAAATATCAAAGGAGTTTTTTTCAGCTAGGAAAATACCGCTATTGCAGTGGCCAGCACTAAGTCCCGACCTAAACCCCATTGAGGATCTATGAGGCATTCTCTCTGCCAAAGCTCTGCCAAAGTGTATCAAAATGGGAGGCAATTCGAGACGGTGAGACAGTTAAAAGTCGCCATACAAGAAGAATGGCAGAAAATCAGTCCATCTACACTTCAATCATTGGTCAACTCTGCCATTCCGTCTTGATCAGCTTATTGTTAACAGAAGAAATCATACAAACTACTAACATTTTCACTCCACCAAATTTATGAAGGATAAAATTAAAATATGCAATTTGCACATATAATTATTTACTACTGTGAAAATATGTACATATATTTTTTTTACTAAACACACTGAAGTATAATTTTTTGATTTCTGTTTTCAATTGCTAATAATTATATCTAATAGATTTGCAAAGCCAAAATTTTAAAAACTCTTTAATTAAAAAATTGTTTAAGTTTGAAGTGATGCACATATAATTATTTGTATGAGGTAGCTAGAGGAATAAAAATAATTGTCCCAACATTTGAGCTTCCTAGCTCAAACCTGTAAACGGCGCGGACAGAATTTGCGTCCAATTTCGTTGAAATTTAACGAAAAAACCACCCACATTTTTCGTGTGACTAAAAATGCGGAAAAATACGCCCGAAGGAGGTATATTTATTTTTTTTTAAAAAAAATTTGCGGTCCCATATGCCCATAAAATAGAATCGGGTTTGAAGAAAATTCTACCAAAATTTCAGCTTCCTAGATCAAACCTGCGAACAGCGCTTCCACTTTGTTTCCTAGTACAATTCATATGAAAAACGAAAAAGCAAAACAACGAAAAACAGAAAATTTACTAAAACGCAAAAAAACCATGCTTTGAATTAGAAAAAATCTGAGAGTACAGCAAAAGTATCTTTTGTTAAAATTAGAGTTTTACAAGACAAGAGAAACAGGTTAAATAAGTAAACAGTATGAAGAATGCTATTTTAACAGCTGATATTTAAGCTGTGGATCCAACATTTTAAGAGGAACAAAGTGGCATAAAGGCACCATATAAGTTGCGGTTTTTATAAAGTTCGCGTAACCATGAACGGCGCTTTCGTTTTGGAGGCGATGGTTCGTCAGTTTAGGAGCTTGTAAAAATAATTTCCATAGCTGCAATGGTTTCTTCGTCTTCAAAGTCATTCATTTCGGTGGAAGTTTTTGTTTTGAAAAATAAATTGTTATTTGTTTCAAATCCACATACCGAAATGCGAACTTTTATAGCAAGAATGGCATATATCCATCTCGCTTATTATGGCAAAAAATTTGTGAAATTTGATAAGATAAGATCAAGAAAGATAACATGAAAACGCCACTTAATTCTTATGGTACTATCAAAATCAAATTTTTAAATATCGATATTTGAAAACCAAACGGGATATCGATTTATTTTATTTAACATTTTCGATTTGTATTGACGTGTTTTATTAAAACACGAAAACCCGAAAACGGAGTTACAGAAGTTGTTTGTTTTTTCCATCTTATTTGTTGCTCTCGACAAATTACAGCATTTGTTCAAAATCATCATGAACAATATAATTTTCTTTCATTCGGAAATTTGATTCCAATTTCCGGAACTCCGCGACAACAACGGAATTAAGATTACGCATTGTTCGTTCGTAGCTACAACGGAAGCTCCTTTGAAATTAGGAACTAGCATGTATATTAGGGTGATTCAAATTTTTTTTTTTTTGTTTTTTTTTAAGGTGCTGTTGCTTAAAAAGTAAGTTTATGATATGAAGAAAAAGCTCACGAAAATTCAGCTCTGTAACTCAATTTTATAAGGCGCCGGAGCCTGTTAGTTTTACATGTAAATTGTATGGAAAAATTATTTTTTACAAAAAAGGCTATAACTTTGCAAGGAAACATCACAGATCACCACTTGAAAGCTCATTGTAAAGGGCAAGGATGGTACTAAATGATGCTTTTGTTAAAAATAAGCTGATCAACTTTCTTTGAATCCTATACATGACCTCGAAAGTAGACAAAAAACATCATGTTTCAGGTAATTAACCTCAAATATTTCAGGATTCCGACATTATGAGTCAATTCTGAGGCCAGATTCGGATTCAGCGTAAAAAATTACGTCGAAAAACGACCCTTTTCAGCATAACAACACTAATCGCCTATTCATTTAGATACCTTTTTTGTAAAAAATAATTTTTCCATACAATTTACATGTAAAACTAACAGGCTCCGGCGCCACCTTATAAAATTGAGTTACAGAGCTGAATTTTCGTGAATATCACCCTAATGTATATATACAAACATTAGAGCGGTTCAGAAAAAAACTTTGTTTTTTTCACGATGTGTCAGCGGATTACAATAGCCCTATATGTCTAGAAAAAGTCCATTACTAGGATTAAGGTTGATATTGAAAACTGGATTAGCGCCCTCTGTTTTAAGTAGACAACCCATTTTCAAAAATATTGATTTAAGAAATGGTGCAAGTTATAAAGCTTTTCAAAATTTCCAACAAAGTTGGTATGGTTTTCGGGCAACTATCGATCGGGGAATTCAAATCCATGATTAGTTTTTCTTCTTCTTTTTTCTTCCTTTAAAAAAAAATTGAAAATTGACCGGAAAAAAATAACAGGTTAAGGTACTATCTTCGGCCAGGCCGAAACTCACATACCCTACACTGCACTGATAGTACCTTTTAAATAAATGTTAAAAAGACGTTGAAGAAGTTGAATGAGTCGAAAAAAATGTGAAATGTTAGAAAGGTTTACAGAGGTTGAAAAATGTTGAAAAAGTCGAAAATATATGCAAAATGTTGGAAAAAGTTGAGAGAGATTGAAAAAATCTAAAAAAAAGTTGAAAGAAGTTAAAAAAATTTGAAACAATTCAAAATTGATGAAAAAGTCGAAAAAATAAAGAAACTTATGAAGAAAGTTGAAAAAGTCGTATTTATATAGGATATATTGGATAAAGATAAAGGTTGAAAAAGTCAAAATAATATGGAAAATGTTGAAAAAAATCAAATAAAATTGAAAAATTTGAAATATGACACGCCCACTTTTCCAATTTCGCCCAGTTTTACTTCACTAAATTATATTCGTCATCGACATCCTCATAAGTATTAAATTTGAAAACAATAGCTTGTATAGTTTGCGAAATATGCCGCAGTTAAATTTAAACTTTAGGGCGGTGACACACCCACTGGTAAAATCCAGCCCGGTTTTGATTCAGAAATAGCTTTCCATAAGCAAACCCCTTACACCAAATTTTAGTATGATTGGTCAAAAATTTCGATAAATATGCCACTTACCGTATTTTATTTGTATACGAGGTGCCACGCCCACTGGCGATATTTCAGCCACTTTTGATTCAGATATACTCTATAGCAACTGAACCTCTTACATTAAATTTCATAGCAATTGCTACAATAGTTCACTTAAAACAGCGCTTACAAATTTATGTTAATATTGGAGGTGCCACGCCCACTAATGCAATCCCGTCAAAATTAATTTATTTTTAAAGATTATAGTAACTGACATCTATACACCAAATTTTATGAAGATTACTCTCACAGCACACTATCTATAACAAAAAACGTTTTTTGCTTATATGGACCAAATTTTTGTAATAAAAGACTTTATGTAAGATTTGTGAATGAGAGTAGTGATGTTTGCGAATTTTTAAATGTTGAAATTTCTGACTGTAACACGAAAACTTTAATCTCATGTGTTTATAATCCTTCCCGGTGCAACAGCGTTGAACCCTTTTTTACTGATTTAAGCAATAGACTTATGGATTATGATTCATGTATCATTTGTGGTGATTTTAATATTAATCTTCTTCAAAATGACAGCACAGCTCAGAATTTTCGGCATTACTTTAGTTCCTGTGGATTAAATCTTATTAATGCAGCATCACCTACTCGGTATGCTAATGATAGTGAACCTAGTCTTCTAGACGTTTTTCTTGTATCAAGTGCCGCATTAGTATTAAAATTTGAACAGATAACATTTTTGTCTGACCACGATCTAATCTTCTGCACATTTAATATTAATTTTGATAAAAGTACTTCACCGGTTTGTTTTTCTTTCCCTGATTTCAAGTCAATTAATGTGAGTGCTCTAACCTCTGAGTTGTCTAACGTGTGTTGGAACGATTGTTGGTTCGTTCATTCAGTTGATGAGAAGTTAGGTTTACTTATTAGAGGTCTGCATAAGTATAATCATTAACTTACGAAACTGTTACCGAAGTCAATTTTATTGATTTGAATGCGTATACATAGCGTTTGCTTGTGTTACAGTTACCATCATTATAAATTTCTCTTCTTACTCGTAACCAACTGTACGTAGATGAATGCGTCATGTGTATGGATTAGAGGTCTGCACGGATACCAAAAATTTACTCGTTTCAGTACTCGTTCACTTTTCTGTTCCTCCAATTACAAGTACACATTTCCTTTGAGTACCATAGCGTAAAGTAAAAAAAGTTGAATAAGCTTCGTGTATGTATACGCACAACAAAACTGAAGGTAATGAATCGAACTGAATGACGTGCTTTATTGTTTTATTTATTCGATGAAAGTGAGGAAGAGAGAATTCATTTGTGCACCAAGGCATTGCCAGAAGATTTACATGCGCAACTTTTTTATTTATTTATCTGAAAACTAAAATAAAACGAATGTCCGGGACTATATTAATTTTTTAACATCATTGTGGATCAGTTTAAAATACTTTTTGGTAGTTTTATCTTTAGAATGATGCTAGAAAAATGACTAACTATTGCCCTATATTTACATTTACAAAGTCCAAAGTTTTTTTAGTATAATTTATTAATCACAACGATAAATTAAAAATGTTAGTTCAGTCCACATAAAATAAATAACAAAATATATAAATAAACATAATTCATAAATAAATCACATACGCATATTGATATCGGTCAATTTAGTTAAAATAACTCCACATTTTTTTTTTTGAGTTATTTGAAAATTTTTTGTAACGAAATATCTCAAAAACTATAGGAAATAGAATAAAAAAAACCCGGCATCTTTTTCGTTTTCAAAAACTGTTTTTATAATATAACATAAATTTGTTTAGAAAACAAAGACCTCACTCGCCTGCACACATCAAAATATCACTGATCCTCACTAAACATTCTTACGCATGTTAAAGTTCATTACTGCGTAGTACAAAATATCAAATGCGTAGTAATCGCGGCACTCGTTGTACTCGCAGCATACATGCATATTATCCATACACATGGCGCATTTATCTACTTACAGTTGGTTACGAGTAAGAAGAGAAATTTATAATGATGGTAACAGTAACACAAGCAAACGCTATGTATACGCATTCAAATCAATAAAATTGACTTCGGTAACAGTTTCGTAAGTTAATGATTATACTTATGCAGACCTCTAGTATGGATAATATGCATGTATGCTGCGAGTACAACGAGTGCCGCGATTACTACGCATTTGATATTTTGTACTACGCAGTAATGCACTTTAACATGCGTAAGAATGTTTAGTGAGGATCAGTGATAATTTGTTGTGTGCAGGCGAGTGAGCTCTTTGTTTTCTAAATAAATTTATGTTATATTACAAAAACAGTTTTTGAAAACGAAAAAGATGCCGGGATTTTTTATTCTATTTCCTATAGTTTTTGAGATATTTCGTTACAAAAAATTTTCAAATAACTCAAAAAAAAAAATGTGGAGCTATTTTAACTAAATTGACCGATATCAATATGCGTTTGTGATTTATTTATGAATTATGTTTATTTATATATTTTGTTATTTATTTTATATGGACTGAACTAACATTTTTAATTTATCGTTTTTCTAGCATTATTCTAAAGATTAAGCTACCAAAAAGTATTTTAAACAGATCCACAATGATGTTAATTAATATAATCCCGGACATTCGTTTTATTTTAGTTTTCAGATAAATAAATAATAAAGTTGCGCATGTAAACCTTCTGGCAACGCCTTGGTGCACAAATGAATTCTCTCTTCCTCACTTTCATCGAATAAATAAAACAATAAAGCACGTCTTTTTTTGGTTTGTTTTGAGACTAATAATTATTATATTAATAATTTTTGTATTGAACTTTTTAGTCATTTATACAACCAACATGACAAAGATAACAAGTGGATCAATTTAACCTGGTAATTGGTGACATATGTTTCGGCTATTACCACGTATATACATATTTATATGCATACACATAGCCTCATCAGACCAGTTTTGGTTAAGTTGTACTGAGAATCGAACACCCGACCGTATGCATTTTTTGAATTGTGACGGCCGCTCTAACACTTGAGCTATTGGGTATGTGACCTTGATGTGTACAAAGTGCACGTCATTCAGTTCGATTCATTACCTTCAGTTTTGTTGTGCGTATACATACACGAAGCTTATTCAACTTTTTTTACTTTACGCTATGGTACTCAAAGGAAATGTGTACTTGTAATTGGAGTAACAGAAAAGTGAACGAGTACTGAAACGAGTAAATTTTTGGTATCCGTGCAGACCTCTATTACTTATGGCTGAAGTTGACTTTGTTTTTAGGCGTCATGTTCCCTTTCGAACAGTTATTGCTTCTAACTCTAAAACTCCGTGGCTTACTCAACGTGTATTGTGTGCGATCAAGAAAAGAAATAAGCTTAAATCTAAATGGAATATAAATCGCACTGATGCTAACTGGGATGAATTTAGGAGGGCGAGGAATGAAGCTACAAGTTTGCTTAGACAAGAAAAA
Source organism: Tricholauxania praeusta (assembly GCA_949775025.1). Classification (NCBI taxonomy): domain Eukaryota; kingdom Metazoa; phylum Arthropoda; class Insecta; order Diptera; family Lauxaniidae; genus Tricholauxania; species Tricholauxania praeusta. The sequence continues at coordinate 68,434,263 of OX459028.1, forward strand.
CGTAATTTTTTCTGTTCTAAATTAAATGTTAATTTAACTGCTAGACAGTTATGGCAAAATATTAGAAGATATAGGGTCTATAACAAAGACACAAAATCATGCGAATTAGACCCTGATATTCTAAATGACTTTTTCCTTAACACTGTAAACCTCATTGATTCTGAACCTGCTTTATCCTCACCGTTGCCTGACCTACCTGAAAATTCAACTGATAGCCCCTTTCAATTCTGTGCTGTTAGTGAAGATAAAGTAGCCGCGTGTGTTAATTGTATTAGCTCTAATGCAGTAGGAGTAGATGGTATACCGATAAGGTTTATAAAAATTATTTTGCCCTTTATTTTGTCCCCTTTAACACACATAATTAATCACTGTTTTACTTGTTCCAGATTCCCTAACTTGTGGAAAATAGCAACAGTTATACCGATTGCTAAGTCATCTTCTGCTTCTGTATCCAATGATTTTAGGCCTATAAGCATTTTGCCTGCCTTAGGTAAGGTATGTGAGAGAATTATGTCTGACCTGATAACAGATTATCTCAATACCTACTCTCTTTTATCTCCTCTGCAATCCGGATTTCGTACTGGCCACAGTTGTCAAACTGCTGTGATGAAAATTACTGATGATATTCGGATCCAATACGACCAGGACCTTGTTTCTATTCTTTGCCTCTTGGATTTCTCTAAAGCCTTTGATTCAGTCAATCATAGGTTACTTTGTAGAAAGTTAAAATTACTTTTTAATTTTTCTGATAGTGCTGTTAAACTTGTGGCCAATTTTCTTAATGAAAGATTGCAGCAAGTGAAAATTGGTAATGCTTTCTCTTCTCTTAAGGTTATAAAATTAGGTGTTCCTCAGGGCTCCATTCTAGGTCCACTGTTATTCTCAATGTTTATTAATGACATTTTTTTAGTGTGTGAACACTCAACTGTTCACGCCTATGCTGATGATCTTCAGCTCTATCTTTCGCGACCTGTTGGACTTATAGAGGATCTTATTTTTAGAATGAATGCTGACTTGTCTTCTCTAAGCTTATGGGCTCATGACAACTTTCTTCTTATAAATCCAAACAAATCTAAGGTGCTTCCAATTGCGAGGAATGATGAAAGCTTGGTAGGAATTCCACCCTTGTTCATTGGGTCCGTCCAATTAGAGTTTGTGAGCAAAGCAAAAAACTTAGGATTTGTACTTAACTCTAAACTAACCTGTACTGACCATGTTAATAATATTGTTGGTAAAATTTACGCTACTTTGCGGTACTTAAGAACCTCTAGAAACTTTATTCCTACCGAAACCAAACGCAGACTAGTCGTTCAATTAATAGTTCCTCTAATTACATACTTCGATACTATTTACTGCAAACTGGACTCTCAGTCACAGCATAAGCTTGTTGTTGCCTTTAACAATGCGGCCAGATATGTGTATGGTGTACGACAGTTTGACCATATTAGCGAAAGGAGTAAAAGCATCTTAGGGGTCAGTTTAATGAAGTACCTCGACATCAGGAATCTTATTTTCTTATTCAAACTAATTTATATTCAAGCTCCTGATTACCTGTTTAAAAAGCTTAGTTTTTGTCACTCCACTAGATCACTTCATTTGATTGTCCCTAGATGCAACTACCTTAATACTAGCCGCTTCTTTTTCATTAGCACTATTAGGCTTTGGAACTCTTTGCCTATTAATATTAAAAGAATTAGATTGATGTGCAACTTCAAACATGCTATTTATTCTTATTTTTCCAACTCCTAAAGATTTATTTATTTTTTTGTTTTTTTTCTTCCTATTCTATTTTCTTTTATATCTTTGATCTTTTTCTATCTAATTTTTAACTATTTCTCTTTTTTAATTTTGTTAATTTTTTTCATAGTTATTATTTATATTTTCAAGTATTTCATATTTTAAAATTATTAATCATATGTAATTCTTAAACTTAAACTTTTGTCTAGTATATATACTTTGATGTACTATAAAAGGCTAAGCCTTATTGTACTTTGAATTTTTTAAATAAATAATAATAATATAGCAATTATATCTACCTCATTAAATTTCACAACGATTACGTTGTTAGTTCTCTTAATATGTATAACATTTATAAATATTGTGGGTACCACGCCCTTCAACAAGTTTTTTTAGTAAAGTGGCTGAGCTTATATTGATGGCTGCTTTTAGCGGCATCATCTCCAAAATTTTTATGAAAATCGTTTGTGCCAATTTTGAGATATACGGAAGCAAAATTTTTTACAGTTGAAAAGTGCCACGCCCACTTTTTCAATTCCACCCACTTTTATCACAACTCAAGATATATTTGATATGTATCCGTTTACCAAATTTCATCGTTATATCTTGAACGGCTTAAAAGATATGGTAGTATAAATTATAAAATTTAGGGATGTGCCACGCCCCTTTACGATCCTTTGGAAACTTGAAACCCAGCCTAATCCTAATTTGGTTCACATGTGCACCAAATCATCAAGTTTCATCAAAATCGGTGCAACTTTTTTCAAAATTGGCCTGGGTAAATTTACATAGAGTAGGGCGATAGGCGTGTCCGTGAACCGACTTCGCCCATTTTCAATAGCAAGATGCCTGCAAGAAGATGTGACCTGTGTGTGAAAGTTTCATTCAATTAGCTTTTTTGGTTTTCCCGTAAACCTGATTTCAACAGACGAACAGACAGACAGACAGACAGACAGACAGACAGACAGACAGACAGACAGACAGACAGACAGACAGACATACAGACAGACAGACAGACAGACAGACAGACAGACAGACGGACATCGCTAAATCGACTCAAGTGGTGACGCTGATCAAGAATAGATGAACTTTTCTATACCTACCACGCCCCCTTCTATGTGTTACAAACGGAAAGACAAAGTGAATATACCCTCGGTGTAGGGTATAAAAATACCGATTTTCCACTTTCTAGTTGCAACACCATCAACAACATACATCATTTTTAATGTACTGTTATTTGCTTAAAAGAATGCCGAAACCGTATATCATTATCTTATTTCAAAACCAAGATATCTGCATTTTTCTAAATTAACAGACCTGATATATTTCGAATCGGAGTGGACAAATATACATATGAAGGTGATTCAATTTTTTTTTTTTTTTTTTTGTTTCAAACATATAAGGCTATTGTAATCCATTGACACACAGCGTTGCCATTAACCCGAAAAATATTGTGTTACGACGACTCCAAAATTATGTCAGTGACATAATTCTCTAGCGAGAATTAAAAAATAAAAAAAGTAAACAAAAACTCCTTTATACGTATACACACTTATTTTGCTCTATCCAATAATTTTAGTAATAAAAAAATATACTGAATCCTTGTAAGTCATAACATAATAAAATTAATTTATTTTAAACATAACAGAAACATATGTAAATATAAGGTAAATGCCTAGAAGAGGAGACCGTCGGTCGAAGAGAGTAGGGAGTGTTGATGATCTTGAACAATACTATAAGTGTTTGGAGGTGAAGGCGCGGGGTGGAAGTAAAAAATCGAATATTTCTCCAATTGAAAATTTGAATGAAAAATAAATTTTATACGAATTAAAATTTGAAATATTTTGGAAGATATCAGGAATGACTTTCGATGTACGCCATAACAACAATATATATAAGTTCTACATTTTTCACCTCCTTCAAAATGGAATCATTCAAGCTCCCTCCATCTTCTCACTCTCCTCCGACCGAAGCACAGTGGGAAATTTTTTTAATGTTTTTGGACAAAAAGCCGTCTACAACGCAATTATTAATGGATTTGAAAATATTTTTTTTTTAAATAATCGTTAGGTACCACCCGATGTGTGAGTACTGCCCGAATTTTTGAAAATGTTCAACATAACCTCAAAAAATCCTAGCTGAATAGTTATACTTTAATAATGTAAAAGAAATGTTGGTCTAAGATAAAATGCAACTTCAAAAAAAAATTTTTAAAAAATGTCTTTATTTTTCGAAAAACTCCCTAAGTAAAATACACGTATTTCATGTATTTATAGGATTTTTTGAGGTTATGTTGAACGTTTTCAAAAATTTGGGCAGTACTCAAACATCGGGTGGTACCTAACGATTATTTAAAATAAAAAATTTTTCAAATCCATTAATAATTGCGTTGTAGACGGCTTTTTTGTCCAAAAACATTAAAAAATTTCCCATTGTGCGACGGTCCCATTATATAGACATTAAAAAAAATAGACAGTTTTTTAAAAACCACATTTAGTAATTCTGAAACTTCATTAAAAGCTACGCAAGTTTCATAAAATGTTTCACTCTCATTTTCACAATCCTTGCAGCATTCTTTACTGCCTACAATAGATAACTTTCGGTCTTTCATATCGAAAACAAATTTGCAAGGGTATCCAACAGTTTAAATGTATTTTTTTTATAGCTCAACCCTTTAAAAAAAAGCACGTGAAAAGGCTGAACAGCGTAGACCCAAGGGAAAAACAATTTTATCGCAAAATAACGGAGCCGAATCGTTTTTGTTACGAAATCGGAACTATACCGAACTTTTCAGACTACTTTTGTTTTTGTCTTAGCATAATAAGATAAGAGCTCTTTTGCGAAACTCAATTATTTGAACTAAAATTATGTCACATATTTCATTGGCCATTTTAAATAATGTCACCTTTTATGTCAGCATAATTCTTTTTTAAACTATGTCACCGCCAAAAAATTTATGTCACAAGTGACATGGCAACACTGTTGACACATCGTGAAAAAACAGTTTTTTTTTTCTGAACCGCTCTAATGTACACACATACATATGTATGTATGTACATATATGCTATTATTTTGCTACTTATTTTGTTGTTTTGTATTGTTGTTAATTTTTACCTTTCACGAGTTCAACCTCTGGATTGCATTCAAGCAAAAACAAACTTTTTAATGGTTTATTACAAAAGTTATTTTGCCTTCTTAAGTCGCACTTGAAACCATTTTTACTTTTCGTCACAATGTTGACTTTTCGATCAAACAAACTTTAATGACATTTTGATTTTCTTTCTGTGCTGTTTAAGAGAGCACAGACGATAAAATTTTTAATCAATTGTTGGCCAAACAATTTGATAGCTCAAGCATCCACATGACCAAATTTTTCAAATTCTACACTTTTCTTTGAACACCAAAGGGATAACATCGCAATGGCGTAGGTAGTATGTTGATTGAAATCATTACGTTAATAGGAAAAAATTAATTTTTTTTTATTCCATTCAATTAATTCTGTGACAACAAGCAATAACAGATTAAGTCGATCTACGATGACAATTTGAAACGGTATAAGTCACATGCTTATACACAAAACGTATGTTGCTTTGCCTTGTGATCATATATCGACTTGAGCTGTTATTGCTTTTGACCGCAGAATTAATTGTCTAAATGCTCATGCAAGGGTCTTATATTGATCGATAGATAAAACAAAGAAAAAGTAATATGTATGTATAATTAGCGAAAATCATAATTCAGAACGTGACAAATGTACTAAGACAAGCTTATTGAAGTCTCTAGGAGGCAATAAAAAATCGTTTAGCTGCGGCGGCAGATTTCAAAGTTTTGCTACTTTTATAGAAAAAACGTTCAAAGTAGGCATAAAAAAAGAGCTGAATTCGAAACTGACAGTTTAAAATTTCTATTAAAAAAAGAAAATAAATATATGCGAAATATGCAGGATCTTGATATTTTATGCAGAAATAAAAATAAAATAGACATCGCACTGATATAAGGTTTGCGAATCAGCTGCCTAGAAATTGGTGTACATAATCAGAAACATGGTCTCTTGGTCGCAGATAGTAAACATACCTTATAATTCTATTGAAACACAAGTTCAATCTATGCAGGTTACTACCAGCATAAATTTCTAAGCCATAGTATATGTGTGGCATCAAAAAAGCACATGCCAAAAGATGTCTCATTTTGAAAGGGAGTGACAAATTTAAACTGAAGTTTTTTAAGGAAAAATCTAACGTGATAAATATCTGGGTTGGTGTGCCTATTAAACTTCAGACTCAATAATTATCCCGTTGTCGGATTTGCTTAATGAGCAGGTGGATTTTAGTTTTCTGAGAATTAATAGATATGTATGTAGATGGTTATCACCAGCCCTTCTAGTGAGATCATCTTGAACGTTGACGACACAATCAGAAATGGTGCGATTAAAGCTAGAACCATATAATTGGATGTCGGCGGCGAAGATACGAACAGTACATTTGAAGTTTTAAAAATGAAAAAAGAAATACCAAAATATATTTATGTAAATAAGTTATTTTCAAGACCAACAGACAGATGAAACATAAAATTTTGTATCAATGTTAATTTTTGGAATTGAAACCAAATCATTTTTGATAATCGAAACAATAATTAACTTTTTTATAAAGGACTCATATGTTCTGTGACTCTGTTTTTCGACGTTTTTAAACATAAGATTACGATTTTGTTGTTCTTAATTAAAAATAAAAAATTTACCTTTTCTTTAATGATTGTCGACCCCACGGTAATGCGGCCCTGGCAGTTTAAGCTACAGCCAAAAATTAAACAATCATAATGCCTCTATTTCATGTTAAATAAATTATATTCGTCTAACAATGTCCTACTGTTGATAATTGCATTCGTTGATATCTTTTTTTAAAAAACACTTCATATAATGTAATACGAAAGATTGTACATATTTTTTTGTAGGTTCACTTTCATTTTGAAACATTTTCATTCTATTTGAAACAATAAGTTTTAATGTGTGGTACGAATTGAGTGGCTCGAAATTAATTGCATTTAATGCCTCACAGTTCTATTTGGGATTTTACAGATTTCATTTAATAATATACAGTTTTCATAACTATACTAAATCTTTTATTTTTAGTACTTAGTACAACTAGACAATAAATTAAAATAATTGTTTATTTTATTTGAAGTTTTAATTAAACTAATGTTTTTTTAATTTCTATATACATAAGCGTCGCTGCGTCAGTACAGAAATCTTACAATAACAGAAAATTAAGCTCAGTACATGCTTTACGTTAATTGTTTTTCTCATGACCCTTAGTGAATTTAGCTAATTTAGTCCGAATAAATGTTTATGCAAAATAAATCTGAAAAGAAAAATTCCCATCCCATCAGATAACACTTTTTCCTTAATTAAAAATTTTTCTGAGTGGAAATCGTTTCAACAGCAATATTAGAAGTTTCAAGTTAAAAAGGATTAAGATCAGGCAAACTATGTCCGAAAGGAACTCGTATAGGTTTTCAGTACTTTCTCATCAGATCAGGATTTTTAGCAATCCTTGCCATAAAGTTCGAAAACAGTTTTTTGAACTAATTTGAAGTTCACACATAAAAAATTGGTTTTGTTTATTATCTGCTGACAAGCATTTTTCTTGAATCGCTTGTTTATTCTTTCTATATTAATACTGTACACGATCACGTGATTTCATTAATGACAATAAAAACTTCTTAACTCCATTCATTGAATTGTGCTTCTTTCAACAAATTATCATTAGATCATTGCTTTATGACTAAAATGAACAAAAAATGCAATTAATACTTTTTTCTTCCTTATAAAATAGGCTTTATGGTCACTTTTTCTTTGAAATGAATAAAACTACTGCATTTTCATTTATGTGGTAAATGTGTAAGTTTTTAGTGTTCCATTATGTCATAAAGTTTAATCAATCGAGTTTAATTTTTCTTAGTTTTTTAAAACAATGTTCTTATATATTACAATGTAAATATTTCAGTATTACGCCGATAAATAAGCCAATAAGCGAAGCGCCGTGTAAAAAATAATATGCGTAGCTTTATTAATTTCAAAGAAGTGACCATAGGAAGAAAAAAAATATAACTAGAATTAAATTAAAAAATTAACTAAAAATTTTTCAGTAAGTATAGGACAAACTTTTTATATATGTAAGTACATACTTTCAAATATATGTACATGTCAGGATTTCAACATACGGGAAAAAGTAACAACGAATTTTTGATTAGCGGACAGACATTATTTGATCTACTTAGTCCGATACTGGTGTATGTAAAATCGTTTAAGGTTATAATGCCAAAAAAATATATATTAACTAACCCAAAGATGAAAAGAAATATTTAACAAATTTTTGGATATAACAAAAATCCAAAAAATAACTTATAAAATATTGGATAAACCTAATTTTTGGACAATTTTCGTTCTTGGGGGGTTTTCCTGTATTTTTTTCGGTTATTCTTTTAGCAATTTACCATTTCTTACTAATTTTATCAGGTTTTACAGAATTCAAGAGTTAGAGAGTATTGTCCCGGAAACTGAAATACCGCGGTAGAATTTTTACTTTTACTAAAAGACAGGAAAGTTGAACCGCATATATCGCGAAAAAAAAACCAAGAAAATTAAATCAATAAAACTTTTTAACATATTCTGCTTTGAGTTGGGTAGGAATCATAACTTTGAGAATAAAGTTGTGTAAAAATTCCAATTCCTGGAAATTAGAATTTGAAATCGACGCATTCAATTCAATGACAAAAGGAAACTATGTATTCTTTTTTCGTTGGATCAATGGTAAATAGAATTGCTTCCATTCCAGGAACATGAATTAGAAATAGAAGCCACGGGGTTGGAATTTAATTCAGTTCTTTTTGCCATGGAATTGAAAGCGTCGATACCAAATTTCGATTCCATACTATTCTAATATCTTTTGTCAAAACTAGGCGCCCGGCAACTAGTTACCAAACAAAAAGTCATATTTTGGGTTATTTTTCGTTATAGAAATTACTGTCTACAATTAAAAGTCCTCTTCACTTTCTCTTCATTCATTACATTATTTTGACTGCATAGCTTTATACGCAAATTTCTATAAATTAGCCAAAATTCGCATGGTCTCTATAGGTATATCAAGTTTAATTTAATACAAAAAAAAAGGTTTTATCAACTTAAATATAGTCTTTTTGCGCAATTTTGCGTGCAATGTGTTGTTATCCAGTTACGCCCATTTTTCAGCGTGGCGCCAACGCCACTAGTCATCTTTTCCATGTGCATCCGCAGATCCGAAGTAGGCGCGGTATATATAGAGTCCTAAAGCCAAATGCAATGCTACAACTGCACCCACAGCTGAGTAGATGTTACTCTTAATTGGTGACAATGTGAACAAATTGTCCAGCACCACTGATTGTAGTAGGAAAAATGTGGCCACTGGCATAAAAACAATCAGAGAACAATAAAATAGCACCGTCTTAAAAGAACTATAGTCCCGACTATCCTGTGAAGATAATTTAGAATTTTGATTATTTTTTTTTTCCTCCAATTAAAGCACAAAATTCAACTTACTTCCAATTGTTGTTGACTGCTTTTGGTAGGTATCGCGATGTTTCCTTTTTTATTGGCCATTATTAATTCAACACGTTTTCGAAGTTACAGTAGTTTTATATATGTATTATATTTTTTATTTTAGAAACAAAAATAAATTTGCATTCACTTATTTGATTTGTCAAAAAATTGACAGGCGGTTTCTTCCAAATGTCACGTGATGACATTTTTAATTTTCGCTAATTCGCCGTGCAGATAAACGAGTGAGGTTACAGTGGACCAGGGCTGTCGCTGTCACTTTTTTCCCTCCTCTTTTAACAGAAACACTTCGTCACTTCCGCTTTGACTATGTATGTACATCACTTCACTTTTCTATAATTTTAAGTTTTCAAAATTTATCTTAAAATTTCCGGTCACTACTACATAATTCAAAAATTTTTTCTTTAATAATATATTTTGCTCGAAATTCGCATTCCGAGAATTTATTGCCATTTCAGTAAACTTTAATTAAAAGAAAAAATTGTTAATTTCTTACTTAATGTAATAAGAAACAAAAACATTTTTTCTAAAATGTCCGGTCTCTAGCAATTTTTAAACCACAAAATATTAAAAGAAAAAATTTTGTCTTTTTCCAAAAAACCGAATTTTTATTTCCAAATTCGGTCTACAAAAATTTGTTGGTAAGCTTTAATTACGGCTCGGTTCACACGAGCGTTCAGCGTTACACACAATTTTATGCAGCAAGCCACACCATCAACGTTGCGTTGATGAAACGTGCGTTGAACGAGCGTTGGTTTTGTCAACGTCGGTGTTATGCTAAAGCGTTGGTTCTGTGCTGTATTTTGTTTGTTTGTAAGCTCCTGAATAGATATCAGTAATAGGGGTGTCATAAGAAAAATAATTTAATGGTCTACAATAATGGTACGCAAAATTTTGAACTTTTACCAATAATTTTGGAGAAATGACGATTATTGTACGAATAAATAACGCGCGTTGACTGTCGTGTGAAAAGTATCAAAACCTGCGTTGAAAAAACGCAATAGCTAACGCGCGTTGACAAAACGCTCGTGTGATCTAAGCCTAAAAGAAAAAGTTTTTAATTTCTGACAAGATTTGCGCTCTCTAGCAATTTTTTATCCAAAAAAAGGAGAGATTACGTAGTAAACTGACGATGGTTTCTAATGGAGTACGACAAAATAAACGAAATCTTTAATAAACAAAATCGATATCTCGTTTGGCTTTTGAGATATCGATACTTAAAAATAAAATTTTGATAAAATGGTGAGAATTACGATTTCCGTGGCGCCAAAAGGTGGTGACACGTCAAAATAAAGCGAAAATGTTAAATAAAAAAAATCGATATCTCGTTTAGCTTTTGATAGTACGATTAGAATTACGATTTTAAGCTTTATGCAAAATTCGTATGGCTAGCAATCCAGGTCTTGGATACATTATAGACTGATCCGCAGCCGAAGGCCTTCGCGAAGCCAGTGTTGGATTATTGGGAGTTTTAAGTCCTGAGCCGTCACCGAAGGCCGCCCAATTATCCTTACTGTTATGTAAAATTAGTGTGGCTAGCAATCCAGAAGTTGGATACATTATAGACTGAACCGAAGCCTTCGCGAAGCCAGTGTTGGATTATTGGGAGTTTTAAATCATGAGCCGCGGCCGAAGGCCGCTTATTTACCCTTACTTTTATGTAAAATTGTGTGGCTAGCAATTCAAAAATTTTAAGTATCAATATCTCGAGAGCCAAAGGAGACATCGATTTTTGTTATTTAACATTTTCGCTTTATTTTGACGTGTTCCATCGGAAACCATCGTCACATTTTGGCGCCACGGAAATCGTACTTCAAATGGTACTATCAAAACCAAATTTTTAAGTATCGATATTTCGAAAACCAAACGAGACATAGATTTTTTTTTTATATAACATTTTCGTTTTATTTTGACGTGTTCCATACAAAAAACATCGTAAAATTGCGGGGCCACGGAAATCGAAATCGTGCCCAAAAAAAAAAATACAAAAAAAAAATTTTTGTTGACCTTTAACTTAATATGATAAAAAACCAAAACTCGGGCTATGGCGACTTACTGGCATTTTGGTGAGCTTTTTTTAAAAAAAAAAAATCTTCATTTCCGAAAAGATTTGCTTTCTCTAGCAATTTTGGCCCATAACATCGATTTGGGACCACTGTGCAACGGTGCGCTGCTGTACTTTCAGAGGTGCGCGCAAGAATTAATTTATTTGGGAGCGTCAGTATTTTGCTAACATTCGGGAAAAATAAGTTTTTAAAAGAAAATTTTATGAGGAATTCAGTGGTATTTCTTTTTAATTTCGTATCGAATGGCGTTCGGTCTACAAACTAACTTTAAACAATTGCTTTGTTATAAAAAACATTAATTTTGTATCTAATGTTAAAATTTAATAAGAAATCTGATCTTTATATCTTTAAAACGATATAAAAAAATTATTTATTCATTAAAATTTACCGCAGACATAAAATAAATTTTGAATCACTAAATCAAATTGATTAAAGAAAGATATTGAAAGATATTAAAGATATGGAGCGCCCGATTTCAAAACCGGCCAAGTCCAAAAAAATAAAATTTTGAGATATTCTCAAGACCATGCTTTATCTTTCTACAATGATTTTAGATTAAAAAAAAAATTTTTTGACACAAATATTACACTTTTTAATTTATTATTGATTCATGGGTTTCAAAACCGGCCAAATCCAAGAACTTGCATTCAAAACCAATCCAACGCCTTGGAAACAAAACCGGCCAAGTCCAGTACATTGGTATCAAAACCGGCCAAGTCCACTTTTTTTCCCACGCCTTGGAATTAAAACCGGCCAAGTCCAGTTCATTGGAATCAAAACCAAGTCCAAAATTGTTTTCTCAAAAACATTCGCAAATAAAACTTTAAATATCTGATCTGACGTACCTTGAGTAAGAAATTTTATAAGCTATCATGTGTGAAATACTTTTTAATTTTTCAATGAACATAGATAAAACAAACGTTTTTCGTTGTTTTCCCAAAAGAATAAAATATGGACTTGGCCGGTTTTGAAACCGGGCGCCTCATATCTATCTTGGTCCTAAACTATCAATGTTTTTAAATAGTAAAGTATTAAATGTTGAAGAAGTCATGGATATTAAGAGAAATTGTCAAAAATTTTATATTATTCTTTCGAAACAAATTATAAAGAGGATTGTATTTTAAATGCAATTGAAATAATAAATCTTCATCATTAAGCCCAAATTCCATGTGATCTTATCTTATCAAATATCAGGGAGGACATCACATGCTATTAAGATAGCAAATGTATGCTTTTTCTTTCTTACAAAAATTTGATTTTTCCCTGATATGGGATAAGATAAGATCACATGGAAATTGGGCTTTAGGGTCCAGTTTAATGTGGAAAATTAACAAAAATTTGAAGATTTGCAGAGTAAATGGAGGTTCTTATATTACACGAGTTTTCAGAAGAAGCTTCAGGAGAAAGCCTTACATTGTTTTGGCAAATGGTTTTCCACACATCGTGAAAAAATCAAAAAGGTTTTATTTTGAACCGCCCTAATGTACATACAGCTTTTGACAACTAATCAAATCATCATTCGTTGTGTTGATAGTTTTACTCACTTATTTTTCTGTTGATAGTTTTTCTCACTTATTTTTCTATATGTACCAGAAAGTTTATACATATGTAATATAAATCTGTGATATACAGTGGCGAACAGTGAAATCCGAACAAACAAAAAAAGTTGAATAAAATCCTTTAGGATCTAAATTTTTTATCGATTCAAAAAACTGATGCAAGGATCAGAGAAGCAAATAATTTTAACGGAAAATATTTTGCTGTAGGTCGGAAAACCACACCATAAACATCTATGTTTAGCAAAAAAGTGAAATATGAAAAAGTTTTAGGGTAAAATGTTATAAAATTTTATTTTTAAGGAACTAATTCTAAAATATTTACAGCAGGTATTTTAAGCACCAATCTTTAGGATTACAAAAAAAAAAAAAAAAAAGGTATCAATATTTTGTTGTTCCTCCCTTCGCTTTTATGACCGCCATAAGTCGCTGGGGCATGAAAGAGATCAAATTTTTCAAAATATCTTGCGAAATGCCTTCGTACCAAACATTTTGAATTATTCTGTCTCTGTCTAATTATTTATTACATAATAAGGAATTACAAAACACTAATGCTTACCAATTGCGCTCGATGACAAGGCGCAGAAAAATACGTTGCCCACACGCAAAAAATGATCTTCATTAGAAGGTTCCAAGCTTTCTTTCAGGATGTTTTTATATTCAGCTGCTTTGATAGTTCCTTCAATTAAAGCCAGTCCAACTTGGTAATAAGAAAATCAACTCCAGACCATTCTACTATTCGGTTGCCTAAATCTTTTTTGGATGCACTCGTCGCTATAACCCTCTACAGTTCTTGGGCGCACATACAGCATTCCATCGGAGCCCGATATGTTGAACTTTGATTTATTTGAGATCACATTTTGCCAATCAGATGCAGTCTACATTTTGTGCTTGTTGGCCCACTCCAAGCGTTTCCGAAACATTTCAGTGATCAAAAATGGCTTTTAAGCGGGGCGATGTGCAGATAAACCAGCGTCATAGAGCCTTCGTTGCACCGTCATTGGAGAAATTTTTATTCCTCCACATTTAACCAACTCTTTTCTAATTTCTACAGACGTTTTAATGCGATTTTTAAGGCTAATCCTTTTTAAAAGTCGATAATCAGCTCCTGCAATCTTTTTTCGCGCTCCTGACCCTTCCTTTCGACTTGACGACCTAGTTTCAGAATACTTTTTCAAAAATTCGTCTACCGAGGATATACTAAAGCCTTCTCTAGCAGAAATTTCCCGTATCGTTAATCTATCGCTTCGAAACGCCAAAATCTCGCGCTTATCCGCTTCGTTCATTTTTTTTATAATTTGGCATCTTTTCCAACACAATAACGCGAGAATGATTAAAAACTAACAGTAACAGTAGATAACTTCTATTTGCACTAAGATATTGTCCTACCTCTAAAACGAAGCCATACCTGTAAAAAAAAAGCCTTACCTACAAAACAAAGAGGTTGACGGGGTCATAAAATCCTTTTTTTTAATTTTTTTGCTTGTCCGGATTTCACTGTTCGCCACTGTATAAGCTTAAAAAAAGAATATAGTTGAATTCAAATAAGGTTTATGAGGGATTTACTGCTGAAACCACAGATTTGATTAAGTCAACTAATTCGAAACAAAAAAATAATTTCCAAAAAAATAAAAGAAAAACTTGATTTCAGAAACGATATTGGGATATTGTCATTGTAATAACACTTTTTGACCGAATTTGCTTATTAGCATATCCTAAATCATGAGTTGTGGCAAAAATTGTACACCGGCCATACGTAAGTAAATTGTTCAGCTTCGAAAGACGGCAATGAGATATCAGGCGATGGCACACAGAAAAATTGCTCCAAAAAGATGGTATTCAATGCATATTCATTTCGATAAGTATGACACAAGAAAAAATGTTCTCGCAAAAAGAGACCCATAAGACTTCTGGGTACAAGGATCGCCAGATTGTGCGCAAGGCAAAATTGGATCCTCGTAAAACTGCTGCATACATCCAACGCGAAATAATTGATCAATACGATACAGAAATATCCAAACGAACTGTCGCTTGTCGATTTGTTGAGGCTGGACGCCATGGACGAATTTCGCGCAAGAACCCATTGGTGGCATGCCGGTTGGCCACTCATTAAGTGGAAGTATGCCACTTTTGGATGTTTTGCATATCTTTCACCATATAGGCAAAGGCGGTTGATCTTCGTTTTATCGCTCCATACCAAATACTTCCATTTAATGAGCGGAAAACGGCATTGTCTTTGCGAATTGTATGCGGCTTTTCCTCTGTTTAACTGTCACCAATGGGTTCTTGCGTGAAATAAGTCCATGGAGTCCAGCCTCAACCAATCGACAAGCGACAGTTCGTAAAAAAATTCTGTGAAGTATGAGATTTGAAATTTTAAAAACTTCTGTAAAATATGTAATTTGAATTTCTAAGAGCAATAAAAATTTAAATTGAAAAAAAAAAAAAAATTCTTCGCAAAATTTTCGGTCCTGTTCACGTCGGCGACGACTATGGTAGTCGTCGTAGTCGTCGAATGAACCACGAACTGTACGAGCTCTACGCTGACATTGACATAGTCAAGCGCATCACTATCCAACGTCTGCGCTGGCTGGGACATGTTGTGCGTATGGACGAAGAAGCTCCGGCGAAAAAGGTGTTTGATGCGGAAGCAGCTGAGCGACGACGAAGAGGAAGACCATGCCTCCGATGGAAAAACCAAGCCGAGGAAACCCTATCCACGCTTGGTATGACTGATTGGAGAAGGCGCGCGCGAAGCAGAGGCGCCTGGAGAGAGCTTTTGAGGTCGGCCGTAACCCGGTAACGGGTTAGTAAGTAATAAAAATTGAACCTGAACCGAATTTTTGAATGGCTTTGGGTTCACGTAATGTAAGAAAAAATAACATTGTTCCGGAGCGGGTGCAGGGTTCGGTTCAGTTTCGACAACCTGCTTATGTCACTCGTTTTTTGTATTTTTTGCAGACCGAATCCCCCCTATTTTGACTCACGTAATTTATGGACGGCCCCGAAAATAAAAAAAAATAAAAAATTCAATAAATTCTTATGAAGTCTGTATTTATGGACAAAAACAATAAAAAACCAACAACAACAATTATTATAAGACCATTCTGATTATAAAACTTAAAAATTGTTATTAAAAATCGCCTGCGGCACTCCTTTCTTTCAACAAAACCTCACATTTTAAAAAATTTTTAATTAATTTGATAACCGTATTATTTTATAATGAGAATCGTCATTTATGTTATAATAGTTGAAGTTGTACTAATCGTTGTTGTTAGGGTTGCCAACACGGACTGATGTCTGACCCGGAGATTCAATAAGTGGACTTTTATTTAAGTTTTTATTTGAATTTTCTTAAAAACATAAGTAAAATTATTTAATACTAGCTGTCCCGGCAGACGTTGTTCTGCCCTTTTCGATGTGTGGGGCGATGTTGTATGAACACATGCGATGGAATGTAAAAGCGAAACCGCCCATTTTCCCATTTTGTCCCTATTCTTTTACAAATATATAGCAGGCCTGGCAGACGTTGTTATGTGGGGCGATAATTTTTTCCTTTGAAGCTTACTTTTGACCGTACCTTTTATATACATGTTTATGTACTAAGCCCCATTCATCTGCTTCCAGTAGTTGGTGATATATGATGAATTTGATTTTGAAGGGCGTGTCATCGCCCATTTTTTAAACCAAACTTTGTAAAAACCTTTTATAGACCTCAATTATGAAATCTTCATGTAAATTCTATTTAAAAAGTTATTTTTTGTAAGGGCCACCCAAAGTATGCACCCTAAATAAAATGTGTACGGTCTAAGTTGTGCCACTTAATATAAAAGCTATGTGGTGTAAGTTCCATGAGAATCGAATAAGCGGTCTTCGAGAAAATAATATTTTAAAAATGTTTTTGTATTACGGCAAACCTAAATATGCATTTATGCCTCTTATTATAAAAGACACGTGCTGTAAATTCCATGTGGTGTAAATTCGGTGTGAGTTGATTTACCGGACTTAGTGAAAATTCTTTTTTAAAAATATTTTGTTTGTGGGCCAACCTAAATATTCACTTTTAATAAAAGTCTTGTCTTAACATACTGTAAAATTTTCATCATCTGCCGGATAGTTTCCGCGTCCATAAAAAACAAACAGATAGACGGACAGGCAAAAACTAAATTTTATAAAAACAACAAATTGCAGTTTAACTGTAAAAAGCAATGTACACTTTTTACAAAAATTTATTAACATCGTACTCTCTCAAAAGTAAAAAAAAAAACCTCGAGGAGAGCTCTGCCGTACTAAGCGAAAAAGACGTATCTCAAAAAAAAAATATCCGAGATTCTTATGGCATCGGATAGCTCAAGAAATTACGCGTCTAATGAAATACTCCAAATGTCGGCATCTTAGTTCAATCATATAAAAAAATCTACTAAGAAAATTTCCTCTATCTGAATTTTACAGGTATTTCAACAAATTGACATAAACAAAATATCAATTATCTCGAAATGAATTTTTTTTAAAATACGTCTTTTTCGCTTAGTACGGCAGAGCTGTCCTTTGAACTTCGAAGCCAATTTCGATTTCGCCCATTTTCAATAGCAAGATGCCTGCAAGAAGATGTGACCTATGTGTGAAAGTTTCATTCAATTAGTTTTCTTGGTTTCCCGTAAAACTGATTCAACAGACGGAAAGACAGACAGACGGACATCGCTAAATCGACTCAGGTGGTGACGCTGATCAAGAATATATATATAGTTTTCCATACCTGCCACGCCCCCTTCGATGTGTTACAAACGGAGAGACAAAGTGAATATACCCTCGGTGTAGGGTATAAAAATTTAAAATAAATGCACACAGTATAGGTCGACTCTTTGTTGAAACATATTCTTGGTACAATATGCCTCCCACCTTGCACAAGTACTTCATTCACGGACCCGAAATTGTGTCCAATACTATTTTACCTATTGGGCATTTATCGGAAGAAGTTCGAAATAAAGATTTTTAAAAAATAGGGAATTTCATTCACGAAAAATCAAATCAAGATATTTTTGATAATCTCTGACCCAAAGTTGCAAGGTTGCTCAGAATTACCCGTATAACCTTTTCCTGCCATACCCTTTTTGAAAAAAAAATCGACCCGCCCTTATGTATAGCCATCATAAGTTGCTGATATAGCTTTTGTAAAACTGATTATAAGTTGGGAACCCCTGAATGGATATCAAAAATATGGATGTCATAAGAAAGATAATTTAATGGCCTGTAATTTTGACCAATTATTTTTTTTAACAAAACGCTATTTTTTCAAAAAAATGTGTTAAAAATATATATTTTTTAGCATGATAGGAATGCTTGATTATTTTGCTATAAAATTATGTACAATTTGCATAGATTTTTTTTTAATTTTACCAATTTTTTTAAAAAAGTTATTGGTAAAAATTTCAGAAAAATTATCATGTATCCAAAACTATAGGCTAAATTTCAAAACTAGTCTTACCAGTATAGTAGGAAATTCAATTATCTTTCTTATGACATCCATATTTTTAATATCCATTCAGGGGCTCCCAACTTATACCGCTTTTTATAAAAGCTATACTCTTCCTCTTCAAAACACACTTGGAATCATATCGATATATTTTTTTCAAATTTTTCATACAAATTTACACACAAAAGTTTGTATGGAGACCTAAGTATATAATAATTTTCAATTTAGGATACTTTGAAAAGCAAAAAAGATATCGATATAATTCCGAAATAGTTTTCAAGAGGAAGAGTAGTTCTTTCGAAACTCATTAATGGATTCATAAAAAAATATATTTCTATATAAATTTGCCCAAGATATCTCGAAAAATCGTGATTTTCGCACTTTTAGGTTAGAATATCTCGAAAACCGGAGCTATTTAAGAAATTCTAAACTTGGATTCGAGTTCAGCGCGTCAAAACCTTAGGATAAGTAAGGCAACAAAATCATTGTTGCCCTGTGTTATTTTATAGTTTGTGTTTTTTTCGTTTTTTTCCTTTGAATTTATCAGAATTTGAAATTCGGGAAAACTGCTGACTTAGATTCGATTTTTTTTTGTTGCTGTCGACAAAAATGATATTCAACCCGGAGGAATTGACTTTGAGCCCGGAGACCCGGAAATCATACTCAAAACCCTGAGTCTCCGGGCGAAACCCTGAGTGTTGGCATCCCTAGTTGTTGTTGTTGTTTTCCATTGTTTTTGTCCACAAAAACATAGTTTTCATAAGAATTAATTGAATAAATTTTTATGTTTTTCTTTAAAAAGTGTGTAAATATAAAAAAATTTACAGCAACCTATATATCATTTTAAAGGGAATCAATTAAGCTTTCTTAGCATGCTAAAAAAAATTTAGATCATTCAAAAAAAATGGTCAAAATTTCAGAAAAGTCGTAATATCTCCAATAGTATTGGTCAAATTTCAAAACTTTGCGGACCATTATTGTAGGCCATTAAATTATCTTTCTTATGACACCCATATTTTCTATTCAGTAGTTCCCAACTTTTACATAAGATATATCCGCAACTTCCGATGTCTATATCTCTGATACTAGATCCGAGCGACTTTTTTTTAATACATAATGATCTTGACATTCCATTTATAAAAGAAGTTAAAAAATTTAGTACAAAATATCTCGATAGACTAAGCAACCATGTGAACCCTTTAGCAATAACTCTTCTCGATGAAACAGACGAAATTAGAAGACTGAAAAGATTGCATGTTCTTGATCTCCCTTTTAGGCAATAATTACAGGCAGTATTAAGAAATATTTTGATATTTAAAAAAAAAATACGTATAAGTCAATTCAATGTATATAATTTGTATTGATTTCGTTTGAGATCAATAAATTAAGTTAAGGTGAATATTGTTATTATATTTGCTTATTATTCATTGAATAGATTGCAAATAAAATGATTCTTTAAAAAAAAAAAAAAAAAAAAAAAAATATTTTTTGTTTTTAAAATTGGACAATGTCAGCTAAAGTAAACCTGTTCCGAAGTTCAACAAAGTACAGTCATTACATATCAATAATTTATGGGTAACTAAACCAAATACAACGGTACTTTGCTCAGTGTACTGTTGCAGTCAGCACAGACAATTGTGAATAGTGAATAATAGCAACATTTGGCGTTGTTGCAAGCATACTAGTTGAAAAAGTCTGAAAATAGAATATGTACAAATAATCAATCGCACTTACCTCTATATCACTATTTTGATTATCACATAAAACGTCAAAAATTCTTTAGTTAAAATCTGATTAGTTTTAAAAACTAAAAGAAAAATTGTATCCCGTTTATTCTATTTGTGAGTTTATTTGCAGTACAAATTACAAAGCACGCGTGTAAAAATGCGAACAATAAAATGACAACAAAACATGAGCAAAACAAAAGTCAATGCGGCGAATTGAGATTGTAGGCACCCATGACAGGGACACCTAAATTATTCTATATTCAATAATTTAAATCTTGCTTACACACAACATTACGACTTGTAACGCCGACTTCCAAAGTCGTTGTTATTCGAACATTTAAGCCCAATTTCCATGTGATCTTATCTTATCTTATCAAATATCAGGGAGGACATCAAATGCTATTAAGATAGCAAATGTATGCTATTCACTCTCGCATTCTCCAAGCGCATTAGGTTCTGTTCGCATGCTTTTTTTTTACATAAATTTGATTTGATATCCCTGATATGGGATAAGATAAGATCACATGGAAATTGGGCTTTAAGCCTAAAGAAAGAAAAAACATACGAACAGAACTTAATGCGCTTGGAGAATGCGAGAGTGAATAGCATACATTTGCTATCTTTATAGCATGTGATGTCCTCCCTGATATTTGATAAGATAAGTTCAAGAAAGATTACATGGAAATTGGGCTTTAAGCCTTCTTGAACTTATCTTAGCAAATATCAGGGAGGACATCACATGCTATAAAGATAGCAAATGTATGCTATTCACTCTCGCATTCTCCAAGCGCTTTAGGTTCTGTTCGCATGCTTTTTCTTTCTTACAAAAATTTGATTTGATATCCCTGATATGGGATCAAGAAAGATAGCATGGAAACTAGGCTTTACGCACACATACCAAAAATGTGCGAGTACATCAGAATTGGCGTAAGAATATGTGAGAGCCAAATTGGGAAAGTCGGGGCCAGATTATTTTTTTTTATGGAGCGATCTAATAGGCCTGTAACTCACTGCGACAAAACAGTTTCAAAAAAGTTTTTGTCACGTTAGTACATATGGGAGTGCGCTCACTATGTTTTGAGACAAACACAAAACTTTTTGTGCTGAAGCCGTGGAACTTTTGCAAAACAAAACTATTTCGGTATGTACAGATTCTATGAGAGTGCGCTCATTTGAAACTTTTGTCTCGAAACTTTGCATATTCGTGGTAATCGGTGACCGAAGATTGATTGAAAGGATTGAAAAGATGTCACATTTTTCTTTGTTTTTGGTTTCTTCCATGTCTTCGTTCAATTAGAACACACAATGCAACCTTCTTCTTGAAATTAATTTTTCTGTTTGCATCATAAAAAAACACAATTTGTCACGAAACAAATTGTCTCAGTCTGCGCGCTCAACATGAACTTCAAAACAAAAACAAAACTGTTTTGTCCAGTGAGTTACAGGCCATAAACTCAGCTTAGTTATGCGTTAAACAGAATACGGACGGGCGACGGGAAATCGTCAACGATTGTCCGCTGTCAAAATTATAACACACTTGATTGTATAAAATGGATCAGAAATGGGACGAACGGCTGGAAACTTGCCGACGGGTACCCGTCGATTTAGATATTATTCTACTTTCAACGTCCGGTGGCGACGATTAGTGTTACATTTCAAATCAGTTTATGGCAATTTTTTTACTAACGTTTGAAATGTCAATGAAAACAAAATGGCAGCTAAATTTTCCGTCGCCCGTCGTCCGACACCATTCTGCTTACTCGATCGATTTTCCCACGGGTGTTATTTTGACAGCGGATAGTCGTTGACGGTTTCCCATCCGATATCTGTTTAACGCATTACTCAACAGTTGCTTAATAATAAGGAGAAATGTTACTAAACAGATGGCAACTTTGCTGAAATTTTGAAGAAGCGTTCTTAGATCAAGAGCAGAGCTGGGCACCACTACAAGTGTGTTTCTCTTAAATGTTCTTCAATGCATGTGTGTTGTACTTTGTTCGCTTTTCAAAGCAAACTGAATTAAATTTTACGCTCTTTGCTTTATATACGTATATGAAAAGTTATTCTCATTCTGCCGCAGTACCGCGCGCGGGAGAGAAACACACGTGTAGTGGTACCCAGCTCTGGCCAAGATCTAAACAGAACTGGGACGTGCAATATCGTCCAAATTTGTCCTATACGTTTGTAGCGAGTACAAAATTGACACAACAAAATTTATCGCAGAGAAATAGAACAAATTCTGTTTTTTGTTGCGATTTGACATAGGCGATAAGTCGCACGTCCCAATTCTGTTTAGACATTAAATATTTGAAAACAAAAAAAGAGCTTTTTGTCAAAAAGCCACATTTAAAAACAAAACAATAAAACACCCTTCTAATATGCAAAATGAATAAGCGCCGCCTACCACTTCATTATCCGCACGATGTGCACTCGTTGAAGTCTTCTTTCAACTGAGAAATATGTACATTGTACATACCAGGGATGATATTTGGGGGCTTTCAGGGCTTTTTTAAGCCCTTTTAATTTTGAAAAGCCCCGTGGCCCTTTTTATTCATTTTTGGCCCTTTTTGCGAAACTCTACCGAAAAATAATCACAATTTTTTATTTTTCAAAGGGCAGCTTACTGGGATAAGTGATTGTCGACTGAGATAAAATTTAAGTGTCACGATGTTAAGTAATACGATGGTTTTTGACTTTTAAGCTTCAAATTGAAATTATTTCAAATCACAATTTTCGACTTAAAGTAAGCAAAATAAGCACTTTTTATAAAATCTGTTATAGGTTTTCTGAACTTTTTCACTGTGTATTCACCAGAAATGTAACAAAACACATAGATCCTTGAGACAACTCCTTCGCGATGAAGACATGATATAAAAATCAATTTATTTATAGAAATCTGTCGATTACAGCGAATATTCAAAACTGACGCTTAATCAAAAATGACACGTAGGAAAAATAAATTAAATATATTTTTAATGTTGTCAGTATATACTTAATACAATACGACTAACCATATCTCGGCACCAAATTTTTTTTTTCGATTTGTTGACCTGAGTAATGTTTAAATATTATGTGCTAAGTCTGCAAATATGTCGTTTGCTTCGGCATTTCCTTTTGAAGAAGTCTCTAAAAATCGATCTCACCATAGTTAGTTCTTCAATATATCGCTCATTTTCTTCAATAACGTCATAACTCAAAAAATCAGATATTTCAGGGTCAGCATTTTAACTGAATTTTTACGTTTTTGGGTTATAAAGTTATTGAAGAAAATGGGCGATATATACAAAAAAATCTTAAACGTTTAAGTGTTCATATGTAAAATTTATGTTTACAATTAAATTTAAACAACAAAATAAATTTTATAAAAAGAAAAAATTTGGTTGTAATATAAATGGTTATATACAATTTGACTTACAGAAGCCCTATTTATGTCAAAAAAGCCCTATTTTAGTTCGAATTTTGGCCCTTTTACAAATATGCCAATATCATCCCTGGTACATACTAGTAAATTTGATGAGCGTACACACCATCAAATTGTTGGTCAAATTGTTTGTCAAACATGCCGAAATACAAAATTCGTTGTTTTTCATCAAACAATTTGACCAACAATTTGATGAGCGTTCATATCTTCAAATTCGCATCAAGCTTCATATATTTATTTGTTGGTTAAATTGTTTGACAAATAATTTGATGAGTTGGTTGATCATGTGTACGCCCCTAATAACAAAACAGCACAAATCAGGGGCGTATCTAGGTTCCGTTGGCCTCTGCCAAAAAGCTAAATATGCGGAACGGGCCCCACCGGGAGGGGTTTCGGGCTAAAAGATAATAATTTTTCTTAAAAGCAACGAAATCAAAAAAAAAAAAAGTGCCATTAAAGATTTTTCCAAACAAAATTATAATTTTTACGATTATATTAACTATATGGCATATTGACATAGTTAAGCGTATAACAATACAGCGACTACGCTGGCTGGGTCATGTCCATCGTATGGATAAAGAAGCTTCAGCGAAAAAGGTATTCGAAGGGAAGGTCCCCGGTCAACGACGAAGAGGGAGACCATGCCTCCGGTGGATAGACCAAGCTGAGGAAGCCCTAACCGCGCTTGGCATTAACGATTGGAGAAGGCGCGCGCAAAACAGAGGCGCCTGGCGAGAGCTAATGAGGTCGGCCGTAACCTGACAACAGGTTGTTATGGCCATCTAAGTAAGTAAGTAAGTAATTAATTATATGGAGCTGACTAAACTGACTAAAAACAAAGTACCGCCCTAGCACATATGACTCGAAATTCAAATCTTGCGTGAATTGGGCACACCCTTTTTTACTCTGTCTGAAAGTCAAACAAAATTGATCGTCTAGGTATTCGGTCCTTCAATGAATGATGTCATATGTTATTAATACGGCTCAGAGAATTTTTATGTTAAATCGACTGTAGTTTGATTTTTCTTACGACTTGCCCTCCTGTCCATATTTTATCTGTGGCTGCGTTGACTATATGGTATCCCTGAACGTTCAAGCGACAAACATTTTTTAGCATGCTGTGCGGCGGAAAGAAATTTTAAAAGCTAATGGTTGTTTCAGTTTAGCAATTTTACTGAGTTGTTAAGGTGGGTGTTACAGAGTGAAGTTGTGCCAAAAATAATATATATCAATCAAAGCAGAAATAAAAATAACAATTGAGTAGTGACAAATCAATTTAACAGCAAATATTTAGTGTCAAGCTGGATATTGGGAACTGTTGCGGAAGATAGCTTGTCAACATGCTGAATATGTTGCTAAGTTGTTTGTGTTTGTCTTATAAGAATTGCAGCACATCAAATTGCACAATTTCTTTTTCTGCTTCGTATTCTCTTCGTTCAATTCTACAGTAAATTGTTTTTTTGTTAATGGAAAAAACCAAAAAGAACGACATGGCAGCAGCGACGTTTTGTTGTCTAGTGTTGTCTTCCGTTTGGCAGTTGGAAATTTAAAATATTCGCCACGATTGCTCAGTCGTTTTTGTACCGTGAACGCGGGTGGTTGTGCGAAGTGTTAAAAAGTTTGGAAAGAGTGAAGAAAGTGAAAAGCAAAACAAAGCGCGTAAACGTGTTTATGTGTGGTGTGGAGTAAAAGTAAATAATAAAAGTTGTGTGCAAAGTAAGCCAAGAAATAAAACGTATTGCCGGTTTTTGTTTTTTTTTCCTTAACATGGCTATTTTTAACACTTGCCGTCATTGTGCCAGCGTCGACTGCGACGGAACAGCAAATTAACTTATTTTTTGCAAAAATTAAAAATCAACAATTTAATTGGCAAAAATAATTTCATGTTTAATTTATTTTTTGTGTTTTTCGTTTTTCTTTCGTAGCGCTCAAAGAGAAGTACAGTTGTACGTAGGTGTGCATTGCAGAAATCACGGGTGTTGAAAAATAATTTGATATATTTGGAGATTTTTCACTGTACAATTGCAACAATATAATTGAAACAACAACAATATGGTATTAACGAATTTCGAATGTTGGGCACACAGTGGCAACGTTGTCGGCGGTGGCATCAATGCTGACATTGAACATCAACTTGGCGGTGTCGGTGTTGGGGTTGGCGGTATCATTGCTGCCTCACGTCATGTTGATCTTTTTAATCCACGTGCTGTACAACAGACTTTGGGACAGGCTTCCCAACAGCAACACAATATCAACCCATCGATGGAATCTCAAACAGCAGTCAATAGCGTTGTCTCGCGCATTTCGTCAAATGGTTATTATGGATTTTCCTATGTAAATACGGCACATGAATTAAATAATAACAATGACATGTTAAACAACAACAATAATAATACTTGCAACAACAACGTTTACAATAATGCTGCTGTTCCTCCTGTTGCACGTTGCAAAAAACGTTTTTTAGTCAAGGATGGCGAAGTTGATGTCGATTTTTTGATTGCCAATAAAATTGATGATAACAATAATCGTGGTCAACATGTTGCTGCCAAACGTTGTCGCTATGATGATGATTATGCCGCTCAGTATTTTAATGGTAAATATGTTTTTTTTTTAATTACCTACTTATATGAGTTTGTATATTTTATTCATTTCGATTAGTATTGTGGGTTTGCTTTATTGGCAGAAGTTTTGAAACAGGTTTACTTAAGCTCCCATTCTCCAACCTTTTTTTTTTTGTGGTCATAGGGGTTAAAATGCAAAAAAAAAGTGTGGCTCGGATCTGGTTTCGGATGTATAGCCATCGGAAGTTGCGGATATAGCTTTTGTAAAAGTCATTTGAAGTTGGGAATCCCTAAATGGATGTCAAAAATATGGGTGTCATAAGGATAATTTAACGGCCTACAAAAATGGTGAGCAAAACTTTGAAAACCAACTTAGAATTAGATCTTAGAATTTTCCTAAAATTTTAACCAATTTTTTTTTTTTTAAACCGTTATTTTTTCCAAAAATGTGTTAATAACTCATAAGTTTTTTAGCATGTTAAGAAAACTTAATTTATTCCCATTTATTCAAATGGTATATAGTTGCAATTTTTTTAAATATTTTCACCCTTTTTGACCGAAAAATAAAAAAAAAATATCCAATGAATTCTTATGGAAACTATGTATTTATGGACAAAAACAATATAAGACAACAACAAAAATTACTATTACAACAACAATTATAATAAGACGATTGTCATTATAAAATAATAAGATTGTTATATAAATTAATAATTATTTAAAATTGTGTTTAATAAAAATTGTTGAGTTATATAATGTCTTGCAATAATTGTTTTTGTAATAGTCGTTGTTGTTTCTCATTGTTTTTGTCCCTAAAAACATAGAATTCATTGAATAAATTTTTGTGTTTTTCTACCAAAATGGGGGTAGATATTAAAACATTTTCAACAAACTATATGCCACTTTAAAGGGTATAAGTTATAGGTTATTAACACATTTTTTTTCGAAAAAATAACGTTTTTAAAAAAAAAAATGGTTAAAATTTCAGAAAAATCATAACATCTCCAAAATTATGGGTTAAATTTCAAAGTTTTGCTCTCTATTATTGTGGCCGTTAAATTATCTTCCTTACGACACCCATATTTTGGATTTCTATTTAGGGATTCCTAACTTATAAGGACTTTTACAAAAGTTATATCCGCAACTTTCAACGGCTATATATCCGAAACCAGATCAGAGCGACACTTTTTGATTAAATATGTATTTATGCTTAGATCTCCGCCGATTCCGTGTTACATATTTTTAAATGTATTGTTATTTGCTTAAAAGAATTCCATAAACCGCATATCATTTTCTTATTTCGAACCCGAGATAATATATACATTTTTCTGAATTAACAGAACTGGCATGATTTGAAATTTTGACAATGGTAGAAAAATCTATAGAATAGTTCAAATTATGCCAGTCCTGTTAATGTGGAAAAATGCAGATATCTCGGGTTTGAAAGAAGAAAGTGATATGCGGTTTACGGCATTCTTTTAAGCAAATAACAATACATTGAGGGTATTCCTGAAAACGCAAAAAGCCTCGAAAACTGCGTAAACTGCGAAAACCGAGCACATTTTCGAGCCCCGAAAATAATTTGTATGAAGACAAGTTTGCTCAACCCTCGAAATCTTTTGATGCAAATTAGTTGAGCAAGTAGCCTCGAAAAGTCGGAAAGTGAATCAGTGTTGCCGTTTATAGTATTTTCTTCAATAAATTGAATCAATTTTGTTCACTATTTTGCGGCATGTTAAGGATTCTATTTTATTTGACAAAGAATTTGATGAAAAATTTGATTATTTTTCAACAAAATCAGCCTTAACTGAAATAGAGGATGTTTTGACTAAAACACTGCAGCACAACAGCACTGATCGAACTGTCAAATTGCCATTGCTTAATCATTTACGCGTTAGCATTCATAGGGGTGTTCCCGAAAGCAAGCTCGAAAACTTTCGAGTTTTCGCGCATTTCGAGTTTTCGCGCATTTCGAGTTTTCGCGCATTTCGAGTTTTCGCGTTAAGAGGAATACCCTTATTAAAAATGATGTAACACGGGAACGGCGAAAAAATAATATGGGGTGATTTGCAATTTTAAAGTACAAATTTTTTAATTTTTTCCCGGTCAATTTTTAATTTTTTTATAAGAAAGAAAGAAGAAGAAGAAAAACGTATCACGGATTCAAATTCCCCGATCGATAATTGCCCGAAAACTATACCCGCTTTGTTGGAAAATTTTATAACCTCAATAACTTGCACCATTTTTTAAATCAATATTTTTGAAAATGGGTTGTTTACTTAAAACAGAGGACGCTAATCCAGTTTTCTGGCTTTGTCCAGACATACATATGAGTCCGATGATTCATCGTGAGCAAAAACCCAACGCAAAAACAGCATTTTCATGAGCAAATTGGATTTTTTTGATCTTATTATGTATTTATGGCTGGAAGAACTAGTGTATGATTCAAATTGCAGAATTTTGTTAAAGAAATACCTTTTATTAAATAAAAATAGGAAATAACTAGTAAGTTATAGATGTTTAAGAAAATTATTCATTAATTTTCAGAAATATCTGAGTATTCAGAAGAAACTTCTCCGCTGAAATTATCATCTGTTTGTGCATCCCATATCTATTTGCACAATTTGTAGTTGTATGAAAGAAATGTGAGTTTTCCAGCACGCTCCGTAGTAAGTCGATTTCGTTTCTTATAATGAATCCATCCAAATTTACTAAATTACCTTTCTACAGCCGCTATGTTGTTGACGCCTATAGTATTCGATTGGGAACTTGATTCAGCTTATTTTGTGGTGCATATGTCTTCCATCATAATAACGGATTCATTTTTTCGGCCGCTTTCAATAAGAGATGGCATCCCCAAAGTCCTTTACGAATTTGATATTTTCCGAACTCCGCCATTACATCATAGTCTTCCAGTTTCATATTTATGGCTTTATCATGGAGAAATTCTTTTGCGTCTATAGATTAATATGCAGACAAGTTGCATCCTTGTGAGTTTGGATCAAGCTTTCTTGCTGCTAAGTGAATTGGCTTTAATGCAAAGTGTTTGCGGAGTGATAGTTTTTCTCTCTGAGCAAACTTCTCATTTTCACTAAATAGATCCGATTGCTCAAATTCGTTATTTAGACCGCTCAATTTGACATTTATAATACCCTGGAAACAATTCCATGATGATACCGTAACACGTTGTACACACATTGCGTGCATCTATATGAAATGACGCTATAAAATCGCTGCTTCATTGATAGTAGGTAGAAATCTGAGAATTCTTAAGTTCAATGGAGCGACAATTAGTTCAATTATATTTCGCCAAAAAATATTTAAAAAAAAAATGAAAAAATCCATTTTGGCACTGAGCAAAAACGATTTTAGCAAAAACCCGATAAAAACCCAAAATAAATGCTGAGAAAATTGGGTTTTTGCTCACCGCCCTCCTTTTTGTACCGTTGTAAGGTCTTTTGTTCTATTATACTTTTTTATTAATCTACAAATTATTGATCAGGTAATTTTAAATTGTTTTGTGATAGATATTTGCGATTTTTCTTGATCGTATTCGGAAATAATTTGAGATTTTTGAGAATTACAAGCGAGCGCAAAAACTAAACTAAACTTGAATTGTTATGACTCTCAAACAATATATGCTTTACAATAACGGTAATTTTACCGATAATTTTTGGAAATTCTCTTCTATTTTTACGTTCTTCATATTTTGTTGCTTTTGTTTTGCATACAGACAATTGAATGTAGTCACATTAATTTCAAATTTTTTTAAAAAATATAAAACCGAATTTGAATATAATTTTATTTTTATATAATGAATGAATATGTTGTTTGATTTCTAAAATGATTTTATGTGTGCTCCCAATATTAAATAAGATACACGATTTGGTAGCAGCGCAGTGATTTTTGCACAACACTGTATGTACATACGAGTACATTCATTGCTTTGTTGAAATTGTCGTGAAAAACAAACTTCGCCTATAATTAACCATTTTCTCCAGTCCCTTCAAGTTCGGTTTAAGGAATATCACTGTATTTAAATTTTTAGACCAAAAATCAAATTTTATTTTTTTTTCTCGTTTATTTTTTTAATGGAAATTTATGCAGTCACATTGACAATTTCAAGTTATAGTGTATTAAGGTGAATGCAGTAAAAACAACAAAGGATTTGATCTGTTACACAAGAAACACCAAAGCTCTACTCGCGGAGAGACCTCAGTTTTTCTCCTTATGTATAGGCTTAAAAAATAGCGGCGAGTTTTTTTTCGATACTTCCTTATGTGTACATAAGGAAAATCGAAAAAATATTTAAAAAAAATATTATAAATAAGAAAAAAATCAAATTTTCATCATTTTTTGGTCAAATTCCAAAAAATTAAAATTTTGTAGCTCTGGTAGCAGCTATAAGATTATTTTTTATTTAATTTTTTTAAATGAGTAAATACTCGAATATGAATAAATTTTCGAAAATCGAGTGTTCTTGAAGTATTCTAGAACATGAGTTTTTTTGAACATGTCTAATGTACACACATACCTGTAATATACATATATATGTACATATGTACGTATAATGCGGCAATTTTTTCAGTTGGAATTTGAAACTACCATGCCTAATTTAATTTAAATTAGTTGTACCTACATACATACATGCATATATACATTTTTCAACTAAAAAATTACCAAGTAATTCAAACAAATAAAAAGTTAGTAAATTCTTTTAAAAGTAGGTATGTATACACAAAATGCATAATAATTTTTTTTTTATGATCAAAGATTTTTATTTTTTGGCACCCTTTGGTATTCGTATTGTATAGATACAAATATATTTTGTTTTGTACGGAGCTTTTTGTTCAGTACTTTTAGTGCAAAAACCACAAAAAAATTAAAAGTGCAAAATGCATTAAAATGGGCAACGAGCTGCTTAAGACTTAACCAAAATAGACGTGACGAGACGGTAGCAATTGAACGAACGTTTGCACTCGTTTCGTCTGTTTTGACATTTAACCCAAAATGTTACGCTAGCCAACGAACCAAAAAAGCTGTTATGACGAGTAGCAACGTTTTGAAGTTCGGTTCTTACGGAACAACTCGTCTCGTCAAAATGTTTCGATCAATTACGTTGGTTCATTTTGGCTATCAACATTGGTTTACATACACTCGAACTTACTCGTTACGTCACGTCTCGTCTATTTTGGTTTAGGCTTTATATGTACTAGTTTGAATGACCGCTATGTAGAATTTTGGCGCACATGTTTATATTGTTTGCTGTGATTCTTTACTGATCAACGCAATAAGTAGAACATATACTACATTTTTGCGACAGCTTAGTTCGTTTTGACTGAGTTCCCCATAACTCAGTACGCTTTTTTGGATACCGTTTATGCTTGCGACTTTATTGTTTGCTGACTCAAACATAAAAATGAAACATGTCAAATACAATTATTGAAACAAATCAAAATGGATGCAGAAAAAAAATTCAACTACATATTTATGTGTTTTTTTTTATGAAATATGTTCAAAGAATAAAATAAGTGAATTGATTTTTATTGATTCCTTTAGAAATTAATTCCTGCGCCGCATCTTCAAAAATTGCTTTATTACGCTTGGTATTGCTATCAAGCAATTTCATTATGTGGTTTTCCTTTATTAACGACAACATTTCCTCAAGCTCTTTTTCTCTCCATAAATTTGTTTTTTTCTATTTCTATTTGACACTAATTTTCAACTCGCTCTGAAATTGTGTGGTGTTTATGCTCATTTTCAAAACGGTTTGAACAATTAAGTACCGATCTGAAATCTTGAACGAGTCAAATCACTTTGTGCGTTCAAAACGCTATGAAATTTGGTTTATGCATATGCTCTGAATCGGCGAACTCAGTAAAAACGAACTAAGCTGTCTCATAAACGTACACCCAACTCTCTTTTTACACGGTACTTTTTTACACGATTTTGAAATAACACGGTTCAAAAATAAGAGCAAATAAACTTTTTTACACGAATTTTTTGTTCTTGCACGAATCTCAAAAAAGATTTTTCTAATTTCAATTCTAAGTTGTACAGCTAAGTTGTGTACACATCCACAAAAATGCAATTGGGGGAATACCCGAATGTTATAATCAGTATTTATTTTGTGTTAAAGCGTTCAGTTCGTAGTTTTAAAAGTTGTTCAAATTAAAGTTTTTTTTTAATTCGATGGTGAAATTTAAAGTATAATTTGCATTCATGTTAATATTTTAAATGTGTTAAATATTCGGCTTAGATAAGTACTATAAATATGTAATATTATTTTACATCTTTATTAGTTTTAGTACACACCCGATTAATAAAATGCATAAACAACAACAAAATATACCAAAGAGAAGAGCAATTTCGTTAGAAACTAAAATAAAAATCTTAGACTGTCTAAACTTTTTTTTGCACGGTTTTTGGGAAAGTTTTTTCATCTTACACGATATTTTAAGGTTGTGTACCATATCCCCAAATTTACCATACTATATCGCATATATTTTTTTACACGATTTTTTTTTGCACGGTTTTCTAAGGAACGTATCTACCGTGTTTAAAGAGAGATGGGTGTACTAATAATAGTATGCTTTCGGATTCTAAAACGTCGGCTAACAAAGCTTACTGTTGATATGACGTAGCGATTATTGAAACTAGTATTAGCTGCTCGTTGCCCATTTTAATGCATTTTGCGGTTGTATTTTTTGTGGTTTTTTGCACTAAAAGTACTGAACAAAAAGCTCTGTACAAAACAAAATATTATGAAATTTTGTTCCAAAAATAATTAAACAAAAATATTTAATTTGAAAGGTCCGAAAAGTTACGTTATGGTGACAGTCTATAAAAAAAAAGAAAAACAAAAATACTACCTATTGTGCCTCCTTTTTTTTACTACGCAAGATGACTCGTTATGGTCAAAAATTGGTTAAATTAGGTTTTAAGTCATTTTTTCTAGTTTATTAACATTTTCAAAATGACACACGATGCTGGCCGAAACCTTACAGTCGCATTTTATAATGCATATTTGTTTTATTATAATAGATAAATATATAATTGCTGAAATGTGGTTCCTAAAGATAATGTAGCTGGTCATCTCTGTTAGATTAAAATTTTTTAATTATAAATTTTATAGCTGTAGTTCGATATTTTTATTTACTTTTTTTCTTGTTGGCTACTTAGGTGCCGGTTCCGCAGTTTGTTGTTAAAAGCACATGTTTTTTATTATTATGATGTGGCTTTGTTTATTTTTTGCATTTTAAAGGTCAACGCTTGAGCATTGCTCTTCTTGCCGTTTTTCCTCTCTTATACAGCCATAACTATGTATGTACGTTAAAAAATTATTGTAGTTTTTGTCATTGCTGCTTTTTTTTTTGATTACAACAATAATTGCATGAATAAATTGTTTTACTGTGTTACTATTAAACCGTTGAATAGTAAAGCTGCCAGAGATAGCGCACACGAAGTTTAGTTAAAATGACCAACCACAACATTTAATATACCGTCGATAATCACAACGTTTTTGTTGTGTTAATGTTGTGTCATAACTATGCGTGTGGTGTGCGTTCAAGGTTAATTTTCGTGGATGCAATTTTCAATCATGGACAAACGTCCATAGCAACAATAAATTTCATTGTTGTACTTGAACATGACTTTGTAATTATATTATATTATTTCCCTTCACATATCTTCATTTGAAACACCTTGATATTTCGTGATGTGTTCCTTATCACTGATTTTATAATAATAATGATGATGAAAATACTGGAAATTAAACTTTCTTACATTTTATAAAAACTATTTTGTATGTTTTCTTCTAATCAATATGATTTGTGTAACATTGCCTCGAAATAAAAGCAACATGCTCAAGTTAAGATCGCAAAAGAATAAGAGTGTATAAGGTAATTTCAAAGTATATGGTTCAAAATTGCCAATAAATTGCGATTAAAAAATTGACGTTTGCAATGGGAGCGGAGTTTCTGTTAATACTACAATACTTACCACTAGGCTAAATACAAATCTATTAATTATTATTTGTCGAATCTGATTTTCTACTCGTAAATTAAAGCTAGTTTTTTAGAATTTAATCTTGATAAAATATTTACGACTGCTTAGGTAATGCTGCTACATACTCCTTTTATAATTAGTTAAAAAATTTATTGTTCTCATAAGTTTATCGTTTTCAACTGATAAGATATGTTAACATTTAGGTAGCTATAAACATTTTGCAGTTGCTTATTTCAAAATATTAATACTTTACTGGGAATCCTATTCAAAAAATATCATCAGTAAGCTCATAATATACACCCATGATCAAAATAATGGATACACCAAAAAGATTTTCACTCAATCCTCATATTCCATATTTGAAAAATTTGCATTAGGTTTTTTTTATAAAACTAGAGAATACAATCTAGCAATGCACTTAAATGAGAAATGAAAGAAGAACTTCCCCTATGTTTTCGCCAGAGAATATAAATCGAAAACGGGCGCGAATTCGTTGATCAAAATAATAGATACACTTGTTTTGTTTTTCAATTTTATATGTAAAACTTAAAATTTTTTGTGATTTTTTTTAAACAACGGTAAAAGTACATTTATATCTAAATTAATTGCAAGTAAATTATGAAAAATTTACTACAGATATAGGCCGCAAAAGTCGTTGCACAGCAGAAGAATGACGATTGGTTCTGAGCCTACGAAAAAGAGGAAAATCTTTGCGGGACATCGCTAGTTTGATGGATTGGTGTTTGCGTTTTGTGCAAAATGTTTTTATAAAGAAAATAGGAAAAGAAATTAGAGGTAGACCAACGAAAACCTTTCCAGAAGTTGGTCGCCAAATAGTTATTCTTTCAAAAAAAAAGACCCTTTCAAGTCCTTCAAAGCAATTTCTACGCTAAAAGGGTTCCGCTGATGCGTACGAAAAATTTTATCATGAGGTTAAATTTCGCAAAGTCTCACACCAGCTGGTCGGGCCTTGATGATGAGAAAAAATGGCGAAATATACTTTTTTGTGAATCGCATATGAAACTCCTTTCCTTTGGAGCGCTCCACATTGCTTCCGTATTCATTTCCAAATAAATTTATTTTGGTTTTGTCGCTCAATAAAATATTTCGCCATATTTTCTCACCAGCAAGGCCCGACCAGCTGGTGTAAGACTTTGCGAAATTTAACCTCATGATAAAATTTTTCGCAAATATTTTAAGTATAATTTTGCGGAAATCGGACAAAAAATGTTGAAGTTATTCGAGAAAACAGTAAAAACTTCCAATAAAATTGAACGAAAATACATACGATTGTGTATGTGTGTGGTTCTTTACGTTTATTCTCCGTTTCTTTTTAGATAAAAAATAAAACATATAAAAACATATGGGTAATTCCATGGCAACTCGCGTTACATCCAGAATTTTTTTTTGAGTTTAATGATGCCATAAATTTTAATTATTTAGGTTAACTAATAAAATTGGATTCTTTGTGAACACATAACATTTCTCATGTCTTACATTAGTCTAAAAATTCAGTGTTATAATAGTATTTATCCAGTAAAATAATAAATTGTGTTGGTAACTCCAGTTACCAGTTTTGGACAACATGTTCAGAGAGTAAATTTCATTTGAAAGTTTCTCCGAAATTTGTGAGTAGACTGCTTTATATTTGACATAAATAAATGAACAATATATCAATAAGCTTACCATTATTAGAAACAGCGATAATGGATCGAAATTTTTAAATTAATTCAAGAATTATGTGGTAACTCGCGTTACAAAAGATTGGTAACTCGTGTTACCAAATACTTTTATACCAATATAAGGAGCTTTTTCTAGCTGTAAAACACAAAAATAAAAATAAAATCAAAGTTTAATAATAATAAGGAACTTTTTCAGTATTTAATGTGCAAAAATTAAACAAAAATTGAATAATAAATCAAATTACTCTAGAATGCATAACTCGGGAATGCAGTGAATTATGATTTAAGTACAGATAATGGTATATTATCCTCAGAACTATAAGTATCACTATTACATCCATACACATCTTCATAATATAAATGTTTTGGTAAGATATCCATGTTTACTTCTTTTGATGTTTGGGCCATTTGCAGTTTCTCATTTTGCCAGTAAATCAAATGGGTTTTGGATATTCCGACGTTCATTACGTATTATTTCTTTCTTTTCTGCTTCTGAAAAACTATCAATTTTTGCTCTCTTCCTTGCTCTACTCTTTCGGTAAGCTTCCCTATATGTCTTTTTGAAATCATCGTATTTTCTCTCGACTTTTAATTTTTTAGGTAGCCGAGAGCGGCATTTAGTCCTAAACCAAAAACCAAATTTCATTCTAAAGAAGATAGATAAAAATTATCAGAAACTCTTGTTAAATGATGAAGATGCAGGTTACCGGTAACTCGCGTTACAAAAAGTACTTACATTTAATTTAGACTAGTAAGATCAAACGGAGGATGTTTTTACAGTTATTCGGTACAAATTGAAACACAAAAAGAGAATCTAAGTATTTGTTTGAATTAGACAACAAACACCTACAATACTAGAAAAAAATGTACTTATTGGTAACTCGCGTTACAAAAAACAAGGGTATCTTTTTTCTTCATTTTTAAGCACTCAGCTTTCTCAAAACTAGTGTTGCGACGCATTGTTGATAACATGAATATATGTAATATTAGGTACATAAAACTTACTTACCAACTTAAACAAGAAACTCAAAACACAGGGATTTAAAAAATGATTTTTTTTTTCAAAACTGAAAGCACGCGTACATGCAGTATCTAGAACAGAAAATAATGACGAATTTTATGGTCAAATCTTAAATTTGACACTTGGTGGCAAAACTATTATTATTGAACATTAATTTGGATATAGTTAAAGATTGAAAAACAATAAAAAAATAATCCTATACCGTGTCCACATTTACATGGAAATACCCATATGTATTTTTTTGTCAATTTTATTGCAAGCTTTTTACTGTTTTCTCGAATAAGTTCTACATTTTTTGTCCGATTTCCGCAAAATTATACTTTAAATATTTGCAAAAGAATAGTCTTTTATTTTTAATTCTAAAAATATGAAAAAGAATAAATTTTTCATTCAAATGGAGCAATTGAAATTTAGTGACTTTTAAAAAAGACAAAAAAGTCAGTTCTTTTGGACTTTGAGCGCTTGTAACTCCATCAAATCTTATTCGATTCAAGCAAACAGCATATCGTTAGAAAGGGAATACAAATATCTTTTTAGTGGAAAATTCATCGAGATATAGCCAAATAAATGAAAAAAGTGCCGAAAAAGGGTTTTTTTTGGGGATATCTCGAAATTAAGAAAAAAAAAAAAATGGTTGCCATTTTTGGAATCTACGCCCTAAAATATATGGAAAAAAGTCTATGAGAAACAAGATCTTTTTTCTTGTAAACTAGTGTTATCATTTCAAAATATAAATTTTATAAATTTATACGTTAAAGTAATCAAGTCTTTTCTTTATGAGGAAATAAAAGATCATAAATATAATATAAAAACTTCATATTTTTTTTTTAAATATGACTTTAAAAAAAATTAAAGCATTCAGTGTATCATCCCCCTTACGTGGAGGTTTTCGTTAAACTTGTGTTTCTAAAATATGTAACCGATTTGGTTTTTGAAACATTAAACCTTCAAAATTTTTAATTTTATAAATTTGAACAAACAAACAAACCCTTTTTTTGCAAATTATCTAAACGCAAAGCGCTTGCAATTTATTCTATAACTACTGATAACAGCTGACATGCTAACTTACTTACTGTTAGTCTGATCTGTTGCTCATTACCGGTAAGGCAGCAGAGACCCATAATCAATACTGTGTCGTGCTATAATGCCGACGTTCATGGCAACGACTACGTCAAAAAAATGCATTGCAGCGCTGCTGGCTATTTATATACAATTGGGTCATGTAGTCAATCAGTCAGTTGTTGCAGTCATTGCAAACATTCGCGCATAAAAAAATAATGCAATTGTTTTAGTTGTTTGTTGACGCAACAGCTGTTGGAGTTTGTTTTCTTTTGTTTTCGTTTTGTACAGGGGTGAAGGGTGAACTGTGTTTACAAAAAATTATCGTTGTCTTAAGAATAACTAAAGGTCCGTTTTGCTATTTTTCATTATTTTTTTTAAACAATAGATGCATATTTAAAATATTAGTTGGAAAACTTGATATGGTGGTAAAAAATAGTTTAAAAATGATGATTCACTGAAGAATTATTTCAATTTTAAAATCATTTCTATAAAAAACTTTCTTATATGTATTAAGTCAGCAACTTGATGGAAAGTAAGAAGGTTAAATTAGGTTTGCGTGGCGACCACATAACCTCACATAGACCACAGAGGTCCATAGTATTACTGAAAACTCTCTGCTTCAGTTTTATTAGTAAATTTTGGTCTTTTCATTGTGGTGCTCGTCCAACGAATCTTTTGATTTCACTCAGGTGGACTTTCAATGCAATTCGAAGGTATTTTTTGAAGATGAATACGATGTTTTGGAGAGCAATATTCAAAAATGCTGAAGCGGAGCTCGAACCCACTCTAACATTTATTCAAATAAAGCTGTATCGATTTTAAAACTATCGCGTTTGGCGGTGCAAATAGACATTGTCAATTGATGATGTAAATACCACACGCAGCACAATACTCGTGTTGACTTTGGATGTAACGTTATGTTCATTGCATAACTTATTTTAATCCCTCCAATAACGCGTGAATGGTCCTAACGAATTCAGTTAAGCTGCAAATTGTCACACATTTCTTTGTTTTTCTTCTTGCTCGACCCAAAGCTACGTTGGC
Organism: Tricholauxania praeusta; assembly: GCA_949775025.1. NCBI lineage: Eukaryota > Metazoa > Arthropoda > Insecta > Diptera > Lauxaniidae > Tricholauxania > Tricholauxania praeusta. Next base: position 68,473,211 of record OX459028.1, read on the forward strand.
TCAATCAAGCTTTTTCTCCAACAACTTAAGCATTTTTCGGAACTGCTGTCCATTGTTTTTTTCAGGCTATTAATTTAAAATATTACAAATGCTTAAATAAAATTGTTTTATTAACCGACATAATTTGCAGTTTCTTCACTTTTTGTAAAATTTTCAATAAAATGCAATATTCTTGTCACACAAAAATTTTACTCGCCTGATTTTGATATTTCTGGTGAACGAAATATCAATTTAGGCGTATCGCCTCGCCATCGGTAATAGGGCTATTAATCTATTTCTTCCCAAACCGAGGCAAGAGCAAATAATGTGGTTTCCATGTGGTCCGTGGTTTCCTCTTCATCGGGTTCATAACAACATGAGTAGTTTTCTATTTTGATAGTTAGTACGTTTTGCGGATAACGCGACAAATGGTGCTACTATATGTTATATTTGAAAACATTTGTTGTTGACTACCTTAATAATGAATCCTTCAGGGCTATTATACCTTACGGATTAAATTTTTAAGTGTTCCGGAAACTCTATTTTTCTGAAAGTTCATCAAATTCTTAGCAAAAAAGTCCACTACACCATATGGCTACAATAAATTTCGAGCCCGCGTGTTTTTATTTGAAGTAATTAAAACTATTCAAAATGCTTATGCTGCCATCTGGTGACAGTATTCAGAACTTTACAGTTTCTCATTCTCTTTCTCAACTCATAAGCAATAAAATTACGTTTTCTTCATTCAAATCGGTCCATTAGTTTCGGAGTTATTCAAGTTTAAACTAACTCGTAACGATCGCAGTTACCGACTCTTATTACCGATTTGACGTCACTCTCATCTGCACTGTTTCTGTAAATATTTGAATCGACTTCGGTTTCAATTTATTCGTTTCAAATCGATAAGTTGTCACATTCTCCAATTTCATTCCAATAGAACCTTTTCAAAAAGTGTTTCTGTAAGAAATGTGAATCGATTTAAAATGTCAGTTTTGTCACTGACTCTCCAGTAAGTGAGAACTTTACCGATTCTAATACTATAAATGTCAGTAATGTTGTGTAAATATGAAGAAACAAGTACTCAATATAAATTTTTAAAACCGGGTACTTTGAATTTTTTACTGATTATAATCTTTTTGTTTATTTTAGAACATTTTAGTTTCCAAGATAATGTGTTTTAAAACTAAAACGTGTATACATGACAGTCAGAAACTTAAACAAAAAAAAATTATTTGTTAAAGCAACGCAAAAGTAACCGGTTGCAAATATATGTTTACTTTTCATTTCACATCACTAAGTGTCAAATTATTTCCGTTTCTGAAAATAATTCCAAATAAAATTTGAAAAGTAAATAAACAAATGTAAATAAACAGCTGTTATTTGATTAAATTTCACAACGTCTCTTCTCGATTTGTGTTCTTTTCCATCACGGACCAAATTTTTAACGATTTGAACGTACAGAAACATCAGTTGTCACGAAATCGGTAACTCAGGATCGAAACAGTTTGACGTCACACAAATCGATAACTTTCCGATTTTTTTACAGAAACGAGCTTCAGATGACAGTATAAGCAGTTTGAATAGTTTTAACTACTTCAAATGAAAACTCGCGGGCCCGAAATTCATTGTAGCCATATGGTGTAGTGGACTTTTTTGCTAAAAATTTGATAAACTTTCAAAAAAATAGAGTTTCCGGACTAAAAAATATTTCTCCATACAATTTAATCCGCCCTAATGCATATACATAAATTAATCAGCTTTCCCTAATATACTCAACAGAAAATGAGTAGGGTATGGAGTCTCACCATCATCTTTATTCATGCTCTTGAGTAAATTTCTCCACTTGAAACACAAATTGAAGGACTTCGATGAAGATAAGCAAAACAAAAAAAAAAAAAAAAGGCATAAAATTTAATGTCCACGGTTTTAAAGTGAATACTTTTCCTCAAGCTCTTTAAATTTAGTGTAAAATTGTAGAGACAAAAAAACATTCCACTCTTTATATCTTTTGGTTTGAGGTATAGCTTTAAAGGTATAGTTCAAATTCAATTTCAAACAGTTAGAATTTTTTCTTCTGAAATCTTGAATTTCTCTGGACTATTTAATTTTAAATGAAAGCCAATAGTAAAACATAATTTCATTGGATTTTGTTTTTTACTTTTAGATTTCTTTACCATGCAAACTGCTACTGGCGCACAAATCGGCACACAATCATGTTTAATGGACACAGATGATTCAAGTCAACTTTGTCTGCAGACACAAGAAAAGCAGCAATTACTCGCACCACACCAAATGGAATCAGTGCAGCAGCAACAGGTAGATGTCGCTATGACAGCGACTTCCCAGCATACTACTAATAATGTCCCAAGTAATGCATACAACTCCTCCCTACAACAACAAGTACTACCACAACAACAATATCAAGGACATTTGCATCGTACTAATAGAGATATCAGCCGTTGTATGCTATCGCATATGATTTAGTAACATAAAATTAAAAAAATAAAAGAATAACAATTTAAAATTAATTAAATAAGATTTATCAGCACGAGTATCGTTATTTTTTCTATATAGACAAGCATTTATGTGTTGCGTTCGAAAATAAGTTCGAAGATATTTTTGAATTTAATGCGCGTGCAATAAGAGCGTGTGCTGCTTTAACCTACTTAATTTTTTACGCCCACACTCTGCTGCTGCTGCCAACACTCCCTGTAGTAGCTGTAATAAATTTGTTCTAGCTGCTGCTTTGACTTTTGTTGTGTTTTCTACTTTATTTCTGTTCTCATTTTCAACTTATTTACAAATTTAATTATACGGCGCGAAAAATCAATCTTCAACTGCAGTGCAGATGTAAAAATATTATTTACAAAAATAAAATTTTAAATCCTTGAAATATATTAATTTGTTAATTATAAACAGACTTCAATGTATACATGTACATATTTAAAGTTACGATATAATTCAAACTGCTGTCTTTTAATAAAATGCGAATAAACTAGTCAAAAAACTCTCTCAAATTAATATGTATGTTGTTTTACCTTGAAGCCACAGATATTAAATTTTGAAATTAACAAAAATGGAAATGTAACAATATTTTTTTTTTATTCAAATAAATCTTGCTTTTAAAGAATATAAACTAAAAGTTTAAATTTACAAACACTACATATTTGTCCATATTTGTGAAATACTTTTGATGAAAAAAAAAAAAAAAAACACAAAGACGTGTTGGTATAGAGAAGATATTTATTTCATTATCGGTGAAAATTAAAATAAACTAATTTTTATTAAAAATACATAAACCTAAACTATTAAAATTTTATTATCAATTTAAAATTAATTATAATAAAAATCATTTTTATTTTGTTAAAACAAAACATATGCACATCTTTTTGTATACTTTTTTTTAACTGAACGTTGACGAACGTTGAAGTATATTAGAAAAATTTTCCATTAAGATTTTTCATTTTAAATTGATTAAAAATTATTTTATTTTATGAAGTAGCGTTGATATTTTTAATCCATACCGTAGTATGTTCCATATGTACATATAAGTATGCCGTTAGTTCAAAACGAAAACTTCTAATAGGAAACCCTTTAGAATCACAATAACGTTGAAAAAAAAAAACGAAATTACCATAGTTCAAATTAAAAAGAATATGATATAACAAACGTTATTTTTTATTTTTTTTTTTCAGACAACACTCAATGCAATTTTAGTGCACCGATCCCAATAAAAAGCAACAATAATTCAAATACTACCACAAACAACTACATTAATAGCAATAAGCAAATGCAACCAATTAATGAAAACAGTAAATTTATTATTTTTCAATGCAAGTGCAATTAATAATCTGAGTTTTTTTATTTATTTAATTCTTAGATAATGTCAATAAGACGTTAATAATCAAAACTGAAAGGACAGATAGTTTGAATGAATGCAGTAATGCAAATAAAGCATCGTTGCCCTTGCATAGAAATGCAAATGCATGCAGCAACGCTATCAGTAGTATCAAAAATAATAGCAAACTTGAGTCATTGTTTACTACAACACACGGTGGCAGCCGATATCATTACTGGAAATATTGCAACAGTAATATCATCAATAGCAATAGTAACTGCAATAATAATTTTACTCAACATAAGGAAAGCAAGGCTAATGAAAATTTTTGTGAAGAATTTTAGTGAAAAAAAAGAAAAATCAATGAAATGTTAAGAAAATAAAACTGCATAAAAAAATGTTCAATATGTTCTCATAAAAATAGAAAATGTAAGCTTTAATTATTATTTAAATACGATAGTATATATTCAAGGATACTCTTAAAAAAAAAAAATGTTATGCTTCTAAAGCGGAATTCTTAAATGCAAAAAAAAAGAAAATGTACAATATTTTATGTTTTATTACCTTTAAAATCATATAAAATGTGAACACTACTACGCTTTAAAGTTTATTCAATAGATCATAGATGAGCAAATTTTCTTGTTTCGCTCGCTTCGGTTTTTTTATTTTTTTCTGAATGATACAACAACAACATTAATACACTTACCGTGCATAACGCGTAATGAGCCACAAATTGTTAATTTTTCGTATTTTGCCCATCGCTGCAATAGATAACCTGCATTTAACATCATATCGATTGATTGAATTTTTAATTTATTTTTTTTTATTCATTTGCATTTTTTTCTTAATAATAATTTAAGTATAATAATTTATATATTATATAAAATTCATTTTTTGTTTATATATATAATTTGACCTCGTAAGTTCTGGCTTCGTAAAGACTTATAATTTGTTCTTTTGCCTCATTTCAGGGTCTTTAACTAAGTTTTTTTTTTTTTAATTTTAAATGTGGATATATTATTTTATGCTTCTGAGGATATATGGCATGCGTCAAGATGAAAAAAAATATTAGCAATGGCGTTCGTTAACATTAGGTTTTTACAACTGTAACTCCATCTTCAAATTGGTGCTAGTTCCAACTGTGTCCCAGGAACAACATCGTTAATGGTGGTACTCACCACATTACCATTGACCGATCGAATTGACCACGTCACGTGGTATCTTCAATTTACACAACACTAGAGATTTGATTTACAAATTGTAATTACATGTACTTATTCACGTATTTGCTGCTATTAAACAACAACAATAAAATACAGCATAAACAAAAAAAGAAATAACGCAGATTCCACGGAAGTTTCGTTTTGACTTGCTATGGCGCGCTCACCGCTGACTAAAACAAATGCTTTCCTATTAAAAAGCTTTAGCACTAAGCATAGACTATTTAAAGAAAGTTAATATTTTTGCATTCCCTACTCATTTGTTATGTTTGATGGTCCTTATAGATATAAAGCATGATTCAATAATAGAGGTTCTGATAAATAAAAATTTGACAGCGAAATGTGGTAGACAAAAGTTGTTCAACTCACAATCAATTCGTTCACATTTTGTAGTGAATTTTAAAACCTATGATGCCAATGAAATAGAGCACGCACTGAAGTATGTATATAACGTCTATTTTTGAATCATGGATAGAAAGTATTTTCTTCAAAAAGTGAAATATTATTTTTAAATGCAAAAACTGAAAAATTTAAGTTTATTTATATAACGTATTAATTTGAATAATTTTCCGCTCAAGAAGTAAACAGTATATACACACCTGCTCAAAATAATTGTGAAATCTATTCAGCAACCTACCAATTCATTGAAGAGATTTTCTTTCTTTTTTAAACTTTAAAGTCAGTCTCGATTCCTCAGCAGAGCAATGTGGCTGTTTGCTGTCAATTCACTGCATTTTAAGGTTTAATTAAAGAAAACTTAACGTTCTTCTAAGAAAAACTCTAAAAAGAATTTAAAAAAAAAATTCAAACAAAAATTTGAATCAACGTGCAGGTGTAACTATTATTTTGAGCAGGGCAAATATTCAAACTATGCACAGTGAGTAGAAACGTTCAAGACTTAGGGGAACCACATGATTTGTTTTACTGAAGATCGTGCTGCCAAATTGCGTACTTCACGTTACCACTAGGAATTTTCCTCTAAAGTGCCAAAATATTTTTGTAATAGAGCTTAAACTGAAAGCTCAAAGGTGTAACTATTATTTTGAGCAGGTGTCTACATTAAAGACTGTCATATTATACAAGTTTGTAAAAATCTCATTAAAGAAAACACCTCTGGAACAGATAATTTCTAGAATGATACATTTTTTATTAATTGTAATGAACTCGCATTTTAAAATAACAAAACAATAAAACTTTATGTACAATATTATCAAAATCATACCCAGCGAAAAATATTACATTGAATTTGAAATTACATTAAATAAGAAATACGTAGGTACCTTTTTTTGTAGCGTATACTGTATAGTAATTGTATTAGAAGGCATTGTATTTAGTATGGATTGTTATTTAGTATGAATTGTTATTTAACACATTATTATTTACTCACAACTAACAAATTTTTTTTTTAGTTAAATTCAGAGCTTAGTCTAGTTGATTCCGAAGCGCTCTCGTTTGGTGGCAAAAATACCAGTGAAACATAATCGTCCTTGCAAACAATGCTATGCTATTTCAGAATCTAGACGTACTGGGTAAAAACAGATTTATTTCGGAGTTACCAATTCTGGCTTCTGAGTTTAAAATTTGTGAGCCCATAAAAGTTGAAAAAATGATTTCTGTAAAAAATAATATTAACTCAATTACAAGTTTTTTGAATTAGTTTACTTTTTTCTTAAACAAATTAAATGCCAATTAGTTTTAGTTGTTTTTTTTTTTTTATTGAAATAAATATGTGTGAAAAATGGATTTAAATAAATTACTACATAAAAAATTTTAAAAATTTTATTTCATCGCATAATATCATAACCCTTTGACGCAGATGTCTTAAAGTAGAGCAAAGCTTATAAACGGAGAGCTGGCGATGGTACTTCCACTGCGTTATCATCGATTGGTGGTATCGTACTGCATTCTCTCTGGGCGATATTGGTGGAATCATCGCCCGTAAGCAAGTTGGAGAAATGCTGCCTCCATAACCTCAGTACACTCTGTGTATCTATAACCAGATTTCCATTTTCATCTCTACAAGTGGATGCTCCGGGCTTGAAACCTTGAGTTAGACGCTTAACTTGTTGATAGAATTTTCGTGCATCCTTCTTGCCCTGGTACACCTCAAGGTCCTCACGCTCACGTTTTTCCTGCTCTCTTTTTTTACGTCTGAAAATGCGCCTCTCTTCCTTCCTCTTTTCACGGTAGTTTTCTCGCACGGCTCGCGTTGCGACTGACTGCAGCGTCTTCTTGTATGCGGCGTTTTTTTCAGCAGTCGCATCGCGACACTCCTGGTCATACCATTGGTTTTGAGGTTGGGGGCGTCGAAAGACAATTACTTCCTCGGCAGCAGCGCGCATGGAGTGGGAGATGTGTGTCTAAAGTCGACCGGCGTCGTCGGTTCCAGAAGTTGATTGGTTGAGCTTAACCGAGAGTTGAGCGGAGTATGCCTCGGCAGTCCGTTGTGATTGCAGCTTGGCAACGTCCAGCTTTCGTTGCATGCCCGTGCGTACATTCTTCGCATTGCATAGCCGCATGCGGATCTTAGCTGCAACAAGATAGTGGTCGGAGTCAGTGTTGACCCCCCGAAATGTACGCACATCCAGAACGCTTGAAGCGTGCCTTCCGTCGATCACAACATGATCAATTTGGTTTTTCGTTTTTTGATCCGGGGATAGCCAACCTTGTGAATGTCGAGGTGTTGAAATCTGGTACTACTAACTACCATGTTTCGCGCCGCGGCGAAGTCGATCAGTCTCAGACCGTTGTTTGAAGTGGTCTCGTGGAGACTGAACTGACCGACTGTAGCGCCAAAGATGCCTTCTCTTCCGACCTTCGCGTTAAAATCGCCGAGGACTATTTTTACATCGTGGGTCGGACAACGGTCATACACGTCCTCTAGGCTCGCGTAGAAATCATCCTTGGTGGCATCGTCCTTTTCCTCCGTCGGGGCGTGCGCGCAAATTAAGCTTATGTTGAAGAATTTTGCCTTGATACGGATCGTAGCCAACCTTTCGTTTATTGGCGTGAACCAGGAAACTAGGTGGCGCAATTTTCGACTTACAACGAATCCGCAACCAAATTCGCGCCTCTCCGCATGGCCGCTGTAGTAGATATCACAGCTCGTCCGTGTTGAGCAGCCTTGTCCTTTCCATCGCATCTCCTGGATGGCGGTGATGTCAGTCTTTATTTTTACGAGGGCTTCCGCCAGTTGGACAGTTGCACCTTCCCTATGGAGGGTCCGGACATTCCAGGTGCATATCCGTAAATCATTGTCCGTTTTTCGTTTGCAGTGGTCGGGTTTGTTTGGAAATGCAGCAAATTCTGGCATCACTGCTGCATAGATGCAAGCTGATGCGATGCCAGCTGATGCAAGTTGCTGCTTAATAAGATTCCATTTTAATTTTTAATTTTTCCGCCAACACAAGTAATTTTCTGCAGTTCCTTTTTGGTTTATGCGAAGTTTGCGCATCTACTTAATCAGAGTTGCATTTCCAAACATTCAACTTTTGCAGTGATGCCAGATTTTGCTTTTCAAAACATTATGCTCATCAGATGCGACGCATCAATGCATTTCCGAACAAACCCGTCGTCATCGTAGTGGGGGCTATTATCCGAGGCTGATTTGGTTTTCATTGGAAATGATGATAATGTGTGGTGGGACCCAAACCCTACGCACACATTCCAAGTTTTAAGTCTAGGAGAGACTCGCCTTCTCACAACTAGCTCACCCCCGGACGGGTGTCTAAGGGATCTCCAGAGGATACTTGGCCAAAAAGGCCGGAAGTTTGTGAGCTGCTTGAACTGCTTGCAAAAGAATCATCCTTGGCCACTCCCAAGTGAGTGGCGATCAGGAACTTTTCCCACTTATGTGGACTTCTACAAGCAAAAATGATCAGATATAGTTTTGAAAATTTGTATAGTATTAGATTTTGAATATACAAATGACAAGAAAATATTCCCAGAAGAGTAGGTGGGGGCCTAACCGCTCCCAGAAGCGATAATGCGGTAAGCTAAGAGTCGAAAATGAATTTATAAGATATAGTTGGCTGTAAGTTTTGGCCAATACCGAACATTTTGGCTTGAATGATAAAATAGCTTATGCCAGAAATAAAAAAGTTTAGCATGCGATTGTGTCGGATAGGCGCAAATGTACATAAATATTCAACCTTTTCGGTGTGGACCAGAGAGCAGGGAGCCATTCATGAGCTCATCAAACATTCGCACTAATTCACGCTCACAGAAAATTCTGTAAAACGAGCCACCATTCGTCTCATGGCGAAGTCTGTGAAAGCGAGTGTGTTTCACATTCACTTCTAGTGAATGCCGTCGTATTTCGTATGTGTATGACAATATAAAGTTGAGAAAAATATACTTAGAGAGCTCGGATCTTTATGAAATTTGAAAATTATGTTTTTGAAGTAGTCTACTTTCAATGTCTGTAAAAAATCGATTTTCAAGGAAAAGCTATGATTTACACAGATTTTATTGAAACCGGGGACGATCACGGAAAAAAAATGGTATACTGAATATATGTAGGTACATTGTGTAAAAAGTATCCGAAAATTGGTTAATAAATTGGAAAAAAAAACTATTCATCAAAATGTATTTTCTCTCGTTCAAAATAAGGCCCACCGATTACAATTTTACAGCGCGTGATCCAGTCCTTCATATACATATGTCTCGAAGGCTGATTCAGGAATAGCCTACAGGCGAATTTCCTTTTGTGGCTTCAACCGCCTCAAAGCAAATTCCTCTAAGTAGTATTATTTGCTTTGGGAACAGGACAAAGCCGGACGGGGCTATATTAATTAAATAATGTGCTTGCTTGATGACATTCGGTGAATTGAATGATGGCCTACAGGCAGGGCCTGATTTAGACTTCTGACAGCCCTAGGCTAACTATGAATATGCGCCCCCGGCCCATCCTGCTTGTGCCTGCCGAGACTACAAATATTTCAGTTTCTATAGTAAAAGCTATAGCATCGAATTCAAAAGCATAAAAGTTGTAATTTATGCTGTCATTATTACGATTTCTATAATAACGAAAATAATACAGCGCGAAACTGTAAAACTTATGGTTAAAAATGTATATATAGTTGAATTGAAATGTAAAATATTATAATACTTTTTATTATTATACTTTTTAATTTTCACCAACGATTAATCGCGTATAGAAACTTAAAAATTCAAATTTTTCAGAAATGTATTTATTACTTTTTTGAAAGATAGCTCTCATAATCGCCATTTAAAAAAAAACCGAAAAATTTAAATTTTTGAAGTTTTTTATATCTAAGATCAGATATACAAAATATCACTTCAGCGTGCAACTGATAAATAAATAAATGAAAAAAGTGCAGAAAAATGGGGTTTTTGGGGATATCTCGAAAACGATTCTAAGGAAAAATATGGTTGACAATATTGGAATCCACGCCCCAAATTATATAGAAAAATTTCTATGAGAAATCAGATCTCGAAATGGCCTTATATAAAACTCTTCTCTTCTCGGTTTCTCGTTACCGAATCTTTCCAAAACATTGCCAAATTTAATGTTTTGTAAAAAACATTCTCAATAAATAATAGTTCAAGTGCTGTACATTTCTGCTGGCGAAGAGCGGAGCGCAAGTAATTTCTTACAGGTTTTAATGCAGAGAAAGATCTTTCACCGCTGTAACTTGTGATGCTAATCGTTAAAAAAAAAATTCTTAAAATAATTTCTACATTCGGAAAAATAGAACCAATGTTTAGGCTTTTTAATAATTGTAATTTTAAACTTTTGTAGATCAACAAATTCTTTATCTTTTAAAAGCTGTTCCAAATGGAAACACTCGTCAGAAAACGTATCTTCCATATCCAACTCATATAGTTGTAGCAACTCTTTAGCCTTAGTTTTTTTTTTTAATTCACTTCGGTATAAATTACACTGTGCGATAGCCAAAATCGGCGGGGGTTCTGACTACCGGGAAAAGTTATACCGGTCAAAAAAAAGTTATACGTATTCCGGCGTTTCGCTGGGTCACGTCTAGGAATTGAGATATATCGATTTAAAGTTTGTAAGTATCATATAGGGGAATTTGTCACGTTTTGGATTCTTTTGTTTGACATAACTCGAGAACGACTAGTCCGATTTTGCTGCAACGAACTTAGAAAAATTAAGAAATTTAATCTTTTGATATACTGTTTCTCTAAATAATCAACAGTTTTGCAGCTATAAATAAATTTATGAAGTAAAAAAATAATTTTTGAATAAAAAATTAAAACTTTTTAATTTTAAAAATCATGAAAAACCCAAAACGGGAAAAAGTGTCAAATCTTATAACTTTCACGTTAAGTCACATAGCCTATGAACAAAATGAGACATAAATCTTGAAAATCGATGAACGCGTTTTGCTTTTATTCACAATTAAGTGAAGGTATCTCATTTTGACAAGAATATTCATTTTTTGTTTCAATGAATTTGGTTAATAGTACTGAATGAATTTCAAAAATTTGCTATAGGATATGAACAAAATTCTTTGGAAAAAGCGTTGATGACTTTTTTATGATTCTCAGAATCGAAAAAATAAAGGAATATAAAAAAAGTTATTTAATATGAAAAATACGTATAAAATCGAAATGAGTGCAAATTGTCCAGAAAATCTTAATTTATTTTGTAACGTTTGTGGCAAAAGAGCTCTTTCAACAAATATTGGATCATTCACTGAGCAAGTGGAGCGTGCTTTTAAGCTTTATTTTGATACCGAAATAATTCAACAAAAGTTGTAAAACGTGCTACAATGCTCTTACCATGTGTATCCAAGAGAAATGCAGTTCACTTTCTTTTGGTGTACCAATGATTTAGACTGATCCAGGAGAGCACAATTCCGACAACTATTATGCTTGTGCAAACAAAATACATATGTGGAGTAAATCGCAAAGGCCCCAAACAAAGAGTTTGTATCTCTGTTAAAAGTGCACAAATATCTCTACCGCATTCAGATCAAATACCAATTCCACCGCTTCCAAGCCCGGACAAAAAAAGATATTTTTCTATTGCAACAATGGATCAATCGGATTTCACCTATGAAGCAATACCAGAAGTTTGACACTTTCTCGTTTTGGATTTTTCATGATTTTTAAAAAAAAAAGTTTAATTTTTTTGGGCAAAAAATTATTTTTTTCCTTCATAAATTTATTTATAGCTGCAAAACTGTTGATTATGTAGAGAAACAGCATATCAAGCAATTGTAATTAATAATTTTTATAAGTTTGTTGCAGCAAAATCGGACTCGTCGTTCTCGAGTTATGTCAAACCAAAAGCCTCCAACGTGACAAATTCTCCTATATGATACTTACTAACTTCAAAACGATATTTCTCGATTCCTAGACGTGACCCAGCGAAACGCCGGGACTCGTATAACTTGTTTTAACCGATATAACATTTCCCGGTAGTCAGAACCCCCGCCGATCACTGACCCCTACCATTTGTCGCAAAGTGTTACTTGTTGACACTTTCAACTGATTTTTGAGGGAATCAGTAGCAGCGTATTATTTATCTTCAACGAAATATTGTCTTCCTTCAAATACGGCTTTGCTTCATCAAAATAAAATTTTGGTTTTTTTTTCTCCTTAAATCTTTTTTGTACACAGTGAGTTCGCACCTATCGATTGCTTAGGACTTAAACTTTTCTTTTCTTTTTCGTTACACAACGTATTAAGATCAGTGATGGCAGTTGGGTTTTGTGAAAATGTACTGAATCGAGACTTTAAATGTACTACTTTTAAATTTCAACTTAAAAAAAAAAGGTCAACAAACAATTACGGCAGGCTTGCACGCATATTTTAAAAAATTGTTACTTTTCAGAAAAAGTCCAAATGTACTGAAAATCCACCGAATGTACTGAAAAAGGGTCAAATGTACCGAATCTACTAAAAACTTGTCGAATATACTGATGACGATTTTTCACCGGAAATGCCATCACTGACTGTAATAACTTACATATATAGAGTAACAACGTTTGACAAATCAGCATTATTTGCTGGAAGCTGTCCACTAATGATTTGAAACTTGACCAGCACAGAGTTCCAAAAACACAACATTATCATGTCATTTCTAGGGTTTTTAATTTTTCTGCTATTCTTTCTGCTTCTATTTTGAATTCAACGGTAAAAAATATCGTTTTAATATTTAAAGTGGTCCGTAGGTATCGCAGGAGTATTATTTAAGAATTATTTTGAATTTAAAATTAATGTAAAAGCATTAAAAAAAGAATGTATAACTATTTATAAATGAATAAAAATACGAAGAAAAACTGAAAATCAAAGTTAATTCTCAGCGCCCCAGGCTTAAGGCTTATTGGCCTATGGGTAAATTAGGCCCGTGCGCTGGAAGCATCCATGGGGGGGGGGGGGGGGCGGGTTTAACTCGGACATTTCAAGTTAGGTGTTCGTAAAAATTGTCAAAAACGCCTTAATTTTAATACAGATATTTAATTATAATTAAATACATATGTACATGTGCTTATTACAGATGTTCAAAAAAATGCCATGTTCTAGAATACTTCAAGAACACTCGATTTTCGAAAATTTATTCATATTCGAGTAAATCCTCATTTAAAAAACTAAAAAAATGAAATTGTCTGAGGGTTGCTACTAGAGCTGCAAAATTTTCATTTTTCGGAATTTGGCCAAAAAAATAAAGAAAATTTGATTTTTTTCATATTTTTAATAATTTTATTTTAAATTTGTTTTCGATTTTCCTTATGTAAACATAACGACGTATCGAAAAAAAAACTAACCGCTATTTCTTAAGCCTATATACATATAAGGAAAAAAAATTGTGGTAGAGCTTTGGTTTTTCTTGTGTAACAGCTCAAATCCTTTGTTGTTTTCACTGCATTCACCTCAATACACTCAAATCTTAAATGGTCAATGCTACTACATGAATTTCCATTAAAAAATAAATGAGAAACAAAATAAAATTTGATTTTTGGTCCGAAAATGTTCAAAGTATTTTATAAGCAAGTAATTACAATATTTTGCTCCAATAACTAGTCACTCTAACTAACAGTGCATGATTATTTTAAAAAATTTATAAAAAAAATTTAACTTTGAATGAAAAAATTTCTTTTTCTCATTTATTTTTTTTTTTCTCCTTATGTATAGGCTTAAAAAATAGCGTTCACTTTTTTTTCGATACTTCCTTATAAATAAGAAAATAAGTCAAATTTTCGTCATTTTTTTGGCCAAATTCCGAAAAATGAAAATTTTTCAGCTCTAGTAGCAACCCTAAGAATATTTTTTTTATTTTTTTAAATGAGGATATACTCGAATATGAATAAATTTTCAAAAATCGAGTGTTTTTGAAGTATTCTTACATTACGTAAGTAGATAATTCTGCGAGGTACTTGAAAAAACTCGTCCAAAACTCTTTCCACATTGATTTCGATATCGCGATGTACATTTAGCAAGGCTAAGCCGTTCAACCGATCTTCGAACATAGTTAATCTGAGGTATGTCTTTAGATGACGTAGCGCTGAAAAGGAGCGTTCATTTCTCACTGTTGTCACAGGCAAAGTTGCCATAACACGAAGCATTTGATGGACATTTGGAACGCGTCGGCAATGCGTTGACGTCAAAGTTGAACTTAATTATTCCACATGTCACGTGAACTATCTTGCAAAATTGAAATATATGGCGCGAATAGATTTGTGCATGAATTTTCATTGAAGTTGATTTTATTGATGCCGGAGCTATGCTTAAACGCGCATTGAAAAAACGCTCGTGTTACTTAGCCTTAGCGACGCGCAGTGGTCCCAAATCGTGGTTTTTGGTTCAAAAATAGCTGGAGAGCGCAAATCTTGTCGAAAATGAAAAACTCGGCATTTTAGTTCTTTAATTTAAAAAAAAATTGTTGTGTCTTTTTGATTTTTCGTTCAAATGTCAATAAAAACCTATGTGCGAAAATTCCCAATTTGGGGGTTTGAACCCCAAAACTCCCCTCCCCCGCGCAAGGGCCTGATGGCCTATGTCGTGATGCATTGTCGTGATGCATTGTCGTGGTGCAGCATTTATGAGTTCTTCCACAAATCTGGCCGTTAGCGGCGAGCAATCTCTCAATCCTTATTTACTGTTTGAAAGCGACAAAATAAATGTTTACGATTCAATATCAAAGTAAATTTCGAATCAACACATATAGTACAGAAATGACCTACATGAATCTGGCTTAGCGAACTTTTTTTAGTATAAATTTTAATGATTTAAATGAAATATTTGCAGTTTACTTAAATGAAATACGCCAGATTTCTTATAGAAATTATATTATTTCGTTTTTGCGATTTATTTATATGATATGAAAAATAAAATTTTATATTGAGTATTTTAAGGAAACATTCCACAATAAATGCTTTACAAATCTGAATACAGCTAAAGCTACAATTAAATGCATTTTGTTTTTTTTTTTTTTTGAATTTGTCCATCATGTCATACATACGTTTATATATTTTTGTGACACCCTTTACAAGAAATAATAACACTAGCTTACAAGGTTTTAGCCCTGAGTTCTTAAAAAAATAATTAAAACATTTCATCACATACCGCTTTTGAGATGAAATAATGGATGTAAATTAATACACCCCATTCTGTTTTTACACGGTTTTGATTTAACACGGTATAGAAAAAAAATTGATTCCATTTTTACAAGATTTCCTTCGATTTAGCACGATTAAAAGAAGTTTTTTGATTGAAAATTAAAAGAAAAATATTTTTATTAACCGTTATCTTTTAGAAATTTAGTTACAGGGTTGAAGAATATGGTACTAATCCCCTTTTTTTCAATGTAAGAACATATTTACATACTTCATGTCTTTTTTGTACACGTTTTTGCCTGGAACATATCTACCGTGTAAAAACAGAATTGGGTGTAATGTTATGCTACATTGATTTAAAAATGTTGCATACCAGATTAGATGATAAATTTTGATGTCATTACTCTATGCATAATTTTTTAATTGGCTCAAATTAGGCTTCATTAGGCTGGTAGGCTCACATTTTATTTTTAGAGTGCGTACCATTGCAAAATAAAGCTATTTCATAAGAAAATCGGTGGTAAAACATAAATGTAAGTTAAAGGCGCTTGATTGAAATTACCTAAAATATTTTTTTATCACATTTGAGCGGTCACTAATAAATTGCACTTCATTTCAAAGAGTTAATAAAATACTGTAGAAATATGAAAGTTTCTCTGATAATTATTAAACGTACCGTTTGAACTACTCCTAAAAACAAAATTCAGTCCGTCTTATTAAGAAAAAGATGCAATGGATTTCAATGAAGGTCGGAGCACATTATGATGGGGAAATACTCAGAACTTAAAATATGCGTGGTTGTACAATTTTGTGTGGCTTCTCCCATAGAATAGTGGGATTACGCAAGTAGACGTGGCTCCTTCCATAGAAAGAAAAAACATTAAGTAACATGCACTAATTGAACAGAACGTTGGCGGATATCACAATCTGGAGGATAGACCTAGACATAAAAAATTTTCATCTTGCCAGAAAATTGAATGATATAAAATTTTGACGGAAAACGAAGGAAAAACACAAAATGTTCAATAAATATGCTCAGAAGGTCGTACCTGTAGCTAATTTTGTTGTGGCATGGCCTACCAATCAACCTCTACCCAGAATAAATGAACAAGTAGGTAAAAAAGAAAATCATTTCCTTGAAGCCGAAAATTTGCAACTATTTGTGAAATTAAGAATGACTGAATGCTAGAATGATGGAATTTTTAAAGTATTCTCAGGGATTGTTGTTATAAAATTTTTATTGAAACAGAGGCGTAAAACAAATTTCAATCAACCGTTTATAGTTAGTACGTTTAGCACCGATTTTCGCATGCAATACCTTTATTTTTCTATAGCACATATATTAAAATAAATTTTAAAGCAACCCTGATTCGGGCATTTCGAATAATTTTGTGAAAAACTTCTCAAGTTTCTCCAAAAAAAATCTAAATTGTAATACAGCAAATTTTATTAGCTTTAATTTGATAGGCAATATATAAAACCCAATTGGGTATAATCCTTTTTATTTGCAATTAAGTGGAACCTGATTCACTGCATCTCGAAAACGGATGATGTTGGCATGTTTACAATATAATTCACTGTATCTCGAAAGCGGTACGTGTTGAAATTTTTGAACTGTTTTTCGGAGTCAGCGTACCACTTTACATTAGTAATTACTACTAAAGATATACTTTCCTATTATTATTGTAAACAAGTGTCATTTACCAAAAGTTAAAAAAAGCCGAAACACGAAAATACTCAATGGTGCTTTAAATGCGGGTCAAGTCTTATGCTTACAATATGCATTTATCTTCTACTACAAAGCGAATTTCTAAATTCATATAACACATTTCCGAGATAAGGATGCTCCTTCATCCGTCTTTGACAGTCTATGCTCATACACATTTTATATTTCTGCTGCGGCACGTGCAACGCCATTTTCCACATTAATGTAATTCTCTTGAACATCCTTAACCATAAATTCAACCAAATTGTCCAAATCATATTTATGTTGCCAATTCCAATCGCGACGTGCATCCGAATCATCGAACACTTGTGGCCAGTCATCAGCAATTAATTGACGACTATCTGGCTTGTAGGTCACATGCAAATTGGGTACATATTTACTTAATTTATCTACCAGTTCTTCGGGTGTAAACGACATGGCAGTGACATTGTAGACACGTCTTTTCAACTTCTCCGGTGGTGCACTCATAAATTCATATAAGGAGCTGTACATGCAAAACAAATACAAAATCAGATAGGTATAAAAACGAATTTTCAATAGGAATTACATACCGTAAACAGTCTTCAATGTACATCATTGGTAAGCGTGTATCGGGACGCAAGTAACAGGTATAGCTACCTGAACGGAGTGCTTCATGAAATATGGCAACAGCGTAGTCTGAGAAAGAAACAAAAATAAAATTATTAGTCATAAAATTTACAAAAAAAGACAAAACAAGAAAAGGGTTTCGAGCTTTTCTCGCATTTTGGAAGGGTTTCTGTGGTTCCTTTTAGTTGCAATTTGTGAAATATCACAACATAATCAAAAATATCTGCTCGCAAAATACTTTCTAACTAGAATATTATTTGGGCTCTAGAGGTCATGACAATTCCGACAACTGAAGTTTTATATGCATATGTATGAGTGTAATTTTTTTATTAAATGTACGAAGAGGAAGATGGAAAAATAAATATTTAAAGGCAGAATACATCACTGAGAAGAAGTGAAATAATGAGTATACACTTTTAAAAGGAGTATAATTTTTTTTGCTGAATTTTAAGTAATACTAAACTGTGCGATGTTCAGTAAATGGTCTCTAAACGCAATAGACTTTCGGGTCACTATTTTTTGCGTTGAAATATTGGTATTTTGTTCCTCAAGCACTTTTAGCAGAACCATATACTCATTTTTTTTTTGTTGAAAAACAATTTTTTTTCTTCAAATATTGCTATATTTTATTAACGATAAAAGCTTTCTAATAAATTTGAAATTAGGTTTTAAAATGTTAAGAACGGTTTATGATACCAAATATTAATTTCTTTTAAAATTTAGTTTTGAATATAATTTAGTAATGGGACTTATCTACACTTACTCAACAACTTTAAATTTATTACAATTTTTCATTTGAGGCTTAATTTGCGAATTATTGAGAAAAAAACCCTTTTGAAACCTCTTTAAGTGGTCATAAGATAGCAACGCCCTTATTAATATTTCTGAAAGCCCAAAGAAACCATTCTGGTTGGCTGAAAGGAAATTTTTACTTTTTTTGCCAAAATGATAATAGTTGAACCTTGCGATCTCTGAGTTTACTGATTTATCATTTTGGTATCCTTTAAAGTTTAAACCATTGTAACGCTACAATTTTGCAAAATTAATGAAAAATTAAAGAATTAGCTTTTGCAATATTCTTTATCTTTGTTAATATCAATTCTACAAAAAAAAAAAGTTGTTTCGAAGTAGTTAGTTTTTATAAAAAAAAATTTAATAAATAATAAAAAATTAGAGATATCGATATTTTAGTTTTGGTCAATTTTCAAGATTAAGTCGAAATATTATTCATATCATACAAATTTGAAAAGGTTTTTTTTCCGAAGCACTATAGTAATTGCTAACATTTTATGTTCTAACTGGAAGAGTTGGTATTTACAGATTTCAGAAATACATCTTTTCTTCTTTTTTCAAAAATTTTCGAAAATTATAGTGCAACATTAGTTGGACTTATGCGAAAAGATTTATAATTATCATCCACATAAAAAATCACAAAATCGGTGGCTTCAAGATGCAGCTCTTTTCGTTTTGACTTGTAATGCCCCATCTATATGTACATACATATGTATATCACGAAACTGTACACAAATTTTTAAAAAATAATAATTAGATATACATATATCGCACACATTTAGCTAAAGAGGCACAACTCAAAATTTACCATTTTCGAGTTTACTTGTTAAAACTGGTCATCATACACATATCTATCAGCACAAAACAGATCAGTTAATTTTTTGCTGTACTTTGGTGTCAAAAAAAAATTATGTCTCTCATCATATTGCAATAAAAATTAGGCTACAATATGCAAAAGTGTCCTATTTTTAGTGTCGGAGAGTTCAAGATGTTGTGATCGCGACGTGGCTTCCAACCATATTCTGTTAGTACATTCGTCTAAATAATCCACACTTTATTTATGAAAAATAGTTCAAAGCTCAAAACAGTTTTTTGCGTTTTCTGAAAATTCCAAAATTTTGAGTTGTGCCTCTTTAGCTAAATGTGTGCGATATATAAACTACATATAGCACTTTTTTTGCCAAGACTGCCTTTAAAAAATGTTGACCAAAATATCTCGCCATCCGATTAATTTTTTTTCTAATTTTACAAGCATTTTCTACATGATAAACACTGGTCCTTGGGTTTTCATCTTCCATGCCTATTTGTTAATCCATCAAGTAACTCAACAAGTAGTAAGTAATTTTTTACAAAAATCCATCTAATAATTAATAAATAAAATCTGCTTCATTAGGTCCTGCTAGTGGTGCCGCAACAGAGGAAAGCTCACGTGATTTATTGCTTGGTGCAATTATCACTTGCTGTGGTAGTGGCACCACCTATGTCACAGTGTGGTGTAGCATTAACCTTTTATTTATTTAATTTTAATTTTGCTTACATACAGCTGTCAAAAATCGACAGTTTGAACTGTGATTAAAATGGGTTTTAAATTAACTGGAGTAACAGTTTTAAGCTGAGTATAAAATTAGCTTAAAACAGAAATAGCGTTGAATTACTTGAAAAAAAAAAAAAAAAATTAAAAAAAATAAAAATCTAAAATTACACAGGTCAACAAATAAAAAAAAAAAATTTGGTGCCGAGATATAGTTAGTGGTTTTGTATTAAGTATGTACTGGCAACATTAAAAATATTTTTAATTTTTTTTCCTACGTGCCATTTTTGGTAAATGGTCACTTTTGAATATTCGCTGTAATAAGTACTTCCGTGTGCATGATTTGCTATTTTATCGATAAGTTTCTAAAAACAAATTGATTTTTATATCATGTCTTCATCGCGAAGAAGTTGTCTCATTGATCCAAATGTGTTTTGTTACCACTGTGGTGAATGCACGGTGAAAAATTTCAGAAAACCTATAAAGGTTTTATAAAAAGTGCTTATTATGCTTACTTTAAGTCGAAAATTGTGGATGAATATAAGCCGTGGACACCCCAAATTGTTTGTAAATGTGCTATGAACACTTAAGACAGTGTATTAGTGGTAAAAGAAACCATGTGAGGTTCGGAATGCCTATGCAATGGAAAGAACAAAAAAATCACTTTGTTGACTGTTACTTCTGCTGTATTAATTTGTATGGTGTAAACGTTAAAAAAATAATTTATCCAGACTTAGACTCTGCTAGAAGACCATTACCACATTCAGAGGAAGTACCTATTCCAGCATTTCGTTCCATTCGTGAATCATCATTTGAAAAAGTCATTTATGAAGTGAGTAGCGACAGCGATTTCGAAGGAATACCATCTACAGAGCCAAAATCTTTTTCCCAAGAAGAATTAAATGATTTGATAAGGGATCTTGAACTCCCTAAATAATCTGTAGAGGTTTTGGCTTCTAGATTAAAAGAAAAAAACTTGTCGTCAGGTACAGAATTGACGTTCTATCAAACAAGAGAGTCTTGACTTGCAACCTTTTTTTCAATCGGAAAATGATATTGTTTTTTGTTCGGATATGCAAGGCCTTATTCTCGAAATGTGCCTTTCAAAATACCATCCAAATGAATGGCGTCACGTTATAGACAGCTCTAAACGTAGTCTTAAGTGTGTCCTTCTACACAATGGCAACAAATTTGGTTCAGTTGCTATTGCTCACTCAACAAAAGTCAGAAAATTACTCTGAAATTGTAAATGACATGCCAGAACACTTTAATAACTTCGGATGTAATATGCCAATCAAAGTGCAATAACTTCACAGTCATCTTGACCAATTCCCAGACAATCTTGGATCCTATAGCGAAGAACAAGGGAAGTGGTTTCACCAGGACCTAAAGACTATGGAAGAAAGATACCAAGGCCGAATGGATCGCCTTATGATGGCTGAGTATTGCTGGGGGATGCAACGTGATAGTCCGACTACACCTCATTCGCGAAAAAGTCACGAAAAAGTCGCAAAAAATAAAGTTTTTATTTAAATAATGTTAAGTGTTTTTCATGTAAGCCTTTTTTTTACAAGGCAAAATCTAGAAAAGTACACGTAGGATATCAACATTTTTGATAATAATGTAATCAGTATAAGGTCCTTAGTTAAAAAAAAAGTACAGCTTCTCGGCACCAAAACTAGTGTTGACCTATGTTATCTAGGAAACTATGTATTCCAGAAAAATTTCTACTACTTAGTTTGTATTTTTGCCACATTTTTCTGAACTTTTTGAAATATTTTCTTTAAAACAAAGCGTAAAGATTAATATAAAATATGTAATAATAACTGTACTACATTTCTTTTGATCTCTTTATTTATTTATTAAGCCAGTCAGTCAGTAAGCAACTTGATGATATCCAATTGAGTTAAGCAAATATTATATGCCCAATTGAACAGATTCGTTTGCATTAAGTTGTCGTGAATGCAATATACATAAATACAATCTCATCATCATAACTTTCTATCGCAGTACTTTTATGTTCAAAGATATGGAATTTTAATACTAAATGTATAGACTACCATATACAGTGGGCTATAAAATAATGTGAGTTAAACTTAATTGATGACAGTACAACTGAGAATGCAGAATTGTTGGTAGACGCAGGGATAAAAATCAAAATCACAATTACAATGAAAAAATTTTTAAAACTATTATTTGTGAAAACAAAATACTGACTAATTTAAAAAATTACACTTAACATTGTTTTAAGATATAACATAAAACATTAAACATTGATATATAAAGATATCTTAAATCCGTGGTGCAGTTTTTAATCTTAACTAAAACTTACTGGTTAAAAAACCTCATTTCAAAGAAGAAAAAGCTGAAAATATAAAGAAAAATTGACCCAGAATAAGCTATCATAATCACGAGATTGGACTAGTTCGATCTCTTGAAAAAAAGTCTACAATTTCAAATGGGACATTTTTAATTGTAAAACCTGACGTGTTGACCAAAAACATACGGTATGGTACCTCATGTTCCAACTTCTAAACCTTTTTTTTCTAAAACTATGCAAAATAAGAATTTTTGAAGTTCTAGTAATCCCAATAAAACTGCATACAATTTTCAGCAGAGTTGTAAATTGTCATTTCGCACAACATTAGTTTGTATGCGTATTCACTTTCGAAAACTTGTTTTTTTTGGAGCTGTCTATTAAAGGGTGTTAAATTTAGTTGAATTTGTCTAACTCTGCAAAACTGTAACAAAATTCAAGAAAAAAGTACTACCTTTTGTGTGTGCAAATATGGAACACAACTTTAGAATCTTGAACTAAAGTCATGATCTATTTTTCTTCTGAACTCAACTTATACCAGAAATCATATTAAACCCAAATCAACTCACCCGTTGTACCACCACCTGGTGGATCACTTGAAATAACTCCAGGGAAGCGTAAACATCTAAAATCTAAACCAAACTTATGATAATAATACTCTCCAATTAGCTCGGCGTGAACCTTAGATACGCCGTATATAGTGCGGGGCCGTTGTATCTGTGTCGAATAAAGAAAAAGTACAATTTCCGGAAACGGATGCTTAAAGTATTTCATTATTTACCGTTATATTTGGCGTCGGATTACGTGGACTGTCGGGACCAAATGCACCAATTGTGCTTGGCACAAAAATGCGCAACTGGTACTGTTTGGCAAGTTCGATGACATTATGAACACCTTCGATGTTAACTCTGCAACAACATAGGAAGAGTGCAATAAGTACAATGTACGTACATATACATGCAAGCAAGTAGGTATAATAAAAGCAAATAATTTAAAATTAAATTGCAAAACTTTACTTAAGTTGTCACAGGCAAAAAACACGCAAATGTTTGCATTTAAAGTGAAAGTTTTAGTTTAAACTCATTTTATGCAGTACATAGATAAATTACATTACAAAAGATAGAAACTTTGCGCACGTTGGTGACAGCAACTTTAGTAAGTTTTGGTTGACATTCTGGTAACATACCTTACAGCTAATGGTACATTCTGTTCGCCCACCGCACTGAGTAAAGCTGAAAAATGTATTAACCAATCTATGCGATGGTTTACAACAATTTTTTGTAAGCCCTTAAAATCTAAAATGTCTGCAAATATATATGGCCCATTGTCGAGTACAGCTTGGCTAGGCTTTACTATATCGGATAGTATGACATTTGATTCTCCATATTTGGTGCGCAAGAGTTTGGCGGCTTCGATGCCGAGTTGACCGAGACCACCTGAAAGTATAAAAAGAGGGATTTAGCATAAAAAAATTAATTGTTATCAAGTTCTTAAAAAATCTGATGCGATCTGTGAGTGGGGATGAAAGATGACTTATAAGCACGAAAACATACTCTCATAGTCCGGGAAGTAGCGTTGCATTTTTCGTAGTCATTTCCTCGTGCTTAATTTTTTTTTGCAATTGAAAGTTTTAATTTGGCTGATAATCGAAATAAGCGTCAGTCTCCAAAATCAAGGTGGGCCTGGTTGTGAGAGGCTGACGAAAAAAATGGCGCTCAATAACTCACAAAGTAAGCCACAAGTAAAAAAAATATGTTAAGACTAATGTTGTAGAGGTGATAAAAGCACATCGATTTCATACCCGGAAAATCTCCATAAGGCAGGATGTGACCTCACCTCATTCAAAAATGGATGCGTGTCATTTTTTTAAAAAAACGTGTTTTAAGAAAAAACGCGTTTGAAGTTTCAAATACGGAGCGGACCGTAGTATCGATCGAAACCGGTTAGGCCCCCACGTATTCTTCTGGGAACATTTTCTTGTCATTTATATATTCAAAATCTAATACTACGCCAATTTTCAGAAGTGTATCTAATAATTTTTTTGGTAAGAAAACTTAACACTTTTGACCGTCCACCAACGCTTTCCACCTTCAATGCGACTTCTGCAAAATGGATGCTAGTATTAAAGATATAAGATAAAAATCATGACTATATTCGATCAGTGCAGTTTAATGTAGCCAGCCCACCGTCTATTCGATGTAAAAGTTTTTTTCCTAATATTTCTAGTATTTTTAAGCTAAAAAAAAATCGATTTCCTGAAAAAATTCAAGTTTTATAACAATTGTTTGTAGTCAGAATGTTTTGTGCCGACAGAGAGCTTTTTCATATGTATTATTACAATATTCCGGGAAGACGACAATAATTGTACTATAAATTGACACCGCCTGAAAATATGATGCTTCGATTATTTAGGTTTTTCTTTAATTTCAATTAGAAATTAAATTAAAAGCAAGCGCTTGCGGCGTGATGTGTGAACTAAATGATGTTTTTATGCAAGTATAAGTAGAAAAGTATCAATCATTTTAAAAAAGATTGAAAGTGTTGTGGAATAGTATTGACAAGAATGGAAGGAGTTGAAGAGTACTAAATAGAGTAGTATGAAATAAGCAGCCGATTTAGCGAGGGACAATGCCTCCACCTCCACCAAACCTCCACCTCTAATATGTAAAAATCTCGTGTCACAGTGTTTGTTACCGAACTCCTCCGAAACGGCTCGAGCTATTTTTATGAAATTTTTTTTTGCATATTTGGTAGGTCTGCGAATATGTTGCAGGCTATAAAACTTTTATTTAGGCTGCATATTTAGGGTGGCCCTCATACCAAAATATTTGTAAAATAGCATTTTCACAAAAACCACTGCATCGATTCATACCGAATTTACACCACATGTCTTACATATTAAGGGACATAGTTTGGCTTATAAATTTTTTATTTAGGGTGCATATGTAGGATGGCTCTTATACAAAAATATTTTTAAAATAGCATTTTCTCAGAGACCACTCCATTGATTCACATAGAATATACACCACGTGTCTTTTATATTAAAAGACATAGTTAAGCCTATACAAATTTTATTTAGGGAGCATATTTAGGGTGGCCCTCATAAAAAAATATTTTGAAAATAGCATTCTCACAAAGGCGACTGAATCGATTCACATGGAATTTACACCACGTATCTTTTATAGGCGCAGCTAAGAACGTGCAGTACCACGCCTTCCATAGAAGAAAACACCAAAATTTGTGATGCAGACGAATGAGACTAGATACATATCGGTCATTCTTTTAATAACTGCACACTTTGTTTTTTTTTTGACGTTTTTGAACATTTTTTGAAACGAAATATCTCAAAAACTATAGTTCATCCAAGGGAATTGAACTAATTTAAACATTGTTTTTTTGCCTCCAAATACAACTGCAGTTTGTCAACCCCTTGATCAGGGCATAATCCAAAATTTTAAGGTTTATTATAGAAGCTCTATATTAAAACACTTACTACCTAAAGTTGACACAGCGACTTCAGCATCACAGTTGTCAAAATCGCTTAACGTTCTTGAAGCCTTGTACTTCATCAAAGCCTCTTGGGATAAAGTTGAAGCAACAACCATAAAAAACTGCTTCCGTAAAGCTGGATTTTCTGAAACTGATATTTATCTTGCCGATTTTGATGCCGAGGATGAAATACCCCTGGCAACCTATGCGAATTTTCAAGAAGGATTCGCTGGATTTGACGAATTTTCGAAAATAGATGAAACTTTATTAACCGAAGACAACAACATTGAAATACAATTTGAAGATCAAAACGCCACTGCAGAGATAAGCGAGCCTGAAGACGAAGCTGATGAAGAATTTTGTGACCCCATAACTTCATATGATGAGGCATTGAAGCAAATTGCCCGTTTGATGCATTTTGCCAGAGACGATTTTGTAGCATTTGATTACATCAAGAATGCAGAGACGCATTTTGAAACCCAATATTTTAAGTTGAACCAATCAAAGTTAAAACAATCTACTCTGTTTAGATTTTTTCAACCAAATTAGTATGTAAATATGAGTAAAACGTTTTTAGTGTGTAAATTTGTTCAATAAATTTAATAAAAGAGAATTTTAACCAACAATTTTTGTTCCTCCCCCATAAGCGGACATCTCCCATAACCGGACAAAAAAACCTCGACGGTGGGTGTCCGGTTATGGGGAATTTCACTGTATCAGCCATTATTTGATGCAGTTGAATGAGACTTGGAAATTATATAAAACACAAAAGCTATAAAAAATTAAACTCATCGCACCACCTAGCAATAAGGTCAGAACAACGTCTGCCAAATCTGCTTTACTATACTATATGTAAAAGAGTAGGGACAGGAGTTGATTACTCTTTAAAAATGGGCTGATTCGCTTTTACATTCCATAGCATGAATTCATACAACTTCGCGCCACCTACCGGAAAGGGCAGAACAACGTCTGCCGGGACAGCAAGTAATACAATAAAAATATAATAAGAACAAAAAGTTCAAGAAGGTGAAAGCAGCTTAAATTTTGACGATATTATTATTATTTTTCCAAATAAAAAATGTCGCAAAGTTTTTCTAGCTTAGAACATGCTTTAGATTGATTGTAAACAGAACTGCAAACATAGTGTCTTAAGTTTTTTATTATATTTTGAATTTATAATAACATGAAAAATTTCTGGGGCCCCCATATAACATTTGCCCCAGGGCCTCAGATTTATAAATCCGACCCTAACGCTAATATATTTAAGCAGAGATATTCAGCGTCAACAGACTCAGTTGCCTTAGGACTTAAAAATTTTTATTTTTTCTGTTTTAAATATATTAATAATTGTTTTTAAGCAAAGGCCTCAAGAAAAAAAAATACATTTGGCACGTGCAGTACATTTGTTAGTCTTGTAGTTTTTCGAATAAGAACTAGGTGCCAAAATTGTGAATATTTTTAAATTAATATAAAAAACTTGTTTCCTGTATTTAAATATACATTTGGCAGCCTGTGCAAAAATTAACATTAGATTTTAAGAGAAAAAAAAATCTTCACTATTTAATTATCTTTCTGTTTTAAAAAATGTGTAGTTCTTTATCTTCGTTGCTGTTAGTATAGCAAAAAAAAAAATTGAATAGAACATTTTAAAATGCATCACACTGCTAAAATTTGGAAATGAACATCTGCCGGCACACACTGAAGTGGAACGCTCAGGGTAGCAGAAAACGCGGTCGTCCTAAATCATCCTCCAAACGATCGCTGGAACAAAAAATGCCTGAATCAGAGAAATGTTGGAGAGAATTGAAGGCACTCGCTACTGATCGTGAACGTTCAAAAGCTATGTGGAGGCATAAGGTCATTTTTATTACCAGACCGATTCCATGGGTAGTAAGTGAGTGGCTACATTGGTCAAAATATGTCACGTGCCACCCAAAACTTATAGCTGTATCCAAATTCAAATTATCAGAACTGCCGACGTGTTGCATATCCTTGAAAGGATTTTTTTTCACTACACATTTTACCAAAACATCAATTTCGTAAAAGTAAGTATATGACCCCCCATATCAACTTTTCTCATACCAACTATACCCCTAATTGTGAGCGAATGAATGGCAAAAACTTTATGAATTGTAAAACATCGTATATCGTTCAACATATCTCTTTCAATCCTTTAATAGTTTCCATATTCTTAGGGTGGAGAAATGCGATCTAAAAATTTTATAAATACTAATATTTTGTATATCATTTGGTAGATGTTTCACATGACTATTATTAGTACTGAGAGGCGGATTCGATAGACAGAAGATCTTTCTGAGCGTTAAAATTTTTTTAAATTTAATTTCTGAAATAGGCCCTCAATTGAATGAAAAATTGGTAGAAAATTCTAATCTAATGCTTATTATTACTGCTTGTTTTGGATAACATATGCCGCAAATTATTATTTTTAAGCTATAATCATCCTAAAATAATTTTTAATATTAAAACAGATTTGTAGCCAATAACTCACGCTCTAAGTTTTAAAATTATAGCTGTCACACTGAGAAAATGATTTTTTAGAATATAACAAATTTTATTTGATATAGAGCAATTAAATATTTGATTGAGTCGGACAAAAAATGATATAACCAATATATCCCACTACTTGAACCAAATACAATATATTTGACTCAAATAAATATTTGATTGCTCTATATGAAATAATAATTGCTGTTATATTCAAACAAATCGTTTTATCAATGCTTGAAGATAAAGCTTTTTGAATGTTTGTGTTGTATGGCTGTCCAGAAATGTATGGAATTTTTGAAATATGAATTTTTCAATGAGCTGAAAGTTTAGCTGAAATCTTTTTGCATTAAGAGAGGATTTGCAAAAAAAAATATTGAAAAAATTGTTTCTTTAGATTCTCCGCTACTCTCCGCAAAGTCGAATTTGAGGATAAGAAAAATGGATTATTTTCATTTTGCAATCTTTCTAAAAAAGTGTTTATGTCTTTCGGCGAGCACCTCCTAAAATTCTGACTAACCTTAAATTTGACGCGGCGAGTAGCAAAATATCTGAGGAAAAACTTTTGCAATATTTTTTTTTTTTGCAAATCCTATTTTAATGCAAAAAGCTTGCAGATAAATTTTCAGCGAATTAAAAAAGTCATATTTTGAAAATCCCATACGTTTTATACATCTGTGTGGTCCAATCATGCCTAAATTTTGCAAGATGCACTAAATAGACAATGTGCATTCATATATTTAATTATATAGCTATGGCTGCCATACCTGTCAAGATAGAGCGTTACATGTGATTTTGCTATATGGGAGATCGCACGCCCTGTTGTCTACTCCCACCCACATTTTACAATGTCTCGTTGTCCATTTATGTATTAAACTTTATAACTGTACCAGGTTTCATCCAAAATCATTTGGCCGTTAAGCGTAATTGAGTAACAAACATCCAAGTAGGATTAGGATTGCACCACTGAGTCATTGTAGGAGAATGTAGCAGTCAAATGGTAAAGTAAAGGCAATGTATTATTATACATATACGTGATGGATTACGTTGATTAAATAAAGAAAACTATTACTATACCGAAGTAAAAAGTTCTTGAGGTGTATTTTTTTAACTAATAAATTAGAAAAAACTTCCTCGGTTTTAATAAATTTCTGCCGTAAGCAGCCAACTTAAAGCTGGTTGGGAAAGCTGGTTCATTCAGAATAGTCAATTTTTCCTCGAATAAAGTAAACTTAAGCTTTTAGTTACGGTATTGAAAATACTACTCTTCATTTTGAAGAAGAAACACTTACTAAGACTAAGGAAATCATTGTTTTATTTTAAGGAACGCATGGCTTCATTGCTTATTGAAGGACACTTTTTCTTAAGTTTAGCAATTCTTCGTTAAACGGAGTAATTTATTTTTTTCGGTTTAGCACAAGACTGCATACGAAGTGTTTTGACCCCGTTTTCATGCGTCTTAAAATGCGTGAGTGTTCGATGTGACACAATTTCATAAACTATTTCAAAATTCAGCTAAATATTTTACAACACTTTTTTTTTGTTGTTGTTAAATGCTTTGAAACACGAACCGGTTATTAAAATTTTTGGTGGTCTTCCCAAATCTCCATTATGTATAGACCGCTGTGGTAATGGACGTGATCCTGGCGTCAGGAAAGCAGCAACACTACTGGTGCTGGAATTGTTTTGCAAAATAGACGTTAAGCACTTCCGAAACATTATAATTTTTTATTTTATTTGCACACGTGGACAAAAAACGAAAAAAATTCCGAGAAGCACGTTTTATTATCACTGACTATACGTTGCTATGTATCTTTGAAAATGCGAGTAATTCAATGAGTTGAAATACTTAAATGCTGTCCGTGATATTATTTTTAAACGGACTTTTTAATTCAAATCGATGCTACACCGACGACGATTTGATTTCAACTGATTAGAATTTATATTCAAAAAATGCTTTTCAGATTTGTTGGCGATTCATCAGACATAAAATATATAGAATATTCTTATGATGTGATGTACATATGTATGTACTAAGCTCGTATGTATCATAATTATGACGGTGATGTGATGATGATGTTGTAGTCTGGGCAGGAGAGAAGTGTATGATAGAAATGGAAATTTGCGATTTACTAGAATATAAATAAACTATAGAAAAGTGCAAGCAGTGCCAGTACGTAGATAATGGGGTGTACAGAGGTAGGAATGAATAATTTGTTATTTACTGTGTTTCCATGGCAAATTTTTTATTTAGTTTTAATTTTGAGGTTGTTGTTGATGTTTGCAAAATATTTTCTATA
Organism: Tricholauxania praeusta; assembly: GCA_949775025.1. Taxonomy (NCBI): domain Eukaryota; kingdom Metazoa; phylum Arthropoda; class Insecta; order Diptera; family Lauxaniidae; genus Tricholauxania; species Tricholauxania praeusta. The sequence continues at coordinate 68,504,043 of OX459028.1, forward strand.
TACGAATAGCAATGTAAGTTTTGGCAAAATATTATATGATGATATATAATCAGAAGTATGCATTTATATATGTAGGTACTAAAAATTGCACATGATATAGAAAATAAATGAGGGTGGCTTCAAATTTTTTCGAAAAGCGGAAATTAGCTGAGCTTATACTAAAAAAATTGTATTAATACAGTTAATGTTTTCGTAAATACTGTTCTCAAACAGCTCAATAGAAATAGGGTAAATGTCGTCGTAAATGCTGTTGATGTGGTCGTGTTGGCGTCCGGCACGTTTTCTGACGTTCCACACATGTATGATATGAGGTTCGTTACTGTGGTAGACTCCCTGAATTCCTCTTGAAATATGAGCAACTCAAAAAAACGTGTTGGGCATCTTCATCTACGCCGGGACAGTTGGGACATTATTCATTATTCGTACTTACAATCCCTTACAAAAATAATTTAGTTTTGCTGCTAATACTGACAATATTTATATTTCACCTAAACATATTGAGTATTATAAAAAACATACGAGTTGTTTAAAAGTAAAAATTAAGAAATCCTCGCTTTCGCAATTTTAGAGAAATTTTCTCATTTCTGATGATAATTTTTTCATCTCATTTTTTAGGGAGAAAAACCACTGAATTTTTGAGATATGGATTTATTTTTACTACTCCAAAATGAATAGTTTTTATCATACATGATATCAGAAAATTTTTCTAACTCAGAAAAACAAAAAAAAATTTACACTATAACTTGGCAGATTTTTTCTACGTTTTAGAAAGTTTGTTCTTTTGTCAAATCTCAATGAAATGGGACAGAAATTACTGTGTTTGCGAGGTTCACAGGTTTAAGCAAAGAAATTTGAAATTTTGTAACTCTTATTTTTAATGCCAATGCTAAAACATAGGCAAACCAAAAAAAATAAAACATAAAAAAATTGACAAAATTTTCAAAATAAACACCCTAATGTGAAGAAAGATTTCATTTTTATTACACCAAAATTCAATATCCTCGTTCTGAGATTTCTCAAGCTTAATAAAAAAGTATGATTACAATATGATATTACACAGTGCGTTGACCTTACTCACGAGGCGGTAATACAGTAAAAAGTTAGCTAGGTATATGAATAAAAATACACTCAGAAAAAGACATGTTAAATAAAATAAATAACACTTTTTCATGTTATTATTTTTCAACTCGATTTATTGTGTCAATTTAACATTTATCTATTATATAAAATTCATTTTTTGTCTGTCTGTCAAGCAGACAAGCAGACATGTCCCTTATGCACGCGGAAACTATCCAGCCGATTTTGATGAAATTTTTACAGTATGTTAGTATCGATCAGGCGGGTGTCATAGGCTATAAAACTTTTATTTAGGGTGCATATTTAGGGTGGCCCTCATACACAAATATTTTAAAATAGTGATTTCTCAAAGACAATCAAATTGAATCTCATGAAATTTACACCGTATGGCTTTTATGTTAACGGGCACAGATTGGATGGTAAACATTTTATTTAGGGTGCATACTTAGGGTGGTCCTCCTAAAAATATATTTTTAAATATCATTTTCGCGAAGACAAATAAATCGATTCACACCGAATTTACACTACGTATCTCTTATGTTAAGAAGCATAGGTTAGGCCACAAAACTTTTATTTAGGGTGGCCCCCACACAAAAATATTTTTTTCAATACTATCATTTTTTCGAATTCCGCTAAATCGATTCTCTTGTAATTTACAACACATGGCTTTTATGTGAAGAGACACAGATTAGATTGTAAAAGTTTTATTTAGGGTGTATACTTAGCGTGGCCCTCATACAAAAATATTTTTAAATATCATTTTCACAAAGACTGGTAAGTCGATTCACACCGAATTTACACCAAGTAGCTCTTATGTTAAGAGGCATAGTTAAGGATACAAAACTTTTATTTAGGGTGGCCCGCAGACAAAAATATTTTTTAAATATCATTTTCTCAAAGACTGCATAATCGATTCTCTTGGAACTTACACCACATGGCTTTTAATTTAAGAGGCACAGATAAGCTTAAAAAATGTTATTTAGGGTGCATACTTAGGGTGACCCTTATACAAAAATATTTTTAAGTATAATTTTCAAAAAGACAGGTTAGTCGATTCACTCCTAACTTATATTAAGAAGCATAGCTTAGGCTACAAAACTTTTATTTACGGTGCATATGTAGGGTGGTCCTCACACAAAAATATTTTTAAATATCATTTTCTCAAAGACCGCTCAATCAATTCTCATGGAATTTACACCACGTGGTTTTTATTTTTAGAGGCACTGCTTAGGTTGTAAATATTTTAATTTGGGTGCATACTAAGGGTGGTCCTCATAAAAAAGAATTTTTTAAATAGAATTTTCACGCTGACTGCACATCGAATATACACCACGGTTGAGGTGAAGCGATGCGCACAGGGTAATGCAAGCAAAAAAAAAAAATTAAAAATTGGGTGAGGCTGAATTTGAACTGGGGCACAGATAACGTAAAAGTTTTTAAAATTTTTGAAACTGTTTTTGTTTCTTACACAAATTTCGTAAATGTATGATAATTTTTTGAAATTTCCCAGAGTGTAAATATGTAATAACAATTGTTGCATTGCGTGTTACACAAATTGATTAAACAGAAGCACAAACCCCCAAAACCAAATAAAAAATAACCTTGACACTGATGATAGAGATGAAACTATAAGAATATTAATTTAAATAATTTCTCCTTGAAACTCAATTATTTGCACAACGTAATCGTACTACATATTTTACTTATATTGAATTAGTTGCACGTGTTTGAAGAATAATTGGCACACAAAAAACATTCAAATTTCGGTTGAACAAAGCAAGGAAGGGAAAATGTACCTGAAGTATTAAGGATAATTAACAAATACAAAAAACATTATTGGTTCGCTTCTTGCATTTAAAAATTTCAAATATCATTAGAAAGCACCTCAAGTTTGAGTTTTTGCTAATATCCAAATTTAGCCAACGCAAAAATAGTAAAGACAATACATTAGTGAGTAAGACTGTGGCTTTCATAGCGAACGTGCACAGGTTCGAATCCAGCAGTTATTTTTTATTTATAAGCTTATAGTTTTTTATTAAAATAGTTTATAAAATACAATGCAATTTGAAAAAAATTATTGAGACAAAAAAATAAAAATAACAATATAAATTTAAAATGCCTTATCGACACTTATTTTTTGTTATTTCAATTACATTCTGTTTTTGAAACTAACAATTATTTATTGTCATGTTGTTTATTTACTTGTGTTTTTCCTACATTGTGTTGTTTTTGCTATTTAAAACGTGAACTTTTCAAAAAAATATGATAACGTGAAAAGTGTTTATTGTAAAATATATTAAGTCTACACGGTTTTTTTTTTTGCTTTTTTTTAAAGTGCAATACTTTGCAATACTTAGAACTTGTTCTTAAGGCTTTCAAGAAATTTAGTTCTGTTCAAATACTTTAGTTTTATATGTAACTATGATATATAGTTTAATATATCTCCTTAGGTGATTTGAGCCAAGGAACAGTTGTTAAACATGAAAATTTACTGTTCAATAACAGTGCAATAAATTTATATGCATATTTACCTACTATAATTTACATATAAAAAAAAAGAAAATTGTTGACGTTATTTTCGCTTAACAAAGCGTGTCACGTACTTTGCGCAAATATTTTATTTAGCTCAATAAAATAAAATTTATAAATTATTTTCTGTTCAAACAAAATCACAAAAATCTTTTCACAATTAAAATTTTTCTTGAATCCTGAGTAAAGATATTTCTTTTGAATGGGCGATGCCACGCCTTTAATAAGAAAAACTTTTATACATAGATATCTATGTGTAGGCGTCGTTTTATGGTCGCCATTTTGCTAAAAATAAAAAATTCGAAAACACCTGTTCTCATATGAAAGCTCTTGAGCATACGAACATTTTGACACCTCAAAAACGTTTTTGCGCTGCGCTCAATTTCGGACAGAACACAATCCCGGTTGACATGGAACGTCCCATATATACATATCACTTAAAATGAATTAAAACTTTTTTTCCTGTGTTTCATGAGTGTATTTATTGATTCTGAAAAGAATTATTATCACCTTTTACTGAGAAAGACATAAAAAATTCTGAAAAATAGCTTCTTCGTAAGACTGGAAAACTAGATTGCCCCTTAATAGACTTATTACTTGTTTGTACATAGAATTGAGCAAAATAGTCTTAACTTCAAGAAAAACCATAATTGCAGAGTGTGCTAAAAAAAAAAAAAAAATCGAAGCCATGGTCGAGCTAAGAAAGTTAAATAAAAAAAATAGCTATCTGAATTTTAATTGAACAACCTTGAATATTAATTCAAGACAGCCTTAGCTTCAAGAAAAACTATGGCTGAAAGATGTACTCCAAAAAAAACACGAGGCCAGCTAAAAGGCCAAATCTGATGGAATTGTACATATGTATGTATGTGGTAATTTTTTACCAACTAACATTTTAGGAAATTTCAAAAATATGCGTTTCATTTTAATTTGCACAATTACGCATTAAATAAACATTTAATTCACTTTCAATTTAGTTTTGCTTTCAAAATCCTTGTTATTGAATTTAAACCCAATCAGTTAATGTACGTATATTGACCGTAAAGTGGTCACTTAAACGCATGTAAAGGGTGATTTCTTGGAGTGATAAAAGTTTGAATGGAAATAAATCACATACATATGTATAAGCTATGCTTGGATACGCATTTTGTTCTTATTTAAAAGATTATTTTATGACATTTATTGCTTAAAATTAATTTGCGGCATACGTCCAACACAACTAAACTTTAATAAAACGCATTCGGATAGTCTAAATTTGAACTATTTAAGACCTTCTTTTTGAAATAATACAATTTATGTTGGTTTTCCTATAATCAATACTTATTGGATATTTTCTTCTGAGCGACAGTTCTAGCCTAGTATACCATACATTCTAAGAGCTAATCATTTCAGAACCAACATAGTTTTGTAATGAAAATTTCATGTTCAATTTTTTTTACACAAGCATCCCAAATCAAAAATATCGGAGTCTGGTTTGCAAGTCCCTTTGCATTTCTCTGGTAGGGCCCAATTCTGATACATTGAAATAACAATATATTTTTTTCTTCCAATATAAACCGTTTTCGAATTAACTTTTTTAGTGCTTCAAAATTACTTGAAAGAGATTATAATTAATCCATTACTGCTTTAGTACACTTTATAAATACTTTTTTCATAACTTTTTAAGTCAATTACTTGTACAATCAGCACGTTTTGAGTCACCCCAGCAAAGAACAAAGTATTAGCTCACCCAGCTGAGAGTAACTAATTACCATCAATGACAACCCTGTATTATTTTGATTCTTATGTTTTTTTTTTTTTTTTAAATTATTTTAAAACAATAAAAAAAGAAAAAGCCTGATCAAAAAAGTCTGACTAGCGTGGTTTGACATTTAACGAGCGGCCAAATATCCTGACAACGTCCGAATGCTGTTTAATGATTGACGAGTTATTTAAAAAATGTAAAAGAGTTTAACTCGGCTTTTAATTTCAATTCCACAATTAAAAAATACAAAACACAAAACTGCCGACAATATAACAAGTGATGTTCGATTGTAATTGTTTGGTGTCGCCACATTTTTTCATATAGTTTTAGTAACACAAATGTTAACTACCAATCACAAAGTAAATTACTTTTATTAATCAGAAAAACGGAGCCTAACTTCCTAGCTTGGTTACAACGAAAGTAAATTCAAAATACATATAGTGTTTGTGAAAACACTACAATAAAAACTTACAAACTACAATAAGGGTATTCGTTTAAACTCGAAAAGCATGAAAACCTCGAAAGCTTCCGAGCTTGTTTAAGGGAACACCCCAATCTATGCAAGCGAATAAGAAATGGCAATTTGACAGTTTCATCAGTGTTGCCACTGCCATGAAAGAAAAATGTGTAACATAAAAAAAAATGTATTGAAATAGGTAGAATTAAGTTAAATATCGAAAAACCAATAAGGAAAACAACCAAAAATTGTAAAAATCGCGCTTTTAATATACTTAAAAAATGTATGTGCAAATTTTTAAAGAAATTTCAAACTGACAACAAATCATTTCTATAAACAGCAACACTGATTCCCTTTCCTTCTTTTCGAGGCTGCCTTCGCATCAAATTTGCCTCGAAAGCTTTCAAGGGTTGCGTAAACTTTTCAAATTTTTTCCGAGGCTTGAAAATGTTCTCAGCTTACGCAGCTTACACAGTTTTCGAGGCTTCTTCGCGTTTAAAGGAATACCCTCAATATAATCCACTTTATTTTTTTTTTTGCCTTTTTCTTATATAAAAAGAGCATGTTAAAGGAAAGGGGTTTGGTCGGGGTCAGAACCCAGGATTTCAATTTAATGCTCTATCACTCTCAAAAGATCACCCTTTATAAGCAAATTTATTTGATTTAATTTCATAAGCACACTTACATACGAGAAACGCTCGTGTTGCAAATTATAAATTAACTATTGACGTACAACGCGAATCTAAACTATAAACATATGTACATATGTATGCTCTTAAATGAATTTCGCACTTTATGACAAATAGTTACAACAAAAATGTGGTATAAATTGTTGTACACACTCGCGTTTTACTTCCACTCAGAAAAGGTTTTTTTTTTACATTTTTCAGCTATGAAATTGCGATCCTAAAATAATAACCTAGAAAACTTGTTTTTTTTTGACGGATCAAAACCTTGTATACTTCCGGAAAGCTAATTTTATGCTGATTAGCTTTCCCAAACTATGTATGGGCAGTTCTACAAACAAGGGACTTTCGGACGGCATGGCTTATTCCGTATATTAATATAGAACTAGCAAAGGTGTTATCTTCGGCCAGGCCGAAACTCTCATACCCTACACTGCAATGAAAGTACCTTTTAAATAAATGTTAAAAATACGTTGAAGAGATTGAATAAGTTGAAAAAAAAAAATTTAAATGGTTGAAAAGTGTTAAAACAGTTAAATAAGACTGAAAAAGTCTAAAAAATATGGAATCCATTGAAGAGAAAGTTGAAAGAAATTGAAAAAGTCGAAAAAATATGGAATATGCTAAAAAATGTTGAAAAAGTCGAAAAAATATGGAAAATGTTGAAATAAGTTGAATGCTGTTGAAAAACTGAAAAAATTTGGAAGAGGTTGAAAAATTTTGTAACAATTCAAAATTGCTGGAAAGTCGAAAAAATAATGAAGAAAGTGGAAAGAGGTTGAAAAAGTCGAAAAAAATATGGAAAATGTTGAAAGCGGTTGAAAAACTCAAAAAAAGCTGAAAGAGGGTGAGAAATGTTGAAACAATTCAAAATAGCTTAAAAAGGTTAAAAAAAAAAGATAATAATGAAGAAAGTTGAAAGAACAAATACATATGAGATATATTGGAAAAAAGTTAAAAGGTTGAATAAGTCAAAAGAATATGGAAAATATTGAAAACAAATCGAATAGAAGTGAAGCAATTGAAATCTGCTACGCCCACTTCTCCAATTCCGCTTACTTTTGGTGCAATAAATTATATTTGTGATCGAAATCCTCATACCAAATTTTAGCACAATAGTTTGCGAGATATGTTCCGTAATTAGTCGTAAAATTTAGAGCGGTGACACACCCTCTTGTACAATCCAGTCTGATCATGATCTAAAATTAGCTTTTTATAAAGAACACTCTTACAGCAAATTTTAGTTGATTATAGTACCCGACACCTATACAACAAACTTTATGAAAAGACGCCACGTACTATTGCATCCACTTTTTGTTAGCAAGTATATCTTTAATATTAAATTTCATAACGATTGCGTTATTATATCGTTTATAAATATTGTGGGCTGTGCCACGTCCTTTAACGAGTTTTGCCAGTATACTGACTTAGCTTGTATTGATGACTGCTTTCAGTGGTATCATCTCCAAAATATTTATAAAAATCGTATGTGCCGATTTCGAGTTATACGGAATCAAAATGTTCAATTGTTAAAAAGTGCCACGCCCACTTTTCCAATGTTAGTATAATATAAGACATATCTGATCTGTATCCGTTTACCAAATTTAATCACAATATGAGGCGTTCAGTTGCAAAACCGGCCAAGTCCAAAAAATCAAATTTTGTGATATTCCCACATATCAAAATATAGACCATGCTTTATCTTTCTACAATGGTTTTAGATTAAAAAAAAAAAACTTTGACAGAAATGTTACACTCTTCAATTTATTTTTGATTCATGGATTTCAAAACCGGCCAAGTCCATGAACGTGCTTTCAAAACCAGTCCAACGCCTTAGAATCAAAACTGGCCAGTTCATTGGTATCAAAACCGGCCAAGTTCAAAATTTTTTCTCAAAAACATAGGCAAATAAAACTTGAAAGGTCTGATTCGACGTGCTTTGAGTAAGAAATTTTATAAGCTATTACGTGGGAAATACTTTTAAATTTTTCAATGAACATAGATGAAGATTAACGTTTTTCGTTGCCGGTTTTGCAACTGGGCGCCTCATATCTTGCATGGTTTACGAGATATGGCGTTATAAAAACTAAAAAGTTCATTCTTTTTATTAATTAAATTGGCACATGTTTTGACAATGCAAGTTTTCTCCTCCTCGCCGATGTGTGACACAAATAATTTGGTCTTTTGGTGTTCTCAAAATCACCTATCTTAAAATATCTCCAAATGTTCCCATATTTCCTTAAATGCACCTATAACTAGAGCTCTTACTGAATTCAATAAACTCAGTGCATCACATGCCATTGATTTTTTTACCTGAAAAAATATTTTTAAAATAAACTAAATAAACTAAAATTTAGGGCTGTGCCACGCCCCTTTAAGAGCCTTTGAAAACCAGCTCAATCCTAATTTGGTACACATACATACCAAATCACCAAGTTTTATCAAAATCGTTGCAACTTTTTTAGAAAAAGGTTTGGGCATATATACAAAGAGTATGGGCGGGAGGCGTGTCCGTGAACCGATTTCACCCATTTTCAGTCCCAAGAAGGTGTGACCTGTTTGCCAAATTTCACTGAATTTGCTTGCTAAGTTATGTCGGGAATTTTGATTCAAAGCATTTCTCAGGATTGATTGAAGAATAACATGAAAAAAGCTAACAAAGGCGTCTTTGGCCTCGTCAAAAATTCGACGACACCACACTAACAGTAAAAGATCTCTTAGGTCCCAAAAACGACTTTTATTCAAAGGATATCTCTTTCATGAAGCTACGTACTGGCTGGGTTCACTAAACGTTTGGCAACACTTACATAAATAGCTTTCTGGAAATTCAGAAATTCACCAACTTTTTGTCTGATGCTAGGCCGAACCACTTCTGGTATTTGTGTGAAATTTGATTTCATTACTTTAAATAATTCTCTCAATATAGCCTTTTAAAGATTTCGATTCTGTGAACGGTGTCCCGCCCACTTACAGAAATATGCCCAGCGCCTTTCCAGAGCAAATTATAATTAGTATTTGTCAGAAATTTGGTTACACTACATCAAACATGTCCAAAATATTTTGAGGATCATAGTCAATAGTTTCTTTCAACCTTTCCCCATCAACTGGTGTAAGTATTTTTTTTAATACGCACTATGGGTACCCCTAGTTATGCTCGAAATTTACGACTCCCACTCGCGAGCTTAGAATGTTTGAAAGAAGCACTCGCAAACCATTTTTTTGCATTCATTGGTGTTTCGGTAATGATCACTACATTTTATGGAAATTATATATTATATATATATATTTTATGGAAATTGTTCTGACGGTAACATATGTTATAACTAATTGCTAAATGCACTTTCTTTGCAAAGGTAGCGTAAAAACATCACGCGATTACCATCGATAGAACCACACGCGCCGAAGTTTTCACTGCGAAAATCTAAAAATATTTACTTTAAAGAGCAGCTGTTATTTGATTAAGAGATATATTCCTATGATATCGTACATACATACATATTTTTGTATCTATTATGAAGCAGAAAAATATATTTACTTAAATATGTATGTGCACATAGCTTGACGTGCCCTCTTTGCAATTATGCTCAATTTAAATTTTATCAAATAGTCGAAAAGTGGGCGTTGTGTTTGATGATTTCATTCAGAAAACACTTATGGGGCCATTTTCACAATATACGGTTAAATATAACCAAAAACTTTGACCAGCAGATTTCGTTTTAAACTTGCTTACCGAAGACTTGAAAACATTGCCGAAATTCAAAATAAATCAGAAATTTGACGGCCTTTTAGAAACTTAGCGGTCATTTAAAGTCTCATAGGGTTTGCGGTAAAAGACTTCAAAGCAGTTTGTAGTTGAGAACTATTCGAGGATCTGGAGCTTGAAGATTTGTTGAGATTTCTATCGATTTGTAAGCATTTCCAAGGTTTTTAATTTTTTTTTTAATTTTTCCTCGCACATATATGCATACATACTACGTATCATAACTTTTCCTTTTCATAATTGCAATAAATAAACAAATGCCTAAAAGTTTATACATTTATTATATAAATTAATCACCCACGTTGCGCTTCTCTGAGCAGTTGTACAAAACCGTATTTCTTCTTTCTGATGTCTACATTTACGTAAGTTTCCTATGCGATTTTTTTTTTTGTTTTTCAAAGAGCTTTATGTCGCCAGTACTAAGCAGTTGGCAAAATTTTTAGCTTTAATTTAATTTTTCCTTGTTTTGACTTGTTGTTTTCATTTGTTAAGATCTTATGAAAGTGAAATTTTTGAACGTATAAATATTTTTATATATTTACTTGTATGTGTGGATTGTATTTAGGTTTGGGGCATTACAACTCAAAATGTTAGGAGCTGGGCCTAGTTTGTCATCAAAAAAATATTTTTTTTGCTTTATTAAACTTTCAAATTTCAAGCTAAAAAACTTTAAAAAAAAAAACATTTTAATATTTGACCTTTGATACAGAATCTTCCCGAAACGTAAAGTCGGTGAAGCCATTCTGGAAATGTAAAGACCAAATCCATCTCAAATCATGCACGCGGACTATTTCATGTTACGGAATTGGTTGCCGATTATATATAGGTTGTTTTTCAAGGGATATTAGGCGACCCATATTTCCCCGATTTGATTAAAAAAAAATTGAAAACAATATTAGCCTACCGGCTAAACATTTTTTTTCATCTTGATCGTAAGGGATCAAATTCATGTTTTTTTCAAATGGCTGCAACTTTGCGAGGAAACATCGCAGATTATCACTTGAAGTCTCATTTTAAAGAGAAAGAACGGTACAAAATGATTTTATTATTAAAAATAAGCTGAAAGTAGTAGTATCACAGATGGCTGGCAAGGTCGAAACAAAAATTTAAATATTTTTTTTGGAAAAAAAACTCTCCTCACCTCAAATGCCTCTAAGCGCGCTTTAAACTCATATAGTCTCTTTCTTATATCAGTACAAGTCCAAAATAAAATTTTAAGCGAAAAAAAGGTGAGGTTTTTGAGAAAATTAGCTTTGTTTTTTCTCATAAAAATCGCTATAACTCTGCCAATTTTTAACCATTTTGAAATTTTTTAAAGATTCTAACAGAGATTAATAAGTTCTACAAGAATCAAAAGACAAAAGTTAATTATTTTGGTTTGGATGGAAATGCCGCTTTTTTGAAACGATTTTCTGCCTAAAATGGGTATAACTTAAAATTGCCATAACTTTATACAAAATTTTTTTTAACCAAATAGGGGAAATATGGGTCACCTTATATCCCTTGAAAAACAACATATATAATCGGCAACCAATTCCGTAACATGAAATAATCCGCGTGCATGGTTTGAGATAAATTTGGTCTAAATAGGAAACATTTACTCAAAAAAAAGCCTCATGTTCAGAATGTGTATATTTTCTTAATAAACAAAATATTACCATTTCTATCGAAACTAAGGACTTTTACCGAAGAATACAAAGAATAAGACAGAATGCTATTTTCGCTGAAATTTTTGCGGTTCTTAAAAAATTTAAAAATTTGGGAGCGTTTTAGAAACTACGAGATCATTAGAAGTTTCTTAATTTTTCATGTCATATTTAGGAAATCGGTCTATTTGTATTTTGTATATTACACAAAAAAAAAAACCAAACAGGAGTTTTTGAAGCTTTGAAAAATTTTCAACGGAAACAATATTTTTCGATAGTTCTGAAAAAAAAATAAAATATTCCATTTTGACGTTGATACGTTTTTATGGGGTTTTTTCTGCAATTTAAAAAAAAAAAAACCGAAAATCCAGTTTTAGAAAAATTTCACTTAAAATATCATTCACCTTATTTGAAGTATTTTTTTTTTTTTTCAAGAAAGAACTAACATTTACAAAATAAAAAATATTTTAAAAATTAGCTTATTTATATTTTTGTACTGAGCTTATTGTTCAGTAATTCTAGTGCAAAAAACGCAAAAAAATTACAAGCGCAAAATGCATTAAAATGGGCAACGAGCTGCTTATACTATTTTCAATGACCGCTACTTCATATCATCAGTAAGCTTTGTTAGCTGAAGCTTAGTAGTTTGCAAGCATACTATGTTCTATTTCTTGCGTTGATCAGTTAAGAATCACAGCAAAAAATATGACCACGTGCGCCAAACTTCTCCATTTTACATGCAATTGCATTAGTAATCTCTTTGATATCACACATTTTTTGACGAGCGCTTCGTTGAATGAGAGTAAAAAAATTTCATAATAATATTTTGTTCCAAAAACACAAATGAAAAAATTAACTTATTTATGTTTCATAAATTTTGAAATATTATAGCTCAACAATGGTTCGACTCATGGCGAAAAGATTTACAATACATCATCATCAATGCAAGCCACAAAAAAATGAGCAAAGTCGGAGACCCCAAGTTCCAGTTCCTTTCGTTTTGACGTGTAATGCCTCGTATGTAAATGCGCCTAGTAATTTTGAAATTGTTTTATTTTTATGCGTCAAAGCATTTTAAAGAAATTTAAATAAGTGTAACATCTTTAACCTTGTACTTTTTTGTATGGAGCATATTTATATTGTATTTTTAAGGTTGGTTAATTTTTAATTAATTAAACTTTATATTTTTGCTCAAACGAAAAACCAAAAAAAAAAAAAAAATGCACGATTTCTCAAAAAAATAGAAAGTAATGTTGACAAGAAACTGAAAACTTACTGGCAGCTTTACATATATAAGTATTAAGAGATTTCGTTATTAGTTCAACATTTTTGATACGAGTATTTTTATTTTAGCTGCATAACCGTTATTGATTTACATTTAAATTTACTCCGCCATTTTTGATTTTTTTCGATCAAGAATACCTGGAAAATTTATCGAAAAGTTTTGGTTTCATAAGTAGATAACGACGGTATGGTCGGAAATGGATTTTCGAAAAATGGTTGCGCTAATCGACGCGGAAAGGCCAAATAAGATTTTATTTTTAATAATTGATGGAAATGAATTTTAGGCATTAAAGGTTTAGAAATTACTAATATTTGAACGACATACTTTTTTTGTTATTGACCGGAACCAATGTACTTTAATTTTCGATAAAAATAAATAAAAATTTCACACAATTTATGTCTTTTATTAAAAATTTATAAGGATACCTCAAATTTGAACACCCTATAGTTGTCATAATAGACTGCACATTATTGGAGGCGGATTCGAGCTCGACTACACAGAAAAAACAGAATTGGTAAAATCAAATAATTGCAATTCTATGAATAAAATTTCTAGAATTCAATTATTCATTTCTTTAAATTAAAGAAAAAATTTGCAAAATCAAAACACCTTATTTGTTAGATTTTCAAATTCAAATTATCTGATTTTACAACAAAATAATTTAGCTTAATCAGCTAAATGTTTCACAGTTAGTGCAAATAGAAAACTTCGTTACTGAATTAGAAAAATCAATTCAAACTTTGGAATTTTTAACCAAATCTTACTTTTCACTCTAATGAACTAAATAGTTCTTAACTAGTTTCTGTCTTTTTAATGATATATTCTTTACATTTTAGGTGAATTATATAGAAATAATTCTTAGATATACATATACATTGCACCAATGTTTTTTTGTAACTTATTTTTCCATTTGCTAAATGGTAAAAATAATTCTTTGATTTATCTAATAATAATTGAACCAAAGTTTTTTTTTTAAATTTAATGAATTAACTGAACAATTTATCAATTGTTCAATACTGTAAAAAAAAAATTCGCTAAAGCCAGAAATATTTATTTAATTTAACAAATTTTAATTTTTATAATTCGTTGAATTTTCCAAATCTTTAAATAATTTTTCTAATTAAAGTTCGTTAATAAAACCAATGAATTAATTGAAGCAAAAAATGTTTTAGTTGAATCAAAGATTGACAGAAAAAATTCCTTGAAAATACGAATTAAATATTTGCAATATTTACAAATGTTTTTTTGAAATCAACGAATTTATTTTGAGTTTCAACAAAAATTGTAGGATGAAAAACAACAAATCACGATTTGATATATCAGACAAACTGTTTCTATGACTGAAAATCATACAAAAAATTCGTTGAAATCGGACACGAAATTGTTTGATATCATAGAATCTTTTTTTTCTGTGTACAATCCATATTAATGGACTTGAAGCCGATCAAAGGTTAATATTACCACAAAGTCCTTCGTCTTACAAAACTAAATAGAACTCCGAAGCAGTTGGAAGACTTCCTTAGTTCCGACTATGACAAAACATGACTTGGTAGCCACATAGTTTAAAAAAAGTAAACAAATATCAAAAAAATTATACTATATTTAAAAAACAATTTTCCTTAAAAATTTCAGCACGGTCGCTAGTTAACGCATTCAACATGAGTAACTCAAATAATAATTTAATTTTGTACACTTAGCTTCAATTACGGCGCATGACTGCTGACCCAGCCTACTCATAGACTTTTCAAAGTCATACACTATCACAACAAGCATTTATTCGATAGCTTCAATGAAAAATCTGTTATTAACCTAACACCCCAAATTTGAAATAAAACATGCGAAGGGATTGAAATTTGAAGATATATAATATCAAACATAATTTCTTACTGGTGTAGGCAACTTTAAGTCGTCACAGTTGGAGGGTTTGCCCACGGGTGGATCTAGTTTCAAATATTTAGGGGTATGCGTTGCTTTGCGAGACCCCCTCATAAGGTTACGATTCGAGCTGGCTACGGCTTTATCTTGAAAAGCAAAAAATAAAAACAATAAGTCCTTATTATTCAATATCAATTTGATAGACAAACAAGTAATTGACTAAGTGCGGACCTACTCAAGAAGCTGCTTTCTTTCCAAACGTTTTTAATTAATTAGCAAAAAATGAGCCGGTGGGTGTTAAATAAGTCGATACATTGTCAATAAAATTGAAAAATATTGAAAATCTCGAAAAACGTTGAAAGCAAAAAAAAAGTATTGAAAAATATATACATTGCATAAAAATGCAATTGCGATCACCGAGTCAGAATATTTGCGATATCTCAAAAAAAATTGTGTTAGAGCTTTATAATTTTATATCTACATGCAAATGGTCCTTCACGTTGTTGATGTAAATTTTTGTTAAATTATCTGCATCCAGTATTTTGTAATGCATAAAATAACAAGACTACCTCAAACGTTAAGCGAGCAAAAAAAAAAAAAATGCAACTCTTCAAAACTCAATTTATTTCAATAGTTTCAGTGTTCTCACAGGAGAATATTTTTATCTTAAGCTAATATTTTGAGGCATAACCACTATTGGCGATGTCTGCACGCTATCTGGAGGGCATAGAATCCACTAAGGACACTAAAGTCTTCATGGATGTCGTATTCCACTCTTTTCTGGAGGATTTTTTCCAAATTCTTTACATTGAAGTGGTTTTTATCTCTCAGAGCCGAGCAAATTAAACTTTGTTTCTTCGCTTCATAACAATTTGACCCATTGTTCGCTTTTCCACTGCAGATACCCCTTTGGAAATGTAGGCTGCATTTTTTTATTGACTTTGCTTATATGAGGTATTATAGCTTTCCGTCAGACAAACAAATTTCCCTTGTTTAACCGTCGTCTAACTGTATGAACACGAATGGGAATGCTAATTTTTTCGATCACGTAGTCAGCAACATTTTCTGCCGTGGTTCGTGTATCATTTTTGACCTTCAACATCATTTGTCGATCTTAGCGAACTGTTGTTTTTTGTGGATCTCAATCCTATAGAGAACCTATGGGAGCTACTAGATCGCGAAATGAAAGAGAAAAACCACTCCAATGAAAAGATTTGGGAAAAAATCCTCCAGGAAGAGTGGAATAAGACTTCCATGGAGACTTTAGTGTCCTTAGTGGATTCTATGCCCTCCAGATTGTGTGCAGACATCGCAAATAGTGGTTATGCCTCTAAATATTAGTTTAAGATAAAAATATTATCCTGTGAGAATACTGAAACTATTGAAATAAATTGAGTTTTGAAGAGTTGCATTTTTTTGCTCGCTTAATTTTTGGGGTTGTCTTGTTATTTTATGCATTACAGAATGCTGGATGCAGATAATTTAACAAAAACTTACATCAATAACGTGAGGGACCATTTGCATGTAGATATAAAATTATAAAGCTCTAACATAATTTTTTTTTTCAAGATAACGCAAATTTTCTGACTCGGTGATTGCAGTTGCATTTTTTATGCTCGCTACTGTATGTTGAAAAAGTCATACAAAATTGAAGAATTCTACAAAGATATAATTGTACATTAGCGTTTAAGTCACGTTACTTTTAATCCAATTGAGTCCAGTATAGATTTTCTTCAATATCCAACATCAAAGAGGGGGTCACCTTAAACTGGCGAAATTCGGAAAGTGTCGTGCCCCCACACTCCTCCTCAGCAACGCCCTTGGATTTGACACACAAAGACCCACCAGACGCTGAATGGTATAAAGAGATTTTCATTCTCTTCCTACCTATCTACCTATGAGTACTAATAAGTAACCCACCTACTGATTCATCACCAACTTCGTTATCAACAATAAAAACCGAAAGTGAGTGTTAAAAGTTGCAAAAGTTTTTCAATGTACGAGTATTATGGCACCATACTTCTTTTAAAGAATTCCATTTAAACATTTGTTGCAAAAGACTTGTGTAGTACTGCGCTAGCAACATTTGAGTTTTAATTTTAAAAATTTTGAGTTTAAATCACTCAAGTGTAGCAAAGCAGCATATTGCACAGACTTAAAATGCGGGAAGATGATGCAGCAGTACACTTTGATGGCTGTTAGTTTTTTGTACTCCTTATTCCACGGTTTTCTTGAGTTTTAACGTTTTCTTGACTAATAACTTTGCGGTATTTGCGTTTTGAAATTTTAGTCTTGACGCGGACTTGATTCGAAACGGTATTGTTTTCGGTTAGAGAGAGTTATTGCTGTATATACGGATCTAGTTGACTACATTTGGATTACAAAATACATATATATGAAGAAGAGTTTTGCTATGAATTGTGCTGTAATTTAAAAATTATAAATTTGCAAAAGTTAGCATCTCCTTGAGTTTTATTGATTGTGAAATATATCGTTCGTTTGTATTAAGAGTGAAAACTTATTCTATGTAGAAGAATTACTGGCCCAGTTAATAGCCACGCACACTACGTTAACAACTCTAGACACATGGTCAGTTTTTCTTTTCGTTAAGATGCAATTAAGAAAAATCACTGAAACGTGCAAAACATGAAATTGTTATGTAAATGAATGCATAAATGCTGCTTGTAACGAAAGGAAGTGCGAGATTTCGAAATTCTATACAAAGCAAAAATTTACATAAGATGAACCACAAACTTTTTTAAAAAGTGGATAGCTTTTTTGAGTGCTTTGTGAAGAATAAACCAATTTGATTTGATTTTTAAACAAATGCAGATAAATTGGTCTGCACTTCGAAAACATATGAAAAGTTTATAATATGTTATAGTTATATAGAGACAGGCTGTGAGTTTGTTTGATTGTTTATATGTTAGGGCTAGGCTCAGGAACCACTGAGCCGATTTAAACATTTTTTTACCATTAGAGCTTATTGAGCCCTAAGCTCTAAGACGTGCCACCTCCCTTACAAGTGAATAAGGTATGACTGAGGTATTAAAGCCCATTGGAACCAAACCTGGTATGTTTGAGCCAGGAAAACTATGAAAGCTAATTTACCAAACTTTGCACGGGAACATTTGGTTATACAGGCAAAGACTGGAAAAATTTGGGAGGGGTTTGATAAGTAGACATATCACCAGAAATTGTGAAAGGCCATTATAAGAAAACTATCCAAACCACGTTAATAGACTTGACTTGGAAAGTTTTGGTAATGCAGATACAAATGGGTTAAAAAGTTAACGTGACGCCTCCTATACAAGAAGATATTTCGTAAAACATATAAAACTTAACTCTTAAATCAACTGTCACCAACCGTACGAAGCCAGAACGGGCAGGTAGTGCTATATACAAGTTAAAGTTTCATTTCATTTCATTTCATTTCATTTAATAAAAAAAAAAACTATTACAATTTTTAACTAGCAACTAATTCGCAACTAAAGCACTCAGCTAGGATATTTTACTTAACTTAAAATAAGGGAATAAGTATTGCTATAGGTACTTTCAAAAAGAGTTCGTCCTGTTTCAGAAAAAGAGAAAACGTTGTGATATTTTGTTCGGTTGTTATTTTAATATCTCTTGCTGGTTTTGAATTTTTAGTCTGTTTCCAGCTTTAATAAAAAATATTGTAAGCGCTAAAAAGTTTCCTAGACATTTGATATACAAAAGTAACAAGCCAGTTATTATCAGCAATGTCGAGAATCACCCGGTATCTCAATCGAACTTAGAGACTGTAAATAAGGGACTTAATTAACTGGAACATTGTCTTCAATTCGCTTAATGTATCCAAGCAAATGCAGTTGATAGATTTTCGCCTTTTGAACTAAGTACATATATCCACATCATTGTACTGCTGATAGATTTCATGTAGCGCTCGCGGATACAGAACGAAAATATGTGATGCAAAATTGCTGCACATCCGGGTTGGCCTTGTGGCGCAGCGGTAGTGTACTACGCTCACAACCCCGGGATCAATTCCCACTCCAGGCATGGTAATACACTTTCCATGTTTCTTAATTTTTTCCTAATTTCCAATTATTTTCTTCTACTCTACTTAATTTTCGGGAAGTTTTTTCGAGCTCTTAGCAAATTAGCAGCATATTGAGCTTCTCAGCTGTCGTTAGAAAGTGCATTATATCGACGAAGCATCAATAACTTCGCCTTTCACGAAGTTTTTAAATACTTTTTGAATTCTATCGACGTTTTTCTACATATGTATTTTGATAGTTTTCGATACATCGATTTTTTGATGTTTTTCGATACCTACATATTTCAAAGTTTTACTGACTTTTTCAACATTTGAAAATACTCTTCAACTTTCATGGACTTTTCAATGTTTATTGGAGACTTTTCGACTTCATCGATATTTTGTGATTATTTTCGATACCATTTCTTCACGCGTATTTTAAGTTAACGTCAACTAACTTTTTACTTTTTTTTTTATTAATCAAAAAAATAAGTGCTGCCTTATTTCCCTATCAATGTTACACCCAAGATCCAGATCAGATTAGTCATTTAATAAATACAGCTGTTAATGTTTAGATTCACATCATGAAATGTTTAAGCCACGCACTTTTATAAAAATAGTAAATTTCTTTTAAATTTGCATAATTTTTTCTTCAAACACTGGTGCATTTATCAATATTTTTATAAAAAATATGAGGTGGCGCATAAGTAAACTTATGCCGAAATTAACGCGAAATTTGGAGATGAATTGAAACTACAGCTGATTCTTTTGATTAGCGTTACCACCTGCTTAATCGAACGGCTGACTTTTTTTTAACTGAAATATCAAATTTTTGGACATAATAGCAAAAGTTAAATTATTCAATTAATCTTTAAAACGAGATCGCGCAATATTGCCATTTGTTATTTTTTTAAATCTGGAACGTAAGAGTTCTAGTTGCTTGCTATGAGTGCGGAAGTTTTCATTTTAATTATTTTTTATGAAAAAACATTTTCTCTCCACAAGCTTTCGCTGTTCAAAACTTTTGCCAAAAATTTAAGTAGTGTATAGTAGAATGGTCTTTATTTTTTTTGAATTTTAAAAATTTTCACGAGCAGGGTTGTCAAGGTTGGCCAAAGTTTTGAGCCTAGTCAAGCCCGGAATCGGAGGTCAAAGACGGGGCCTTGTAGGAATTAAAAAATTCCTGAAAAGGCGGGAATTTGATTTTTGTTTTTAATGAGCAAACAAAAAAAAAACTTATCATGATTTTCCCACAGAAAAATTTGTAATTTTTGAATATTGGTGACTAAAAAAACAAAAAGGTCAAGTTTTTCCACAAAATAAATTAAATTTCTTAAAATTGTTGACCAAAAAAATTTTTTTTCAAAAAAAAAATTTACTTTTCATAATTTAAAGAACAAATTATTTTATTTTCGCGAAGGCCAGGAATCCTTTCTTTTCAACTTGGCAACTGCTTACGAGACTAGATTATGCTCGATTCATAAACAATGCAATTAGTTCCTAAATTTTACCACAGAGAGCGCTGCATCCGATTCTCAATGTCCTTTTTCTCCTGAGTTGGAGTAGTGTCCCACATTTACACTTCTACACTTACACTTTTACAATTACACCACATGAAATTGTCCTAATTTACTTTGAAAATTTAATTATTTCTAGTTTTATAAAAATTTTTTTTTTAATCTTTGAATTTTAAAAGTTGTCAAATTATTTTCTTCATTAAATATGTATGTATATATACATATATCGTTTGATTGAAAAGTCTTATTTATTTTTTTTCTTACAAGGCATAATATCGTTCGAACGTGACATTGCGAACGTTACATATTTTTCCATTATGGTTCACTTGGGCAATTTTTCATAAAGATTTTTATATTTATATAAAAAATAATATTTAATTTCTATGTAGTAATTAAAAAACAAATTTAATATACATATATTAGTCCAGTAGAACTAGTCGAGAAAATGAGAAAAAAGAAAAATAATTCGTTACAGCAATCAGACAGCGGAATATTGTTAAACAAGCTAAGTAAAAGAAGACTAAAAAAATCGAACCGACAGCAGCTATTCGGGGTGGATTTTTAAAGGTCGAACACAGTTTTTCACGATTTCTGACTAAACTGTGCATCATATCAAAAAAAGTTTAATGCAAAAGTTGTAGGAAAGGAAGATTTACAACTTTTGTACTGATTATTTTCACCTTAACCTCAAAACTTTTTGAAAAAATGGCTGAAACCCGGTTTTTTGGTTTTTAATTTTTTCTTTGACAAAAAAGTTTCTATGAAAATTTAATTTTTTAACTAAAAAAACCGAAATTTTTAACTGCGATTCCTCTTAAAACTACACCTCCTAAGGAGTTCTGTTTTGCCTCATTTACTCGTTGTTATGTCTTCTTTAGATAAATGGTAAAAAAAAAGTATACTGCAATGGAAAAAATGGCCGAAAAATTGAAAATCTGTGGTCTCTCCGAGAGTGGAGCTTTGGTGTTTCTTGTGTAACAGCTCAAATCCCTTGTTGTTTTCACTATAATTTGAAATTGTCAATGCCACTACATAAATTTCCATTAAAAAATAAGCGAGAAAAAAAATAGAAACAGTAGATATTTTTCTTAAAAGAATATGGAACTTTTCTTTTTTGTTGTTAAAACATTTTTTCCTGTAAGGGGCGTGACACCGCCTCACTAAAAACAAATTTTTCTTCTCAGGAATCAATTTGTCCCCATACTAAATTTGATCAAAATTAGTGTAGCGACTCAGTCGTGGCTGCGTTTTTTCCCATTAGCGGCGGTGATACGCCAACTTTTAAGGACTTTTTCCCAACTTTGCCAAAAAAAAATGATGCGATTATGTTCTGTTATGGCAGTTAATATATGGTTTAACCGATTTGCAACTGCCTATTTATTACTTTTATGTTTGCGAACGTGACCAACTTCAAATAGCTCCAAAAATTTAAAATTTTATTTTTTTTTGCATTTGTTGTTTTTTTTTAATTATGTACATGAAACTCTGTTTAAACAAAAATTTTGACACACTTGCTGCTGTTATCAATCACGAAATGAGAACAAATGATGCATATTAAGAATTTACAGTTAATGGAGATTGGTTGGATGATTTTGGATTTTGTTTAGCTAATTTATGTTGGAAGAGAGAATGACTATAATCATGTAACACCTCTCTTACAGACTTCAATATTTAAGGCTAAATACTATTCAATATTACAAAATAAAAGAGAAACTGCATTTATGCAAGTTTGCAGATGGTTTGCTCAACAAAATTTGAATGTTTTCCTTAGATAATAGTAACGCTTTTATGATAACTTTTAAGTTTTCTGCCACGATGGATCATTTTGCGGAAATGCCTATATTGTTTATTGAAGTGTAAAAAACCTTACAAGATTTATTGTTATAGCACAATTTACAGTGATGGTAAAAATGCCTTACAGCTATGACATTATATTCCCTGAATTGGATATTTTTAAATCACTGAATTTTATTTAGGAAAATTCGCATTCAATCGCAATTACGATGCACAAAATTCGAGAAAATTATAGTAATCATGTGCGACTTAATCAAAAAATTCATGGAGACTGGCTCAGTGCAAGATGTGAAGACACCGAATCGACTTCGCCCCATATATCCGACCGAAAATATCAGCGCAGTGAAGGAAAGTATTGGAAATGACCAAACACCTCAAATCTTCACCGTGCTCAAGAATTCGACCTCTCCACGCCCTCAGTGTAGCAAATATTCACGAAAGATTTGGCTCTGCATACGTATAAGGTTCAATTGACTTAACCATTTTGTGTATGACGGGGTAGCCATTTTATTTTCAAAACAAAATATTTTACGTTTGACCATGCTCTACAATTCTGAAACTTCACGAGAACTCCTGACATTATATCAATATTACATATTCATATGAGTGGTTTCACCTGATCAATTCGAGAGATGTCATTATTTTGTACATAGTTCGAGCTAAAAAAATTTAAATTTTCATAGAATTTGTGAAGGGGTACCCTGTCACCTGGGAAAAGGTGTATTTTTTGTCACGCACAGAAGGGTTAAGAACTGCAGCCGGCGGACCATCAACAACTGGGTCTTGGAAAAAATTAATGATGACTTTGATTTTTGCAAAACAAAAATCGTTTTCTGACAAAACTCATTTTCACATTGGCGCTTAAGTTAATAATCAAAATTGCCGCATTTGGGGATCCGAGGGATGATGGATGCGAGTGATTCAGGAGAATCAAATGCACTCTCAAAGAGTGAATATTTGGCGTCATACCTTGACTTCTAAATCAGTACACAAAAATACTTTTTAGTATCATTGGGACTAAAAACATGTGTAGGTTAAAACATATCAATCTCAAGATTTTAATATATGGCCGATTATGACCTTTTGGGTATTTTTTCAAAAAATTTTTAAAATCAACTTTTGGTATGCAATCACTTTTATTTAAACAAATTAAAAATTGTATCGCTTTGTAGTGTTATCAGTCAATATTCCATTTGCATTGAAAAGTGATAAGTGAAGGAAAAAATTGGAATGCATTAAAATCTAAATAGAACTGTAAATAGCAATTAGTTGCCTTTCAGTTGATTTCCTATATGGTAGAAAATAACAGTTGCAATAATAAATTGTTTTATTTGGCACAATTTTTAAGTTCTTTGTTTATAACGCAATATAAAAAAGAAGAGATTGGTAAAAAGTGTCATTGGTGAGCAAGGCAAGAAAACAACAATAACAAAAGCAAACACTCTTAAAAGACTTGTAATCATATTCGTACTATACCAACATATGTGTGTACGTATGTGTGAAGCAAGTTTCCTAGGGAAGCTTAACTGATTTCAAAATATATACTACACAACATTTCTTTGTTGCGGATTGCGCATGCGCACCTTTGTTTTGTTGTTAAGTTTTCTCCTACACACAATAGATGTTTACACATACATACTGTTGTTACGGTTAATATTTTGTAATATGTAATTTTAAAACACACAGCAACGTTTATATCCCAGTAGAAATTACCTTAAAGGTGATATCAAACATTATAAGAAAAGCAAAGGCATACGTTTCTATATCGAGCTTAAATATCTTTACCTGAGCTCCCTTAGTACGAGTATATAGTTCCACCAGTACTTGCGTACATATAATACCAAACGTTTCTTTACCGAGTATGTTGCATTTGGTGACTTTGGCGAATTTGCTAAAGTTCGGACCTTTGCTCTGCTACCCTAATAAAGCTAACTGGATATAGTACATAGCTATCTTAACATTCATCAATCAGTGCTACTTATGGCTTCCAGCATGTTTGCTTAGCCACTACTCTAACCTAGCCATATTACATTTGCCTCAATAGTTCTTTCACTTTAGCATTTTTTTTTTGTAAATATTCATCCAGTAGGTAGTTGCTTCCATCAACAAACGTTTCCATACTGAATGTGTTAGTTAGTCCGTACTGTCTTAGTCTGTTCGTGGATATACATACATACTTATTTGCCACAATCGTTTTCGGTTGAAGGTCTCACACAAATCTTCCTATATCAAATTCGAGAACACTTATTGTAAGGATAAAAATGTTGGTCGATTCTAGATTACACTATCGGATAAAGGGCTCAGTGATGGTGGAGCTTAAGTTTACAGATATAACCTAATTAATTACATCTAATGTGGATAACCTCTTTTTCATCGTTTGGTCTAAATAGTTTTTTTTTATACAGAATTTCAAAACTTTTACTGGCACAATGGGCACCACACCCTCAAGTTCAACTTCATCTACTTACTTGTTGTAAAATGCTTTACCAAACCAAGTTTGGAGACATTTGGTTGAACAGATTTCTTATCAAAGCGCTTCAAAATATTTGGCTGTAAGTTAAGTGCTGCTCCTTTTCGTTTGATCTCGCTCAGTGAATATTATGTCACCAAACGTTTTCATATAAAACTTATATTGGAGGTGTAACTCCCACTTGTCACTAAGCTTTTCATTACAGTGTTTCATTACATTGAATTTAAAACCCAGCTCCTAGGTCCTTAATTTTTCCTTTTAAAGACCGTTGGAAATGAAATACGTTTCTCTCGAGTAGCACCCTGCCAGACGAGGGCGCTGACAAAACCTTAGGCAATCAAAAACTTTTTCTTAAGGAGGACTGAGGTGACAAGTGGTCATGTGATTTGCCACCACTTAAGTCCGCCACCATCTATATATCGACCCCTGTGGGCGAAACTATCGTATGTGCTAATTTTTCGAAATTGACTTTTTGATGCAAATTTAATCACCTGGTAAAATATTGTAAAATATTGTAGCTGAAACTCTTATAGTTACGCCAAAAATTGACATGGAAATTTTGGTTTAGTACTGCTAGCTAAAGCACAGATAAGTAGAAAAAACCCTTTTCTGTAAAATTTAGTTTTTGGCACATACGATAATTTCGCGCACAGGGGTCGATATGATGAAATATTCATTCATTTTTAAATAAATAAAAACTAAGAGACTTAGTCGCCTATTACATTATTTCCAATTGGGTCTGTCATCGCAGTATGTATTTCCTTTTCATTTAGAATAGACATTACAAAGCGTTGACTCTATGGATGTGCGATTTCTCGATACACGCACCTGTTGTTGTTCAAATTATGGTTTTTGTGGTAACAACTGCTGTTGTTACATCTAACGAACCTTGAAATCACTGTCGTCGTCATCATTTCTTAGGGGTTTTTTTGCATTTTTTTCCACCGTTTTGTAGCGCATCTAAATGTTTTGCCTTTCCTGCAATCACAACAGAAGCATTTTACAACGAAAACGTACTTGAAGTTATGTATTGTTTGATTTTCGTTTTTGTGTTTGAAGTAACTCTTACATGGGGATAGTATTTCGGCTAAATGGAATGGAATACAATGGGTGTGTTTCACGAAACTCATATAGAATAAGCCATATCTATTGATACTTTGGTGTATTTGAGGCTTTAAAGTAGTTTTTTTCGGGATTTGTCTTCTACCTATGCTAACATTTATGTAATCTTAAATGAAGTACATACTTGAAATTTATATACTCGTACATAGTTGACGATCAGTTAAACTGTAGGCGCATATTCATAGTTGTTACTAAGCCAAATTAAGTTATTATACCCTACGCAGAGGGTATACTCACCTTGTCATTCCTTTTATAACGCATAGAAAGTGGCGTGGCAGGTATAGAAAACAGAGGCGTCAATTGGGTAGTGCTAGGGGGGAGGGGCATTGGCCCCAAAGGATTTGATATTATTATTAATTACATCGATTCAATTCAATTCGATATGTTATTCAAACTCTCGCTACCTCCCCCCCCCCCAAAGTTTTTGGTGAAATGACGCATCTGATAGAAAAATATATATGTATATTCTTGATCAGCATCACTACCTGAGTCGGCTTAGCTATGTCCGCCTGCCTGTCTGTTGAAATCGCGTTTATGGGCGAATCGGTTCACGCACACCCCTACCGCCCATACTCTATATATATTTACTTTAGCCCATTTGGAAAAAGTTTCAGCGGTTTTGACGAAACTTGGTGATTTGGTGCAATGTGAACAACCTAGGTTTTAAGTTTTTAGAGGATTTTACAGGATCGTGGACAGCCCCAAATTTTAACCTTTACATTGACAAATCTTGTAAACCGTGCAAGATATTGTGATTGAATTTGGTAAACGGATACAGATCATATATCGCCGGTGCTTGCGAAGAAAATCTTCCGACCGAAAATTGCGGCGAAGAAAATCCCTTTTTAAAAAATGCGGCGAAAAAAATCTTTTTCTGAAATTGCGGCGAAAAAAATCTTGCAGAAAATTTTAAGTGGAGATCAGTTTCAATTTCCGAAGTAAGAGAAATCTGTTTCAACCCTACAACGAAAAATCCAATAAAAATTGTGTATAATTTGCGAGAATCTTTAAAAATTCAATAGATTATAATGATTTGATTGAAAATTATAAGTTTCCCGTGGCTTATCCACAAAAAATACAGCTAACAGAAAAAAAGAAGGAAGACCTTCTTACTATACTAAATAAAAAATGGATTCCACCAATTCATAAAGATTTTTATATGGATATTATCAATTAAATGTATTTATATTTCGAGAACAGTACTGTAAAAGTTTTGGATTTTTTTTTTTTTTTTATTACAACGACTTTGGAAAGATGTCTATAATATTAGAATTTTGTTTCGTTATAAAAAATAACAAATATATATTAACATGTTATATTATTTGTTAATGAAAATCAGTTTATTTATTACTGTAAGAAATGATAAAGATAAAATTATGAATATAAATAATTATTTGCAAAAATACCTTTTTTTTTGAGAAATTTTTCCCTACCCTTAAAAAATACAACATTTTTTACGGCACATTCTGAAAAAAAAAGAGATTTTCTTCGCCGCATTTTGTAAAATAGGATTTTCTTCGAAGCATTTTGTAAAAAGGGATTTTCTTGTCCGCATTTAAAGAAGAGATAGTCTTCGGAGGGACCGGCGATATATTTTGAAATGTGCTAAAATTGGGTTGAATTGGACAACTAGGCGTGGCACTTTTCAACATAAAAGTTTTGACTGTATATCGCGAATTTTTCATTTCTATTCGATTTTCTTTCAACATTTCCATATTCTTTTGACTTTTTTAACATTTTAACTTTTCCTAATATATCCCATGTGTATTTCGACCTCTTTTAACTTTCATCGTTTTTTCGACTTTTTTAACATTTTTCAACTTCTTTAATTTTTTTTTTTTGAGTAGGTACATATCTCAACTTTTTCCAACATTTTTCATATTTTTTGGCCTTTTTCAACAATTTTCAGCATTTTCTATACTTTTTCGTATTTTCCAATTTTTTTTAACTTCTTTCAACAATTTTCAGCATTTTCTATACTTTTTCGTATTTTCTTTCAACTGTTTCAACCTCTTTCAAGCTGTTTACATTTTTTTTTCGACTCATTCAACCTTTTCAATGTATTTTTAATATTTATTTAAAAGGTACTTTCAATGCAGTTTCGGCCTGGCCGAAGATAACACCTTTACTGGTTGTTATTAAGATTCCAAGCATACGTGTATATTAGGGTGATTAAATTTTTTTTTTTGTTTTTTTTTAAGGTGCTGTTGCTTAAAAAGTAAGTTTATGATATGAAGAAAAAGTTCACGAAAATTCAGCTCTGTAACTCAATTTTATAAGGTGGCGCCGGAGCCTGTTAGTTTTACATGTAAATTGTATGGAAAAATTATTTTTTACAAAAAAGGTATCTAAATGAATAGGTGATTAGTGTTGTTGAGCTGAAAAGGGTCGTTTTTCGACGTAATTTCTTACGCTGAATCCGAATCTGGCCTTAGAATTGACCCATCATGTCGGAATCCTGAAATATTTGAGGTTAAGTACCTAAAACATGATGTTTTTTGTCTACTTTCGAGGCCATGTATGGGATTCAAAGAAAGTTGATCTGCTTATTTTTAACAAAAGTTGCATCCATTTCCAGGTGACATGAATTTGAAACCCGTTGGTTAATATTGTTGGGTTGCAACCCTTTGTAGGGGATCCAATTCATGTCACTTTAAAATGGCTATAACATTGCAAGGAAACATCACAGATCACCACTTGAAAGCTCATTTTAAAGGGCAAGGATGACACTAAATGATGCTTTTGTTAAAAATAGGCTGATCAACTTTCTTTGAATCCTATACATGACCTCGAAAGTAGACAAAAAACACGATGTTTCAGGTAATTAACCTCAAATATTTTAGGACTCCGACATGATGGGTCAATTCTGAGGCCAGATTCGGATTCAGCGTAAAAAATTACGTCGAAAAACGACCCTATTCAGCTCAACAACACTAATCACTTATTCATTTAGATACCTTTTTTGTAAAAAATAATTTTTCCATACATTTTACATGTAAAACTAACACGCTCCGGCGCCACCTTATAAAATTGAGTTACAGAGCTGAAATTTCGTGAACTTTTTCTTTATATCATAAACTTACTTTTTAAACAACAGCACCTTAAAAAAAAACAAAAAAAAAAAATGTGAATCACCCTAGTGTATATGCACTATACCACATTAGAAACCATTTCAGTATTTGGTTACTTCCTCTATTCGGCACCTTAGCAGTTTCGCGAGAATATAACACAAGCCAACAGTTACATTTCAGTTAACTGCTTTGTTTAGCCGCAGGTTTTTAATTTAGTAAAGTGCAAATAGCCTAGAGCCGGAGCCGTTCCGCGGGTATTCGCCCCAGGTTCCGCGTTTTTGCAGAGGCCCGCGCATTGAGAAAGAAAACACTCGTTCTTCTTAGGCTTATTAATTAGATATTCAAAATTGTTTTTATGTTCATGGGAAGGGGAACAGATTGTCCCAAAGAAATTCAAGGTACAAGATTAAACACTACATCGACATAAGCCCCGCACTTGCACGGTACGTCCCTGCCTAGCACTATTAACCTTTTTTTTCAAGATCGGTTGACCGTGTCATTTTATATGCGTACTTTAAGACAGAAAAGTATTACACATTACATACGAGTAACAACATTATCATTGTTTGCTCACATAGCTAATAAAAAAAATTTAATTTTTTCAGATGTTATGATGTCAGGAGCAACACCACACAAATATCTTGAAATATGTAAACAAAATTAGTATATATTTTATCATCTGCAAAATAAACTATGTGGCAAAGTTATACTAAATGCTTCAGAAAACTTACCCAGGCTTCATCCCAAAATCATCACCGAAGCAGAAGAAGAGTGAATTCAATATTGTCAGTTTTATTGTTATTTCTCGTGATATGTTTTTATAGCACACGACTGGTCACAGCAGATGGCTGTCCACCATCAGAGGCCATACTACCTTGTCGTTGTTCACTAAGAGGCAAAGAAATACAAATATGGTAAGTTAATGTTTAACACTACACAGAAGGGGAGTTCTTATTGTAAAAACCTATGAAGTATTTGTAATTTTGGGAAGGCTTATAGCAGGTGATTTGTGTTTGGTAAGTGTCGTAGTTTTGAATTCAATATACACAAACAAATTGTCAAAATAACCTGATTTTCGGTCTTATCAGTGGATAGTTTTAAGCCATTTAGCATTTGAAGGCCAGTGAAGATCCAAGCTTTAACTACTTTTTGGATAGTTGGCTTACAAATGGTATTACGTCGCCAGCTTATCTGCATAGGCTAAGGACATTATGTACACCAACAGGAAACAATCCAGAACCTTGGATACCAATTCAAAAAATCAAAATCAAATCAAAAAATAATGTTAATTTAAAGTATACTTGTATTTGATATTTTTGTTAATTTCTACAATTTCCAAACAAACTTTGTTACGGTGTCAATCTTTCTATGATGAAATCGCAAACTTACACGAATATAAATGACACCAGCGTTGCTATATTTGATGAGCTTTTTGAAAAATACCCTGAAAACTTTAAGTAAAAACGGAACTCCTCTTGAAGCGCTCAATATAAGAAGGATTGTATAATTATACCAGAGGTCAGAAAAGTGAGCTAGCGTGCGCTTCTTTGACTTTTCGCTCTAAAATTAGCTTCTGCTCGCCCGCTTCAACTTTTATTTTAAAACTCACTCGAGCTAGAGGAGCACTTGGAGCGCTCCAAGTGATGGGGAAAGGTCGAAAATTAATTAATTTCTAAGTTCCCGCATTCGTCGAATTTTCGAAAAAAAAAATTATTGCATCAAACGATGAGTAAAGGTGCACTCCGGTCAGAAGATCTAATACAATAAGCCAGTTGACGGCAAAAAGTGAAACTCAAATTTTTCCTCACGCTCTCTCACCACTGAGAAAAATTCCTGTATTTTTTAATTTTTTTGCATACATTCCTACAATTTTGATACTGCGTTTGCAGTTCTTCGTTTTCAGTTTTTTTTAATCTATTTGTTACCGAGTGAATAGGAACAAATCATTTAAAGAAAAGTATTTCAAAACTTACGTATTGAAACTATAAAAAATGCAGTTCTTATGAAAAATTATGTATTTCTTTTTTTAATTGAATATGAGACAAGAAATCAATGAAATCGAAGTTCTTTAAGATTTAAAAAATTAAATCAAATAATAAGAAAATTTTAAAATAGGTACTAAAAATATCAATTGATATTGGCATTTCGTGCATGCGAAAAGTGAAAAAGGTAATTAAAAATGGGAATCCATGATAAATTATTATATGAACTAAATAAATAAATAAGTTTTTCATGGACATGAAATGTCCTTCTATCTTCCATTTGTTAGAATCAGCAAGATAAGCAGCTTAAGAAATCGTTTGTCAAAATGCTCTTTTTTGTTTTTATAACCATCGTTCGACCCAATTCTGTTTTGAGTCTAAAATTTAGCACTTCAGTTTCAATTGAAACGTTGAATGAGTTATTTCGCCCTACGCATTTTTTCAACTGCACTGCGATAAATGTATAATGTCAAATAGGAAGAGAAATATTTTTCGCGTAAAATTTTTTTGATTTGTACACAAAGTCAAGATAGATAGACATTTCATGTTCCTCCATAAAAGGTTCCATCCCTGATGAAATTATTTACTTATTTACATATTTTATATAATTACTTATCATAGATTTCTTTTTTTAATTACCTTTGTGCACTTTTCGTATGCACGAAAAGCCAATTTCGATTGATATTTTTTTAGAATTGTCTTAAATTTTTATTTAATTTTTTAAAGCAAGGTGAACTTCAACTTTAATTTTATCTTTTTTTTTATAAAACAAAACTTCATTATTTATCCCAATAAAAATAATAATATGCAGAAGTCGTTTTTAGATTATTTTCCGTGAAAAATGAATTTTCTTGTCTTATATTTAATTAAAAAACATAAATACATATTTTTCATAAAACTGCAATTTCTTGTAACTTCAATATATAAATTTTGAAAGAATTTTCTTAAAATAATTTGTTTCTATCCACCTCAAAAAACTAAAATCGAAGAACTACGAACGCAATAACAAAATTGTAAGAATGTTTGCAAAAAAATTAAAACATACAAGCATTTCTCTCAGTGGTGATTTCCCTCTGTTTTGAGCGCAAGGAAAAATTTGAGTTTCGCTCTTTGCCGATCACTGCTATAATTTGAAAACGCCCGAAAGAGTGATTCTCAATCAAATGTCTAAGTCAGGAGTGTCCAAGCCAATTTTTGACCAAGATAATTTTTTGACCAAAATTAAATTTGTTTCGTCTTTTATTTATTTAAGCAATATTCATGTAGTGACACTGATGATTTCAAATACTATTCAAAGTGAATACAGTGAAAATAGCATAGGATTGGAGCCATTAAACAAGAAAAACAAAAGCTCTACTTACGCAGAGATCATTAATTTTATCCTTATATCCTGAGTCAGATCACGCCAAGTGGCACCCCTTTGTTTTGGAATCAAAAGTCTTATATATCAATCCAAAGTACTTACTAATAGAATATTTCTTCTCAAAGGATTAATCAAAATTTCAATTGCTACTAGCTTTTTTTATGCAATGAAAATTTTCCACAAGTTTCATTAAAAAATTAATTCCTCTTAAAGTTGTAAGCATAAAATTATGAAACTTGGTACACATGTAAGCAACTAATTGCACTTTCTATTCATAATAAAAACAAAATTTTATAATTGTATTTTCACATTTTTTTATAACTATTAAACAAAAAATCAATTATAATTTTGCCTTCTCCATACGAAAACTTAAATTTGTATTTTTTTTATAAGCCTTAAGTATTTAAGATTGAATATATATAAAAAAATTTAAAGGTGCCGTCACTCATTTTAATGAGAAAAAAAAATTATAATGAACGATCTACGACAAAATCCCACATTTCGCTATGCATTTGAATAGAAATAATTCTACAATAATGTACAATGAAAATGCGAGTATTTTTTCTGAATACATGCAATACGTATTTAATGTTTTTTTTTTTTTGTGTAAATACATATGGGCATTTCCATTCAGGCGTTACGTTACGTTTGTACGAAAAAATATTTTAAAAAAAATACAAACTGGCACATTTTTAAAAAGGCTTTTTTATATTTGTATAGTAATTAAGTAGCACTATATTAAGAAAGAAAATTGACCACAAGGATTTCAAGATATAAGCAAAAATGTGCACTGGCGTTACGTTACAAAAAACAGAAGTGGGTTTTTGACTTGGATTACAAAATTGCAAAACTCTGCGAATTGGGTACAGCTTTTAGCATAAAACTTTTTTTAGTAGGACTTGATATAATATAGGTTTATTTTCCAAGTTGTCAAATTTAAAAACTTTTCTCGATTTTTTTGTTATTAGCCTTAGTATCTGACGTTACGTTACTTGGCGTTACGTTACGAAGAACGTCATAAAAAGTTAAAAGTCGAAAAATTTAAAATAAACAAAATATCATACAAGGAAATTATTGACAATTTGACGTTACGTTACACACTTTCGAAATTTATTATAAAATTAACTATTTGTTTAGTAACCGAGTTTTTTATTAAAATTATTTCAATTTATTGACCTTTGTTAACATACAAAATTTCACGCACTTGCGATCGTTAGAGTAGAGATAATGAAAATATATGTTTTTTTTCTGGCGTTACGTTATCTTAGAATTTCATTGAAATCAAATCAAAATTTTACCATTAATTGATATTTGTTTGCTCTTTTGCATTTATTTTACGGTTAGTTGTCATTCTAGCCAAGATTTTGCGATAAGAATGCAAATCAAATAAGTAAGGATTACTTGTAATTGTAATTGAAAAAAATGTAATCCAAAAATTCCCAAGTCTGCAAAATACTCCCATTTTCATTGTACATTATTTTTAAAGAATTATTTCTATTCAAATGCATAGCGCAAAGTGGGATTTTGTCGTAGATCATTCATAACAAAATTTTTTTTCTATTGAAATGATTGACGGCACCCTTAATTTTTTTACATATATTCAATCTTAAATATTTAAGGCTTATAATAAATACACAAATTTTAATTTTGCGTTTGGAGAAGGCAAAATTATAATTGATTTTTTGTTTAAAAGTTATAAAAAAATGTGAAAATATAACTATTAAATTTTGTTTTTATTATGCATAGAAAGCGCAATTATTTGTTAACATGTGTTCCAAGTTTTATGATTTTACGTTTACAATTTTAAGTGGAATTAATTTTTCAATTAAACTTGTCAAACATTTTCATTGCATAAAAAAAGCTAGTAACAATTGAAATTTTGATTAAGCCTTTGGGGTAAATTATTATATTAGTAAGAACTTTAGATTGTTATATCAAACTTTTAATTCCAAAACAAAGTGGAATTTTGGGTGCCCACTTGGTGTGATCTGACTCTGCTTCCTTTGTGTACAACAAGAAAATGGAAACATAATTTAAAAATAAAAAATTAAATGGCAATTTTTTTCTTAATTCTTTACTCAAATTTCGAAGGATTAAAATTTTGAAGCTGGGACGTTATTTTACAAACTGAACGAATTTTGACGAAATTTTGACCGACACATTTTTGATTTGGCTGAAATTTTTATGGGTTCTGTATCGAAAAAGAAGAGATACGTGTTCGAGGACTTTTTTGAAAAAATTTTTTTTTTACAAAATAGAGCGAACTTAAATTTTGAGAATTTCGTGATTTTCTAAATGTTTTGTTTTATTTCCACAAAATTATACTTAAAATATTTGCAAAAGAATAGTCTTTCATTTTTAATCTAAAAAATATGAAAAAGAAAGATATTTTCATTCAAATGGAGCAATTGAAATTTAGTAATTTTTAAAAAAGACCAAAAAAGTCAGTTTTTTGGACTTTGAGCACTTGAAACACCATCAAATCTTATCTGATTCCGACAAAGAGTATATTGTTAGAAAGGGAATACAAATATCTTTTGAATGCCGAAAAGCGTTTTTGAGTCGCAAAAAATATTCATGGAGATATGGCCAAATAAATGAAAAAAGTGCAATAAAGGGGTTTATCGGGGATATCTCGAAAACGATTCTTAAGAAAAAAAATTTGTTTGCCATTTTTGGAATCTACGCCCCAAAATACATAGAAAAAAGTCTATGAGAAACTAGATCTCGAGATGAATCCCAAATTTGTAAACTAGTGTAGAATACGCCGCACTTAAATTAATTTATTTCTAATAGTAATAATAGTTTGCCCATTAAAAAAAATACATTTTCGATAGGAAATTTGACGTAGAGCACGATGGTCATATTAAAAATTTGATACAGGGTGGGAAAAATTATTAAAAATTGATTTAAATATTTTAATTGTTTATAACAATATTAATTTGTTAATAATTTTTTAATAAATAATTTTTTTTTAAGTTCGTTCTCTTAGCTTTAAAATGAAAATAAAATCAATTTTCTAGCTTTAAAAGAACCGGGGTTATGAATTTTTGAAAGTGAGTCTCCATGCCAAAAATCACGAAATTCTCAAAATTTAAATTCGCTCTATTTTGTAAAAAAAAAAAATTTCAAAAACATCCTCGAACACGTATCCCTTCTTTTTCGATACAGAACTCATAAAAAAAAAAAATTTCAGCCAAATCAAAAATGCGTCGTCCGAAAAGTGTTCGGTTTGTAAAAGACCGTCCCAACTCTGGTAGCAACCCTAGCAGTTTTGTTTTATTTATTTTTTTGCTTGGTTGATGATATACTCGAAACAGAGTCAATTCACACTATAGATATCTTTAAAGGAGTTCAACAACACATTCTTTGAAAGCCCCCATAAGAACGAGGTGTACCGTCCCACTCTTGCTTTACTAGCGATTGTAGCTCATTAGAAAGAATAACCCATATATGTACATATGTATATATCGGTAATTTTTTTTAAATAAATGCACCCTTTGTATTTTTTTTGTTTTTATTTATTTTAACATTTTTTGAAACGAAATACTTCTAGGCGGAGAGCTCTCTGTAGAAAATTCGACTATATAAGATCACAGGATGGGATGAACGGAAAAAATAGAGATACATTTTAGTGAAACTAACCAACCAGAGTTGCCTTGCCAAAGCCCGTCCTGATGTCCGAAAATACCCGAATATTGGTCAATTTTGTTAATTTAATTAAGAGTGTATAAGATTACAGCTTGAACTGTATACCAAATGATAGCACTCGGAGAGCCTAAATAGAATATATAAGGTTGCAATGTTGAATCATGCCCCAAACATAGGTTGTCACCGGTTTTTTGGGTTAATATTTGTTAATAAAGATTATAGCTTGAAATGAATGCCAAATGACAGAGTTTGAAGAGCCTAAATATAAGATATAGGGTTGTATTGTCGAATCCTGTCCTAAACCTGGATTTTCACCCGTTTTTGTGTCCAATATTTCTTAAATGGGTGGCAACTCATGTGTGGACGAGACAACCCTGTATATTCTATTTAGGCTCTTCGAGTTCTATCATTTGGCAAACATTTCAAGCTCTACTCTTTATTAACAAAAATGACTTAAGAGACCGATGGCAACCGATTTTTTAAACTTAATTCAACTTGGAGGACTAGCATGATATAACTATTTAAAAAATTAAATTGTAATTATTTTTCATTTGTTGAGAGAAAAAAAAATTTTTTAATACACTTCGAAAGCTAACATAACAAAGTGTAATAAAAAATAGATAATACATTTTTAGTATGAGAAGATTGAAGAAAAAATGGAGTTACAGACTTTTAACATTGCACGACACATACATATATAATTCCCTTTATCTTCTAGGTGTTCACACAGCAACTTACCGCAAATTATGGATGGCATAAAAGCTGTCGAAAGAAATATTAAATCTCCAATTGATGAACTGGTGCTGGAAAATAATCAACTGCCTGCACTGCCAGGACGATTTTTTGGCACACTTCAAATAGTACGTCTGATGTTGCGCTACAATAGTATCGAACGCGTCTCTAATGGCTGGTTAAATGAACTGGAGAATAGTTTAGTTGAGATTTATATTGTAGAACCGCAACTACGTAGCATACCGGTTGAAAGTTTAAATGGTATGATTAATATGATTGCCATTACCATTCAAAGTGATGAACTCAAACATCTACCCGACTTTTCGGGTCTTCTGAGTCTCACCTATTTGAGCGTACAGAGCAACGCTCTCACGGAACTACAACCGCATTGGTTTCACCATTTGCCAAAGGTACAAAATATACACATAACCGGCGGCAAACAACTGCAACGTTTGGAGACTGGACTCTTCGATGGTTTGATATCTTTGCGTAACATAGATTTAAGTCGCAACGCTATCAATTGGATACACCTGCGTGCACTAACACGATTACCGAATTTGGTGAGTCTAAAACTCAGTTACAATGAAATAAGTGATGTTGGCATGATTGGGCGCATTGTTAAGGACTTAGAGAATCTAAAGAAGTTGCGCTTGGATCATAACATTATTAATATTGTGGAAGATGGTTCATTTGTAGACTTGCCATATATATCCGAATTGCATTTAAATGATAATCGCATCACGGAAATACAATATGGGGCTTTTTTACGCACACCGATGTTGCGTACAATCTATCTGCATAACAATCACATTAAGCGGATACATCCGGAATCATTTTTACAAGCTTCTGGAAGCGGTGTTGAAACCGTTTACATTTACAATAATCAAATAGATAATGTGAGTACTTTACGCTCGGTTTTAGATGCCCTACCAGCTTTGCGTTTTCTCGATTTAAGTCAAAATTATTTAACGCAACTACCGTTTGGAGCAATACGTGGCCATGGCACATTAGAACAATTACATCTGAATAATAACATGTTGCGCATAATTGAACGTGATGCTTTAATGGCCATGCCTGCATTGCGTGAGTTACGCATGCGCAATAACAGCCTGACAAGCGAGTTACCCATGCCTTTTTGGAATTTACCTGGGCTCAAAGGCTTAGATTTGTCGTTGAATCAATTACGTGTAGTTGATTCTTTTTTACTAGCCGGCTTGCCATCGCTGCGTCGTTTGGATCTAAGTGAAAATGGACTTGCCAAATTAGATCCGACCACTTTTATACACAATCCCATGCTGGAAACACTTAACATCTCAGCTAATGAGCTGACAGAAATACATCCGGCAACTTTTCGGAATTTAGATCGTCTCTTTGAGGTAGACGCCAGTAATAATCAACTTAAAGCACTCATACCTGGATTGCCTAAAATTGTGGAACGTATATCGCTACGCGGAAATACGATATTATCGCTTGCCGCTATTGAAAAGTCTTTAAGTTTGCCAAACTTACGTATGTTGGATTTGAGTGAAAACCATTTAGAGCTTCTGCCCAAATATGGTTTTCAGGGTACACCACAACTGCGTGTACTCAGTTTAGCGCGTAATCGTTTGCGCTCACTTGAGGATACTACATTTATAGGTGCACAACGCTTAGAATTATTACATCTGCAGGATAATACACTGCAACGTGTTGATGAGCGCACCTTTCTGTCGTTGCCAGAACTACGCAATTTGAATATGCAAAGCAACAAACTGGAATCTATCACAGATAATATGTTCTCAAATAATTCCCGCCTAGAGCAACTGGATCTTTCACAAAATTTAGTACGCACAATAGCGCCTGCTGCCTTTGAGGCGCAGCGATCGCTAGAGTACTTAGATTTATCTGGAAATGCACTTTCTGATATATCTATTGGTTTGTCGAACTTAGCGAATCTACGTGATATTGATTTAAGCTACAATCAAGTGACACGCGTTCACGCTGATGTCGTGTCCGCTTGGCGAAATGTTGTGGAAATACGTCTTTCCAATAATGTTATTGTTGAGCTCAAACATGGCACATTTCGTAATCTGCCAAAGCTACAGTATCTTGATTTGTCAAGCAATGAGATTAGCTCTGTGGAACCTGGCGCACTAAAGCATCTACCCGATTTACAGGAGTTCGTGTTGGCTGACAACAAAATTGTTGAATTGAAAGATCACGTCTTTGAGGATTTACCCAATCTTTTGGCTTCACATTTTCAATATAACACGTTACGTTATATATCACCAGAAAGCTTTTACAACTCTCCATCGATGGTGTTCCTTAATTTATCCAATAATAACTTTCACAATATGGAAAATATTGGTTTGCGTAGCATGCGCAATTTAGAGGTGCTAGACCTATCAAGTAATGGCGTTAAGATGGTGTCTACGATGCCCTTAAAAGCACTGAATTGGCTGGTAGAACTGAAAATCGATAATAATCAGATTTGTAAAATTCAGGTATATAGAAGTTATAGCTACATGTATTTTCGTTAAGCATTTATTTTACAAAATTTGGTATCTTCTAGGGTTCTCCATTCGAAACAATGCCACGGCTGCGAGTTCTTTCGATGCGTAATAATCGTCTGCGTAAAATACAGGAGCGAACATTTCGAAATTTACGTGGTAACATTGCTATTTTGGATGTGGATGGTAAGTTTTGTAGAAAAATATTCAATATATACTAAGACAAATGAAAATTTAAAGTACATAAGTATATGCCTCGAGATTTTTTCAAGTTATTGCTCATTTGAAGACAAAATTAATCTTTGGATGTTATCTATGTCCTTAAAGTACTAATTAATGCATTGTAGTTCAGGTGGTTGAATTCAGCACTATACTAAATGAATCTAATCTACATTAAATTATTCTAAATTAACCGATAGTAACCCGAAAATAATTTTGATTATGGTTTTTGGCTCTATTGTGAAAAGACGGTAGGTTAGGTTAGGTTCAAAGGGTCGATTACATTTAGCAAGTTTCACTCGGAGGCAATTTGCCTATTGTGATACCCTACATATATATATGTAGTTCCCTCCTTTATCCTCTAAAATCTCATTGACTGGGCATGAACCACCCAGAAGCCTTGGTAAAGTTGAGGATGCTGGTAAGCTCCAACTTGGCTAGTTCTTCAAGACCAACAAAGAACATAGAACCAAAAAATTTGGTTCGTTTCCTAATTAGGTCCAGGCATACGCAGAGTAGATGCTTAACCGCCTCATCCTGTTCTTTGTCTCCACAACTCCTGCAGAAATCTCTGAAAGAGGCACCATATTTGGCGGTCCTGTCAAGACTCCTACAACAGTCCCTAAATCCACACTGCTGAGCCTTAAGAGAATTTATGTATTTCCTAGATTTAGTCCAGGCCACGTGTTTCGAGACGATCTGCATCCGGCGGTAAGGTTTCACCTTCTGTTCGTTTGTTTCTTGGTTATGTCCTCTATCCGATAGTGTAATTCCGCCAGCGGTATCCTAAGACCTATCACTTGTTGATTCTCCGGTTGTTATGATCCTATTTTGGCACATTAGTCAGCTTTCTCATTTCCGGAAATACTTTTGTAACAGGGGACCCAGCAGAGCTCTGTAGTATGCTGTCGGATTGAACGTAGTGACTCCCTGTAGTGTTTACGATTTTGGCGTCTAGTGCTTTGATCGCTGCCTGACTGTCCACACATATGGTAATGATGGAGAGAGTAAGCTCCCTGTTCCGTATTATCTGTGTGGCTTGGTCTATTGCATAGATTTCAGCTTAAAAAATGCTATAATAATTATGTAGTCTGAAATACAACTCCCTGCCCATATTTTCCGAGAAAGCAAACGCTCCTACGCTATATTCCATCTTGTATCCAACCATGAAGAAGGTTAGCTCCTTTCCTTCCAGAACGGTGCCAGAGACGGTAAGTATTCAAGTTTTTTTTTTTCAATAGCGGGCACTTTTGAATGCTTTCTGTACACAGCCATTGTTTATAGCATATTCCCACTATCTTTCGCTTGGCAGAACTTGAAACTAATATATACATTGACATGGAATTTGTTTTTGTATACTTTCAATGTCCATGGACATTTGTGTTCACCTATCATTATCGATAGTCAATGTTGTCACATACAGTAATAATCTGAAAACATAAAAAGCTCAATAATATTCAAAAAAATTCCATCACTCACTGCTTCTAAAGACATTACTTTTCATAAGTTTCTTTTTGATAAAGTAAAGAATACCATTGAGCTAGGTCGCGAACGGCATAAGTATGTTTTAAGCATCATACTTATGACTCATCCAGGTCCTTGGAGGTCTTCGATAATATAATTTGATGTGGGGCTTGCAAATAAGTATATTTTGAGAGTTTTATTATTGTGCTTTTTCGATTAAATCTGTATATTTTTACTCTCTCATTATAATAGGAAATCCAATTGACTGCTCCTGCGATATGCAATGGTTGTCTGTGTGGCTACAAGAAACTAATTTTCCCTATCCCGGACCAAGATGCCAGGACGGTCGTCTATTACGCAGCGCACGCCTGGAGAAAAGCCTCTGTAGTACAAGTGGTGACTATGGTGATACCAATCAGCGTACTGGCGGCAATTTGGCAACTGATAGTGGCACTAGCGCAGATAGCGAAAATCATCTGCCATTACTTAATGAACATGGTGATGTTTTTAATCGCCAACTTAATATTGACGATTTTAATGACGAATGCAATGTAGCAACACCAGTTGGACTGCAGCCACCAGCTGAACGGCCTTTAGCAGGCGAAAGCGAATATTTTTACGATCAATATGTTGACTATGCGCCAGCGAATGAAACAAGCAGCGCTACCTCAGCAACATCTAGTTTCTCAACGATTGCACCGAATAGCCTAGATTCCGTCCTTAGCCATGATAGAAAACCCATAACAACGTCTGCACCTGTAAGCCCTAATATTGATCTTAACAATACGATACTGAATACGAATTACTTTAAAAAGCGTCCAGGACTAGCTTCAGCACCACAATCTTCTTCACCATTTACATTTTTTGGTTACCCTATACCAACCCTGAGCATTGGTCGCTTTTTCGGAGCTGGGCAGCGTGGTCGAAAAGATCGCGGTGAAAATGCAGCAACAGTTACAACACGTTCATCCGCAACAACGCCTAGACAGTTACCACCGCTGCATACACAGTCTGCCATCAGTCAACGCGGTAAAGTGCGAATGTATCAGCCAAATAGTGCTGAATTTGAAAAGTATCTCAATCAGGATGGTACACAATATCATGATGTCACTGCCAGAAGTCACTTTGTTGAATCCGCCTCAGATGAGACAACTAGCAATGAGGCAACAACGAGTGTTTTTAAAACAGCATTTCGTGAACCAGCCAGCGTAGAACATGGCGGATTTCGCCCAATTGTACCTGAGCATGTCGGTGGTTTTATGCCCGTGCATGATCCTCAGTCGCGACGTGGTCATATACAAGCTGTACGAACTCCAACAACAATAACGCCACAACCAGACAACAACGAACGGAAGTTAATACCCGTAGTAACAACAGCGCCGGAAACGCCAAAAATGTTTCAAAATAAGCTGCCTAACTATTTAGTAAAACCAACTAAAGCTCCAAATGATATCGAAACTCATACATATTACGTCACTGAAGCTTACACAGAAGCGACGACGCCAGCACAACATCGTATAACTGCACCGCCTTACTACACATACATCACAAAACCGACGTCAAGTACAGCGGAAAAAGCTACAGCAACTACAAGCAGAATTCCTACAAAAACATCAACGACAATATCAAGCTTGGTAGATCATTTGGACTCAGAATTCTATGATGACGATGACAACGAAGACTTGGAAGCGCAATCAGTTGGTATGCTTAAGCCGCCACCACTACCAGTAGAAACGACCACAGCCGAAACTATTCTTCTTATACCACCAGCTGAAGAACATGTTGAACAATTTAAGCGTAATTCTTGGGTCACTAGTATACCAACGACTATAACACAGTCGCCCGCACTGAGAGCATCTACAAATCAAGTTTTAACAACTTCAGCCACTACACAACGTATTCCCAAGCCTGCTGTACCGCTTGGTTCAAGATCTTCTGCTGGTATTGGCGGCGGCGGTCGTTCAACTATAACGAAAATCTTTACACCAGCTACACTAAATCAGTATTTACCAACAGCTGAGGAATACTATCGCACTACACCGTCCAGTTCATATGGTCCAATTCATGATTCCAGTGAAGAACTACTGCAATTGACTGCTGATGCACAAAAACGCGAATTTCATATTTTAACTGATGATAATGAAAAACACGATCACTTGAAACCTTTGCAAGTCCGAAAAGATGGCATGGACTGGTACTATGAGAGCTTTAAAAAACATACCACATCGGGAGGTAGCTATGGTGATGTCGCTGCCAACAAACGAATACCCTCGGGCAGCTCACTGCGTAGTGGAGACTTCCCAAAACACAGTGGTGTAGCAATGAAATCGAATTTAAGAATAGGATATATTTGGCAATTTGTTGCAGGTGTAATTTTGTACACATTGTTATAAGACTACAACTTTGTTTTATGAAATTAAGTTATATAAAACCAATAAAATGTATTAAAAAATAAATTTTACAAGATATGACAAAGCAGATAACGATTCAGTTGAGCGACCACAAAATTATGCAATCTATAAATCTTCGCAATTGAAGTTTAGCATTTTTCTGAACACCAGTGGCTAAGCGTGAAGGTTTATTTAAATTGATGCCAAATACTGAGTAACCAGTTTTTGATTCTGAAAAAATATGTAATCAAAAAAAAAAAAAAAATAGCTCGGATCTGGTTTCGGAGATGTAGCCATCGTAAGTTGCGTGTATAGCTTTTATAAGAAGAAACGGTATATGAAAGTTAATTTAATAAGGTATAAAATTGTGATGTTAATATTCGAATTCCTTGTTTAGTTTTCGAGATAATAAGATTTATGAAAAAAGTTGACTTTTTTAAAAAAACCTGTTATTTTTTCCAAAAAATTTATTATTAAGGTATAATTTTTTTACCATGTTTAGAAAGCTTAATTCTTTAACATTATGTATCATTTTTACCACATTTTTTATACTGACTAATTTTTTACTAAAACAAAAAAATACAGGGTGTTTTTTTTAGAGGTATAGAGCTTCGAATTGAAATAAAACACAAGAAAATCGTTTTAATGTCCATCAATTTGGCTTTATTGGAAGGATAATTTTATGCCATTAATGTTTAAATATGATTTCGGGCATGTGGCCGCCGCGGCTGGCTCGAATAAAGCCAATTCTACAGGTCCAATTTTGAACCACTTTTTCAGCATATGGGGCCGTATGTCGGCAATAACGCCACGAATGTTGGCTTCCAAATCCCCTAACG
This sequence comes from Tricholauxania praeusta, assembly GCA_949775025.1. NCBI lineage: Eukaryota > Metazoa > Arthropoda > Insecta > Diptera > Lauxaniidae > Tricholauxania > Tricholauxania praeusta. Next base: position 68,548,223 of record OX459028.1, read on the forward strand.
TTTCTGGTTTGTTGGCGTAGACGAGCGACTTCACATATCCCCAAAGAAAATAATTCAATGGTGTCAAATCACACGATCTTGGTGGCCAATTGACATTTCCATTCCGCGAAATTATGCGCTCATCGAATGTTTCCTTCAATAAATTGATTGTGACGTGCGCTGTGTGGCATGTAGCGCCGTCTTGTTAGAACCACAACTCATCCACATTCATGCCATCCAATTCGGGAACAAAATAGTCGGTTATCATGGCTCTATACCGGTCGCCATTAACGGTAACTGACTCTCCAGCATTATTTCGGAAGAAGTATGGCCCAATGACTCCACCAGCCCATAGAGCACACCAAACAGTCAGTTTTTGTGGATGTAATGGCGTCTCAAGGGTCTCATGTGGATTCTCTTCACTCAAAATGCGGCAATTTTGCTTGTTGACGTAGCCATTCAACCAAAAATGAGCCTCATCACTGAACAAAATTTTGCGATGAAAATCAGCATCGAGATCAATCTCATTTTCGGCCCATACACCAAAATCACGACGCATTGCATGGTCTCGCGGCTTTAATTCTTGCACAAGCTGGATCTTGTAAGGTCGCAAGCCAAGATCTTTGCGCAAAATCTTCCATAAAGTTGATGGACAAAGCTCCAATTGCTGTGCACGGTGGCGAATCGATTCATTCGGGTCCTCTTCAACATTTTGCTCTACAGCGGCAATTGTTTCTTCGGTGCGCACTGTTGGACGTCTCTGCGGATGCGTATTATCACATAGAGTTAACGTAGTGCGAAAACGACCCATGGTTAACCGAATTAATTGCTCTGATGGACGATTATGTCGACCATAAAATGGACGGAGCTTGCGGTAAACTTCGCGAACTGAACCATTATTTTCGAAAAAAATTTGCACGATTTGCAAGCGTTGTTCTTTTGTCAACCTGTTCATGATGAAATGGCAAACCAAACTGAACATAAATGACATTAGAGTTGCCAGATTTGACCATAAAATGCCAGTTTTATCTCTATTCGAAAAACAAACCTCTAAAAAAAAACACCCAGTATTTGTTAATTTTTTTGAAATCTATATAATATAACATACATATGTATATGGATAGTATATATGGACTAATATATATGGACTATATAAGACAACAACTACTACAACAAAAAATACAAGGCATTACTATCGATACTGCGGCACTAAAGCTGAATCTATCATGTCAGTGTTATCTTTTGGTACACTTTTTTAGTATTTAATGTACACTTTTTTAGTATATAGGTGTTTGTTCTATAGATGTGCAGTAACAGTTAACATAGACCTATGATTTCCCCATACAAAATGCTTTAACGCCTAATGGGAAAAAAACGCTGTCACTGCTGAGCGGCCTCACCAATTTTGATGAAATTTGATATGGACCGATTTTGAAAAAATTTAGTTTGGATACAGATTGATCCCTCAACAAGATATCTAAAAACTCAAAGTTCTTTTGGTGGACGTGGTACTGCTCCTAACACGAAAATCGTTTTCACTGCTAAGCTAATGGACCGATATTTATGGAATTTGATACAGAGATAGATTGAATCTTGAGCAAAGGTATTCAATTTAAAGTGGACGGTGCCACACCCCCAATAGGAAAATATGTTTTCTCAGCTAAACCAATGGACAGATTTAGGTGAAATTCGATATGGAGATAGATTGCACCCTAAGGAAGAGAAATATTAGCAAATATATAAATAAATGAGTATTATAACTAAATACTTTTGTAAAACGGTGCTGTAAGGGCCGTCCATTAATTTCGTGAGGTATATTTTTGAAAGTATGGATCCTTTCCCTCCCCCTCTTAGTGAGATTTGGTGAGTTCGGACGAGAACCCCTTCTTTTTGTGAGACTTGCCTCATAATGTTTAAAGGTTATCTGCAACAATGCATACACTCAACGTTAAAAAGTTGACGTTAAATTTTCATTAGCACCCCTACCCTTTGGTGAGATTTTGCCGGACCCCCTCTTCCACTATTTTGGCTCACGTAATTAATGGATGGCCCCTACACAATAAAATAATATGCATACATATTTGCGCATACATAGTTATTATGAATTTACAACTTTGAAAATCGATATGGATTAAAATAAAATAGTGATTCCATTATCCGGGATGAGCTCGGTCACAACCTTCACGGATAATCGAAGTTCAACTGATTTATTTTGAGTTACAGTTGCGATTCAACTTATTTTTGTTGTGTTGTGCCATGTGCCAACTTGGCACGAATTATAAGCATAACATAAGCTTTTTTTTAATGCACTAAAAACATTTTTTTTTTTGCTAGGCGAACATTGAAAAAAACTATAAAGACCAATCCAATTATGAGGTTAAAAAGGTCAATAAATGAAGTATAAAATCCAGTGGGTAATTCATTTTACCAAACTTTTTAAAGCTGAATAATGGCATTTGAAGTAGTACATACCTTACGATTTCTCAAATTTTCAAAGACCCATATTATGTAAGCCAATGTTTCCATTATAAAAATATTTTGTTTTTGTGTCAAAGACATATACAGGTACAACATATTCAAATAAATCTAAAATTGGAAACATGACCCCATTTTCCCTGTCCGCTTCGCGTGAAATGCCCGATATTTGATTTACTGAAATAAAGTTTCTAATATACATATTCCTAATGTATTTAAGACCTTACATTTTTTCCCCCTCTCAAAAAATGGTGTTTCTAAGTATTGTCAATTATTTTGCAGAAGCCGGATACTACAAAGTGCATTTTCATAATTTCAAAAATCGAACTATTGTCAGGTTCTACCAAACAAGTTTTTTTATTTTCAATTTAGAAATTGAAATTCAACGATTGATCTATTCTAGGTTAACTTACATTGGTTCGGTGCGTTAAGTTGACAAATGCTAGTTTTGAATTTGAGGATTGGGAATTTTAATTTCAAACCCTCAGGTTCACTATGTTATATCAATTGCTACGTTTCAATTTGCTTATTTGAAACGAAAAACTATTGTTTGTCTATCTTTTTGTGAATTACTATTTGACGACTATTCTGGCGACTTCAAATTTAAGCATGTTAATTTGAGGCGATTTTTTTTTTTTTTTTCTGTTACTGAGCACATCACATTCTATGGACATCAATGACAAACTGGTTCATTCATTTATTCGTTTTTTATTCTTTTCAATTTGGAGAAGGAACGTTCCCCACTGCAGCTAGTTACCATCATGGTTAAAAATATTCTCAATGCGATTTCTACATTTGGAAATGTGTCTTCAATTTTGTTTTCTTTCAAAAGTTGATATATTTCCAATAGTTCCCTCATTTTCACCGCGAACAGTTTTCAAGTGTTCTTTTTTAAATGCAGACATTCCATTTTTAACTCTTTCTCATTCACATCTTCATAATAAAATTTAGCAATTCACTTTGTCTCAACTCTTCAAAATTCAGAGTATTCAAGCGAAATAATAGATTAAACGGTTTGTTATTGTTCTTTTTCGAACGCATCGATCGCGGGGCCCTGGGCACTTGCCCAGAGTGCCCAATGGGAAAGAGGGGTCTGTGTATGGCGACTTCGTGTCCAAGTCATCTGGCATGCCTGTCCATCCCAGCTCAACAAAAAAACTTCACAAACAGGATCGTGACCAGCGATGCCGGAAAATTATTATTATGTTGGGCCATTTTGCGCACCAAATTAACGAAGTTGGGGCCTAATGATGAAGTAATGTTTAGGAGGATTAAATCCACCTACTTATAGGAAATTGTGTATATTATTAGCTTATTTTTAAGAAAATTAATCTGAAATTGAGCTTAATTACTTAACACCATTAACGCCGTTTGGGTTTTGTGGAAATGTATTGAATGGAGAGTTGAAATGTACCTTGTTCGTTCGGTATAGCAAGCTCAGCTTGTGCCTAGGAGTGGTTGTTCACCCTTTGACACATTCGATCAATAAAATGTGTATACTGACAAAAAAAATCTATAACAAAAAAATATAAATTCGACATAAGCACAAAAATAATAAGAAAAATTGATTCGCGATCATACACACATACATACATATATTTGCAAGGCCTGTTATGGCTTTTCGCACACCCTCCCTACCATGGTGGCTGACTAAAATTTTGTCACCCCAAAGTCTGAACAAAATTGTTTTCAAAACATTCCTTCTACCAACTCATCATCTGTAACGAACCCGCAAACCTCCCCAAAATATGCGTTCAGCCGCTTGTGCTTTGTTGCAAAAAAAAAAAAAAAATATTATCCAAAAATAATATTTATAGAAAAAGTATCCAACAATCATCAAGATATTTTTGTTTCATTTTTTTTCCACCCTAAATTTTTCCCTACGTAAAAAAAAAAATAAAAAAATTTCGTTCTAATTGAATAATTCTACAAATTTATTGATGTCAATTTTTTTTTGATAACTTAACTTAAACATATATAATTTCTTTTAAAAAAAGCTGACATAAAAAAAAATTTAGGCCTAGTTCTTAAATATTAAACTCATATTGAAGCTAGATTAATTTCTTTTCTTATTTTTAACACTAAGTAACCCATACAACTTTTTGGAATCTGATCTCTATATATTTATTTTTTTTACTAATTGTATTCAGGTTATTCTCCCATTACCTACCTCGAAGTAGCTACTTGGAGTGGAACTAATGGTATAAAAAATATTAACTCACTTATTCAAAAAAATCCTAACAAATAGTCATAATTCTAAAAAAAAAAAAATAAAATAAATAAATCAGTATTAATCTTTTACGAAAACCGGACTAATATTGCAATTTAACGCTTTAATTTAATTTTTACTATCTTTTTCTAATACATATCGCTACCTCAAAATACGGATGTCGTAAGTGAAATTTTTCGATTTTGAGATTATTACATATTCATAATAAACTTCGCACGCCCTTTCTAATGGTATTATCAGTTTCTCCCTAAGACTTTTAACTTCCCAGATAATCAGCATGCATTTTATCGTAGATGGATTAGCTTTTTGGTTGATCAGAGTAAAGTTTCTGACTGCTTCCACCTGGAGATTGCCAGAGCGATCTCTGAGCCAACCATTAGCAAGTTGACACACAGCCTCCAAGCGGCTCCATCTGGGTAGATATCTCCGCATCCGCTGAGATAGTGAGCGAATGTGTGCAGCGTGTCCTCCCTGGAAGTAAACTGGGTTGTGCGCAGGGTTTGGTACCCGCCACGTAAAAAAAAAAACATTCCAATGAAGACTAAAAAGCCTCGGATACAGAACCCCTCAACGTTGACGACCACTGCAAACGAAAAAAGGACTATGATTTAAGGATATGCACCTGGAATATCCGGACCCTCAATAGGGAAGGTGCCTCTATCGAATTGGCGGATGCCCTCGGAAAAATTAAGGCTGACATCGCTGACATCACCGCCATCCAGGAAATAAGATGGATAGGACAAGGTTGCTAACCAAGCAAGTTGCGATATCTACTACAGCTGCCATGCGGAGAGGCGCGAATTGGGATGCGAATTCGTAGTAAGCAAGGGACTTCGCCACCATATCTCCAGGTTCACACCTATGAGCGAAAGGTTGGCTACGATCCGCGTCAAGGCTCGATTTTTTTAAGATCAGCTTGATTTGTGCTCACGCCCCGAAGGAGGAAAAGGACGATGCTGTCAAAGATGCCTTCTATGCGAGACTCGAGGAAGTATACGACCGCTGCCCGGCCCACGACGTTAAAATTGTACTCGGGGACTTCAACGGAAAGGTCGGAAGAGAAGGTATATTTGGCCCCACTGTCGGCCAGTTCAGCCTTCACGAGACCACCTCAAACAACGGTCTACGGCTGATCGACTTCGCCGCGGCGCGAAACATGGTAGTAAGTAGCACCAGATTTCAACACCTCGATATCCACAAGGCCACCAGGCTGTCCCCTGATCAGAAAACACGCAACCAAAACGATCATGTTGTGATCGACGGAAGGCATGCTTCCAGCGTGCTAGATGTTCGTACGTTCCGGGGAGTCAATATTGACTCCGATCATTATCTTGTTGCAGCCAAGATACGCATGCGGCTGTGCAATGCAAAGGATGTACGCTCTGGTACGCAACGAAAGCTGGACGTCGCAATCAAGAAAGGAAGAGAAAGGAAGAGAGGCGCCTTTTCAGACGCAAGAAACGAGAGCAGGAAAGGCACGAGCGTGAGAAACTCAAAGTGTTACGGGGCAGGAATGATGCTCGAAAATTTTACCAACAAGTCAAGCGTCTGACCCAAGGTTTCAAGCCCGGAGCATCTACCTGTAAAGATGAATCTCAGTGTCCTTTGTCCTGCACTGAAGAAAGGTGACCCGACAGTCTGCGCTAACTACCGGGGAATCAGTCTTCTTGACATCTCTTACAAGGTCCTGTCGACTGTACTGTGTGAAAGACTTAAGCCGTTTGCCAACACACTGATTGGGCCTGTATGCCACCATGTCTGAGTTCGGTATACCTGCGAAGCTGGTGCGACTTTGCAGAATGACGTTGAGCAACACAGCCAGCTCCGTCAGAGTAGGAAGGGACCTCTCCGAACCATTTGATACCGAACGAGGTTTCAGACAGGGCGATTCACTATCCTGCAACCTCTTCAACTTTGTAATGGAAGAGGTGTTGCGAAGAGCTAGTGTACATCGTAATGGCACTATTTTCTACAAAAGTGTCCAGCTCCTTGCATATGCCGATGATATTGATATCATTGGACGTTGTAAGCGAGATGTTACTGATGCGTTCTCTGCTATCGAAAAAGAGTCAGCGAAGGTGGGTTTGACGGTGAACGAGGGCAAAACAAAGTATATGCTGTCCACAAACAGGGAGACGTGGTGTATTGGATCCTATGTTACTGCGAACAACTATACTTTCGAAGTTGTCAAGGAATTCACCTATCTTGGCACCGCCGTGAACACTCAAAACGATGTCAGTCTGGAGATAAAGCGAAGACTAACTCTTGCTAATAGGTGTTACTATGGTCTCAGTCAGTGGCGGATCCAGGATCAAGACGGCGAGGTTTCTTCTGGCAAATTAATTCAACAATTTCAGCTGAGCTGATATGGATTTATTTATGAATATTTTCCAGATCCAATCCATTTAAGCAGTCTTCTGTCATTGTAAACCTTAAATACAATACAATTTCAATCATTTTAACACAGAAAAACATTGTTCTGCTGGAATTGAGGCAAATACTTGCAGTAGAATTTTGATGCATTGGAAGAACGATTACATTTTTTTTTTTTAGTTTTGATAACACCTTTGACAAAAAAAAAGATCTGATTTCTCATATACTTTTTTCTATGTATTTTAGGGCGTAGATTCCAAAAATGACAACCATTTTTTTTTTTTTTTTCTTAAGAATCGTTTTCGAGATATCCCCAAAAAAACCCTTTTTTCTGCACTTTTTTCATTTATTTGGTCAGATTTCTATGAATTTTTTTTCGAAATAAATCAGTTGCACACTATTCAAAAATTAATTTTATCTTCTGTCTATCGGTTTGCTGTTCATGATATAAGGATAGGATTTGATGGAGTTACAAGCGTTCATAGTGACTTTTTTGGTCTTTTCAAAAAAGTCACAAAATTTCAATTGCTCCGTTTAAATCCAAAAACCTTTGAAAATCTATTTTTTAACAAATATTTATTTTAAGTATATATTTGCTCAAATCGGACACAAAAAGTTAAAGTTAATCAAAAATCAATGAAAAAAGGTAATTTCCATATTTTCATGCATTCCCATATGTCCAAGTCTGTTGGTTCATGGAGTAAAAGGAACCGTATTTTCATTTTTGATTAACTTTAACATTTTGTATCCGATTTGAGCAAATACATATGGGGTAAAACACACGAAAACGCCACCTGAAAAAATTTTTGGCTCCGATTTGAGTGAAATTTGGCATGATTGTAGTATTGATGTCTGGCAATAAAATTGTGTTTAAGATTTTTCCCTAATATTATTTGTTGCTCAGATACGCGGGCATGAAATTCACGATTTTCGTACTTTTTCAGAATAAGTGTTTTTTTTCGAAAATTCATATCGAAGTTGAAAAACTAAAAAAATTGAAGAGGTTGAAAAATATTGAAACAATTCAAAATCGACGAAAAAGTTGAATAAATAAAGGAAATGACGATTAAAGTTGAAAGAGGTTGAAAAAGACGAAAAAATACTTATTGAATATATGTATTGGAAAAAGTTAAAATAACATGGAAAATGTTGAAAAAAATCGAAAAGAAATTAAAAATATGCCACGCCCACTTCTTCAATTCCTCCTACTTTTGGATATTAAATAAATTTTATTCGTGGTCGACATCCGCATACCAAATTTTACCACAATAGCTTGTATATTTTGCGATATGTGCCGTAATTAGTCTTAAAATTTGATAGATAGATATTTTGCCCTCTGGTGCTATTGCGCCAAATTTTTGTAATAAGATATCTTATAGCAAGTACATCTGCCTTGTAAAATTTTATATCGACTACGGTGTTAGTTCTCTTAATATACGTTCATAAATATTGTGGGCTATCCACGCCCTTGTGAGAGACTTTGAAAGCTCGAATCATTTTTTTCATTTCATTTTATTTATGCGTTTTTTTGATACAGTAATTTTATTTTTTACAAACGATTTAATTACATTTAAGTTGAAGTAAATGAGTGGCAATACAATAAGACAATTATCAAAAAAAATCATAAAAAACATTACAGGGTAGGTATCAGCAAAATCTCGATTTCTAAATGATTGAAACTTAAGAGATTAATCCTAGCCAAATCCTAATTTTGCTCACATTTGCACCAAATCACCAAGTTTCATTAAAATCGCTGCAATAGTTTCAATAATAAAAAAATAGATATGTAAATATAAGAATATTTGTTGGTCAAATTACGTCGGAACGCGGAATTTAAGAAAAAAAAATTTTTTTTGAACTTATGTAGCTTCTCCACGATCGGACCGGTCTCGAAAATTCTTATATTTATCAAATTTTTTTTGAGAATTTAAAAAAAAACGAAGAGGACTTACATTTCGGAAATCAAGTTTTTTTTTAAGTGAACTGAAAATAAACGATAAAGGCTAAAATGTTTCATAAAGTCGTATTTTTTTCCTTAAAGATAATTTGCTTGACATGAGTACAGGCTGAAGAGATTTGTCGTGTCGTATCTTATAGTTTGCGACTGAACGACAATATGGGAACATTTACAATTTTCAGAATATGTAACGATACTAATAAATTGGAGCGTGCTATCGAAGCTGAAAGTTAGACAGCTTTTGAAGACACTTCAGTTTCCTAGCTTTGTTCTAAGTTTTGTAATGCTTAAGAGATAAACAGTAATAATTCGCTGAAAGTATCAACGTATTAAGTCACACACAATGCTTTTAAACGATTTTTTTGTTTCTGGACTCCGTTCGAAAATTTTATCTTTCAATAGTCTTACTCTTTTAGATGAATTCGAGAAAAAGTTTGACACTGATGAAACTGTGCCTAGCATGTTACGAATTTCAGAAATATTGCATGATTTTCCTGCGCACAAATTCAGAGACTGACTGAAAACAATGAGTATAAAATGCTAAGAGTTGGTTTTCAGATATCAAAGCCTGAACTGATTTGATTTGTTCGATCCCAGGGGGGGCTATGGGGGCTGAAGCCCCTCCCCCCTTGTATCCGCCACTGGTCTTAGTAAGCAATTGAGTAGTAGAGACCTCTCTCGCCCGACAAAACTGACACTCTACAAGACGCTCATCTTACCCGTGCTACTTTACGGCGCAGAAGCATGGGTTGTGTTAAAGACTTGGGGTGTTGGAGAGAAAAATTCTTCGCAAAATCTTCGGTCCTGTTCACGTCGGCGACAACTACCGTATTCGAATGAATCACGAACTGTACGAGCTCTACGCTGACATTGACATAGTCAAGCGCATCACTATCCAACGTCTGCGCTGGCTGGGACATGTTGTGCGTATGGACGAAGAAGCTCCGGCGAAAAAGGTGTTTGATGCGGAAGCCGCTGAGAGACGACGAAGAGGAAGACCATGCCTCCGGAGGGAAGACCAAGCCGAGGAAACCCTATCTAGGCTTGGTGTGACTGATTGGAGAAGGCGCGCGCGAAGCAGAGGCGCCAGGAGAGAGCTTTTGAGGTCGGCCGTAACCCGGTAACGGGTTGTTATGGCCACCCAAGTAAGTAAGTATTTTATCGTACGTGAAAAAATTTTGTCGTCCTAAGCATTATTTTGTCGTATGTGCACAAAAAATTAACATACGACATTTGTTGTATGCAAAATGGTGATTTTTCTCATTGAAAATACAATTGTTGTACGTCATACAATTTCAGCATTTCATATTTCTAGTTTTAAGGCTGTAATTTTTTTTGTAAAAAAAACTTATAAGTGGTTTTCTGAAATCTTGCAAATGCGTTATTCTAATCAAAATTAAAATATATTTTTATACTCATTTTTTAGTGAACACATTTGTGACTTAAATTAATAAAATTATTTTAAATAACACAGGCCGATAAAATTTAACCAACATTCAGACCCAGAAAGGTCCGAAGGTTTTTGATGCGCTGAATCCAAATCTGGCCAAATCTTTCAAATAGCGTTGAGTTTGCTCAAACATCTTTTTTTGGTTTTCTCATAGGTATTTTTTTTAAATACTCCACAAATTTTTATTGGGGTTAATACCTGAGGACTGTGCTGGCCAATCCAAACAGGCAATATTTCGGTCTGGGAACCATTTCGTTGTAATTCTAGCAATATACTTCGGGTCGTTATCCTGCAAAATGATGGTGTCGCATGGACGCAGTCCAAGTTGATGAACTTTGATACAGAGAGTGACCGCAATTTTTATGAAGAATAATTATGAGATACTTAGATAATATTATTCTCATACATATTATTAAAGAATTATGGACTTTTTGTCTTAAATTTTATTTTTCGTTGAATAAAGAACGTTTTTGTTGTAATAATTTCCCTTAGTTAATTAATTGTGTCTTTTTTCAATAGCTGTCCATTAGTTGTCATAAAAAGTTTCCTTAAATTTTGGAATTTTTCCTTCAAATTATATATTTCCAGTACGCTTTTTGTCGTAAGTTCAAAGAAAATAACTTTTTGTGACAAAATCTAACATACGACAAATGTATTCTGAAGCAAAAACGCTAATAACGCCCTTGTAATTATAAATACAGTAAATTTGACTTAGACTGATGAAAATAAATTATTCAGATTATATTCAATCCAAAACTGGAGAGAATCCATAGGGTCATTCTAGAGATCTTTGATGTTAAACATTTAAAAGTCTCTTGAAAAGTTAAGTTTTTGCTACATACGACATCCGTCTTTTGAGATAGCGATATGTATATATATACATATGTATATGTTCTTTTTTTTAATCACAATTTCAAAGAAAAATAAATTTATTTCCTACACTCGGTATCAAAAAAAACTTTCATAATATATAAAAACTTTACTTAGCTTTAGTCTTTGTCGTGCAGGTCCCCAAATTTCTACATTGCTTCACTCTTAATCATGATGCTGCTCAACTTTCAAATTCACCTTTTTCTTTGTGGCGTTCGATCTTCTTCTGTCGGTCCTTGGATATTACTTCTAGAGTTTTGTTTTCTCTTTTTTTTTTTGTTGTTTAGAAAAAAGCTTGCTAAACTTTTGCGACTGTGACCTTTAGTATGTCCTTATTTTAGCTTTATTATCGCCACTGTGCTCTTTTAGCTTTGTTTAATCTTGTTTAAATTTAACTTTTCCACTTAATCGCCGAATTATTTTTGGAATTTATCATGCAGATAAACTAATTTGTTTTTTTTTTTGAAAGTTCTTTTCAACACAACAATACAAATCAACTTTATTGTTTTGACGGTCGAATTTTATTTTTATTCAGCGAGGACTAAACGAAAGGCTAAAATTTTTCTTCACTGGCGTACTTGACGATAAAAAGGATTTTGCTAACATATTTTTGGACCGACGATATCTGCCACTTAAAACTGACTGACTAACCTTTGTTTCGCTTGATTTTTTTATCACCTCTCTTCACCTTTGGAAACCTGGTGAGCTTCATGATTTTGATTATTTTTATTTTTGGAATCGCATGATCTTCAAAACGGTTCTAAGGGTCAATATTAGATTTTTTTGTTGTAAATTAAAAAACAACACAGGCTTAAGCATTAAACTTACAGACAAGCATACGATTCATGAAAAAAACATATGTATATTATTGAAGAGAACTATTCTTTTGTTTCCCAGCGGCAAATATGTTATACACAACATCGATAAATAGTTATACTCGTTGTAGGCAGTAATGCTCACAACTCCAACCACAACTGTATATTCTTTTTACAAAGGGATGGCCGCTTTGTAGGCAGCTTGCCAACATCTCTATATACAATCTGTAGCAAAGAAAAGGCAGACTGCCTTAAAATATCGCTTACTAAGTGCCTGTATAGTTTACCGAGTTGCCTACATCTCCACATACAAAGTATGCAGCCAACAGGCAAGACCCCTTACATCTCCATATACAAATCAGACAGCAAACAGACTACAGTTCCATATACAATTCAGGTAGCCAGCAAACAGACTGCCTACAGCTCCATATACAAAACAGGCAGCCACCAAGCAAACTGCCTACTGATCCATATACAAAGCAGGCAGCCAGCAAGAAAATAAACAAAATATCACAGTAACAATTTCATTTGTGAAACGTACAACACAAAGGGGATAGCTTTTTATACATGAAAAATCAGAGTACTTCATCAATTTGCCGCTGGCTTGTTTTGTATTTTTGGGATTTACTTTTATCAAATACTACTCTGCTTATCAAAAACTGCTCATGGAAATAGATATGTTAGTGAAAAGAGAAATTAATTTTCAAAATTATAAAAGAATACCAAAATATAAATGCATAAATTCTTTTCCAGACCACAATAACTAACAATCGGTCCATTTTAGATAGTTACATATCAATTTCACTTTTGAAGTTTAAACTCAAACGTCTCCGATAATAGAAACAATTATAAATTTGTTGTCCTTACTCAGAGAATAATATTAATTTCAACCAGAATTAAACGAATTAGAACAAAATAATAAAAACACCCTTCTATTATGTAAACTCAATTAGATTCGCCTACCATTTTCTTATCGCCGCAATGTGCATCTGTTGAAGTCATCCCAAATCACAAAATTTGACAAGCGTTTACATCATAAAATTGTTTGCCACCAAGAAGAAAATAAAAATTTTTTGAAGAGTGGAACATAGTTTGGGAAATCCTGTTCTATAGTAATAAATATTAATTTTTTGTTGTCTAATGGCTTGCTTGAGTTTCGCATTTACCCAATAAGGATATTTAGTTTTTTTCTTCAAGAATTAAAGTGATCATACGCTACATATCAAATCTAATTGTAAATAAGAGAAAGTCAGTTGAATGCCCAATGATTTTTTCGGTAGTAGATATATTTTATAACAAAATGTTAGGAGTAAAATATTTATGCATTACGTAAATAATTTTGAAAACAAAGTATAATACTTCTGATCAAAACTCCGATTTGGAAATATCTTCTGCACACACACGCCCGCCGTACATTCTTTGTAGGCCAAGAAATTTGATATATCAGCTTTGGTACTTTTTATGTTTGTTCTTCAAAATTCCCACAATGATTTATAAAAGTTTTTTTAACCTACAAAATCTAAGGATTTCACATTGTGAGCTATTAACTTGTAATTCATGTTTTGGATCTTATTCTGTAAAAAAAAGAAAGTAGTTTTAATATTAAATATAACTATTTAATAATTGAATATTGTTTAATAGAATTTAAGTCATTTGCAGAAACCGATATTCATGTGAAATTTCACAAATCGGTTAATGCTTTATAAACACACATTTAATATACATACAACTTTGTCAGATGGTGATTCATGTTAAAAGTTTAATCATGCGTTTCAATTTTAAATATAAATTTTAATCAACAAAAATTAAAAACTAGAAATTGATAAATATTCATACCTTTTATTTCCAAGGAGCCGAATTCAATTCATCAATTTGGACCTGTTCTGTTCTGACCAGAGCATTGACATGCTAAAAAATAAAAATACATATTAACTAGAACTTAAGAATGAGTTTAAAATGAATGCGTTAATGCATATTATTCAGATGGTGATGCATGTTAAAAGTTTAATCATGCGTTTCATTTTTAAATAGATATTTTCATCAAAAAAAAAATTAAAAAATATAAATTGATTGAAATACACACCTTTTTATTATTTTCAAGGAGCCGTCAGTTCATCAATTTGGACAAGTTCTGGTCTTGATTAAGTTATGGTTTCAACCAAAGCATTTACATACTAAAAAATAAAAACATATTAACTAGAGTTTAAAAATTAGTTTAAAATGAATGCGTTAATGTATCTAATTCAGATGGTGATGCATGTTAAAAGTTTAATCATGCGTTTCATTTTTAAATAGATATTTTCATCAAAAAAAAAAAAAAAATTAAAACTATAAATTGATTGAAATACACATACCTTTTTATTTTCAAGGAGCCGAAATCAATCCATCAAGTGTGACCTGTTCTGGGCTTGATTAAGTAGATGGTTCCAACCAGAGCATCGATTGACATACTAAAAAATAAATATACATATTAACTAGAACTTAAGAATGAGTTTAAAATGAATGCGTTAATACATATATAATTCAGATGGTGATGCATGTTAAAAGTTTAATCATGCGTTTCATTTTTAAATAGATATTTTCATCAAAAAAAAAAAATTAAAAAATATAAATTGATTGAAATACACACCTTTTTATTATTTTCAAGGAGCCGTCAGTTTTTCAATTTGGACAAGTTCTGGGCTTGATTAAGTTATGGTTTCAACCAAAGCATTTACATACTAAAAAATAAAAACATATTAACTAGAGTTTAAAAATTAGTTTAAAATGAAAGCGTTAATGTATCTAATTCAGATGGTGATGCATGTTAAAAGTTTAATCATGCGTTTCATTTTTAAATAGATATTTTCATCAAAAAAAAAAAAAAATTAAAACTATAAATTGATTGAAATACACATACCTTTTTATTTTCAAGGAGTCGAAATCAATCCATCAAGTTGGACCTGTTCTGGGTTTGATTAAGTAGATGGTTCCAACCAGAGCATTGACATACTAAAAAATAAAAGTACATATTAACTAGAACTTAAGAATGAGTTTAAAATGAATGCGTTAATGCATATAATTCAGATGGTGATGCATGTTAAAAGTTTAATCATGCGTTTCATTTTTAAATAGATTTTTTCATCAAAAAAAAAAAAAATTAAAAACTATAAATTGATTGAAATACACACCTTTTTATTATTTTCAAGGAGCCGAAGTCAATCCATCAAGTTGGACCTGTTCTGGGCTTGATTAAGTAGATGGTTCCAACCAGAGCATTGACATACTAAAAAATAAAAATACATATTAACTTAAGTTTAAAAATTCAGATGGTGATGCATGTTAAAAGTTTAACCATGCGTTTCATTTTTAGGTAGATATTTTTATCAAAAATTAAAAACTACAAATTCATTCCTTTTTTTCTATCTAGCAGAAGTCATTCCACCAAGTTTGTTCTGTTCTAGGCTTAGATGATTCAAACCAAAGAATTGACATAACTAAAAAATTTAAATACATATTAACTAGTTTGAAAGTTACAGTTAGGTAAAGTATAGCAAAAATCAACCCAAATTAAATTTGTTCTCGGCTTGATTAAGTAGGTGATTCCAAGCAAAGAATTGACATACTAAAAAATTGAAATATAATTAGAAAAGTTTGAAAATGTCTGTTTAAAATACATATGTATATGTAAGCGTTAATACATAATTCAAATGGTAATGAATTTTAAATGATTTAGTGATATAAGATGTCTTATTTGGGGGGTGGACATCATGAATTTAAAGTGTGAACGATAAAATCATTTACTTTTATTTATTTGAAATACATAGTTATAAATTCCTATCAGCACAACATTAAGCCCCATCTTTGCTGGCTGATATAGTCACCCCAGTAAGGGTCTGAAACGAAACCTGATTGACTTGATTCGCAAATTCCTAAACATAAATATGAAAATATTCAACAGTTCTTGCTTGAATCCTCGTGTTTTAACTACACATATAGTATTACAAATGCTCAGAACTATTAGAGTGTTATTCCACTACAAAAATTTTTTATATACAGTCATGTGAAAAATAATAGGGACACTTACATACATTAAAATAGTTCAAACACACCTTTGCTTCTGTTTGAATAAATTGAGATAAAATTTTACATTACATTACTTGCTGGGATATCAATGCAGCAAAGAACCGTTATCAGAGTAAAAATAGTTTTCGTCGTTTCGAAGTTGTTGATTTGTGTTGTGAAGTGGGTTCAATTCAGACTGTGCGAAATAATAAGGACACGAATATAAAGTAAGTTATATTTTTGAATCTTTGTGGTTTTTAAACTCTTATAAGTTAGAAATGCATTGCATATGAGATGATCTAAAATTATAATTTGAAAAAATAACCAAATAATGTAATTTAGTGTTTCAGAATGGGAAGATGACGTCATTGCATAGTCCAGCTTCGTAGAGACATAAAAGACCTTTTCATAGCGAGAAATAGCCAGAACGTTGAATTGCTCCAATAGAATGGTAGAAAATGCAATAAAATATACGCCACAGAAGGAAACGCGTGGACGAAAGTCAAAAATATCGCCTATTCTTGAGAGGACTATGTTGAGATTTGTGACAGAACCCCTTTGCATGTTCCAATGAAGTAAAAAAAGAGCTTTCCATGGATGTCAGTACTTGGACTATTCGGAAAGGCTAATTTATAATAAGTCTCATCCGACCACAGGATATTGCTTCAGTGGTCAAATTAAATGCTCCTCAGCGAAAAGTAGCCTTTTACTGACGTCCTGCTTGGACAGGAAAGGTACTATTCTGGATTTTTTGCTTTAAATTTACCATAAATAAGCCTTTCCGAATAGTCCAAGTGCTGACATCCATGGAAAGCTCTATTTTAATGTAAGTGTCCCTATTATTTTTCACATGACTGTATGTACTCCGCAAGTTTTTTTTATTTTATAAAGTGCTAACTTTCAGTTTTTGTCTTAAATCCGTTGATATATAATTCATGATTTAAAGTTTCTGCAACACCATAAGATTAATTTGGGCATTGAGGCCCTAGCAAAGGAGCTGTGCCATTTTTAACCTCAATATTTTTGAAAGGTGCCATGCGGCTAAGAAAACTAAATTATAAATCCTCCAACAAAAGACTTACTGGATACAATTTAAGCAGTTAACACAAATTTAACACTTTAAATTTTTTTTAAGTTTTAACTAACATTTAATTCAAACATACCGAACACGTTGTTACTTCCTGTCGAGGTTACCGAAAAAGAAATAGTAAAACACTTAAGTCAAAAACTTAAAGCGCCATTAAGGAAGTTTAAACGATCAAATTTTTTATAAACCTGTTTGTCAAACACCTTGTCAACTCAACGTACACATGATCAGATTTTTCGTCACATTTCAGCCAACAGAGAAAAACGAGCTGACGGCAGACAAATTATAATTCTCATGAAAGTACATAGATATGTTATTTAAAAAAAACTTTAATTTTATCTTAATTAATACAAAATGTCCTTTGTCATGACCACAATAATAATCGGTCATATTTAGATTCACAATACCTATTACACAACGAGATAACATTTTACATACAAATTAAAACGTCTACGATAATCGGAGTAAATATAAATTAATTTTTTTTCTTGTATAAAATTCATTTTAAATAAAATTTACATCCCTTAATATTGCCAACATCTGCTCATTTAGCCACACTCAGTTAGAAAACAATAAAAACCCCAAGTAGCATCAGGGGAAGTTGTGAAGACAAAAATCTAGCTTACAAAACAGTTATGTCTTTTAAATATCTGTGCATCATAATTAATTTAATACTTCGCCTTTATAGTGAAATTTGCTTTTATAATATCTTGCTAGAACAAAATATAAGATCATGATAAAGAGACCGCATGTCTCCTATGTCTTAATACTGTAGCTATATAAGTCACTTGAAAAACATAACGTCTCATGTCTTTAGGATACTGAGATAGGGCACATTATTGTCCATATTTTTTGTCACTTTACCGAAAGATAAGAGCTAAACAGAACTGCGACGAGCGATTTTTCTTTTGTTTTTCCTACACGTTTGTAGTGAGTACAAAATTGACACTAGAAAATTTATCGCAGAGAAATAGAAAAAATTCTATATTTGGTGCGATTCGACACTGAAGATAAATCGCAATTCCCAGTTCTGTTTAGCTCTTATCTTTCGGTAAAGCGACAAAAAATATGGTCGCTTTTGACATATAGTATAATATATGACAGTTAGCCTAGTAGGTAACGCGCAAGATGCAACATGTGTTCGAGACTGATTTAGCAAATTTGTAAATCGTAAATAAAAATAAAATTTGATTATAAAATCCAATTAAATACAATAAAGTTTCTACAATATGCGTATTAAATAATTTGGTAATAAAATAAAATTAGATATAACAAAGTGCCTTTTAAACAGCTCAGAAAAATGCCTTACCGAGTCTCTTAAAAGATAACAATGAGGGGAAAGGGTCTTTATACTTCATTCGCCAAATAGCTCTTATAAGCCCATAAAAAGAATTTATACATATAATATGTTGTCTTTCTATTTGTCCTTAAAAGGCCTGTAAAAGAAGCTGTAAGACCTTTTTATGCTACTATGGACACCCTTATAATATGTAAAATAAACATAGTTGGACATTAACTCGTTAATAAACGAAGTTAACATATCGACAAACGGATTTACTTTTTAGCTAACTTGAAAAAATGTTAACGGACTCGTTAACTTCCTTTAAATTTCAACAATCGTTAAACCAGTACCTACCATGCACCTCGCATCGCCGCTAAAAACACGTTCTGACAACAAGTACGTTCCGGTAGTAAAAAAATAAATGAAAAAAAGTTAAAAGAGGCGCTACAAGTGGCGGAGGCAGAAACGCGAGTAATAGCGACGATGATATGGAAGACTTTTTCAATTCTGTCACACAGTCTAAAGAAAAACCAGAGAGCCGTAAATCTTAAAAGAGTAAAGCCTAATTTCCATGTGGTCTTTCTTGAACTTATCTTATCAAATATCAGGGAGGACATCACATGCTATAAAGATAGCAAATGTATGCTATTCACTCTCGCATTCTCCAAGCGCATTAGGTTCTCTTCGCATGCTTTTTCTTTCTTAAGCCCAATTTCCATGTGATCTTATCTTATCTTATTTTATCAAATATCAGGGAGGACATCACATGTTATTAAGATAGCAAATGTATGCTATTCACTCTCGCATTCTCCAAGCGCATTAGGTTCCGTTCGCATGCTTTTTCTTTCTTACAAACATTTGATTTGATATCCCTGATATGGGATGAAATAAGATAAAATAAGATCACATGGAAATTGGGCTTTACAAAAATTTGATTTGATATCCCTGATATGGGTTCAAGAAAGATAGCATGGAAATTAGGCTTAAAGTGACGTTTTCATGTTATCTTTCTTGATCCCATATCAGGATTATTAAGATATCCCTGATATTAAGATATCCCTGATATGGGATAAGATAAGATAAGATAAGATAAGATAAGATAAGATAAGATAAGATAAGATAAGATAAGATAAGATAAGATAAGATAAGATAAGATAAGATAAGATAAGATAAGATAAGATAAGATAAGATAAGATAAGATAAGATAAGATAAGATAAGATAAGATAAGATAAGATAAGATAAGATAAGATAAGATAAGATAAGATAAGATAAGATAAGATAAGATAAGATAAGATAAGATAAGATAAGATAAGATAAGATAAGATAAGATAAGATAAGATAAGATAAGATAAGATAAGATAAGATAAGATAAGATAAGATAAGATAAGATAAGATAAGATAAGATAAGATAAGATAAGATAAGATAAGATAAGATAAGATAAGATAAGATAAGATAAGATAAGATAAGATAAGATAAGATAAGATAAGATAAGATAAGATAAGATAAGATAAGATAAGATAAGATAAGATAAGATAAGATAAGATAAGATAAGATAAGATAAGATAAGATAAGATAAGATAAGATAAGATAAGATAAGATAAGATAAGATAAGATAAGATAAGATAAGATAAGATAAGATAAGATAAGATAAGATAAGATAAGATAAGATAAGATAAGATAAGATAAGATAAGATAAGATAAGATAAGATAAGATAAGATAAGATAAGATAAGATAAGATAAGATAAGATAAGATAAGATAAGATAAGATAAGATAAGATAAGATAAGATAAGATAAGATAAGATAAGATAAGATAAGATAAGATAAGATAAGATAAGATAAGATAAGATAAGATAAGATAAGATAAGATAAGATAAGATAAGATAAGATAAGATAAGATAAGATAAGATAAGATAAGATAAGATAAGATAAGATAAGATAAGATAAGATAAGATAAGATAAGATAAGATAAGATAAGATAAGATAAGATAAGATAAGATAAGATAAGATAAGATAAGATAAGATAAGATAAGATAAGATAAGATAAGATAAGATAAGATAAGATAAGATAAGATAAGATAAGATAAGATAAGATAAGATAAGATAAGATAAGATAAGATAAGATAAGATAAGATAAGATAAGATAAGATAAGATAAGATAAGATAAGATAAGATAAGATAAGATAAGATAAGATAAGATAAGATAAGATAAGATAAGATAAGATAAGATAAGATCACAAGGAAATTGGGCTTTAAAGATAAGATAAAATAAGCAAGCGAGCAGAATCTAAAACTGTGTCTAATGCACTTGACGAAAGCGAGAGTGGAGAGGCATGTATTTGTTATTTTTATTTTATTCGTCCCTGATATGGGATAGTAGAAGATCAAGAAAGATAACATGAAAACTAGGCATTATGTGTGCTCCAATATTGACAGCGGCTTATCGAAATATATTTCTCGCCGGCGACTTGGCAACGCTGGTGCGAGTTCGTATGTCTGGTTTTATTGTTTTGTCTTAATTGCCTTATTCATAACATCATGCATTTATTTTTTGAAGACATTCGCTGAACTTGCTAAATACAATCCCCCTTCTCAGAATTATGACACTGTCAAATCACACGAGTTAAATTAAAATTTTGTCTTTAACAGCTCTTAATTAATTTAGTACAAATGAAGGTTTCGCAGCGTAAAAAGCACATAAAAACAAATAAAGGCTCAAATTTTAGAGGAAAAGTAAAGAAAAAATTAAATCCCCAACATGGCACTGATACTGGCAGCAGAAAATCAAAAAATTTCAAATTTATACAAAGAGGAAAAGAAACAATGGAATCATCACGGCTGCAGCAGCTCAACGAGGAAAAATACAAGGAACATGCCATGGGCAGTGACTTTTTGCAAGCAAAGGACACAAAACTGATTTCAAATTATCTAGATGAAGCGACAGCCGAAGAAATGCCCTATGAAATCTTGGCAATGAAATTCAAAAGAAAAAGTGGTGCAGGTTTATGTGGACTTTTAGAAACATTGCATAGTGACGAAGCAGATGAAGAAAAAGTAAATGTTAAATCCAAACAGAATAGAAAGAGTGAAGTCAAAAACTCCGACAAAAGTGAAACCAATAAAACTGGTGGAAATGATAGTCTCACGTTAGAACATTGTGGGGAAACTGTGGACAGCTTTGCAATACATTTAAATTATGATTTGGCGCCGGAGCACATAGAAAATTTAGTTGTAACACCTATCAAAACAAAAACAAGTAGTTTAAGTTGGCCAATGCTAGGTAGATTGCAAGTTGATATACCAATTGCAGGAACAGCACAGGAGACGAGTGATAGTAAAGTTGTGACATTGCTTGATGACGATGAAACTTATGCTACTGAGGGAACAGCACCCATTTGTACAAAAGTAGACTTGCAAAAATGTTCAGTAAAACCGCAACTTATGACGTCTAAATCCATACTAACTGAATTCCAATCTGAATTATTTTGTATCATCAACAGTTATCAAGATTTCTTTTATCCACAACAAACTTTTCAAAATACTGCGGATATACGTTACATTTATTGCTTGCACATTTTAAATCACATGTTAAAAACACGATCCCGTATTATACTACATAATGCTAAATTGGCCACCACAACAGCGAAGAAGTTAAAAAAACAAAAATCCAAGGCTGGAAACTTGACTCAAATTGACTATCGTGACCAAGGTTTGGTACGTCCAAAGGTGCTAATTTTATTGCCTTTTCGCAATTCCGCTTTACAAGTGGTGAACACAATGGCCAACGTCCTCTTCGGCCCACAAGCTGAAGCTGCCAAAACCAATGGCAACATTACAAACTATAGTCGTTTTCTTGATGATTACGGTGGCGGAAATTCAATTTATTTTCCAACAACAAATCCAAAGCCCGAGGATTACGAACAGACCTTTGCTGGCAATACCAACGATAGCTTTCGCTTTGGAATTGCGCTCACAAAAAAATGCATCAAACTCTTTACTGAATTCTATGCATCAGACATTATTATCGCGTCACCTTTAGGTTTGCGAACTATAATTGGCGCGCCTGGTGACTCAGACCGTGATTTTGATTTTCTCAACTCCATTGAATTGTTGGTACTTGATCAGGCAGAATTGTTTCTTGCACAAAATTGGGATCACATACTGCATATCGCTGATCACATGCATTTGCAGCCTGAATCGATGCGTAGCGAAACCGATTATTCACGTGTTCGCTCCTGGTGTCTCAATGGTTTATCACGATTTTATCGGCAAACGTTGCTCTTCACGTCACACGAATTGCCTGAATTTCGTTCATACTTCCATGGAAAATGCTTCAACTATCGTGGTCGTGTACACGCATTAAATCCCATTGAAACGGGCTCAATACAGCATGTTTTGCTGCCACTGGCGCAAATTTTTCATAAAATTGATGCACCCAATTTTACAAGCACTTTTGACTGTCGGTTTAACTACTTTACACAACAGATATTGCCAAAGTTTAAAAATCCTTCAATGGCGCATTGTATGATTTATGTACCCAGCTATTTTGACTATGTGCGGCTGCGAAACTATTTCAAATCGGAGTCAATAAGTTTTGTTCAGATTTGCGAGTACACAAGAGATGATAAACTTGCTCGTGCCCGAGATATTTTCTATCATAGCGGTGCGCCATTTCTTCTCTATTCGGAACGTTCACATTTCTTTCGTCGTACTCGCATTAAGGGCATTCGTCATTTGATTATGTATCAACCACCTAGTTGGCCACATATCTACGCTGAGTTGGTAAATCTAATGCAGGATTCTAATCAAAATGCCCGTGATGGATTGGAAGGTCATATGAGCGTGACCGTGCTATATACAAAATATGATATCTTTCATATAAGCGGAATAATTGGAAGTGATCGTGCTGTTAAATTACCGCAGTCTAGAAATTTAACTCATGCTTTTAGAGCGAAATAATAATAAGCATTTAAGTCAATGTATAATAATGTATGGTGCCTGACTTTTTGAGATATTAAAAAGTTATATGTAAAATCTACAATTAAACAACTAATTATTATATAGATACTTTTTTTCAATTTTTTTGTTGTCAAAGACCGTTATTCAAAATCAAAAGGACAGATTAATTATTATCGACTGCTAACATGACTACTCTTAAACCTTGTTTTTTAAAAACTCTTGTTTGCAATAATTCATTTATGCACATAGCAGCAGATATTCCTTTTCTATATGCGAAGGATCTGATTGTCTTCATAAAACGCTGTAAGCCTCTTTTTCAACATCAAATTGATTAATTTATTCACAACCGATATAAAAGAAATCGGCCTGACGTTATAAAAGTAGTCCAAATCTCTATCCTTTTTGGGAACCTTTTTTAAAAATGAGAAAAAATTCAATTTGAAGATATTTCGAAAACCTCGTTGCCAAGTTTCAAACAAAGAATAAGCGGTTTTCACAAAAAAAAATAATTTTTCTTAAAATGGTAAAAATTAATTTGTTTCGGGAAGAAAGTTATGACATTTTGTTAGTCGCCAATATTCTGGGCTGGCATTGCCAACCTTTGAAGCCCTGGGCACAGATCAACTCGTGCGCCCCATTTCCATAATGAGAAAAAAATCAAAAAAACATAATAAAATTGTTGCGACTTTCATTGGAGTGATGGATGAAACCTTGCTTGTACTTAAAAACTCTTAAGATTTCCTTGCTTTGACTTTCGCAAAAGTTGCAATGAGACCATCGCAATCAATTTTTTGATAAATGTCGCTTTTTATGAGTAGCATAGCCTGACCGGACAACCTTTTTTTGTGAAATTTTGACCGTAAAATAAGTTTTTAGTAATTTTAATTTCGAAAAGCTGAATTCCTCACTAGCAACCGTAATTGCAACAAACAATTTTCGACCAGATAAAAATACCAATCAGTGGTCGGCACCCCATATGCTCGCGAGCACTAACGGAAACAATGTTTCAGCATCAATGTAGCACCAGGACGAGTAATAACGCATTTTTCGATGCATTATACTTTAAATCTTGAGTAAGCATCATATGTGCAATCTTGTCCAATTCCAAATAAGGTGTTGTATATTCTACCTGCAATGTTACGAAATGGACAAATTGACTCAACTCTGTTTTCCCAGCAATGTGTGCTTAGTGGCTTTAAAGTTAAATTTGTATTCATGTGGCGTAAGAAAACTGCCCAACGCTGCGTCGAACCGATCAGAAAGTTATAAGTGCCCTCTATCACCATAACAAAAGCAATTTTCGATTATTTGCACGCGTTATTTACAACTAATTGTAAGTTTAAACTTTGTTATAGTAGCACTGGCTGCGCTTGTTTATTAGAAGAATTTTGTTTTTTTCTAACTCATTTAATATTGAGTCGGATGCTACATTGGCTATTTTGTCGTTGTCCCTTAAAATTTCTTAGCCGATGTCTCTGACGTGTGGAAGACATTAGAACCGCGCAAATTTCTAATGCGTTAACACAGAGTTTCATTTAAATTGCAAAAACACGATAATAGTGAATCCATATTTTTAATTTTTGAAATTTGGCGCCCTTGGGCAACTGCCCGCTATGCCCCTCCCTCACGCCGGCCCTGCTAATATTACAAAAATAATTAAAATAAAATAAATTTGTTTTTAAGAATTTGATTTGTTTAAGACTAATAATTATTAATATAAAATAAATTTGTTTGGAAGAAAAAACTTGATTACTTTTTTTTTTTTTTTTTGCACCAAATTTTAAGTACTTATAACAAAACCCTCAAATTTACGGCTTTTCCCGAAATTTTTCAATTCATAAAAGGCTTTGACATGCAATTTAAGGCGAAGCCTCGTCAAAATTAGCCACGTGGCAACGCTGCGATGAACTAATAAGCTTTCGCAATAAAACTAATTAGTTGACCTATACTTAGGGGCCGATGTTCCGTGTGACGATTTCAGCAAAAGCGTGGTAGGAGCAAAGAAAATGTTTTCCTCCTCCTTACATCCTTATAGAAGTCAAAAGACCAAACACCTAATATTTCCACCTAAGTTTATAGCCCTTCTATTGTGCTCTTTATCTCCTCACAGAGCATAGGGCCTCCACAAATTTATAGTCTATAGTATGGCAGAATAAAGCTGAATTTAATTCAGAATTAAGATACAGATTATATTTTATTAATTTACAACTTACGTTTGACTTAACGTATATTTGTTTTATTTATTTGTATATTTTTACAATATAAATGATTATATGCGAGTTACATATTTGCTTATTTATTTTTTATATGTATGTATATATGGTAAGTGTATAAATATGCTTGGACAAATTTCAAGTGCAACTGAGAATATAAACTGAGTTTAAAAAACAAAAGAAAAAATTAATAATTGTGTAACAAAAATATGTAAATGTGATGTATAAAGCGAGTACAACCAGTAGCGTGTCCAATCACACCGTGTTTTTCCGAAATTACGCAATGTACATATATATGGTCTTGTGAAATTTTTATACTGAATTACAGCAAGACTACTCTGAAAACATTACACCGGAGTACAACAAAATTACACAAAGATTGTAATTGTTTGTTGGTTTAATAATCCTCACTGTACATTCTGTTCGCATCCAACAGGTGTGAACTCAATAAAGAGGTTTTTTAAAACACTCAACCCTGATCTGTGCAAAATATTAGCAAAAACTGTCAATAATTTAGAACTTTGCAACTGTCTGAAAAGTGTTCATTTGGTGGAAAGTTTAGACTCCACTCAAAAAATGTTTGCGATTTGATGGAAGAGAACGGGTTAAACTTTCCTACAAATTCCAGTCAATTAACAGTTGTAAGGTCTCATATTGTTTTAGTCTTTGATATTTGCTAAATGTACAAATTTTATTTGATTTTTGAAAAATTTGTGTAAAAACCCAGTAGTAAATTTGAGCACATTTTTTTAACCGCATACTGTAATGCAGACAATCATAAGAGATGCGAGCATGAAAGAAACAAAATATATATTTACTTATCAACTTGTAGTAATAAGGGAATATTTTCGTTTATTCTTCCGCTTTATGGAGTAGAGGAGAATTCAAAGTTTTGCATTTTTTTCGCACGTCAAGTGTCTGGATTATTCTTAACTTAAACCTCCTCAAAAAGTATTTGAACAGTACTTCAATTGGAGCAATAAATGATTACTCCACCCCATTAATACGCCATGTTAAATTGGAGCACAATATATATAAAATGCAAGGGAATAGGGAGTAATACATTACATCTCCTGGATTGCTTGAAAATTACTCTAGGGATCATCCCCTTTCCAACTGGGAAATAATGTGTCAACTCATAAAACTATTTTTTGAGTAGTTTATGCAATTCGATTCGTTATAATAAGGATTACCTTCAGATGTGATTTGTGTCTAAAAGAAAAATTATACAAAATGCCAAAGGGTTTAAGTCTTAGGGTAAAACTAAGCCAATTTTCTATTCAAAAGCAGTATATTCAAAAATGATATAGTCTTAAATTCTATATATTGTTTTTCATTTTAAAGCATTAAGCATTTCAAAAATTTACATAACAGATTCTGCAATCCCGAAAAATGTATGCACTTTACTTTATTTTGGCTGATATGTATATTTGGTGATTAAGACCCATTTTGGTTATATGATAATTATAATAGTATATATAATTATAATTTAGAGATACATTTTTTTTCAGCCAAAAATATTTAATTTTTCAGACCTTATACCTTTAAAATTCTTTTTAGTTAATACTCTGATAGGCTTACGCCAACTTTATCCTGGGTGGTTGTAAAGTTATGACTCCTAATGTGTTTGTGAAATGAGTGCAAATTTGTGAAAAATGTATTTTGATTTTGATACTAAGGCATAAGAATTATACTTAGGAAAAAATATACTGGAAACGATCAATAATGGACCCAATAATTTTATAGATAAGAACATAATATTAAAATATATTTGAGACAATAGTTTTCATGCAAAATTAATAGGATTTGTACTATTGTTGAGCCAATACTACGTCTACTATAAAGTGAATCTGATAAACTATTGATTTCATGTGATTTATTTATGGTATTGCACTTATAATTTCATTTGCGTGCTGCGTCCTAGGCAAACGTTCTAACAACCGACATGAATACATATTTTTTTCATTATCGTCAAAATTAAATAAATATAAATTCTTTTTCAAATAATGTGGTATCATTTTTATTTCAATGTGATCATACTATTACAAAATAGGAAAAAAAAAACAATACGACAGCTTTATTAAATTTAATAGGATAAATCACATTGACCAAAAAAAATCGCAAAGTACTATTCAATCAATATCAATGCTAATTAGGGTTGCCAGATTGTCTGGATTCGCCTGGATTGTCCAGATTTTTAGTCCCAAGTCCAGAGTCCCGACAATCAGAAATATGTACAGATGAGATTCGAACAACCGTACCAACTATGCCGTTAACGAATCATTTGCCGAAAATGCTTTCACTACAATTGAAAGACACAGATTTCATATTCCAAGGCATAGTGAAATTTTGCTTTGTGCAGGCGCTTGGGTGGCTATAGTAAAAGGTAAAATAGTATCAGGCGCGGCAGGCAGTCCAACTGCTCAAGATACAAATTTAGTTTTTGCTGAATTAGCTGTGTAGAAACGTTTGCTATGCAATATAATCGCAGTTGATACAAACGAAAAATTCTATCGCTGTTGGAAAAATTCTGTTATTCAGATATGATATGGTGATATGGTGCTCGTTGCACCAGCAGTTTTCTTTGATGTACTTGCAACTATTAATCCTGCTTGAATTAAAAAAAATTTTTTTTGAATTACCCTACTGTACATATGTACATTGTACATATGTACCAGAGTACTGCAGCCACTCAGCATGTGAGCCATTCATGAATCTGTTGAAACTTTCTGGACATTCACACAAATTCACCGCTCACAGAAAATGTTGTTTTACTGAATTGTAATGTTTCTGTTATGTTTATTGTGTTTAAATAAAATGTTCTGAAACTAAGTTTTAGTTTTATTTATTGTCCAGAAAAATCAAGATTTCTTTTTTCAAGTGTCCAGAAAAATCCAGATTTTTTTGTTTATTTTTTTAAATGTCCAGGTGAAACATAATTTGGATCTGGCAAGCCTAATGCTAATTGACTTCATGGTATTTTTCTCTGAGTGTAAGAAAGAAAAACATTTTATTTATGAAAAACATTTCAAAAAAAAAACAAAATTTTCTGATTTTTCCCATTCATTCCGGTTCGATTGGGTAGAATCGAGATTTATATGTAGACATATGACAGATTCTTTAAATTGTTTGGTTTAAGACGTCCAAATTATCGATTAAAAAAAAGTGTCAGATATGTGCACGTAGGTTGAAATTTCTGGTACCTGAGCACCTCTTAAACCCGAAAATTTAAAGAATTTCTCATATGCTACAGTAAAAATTTCTATTGAAAGATAAGTTCGAATAGAATTGATAATTATCAAGTATACGCAACTATAATTGCTCTCAATTATTCTAATTTAATTTCAGTCTGATTATATCGGTGAAATCACCTATATGCTATTTCGTAAAACTTTTTATGAAAAGTTGAATAAAATGGGCTCAATAGTTTCGGAAATATTGGCTTAAAAAATTGTTTCAACATAAAGGGGGTGTAACCCGCTATTTAGAAGTGATAAGCCAACAAATCCGCATAAAAACAGTAAGCTTATTTTTGTTAATTGAAATAGAAAAATTCTAAATTTGTTTCTCAAAGATCAGACAAAACCTTAATTTGTACAATTATTATAATTGAACCATGGCCACAACTAATACAATATAATAATTTTATTGAAATACTTATAGTAACTCAAATGATTTTAAATACAAAATTTTAAGATAAGAAAAGGGTTTGCGTTAAAGAGGCGTCGCATATTTTATTTGTCAACATTAATAAATTCTGCATACAATAATAACATCAATGGCGAGTAACCAGAAGAACTTATCGTACACTTAAACACATTAAGCTTACGTGATGCCACAAGCATCATTCCAATCGCAACAGTTGCTATTTAACTCGTATATAAAATGCAAATTCCGAAACATACTAGCTACACACCACGTGAAGTTTGACTTCTGATCTTGTTAATATCCAAAGTGTTGTGGAATCACGTAAACAAAATGTTTCTTTAGCGTAGGGTTTACTGTATCTGTATGTCTTGCAATTCGTTTCGCCGTAAAGTTTATAACCTTATAAGTTTTGTGGTTAAATTTTATGACGAAACGAATCGCAATACACAAAAACAAAAAAATTTAAGTTTCCTTAACATTTCCACAACTATAATGTAGATTTTATTAACATTTAATATAGTTGCCATCTTTTTCATACAAAAATTGCTATTGCCCTTTATTTTATCATTATTTCTAAATCTATTGATATTTTTAGGATATTTATTATATGCATTATATCAGGGATAAATTAACTACTTTATAACTGCGTTGAGCGCATCCACAAGGCACTACATTGTGTTTTTCGTTTTAACTTTTCACTCTATTTTTCTTTGTTTTTTTAAGATACAACTTTGTTGTACATATACATAAGTAGAATGTGTATAATATTTATACAAATAACTTTGAGCACGACAACCTACAGCTCAATTTCATCAACTAGTAAATTCGTTTTGTTTTTTTAAAGATAATAAAAACAAAAGAAACTTTAATTTTGCTAATTGCATTAGATAACGTAATACATCATCTTCCATGTATGTATGTATGTACGTAATATACATAGTGTATGTACGTAATATCTATAGTGTATGTATATATACACATAGTGTATGTATGTATACACAATGTTTTTTCTTGTGTCTTTCTAAATCCCGTCTAATATATCAAACTTAAATATATACAAGTAACTTCATATAAAAATAATAGTACATACTAAGCAATATATTATCAAAAAGTTTCACTTTCGATTAAATAATATATGTAATTCTTTCCATAAATTTAAAATTGCAAGTTAATTGGAATTCTCAAACAATATTTAATTTCCATTAAAATTGAAGCATTGACAGAAAAAAGGACTTATCGTCGACACGTCCCTTTTTTAACCTTTGGGTTTTGAACGTATAGGGTTCGCCACAAATTTGCTTAATGAATTCAACTGGAAGCCATACTCAACTTTCAAATGCAATTATTTTAATCTGCCTTTTATTTCTATGTAAAGTTTAAGGAACTTGTCATATTCATTCAAACCTCTGGGTGATTTCGCTCATCCGAGGAAGAAACGTGACAAGTGGGCTTGCCACATTTTCAAGCATCGGAATGAGCCTATTACACTACCGAATGTTCTTGCTGCTTCATCGGTAAGCTGCTTGCTTAATCTTACCTTAACTTATGAAAACTGGTAAGCCACACTGGAAATGTTAGATGGGCTACAAATCTTATGACTAAATAAAGTTTTTAAGCTTATGGAGTCAATGCTTCAATTTAGGCTAATGCAAGCAAGTTATTGTTGATTATTGATATAATTTTTTTTATTACAAAATAATGCTTATGCGTATTTCATTCTTTACAAATACATTATTAAAAACAATGATTTGGTAATCACATTAATTTTCATGAAATTGATAACATTGATTACATATTGTGCTTATGACATGAAAACACTTTTTTCAAAGAAATCTATTGAAATTATATACAATATTTATGGAAGAACTAACGTGTTTTACGTTGTAATTAAGGAAGATATCATTTTTTTTTTTTTTTTTTTTTTTGAAAAATAAGAGTATTTAGTGTCAAAAGACCAAACAATAAAAAAACTATTATTATAATGCATTTTGCTGCATAAAATCGCTTGTTAAACTCACTCACTGCGGTTCCTCATCCGCACTACCAGCACCACTAGCACCATTACTACCACTGTTATTATTACGCCGACGCAAAAACGTCAAATTTGCATTTGGGTCAGTAAGTGAATAGATTTCTGGCTCAAATACGGGTGGACATTCCATATTTGGATATTCTGGGGTCGCTACTGGTGTTGCAGTGCTCTTAATAACCTCACGTTCAACGTGCGTCAGCTGTAAAACTGCTGCCGATGATAGATCTAATGTTTGTGTAGCAGCAATAGGTGGTGGGGGTGCCACTACATCTGGTGCTGTTATATTACAATTAGACGAAGACAAATTACGAAATTTCGCAGCACTTTCACTATGATAATTTGGCACTTTTGTGAAAACAATCTGTGAAAATATCTCTTGATCGTATTCCCTGCCTGCGAACGGAGTGGGGGGTGTAGTAACTGGTGATAAGCCGGCGCTGCCGTGATTGCTATGACTTCCAAATATGGTACGATGTAAGAGCGGAGACCCAAGTAATTTTTTTTCTTTTACGACAGATTTATTGTTATTGTTGCCGGTAGCACAACTGTTTAAATTCGTACTTCCGGAGTTTGAAGTATTTGAAGAAGAAAATGATAATTTTGCTAATATAGGCATCGGTGCGGAATTTTTACGCTGTGCTTCATACTTAGCGCTTGCTTTATCTTTTAACTCGCTGTTATAGGTGTGACTTTTTTTAATGCCACCGCCTCCTCCAGTGGAGGATAAGTTTTCTGCAGTTGACTTTTTATTTAATGGTAATGTCATAGTCATAACTGAATGGTGCGGTACCCCAACGCTACTTGTATGTTTACTAAACTGAAATAAACGTTCGCTTGATGTCTTAACCGCTTCAAACTTACTGCTTTTCTTTTTAAAACTACCGCCAGTACGTTTTTCGCTGGCGCCTAAGTCTGCAATGGATGAAGTTGTTGAACTCGAACAACTGCTGCTTGAATGTTTTTTGTTGCCTTTGTGTGAGGAGAGCAAAAGATGTTGTGATTTCAGCAGTTGACGGGTTTTCATTGCCGCTGTCCATGTACTATGATCGCTTAGGTGTTGTTCATTGGAAGAATTGGAGTTTTGCATAATTTTGGATATTGGTTCATCACCAGATATTAGTTCATAGCCAAAATCACGCAATTTGAGCCCTTCCTTAGTACGTGTCCTTTTTATATCCTCATCATCTGGCTTAAAGCTTATTTCGTAATCAGGCGTTTTTGGCAAGCTACGTTTTTGTGTCCACTTTTCATTTTGATTGTGCTGATTGTGTTGATTTATATCACAGCCTTGTGACTTTTCATCATTGCGCTTATGAATATTGCGTCTATTACGCCCTTCATCATTCTTCTCAACACCGAGTAGTACACGATTATTGTACATCTCTTGAGCTTCCTCTTCTTGTTTTTGTAACATTAGATCCTTTAGCGTTACAAAACCTTGAGTATTTTGATGTGCGTCCCAAGAATTTGCAGGATTTATTTTTGGCAAGGAGTAGTCAAGAGTTTTTGACGTTTGAAAATCAAACTCTACTAAATTAGGATTGGAAGCGTGTATGAAATTACAGGGAAACGTTTTCTTAATGCTTTTGTTGCTGCATGGACTATCAAAGGATGATGACGATGAAAGTGATGACGAAGAAGGTTTATCACGATTATGTGATACTATAACACTTTGTGGCGTTGATACCAGCGGCGGGGACGATGGATCATTTGAAACTGGTGTTAACAGCGTTGGTGCTGGTATTGTTGGTGGCCCCAAAATGCTGGTTACATTAGAATCTGTATAACTTTGTATTGAACTGCGACTAGACGATAAAGATAGTTTGCGTAGTGGCAGCGTATTTTGTTCGTTAACGAATGGCAATGATGTATTACAAACGACACCGCCGCCACTGCTATTATTAGTCGCAAATGGATGTAATGTGACATCGTGGTAGCCAGGCGTATTTGTGCCAATTTGTATACCAAAACTACCTCCAGGTACTTTTCGATAGCTACGATATTGTTCGGTAGGCACTGGTATATCACTTGAAGGCTTACGTTCGTTTTGTGACGAGCTCTTTGAGATGAAAGAATTCTTAGTTAACTTACGAAGCGAACCTAGATAACGTTTGTCGCTGCTCTGTTTCGTTACTGTTGCTGACGACGAAGTAGGTGTGTTAGCTGATCTTGAATTGTTTAAAAATGACGATGACGACGACGTCGTAGCATCTTTAGAACTCTGCGGAGAGGGTGTGCAGAGGTTTTTCGAAACTGTTGTATCGGTCTCCTCCCCGGAACTATCTGTTTCGGAATAAAGTTGTTTTACATTGATATCGTCGCATGAATCCAGAGATCCTGGATGAATTTGAAGCGTTGCTTGGCGTATAAAGTCGATCCATTGATTGAGCGCCTCTTGAGATTCCGTTGCAAAATAGAATGTTTTTGAAGCATGATAAACTTTAAATGCAAATGGTTTAGAATACACCTCCTGCAAATAACATAATATAAATGAAATATGCAACTGACTTTTTTATAAATAACAGTTCTAGATGAATTAAATTGGTATCTACTTTGGAATTTTTCAAATTTCAATACACTTTGTCTCGATTGCATTGTAAACATGCGACATCAAATGTAAATATATGGTTAGAAGCAAAGAGCAGACTGTTTCTCCCGAAAAAATTATCGCTATGCGTGATCGATAACATTGTGTAGGTGGTGATTCATATATGAGCCATTCAGTGCACTGATCGATTAACTCCACTTTTAAAATTTTTTCATTTTCATGCGCCACAGCAATCTATTAAAACCCTACTTTTCGCATTTGTTACAAATTTGGCTGAATGTCAAAATTTATTTTTCGTTCGCCATACACAATGTATGGAAGCTTCATTTTGTTTTTACGTATTTTTCGACTTTGTGTTTTATGGAATAGTCGATTTGTGCAGTGAACGGCTCATATGACTCTTTCGCCATTAAAAATGTTTGGTGGGAATAAACAAGCGTATTTATGGAAATCGATTTGTTTTCTCATCCTCTAATATTTTTTATTAGTTTTCTATTTGCGGCATACATTCGAGTAACTGAACAGAAAATGTTAAGACTACTTTCAATGGCCACTACAGAAAATTTCCACCACATACAGAGGTAACTTCATCGAAGTTTATGATACTTGCTGGCACTGAGTCAAACATTTTTCCAAGTTTCTTCCATGCATGCAAAGGATATAAAAAATTTTTTTCATAGGTGCTGAGTAAGGCCCCCCGTTTGGGATAGGTCCTGTTGGCACTAATTATTTTTTAGCTTAATGTTCCGTTAAATTTTAATTGAAAATATAACCTAAAATTCGGAAGAAAATTTTTCACAATTCAAGAATGAAATTGAGAAAGGTATTACTTTCCCACATTCCAGCCAGTTAAGACTGACTCTCAAGAAAGTCATGACAACGTTATTTTTGCTCCTGATTTTGGCTACTGGATGTTTCCTTGTTCTTTATAATGAAGCTTTACCCACATATTAATACAATTGGACCTTAAAAGGTTAAATGTTGAAATTTTAGAGATTTACATGTATACAAATGTTTCTACTATTTATATATGTATGAGTTAAGTATAAATGTGCATTACCTTAGCAAGCGATACTGTGAAACCTGGTAGAAATATTAAACAGCTCGCTTTTAGGGCTTCTTTAGTACGAAAACCGTAAAGATTTGTATCCAACAGTACAAAATATAAACGCGCCCAAAACGTGACACCACGTCGATCCTTAGTACGACGATATAAATGACCTTGTATATCGCCAGTGCCTAACACCTTTAAATTCATTTTACGCCTTTTGGAAATAAGGCTATTTTTCTTTTTTAACGTTAATGTTCTTGTTTTTGTTGGTGTGTGTAGCTCATTTTCTTCAGCAACAGTAGCAGCAGCGACAGTATTCGACTGCTTTGACATTTTTGATGCAGCTAAGGAGCAATCAGTAACTACCTGTGGTTGCATTACTATTTCTTCTACAGCAGACTGTCTCAAAATTACTTCGCTGTTATTCACCGCCACAGCACCAACTCTCAAATTTGCTGGCTTTGGTGGTGGTGGCGGCACTTCAAGTGGTACTAGTTCACTTTGTTTTTTAGGTCTAGGTGGTGGCACAGGTGGTGTTACTAATAAAAACTCTTTGCGTGGTTCTATAGCAGGTGGTGTATCAGATTCTCCTTCTGAATTATCGTAAGCTGGCGTACTGTGACTTTTATCTAAACGTCCTCGACGCAACGTTACGACAGCATGCACATTAATAGCTTCGACTAAAGGTCGAAGCTGGCCTTTTGTACGTGAGACTTTATCTAACACCTGTAGAATATCTGAGGCTTTATCTGTAGTATTGCGAAGCGCTTCCAATGTTTCTTCCTCTTCATCATCAGCAAATGGTATAGGTTCGAAAGTCTCAAGTATGGTGTCCTCTACATTGCATGTGTATTTATCATCAAGAGTGCGCGGATAATTTTCGCACTTCATGTTCGCATCAAACCGCACAACTTTACTAACACCAGGTTTAGATTTTTCATGCTTCTGCCGCTGTGGATCCTCACCAATGTCAACATTTGTTGATGTATCTTTCTCATTTTGTTGTTGACGTAACGCCCCTGTCTCTTTAGATTTCAATTCAGGGAATGAGCTTTTTAAATCATTATTATTGTTGTTGGTGCTACTATTAAATTTGCCAGTTCCGCTGGCTATACCAATACATGTTGTAGGTCGTGGTGTTATTTCTAAGCCAAAACCAAAAGAAATCGATTTATCGCGTAAGCTTGGTGACGCTGGATCGCCATTAACGCCAACTTTACGCTCATGCCAAAATGGTACTCCACTTAGATTTTTCCGGTGTGAAAAAAGCTCGTCGCCACATATGGTATTGCGGCGTTGTAGCATTGCACGGGGTTTCGGATAATACAGGCGAATTTCTTTTTCTACAGATTTATTATCTGTAGGTGTTAATATATCACTGCAACTTGAATCGGTGTCCGATGATGCGCCGCCAGGAGTTGATGTTGCTGCAGCAGCAGCTGTAGCTGATTTTTCACTTACTTTTAACGATACATTGAAGTCCGGCACTGTCAAGAATCCAGCACGTGGACTTGGTAAATTCTCACCCCAACGTGCACCCATTACGCGTTTTTTGCTTGGTAAGCGGTATGGTTGCATATAGATTTGCCCATATATTTTCATGTGTTTCGGACGTTTCTTAAGCGTAAGAAGTACATCAGGCAGTGATTCACGTAATTGCATTATCACTGTTTTGTACTGCCAACCAACTACTGTCTGATAATTTATCTGCACAATTTCATCACCATCTTCTATTTTGCCCGAGTTATGAGCTGGTGAATTATACTTGATATCAGTGACACGATGTATCCCATGATAACTGGAAACAATGTTAAAACCTAATTCCGATTCACGTTTTTTAAGCGTTACTAAATTTAAGGAAGCAGGCTGCAGCAGCATCGGATCAGTTATATCCTGTATTATGTAGTTTGCTAACCTTTCAAGTTTCTTAGCTGTTTTTTTAATCTGCTCAACAGGATTCTGTACAAAACGATCACGTTGTGCGCTTGTCGCCATCTCCAAACCAAGACGTAACATATTGCGACGTATTTCGTTGAATTGTAGTTGACCTTGAAATGGCGCACGATCCAACCAGCTTATTATGGGCTTTATTGTAGCAATAGTGCGTGTAATATCGTTGAGAATTTGTGTTTCTATTTTTGAAGTGTCGCAATGAGTTGCCAATTGGCGATGTAAACTTCGTGCTGCTGTGGCCACATGCAGAGCCATAAATTGCAAATTCTCTTTGTCTAAGTTATAATGCTGTGAAAAAAAAGTAGGAAATTAATACGTTTCAAACAATAGAATATTAAAGAATGTGTGATGAAAAAACTCCAAGCAATTTATCGCGGACATGCATAAGTTATGTTTCACATCAAGAGTTTATTATTTAAATACCATTTTTGACTCATGGAAGTAAGAGTTTAGTTTATAAACAAAAAAGGTTGATGGAAACAGAATACAATATGTAGTGCTTGTCAAAACCTTTTCAGCGATATTTTGTAATTAACCATCGGACATCAAACGACGAAGTTTTGACGAAAAATTGATTTTGGTTTGGTATTGTTTTTTTTTATTATGGTGGTAGGAGTAACACTTGAAACGATTTTTTCTTTCAAGGGACTTAATACACCTAATATAGAAAGCAAGCTAAAATTCATGGCATAAGACATTGGGTTTATTACAAGCCCCTCATATATAAATAAGGTCTTTTCTCAGTTGTAGGTCGCTGGATACTCCAGCGGTAACCAGGAAGTCTTAAGCTAGTTAAATGCTCTCGCCTAAATAGTCTTAATAAAAGCAGTGTTTCAGGATACTGGGTTCAGATTGGTATTCCAGCGTGATCAGGAAGCTTGAAATTAGTCTAACATAAGTCTTAATGCACCCACCTTGATGACTGATTTAGCTCAATCGCTGAGTATTCCAATACTATTCATCATATTAAATAAGTCTAACGATTAAGTTTTTTAAGAGGTGTTCTTATTTTTCTTTGCTATTTAGAGGTGTTTTTTCAGAAGTCTCGTTCTATATAAACTGTAGCTTTAATTCTTGCTCACTTAATTCTTGCTCAATTTGACTCGACTATTTTGATTCTTTCTTTGACAATGATCCTTAAATCTAATTATTACTATTTATATAAAATTACCTTTAAGAAAATGGTTTGTAACGCTTCGCGCAAAATATATTGAACTGACTTTAGTAATTTCGTTTTAAAACAACATATTTGTGCTAAAGAAAGTTATTGTTGTTGTTATTTTTTGTTTTTAAAGTTGGACATTTTTTTTTTGATTAAGTTTTTGAAAAACCCACTTTTTTTATTTCTTCTTATTTGTACCTTTTGTATTTGGCTTCGAATTTCAAAAAACAATCTCTTCTTCAATTGTTTTTTTATACCCTACACCGAGGGTATATTCACTTTGTCTCTCCGTTTGTAACACCTCGAAGGGGGCGTGGCAGGTATGGTAAAGTATATATATTCTTGATCAGCGTCACTACCTGAGTCGATTTAGCGATGTCCGTCTGTCTGTCCGTTGAAATCAGGTTTACGGGAAAACCAAGAAAGCTAATTGAATGAAACTTTCACACACAGGTCACATCTTCTTGCAGGCATCTTGCTATTGAAAATGGGCGAAATCGGTTGACGGACACGCCTACCGCCCATACTCTATGTAAATTTACCCAGGCCAATTTTGAAAAAAGTTGCAGCGATTTTGATGAAACTTGGTGATTTGGTGCACATGTGAACCAAATTAGGATTAGGCTGTGTTTCAAGTTTCCAAAAGGTCGTACAGAGGCGTGGCACAGCCCTAAATTTTATCATTTAAGCTACCATATCTTGTAAGCCGTTCAAGATATTGCGATGAAATTTGGTAAACGGATACATGTCAAATATATCTTGAATTGAGATAAAAGTGGGCGGAATCGAGAAAATGGGCGTGGCACTTTTCAACTGTTAAAAATTTTGATTCTGTATATCTCAGAATTGGCACAAACGATTTCCATAAAAATTTTGGGGATGATGCCGCTGAAAGCAGTCATCAATACAATCTCAGCTACTTTACTGAAAAAACTCGCTCAAGGGCGTGGCACCGCCCACAATATTTATTAACGTTATATAAAGAGAACTAAAAACGTAATCGTTATGGAATTTAATGAGGTAGATATACTTCCTATAAGGTCTCTTATAACAAAAGTTTGGTTCAATAGTACCTGTGGGCGTGGCACCTCCCATATAAGCAAAAAAACGTTTATTGTTATAGATAGTGTGCTATGAGAGTAATCTTCATAAAATTTGGTCTATAGATGTCAATTACTATAAGCTTTAAAAATAAATGAATTTTGACAGGATTGCATCAGTGGGCGTGGCACCTCCCATATAAACATAAATTTGTAAGCGCTGTTTTAAGTGAACTATTGCAGCAATTGCTATGAAATTTAATGTAAGTGGTTCAGTTGCTATAGAGTATATCTGAATCAAAATTGGCTGAAATAGCACCAGTGAGCGTGGCACCTTCCATACAAGTAAAATACGGTAAGTGGAATATTTATCGAAATATGTGAGCAATCATACTAAAATTTGGTGTAAGAGGTTTGCTTATGGAAAGCTATTTCTGGATCAAAACCGGGCTGGATTGTACCAGTGGGTGTGTCACCGCCCTAAATTTTAAATTTAACTGCGGCACATATCGCAAACTATATAAGCTATTGTGCTGAAATTTAATATGAGGATGTCGATCACGAATATAGTTTATTGAACCAAAGTGGGCGGAATTAGACAAGTGGGGTGGAATATTTCTAATTTTACATTTCTATTCGATTTTTTTCAACATTTTCCTTATTCTTTCGACTTCTTCAACCCTGTAACTTTTTCCAATATATCCTATATGTATTTGTTCGACTTTTTCAACTTTCTTCATTAGTTTCTTTATTTTTTCGACTTTTTCATCCATTTTGAATATTTTCAAGTTGTTTAACTTTTTTAGAGTTTTTCAACCTCTCTCAACTTTTTTCAACATTTTGCATATATTTTCGACTTTTTCAACCTCTGTCAACCTTTCTAACATTTCCCATTTTTTTCCACTTATTCAACCTCTTCAACGCCTTTTTAGCATTTATTTAAAAGGTTCTTTCAACGCAGTGTAGGGTATGTGAATTTCGGCCTGGCCGAAGATAACACCTTAACTTGTTTTTTTGTTACTTTAAAGAGAAACTAGGGAATGAGATATTAAGAGGGTAATTTCATTATAAAAAAAATAATGGGAACTTCGGGGGCATAAGAAGCCACGGGTACCACTAGTATAGTATGAAATAAACACACCATAAGAATAGTGCAGTCTGATTTGCCATACATGACAATTTTTCATACAACTTTACAATATTCCTGAGTTATTATAACTCCCAAAATTTTACTATAATTATCGCTGATACTCTTAGAGATTTCTTTAAGTAATTGATCCGTTTTTTAAGAAAAAGAGTTCAAATTTTGACACATTTACAATCTTACATGAGCAAAACACACATTTGCCTCCGTACAATTTGCTGACTAGGCCTCTACATATTGCAACATTATCTGCACGCGCTTTCGCTGTGAGAGCTACGTCATGCAAATTATGCGAGTTGATGGGAAGCGCCGACGACGCAGTTTTAGGTCACTAAGTAGGTTAAGACTTAAGTAATTATAAAATAATAAATCAACGAGACCAACGATAGTGGTAACAAACCTGTTTCATTATAACTTGGAAAGTTTAATTTATTTGCAGGTAAAACAAGGAGGAGCCAGTGGCCGGCTCCCATCTTTAATTTTTTTGGTGCACCCTAACCGGTGCACCTTTACTTACATATGATATTATTTTTGATGAAAAGTTTTCAATAACAGAAATTATCTTTCAAACGACGTGCATACTACATGCGTACTTCGGAATTGATAAACTTTTACATAAAACATTTTTTATTTTCGATCTTTTCTTTCAAGAAATCGTCTTGCCTAATTATGCGCTCGTTTCGTTTTTATACATTAGGAGTTCACTAACACTTATTTTTTGTTGAAATTAGGGTTAGGGCGCGCATCGCATTTGTTCAGGTGAGTAGAAGCAACCTTTTTCCAGAGAGTCGGCAGCATTTTACATTGACAATGATTAGTTTTAATATTTCCTAAAGTTTTATCCGAAATAAAAACGATTTCTTGGTGTCCTATGGAGTGCATTCCTACTGTGAATAAGTTTTGGCTCAAAACCAATCATATGGTCGTAAGATATTGATTATGTTTAGTGCAGTGGAGTCTAAAATGTCTTATCAATATGTCATTCATGATTTCCGTACGTCACGTGTGCGGATTGTATTCCGATTTCAAGACAGATTCTCTACTATTTTGGCGAGGGAGTTGCCACAAAAGTATTAATTTTTAATTTGTATGTAAGCAACACGTTTTCTAGTGTGTTTATAATTATATTATTGATAAACTTAAGCTTCCCAACCATTTTCCGTTTTGACCGTTGACGAGTACAGACGTGTGTGAAGTGTATATGTACATACTTATATTTATTATTATATTGAAATACTAAAGTTTCCCAACCCTTTCGTCCGTTGAGAAGTACAGACGTGTCGTTTGCTTGGATATTAGCATTTCAACTGTCTAATATACTTTTTCAATGCGGTGAAATGTACATAATAAATTTAAATCAATCTATTGGTGATGACGATATTACTCTGTGAGCGGCAAAATATCGCTCTTATTCTTGTGGAGTATCATTAAGTGTAAAAAATTAAAACTTACGAAATTCCTAAGATTTTCAACTGCTTCCAAAACGATTTCTTGGTGTCCTATGGAGTGCATTCCCAATTGTTCCAATTCATATGGACGTATATTGAGCAATTGTTGTCCACCGACTTCGTTGTTTGTAAAAGAATAAACGTAATTATACATTGTATCATCCAAGCCTGTAAAAATTGCATGGAATATATATAACATTTGTCAATCAGTTTAGGGCGTGATTGGTTTTTGTGGTCTTTCGTCCTTCCTACCTTTCAACCAATCAGTCACTTGATCAGGCGTCCACTCGGCGACATTTATGTAAGCCATGTTTTTGCTGTGGACTGCTCACTTGTATCACAAAAGTTATTTTATTGTTTAATATCCAATTATTTCACATTTTGTTCTATAATACTGATTTCATTAAAAAATAAAACCATATTCTTTTAACGAGTGAAAATTTTATGCTTTCGTTTTTCTATTTTCACAAAATACATACAACGCAACGCAAAGAAGACAACTAATGTCAGATTTTATTTTTTTTGTTTGATTGAAACAATGTCAAATTTCGAATTATGTACAGAAAACGACAACAAAACGGACTTGGGCGAAGAACAAAAGCAAAATAAAATGTGAATAAAAGTGTTGTGTCAGTTCTTCAAGTACCCAATATCAATAGGGCAGTTCTCATGATTCATCATACTGTGCAACATCAATGCTTGATCCTGTGAACTCTAGAAACAACCGCATGAGAACTTAAAATCTTTTAATTTTTCAGATACCATACGAACCATACCACCTGTGTGGACTTTGACTGTCAAGTCCAGTGAAAATTATTCATTTTAAATAAGATTTCATGCAGTCAATTTCGATGTGAATGCTTATAAACTGTTCTGCAATCGATGTTAAATGGCATGCTTTATGGTCTGAATGCAAAGCAATAATGACAGTCACACATGCTGTCAAGCCATGTTGGACAGAATGAGGGATAATGTGAACTGCTCTATTGTGATCTGCCCTAATCGAAAATTGAACAATTTCATATAAACAATTTTCGTTTTTTGTATTCCATAATTCTGTATATTTTAATAAAGATTGTGAATTTTTCTTCATTTATGCCCGTTGTCAATATTTATGTTTTTTTGAATATCCGCATATGCCCTTCTCTCACAGCAATCACTCATACATAACAAAGTAAAATCTGTCAGACAACCATGGACTATACACTACACGATCTACTTACAACAAAAATCGACAGTAAATCAAAATATTTTGATTTTGATGGATATATACAAATATTGCTTAAAAATTAAAAAATAAAAATAGGTCAATATTGCTTAAGCCATTCATTGGAATTAATTTTGTAGATGCATTTTTGGCGTCTGTTGAAATTTAGTGCAACCACCAGATGGCAGAAAGTTCAAGTTTGCATTATGGCATATAGAAGATGTAGAAATTATGTGAACGCAAAAAGTTCAGTTCTAATTATTACGCATGCTGTCCAACATGGCTTGGCAATATCAATGTTCGATAATGTGAACACTAGAAACGAATGCTTTAAGCCCAATTTCCATGTGATCTTATCTTATCTTATTTTATCAAATATCAGGGAGGACATCACATGCTATTAAGATAGCAAATGTATGCTATTCACTCTCGCATTCTCCAAGCGCATTAGGTTCCCAGCAAAATATGACTAACCACATTGAATTATGAACTGTCCCGAATTACAAACATTATCAAAAAATTTATAAATTTACTAACACATTAAAAAACATTTTCCCCTTTGTCAGCAGCAAGAAAGAGTTAAGCATAATTTGATAAAATTTCAATATTGCTTTTCATTTTCATTGATCTTGTTGAGGCATGTTGGACAGCATGTGTGATAATGTGAGCTGCTCTATTGTCAGGTCATGCTGTACAACAAGTGAGTTTCTGTGAACTGGCCCAACGCCAAAATCATTTTGCTGTTACTCCAATTTGCCAAAATGTCTTGTTGTTTCTGTAAAAAATAATGAAGTAGTTTTACTATTTGCAAAAAAGCTGAAAGTAGAAATTGACGATTTTCTGGAAATAATACAGTTATTAAACTTAAAGTTCTTTCACTCAAACCTAAATAATATAAATTTCTAAAAGCTGCATTAACGTAAAGGAATTAAAATTAACTTGTTTCTGCTATGGCATTGTGATGTGCACATAACGGCATTATTTGCTTTTAATAATTATTTCCTTATTTCGTCCCGGTTATTGTTAATATGAACACACTAAGCGTAAAACCGACATCTGGAACTACTGGTGAGTTAATGCATGAAAATTAATTGTAATATTTTTGTTGCTATAAGTAAAAAGCTAAACAACTGGGACGAGCGATTTTTCTGCTGTTGGACCAACATACGGTAAAATTTAACCGTTTAAAAATTTCAGTGTTCAATTTCAACATTTCCAAGGACCTGCAAGGACACTTACGTCCTTGGATACAGATTCTGCAATTTCACATTTTTATTTGGCGGAGTGGTTCCTTCTACCTTCGATGAGCGATCTTGAGGCTTGAGTTTTTTTGAAATTTCTGACCCCACCCACCTCCCTTCCATGAGACTTGTCTTATAATTTCTAAATGTAATCTGCACTGAAAAGTTGACGTGAGATTTTTATTG
Organism: Tricholauxania praeusta; assembly: GCA_949775025.1. NCBI lineage: Eukaryota > Metazoa > Arthropoda > Insecta > Diptera > Lauxaniidae > Tricholauxania > Tricholauxania praeusta. The sequence continues at coordinate 68,592,618 of OX459028.1, forward strand.
ACCCCCTCCCCTTTGGTGAGATTTTTCCGGAATAATCCGTCAGTCTAAAAAAATCCGTATAAATCCGCAAACGAAGATGTGATGGCTATCAATGGCAAAAATGAAGCAGCCCCATGCGTAGACACAATTAATAAATGTTTGAGTTTGCCAAAAAGTATTGTCATTGGAATGCAAAGGAATGGAAAAGTGTTGTTTTCCTATCGGATGCCACTCTATTTATTTTAACTTTGGCAATCCTCAATCCTCTTCTTACGGATGCGTTCAAATAATAGGGGCTTCTTCCGAGAAATCCGTCCGAAAATTCCAACTTCACGGAAACATCTATTAATTGTGTCTACGGATGGGGCTGCTTCATTTTCGCCATTGATAGCCATCCCATCCCTGACTTACGGACAGTAAGGGTATCTTCTTGAGCAGTTGTTAAGCAGCTTTTTTGCTTGCGTTGCACGTTTCCTATAGTCGAATAATTTTTAAATATTGTAGCACACTGCCTACCATGGTTTTGCAAACTTCTAAGGCATCTGCGATTTGTCGACAAGAGCTTCCATCTTGATCCATCTATAACATGATTTTTCGTGTGCTGACGTCACAAAACTTTTTTCTAACCATTTTAAACTACTAACAATAACTTTTATAATAACTAGTGGTTACCATAAAAAATATATAACAAACCTCTTCTTAATTTTTTGAACTAACCCAGATATGCCGACGGGCGCGTTAGTGCAACAACCTTCGTAGTTTTTCCAAATTCCTTTGTTCTGACAGAATAACTTACAAAACTGAAGAAAAAATTTAAAAAAAATTGTTTTAACTTGGATTTTGAGTCCGTACAATATGCAGTACGCTCGGCACATATGGGTAGTAAAAACAATAGTTTTTTAAATTCAAATCGTTTATTATTCAGCAAAGTTTGCGTACTTAAGTAAAGAAAAAACAAATTAATAAGAAAAATTATTTAGTTTTGTGGTACTTCTTATTACATGAAGCGGCACGTCAAATTTAATGCAATGGAGCGGTCTTATTGTGGCACTGGTTATATCGAAGCGTTGCTAAAAGTAAATATTAGCAATGTGGCAATGCGCCGAAGATACCTCCCATATGTCTGTGAAACATTCTTCGAAAGTTCGACGGGATAGACGTTTGAGGCAGCGTTTATTGCACTGCTGCCGTACCAAAAACATACAATTATATTGTTGGTAGGTGGTACCACCCTCTTACTCTTTTCTGCAGATGTTTTTTTCTTTTGCATAGGACATCATCATTTTTTTCTAAGACATTTATTATCTCACTGAGTGTTAAATAGCAGAAAAAAAATTTTTTTTTTCATAATTTTTACACACTAATGCCGAGCGTATTACATGTAGTACACCAACTAAAATCCTATTTAATTTTTTTTTTCACATGCATTTTTGCCACGTTTTAGTTTTAACAACTATTTTAATTAGAAAAATATAGAAAAGCAACAGCTATAAAATAGGCATATTAGACTTTTTCTCACTGATCACGTGTCATCTTCACACTTTTGCTAATTTCACAAAACTGAAAACTTAAATCCAAAAAAAAAAACATCCAAGCAACTACTTTAGACAAAACTTATCAAGGCACGGTTTGTTGACCGCTATGTTCTGTACCACCACAATAAGTTGGTTAGAATAATTAAAGCACAGGTAACGCAGAAATCTGAAAATAATAGGTGTCCCTAGTAGCATAAAAAAGTCTTATTGCTTCTTTTACAGACCTTTTAAAGGCAAGTAGAAAGACAACATTTTGTATACAGCCGTTGAAAAATACTTAAGAACGGTGTTTATTTTTCATTGTGATAGCTTTTATTCATTAAAATTATCTGAATTTCTTCAAAGTTATGGTTAATTTAATGAAATAAAGATATTTCAATAATATTGAAACGAAAAAATAAAATATTTTGCTTCAATTACAAAAAAAATCTACTTATCATGAAAAATATCAAAAATAACGAAGAAAAATACTTAAGAACGATATAAACAATGATTGGAAAGTATCAAAAATCAATTAAAAAATATTAAAAAAATGATCAATACTTTGTTGCAAAGTCTTTTTGCTTTATCACAACCGCACAACACCGTTGCATCGATTCAATTAAGGCCCTGCATCGTTCCACAAGAATGGCCTCCCAGGCTTCCTTTGCTCTTTCGAATAACTGGTCGAAATTCGTAATATTTTGCGTATTGAGTGCATTTTTCAGGCCATTGCAATGATGCTCGATTGGATTCAAATCCGCGCTTGAGAATGCCCAATCCAAAACCGGTATTAAAAAACATTTTAAGCAACTCGGGACGTGTTTTTAGGGTCATTGTCTTTTTGAAATTTCCATATGACCGTCAAATTCTCTTCGGCCCATGGTAACATTACTTTCTGGAGTATCTCAACATATTGAATTGCATCCATAGTACCTTCAATTGGGTGTATTGGGCCGAATCCAATCGACGAATAGTATTCCCAGATCATTATTGATCCGCCACCGCGCTTGACTACTGGTGAAGCATACTTTGGCCCGCAAGAAACCTTTAGTCACAGCGTAAATAAATTAATTTTAGTTTTGAAGATGTACTTTGGTCTAACGAAACCAAAATTAAATTGTTTGGTTCTGACGGAAAAATCTTCGTTAGGCGGCCCAGAAACGCGGAATTCGATTCGATATACACTGTTAAGCACGGTGGCGAATCTATAATGATAAGGGGGTTCCTTTTCGGCGGCTGGTGTTACGCAAATTTTTTGAATAAAAGACAAAAAATGCGCTGCAGATTACGTAAACATACTAAGTTCTACAATATTACCTTATGCATAAGAGGAAATGCCTCTTCAATGGGAATTTATGCTCGACAATGATCCGAAACGTTCGTCAAAGTTGGTGAAATCTTGGATTTATTTCTCTGCTCTCTCTTTTTGCAACTGATTTCAGATCATTGCAAGTCATGTTCTTAGAGCACTCTATTATACTGGCCATATCTCAAATTTTTGGCCTGATTTTCCCAATTTTTTAAAAGCATCTCTTTAAGCTTTATAACAATGTTTTCCACGACCCATTTCCAATAAATATCGATTAAATCTAGCAAGTAAGAAAAGGGTCCCCATATAAAGTCTTTACTATATCATTCTAAAGTACAACTTACCACTTAAGATCATTTTTAATAACAGACTTTGTCCAAGGAACTCAAAATTATATTTTGTCCCTATTATTTTTTCCAGCTGAAATATGAACTGTGCAACTTCAAGACGCGCCTATGCAAAATCCGTGCACTTTCATACTTGTTGGATTTTGCTAAATTGAGACCCATTATATAACGTAACTTTACAGTCAATTCCACTGTAAATCAAAAACTACTGTGCCTAATTAGTTGCACGGAGCTATAGATATAAAATTATAAAGCTCTAACACAATTTTTTTTTGAGATATCGCAAATTTTCTGACTCAGTGCTCGCAGTTGCATTTTTTATGCTCGCTACTGTAATTTTTTTTCTGCATTTAAAAAAAAACCTATGTCAGTTGATGAAAATCTAAATTCTCAAAATTTAGTTTTTGTGGATTTCATTTTCTATTTGAACGAATCGTGCCACATGCCAAGAGTTTTTCGGTCTTTATTTTTTCAAGTTGTGCCACTGAAGTAATATATGTACTTATTAATGTAAACTATTTTATTTTATCCCATTCGTTCTCAGTCATGGATAAGATAAGTCTGAATCACAAGCTAAAACTTTCGAATTTATTATGAAAAACCCTACAATACTAGTAAGCGGTATGAGTGAAAATTTAGATGGCAATCTAATTGTTGAGGCTATTAAAAATCAAAACAATGTAAATTTTGAGCATTTGAAGTGTGTGAAGGTGTACCAATCTTTTAAAAACAAGAGATTTTTCAATGCAATTTTAGAAGTTGATAACAAATCTTTCCATGAAATTATGAAAATTAAAAAGATTTATATTAAATATGATCGCTGTGTCGTGTACGAAAAGATTGGTGTTCGCCGGTGCTATAAGTGTTTGGGATACAACCATAAGCATGAAAATTGCACAAGCGCTAAAGTTTGTTTGAAATGTGGAGAAAACAACCACGAAATAAAAGAATGTACTAGTGCGGAAATGAAATGTGTTAACTGCATTAGGCTTAAAATTAAAGCGAATCTCACTGAGATTAATATAAATCATGATGTTCGCAGTGTAGAGTGTCCAATATATAAAAGGCAATTACAGAATGAGCGCGGAAGAATCAATTATTAGCAATTATCGGACTTAAAATGCTTTTATCTAAATATTGCAGGCCTTATAAATAACTTCACTGAACTGGAAAATATTGTCCATGACAATGGATTCGATTTTATATGTACATCAGAGACACACCTCACTCATTTAGAAGAAAACAAAGTAATTGAGTTAAATGGCTACAATGTTATAAGATGCGATTCAATATCATCACACACAGGTGGAGTTGTGTTTTATATTAAAGACAATTGGAGATTTGACATAATAGACAATTTTGCAATTGAAAAGAAAATCTGGTTTTTATTAATAAAAGTGACGTTTAATAACATTGTGTATACTCTTGGTGGAATGTATAGATCACCAAGTTACTCTGAAGCTATATTTATTGAGCAATTTTCCAATTGGATTGAAAAATTAATTTGCAACAATGTGATATTAATGGGTGATATTAATATAAATTGGTTAAACAACAATAGATATAAAAAGCAACTAAGTGCGATAATGAATGATAACTCATATAGTCAAATAGTTTCCAATCCAACAAGAATAACAAAAGATTCGCAGTCTTTGATTGACTACGTTATAACTAATAACAAGGTCAACATTACAGCAAAAACTGAAAATTCAATGAAAATAAGTGATCACGAATCTGTAGTAATAAACATAAGTGTACTACAATCCATTAAACGCGGAAAAAATAATATTGTTCGGATGGTAAATTACAACTCGGAAAGTTTTACAGACAAAATAAAGAACTGCAATTTCTCAGCGCAGAATGAAAACATATCTGTTAATGAATTAGCTAGAATTTTCTCAAATAATTTTTCACAAGCAATTAATAACTTCATCACATATAAAAAAGTGAATGGTACACAAAACGCGTGGTTTAAACAAAATTTACGAGAGCTAAAAAATGAAAAAATATCGAAGTACGAAAAGGCGAAGGCATCATGTCAGGAAGCTGACTGGATCAGTTACAAAGTATGCAGAAATCGTTTTAAAATGCTTATTGAAAACGCGAAAAACAAATACATTAGTACAAAAATTGAAATTTGCAGTGATCAAAAATCCATGTGGAGAACACTAAAAAAGTTAGTACTTAAAGAAAATGAAAAAAATGTAAAAGATATAATATGGAACAACACAAAATACGAAAATGACTTTGAAATATCAAATGTGTTAAATTCATTTTTTGTAAATAGCATCGAAGAAGTAAGAAATAGTATAAAAAAGACTCCTTATGTAAATTCTTTCGACTACTACTACCTTAAGTTTAGATTTGAACAAATAAATATGGTCGATTTGAAAACTATATTGAAATCTATGAACAATAAAAAAGATACAAATGGTATTTGTGTTAAAATGTATTTAGATACGTTTGATGTCTGTGGACATTTTTTGCTAAAAATTATCAACATGTCATTAATGATTAGTGTTTTTCCGAATTGCTGCAAGGAATCTCTAATTGTACCAATTCCAAAAGTAAAAAACTCTAAAAAAGTGGAAGACTTTAGACCAGTTAACATGCTGTCCCTACAAAGCAAAGTTATTGAAAAAGTTGTCTACAATCAATTACAAACTTACTTGGAATCTTATAATTTGATTTCTTGCTATCAATCTGGATTTCGCAAAAACCATAATTGTGAATCACTACTAAATCTAGTAATCACTAAGTGGAAAATTGAGATTCATGACAAAAAAGTGGTGGTGGCGGTGTTTCTAGACTTAAAGAGAGCATTTGAAACAGTGGATAAATTAATCTTAGTCCAGAAATTGGAAAAGTATGGAGTGAGAGATAATGAGCTGAATTGGTTTAAATCGTATCTAGAAGGCAGAAGTCAAAGAACAAAAATAAATGAAGTTGTTTCAAATTCTGTTCCGGTTAAACATGGAGTGCCTCAAGGGTCATTACTTGGCGTGTTGCTGTTTTTGGTATACATCAATGATATGGAGAAGGCTGTTAAATTTTCAAAATTAGTTCTTTTTGCAGATGATGCTTTGTTGTTTGTTTCTGGCAATAATGCAAATGAATGTGTAGATAAAATAAATTCAGATCTGCAAAGACTACAAGATTGGTTTGATAAAAATTTGTTGAAATTAAATATTAATAAAAGTAAAGCGATGATTTTCAATGGCAGCATAGGTAGTGATATTAATATAAATAATGATATCATTGATGTTGTTAATGAAATTAAGTATTTAGGTATTATTATTGATAATCATTTAAACTTTGATGCACATGTAGAATATATATGCAAAAAGATTTCTAAAAAACTGAATTTTTTGTTCAGGATTAGGAGAAAGATAACCATAAGAACTTCTATTCACGTTTATAATACTACAGTAAAACCGCATTTCGAGTATTGTTCTACTATTTTGTTTATGTGTAATAATCAGATGATAATGAGATTGCAAAAATTGCAAAATAGAGGATTAAGGATTGTTTTGATGTGCAATAGATTTACTCCAATAAGGGAAATGCTTCATAGGTTATCTTGGATGAGTATTAACCAAAGAATTTTGTTCAATGTGATAGTGTTTGTTTATAAAATTAGATATAATTTATTACCTAATTATTTAAATGATCATGTTATATATGTAAGTGATGCACAACCTTTTACTTTGCGTAATGCTCAAGATTTTAGATTGCCAATGTATAGAAATTTAAGAACAAGAAACATGGTTCTCCATAGAGGCTTAGATATTTATAATAGCCTGCCTAGCATATTAAAGCATGAACCAAATATATTAAGATTTAAACACCTATTAGTTGAGTATGTTAAAAATAGATTTATTTAATATATTTAGTAGTTTAAGACTTGTATTGTTTTAATCAAATGGCAAAACCTTGCCAAATAAATAAATAAAAAAAAAAAAAAAAAAAAAAAAAAATTTAGTCTCCACCGTTTCATCTTTTCATGTATAAAAACATTTTTTGTATAGCCTTTTTTATTAGATAATAACCAAATCTTATATCGCCTTTTTATTGGCTTCATAAGGCAATATTTCATGGGGTTTCTTTCTTTAAACAAAATTATGTCTTCATCCACTGATCGTTCCATTATAAACATGTTTAAACTTTTCGTTCAACCCATCAATCATTGGACGAAGTTTGAATACGCCATCTTTGTTGTCTTTTAGAATAATCGTGAAGATGCTAAGGATAGCATCATATCTATTGCGACTCATTGTTTTTTTAATAATTGACAAATATAAATCTTCAATTGTATTCCAATAATATTTCCAACTTGGGAGTTTGTAATATTCCATAAAAAAGTTTATTCCGAGAAAACCGTAAAAGTATATTGTTCACGTAAGATATTCAAGGTCAAAGGCCACATATTATTGTTGTAAAATCCTTTTACTTATAGTCGGATTTTAATTTAATTTATTTTCATTTAAACTTATACCGTAAGAGTAAGTCTTTTATGGTACATCATCAGAAAACATTTACTTTGATAAATAATTAGGCGTGATGGTGTGCTAACGTATCATAATGTCTAAAAATATGACTGTCTTAAATATTTTGTTGTCTTCAATATGAAAATAAAATAAAACAATACAACTTCGCGTCCTATTAATTTTAAAAGTTGTATTCAGTGTTGCATGAAAAATATTTTTATGAGAGGCCATTTTGCGGGCCAAATTGAGGAAGTCGGGGTCAAACGATGAAATAATGATTACGTGGATGAAATCCACCTACTCATAGAAAATTGTAAAGTTCTTACTATTAGTTAATTTTTAAGAAAATCAATCTACAATTTTGATTTCAGTATAAGAAAAAAAAAATCTTTATTAACATCAAAACTAATAATAAGATTACTTTGTTTATAATAAGCAGCCATAAAAATAAAACGTAATAATTAATGTTAACGTTTTTAGAACAGATAATAATTTAATATCATATTTTTTTAAAGTCTTGTTCCGGCAATCCCCGCGTATAGACCTGTCTTCTTTCGTTGCGTTTTTCCATTTTCCTTAGTTGTTTAATTAGCTTCAACTATATTAATCTTATTACCGGTTTCTTCTAACATACAGCTGAGGTCAAAATAATAGCAGTGCGGTGTCATTTAATAGTTGAAAGAAAATATTTCGAACAACAGACGTTTTATTTCTTCTAATCTTTTAAAATATAGTTACTTGATGAGTGCACAAAATAAACACATCACATTTTGTTCCAAAAAAATAACGGTCCTTTCTAAGATTGGTATTGTATTGAGTAATTTGTACTTTCGAGATGTCAAAATAATAGCAGTGTTCAACTCCTTCACTTCTCAAGATTAGGTATTTACTCTTATTAAAAAAAATTTGATCGTAACAAGTAAGTTCCGTTATTTTTGCATAATACTCCAACGATTTTTTCAAGTTTTGGTATTTTAGTGGGCCAGTTATAAGAAGACTCAGAGAAATCAAAACACAAAAAAATCGAACGATCAAACGCCCCCTAACTATTTGCTTAACCGAAAAAAAATTAATTTTCTTTTTTCGGATGAACCAGTCTCTAGATATCTTGCTCACCGCGAATTTTGAGGTCGTTCACGGCATTGCACTTTTCTAACTTATTGACGAATATTTTTGGACCGAAATTTCAGAGATAAATCTTGCATAGTTATACTTTAATAATGTAAAAAAATGTTGATCCAAGATCAAATGCAGCTTCAAAAAAATTTTTTAAATAAAGGTTTTTTTTTTTTTTGGAAAAACTCCCGGACGCCCTTAAAAAAAATTTGATCGTAACAAGTAAGATCCATTATTTTTGTATAATACTGTAATGATTTTTTGAAGTTTTTGTGTTTTGATTTCTCTGAGTCTACTTTCACTGCTATATTAAGCACTTTCTTTATTTCCGTAGCAGGCAAAAAAAGGATTATGTATTGAAAGTCATATCGAAACTCGTATCGAACAATTTACGTACCGGGGGGACATGGAGGGTATTCGGCCTCGTGTTTTTCATTTATTTGTGATTTTATCGTATTCGAAACCATTTTCGCAAAATATCCCATAAAATTTTAAATTTCCTTAAAAGTTTTACCTTGCGAAATGGAATTTTTAATAATTTTACTTTGCGCTGTCGTAGAACGCTTTCCACGGCCCACAAAAATACAAAAACTTGAAAAAATCGTTGGAGTATTATGCAAAAATAACGGAACTTACTTGTAACGATCAAATTTGTTTTAATAAGAGTATATACCTAATCTTGAGAAGTGAAGGAGTTGACCACTGCTATTATTTTGACATCTCGAAAGTACAAATTACTCAATACAATACCAATCTTAGAAAGTACCGTTATTTTTTGGAACAAAATGTTATGTGTTTCTTTTGTGCACTCATCAAGTAACTATATTTTAAAAGATTAGGAGAAATAAAACGTCTGTTGTTCGAAATATTTTCTTTCAACTATTAAATGACACCGCACTGCTATTATTTTGACGGCAGCTGTACATAACAACAGTGCCATACACTTAGGGGCCGTTCATAAATTACGTAAGACGTTTAGGGGGGGGGGGGGGGGGGGGGGGCGGGGGGTCGGCGGATTCTTACTACATCTTACGAGAGGGGGGGGGGGGGGGGGTGAATGATCATCTTACGTAAGATTTAAAATGCGTATTCATACATTAAAGTTGTATTAACGCATCGTCATTTGTGGCAGTAATGAAATATATTTGAATTTTCGACAGTCACGAAAGATTCAGAAATATCGATTACAATCGATTTAAGTAATCGACTCTGAACGTGACAACTTCTCTTCGGTTTATGTAATGAAATATATGTATGTTGTTTACACGCAGGGTCGACTTGTAACACCGTCTCACAAGTTTGCTATTATTCAGGCATTTACACGCAGATACGTCGACTTTGAAATTTTGTTGATGTTGTCCCGGTTCTTTACCACCCCCTTGCACTTGTCCTCTTCAACAAGAAGATTCGCTTTCGATTCCTTCTTCAACAGGAGACCAAAACAGCAATCAGTTTTGTCCTCTATTTCTTCGCTTAGCGTTAAATTACTATTGGTCAAAAGTACATCCACAGTTCAAAATCATGCCTTACGATTTTTTTGTCCTTCGCTTGCAAACGTCTTAGCTGATCGAGTTTGTAATATTTGTGACCAGTACTTTGCTCGAAAAAAGCTACTGTAATGCACAAAAAACTACATGGAAAAGACTGTAGTCGCACTCACATGATTCAACCAATTCAATTTTGAAACGTGGACAGGGGAAAAGCCTTTGCATTTTAAAACAATCGGAGACTTGTCAAGTTGCAGAGTGGCATGACGACGAGGATATTGATGTTACAGGGTTTGAATGTGAATCAGAAAATTCAACAGACGAATCGGGTGTGCCAATTGTAGATTCACTATCAGACTGGTTGAAAAGCGCATGGACTAACGATGACTTTTTTTATTCATCTTGAAAAACAGATGTGTAGTTTGCATTTTCGTAATATTTATTTAATATGTAACATATGTATATTAAAATTAAATATAGTAATATAGTACATCACATGAAAAATACATTTTTTGACTAGTTTCACCTTAATTATGAATCTTACGTAAGATTTCGGATGGGGCGGGGCGGGGGGGTAGTAAGAATCTTACTAAATCTTAAAGGGGGGGGGGGTCAAAAAGTCATGAAATTGTCTTACGTAATTTATGAACGGCCCCTTATATAGTTTGTTTACTTAACAGATAATTCTGATAATTGATAATTCTGATACTTGGTGACGCTGCTTGAAGATGAACGGCGTTGACCCCCCATACCATAACAGGTTTAGAGACTTACCCGGATCTTTGTCCCAACCCTAAAAGATATAAACGTTTTCATATTGGAGATTTTGTACCCCTTCCCGAAAAGAGGCAAAATGATGATCATATTTCACGTTATGTGGTGATTTCTGCTATTAGACTTAATAGTGAAGAGAGTGTTCGTCAGGTGTCTTCCTACAACATTTTTCAAATCGAAAATGGCCTGAACTCTATCGCACGTGACTACTTGGAAGTAAACGAGTTTCGATCAAGACAAACTTAAACTTGAAAGCAGCGGAAAAATTTCTCAAAGCAAGATGTCGACTGTGTGCCAGTTAAAGTTACACCTCATATCAGTCTTAATACAACACAAGGTCGCATTTTTTTGAGAAAAATAATTGACATTCCTGAAGAAGATCTTGTTGGATCGTTGTCAAATCAAAAAGTAATTGGAGGAGGAGGAAAACATTAAACATTTTCTTTGCTCCTGCCCTGCACTTGCTAGAAAACGCTACAAAACACTTTCGTTCGTTTTTGTTTGATGACCTGGATGACCTTAGACATGTTAGCATAGGTCAGTTATATAGTTTTATTACGATATCTGAATGGTTCAATGAGAGGGTATAGTCAAGTGCCCTGTGGTATCACAATGGACCAAATTTGGTCTAAGTGAGTCGGTTTTGTAACTGACTGCCACTCCTATCTAACCTAACCTAACGCAACGATAAAAAAATTCAATTTTTATCACGTGTTAACGATTAACGTTAACTTGCGTTAAATCTTCCGAAATGTAACACTTTAACGTTGAACGAAGTTAACTTTTTTAGTAATGGATTAGCGATTAAGGAAGTTTAACGGTGGTGTGATCTTAGAATTCTCTTAAAATATTAACCACATTTGCTTGAAATTAAAAATTAGCTTTTCGTTAGATTTGCATTAATATGGCGGGTGCAATTTGAGTGCTGACGTAGATATCAACCAAAAATATACTGATGAGAATTTAAGAATCGAAACATATGTTTATATTCTAGAGTTGTTGTTGATTTTTTCCTTTGTTATCAAAGTTTGTTTAATACATAAAGTACTGTATCAACTTGTAAAATTTTACATAAATGTTGATCGCTGCGAAAAATGGCTGAAGTTCAATTATCATTTAATTATTAATATTATTAAGAAAGCCAATAAAACAAACCAGAAATAAAGAATGTTCTTAATATAGCAGCGAGTGTAGAAGCCATTAAAAGAAAATTTAGGAAAATCAATTCGAGTGCCCAGAATCCACGACGAGTTCCATTGTTAAAAAAAAAATACATATCACAAAGAGATAGGACTTTGCATACGTGTACTTAAAATGGCCGCTTGCAAATAGACCAACATTATGTAGAGCGTAGTTTAGAGTTAGAGTAAGATCGTCTTTTTGGTGGAAAGGGCACTCGTCATTATGTAAGGCGTAGCCCAAACACAGAATATAATCCCTGAATTGATCTAACTCTCATCGCCCCTCTTAGGGCTACCAGATGGCATACTAAAGTAGCAAAAGTGCTACTTTTGGAAGGCTGTGCTACTTTGCTACTTTTCACTTGAAATGTGCTACTTTTGGTTGAAATTGAAATGCGCTACTTTTCACTACTTTCGAAGTTAGGACCTTTTTTTTTTTTTTGGTCATCAAAAATATTTTTATGGAATTAAAAAAAAACTTGGATTTAAAACACTGCAATAATATTTTTGGTTTTCATTAATACTTTTGTAAGCAGGCCATCTGGTAGCCCTAGCCCCACTCTACTTTGCAAGTGGCCATTTTAAGTACCCGTGCGGAAAGTTCGATCTCTTTGTGATATAATTATTAAATTTCCTCAAAAGTCTTACCTTGCGAAATGGAATTTTTAATAATTTTACATTACTCTGGCGTAGAATGCTTTCCACGGACCACTAAAATGTAAAAACTTGAAAAAATCATAGCAGTATTGTACAAATATAATGGAACTTACTTTTTAACAAATTACAAATTACTCCATATAATAGCACACTTAAAAAGTACCGTTATATTTTTGGAACAAAATCTCATGTGCTTATTTTGTGTACTTATCAAGTAACTATATTTTAAAAGGTTAGAAAAAAAAGCGTAATTTGTTCGAAATATTTCCTTTGAATTCATAAATGACACCGCACTATTATTTTCATCACAACTGTAGGATGGTCCAGAAAAAAAGGAGCGTCAATTGTACCTTTATTATTTTTAAATGCTAGTTGATTTTGAGAAATATGGTTGTATACTTGGAGAAACCAAGAGAGAACTTTACTCGCACATGGCAGTAAAGATACTGGCCTATAACCTTCTATGAAATTTTTTGGCAGGTTTGGTTTCTGCAGTGGAATTACTGTAGTATTTTTCCGTTCTTATGCCTTTCTTAAAGATGTTGCTGTAAATTTCTAACAGACGTACCTTAGCAAAATGATAGAGATTTTTAATCATAGGATAACGGATTCTATTGAACCCTGGTGTTTTATCTTTTACTGTATTAAGAGCTGCATTTCGCTCATGTATAGAAATATCAAACTCTATTAAATTGGCATTGTTTCATGTGATATAGTTTATAGTACTATTTAAATTGTTTTTATTTGAAATAAATTGTTGGTCGAAATATTTATCCGAAGATAGAGACCATTCATTAGCAATCTGCGTAGGATCAGAAATGTTGGTGTTATGTGATAAAATACTATTAATTTTTGTGGAGTTATTTCTCCCATAAAAGCGGTTGATTTTGTTCCACAAAGGTTTGATTGAAGTGTGGATTTATATCCGACGTAAATTCGTAAAAGGAGTTGTGTTAGGCTAACTTAGCCTCACGTTTAAATAGTGCGTTTGGTTTTTTATGTGCGATTCTCTTTTCTATGGTCATATTGTTTTTAAATATGAGCCAAAGGTTTTGTTTATCAGCACAAAGGCTTGCTAGGTGATTGTTCACTAGTAAACGTATTTTTTTTATTTTTTTTTTATTTTTGAAAAATGTTACGTTACAATATTTAACGCTTCCTGTGCATGTGTAAACGATTCTTGCGTTTCCAAGCAGCACGACGAGAACCACCAACGGTCTGCGAATATCTGTAACCCTTGCCAATTCCTCGCGAGCTCTTGCCAGCTGAAGTAAGACCACGTAATTCACGGTGCTTATGAACATGTTTGCATATCCAATTGATTTTAGGATCTCGACGAATAGCACTATGATGAGTGTTGATTAGAATTACTTGGAAATACTTGTAAGAATCATTTTGAGCAACCCAATAAGAATTTAGAACTCTTAATCCACCCATTCTACGTCCAACGCGCTCCTCAGCAATGGATTGCAAACCTCTGAAAGGTTTCAGTTCGTTGACACCATGGCTTCTAGGTTTGCAACCTTTTGGAACTGGGCGTTTGCGGCCTCCACGACGAACACGAATTCTATAAATGACATATCCTTGCTTTGCACGATATCCTAGACGACGAGCCTTGTCTGGACGGGTAGGTCTAGGTGAACGATGCAATTTCGTGAGTTGTCGATACTGCCACACTCGTATGCGAAGCAGGTTACGCATTACATCACTCTGCTTCTTTCTGTACAATTCTTGCATATATCTATACGCACCCATTTCGAACTTGTTTGGTACGATAGACAAATTTCTCTCGCCAACAGTTAAAACGTAAAAGAAAGGAACTAGCTAGTATTCGAGAAGTGTGGGCTGAGGAGGTATATGATATAGACTCATTGGCTGCAGCTAATATGTTTTTGTTAAACTTTGTAGCTTACCAACGGGAAGCGGAAGTGCGTTCAAAGGGCTTCGGATGTGTTTCAAGGGAAGTGGAAGCTGCTTCCAATGCGCTTCTCACTGCTTATCTTTTTTAACATACGATGTCATTGCGGCGATGCACATCTTTGGAAGCATATTTGATGTGCTTCCTTGGATGTTGAGTAGAAGCACATCTTTGGAAACATATGAAATACGCTTCCTCTTGGATGATGAGTAGAAGCATATTGAGCTTAAATTGAAAAAAAAAAACTCAACTAATTTTTTTAATTTGTCTCCGATCAGATTCGAACCTAGGCCTCCTGCGGCATGCTACTCGTAGTGTTCTGAAATGCGCAAATCTTAACCAACTGAGCTACTCTTATTAGTAATGTGAAGGAGGCTAAAACTGCGAAAGTCTTCTGTCAAAATGAAATGTTGAGTTTTTGATTTCTATAGTTGCCACTTGATAATTCAAATATCATACTTTTAGAAGCCTAATTATAACAAGAGTCTTGGCTGATGTCGTTAAACAGTACGTAACTGCACGGAATGCCTAGGTTCGAACCTCAACGGATGCGGAATAAAGTTTTTTTTTAAATTAAATTGAATTGCGAATTCAATGCATTCGAAAAAGCACATCTGAGGTGCTCCACTTGGAAGCTGCTTCCAAATTTCACGTTGGGAAACACATCTGACATGCTCCCCTTGGAAGTTGCTTCCAAATTTCCCGTTAAGTAGGAACAAACTATGTGCCAGAGAGTTCTTGACTAGAATGGATGTGTCACCCTTGTTGTGTTTGAATGATTGATATTTGTAGAGCTGTAATTATTTATTTTAATTTGATATGATTTCAGATGAGTTTCTTGAAGTGCAATTATGTTAGTTGATTGTGTTTTTATCAGAAATTGAAGCTCATGCAGATTGTTTTGGAATCCGTTTAAATTCCATTAAAGAATTTTAAGGACCATCAAACAGTTAATTATACATAGAAGATAGTGACATACTCGTAAAATTAAATGTACTTAAAAGAGTATTTAACCCATTTACAGCCATTGTACCTGCTTGGATACAGAACATTTAAATAGCTGTAAATTCAATGAGAAAAAAATGTTGCAAAGGTTATTGCGCAATTTAATCATACACACTGTGCTTAAAAAACAAACGTAGACAATGAAGGGAAAACGAATGACGTTTTTCAATATTTTGCTTTGTTTTGATACTGCCTTTTCAATTTTGCGTATTTTGAGGAGATCAGTGTTCATAAGACTTTTGAAAATTAAAAATTAAAATTAGATTAAAAAAGTTTACACTTGATTTGCAATGCAAAACACTTGTGTTTTCCTAGTTTTAACGACTTGAATCGAAAAAATAACAAAAAATAACAAAAAATTTAAAAAAGCTCATATATTCTGCCATTGTACCCCCTTAGGAACAGGCTCAAAAACCTACTGAATACATTTTTTTTTTGGTTTTTTAATATCTTATAAGTATTTTAATTTATTTTCATAAAAACGAAATACACGAAGGCGATGATTTTTGATTTTAAAAGGTCTTGGCTTTAAATGGGTTAATTCATTTCATCTTTTGATAAAATTGAAGAGGACCTAGAAAGAGATAGGTTTTGGGGTGTAAGCAGTATTGCTGGTTATATTTGAACTTGTGTTATTAGTTTTGTTTTGGTTGTTTGTTAAATGTGCGGATGTAGAAGTGTTTATGCTTGGTGTAATAATATTTGGAGTTGATGCATTAGTAACCAGTAATATTGGATTGTTATGGTTGATGTTTATAAGCTTTAATCTTTTTTGTCTAATTTCTATTGCCTTTTCTCTAAAGACTCTGTTGGAATGTTAGTAACGGTTGTAGTTTTTTCATTTGCTTGTTTTGTTGCTACCCCGTAAGAACACTTAGTAAGAGTTTTAATTTTTAAAATTTCATGTCTTTTTATTATGCTTGTGCAGTTTTTATTGTTCGCTCTGTGCTCATGCTTGCAGTTAATGTATTCAACTTTTGTGCACGGGGTTGGGTCGTGGACTCCATATGACCAGACTTCACATTTGCTTTCGTTTTTACAAAATTTACAAAAAGTTGAAAGCAATTTTTACAATGTAAAAGTTTTCGAATGTATGGTTCCACTTTAAATTTTAGGAAGCCATTTTGTAGCTCTTGCAGGAATTCATAGCAGTTAAATGATGTATTAGAAACTTTACCATCAACAAATTTAGTAATTTTTTTGCAATCAACCGCCAGCTGATCTTAGAGGCGGTCTAAAATTTCTTCCACTGAGAAATTTATTAAAGGAGGTGCAAAACTTACACCTTTCACTGTATTTAATTAATGTTGGGCCGACGTTAGATAGCTGTGTAGCCTTTCAAGAATTTATTTGCTTGTGTTTCGTTTTTTGTGAGTATGAATAGATCACCTTCACGCGTAAATGATATTTTTTCTGGTGTTTCAAAAGGAATGCTTTATAAAGCTTCAGAAACAAGGAATATATTTAA
The DNA here is from genome assembly GCA_949775025.1 of Tricholauxania praeusta. Lineage (NCBI taxonomy): Eukaryota > Metazoa > Arthropoda > Insecta > Diptera > Lauxaniidae > Tricholauxania > Tricholauxania praeusta. The sequence continues at coordinate 68,609,863 of OX459028.1, forward strand.
TGATTTTAAATGAGTGTATTTTTTTATAATTAAATATTTAGTGCACGGAACTTTTTTAGAGGTAGGTTTGAAGCTTAAAGTTGGAAAATCCATCCATAGATCCATCTTGACCTAATATTGCAAAATCCTGGCATATCCTGGCATATTTTTGAGAAAAAAAAGAAAAATGTAAGGCGCAGCATATCACGAAATTCAGTCATTCTTTTACAAACCGCACGGATTTTAGGAAAAAATAAATTCGTCTATTTCCAATGCGAAAAAAATTTGTTCTTACAACATATTTAGTTGGTATCGGTGGTTCTGTGAGCTTAACAAACTGCTAAATTTTGTTTAATACCCTAGCAGATTGTGAATGGTGATGGTCAGGGCCAAGGGCCAAATGTAGGCCCTATAGTTTTTAAGACAGTCATAAAATTTTAAAATATTCTGACACGTTAGAACACCTTGTGAATTGCCTAAATATGTGTATGATTAATGGAGTTATTCAAAATTTTATCTTTATGTTAAAAAACATTTTAAACTTAATAATTTTACACAAAATAAGTTTTATTCATGAAATTTTACAACATTTTTAAGGCTCCACTTCGACACAAGGTCTTCTATCAAATAACGCCACAGACAAGAATAAACAATGGCAGCGTGAATTGCTCATGGAGCGAATACGCTCACATGCATCTCAACATAAAACTTTTCCAGAGCTTTCAAAATCAATGCGTATGTCTATGTTGGAAAAACGTTACGCATTGGACGCTGTTGAAAAGTCAAATTTACAAAAATGTCTCGATAGTATGCAGCACTGCATTAAAGTCACATCTCGTCAAGGTCTAGTCGAACGTTTAGAGAGCCTTTCACGGCAGTTGGGCTTGAAATTTATGGAAGATCCTGCAGGTCTTTTCATATCGACTGATATGTTCTTCTTGGAAATCATCCTAGATGCGAATGGTGCACTTACGGACGTCAAAGTGCATCATGAGTGTAAAATCGAACAACAATCTTGCAGTGAATTGGTTAATTGTCTGAATCGTGGTGACTTTGCTGACTTCACAGTGCAACTGGAAGGTCTTTCATCTATTTATCAACTTAATGCTGAACCTAAGGTAAAGACCAAAGCATTTGTTGCACTGCAAGCGATGGAGACAGACTTATATAACTTGTTTCAAATGCAAAATTTTACCAAGGATAAACAACAGTTGCTTGAGGAATCAACAGTTGGCATTGTACTTAAACGACGTGGTGGTCATCCAATGAAATTGACATATTTTGTAGCACCTTATGATTTAATATCAGTAGAAGGAAAATGCTTACAGTCGCTCAGTTTAGAATTGTTAAGCTCTAAAGATATTGGAATGAGTGTTACAGTAAATTTAGAGGCCGCTTCAGCTAATAAATTACAAATACAGCCAACAGTTACATTTGCTAAGGATGCAACACAAAGCACACCAGGCGGTGGCAGTTGTAGTGGAGTTGCTGGTATTGATCTACCAATTTATGCACCACTTACACAGGTTAATTCTACATTGCTCCCCGCAACTTTTGTCTTGCGCTTAAATAAACCATTGCCAGTTTGTAGCGCAACATTGCGAATTCTTTTGCCCGTAACAGCGGCTACAGCAGTTGCAGCAACTATAGGCGACAGCGCAACAACTGGAATTGAACAAAAGCCAACTACGGCGTCTTCATCATCAACTATCAATTCTATCTCAAGTGTATCGACAATTATGAATTTGATTGTTCAAACTGCTTCGGAGCAACAATTGAAAAACTCATCTAAAGGATTATTCGTTTGTTTACCAGATCAAACCCACTGTTATTTTTTTACGGATAACAAACAATTAAAGGTAAGCATATAATAAACTGTGTATGTATGGATGTAGAAATTATTACGGTAAAACAACGTGATACAATTTCATGAAATTCGATACAATGGTTACATCTTAATTAATGCCTGGAGTTATCTCCGAAATTACTGCGGCAAATTTTATGCCGCTATATTTTGATGACAGAAGGGGGATCACTCATTCAAAAAAAAAAAAAAATTTTTTTTAAATTTTTTTTGATGTTTTTAACATAATTTTTTTAGTCAAGAATGAGGTTAATATTAAAAAAATAATATTGTGTTTATAATTTTGTTTTGTATTTAACCTGGCGTTAAAAGCGTCCGGGAGTTTTTCGAAAAATAAAAAGACATTTTTTTAAATTTTTTTTTTACAGTATTAAAGTATAACTATTCAAAATTTATTTCTGAAACTTTGGTCCAAAAATATTCGTCAATAAGTTAGAAAAGTATAATGCCGTGAACGACCTCAAAATTTGCGATGAGCAAGATATCTGGAGACTGGCTCATCCGAAAAAAGAAAATTTTTTTTCGGTTAACCAAATAGTTAGGGGGCGTTTGATCGTTAGATTTTTTTTTTGGATACATATTTTTTGATTTATAGCCTAAAACAACCTCAAGTTTGTGCACAAAAAATGAAAATTTTCTTTGTACGCCCGCCATTTTGTCAAAAATTAATATTTTTCAAAAATCAACGATCAAACGCCTCTAAACTATTTGCTTAGCCGAAAAAAATTTAATTTTCTTTTTTCGGATGAACCAGTCTCCAGATATCTTGTTCACCGCAAATTTTGAGGTCGTTCACGGCATTGCACTTTTCTAACTTATTGACGAATATTTTTGGACCAAACTTTCAGAGATAAATTTTGAATAGATATACTTTAATACTGTAAAAAAAAATTTGGTCTAAAATAAAATGCAGCTTCAAAAAAAAATTTTAAAAAAATGTCTTTTTTTTTTCCAAAAACTCCCGGACGCTCTTAAACTTCCAGTGGGTGTAAGTAGATGGAATTCAATTTCAATACTAGGGAATTAAAAATTTAGAATCAAGATTTCTAATTCCATGGCAAAACAAATGCTTTCTTTGTCTATTATATTACTGGAATCAAAATTCGAAATTAAAAGATTTTATTTTGAAAGAAATTTGATTCATTGAGGGGGGTGATTCCTTTAGACAGGGTAAAATATGTAATTTTTCATTAATTTTTTTCAAGGTGATAAAATAATTGGATCATTTTTAAATGTTAACACCTTTTTATTAAAGTGTAAGAAAACATGGATTTTTTTTTTTGTAACAAAATAGATCTGCAGATTATCTCTTCAGTGTATCTTTTCACAAGCATTGAAAACTGCTGCAGCTGTAGAAATTTTTCTATTCATCTAAAAAAAAGGGTTTCTTTTTTCGATTACTGATATGTCGAAGGGAAGGACAAACCTATAAAATTATAAAAAACTTAAAAATTAAAATTTATATCGGCTGTTTAATCAAAAGTTCAAATTTTTGACTATTTTTTTCAACAGTTTCAAAAAAATTTTATCTACGCGATACCTTTAAACTTTTAGGTTTATCCTTTCGATAATATGCAAAAGAATAAATTTAAATAGAATCTGTGCTGAAAAGTAGTTTAATTTTATTTACGAAATATAGTCAAATGCAAAAGATAAATTCAAATAATTGTATAAAATCTCTGCTAAAAATTGTGTAATTTTATCTACATTTGTGAAACAGTATTTAAAATAAAATAAAATACTTTTCTTGGTATCCCTTTGAGTGTAATTGCTCTTTGTTAGTGTTGTTATATTTTTGAATATGTTAAAAACATCTTAATATTAAATAAAATTTAAAATTCACGCTTTAATGTATTATGTATTCTCTTTAAACTGTCTACAAAAGTGGAGAAAAGAACTTGCAAGAAACGTCAAACACTTTCCCTCAAAAATTATTGTTGATAACTTGTTGTTTATTCTATCATAAATACAACATTTACATAAGTGAAGAGCTTAGATGCAAACCCGCTAAGTTCATATTTTGCGTTTTCGGGAAATTCGAAAAAACTGTTTTCCACTGAAATTTAACTACAGTAAAAAAGTAGATTGATCCATTGTAATAGTTGTCAAAAGTTATTAAAATTCTGATTTTTCATTACTTGGCGGGTTTTGAAAAAAAATAATGTAAAAGATTCCGAAATCATTTTTTAAAAATGGCTAAGTTTAAACTAATTTCAAAACATTTGAATAAATGTAGACTGAAATTTTAATTACACAACATAATTTCTATGTTAAAATAACATAAAACTATTTTCATTTATGAAAGCCGAATCTTTTTTAATGAAAAATTGGACTTGGCAGGTTTTGATTTTCAGAAATGTGAACTTGGCGGGCTTTGATAAAAATAATTTATCAGAAATTATTGCAATCAAAAGTTTTTGAAGGGAAAAATTTCTTTTTACAATTTAGAGTATGTAGGCTTGTCCCCACCTACAATAAATCACATTTTAATTTTTTTGGACTTGGCGGGTTTTGCATCTCAGCTCTTCAAGTATAAATGTTACAATTTTTGAGATTTAATCCTATGGATCTTACAACAAATAAATTTTTATTTAACAATAAAGATAATCACTTAAATAAAATAATACTTTATAGGAAAATGACAGTAAAAAAACCTATATTAATATAATCTTATATATAAAATTCTTGTGTCACAGTGTTTGTTACCGCATCCCTCCCAAACGGCTTGACCGATTCTTATGAAATTTTTTGTGTATATTTGGTAGGTCTGAGAATAGGGGGTAAACTTAAAAAATTCATTTAAGGGTGCATATTTAGGGTGGCCCTCATACAAATTTTTTTTTATAATAGCATTTTCACAAATACCACTGCATCGATTCACATGGAATTTACACCACGTAGCTTTTATATTAAGGCACATGGTTTAGTTTATGAAAATTTTATTTAGGCTGCATATTTAGGGTGGCCCTCATACAAAATTATTTTTAAAATAGCATTTTCCCAAAGACCACTGCATCGATTCACATGGAATTTACACCACGTAGCTTTTATATTAAGAGGCATCGTTTAGTCTATAAAACTTCTATTTAGGGTTCATATTTAGGGTGGCCCTCATACAAATTTTTTTTTATAATAGCATTTTCACAAACACCACTGCATCGTTTCACATGAAATTTACACCACGTGTCTTTTATATTAAGAGACATTGCTAAGTCTATGAGACTTTTATTTAGGCTGCATATTTAGGGTGGCCCTCATACAAAAATATTTTTAAAATAGCATTTTCCCAAAGACCACTGCATCGATCACATGGCATTTACGCCACGTAGCTTTTATATTAAGAGACATGGGTTAGTCTATAAAACTTCTATTTAGGGTGCATATTTAGAAAGGCCCTCATACACATTTTTTTTTATAATAGCATTTTCACAATCACCACTCCATCGTTTCACATGAAATTTACACCACGTGTCTTTTATATTAAGAGACATAGTTTAGCCTATGAGACTTTTATTTAGGCTGCATATTTAGGGTGGCCCTCATACAAAAATATTTTTAAAATAGCATTTTCCCAAAGACCGCTGCATCGATTCACATGGAATTTACACCAGGTAGATTTTATATTAAGAGGCATAGTTTAGTCTATAAAACTTCTATTTAGGGTGGCCCTCATACAAATTTTTTTTTATAATAGCATTTTCACAATCACCACTCCATCGTTTCACATGAAATTTACACCACGTAGCTTTTATATTAAGAGGCATAGTTAAGCCTACAAAACTTTTATTTAGGGCGCATATTTAGGGTGGTCGTTATAAAAGAATATTTTTACAATAGCATTTTCTTGAAAACCACTCCATCGATTCACATGGAATTTACACCACGTGTTATTTTATATTAAGAGAAGACAAACATAGCTAAGTTTATAAATCTTTTATTTCCGGTACATACTTATGGTGGCCCTTATTCAAAAATAATTTTAAAATAACATTTTCACAAAGACCAGTCCATCGATTGACATAGAGATTGCACCACGTGTCTTTTATATTAAGGGACACTGTTTGTCCATAAAACATTAAGGGTGGCCCTCATACAAAAATATTTTAAAAAAAATCATTTTCACCAAGACCGGTTAATCGATTCAAACCAAACTTACGCCAAGTAGCTTTTATATTAAGAGGCCCATTTAATCCTACAAAACTTTTATTTAGGGTAACTCTCATACAAAAATATTTTTAAAATAGCATTTTCACATGGGATTTACATCACGGTCTCTTATATTAAGAGACATCGTTTGGTCTAGAAAACTATAATTTGGGGTGGCCCTCAAACATAACTTTTTTAAAATAATTAATTTTTACGAAGACCGGTAAATCGATTCACGCCGAATTTACACCACGTAACTTTTACATTAAGAGGCATAGTTAAGCCTTCAAAACTTTTATTTAGGGTGGCCCTCATACAAAAATATTTTTAAAATAGCATTTTCCCAAAGACCTTTGCATCGATTCACATGGAATTTACACCACGTATCTGTTATATTAAGAGGCACAGATATGACCGTGCTGTACCACGTATTCCATATAAGAAAAGACCAAAATTTGTAATGCAGATGAATGAGACTAGATACATATGTATATAAAAAGTACGGGCAAAAAGAATTTTCAATGAGAAAATGGGTGGTGCCACACCTTCCATATGCGAATAAAACAACATTTTGTATATATCAGCAATTACTTGATGCAGATGATTGAGACTTGGTAATTATGTAAAATACAAAAGCTATAATAAATTAAACTCATCACACTACCTAGCAGTAAGACCAGAACAACGTCTGCCAAGTCTGCTATGCTATACTATATGTAAAATAGTGTGGACAGAAGTTGATTTCACTTTAAAATGGGCTGATTCGCTTTGACATTCCATAGCATAAGTTCATACAGCTTAGCGCTACCTACCAGAAAGGGCAGAACAACGTCTGCCGGGACAGCTAGTATATAATAATATTCGGTACATTTTCAGTACATTTCGACTATTTCTAAAAATTACAATTTTCTTTAGTAACTTAATATACCGCGAAATATGTTTGAAGTAAGCTTTGCCAACCTTTTTTATTAGTAAAACCGTTGAAACTTTTCTGAATTTTAGGTAACTTTTTCATGTTCATATCGAAAAAATACATTCTGCATAAAAAAAAATACATAACATTTCAAGTCTCCATTCAGTACATTTCCACAAAACCCAAATGCCATCACTGCTCCAGATTATTGTCAACTGGCACAGCATAGCAACAAACGTGCCAGCAAGGATTGATTTTGTGATACAAAATACTATCTGTTATTATAATTATATTCTCCGGATTTAAAAGTAGACGTGAGATTTACATTGACATCCCCTCCCCCTTGATGAGCTTTGTCGGATCCCCTCCCCCATATTTTGACTCACGTAATTAATGGACGTCCCCTAAGTATGTATTTGTCCAAAGAAATGCAGTGGGCACCAATATATATTCTTGCGGGGATACTCTAGATACAATACGTTCGTAATGCTGCTTTATAGAAATACTGTAGGCATCGATAACAATTAACACACGACTGTGCTAAGCCACTTCAGCACCAAGACTACTTACAATGTTGCTCTATGTAAAGCGACGAGTGTACATCGGTGTTGATGCTTCGTAGATATACTGCGGACATGCGGTGCAATTTTTTTGGGCTACATCGGCAGTCTGTCGCTGGATGTAGTTTTGAGCCAGGTATATTGGCATGTTACACTCACCTATACATACATGGGTATAGGTTTAATTCTGGAGATGAAATTAAGATATGGGCATTTCCGCCAATAATTAAAAAAAAAAAACGAGTGCAAAAAAAATAAAATTTAAAATTTTTGGAGTTGTTTGAAGTTGGTCATGTTCGCAAACATACAGTGTTGGAAAAAATAATAGGGACAAGTGCAGCAAAAAAATATATTATTGCATAATTTTTTATACTACAATCTGTTTTTGATGGAATTGACTATAAAGTTACATAACGGATCTCAATTTAGCAAAATCAAACAAGTATGAAAGTGCACGGATTTTGCATAGGCGCGTCTTGAATGGGCACAGTTCATTTTTGAGCTGGAAAAAATAATAGGGACAAAATATAATTTTTAGTTCCTTGGACAAAGTCTGTTAATAAAAATTATCTTAAGTGTTAAGTTGTATTTTAGAATGATATAGTACATACTTTATAAGTGGACCCTTTGCTTACTTGCTAGACTTAATCGATATTTATTGGAAATGGGTCGTGTAAAACATTGTTCCCCAGCTTAATGATATGCGTTTTAAAAATTGAGAAAATCAGGCCAAAAAATTCGAGATATGGCCAGTATAATGGAGTTCTCTAAGAACATGATTTGCAATGATCTGAAATCAGTTGCAAAACGAGAGAGCAGATTAAGAAATCCAAGATTTCACCAACTTCAACGAACGTTTTGGATCATTGTCGAGCATAAATTTCCATTGAAGAGGCATTTCCTCTTCTGAATACGGCAACATTGTAGAACTAAATATGTTTACGTAATCTAGAGCGCATATTTTGTCTTTTATTCAAAAAATTTGCCTAACACCAGCCGCCGAAAAGGAACCATCTTATCATTAGAGATTCGCCACCATGTTAAACAGTGTATCTAAAATCGAATTCTGCATTTCTGGGCCGCCTAACGAAGACTTTTACGTCAGAACTAAACAAATTAAATTTAGTTTTGAAGATGTTGTACTTTAGTCTAACGAAACCAAAATTAATTTGTTTGGTTCTGACGGAAAAATCTTCGTTAGGCGACCTAGAAACGCGGAGTTCGATTCGATATACCCTGTTAAGCACCGTGGCGAATCTATAATGATAAGGGGGTTCTTTTTCGGCGGCTAGAAATGGGCATTTTTTTCGATAAAAGACAAAATATGCGCTGCAGATTACGTAAACATACTTAGTTCAATAATGTTGCCATATGCAGAAGAGGAAATGCCCCTTCAATGAGAATTTCTGCACGATAATTATCCAAAACGTCGTCGAAATTGGTGAAATCTTGGATTTCTTTCTCTGCTCTCTCTTTTTGCAGCTGATTTCAGATCATTGCAAGTCATGTTCTTAGAGCACTCCATTATACTGGCCATATCTCGAATTTTTGGCTTGATTTTCCCAATATTTTAAATGTATCCCCACACAAAGTATTTACTATATCATTCTAAAATACAACTTACCACTTAAGATCATTTTTATAAATAGACTTTGTCCAAGGAACTCAAAATTATATTTTGTCCCTATTATTTTTTCCAGCTTAAATATGAACTGTGCAACTTCAAGACGCGCCTATGAAAAATCCGTGCACTTTCATACTTGTTTGATTTTGCTAAATTGAGATCCGTTATGTAACGTAACTTTACAATCAATTCCATCAAAAACAGATTGTATCATAAAAAAATATTACAATAATAGATATTTTGCTGCGTTTGTCCCTATTATTTTTTCCAACACTGTAAGTGTAATAAATAGGCAGTTCAACCACGGTTAAACCACTTTTTCACAGCCATAGCACATCATAATCGCTTTTTTTTTTTTGTTGGAAAAGTTGTGAATAGAAGGAGTGACATTTATATTTTTTTTCAATAGTAGTCGGTGCCACGCCCCTAACGGGAAAAAACGTTTCCACGGCTAAACTAATAAACCGATTTTGATGAAATTTTTCTTAAAAATCGATTGAAACCTAAGAAAGATTATTAGAAACTCTTATTCCTTAAAACGGGCGTAGCATTGCTCCAAATGGGGAAAAACAGTATCACGGCTGTGCCACTACACCGATTTTAATGAAATTTGGTATGTAGATAGATTGAAACTTGAGTAAAAATATATTTTTTTAGTGGGCGGTGTTACGCCTCTTACAGGAAAAACGTTTTAACAGCAAAAAGACAAGTTGTATATTCTGTTAAGAAAAATATCTACTCCTTTTTTCTTTGTTAAAATTGATCTCACTAATTAATTTGATAAATATAAATATTAAATTTGTTCTTTTAATTACTGTATGTATCTTAAATATTAGTATTTATGTAAATATTAAAGTAGTTTTGAAAAATTGCCCAAGTGAACATAAGCGGAAAAATATGTCCCGTTCGAATGTCCCGTTCGAATGGGTTATTATGCCTTGTGAGAAAAAAAGTAAATAAGATTTTTCAATCAAACGAAATCTATAGAAAAGTTACATTATTCCATAACATTTTAAAACTAGTCGTATTAAAAAATGTTGCCAGGTTTCGCTGACTTCTGCTTTTCTAAAGATGGCCATGAAAAACACTTCCGTTTTTTGTCCCGTTCGAATGGCTTTTTAAATTAATTGCCTCTATCTTGGAACCAGTACTACGTCTGACATCAACTTTACCACTCAATATAGTGCTATCAAAGGGCTATTCCTTAAAGTAACAGAAAAAAATAAAAGTGTTTTACTTTGACTTTTATTTCACTTAAAATAAAACTTCCGTCCCGTTCAACATTAGAGAAATGCCCATATGTTATAATTTAATTTACAGAAACAAATATTACTGATAGCTTGTGTATTTTATAATTGTTAGCTTGATATATTCCTGTTTATAATATAGTATTTAGTTATCTGAATAAATTTTATTTTCACATATTTTTAGGCAACATTGGTTTCTTCAGTTCCATTTACAGAACCGGCACAGGTACCAAAAATTTTAGCTTTCCTAAAGAAACAAGCACTACTTTATACTTTGTTGGCAAGCTGCGTCCGTCCGCAAACAAAAATGGGAAATGGTAAGTGATATACTTTGAATTTTATGTTACAGGATGATAAAACTTAGTTTCGGCCTAAAACTAAAAATTGTTAAGAGGTAGGAAGGCTGATAGAAAAAGCTACCAAATTAAAAGAAGAATGCATTCAAAAAGGGCAAGTAAATGTCGACCAAAAACCGCAAATGACTCAATCTAATTGTGAATTAAGCTATGTACTTTAACTGCATGGTTGTATAATAGAGGTTTTATTAAGTTGTCAAATACAAAGTTAAGAATGAAATATTTTTTCATAGTTACCGAAATCCAGCAAAAAATGAAAACAAATAATGCGTCCTATGTACAGGGAGGTGGCCTCAGAAAAACTGAAGAGTATGAAAAAGTTATAACTTGTTCGTTTATCATTTTTTTTTTGTAGAGTATCCCTTGGAGATTAAAATATGGTTCCAAAAATATGTTACCTTAAAATGGCTATAACTTTGTGAGGAAGCATCATAGATTTTTAGACCATTTGAAAGCTCAATCTAAAGAAAAAAGATGTTATCAAATCGTTTTTTATTAGAAATAAGCTGAAAGCATTTTTGAATTCAACACAAAACCTCGAAAGTAAAATAAAACGACATTTTTTTTCGGTATTTAAACTCAAATGTCTTAAAATCCTGACGTGATGTGTCAATTCTGAGTCAGGATTTCGATTCAGCGGAAATGACCCCAATCTGTCCAACAAGAAATCCTCACAGACCTGTTTTATTGTTATTTTGTTTTAGCGACATATTTCGGAATTACCGTTCGGCTTGAAAGAAGTGGATCAGTTGGCAATTTAATGAAAATAAGTCCTAAGCGAATTGTCCATATCTGCCTCTATCTGTCGTCGCTCTTCTCAACTAGGAATAACCAGCAAATCGCTAAGAATATTCTGAAGCTGAACTTAAAAATATTTCCATATAAGATTCAAACAGATCCCAACAAACCCTTACTACTCAGCAGCGCATGCAGTACGCCACTCAATTCCAACTCCCAGCCAGAGTGAAGTTTCATTAGAATCCTAGTCGTGAATTCAAAAGGTGCGGACGTGTTTATGCTGAGTCGAATATTTTATTATATAAAAAACTTAACATCGTTTTAATTAACAATGCCTTGCCTCTGTGGTCAGAAGGTTGAACGTGGTCAGCCATCAACCCAGTGTGGCAAGTGTAGTGAACTGTTTCATTTAGATTGTGTCGATATTTTGCCAGCGGACTTGGAATATTTGCAAAAATCAAATAATTACTTTCTATGTAAAAAGTGCGTGGCAGTGCGCCGAAATTCTATACGTTCGCCCCCACCTTTTGCATCTCCATCAATTCGGGATAACTCGGTTTCTTTGTTGTCGTTAACTGACGCGGAAAGTGTACAACAACATAATACATGTGTTTTAGCAAATCCTAAAAACTCCAATTACCGAGAAATAACTCTTGAAATTGTGTTTAATGAGATCGTTTCTCTTAGAGCCGAAAATGCACGGGCGCTCTCCATGATAAAATCTCTAGAAAGCGATAAAAAATTGCTTTTTAAAAAAATTGAAGACTTACAAACTGAGTTGCATTCTTTGCAGTCTAATTTATGTATCAGAGATCTATCTTCTTCAATTTCTCTTCTTACTGAAGATGTAAAACTTTTTCGGAACAATTTAATTAGTGAAGTGAAAGATCTAAAATTAATAATCGGTCAATCGTCTCTCCTTGCAAAAAATTCAAATAAAATTAAGAGCAAATTTGCATTGCAAGAGAGGCTGAATGTTGCTGTGCCAAATTCGAGCTCGACATCTGCGAGTTCATCGACCTCCATCTTAATGTCCGCTACGACGTCTCTTTTGCAAACGACACCTAATGCACATTCTGATAAGCAGAATGCTGATGCATTCGGCGACGCTACTGATGCTGTCACTGCTGCTGCTGTTGATGATGTCTCTGCTGTTTTACGCTCTTCTTCTAATTCTACTTCTTCTCATGCTTTGTCTTATGCTGGTATTGTCACTGCTGCTGCTGTTGTTGATGTCTCGGCTGATTTACGTTCTCCTTCTAATTCTACTTCTTCTAATACTTTGTCTCATGCTGGTACTGCTGCTAATGCAAATTCTGCTGTTAATTTTCCCTTACGTGCTGAGAAGGGTTCTCTTGATGTTGCTCTTGCTCAATCTTCGTCTATTAATTCGCCACCTTGCTCTTCGAATATTTTGAATGTTGTTGCGGCTGCACCTGAGGCTGCGAAATTTCCGTGGACTGTAGTTAGAAACAAAAAACCTAAGCGTGCAATTGTTGTTGGTATGAATTCTAATGCAGAGCTTGCTGTTATTGACCGAAAGAGATGGGTCCATTTATCATCTTTTGAGCCCTCAGTTACTGAGGTTAATATTGTAGAGTACATAGTTAGACATACTAATATAACTAAACAAGATCTCTCTTGTTATAAACTCGTAAAAAAAAATGCCCAGCAGGAAAAACTAAAAAGAGTGAATTTTAAACTGGGTGTGCCGTCATCGCTCTACAAATATATTGTTGATCCAGGCCTTTGGCCGGTTGATGTTCTGGTGAAAGATTTTAAGTTTTTTCAAAAACTGGAAAAATCCCCGATACACTTATAACTACAAGTGAAGAATGCAATAACGTAGCTAATTTTAGTAAATATTCATCCGCTCAGCCTAACAATCAGTTAGGTAAAACTTCACAATTTCGGATTTATTTCCAAAATATGTCTGGGATAAGAACTAAATCCAATTCTATTTATGATTATACCGCGGCTGGAGATTTTGATGTCATCGTATTTGTTGAGACCTGGCTAAATGATGAATTTTTCGATGGAGAATTCTTTGATACAAATATATATCAAGTATACAGAAAGGATCGTGACGCTATAAAAACAGGTTGTAGTCGAGGAGGTGGAGTTTTAATTGCCATCAAACGTTTTTTCTGTACAACAGCTTGCATCCTTCAGAATGCGGACAGTTTGTACGACCAATTAAGTGTCTCCATTTCTGGCTCATCAGGCTCTTTATATATTTGTGCCTCGTATATCCCGCCAAATAGTTCTGATGAAATTTACGATGCACATGTAAGTAACATTTTATCGTTACATTCATCGTTGGACCCTAAAAGTCAGCTTTGTGTATTGGGGGATTTTAATTTGAACAAAATAATGTGGACTCACCTCGCCGATGAGTTGACGCCAACAAATATCAATCATCCTCATGAAATCAATCTTATTGATAGCTTCTTAAGTATTGAATTAGTTCAAATCAACAAAATACTTAATAATCTTGGAAAAATTTTGGATTTAATTTTTATTTCTTATAATATTAAATACAATTTGTCTGAATGTTTTTGCCCAATTTCACCATCTAATATGCACCATGTTCCAATTGTTCTCGATATAGAATTTTATGAATTTATTGAGCCTCAGCCTGCTAAACATGTATTTAACTTTAAATTATGTGATTTTGAATTTCTAAATAATAATATAAATGATATTAATTGGAAAAATTTATTTGATGGTAAAAATGCCGCAACTTGTTTTGATTTGTTTAAATTTAATGTGTTGCAAATCTGTCATGACCATATTCCAATTTTACCTCATAAGGTATATAAGCTTCCATGGTATAACTCTGGCCTTAAAAAGCTGAAAAATATGCGCAATAAATTTCTAAAACTTTTTAAATCCACTGGGAACTTAGAGTATAAGGAGAAATATGTGCATTACATGAGAGAATTCAACTTTTTGAATAAGTTTTTATACAAGCAGTTTATTTTGAAAACGGAAACCAATATCAAATTGAATCCGAAATCGTTTTGGAATTTCGTACAATCGAAAAAGAGTGGATCTTTCATCCCCACTTCTATGTTTTTCAATAATATTAATTCGTGTACAATTGCAGATACAGTTAATTTATTTGCCGACTATTTTAAATCAAACTATACTGAAGATGCTCCATGGTATGAGCCCTCTATCCTGCAAAACATCAATTCTTTCGTGGATGTTGGTTCTATTACTTTGAGTGAAACAGACGTTTTTAACGCATTATTAAAGTTGAAGATTTCTGCTAAAGTGGATGTCGATGGATTATCCTCTATAGTATTATTAAAATGTGCTCAAGCTTTGTGTAAGCCACTGTGTCTGATTTTCAATAAATCTTTAAATTCCGGAACTTTTATTGAGCCCTGGAAGGTAGCATGTATTACCCCTATTTTCAAAAGTGGGCTTAAAAATAATGTCGCGAATTATCGTCCCATTTCTAAATTAACAATTGTCTCTAAATTATTTGAAAGCATTATAAAAGATAAGCTTTACTTTTTAATTAAGTGTCATATTTGCCCAGAGCAACATGGCTTTGTATCTGGTCGATCCACAATAACAAATTTATCATTATTCTCTAATTATTGTGTATCCTCTTTTGAATGTGGCTATCAAGTGGATGTGCTCTATGGTGATTTTGCAAAAGCCTTTGATAAGGTTAAGCATAGTGCTTTAATTGCTAAACTAGCTAAAATTGGATTTCATGGTTCATTTTTGGATTGGATTAAATCCTATCTGAGTAATAGACTGTGTGTTGTACTTGTTAATAATACTAAATCTTATAATTTTGTAGCGTCGTCTGGAGTACCTCAGGGTAGTATCCTTGGACCTCTGTTCTTTATTTTGTTCATGAATGATATTCATAGTTGCTTTCAGAGCTCAAAATTTTTGCTTTACGCAGATGATTTAAAATTATTCAGTCGTATACGGAATGTAGGTGACGTTAAATCTTTACAACGTGACTTGTCCAATGTGTGTAACTGGAGTAAACTTAATGAGTTACCTTTAAATATTGAGAAATGCTTTCACTGCACATTTGCAAAATCAAATAATATACTCGATTGTTGTTTCTCAATTCAGGGTAAACTTCTTAAGTCAATCAATCTTATAAAGGACTTAGGCGTAGTTTTCGATGCAAAGTTTACATTTATTGAGCATTTGAATTTTATCATCCCTAAAGCTTATGCAATGTTGGCTTTTGTTCGTAGACACAGCTCTGATTTTATGGATCCACATACCATTAAGAGCCTTTACTTTGCATTTGTAAGATCTAGATTGGAATATGCCTCTTTTGTTTGGAATCCGTTTTATGCAAATCATTGTGCTAGAATTGAACGAATTCAGAAAACTTTTTCTAGATTTGCATTACGTTCTTTGAATTTTGGTGATTCAAGGCCATCATATAATTCACGTTGCCTGCTTTTTGGCATAAATACCCTTGAATCGAGGCGGAAGGTTATGTCCTTAATATTTATTTATGATATAGTTAATAGTAATATTGAATGTCCGGAGTTACTTCAGTTAATTGATTTTTATATCCCACCTAGACAGTTGCGTCATTTTGATTTATTCCTCATAAAGAAACATAAAACTAATTATGCTCTGAATGAGCCTATATTAAGAGCTCTCTCATTATTCAATAGATTATCATCCATATATGAATTTGATTTTTCGATGTCTAAAGACTCTTTTAAAAAATTAGTATTTAATCTTAATATATTTTAATTTTATGTATAAGCTTATTTTTAATTAATCAAATATTATTATAAACAATTGTGATTCTAGTCTGTAAGGAAATGTAATCCAAAGGCTTAATAAAGAAATGAAATGAAATGAAATGAAAATGGCTACATCAACAAAAGCATTACTGTTCATAGGCAAATAATTTATAGCATTTTAAATTATGTAGTTAAAATTCAAACTCCCAACCCCACTTTCTAAATTGATTTCAAAGTGATTTAAAATAATAGCGAATTAAAAAATGGCCTTGCTCATGGTGTACTTATTTGTTCTGTCAGGCACCGTCTGAAAAACATAAAATATTTTTTTTTTCTTATTTAGAAAATTAATATGTAGCTAAGATGAAGCATAAGAAAATATATGTATCATAAATTTTTTTTTGTAGAAATGACAGCTGTCTGAAAAATAATAAACGATTTTTATTGAAACTTCGAGTTTAAAAAACGTATATAAACGTGGCACCTAATCAAAAAAATGCACATCTAAAGCCACATCTTAGATAACATTGTAAATGATATGTATATTGTACGAATTTTAACAAAATTGGCCAAGTAAATCTTGAGATATCATAATCACCAGATTTAAAAAAGTAGTTTCAAAAAAAAAAAAAAAAAAAAATGTAAAAGAAAAAATAACCATTTTATGTAGTCTTTTGTATACTTTCAGCTTCCGGCCGACTCCCTGTCGCGCTCAATTAATTAATTTCTATAACTTTGGATATAATTTAAACTTTTAATTGGTAAAATGTTTAAAATATTCTTTAAAGTATAAACAATTTATTTAGCCAAAAGAAAAATCAATTCGATTTTTTGAAATTCTCAAGGTAGCGCAACCCCTTCAATAATTTTTTTTTATAATTGTGAACGTAACTGATTTAACTAAAACTTTAAAAACTACGATAAAAAAGATTACCATTTTTTGTGAGCATGTCAAAGAATACGATCAGCAATTAAAATATTCCTTTACAACTTTGTACATTCTAGTTTAAATTTGTATATAATTTCTATTGGTTTTTCTTTTTTCATTTTAGATATGGACTCAACTACTATTCTTGAGGTAAATGCCATATCATTTCAACAAATTTCAGTTTCATTGCAACATCCTTACGAGGAATCAATGGCAACTGTTGAGTTCAATTTAAATGACTCTACAGTTACTTGCACTATTTATTCAATTAGTCGCAACTATGATTTGTTGTCTTTAAAATTAACTAAAATTGCACAAAAGAGCTTATCAATTCCAGTTACTTTAAGAGCTTTACTAAAATTTTGGGATCAAGAACGAATGAAAATGTTTCAACGTGGCATTGGTGTAGGCAGTACTGGATCAACGGCTAGTGGAGGTGGTGGTATCGGCAACAGCGGCAGTACGCAAGGTACAAGTGCATTTGGAAATTTTAGCTTAGCAATGGCACCAAACGATCCTGGAGGTCGAATGAGTACTGGTAATAGTGTTATTGGCAACAGTAGTAGTGGCACTGCAAAAATTGAATTAAATTCTACTAATTCGCAGCGACAGTTTGTGTCAACGAATAGTGGAGCTGGTGCTAATTCTGCATCTGGTATTGCAGGTTACTTAAAGTTTAAAACTGATATTAAACAGGAGGATTTTCATGAAAGCCCAAAGAGCCAAATACAGTCAATAGCGCAGCAGTCAGTTGAGGCGGCAAGCTCTTTGGGCCAAACAACACATCAACAATTACAACAACAGCCACAACAACAGACTACAGCTGTGCCAATACCTGTAACAGCAACAGGTGTTTCGACGGAAATTGAAATTGCTGATAAGTATAAAAACATATGGAAAGATAAAACGCCTAATTTAAAAAATACTGTTAGCATAACACCTATTATGAATACTATTGTCACTTCATCATCGTCCTCACTTGATTCTACAACTACTGCTCCTTCTGCACAAACATTAGAGATTAAACGTACAGGAATTGAAATTATACCACTAATTACACAGCAAAATTCAAGTGGAAGTATTACTTCAAACATGGCACAAGGATCATCTTCAATTACAATTACACCGATTAACAGCGGCATAAGCAATGTTCTTAAGAATGATAAGAAATCAACTCTTTCTGCTGGAACATCGTCCTCTTCATCCAATTCAACATCACTATCGTCTACTAAACGTAATATCGACATTAATTCATCAACACATGCTACTGCTGATGTTCAAAAAGAAAAAAAGCGGAAAAAGAAACGCGATGACTCACCAATGGGACCGCCAGAAAAAATTTTCTCGCGTCAAAACTCTCCTGCAACAATAGCTAGTGCTGGCGTTGAAGCTGTTGCCCGTAAGTTCTCCTCACCATCATCCTCACCAAAAGGTTCAAGTGGTGGTATGCTTGCAACGGCAGCAGGATCTTCATTATCGGCGCGACCAAGTCCGAAGCACTCACCAGTCTATAGTAGCCCCAAACATAGTACAGCATCCAATAGTCCTAAATCGCCATTTGGAACGCATTCGCCTAAGCACGGTTCATCAGGTAAACCGAGTATGTCCACACTAAAAAGCGCAGCTGCAAATTTAAGTCCAAAGAGTGACAAAACCAATTTACTGGCAGCAGTTGGTGGTGCAGTTAATAATTCTTTAGCAACCTCAACATTAGGTCGTTCAATGGGCACAGGTAGCGCTGGTGGTGTCAGTGCAATAACTGTCGGTGGTGGATCAGTCACAGCTGGTGGTGGTGTCAATACGGCATTGACTACAAAAAATCGCGATAAAGAAAGATCTAATTTAGCAATTAACATTTTATCAACAACAGCAACCTCGGTTAAAACAAATTTAGCAGCGGTAAGTCTACAGCAATTGAAGTCTTCAACTAATTTAAATCATTTAACGGTTGCTGGTAATTTGGGAGCAGCTAATAATACAGTTGGTGGTGGCTCAGCAGTACTTTCTTCTTCTCTTGATTTGATGCGGAAAGGTGTTACTGGTGCGGTAAGTCACTCCTTAAGTAATAATTTGAAAGTATTTAGTTAACAATGTAAAAACTCTTAATATTCTTTGCTTGTGTAGCTTTGCTTTTATTTTTGTAAAATTTGATAAATCTCCTTAGTCGTTTAAATTGGCTGCTAATCTATTGTAGAACATTTATATTAAATATATATTTTTGTTGACAAAACAAACACTTGGTGCTTTTTCTTAACGTGAATTTGAAATAATATCGCAGTGCTATTACTATTTGGCCTTCTCACAATGATTTACATAATGCTTAATCTTGCACAATATTAACATCGGAATTAAGCTTCTCATGAAATTTAAGAATTTTGAATACTTTTTTTTTACACATTAAGTTATTGGATCTTTTGTGATAACAAAAATCAAATCTCATGTGGCGTATAAACCACTGTTGTCTATAGTTAAACGGGATGTACTTTAGAGAACTACCAGAGCTGGTCCCAACTGTTCGGATATTCTCTCGCAACATATCAGGCTCATCCATTTTCTATTGCACCGGTGCTTATTTTCGTGGTGGAAAAATCTTCATGCAAGTTTTTTTCCAGATATCGCTAGATTCTAGAAAATGTTCATTGACTCTACTCCATCTTTCTCCCTTTCTTCTAATATATCTCTTGTTCTTATAAACCACTTCCTTTAAAAAAAATTTCTTTTGAAAATTTATTTGGTGTCCAAAACGGAGTTTTTTTTTCCCTTTACACATCTAATCTGCTCATGCTCAATTTTCAATCTATCTCCACAAAGAGGCCGACGACAACATTATTAGGAAAAGAAGAAGTTCAATCCGGAAACTCTTAAAAAAGCGGTAATAATAACTATAAATGCATTCAAAGAGCTACGTTGTTTGTCGGAAATTATGTGAAAGATCTTTACAGGAGCTGTTGCGCGTGACTTCGTAAAAAACCGCCCACTTTTCGTCCGCATGGTGTCTGTGTTCTTGAAAGATGTCGAATAAAAAGGTCAAGCTTTATTTCCATTGGGCTTATCACTAAAACTAACTTTTATTTTCAACAGTAAGCTTACTAATATTTAAGTTTTGACTATGATTCACAACCATGAAACATTGGACATTTGATGTATAAATATTCGTAGTTTTTTGTGTAGTGAAATGGCGCTGATTTCCATATTAGTGAGCAAAATCATATTTTGCTTTATTGGTTCCAGCTGTTCTGTTGTGGTGACATCTTTAGTAGTAAGAACGCTGCCAAGGTAATGAAGCGATTTATTGATGCGTATATGTCAAAATTTAAGTAAACCGTTTTTGTTGATATTGCTTCAGTTTTTTGGTGCAAATAATTTTGGTTTAAACTATTCAGAAATGGGAAATGGAAATTTTCAGGTCATGAGCCCGCCTGAATAATGCTGTTGTACAAAGTTTAAAAGTTTTTCGTTGGTATACTCTCTAGATATGTTAACGTTAATTTTCCTTTCATTTCGAGGTGATACACACTAATGCGACCAATTGGTAAAAGTCTTAAAATTTGATGTCGTAAATATCCAAGTGTTTAGTAATTTTGAAAAGGTTATATTTTCACTAAAAAAACTGTAAAAGCATTTTTTGAATTTACTGATTACTGTTCTAGCAGGTGCTTTGGAAAGTGAACCTTTCTAAGCAAGACATTTTCAGCATTTTTAGGTTTTCTACAAGAAAAATTTGCCAAAACATGTTTTATTTGTTATTTTTTTTTAAACACAAGATTGAACCTTTAACTTTAATATTAAACATTAATATTAAATTTTTTTCACCTTTTTGTTGAAACTCAATTTTAAAAAAGGCTTAAACTACGATTTGTTCAAACACCTGTCAAACAATAAAACATATGTGTGTATGAAAGTGCATTCTAACAAGTTTATTATTATAATTGTTTTGCATATATGTATGTACTTCTGAAACCAAATTTTGAGATCAAGGAATCCCGGAGGATTTTTGTCCCTTTTAGTTCTGGGATTTTACTTCAGGGATTCGAGGGTTCTTCTAAAAAATTAATATAGGTCGAAAGGAGGTACCTTTAGGGTGTAACAGATTTCAACCATATTCTAAACACATTTATTTATCTACTTTTTTAGCATTCTGATTGAGTTTCGTCAAGATCGGTTCAAATTTGTATGTACCTCCCATACAAAAAACGCAACACATGTGTGTAAATTAACAATAAGTAACATAGATAAGAAGATGGAAGATATGGCAAAAAATCGAATAACCAAATGTTGTTTTACGTTAATCAAATTTTTTTAATAATGTTAATTTTATGCAGTAAAGTTAAAGGGATGTTTTAAGGAAAATTAATAATGATTTGCTTGAAAAAATAAGTAGGAGTCGTCTTTGCAATCACCAATATTGTAATATTTAAAAAAAATCCCTCTAAATCCATATTATTTAAAAAAAATTAATCCGTCTCGAATCCGTTTTATTAAAAACAAGTAAAGGTGTTATCTTCGGCCAGGCCAAAACATAAATTGGGTGCAATTTCAGCCACTATACTCCATAGCAACTGAACCACTTACATTAAATTTTTTACCAATTGCTGCAATAGTTCACTGTAGCTGTTTTACAGCGCTTACAAATTTATGTTAATATGGAAGGTGCGGCGCCCACTGATGCAATCCCGTCTCAATTCAGTTAATTTTAAAGCATATAGTAACTGACACACATCTATACACCAAATTTTATGAAGATTCCGCTTACAGAACACTATCTATAACAATAAACGTTTTTTGCTTATATGGGAGGTGCCACACCTACAGGTACTATTGGACCAAATTTTTGTAATAAGAGACCTTATAGCAAGTTTATCTACCTCTTTAAATTTCATAACGATTACGTTGATAGTTCTCTTAATATAACTTTTATAATAATTGTGGGCTGTACCACGCCCTTCAAAGACTCTTATCAGTAAAGTGGCGGAGCTAGTATTGATGATTGCTTTCAGCGGCATCATCTCTAAAATTTTTATGAAAATCGTTTGTACCAATTTTGAGATATACGGATTCAATATTTTTAACTGTTGAAAAGTGCCACACCCACTTTTATGATTCCGCCCATTTTTTATCACAATTCAAGATATATTTGATATGTATCCGTTTACCAAATTTCATTATAATATCTCTCATAGCTTACGAGATATGGCGCTATAAATGTTAAAATTTAGGGCTGTGCCACTTCCCTGTAAGAGCCTTTCAAAACTGAAACCTAGCCTATCCTAATTTGATTCACATGTGCATCAAATCACCAAGTTTTATCAAAATCGCTGCAACTTTTCAAAATGAGCGTGGGTAATTTTACATTGAGTAAGGGTGATAGGCGTGTCCGTGAACCGATTTCGCCCATTTTCAATAGCAAGATACCTGCAAAAATGTGTGACTTGAGTGTGCTAATTTCATTCAATTTGCTTTCTTGGTTTTCTCGATTTAAACAGACGGACTGACAGACTGACAGACAGGCAGACAGACAGACAGACAGACAGACAGACAGACAGACAGACAGACAGACAGACAGACAGACAGACAGACAGACAGACAGACAGACAGACAGACAGACAGACAGACAGACAGACAGACAGACAGACAGACAGACAGACAGACAGACAGACAGACAGACAGACAGACAGACAGACAGACAGACAGACAAAAAGCGATTCACGTTTTCGAAAGAAATTTCATACGAGATCGTTCCGATCCGAAAATAAAATATACAAAGAAGTGAGTCCATGTCGAATTCGAAACGGATCCGTTTGGCACACTGGGTTACCATGCCAGTTATCTAAAATCTTATGCGAATTATTTCGGGCTAAATAAATAAAAAAATTTAGTAAATAATATAAATATGCAGTATCTAAACTTGGATGCAACTGAAAGTCAGGGGAATATCTTTACGCAACACCTATCCAGCAAATTAAGAGTAACGTATCTTGGAAAGACATGAATATCAAAGCCAAAAACAAAGTTCGTCACAAATGTATAAACTGCTAGATCCATCAAGAGCACAATTTAACTTTTTTGGTATCAACAGCAGCAACTAAATCATCCATAAAGCACTTTTATCTGAAAAGAACATAATCCGAGTGCTGGATGGCTTGGATGTTAATAGTTTGAAAATTTCTTAAAATACATTAAAATAGCCATGCCCTTATAAAAAAATGCTACTATCAGAATTGATTAAAGCTACAAAGTAGATCTTGACAGACGTTTCCGCTAATACTTTTCCGAGCTATAAAAAATGATTTGTTTATGATTTTAAAGTCTGTAATAATCATAGACAAAATTACATGCAAGATTTACCGATTTCCCACAATGGCAAGGCCCAAAAACGTTCTGTAAAATTTTAAAGCACCGGCTCCTAGTTCTCCCTTATAACTTGCCCATATTTTTTCGCATTCATAGTTATTTCTAAATAGTGTCGAAGACCACGAACATAGTAAGAAAAACTAACCCAGAATTCTGTGGGTATTTTATTGTTTTCACTAAGCTGTTTTCTTTCTAGTGTTCTACATCGGAACGACGCACCTACAGCAAATTATCGGCGCATAGCAAGTTGAATTTGCTTTCATCCGACTAAATGAGATTTCGCCACTGCTTCAGTGTCCAGTTTTTATAGTTTTTAGCCCAAGCTAGACACGCTTTTTTCATATCTGTATAACCAACATCTCGCAGCCTCCTGCGGAAAGTTTCCACACAAATGTTAATCGATTAATGCGTTACTAGCTCTGTCCGTATAGCAATTACTCTTTTAAAAGGAACCTTCAAACTCATTTTTTACTAGGCCATCTTTGTCCTACTGTTTGCACGTTTAGGACCAGAGCCTTTTTTAAGTTTAGATAAGATACATCCTGGTCCGCTAGTCGCTTTTTGATCACGTGACAGTTGTTTATATTTTGGACCCATTTCTATACTTATTTTAAAAAATGACTTGCTTTAAGCAAACGCGTAAAAATAACTTATTTTCGTTGTCAATACAATAACGTTACAATACTTTAATGCTGAAAGTCCAATTTATCAAAGTTAAAAAAAATACGGAGTTGTTTTAATTTTTACATATAAAACAGTGTATGTATACGAGTACATATAGTATATATTAATGCATTTCACTACGAAATGTCAGCACTTCCCACACAATTGAGCGGCAACTCACATTTCGTCGTACGATTGTGACGAAATGCTGAAATTGCACTTTTTATTTCTCTTTGATGCATTTTCTCTTTTGTTTTCAAGTAGTTTTAGCTCTTTTTAAATTTTGATAAAGCAGTTTTTAAGAACCAACAGAAGAAAACTTGTGTTTTATTAATAGCGCAGTCGGTATATGGCCAAACAAAATAAACAGTTCAAGTGTTTATATTTGCAAATAATAAAAATAAGACTAAACAGTCAAATGGTTCAGTCACAAAAAACAAAATTAACAGTAAAAGTGTTTATAAGTACATAGTTGCAAATAAAGAAAAAAAAAATTTTTACCAAACAGTCAATTTGTTGAATCAAAAAAAAAACGGTATCTGCGTATAAAATTAAAAAAAAAAAAAAATCAGGCTAAACAGTCAAAATGTTTAGTTGCAGAACTAAACTGTTTAATTCAAACATCGAAATATAACAACAATTCAACAGGCATCAAAAAGCGCATCGCAGCTAAAGAGACATCAAGAGACAGGTAACATTATCACATAAGAGGAAAACTAAACTCAGATAAGGAAACTGCCAGAAAATGGACATTCCTGATATTAACAACAAATTTAAGCTCAATTTAACCTAAGTAGTACTTCAAATTATGAAGGTAATAAGAACACCGTTATTAACTTCATAGAAAGAATCGATTTATTAATCCCCTCAATGAGTTCGTTTGACGAGTTTTATAAAATCTTATTGCTAGGTATAATAGCCGTGTTTTTTTTGACGCGGTTACCCGCTAAAAATATTTTTTGTATGAGAAATTAGTCGGCGATATAATCGCCGCTTAAATATTAGTCGCGCAAATAAGCGTTGGAGTATTCACAATTGGGCTGGTAAATATGCGATTTGGCAGCACAGTTTCACAAAGTTTTCAATTTTTAATCGAAAATATTTCATCTCTAGACGTCAAATAGGAAAAAGTAAATATTTATATTTAAACAATATTTTGAAAAGACACAAACTAAATATGAAATATTTATTTGTTATCGAATTTTGCCGTTTAAAAAGGTAGTTTATTTAAAATTTTGATTTACTCTAGTTAAATTTTTATTTATTGTGCAGATACGCGCTGTTAGCTGGTGCGTCAATTGAAAACAACTATAAAAGACAAAGTTGTCCGGCAAACGGAAGTTAATGCCCTGCTCGGTCTAAGAAAAATTAACTGAAGCATAAAAGACTGCCAGCATAACTACTAAAGCCAGGGGTAGTAGATCTGCAAAATGGTAGTTGTCAGTTTTTGTTTGACAGTTGCTCTACGGTGCTGCCAAGTTTGACTTACGAAAAAATTAAGCGGCGATAGCCGTTTTTTTTTGCCACTGAGATAACTATCTTATACCCGCGTCAAAAAAAACACGGCTAATAAAAGACAAAATAAGTAGTTGGCGATGCCAGAAAAATGTGCAAAAAATACCTCCCTACCAATTTATTTTAATTTAGAAAAAGAAATGGAGTTGGAGCAATATTGTATTGCTCAAATGGCAGCATTTTTTTTAAATGAAGAAGAAAATAAACAAGAGTTTTCTTAATGAATTTTAACTTAAATGAATCTGAATAAGAATAAGGTACTGTACTGTTCTGTACTGTACTGTTTTAAACGCGTATAATTACCTTTTTATAAGAAAGATGACAATTTAACATTCACTAGCAAAATTAAGCACGAAGTACACATAAAATTCGACAATCCTGTGTATAGTAAATTATTCAGGTATCTTATTGTCCATCGAAAAGAAGTCGATAGGCAAGTCAAGGAAATGTTAAAACAAAATATTATTGAACGAAGCAATAGCCCGTACAATTCTATATTGTGGGCTGTTCCAAAAAAAAACTGGATAACAGTGGAATACCGAAATGCAGACTTGTAATTGACTATCGGAAATTATATGATCAAACGGTTGACGATAAATTTCCGATCCCCCGTATCGACGAAATACTTGATAAATTGGGGAAAGTTGTTACTTTGGCACAATCGATCTTGCTTAAGGACTTCACCGGATCGAATTTCATTCAAAAGACGGCTAAAACTGCATTTTCGACAGCAGATGGACATTACGAGTTAAATCGTATGCCTTTTGGTTTGAAAAATGCCTCTGTGACTTTTTAAAGGCTGATAAAGAAGTCGATAGATAAAACTCGGTTTTAGGTGATTATATTGGGAAAATTTGTGTCGTATATTAGACGACACTAATTTTTTCAACAACTTTTCGAGAAAATGTAGAATCTTTAAGAGTTCATCAAACTTCGAAAGCATATCAAAATTAAATGCGACAAATGCAATTTTGCTGCTTTGTCTACTAAATTTTTAGGACATAGCAATTGAAAATAAGAAATTTTTTGGTATCACATGATACTACAGAAAATTTATTCCTGACTACGCCAAAGTGGCATATCAGTTAATTATTTGAATAAGGTCTATTCCGATGATGTTGACATTTTAAATAATGAAATCAATGAAGACCAGGATGAAATTAGGTCACCGGATGCAACTATGCACATTGCAAACAGCGACTCTTTAGATTACATTTTTATAACGGAAAAATACATAAATATATAAGAACCAAATTTATCTAAATTTTGGAGAAACAGAAAAATTTGTTACTAAAATTGTTAACAAAAAATGTCAAAATCATCTGACGATCGCTGAAAATTCGAATTTGCTTGACATGGTCAGAAAAATTTTGATTCCGAAAGGTCTAATGTGTATTTATTGTAAGAGTCTTTTCCTAAAATTTCAAGATAATTACGTCCAACATTTTCAAAATATAAACCTAACTCTGTATAAGTCTACCCAAAACTTATTGACATTAATAATGAAAACTAAATTTTGACCATTGTCAAAGAAGAACATTATAGAAACAATCACCGGGGAATTAACGAAGTTTTCCTCGAACTTAAAAATAAATATTTTTAGCCCAAGTTGTATAAAATAATTACAGTTATAATTAATAACTGTGACATTTGTAGGATAGCGAAGCACGATCGACATCCAATAAAGATCCCCTTCCGTGTAAGTGAAAATCTAGATTCCTTTAACGACATCGCTCACATCGATATTTGGTATCCGTATAGAAATCAGATGTTTCTCAAAACGATTGATAAGCTCTCCAAATATGCCACTTTCCACAAACTACCGGATAGAATATGGATTTCAATACTTCAAGCCTTTAAAGAGCGTATACAATTTTTGGGCGAAATGAATAAAATAATATTCGATAACGAGCGATGTATAACTTCAAAGCGCTGTGGAATTGTTTTCAAAAGAACAAAATATCGAAAAACATACGACTACAGCTTACCTAAAAACCGACAACGCTGACATTGAACGGCTTCACGGTACTTTAAATGAACATTTGAGAATAATGGAAGTTGATAAATCCAATGGGTTAAACACAGATGAAAAGCTTTAAAAATTTTCAATATTTATAACAACACAATTCATTCTATAGCAAAAAAAATAATTAAGAAGACTACATTAACGACTTGAGTGAAAAATGTAAACAATATAAAATAAATGAAAACAGAGACAAGGAATTCGAACAGAATGAAAATGTAGAAATATAAAAAATCGGTAAAAATACACTAAAATATTAACAACTTAGTAGCTATAGATAAAACGGTAATAATGTAACCGATATATCTTATAAAAGATCTACGAAATGCTATAAGTCACAATTCAGACGCAAATTTAATCAAGAAAACTTAGTATGCATTCGTTAAAAATGTAATTTCTTTAAAAATATTGCAAGATGCACATCAAGATCTTATTCTTATATATCTTGTGTTCATTTCGGCTTCACTTACATCAGCACAAAAACTAAACACAAATAATTATACCGTGCACCAAAATGCTGTCCTCCATAAATCTATCAGAACAACATACGATCTTAGACAATTTAGAAGATAATATCAGGAAACTTCATCCAAACAATGACATTAAATTATTTACCACTGGGACTAAGCCTTGCTAAAAATACATTAAACACCATGGAAGAATCATGGTTCATATTCCCCCGAGAAATATCCGAATGAAAAGAGGTCTAATAAACATAGCTGGGAAAGAGATTAAATTTTTATATGGCAATATGGGTAACGACGACGCTGAGGAAACTTATAGCCATATACAAAATTTAGATCAAAATGGACAGCCGAAGACTGATGAACTGAATAAATATGTGATAATCAATGATAGTTTTATTAAAAATCTTAATAATATAATACGTCATATAAACAAACAGCAACTCAAAATCAACAACTACCTTGGCAACATTACGGAAGAAATTAATAAAACTCTATCAAACGCCGATATAATTCTAGTAAACAGGCAGTTAGACAAACTCATGGACACGATTCTGATGACCAAACTAAATACTTTCCTGCACATTTTTACGGAAGAAGAAAAATTGAAACTAAACATTTCAATTGAGACACTACCTTTTCTTAAGGGGGCAGGTCTAGTCAAAGGCGTGAGCAATAGAGCATTTTTTTTTGTATCAATTTAATTAATAAAAGTGATATGACATCATTAAGTACATTGACGAAAGTTTAAATAAAAAATGTTATAACTGGATGAGTTGGACCCTGTCTCATACAGAGTGCCTTGCGGTGACCACCACAAATCCTTGGAAAATCATCTAAAATCAATCGGATAGGAAATATTAGTTATTTAAATGAATAATCTAGTGCAGTGGTTCCCAAACTATTTTGATCGCGGAACCCTCAAATTTGTTGCCAATGATCGCGGAACCCTTAATATAACAAAACCTAAAAAAAACAATTCATCATAGAAGTAATTAATAAAAATACAAAACATTAGCTAAAATAAAAGAAAAAACTTTAATGTGAAGAATGCTACTGCTACTTTGATTCCATAATTCTCTTAAAATTGGGTATTATGTTTGATGACTGAACTGTTACAATACTTGGTTTTTGCCGCAACATATTTTGAAAATATCCAGCTTCACATAAATAAGTGGTTGCAAACGGCAATAGAATTCGAATAGCTTGTTTTGATAAATTTGGATATTCATCGAATAGATCTGACCGAATATTGTTAATGAAACTGTTCTAAATTTGGTTTTTAATTGTGTATCCGAACTCAATTCAATCAAATTTTCATAATCCATGGAATGAAACCCTTTTGGTTTTTCTTTTATTTTGAAAGGACTTTGTACCCAGTAATTATTTTGATTCTCTAGGTTTGGAAAGTAATCACTGAGTGATTCCTGCAAACTGGACAGATGTGTATTTTTATACCATCACGGATTTCCATATTTCACTTTAGACTCTTCGAGAAAACCACTCAATTCATTCAATCAAATGAAACCCTTTTGGTTTTTCTTTTATTTTGAAAGGATTTTGTACCCAGTAATTATCTTGATTCTCTAGGCTTGGAAAGTAATCACTGAGTGATTTCTGCAAACTGGACAGATGTGTATTCTAATACCATCACGGATTTCCATTTTTAAATCGACTTCAGACTCTTCGATTTAATTTAGTGGTCGATTGTAAACTTTCCGAGGAAAATGTGAATAAATTAAACACCATTCTTTTTTTTCTGATGAAATAAATGTTATCACCCGGAACCCCTAAGTTTTTTCGTGGAACCCCATCTTTAATTTCGTGGTCGATTGTAAACTTTCCGAGGAAAATGTGAATAAATTAAACACCATTCCTTTTTTTTTCTGATGAAATAAATGTTGTCACCCGGAACCCCGTAATTTTTTTCGTGGAACCCCATGGTTCCACGGAACACACTTTGGGAACCACTGATCTAGTGCCTGATCGAAGATTTTTGTTTTTTTTTTTAATTCAACAAAATGGCGGCCTCAGGAAACTTAGTAAATCCAGATTTTCGGGAAAATACCAACGATAAATTGTTCATAAAAATTCGATAATTAAATAAACAAAAAAAAAATCCTTCGATCAGGCACTAACTTTTTATGTTTTTCAAAAACTGTGTAAATTTCATTGAAATCTATCAAGCGGTTTTAGAGTTACAGTGGTCACCAGTTCCGAAAACATAGTTTTGAGAAAAACGCATTTAAAGTTTTACACTCACATGAATGAGAGAGAGAGCCCTTTGGTTATTGCCGAGTAACTCTAAAAGTAATTGTCGGATTGAAATCAAGTTTTCAGGATATATTTTTAAGATATTATATTTTAAGAAAATACAAAAATCGATATGTTCTAGTCAGCATTTTCAAGAAATCGATTCTTTTTTTTTTTTTGCATTTTGTTAAACTGTTTATATGTTTCGGAACTGGTGACCACTGTAACTCTAAAACCGCTTGATAGATTTCAATGAAATTTACACAGTTTTTGAATAACATAAAAAGCTAGTGCCTGATCGAAGGATATATATTTTTTTTAAATATCGATTTTTTATGAACAATTAACTGTTGGTATTTTCCCGAAAATCTGGATTTAAATTTCCTGAGGCCGTCATTTTGTTGATTTAAAAAAAAAAAAAACCTTCGATCAGGCACTAGATTATTTATTTCAATAACTAATTTTGCTTATCCGCTTGATTTTAGATGATTTTCCAAGGATTTGTGATGGTCACCGCAAGGCGCTCTGTATGAGACAGGGTCCAACACAGCCAGCTATAAGTTTTTTTTAATTTTTAATTTTTTTTTTTAAACTTTCTTCAAATCAAGTTGAAACATAATGCAATGATGTCATATTATCACTTTTATTAAATAAATTGAATTAATACAAAAAAAAAAAATTATTGAAAATGCTCCATTGCTCACGCCTGTGACTAGACCTGCCCCCTTAAGACAAGAGTACTCTATTTCACAGATACACTTATATTATTTTTTGCTATTTTAATGCCGGTGCTTAATTCAAACGACTACCAAATAGTCTTAGTAATTCCATTTCCGAATGATAAAAACGAAGAGTTTGATAACGTAATAGAGAAGGTACTTGTTAACGTAGATAAAGTATTCGAATATGACATTGTTCAAAAGAAGCTTAAAGAACACAGAAACACCTGTATTCGAAACTGACTTATAATAATTGTAATCTTATAATAATTGTAAACTTAAGAAAAATACGGAAAGTTGTATCGAGGAAGTTGATAAAGGCATTCTTATAACAAAGAATTTATACTTTACAGAAGTAAGTCATAATTGTAATAAAATGAAGACAATTATGAAAAATAGCAACATTAAACAATTTGAAAATTGTAAATAGGTATACGAGTGAAAGAATTGATTTTCAAAAACAAAATTTTAAATTTCACAAGTTTAAGGAACAACTCTCTTTCAATTGTTTTTGGTTTTGTTACTTTTGAAGAAAGAAGATAGAATAAGATGTTAAGAGAGTAATTTCACTATGAAAGAAAAAACAAAACGTATGATCGTATGAACGAAATGATCGTATGTGGCATTTTTTCGAAATTGACCTTTTGATGCAATTTTATTCTACACCCCACAACGCATCACGTGGTAAAATATTGTAGCTGAGTTACGCCAAAAATTGACTGCATATTTTATCGTATGTTACAATGCATTTTTTGCTTGTGGGCGTAATGATCGTATGTGCCATACAACAATATTTTGTACATAGTAGTTGTTATATTCACTATGTATTTCTTTTTTTAAATTAGAAGTAGAATGTGAAGCGTAACTATTGTACGCTTCATGTAGCTTATTTTAGAAATTGAGAAAATGCTTTTGTTAAGTATTACTTTGTTTAAAGTTATTTTATACCACTTAAAATAATAAAAAAAAATAGAATTAATAAAACCTTAATTTTTTCAAATAATTTCATAAAGATTTGAGATCACAAATAATTTTGTGTTTCAATCTAAACTGTTTTTCATGCACTGAGTTAATTCAACTAGGAAACGTAATGTTTCGGTGCCAAGTTAAAATCTGGTTATTTCAACCAGAAATCTGATTGAATATAACAAAAATTAATCTAGTTAATTCAAAGCTATATATGGTTAAACTCAATTGAGGTTTGTTAACAAAAGCCGTGTTTTATTCGCTTTGGTTAAACCAAAATCTCATACAAATGTGTGAACCAGCTCAATTCCTAGTTCAATTGATTCAAGTTTTTTGTCTTTGCTAAAGTTTGAAGCATCATAGACACAGACCTAAAATAATCAAAAATATATGGCAACTTTACTGGAATTTTGAAGAAGCGTTCTTAGGTCACGCGAGGCTTTGTGCACCCAGTCAGTGCTAGGCCCAAATATTGAAATAGAAACACATTATAAAAATAAAAACAGTGATGAAACAACGGAAAATGAAAAGAAAACTTTGGTACTAGCGTCTGCGACACTATAAAAACAGTTTGAAATCATTTGATTGAAATAATTTGAAAAAAAAAAATTATGTACTTATACGTGAGGCCAATTACCGTTCAACCACAAGACCATAAAGACGGCTTTGATTTTAAAATAGAATTTCTGTCAAACACTGTCATGCCACTTACTGGTCAAATGCAGAATTATAAAATGTTAAACTTATGCGTTTTATTCACTTTTAGGTTTAACCAAAGCGAATAAAACACAACTAATTTTTACCAAGAATCTATTTAAATTGACTAGAAAATTACAAATATTTCTAATCGCCTGTTCACTTTTTCTTTGACAGCTTGGAATCCAAGCCCGAGATCACTCATTTAATTGGTCATTTCTATGACCATTCTTAGGACCCATCGATTGACACCACTTTCGTCCAAATTGGACCAACTTTGGTTTCCCATATATATTTGGCACAACATTTTCCCAAGCCCCTCAGCTGTGCTTGTGCGCCACACACAGGCACCAGAGAGCCATCCTGGCAACATTCACAGATCTTTATTCTGTATCTACATTTGATGTCGTATATACATATACAATTCTGAAAGCAGAAAAGTAATAACGAACCATAAAACATTATCTTGAATTAATATTCAAGGTGAAACAATTATGCTTCTTCAAAAAATAAATCAAAACCACGACCGGCTAAAATGACAATTTCTGTGGAAATGCACATATGCGACATCAAATTTAGATATAAATCTCCTTGTTTAAAATATTGAAACACAAAAAAATCAACTTTAAATAAATTAACAAGCCGTCTGTTTAAAAAAATTGTTTTCTTTTCCTTCAGTGTGTTATCGTAAGTGACATTTTCTATAAGCACACTTACGAAACGTTGTGAGCGAAATTATCGTATGTGCCAAAAAATATGTTTTTTTCGGAAAATGTACACTTTTCCACAGAAAAAATTCTGAGTTTAGTTATGGTAGTTCATTATTTACATAATAAGCACATGGAAAATTTGGTTTTGATATTGTCATCTAAAGCACAGAAAAGTGGAAAAAACCCTCTCTTGTAAAATTTGGTTTTCGCACATACGATCGTTTCGCACAAAGGTGTCGATATAATTATTTCAATAGGTAATTATAATTATTTTGTAGGCACACATTTATTTAAGTCAATAGAAAAATAAATTCATAGTTCACTTCTTACAACATGTTAAATAAAAAAAAAAATAACTATCAGTTTTCCCTTTAATGTATTTTCTTCGAGCTATAGGTCAATAACTTTCTCAATGCAAATAAACTAATTTAAACTTTATTTCATTGTTTTCCGACGTTTCGGTGGGGTGTTTCCACCTTCATCAGGGATGAATTTTATTAAAATCTGAAAACATTTTTACAATAAACAATTTTTTCACTTAATTATATACACAATTTTTGAGAACTTGCTAGATTAAATTTATGATATTAACATTTTTTTATTGAACACTATTGAAAATTTTAACTAAAAACAATTAGACCATATAAAATAAATTAATTAAAGAAAACAAGAATTACTAAACTGGACTAACAGCAAACAAAAATTATTTAAAACTAACCGAAGTTAATGTATGCCTGTCTGTAATATTGTGTTGTAAATAAAGGAAAAATTTCAACTATCAGTTTTGTTAAAAAAGTAAGAAATGGATTTAAATTGCCTGGACAAAATAATAAGTACATCCAGTACATGTCAATAAAAAAAAAAATTATTTCTATTTTTTCGGCTCTATTTGCTGGGATTTAGAGATCTTCATTAGTAGTCGTTCGGAACTTTTTGACATACTGGAGATAAGGTTACGGCAAGTCTTTACTGGTATCATATATACCAAGTTTTTTGAACAAAACTCTATATTTGATCCCTATTTTGGAATACTTCCTTTCCTAACCTCTGTTTCAACTCTCCCCAAAAGTCTTCTATGGGGTTCTAGTTCGGTGATTGAGTTGTCCAGTTAAGCAAAGTCACACCATTGTCTTGAAACCAATCCTTCACCAACTTGGAAGTATGATTAGAATTATTATTTTGCTAAAATGTTCATCTTAGCGGCATATTTCTCTCAGCATACATACACCATGCCACGGAATATTACTCAAGACCATGATGTTGTCGCATTCATGCCTTACGATCTTCTTAGTGAAGCGTATATGAAATTGTTTACCCTAGGGCGGGTTTCAACCGCTTTTCTAGCTGTGAAAGCATTTTGGATGAAAAACAGCGACCGATACATATTTTTGGCAATAGTAGAAAGTCTATAGCCATCATTTCTTAGTCTCGAAACTATCTGTCTCTCCTCGGCAAAACAATTTTTATTTCGGCTCATTTATAAAATATTTTTTTATTTTTCTCTAACTCTATGATTACATAAATAAAATTAACAAATCAGTACGAAAAAGCGAATCAGATTGTTGCAAAATAAAAGAAATCATCAATGTATTTGTTATGTTGTCCAAGTAAAATAAGCTCTTTAGTGAAAACAAACACGAATTTAAAAATTCGGGGAAATCCCTTCCTCCCTTTCACTTTTAAAGGCATTGCCATATTTAAATTATTCGAATAAAAAAAAAAGATGTATATTTTCAGTAAAATAAAAAAAATTGGGGACTTAAAAGATAAGGATAATATATACATATAATATATGTATATACTAACTGTTGCTTGAACTTAAAACTTAAGATTAGAGCTAGAGCTATGTATGTATAAAAGAAAATTGTACACAAAAATACCATGAATTGAAATTATTAAATTATTTATATTATAACTAAATTTTTTTATTTCAATGGAAAATATTTGAAATTACCGATACGACTTCACCTTAATTTCATCATGATTTAATCCAAAGGAATGAAACTTTTTAAAAAATCGTCTTATCTTCATTTCTTTACTCAAATTCCGAAAAATGGAAATTTTGAAGCTCTGGTAGCAACCTCTAGGTAGCAACCCCTAAGAGATTTTTTTTATTTTTTTTTTTAAATGATAGATATACTCCAATATGAATGAATTTTTGAATTTCGAATTTCACACTAGAACATGAGATTTTTTTTAAACATGTCTAATGTATAGTTAAGTGTATAAAAGTGCAAGTATTAAATTTTTTGCCCTCGTCAAAGATAACATCTATACTAGTTCTATTTTCTTTTAAGGAGGGGGTAGGGTTTGAGTGCTACATTTTAGGCATAAGCTTAAAAATGTTTTTTAGTGATATGGTAATAGTAAATTTATTTATTTAAAAAACATATAAAAGTACAATATTTAAAGAGTATTCTGTGAAAATTTCATTAAAAAATATTGCAAAACAAGCCATTGGCAGCAAATTTCCTTATGAGTTTTTCAAGGTATTGACGAAGATCTTTTTTTTTGATGATTATTAAGATGTTGGCTTAATTTTAAAGCCAAAAAAACGAATTTTTTTAAAAAAATAATGCAGAAATCAGTATATTTGTTATTTTAAAACTAATTGTAATGCAAAAAAAAAAAAAAAATCCTTCGTCAATACCTGGTTTTATATGTATTAAAAGAGTGTGTCAAATTTCAAGAGAATCGGTCAAGTATTTTTTGAGTTACAGTGTCCACCGACTTTGAACATTTACTTATATTCGAGAAAAACGCACTCAAAGTTTTAACACTGTTTTTTTTTATATACTAACACAAAATCAGTACTGTATCTTCGTCAGTTTTGCTCCAATCGGCCTCAAATTTTAACAGAATACTCTTGAAGAGTTGTACTATCAAATGATAAAAAATTTGTTCAAACCCTACCCCCCTTGGAGCAATACGTATCAGCTCGAATCATAGGCGGCATAATGAATCTAAAGCAAATTTTATGAAGCTATAAATTGCGCATATACACTAATAATGCATATACATATGTATAATAGAAAATATCTGAAATTTCTTAGCAAAATTTAAGCAAGCTCACTAACAGTTTTCACCTTCTTTCTTTTTTTTCAAATTATTTTTCCTGCTCTTATGTCACTGCAACTCTATCATTCACAATTCCTTTGTCAGGTTAGTTTGATGACGTCGACAACAATTTCAACAGCAGCAACAACAATACCAACTCAACATGGCATTGATACAACAGCATCACAATCACCAACAGCAAATGCAGCAAAAACATCCAGCGAATATATGGTTAAACAAAGTCAAGAGGGCTTAAAACTTACCATTAATAAAACGAGTAATAAAAGCTCTTCCTCCTCATTCTCCACTAATAAAACAAAAAGTGCCAGCACATCAAATCTGACATTTTTAAACTCTTCTCAGCATCAGACATCCTCGACATTAATCAAAAAAACTCCACAACATACGGGACTTAAACCAGGTGTCAACAGTGGACCAGCATCCAAAAAATCAACAGCCTATGCTACTTCTTGTGGTGGCAATTTATATGGTACTGGAACCACATCATCAACAACTACCAGAAGCAGCTATCAACCACATTCACCTGTTAAGAAACATATTTTTCAAAAATCAAATTCGTCTGGAAACTTAAACTTTAAACTATCACCAAGCAAAAATGCTAGCTTAAGTGGTAGCAACACAATAAATAAGACTAATGATCGTCGAGTTAATGTGGAATATGAGCACTCCTTATCATCGTCTTCACAACCTGCATCACGTTTAGATCATCATGCGGATATGATGAAAATTTTACAGTATGCATCACCCACTATGGCTGCTAATATGGAGGGCTTTATGAAAAATCTAAATAATAAATTTCAAATTCCAAAACTTTCCCAACGATCAGTGAATACGGAGGGAACAAAGCCTACATCTACAACAACAGGTAATTGCTTAACTTTACAACGTATTAATAACCAATGGACAGAAAGCGGCTAACTTAAAAGAGCGTTTTACTGACTTAGTATTTACAGGAATATTGATTACTGCTAAATGCTTGCGAAGTCATTTCGAATCGATTATTTTATCAACTGTCTTGTAGAACAAAGTACATAGTTGCTGTTTCTTTCAATCGCATGACAAATCTAACTAGTTATTGCGAATTTCCTAACATTAGCTTGTTAAAAGTTCAACTCAAACTTACACTGAAAACTAATCGTAGTTAGTTGTTGTCTGAGCCCTACAGCATACAGGGTAAATTTTTTCCAACATTTATTTCTTGGCCTTTGTGAATGTATACACATAATTTTATTTTGATACAGTTATGTGTACACGTACATATTGCCTAAGTGGGTGGGAATGCTGAGGAAGTGCGAATCAAATCTAGCTTGGAATATCCCATTTATAAAATTAATCTTTTAACATTTGCTAAATAGCGAAGAAGGCTAATAGCTACAGTAGCTGAACTCTATTATTATTATTTCTTTAAGTCAAGTTTTTTTTAAAGAATACCATATGGCTATTCTAATCAGCACATTGCATTAAAGATTGGTATATTTAAATGAAAAAAGAAACTTACTGCAAAAAAAAGGCAAATCAACGGTAAAACAAACCAAATAAATCGAATTTAAATTCTCCAAGGAATAGTTGATCACATTATGGGCTTTCAATCAAATGGACGAAACTTGCTGCAGATAATGAGTGAGTGAAGCAGGATTCGTTTGTAAATACAGTGGAACTTCGATTATCCGTCTCCCGATCAACCGTCACTCCGATTAGCCGTCACATTTTGTCAGCAAACTTTTTTTTCGTTTTGTTTTGATTCTGTTTATGTATGCACACAATGCGAGAAACGA
Source organism: Tricholauxania praeusta (assembly GCA_949775025.1). Lineage (NCBI taxonomy): Eukaryota > Metazoa > Arthropoda > Insecta > Diptera > Lauxaniidae > Tricholauxania > Tricholauxania praeusta. The sequence continues at coordinate 68,648,176 of OX459028.1, forward strand.
TTCTGTCTGAAATTTTTCTTATGAAATTCGGAGATAAAAATTTCGCAGAAATTCATTAATCTAGTTCTTTTTGTTCGCCAAGTCAAGTGGATTACACAAATTTTTGACGAATTTTTGACGAATTTTTTCACCAAAACATCTTGATGCGATTGTAAACTATAACATTGTTTTTTTATTCGATAATAAAATACGAAAATGACAAATCAACATTTTTTGTTACATTTCCTTTTTTCTTGCGTTTTTGTGTTACAGGACATACATATACCTATATGTATATTCAATACCTTGTATTCTAGCGTCACCATACAGAATCAAAACAAAATTCGATTATCCGTCTATTCAATTATCCGTCAGGCTGCTGGTCCCGTGCCTGACGGATAATCGAAGTTCCACTGTACATGCCGTTGACATGCTCGAGATATGGCAACATTTTTTATACTCAAAAAATATATAATTTAGTCAACTCTTTAATGTTTCTTAAATAAAAATAAACGATTGCTGTTGTAATGACATGTAAGTCGGACTGAAATTCTAATGAAAATTTTTATAAAATACTCGTAAGCAATATTTTATTTAAAAATGCTCTTTAATGTTGGTCCCAAAATGATGATGCTAATGCTTAACACAAATTAGTGGAATCAATGCTAAACACCTTTTTCTGTAGTATATATAGTGCTGTATATTAATAAAATTGACAAAATAATCAATGTTAAATTAAGAGATGCAATTTTCTTTAGTGCGGTGAATGAATTTATTAAATATTGATACCAAAGGTAAAATGCAATGATGTACATATGTATATTAGTAAAAATAAAGTAATAGTCTAAGAGCTGGCTACATAAATCTGCACTAATCGAATATAGTCGTGATTTTTGTTTTATAAGTTGTCAAAACCAGCGTCCATTTTGCAGAAGTCGCATTGGAGGCGGAGAGCGTGGGTGGACGGTCAAACGTGTTAAGTTTTCTTAAAAAAAAAAAAATGATCAGATACAGTTCTGAAAATTGGTATAGTATTAGATTTTAAATGTACAAATGACAAGAAAATATTCCCAGAAGAGTAGGTGGGCGGCTAACCGCTCCCAGAAGTGGTAAGCTATAAGTTGAAAATGAACTCATAAGATATACAGGGTGCTCCATCTTTTATGTCGGTAACCTTTCCGAGCATCTCGGGTGTTATAGCGTCGATTTCAGCACGAATGTTTGCCTTGAGCTCGTCAATAGTTTGAGGCTGGTTGGCGTAAACCTTGCTTTTCAGATAACCCCACAAAAAGAAGTCCGGGGGGCTTAAATCAGGTGATCTCTGAAATCGTGCCTTTTTGCCGCGATATTTTTTCCGTTATGCACGTTGAGTTAACACAATGGAACGAATGTTTTCGATGTAAAGTGTCACTATTTTAGCGCGTTGTTTCGGTGTGAAGCGATCCATGGCTAAAACTGTACTGAATTGACGTTTCCAAAACATATCTGATGCAATCAATCGGTTGGTAAATGTGAAAGTTATTCAGCGTTTACATACCGACATAAAAGATGGAGCACACTGTAGCTCTGCAAATTTTTTTACAGTAAGTTTATGATACAATTAGACAAACTGTAAATTCGCAGAAGTTAAGAGTGAGGCTAATTGGTAAAAAAAGCGTATTTTTCACCATGCGCACGGATTTCTTCTTTGCTATCCGACCTTTATTGTTAGGAAATGATCAAATATCTGAGCAAATGTCAACATAAATTTAAGGGCGGAAAAGGGTCAGAGAGACAAAAAAAAAGCATATTTTTGTGGTTTTTTTTTTCACAGTACCTTCTTTATTAAAATTCTTAAAGTTATATGAAAAAAGATTTCTTTAGTATATAAGTTCATCTTGGATTTGAAGGAAGGAATAAACAAAATATTCATTTTTGAATTTTTGGTACAGGTTTAATCAAAAAACCAAAAATTGTTCCTTTTGTTTAATTAAAATATAAGTAGTAATTGAAGAAAAACAAAGTCCTTCGTTCAGATCCGAGTATTTAGTATCGAGAAGAAGTATGCAAAATTTTGGCAAAATCGATCCTCAAGTTTTCGAGAAATTTTGACTACCGAATTAAAAAAAAAGTTTTGAGAAAAACGCCATTGAAGTTTATATATGATTACTTCTTCATATGACCGCTCGGACTCTATTGTCTGGAACTCGAAAAGTTTTGCTCCTAATGACTTCAAATTTTCTGACAATATTCCTTATGACTTGTAGTATCAGAAAACAAATTAAAAAAAATAGATTTTTTGACCCTTTTCCCCCCTTAAGCACAACCAAAATTGGCAATGCCGAACAGTGAAACGCGCATCCACTAAATATTTCATAAAGTTAGAATAAGGAATTAAAAAGTTTTTAGTCGAGTAATTTTAATTGTGTGTATTCATGTTTATATTCAATTTTATTACAAGGTACTATGTTTTTTTTTTTTTCGTTAGACCAAAATACAAAATCTTCAAAACCAAAAATAATTTATTTGATTTTGATGGAAAAATCTTTCTTAGGCGGCCCAGAAAGATAAAGGGGTTCCTTTTCTGCGGCTGGGCAAATTTTTTGGATAAAAGACAATATATACGCTGCACATTACGTAAACATACTTAGTTCTACAAGAACTCTGCAGAAGAGAAAATGCCTCTTCAATGGGAATTTATGCACAATGATCCAACACGTTAGTCAAGGTTGGTGAAATCTTGGAATGCTTCCTCTGCTCTCTCTTTTTGCAACTGATTTCAGAGCATTGCAAACTTATAAAACAAAAATCACAACTATATTCGATCAGTGCAGTCTTAAGTATGTAGCCAGCTCTCCGTCTATAACTAACGATAAATATATATCGAAACAATACAAATGATTTTCTGATGGTACGAATGTCTATGACTTTAGTAATTTTAGACAGTTTTTATGTGGATAAATTAGCTTAAAGCGGAAACTGACGGATAGCCGTACCACCCTCAATCCTTAACTTCATCTATCAGTTATAACGTGACTCTCAAAACTTACACAACTACTAATAATGCCAATATCACTTCAACAGGGACCATAGCTACTAAATTGACAACAACAGCACCTACCACAATCATAACAACTCCAGCAACAATAACTAAATTACATACAATTGCAGCTGCATCAGGAACAACAAAATCTGAAAATTTGTCTTCGAAAATGCCATTACATCCACATCAACAAGAGCAGCAACAACAACCATTCCAGCAACATCAACAGAAAATATTTAATGATAGTAATAGTTTAACAACAAACACAACAATATCAATACAACAGCAACAATCACAATTTTTTAATAACATTCAACAAATAAATGAAAAGAAGCGACTGCAACAATTTTTAATGAATTCAACAACAATACGTCCGCCACCACCTCCTTATCATACAGCGATAGAAGCAGTGTCCGATTCAAAAGTAACAGCAATGACAACACTAACCAGTCAGCAACATAATCCATCAATATCTGTGCATATACTCAAGCCAAATGATAAATTAGGAAAAAATATCCCTACATCTAAAGATAATTCGACAGCATTATTTACTACTACAAATGCAGCTTCATGTTCAACTGCGACAAGTCTTGTTGGCAAATGACAACAACAAAAACATGTTGCTGCTATGGCAGTATCAGTTTCAATAACATTTTTCCAAAAAAACTTCCTATTGCAAGAGAAAAAAATTCGACATTTTGAAACTGAACGCTATCAATTGCTGAAGGAGATAATAGGTAATACAGATTTTAATATCTTTCAATTATCAAAAAAAAAAAAAAATTCAATACATACTAGATGTCTTCAAAATTTTAATTTTTTGAACAGGAGTGTTCTATTTCCGTTTGAGTTCGGAAGTGGAATGAAGTCCGAAATTGACAGCAATAAATAGCTCTTCTAAATCTAATGGTCGGAATTTGCTATGGAACTTTTTTTTAAATTCGAATTGAGTTTTATAGGTTCGTTAATGTGACGGATTTTCGTTGTTTGAAGCAAATCTCGAATTTTAATTTTGTTTCCGAAGCAAAGCTGAAACGGAATCAGAACAGGCCTGATTACTGTATATTTTTATACCATGCTGAATATACACCTTGTGCTTTCTTCTATTCTAAAAACATAGTTCAAGTGTTTAGTATATAACTAGCGATAAATTTTCTGTGTAATTGAGGTAGTGCTTAATCATGCTACTTGTAACTTAAAAAAAGATCAACAGTTGCAAAACTCTACAATTTTTTATTATCAACTTTTTTTTTATGTCGTATAAATAACTGGTAGCTGTCACTTTGGGGCCGTTCAAGTATTACGTAACGCAATTAGGGGGGGAGGGGGGGTCTTGTGAAACGTTACGGTGCGTTACAGGGGAGGGGGGGGGGGTTCGAACAACACGTTACGTAACATTGTTTTAGAAGTGAAACTACTTTAGCGGGTGGTGATTTGAAATGAGGTATGTATAATGAAACGCTTTCTTTATGTGTATGCTTATTGAATAGCTACAGCCAAAAAATTTTATTATAATGATAAAAGTTGATGGGATCTAGATAATTTACAGCAATAAATGATATGTTAAATTAAAGCACTTATCAAGCAGAATGTCCTAAAACTATCATCTTCGAGATTGGTTAACCAAAACCAGAGATGTAAGCGTGGAAAGATTTCCTATTTTTCTCATTTATTGCTGTAGCTGTTCTAGATCCCATCAACTTTTATCATTTTAATAAAATATGTTCGTCTCATTTCTCGCCATTTTAACATTATGTGTGATTTTTATTAAATAACAATATGAACAAGTTAAGGTGTTATCTTCAGTTAGGCCGAAACTCACATACCCTACACTGCACTCAAAGTAGGTACATATATTTCAGTAAAAAAAGACGTTGAAGAGGTTAAATAATTCGAAAAAAGTGTGAAATGTTTAAGAGGTTGAAAAAGTCGTAAATATATGCAAAATGTTAATGTTGAGAGAGGTTGAAAAAGTCTAAACAATTTAAAATCGATGAAAAAGTCGAAAAAATAAAGAAATTTCATTACAATATCTTGCACGGTTTACGAGATATGGTGGTATAGAGGTTAAAATTTAGCACCGTGCCACGCGAATCTTTGGAAACTTGAAACCTAGCCTAATCTTAATTTAGTTCAAATGTACACCTAATCACCAAGTTTCATCAAAATCGCTGCATTTTTTTTCAAAATGGGATTGGGCAAATATACATAGAGTATGGGCGGTAGGCGTGTCCATGAACCGATTACGTCCATTTTCAATAGCAAGATGCCTGCAAGAAGGTCTGACCTGAGTGTGCTAATTTCATTCAATTAGCTTTCCTGATTTTTCCGTAAACCTGATTTGAACAGACAGACAGACGGACATAGCTAAATCAACTCAGGTGGTGACGCTGATCAAGAATATATCTAAGTATATACTTTTTCATACCTACCACCGCCCTCTTCTATGCGTTACAAAAAAAATGACAAAGTGAATATACCCTCGGTGTAGGATATAATAAAGAAAATAAACAACATACGCATGTATTTCCGGTACTTTTCGCAACATAATTGTGACTTTTAGGTAAATATGGTCACTTGGGTGTTACGTAACGTTTAAGGGGGGGGGGGGGGGGGTAGAGGAAAACGTTACGGCGCGTTACATAGGGGGAGGGGGGGTCAAAAATCTTCGAAAATTGCGTTACGTAATACTTGAACGGCCCCTTTCCGACGCAATAATATATTTTTTAATATTTTATATTAAAACCTTTGCAACTCGCTTATTTACTGTTCGAAACATCGATTCCAAATTGTATATAAATAATTTATTTGTGACATGAAGTAATATTCATATAGCAACCACACCTGTCTTTTCTATTATCAATTCGATTACAAAAATTGCAACTTTTAGAAGAATATATCGTAATTTCAGTATACAAATATTAAAATTGAGGTCTAACCATATTCACAAATAGCTCATGACATTTCTAATTGAGTTTTATTATTATTAAAAATAAACTAAATTTATGTTTTTTTTTATAAATTACTAGCGTACCAGGCAGACGTCGCCCTCACTCTTCCTATCTCCAGCTCCATACACATCCGCATCCCCGTCCTGGACCGGCAGACGTTGTCATGCCTAATTTCCATACAAAATACTATTTCCATTTTTCGCGATTTTCCGATATTTCTTTCGGTTTTTTTTTGTTACCTACAGAAAATTCGAACAAAATAAAATAAAATCAAGCAAACCCGCTCGTGAGTTATTTAGACTCAAACGAACAGTATTTCATTTTTATATATAAAAATTATGTATGACATTGTTTTACTCCAATGTTTCGAGTCGCTACGCTATTTTTCTTCATGAATATTTTAAGTTTAACGTACGTTGTTGACTTTAACACAACCATAAGACAATGCTTGCTTCACATTAAGGGTATTCTTCAAAAAGCGAAAATTCGAAAAGCGCGAAAACTCGAAAGTTTTCGAGCTTGCTTTCGGGGACACCCACGCGTAAATGATTGAGCTATGGAAATTTGACAGTTCGGTCAGTGCTGCAGTGTTTTAGTCAAAATGTTCACTATTTCAGTTATAGCTGATTTTGTTGAATTATAATCAAATTTTTCATCAAATTCTTTGTCAAATAAAATAAAATTCTTAAAATGCCGCCAAATAGTGAAAAAAAATAAATTGATTCAATTTATTGAAGAAAATACTATAAACAATTTATTTATGCATTTTCGAAAAACGGCAACACTGATTCACTTTCCAACTTTTCGAGGCTACTTGCTCAAATAATTTGCCTCGAAAGTTTTGGGAGGGTTGAGCAAACTTGTCTTCATACATATTATTTTCGAGGCTCGAAAATGTGCTCAGTTTTCGCAGTTTACGCAGTTTTCGAGGCTTTTTCACGTTTTCAGGAATACCCTCATTATATAAAAGAAGTCCAAACTTCGAAGTAACGAAAACATTTTCAGTTTTCGTTTTCCCATATGCGTCCAAACAGCAACATACGACTGCTGTTCAACTTAATTTTTTGTGTAATGTTTGATTTCGTTCACTATATCGTAATTTCCAAAAAAAAAAACTTGGCTTGCAAAAAAAAACCAACATATTATATACCATAGGTATGTAAATAATACATTTTTTTGTAACGGTTTTTAAAAAACCTTGTTCAGAAAAACAGAAAAATTGTCATATCTCGAAAATTATAGAAACTATAAAAACTTTAATGAAACAATATTATAGCTTATTGAATTACCTTTCATATGATACCCATATTTTGAAAATCGTTTGATTGACCAGACGCCCATATCTCAGAAACTTGATCCTTCTCCCAACTTCTGATTACCTGTTTTATGATTTACAAAAAAATTGGGAGATTCTGAAAGTAAACCTGTGCCAAACTTTTTTACCTGTCTCCTTCGAACAGGTATAACATATATTTAGCAGAGTACAGTTTGTCATACCAGGTCCAGGTGTTTCCGAAAGATCATGAATTTCATAAAAATTAAATCAATTTCCGCGACAATGGTAAAGTGTTGTTGGTTTTAATGATAATTTAATTAAAAATACTTCCGGCTAGAAAAACCTCGTCATACTACTGGGCTAATTTTGCTTGTAAGGCTTTCTACAGTCTATTTACACTAGAATTTTTTAAATTCACGATGACGATACTTTCGATATTACCGGCTCCCTTCCTATAATAAAACAATATGAAAACAAGAACAGACGTGCAAGAATTTTGCAGTTCCATTTAAATATTTCGAAAGTTCTTATGCCAATAATAATTCATGTGTTCGTTATATCGGGTAGCAAATATGTTGCGAGTATTCGCTATCTAAAAAGACTAATGCAGTTTTAAAAATTCGCTATATCGGCATTCGTTATACTGGACGTCCACTGTATTTCTCATCGTCAACAACACGCCATGGATACGGATGTGCTAGGACTTTTTATAACAAGTGAAATAATAGATTATGAAAAAACAGCCAGTTGAAAAAATAATTTTAATTTAATAACTTTCGCTTTTTGTATTCCATCATCTATACTCATGTCGCGTTTTATGATTTTTTCTGAATATCCACTTATGCTCTTCTCTCACAGCGATCACTATACAACTAACAAAGCAAAGTCTGTCAAACAACAAAAAATTCATATCGGAGAAGTTTGTCTTAAGCATTCCGTGTTACAGTGAACAACAAACGTAAAATACGATACAATGACAGTTAGAGCTCTTTACGTTTAATTAATCCGTAGCATTTTAGAGTATTGCGCACTTATATATCTTTCTTATTTGTTTATAATATCGGTATTCACGATCTGTAGCATTTGGTCTTGTATTGTGTGTTTTTGATAAATTTGATATTTGTAGTAAATTTCATATCATAACAAAAACAAAACATTTGCTTTTTTCAAATACTCTAAATATCAAAAATACAATGACAAACCCCTATTGTAACTTTTGATAATATCCCAGCTAGCATTTTGTGAAAATTTCAATCAAAATTGAGTAATATTTGACTCTGCAGTATGATTGAAAACAATCAAATATGCGCTCATTTATCGATCAAATATGACTCTGCTGTCGGGAGAAAACGGTACCCTAGATATGACTCCACATAATGAGTCTTTTGTGATCGTAATTTTCAATCAAAATTGAGTCATATTTGACTCTGCAGTATGATTGAAAACAATCAAATATTCTCTAATTTTTCGATCAAATATGACTCATTTTGGTTTCTTTTTTGACTATTATGTGATTGGTTTTTCTAGTCATTTCTCACTCATATTTGTAGTCATTTTTGACTTATATGTAACAGCTTTTTATAGCCATTTTGCACTTTATTTTTTAGTTGTTTCTGACTATTCCTATCATTTTTGGCTTTTTTTCTATTTGGCTACATTTTCCATTTCGAACCTTAACGAACATTACCAAATTTATTTTACATTTTTTCGCATTCACGTTTTCATAATCATTAGTCCTATATGCATAATTTTACTTATTGTAAAAGTACTATATTATCTACTCGTAGTAAAGTTATTGTGAACTACAAAACAGAACACAATTCAAAATACATATTTTCAGAATAAGTTCTAAAGTCACATTTGAATCATTACGTAGATCAAAAAGTGATAATGTTCTATTTGTTTTTCTGTGCAATCAGTTTTGGATCATTGGGTATATCGAAATGTGATTTTTGGAATCAATTTTTTTTTTTTTCAGTTATTACTTATAATCACTTTTTGGTCATAAATAGTAGTCAAAAATGACTCGTATAGGTGATTTAAAAAAAAAAGATCATCTAAATGCTAGCTGGGATTTGTACATTTGTTGAAGTTGTCAAAAAAACAAACAAAAAAATAATTGCTAAACAAAAAAACATTTTAGAGCGCTCACAATGAGTAGCAAAAATTGTAAACATTTACAAAAAAATACCACAGATCGTGAATACCGCTAATGTTTTGTCTGGTAAAATTAACTGACAAAAAATTTAGAATTTATTTAACTATAGGAAGAGTTAACCGCTTGTTTGAGCATCAAGTTCATGGAACTAATTATGCATTAAATTAACCTATTGCAAGATGTATTCGCTTACATAATAACTTTTCTCATTTACTAAATTTTAATGTAAGTGTCTCGTATTTATTTGGCCTAAATTTATTTATACTATTTAATTAACTTTAGTTTTATATAGTCTGTATATTAAATTCGTAGATCGAAATAAATAAATAAATGAAAAATAAAAAATGTGTTTTGTGTAAAAACTTTTTAGTTATGTGATATCCTAATTGTATTTTTCTTCAGCTCTCTGAAAATGCGTAGAACAACGACTCGAAATATTGGAGTATGTTTTAGTAATAATAGACCTCATCAAGCCAGCCGACAAATGGTCGCCAAACATTAAAGTTATTGATTACTTTTTATTTAGGACTTGCATATCTTGAATTATAAGAAAGTAGTTGGAACGATTAAAAAAAATGAGAGACGATTCTCAAAACCATATGTCAATGTCCAAAAATGTAGATGACACGTGCTTCGTCCTGCTCCTAAATTTAAAGATAATAAAACACTCACGTTAAACATGAATATCAATATAAGCAATAGAGTTTAGCTCCAACGGCCAAATAGTCGCATTGCAGACTTACGCCGATTAAAGGAAATATTCCATTACTTTACTGCTTTTGACACACACCTTTTGCTTCACATCACCTCAAGGAAAAAAGAAATCCAACACTGTTCGGGTTCTATTGATTTTCTTCGATTAATAACTTAACCAAGGCACGAGATAGATGTTATGGTTACCAAAATCATTTACTGCCTTATAATTAACAAGTTAAGGGCTATCTTCGGCCAGGCCGAAACTCACATACCCTACACTGCACTGAAAGTACCTTTTAACTAAATGTTAAAAAAATAGCAAGTTTACGTACCTCATTAAATTTAAAAACGATTACGTTGTTAGTTCTCTTAATATAACGTTTATAAATATTGTGGGCTGTGCCACACCCTTCATCGAGTTTTTTCAGTAAAGTGGCTGAGCTTGTATTGATGACTGCTTTCAGCGGCATCATCTCCAAAATTTTTATGAAAATCGTTTAGGCCTCTTTTGAGATATATGGAATCAAAATTTTTAACTGTTGAAAAGTGCCACGCCCACTTTTACGATTCCGCCCACTTTTATCACAATTCAAGATTAGTTGAAATGTACCTGTTTACCAAATTTCATAACAATATCTTGCACGGCTTACGAGATATGGTGGTATAAAGGTTAAAATTTAGGGTTGTGCCACGCCCCTGTAGGAAGCTTTGAAAACTTGAAACCTAACTCAATCCTAATCTTGTTCACATGTGCATCAAATCACCAATTTTCATCAAAATCGCTGCAACTTTTTTCAAAATTGACCTGGGTATATATACATAGGGTATGGGCGGTAGGCGTGTCAGTTAACCGATCTTGCCCATTTTCAATAGCAAGATGCCTGCAAGAAGATGTGACCTGTGTGTGAAAGTTTCATTCAATTAGCTCTCTTGGTTTTCCCGTAAACCTGATTTCAACAGACAGACAGACAGACAGACGGACATCGCTAAGTCAACTCAGCTGGTGACGCTGATCAAGAATATATATACTTTTCCATACCTGCCACGCCGTTACAAACGGATGAATCATACATAGGGTAATTGCTAGCGAATGACATTACCAACGAAACTCAATCTTCATTTTGTAAAATATACGACCCATGCCCACAACAGACAGACAGACAGACAGACAGACAGACAGACAGACAGACAGACAGACAGACAGACAGACAGACAGACAGACAGACAGACAGACAGACAGACAGACAGACAGACAGACAGACAGACAGACAGACAGACAGACAGACAGACAGACAGACAGACAGACAGACAGACAGACAGACAGACAGACAGACAGACAGACAGACAGACAGACAGACAGACAGACAGACAGACAGACAGACAGACAGACAGACAGACAGACAGACAGACAGACAGACAGACAGACAGACAGACAGACAGACAGACAGACAGACAGACAGACAGACAGACAGACAGACAGACAGACAGACAGACAGACAGACAGACAGACAGACAGACAGACAGACAGACAGACAGACAGACAGACAGACAGACAGACAGACAGACAGACAGACAGACAGACAGACAGACAGACAGACAGACAGACAGACAGACAGACAGACAGACAGACAGACAGACAGACAGACAGACAGACAGACAGACAGACGGACAGACGGACATCGCTAAATCAACTCAGGTGGTGACGCTGATTCTTGATATACATATATACTTTTCCATACCAGCCACGGCTCCTTCTATGTGTTACAAACGGAAAGACAAAGTGAATTTACCCTCGGTTTAGGGTATAAAATAGACCTTGCAGAGCTTAAGGGGCTGCGCATAGTTATAACTGAGTCGTGATTCAGTTGTAGGTTACAATTTTAAAAAAACTATTTACTTGCCAAAAATATTCTGCTGATACTTGAAATCTGCTATTATTCAGTAGAGGAGAAGTGGGGGTTGTGGGCATGGGTCGGTTGTGGGCACCCCTACGTATATTTTACAAAATGAAGATTGAGTTTCGTTGGTAATGTCATTCGCTAGCAATTACCCTATGTATGATTCATCCGTTTGTAACGGCGTGGCAGGTATGGAAAAGTATATATATTCTTGATCAGCGTCACCAGCTGAGTTGACTTAGCGATGTCCGTCTGTCTGTCTGTCTGTCTGTTGAAATCAGGTTTACGGGAAAACCAAGAGAGCTTATTGAATGAAACTTTCACACACAGCTCACATCTTCTTGCAGGTATCTTGCTATTGAAAATTGGCGAAATCAGTTTACGGACACGCCTACCGCCCATACCCTATGCATATATACCCATGTCAATTTTGAAAAAAGAGGCAGCGATTTTGATGAAAATTGGTGATTTAATGCACATGTGAACAAGATTAGGATTAGGTTAGCTTTCAAGTTTTCAAAGCTTCCCACAGGGGCGTGGCACAGCCCTAAATTTTAACCTTTATACCACCATATCTTCGCAAACTATACAAGATATTGTGCTGAAATTTAATATGAGGATGTCGCTCACAAATGTAATTTATTGAACCAAAAGTGGGCGGAATTGGAGAAGTGGGCGTGGCATATTTAAAATTTTTCATTTCTATTCGATTTTTTTCAACATTTTCTATATTCTTTTGATTTTTTCAACCCTTCAACTTTTTCCAATATATCCTATTTATATTTGTTCGACTTTTTCAACCTCTTTCAACTTTCTTCATAAGTTTCTTTATTTTTTCGACTTTTTCATCAAATTTGAATTGTTTCAAATTAATTTCCACCTCTTTCAACTTTTTTCAACATTTGCATATATTTTCGTCCTTTTCAACATTTTTCAACCTCTGTCAACCTTTCTAACATTTCACATTTTTTTTCGACTTATTCAACTTCTTCAACCTCTTCAACGTCTTTTAACATTTATTTAAAAGCGGCTTTCAGTGCAATGTAAATTGTGAGTTTCGGCCAAGCCGAAGATAACACCTTAACTTGTTTTTTTTTCATTTAAACGCCTTATGCTGAAAAAAAAGTAAACAGACAAGAATTAGTTAAAAATGTAGTTATATAAGTCAAGTGTCAAAAATGAAAAATTTATTTTATTACGATCGTCAAATTTTTAATTTTCAAAACAAACTTTAATTCGCTACAGAGTTTTTATTTTGTATTAGTTAAGAAATTTTATATTTCTATTTTAACAATATAGGTATCAGTTGATAGGTCATTTATTGAGCTTTAATTTAGTGTGTAAAATCGGTGCATTTATAAACACGAAAAATAGGTTCAATAAACACGAAAAATAGATTCAAAAAATAAATTTGCACAAAAGTGAAATTTTTATTTATTTATTATTTTGAACAGCTGTTTTGTTTTTGACACTTGACAAAATTTAACTTTAAAAATTCTTTAGGCGATTTTTGTTAACTATTTTTCGGAGAGAGAGTGAGCTTACAATTCTTAGACTATAATATTAATATTTTCAAAATAAAGTTACCACTCCAGTGTGTGCTAAATTCGTGACCACCACTGTTCAAATAAATGGCATGTTCTAGAAATCTTCGAGAACATTCGATTTTCAAAAATTTATGCAAATTCGAGTATATTCTAATTTAAAAAAATAAAAAAAAAAATTCCTAGGGTTGCTACCAGAGCTGCAAATTTTAATTTTAAAAATTAAGAAAATTTGATTTTTGTCTTATTTATAATATTTTTTTTTTAAAATTGTTTTTAATTTTCCTTATAAGAAAGAATGAAAAAAAAAAAACTTACCGCTGTTTTTTAAGCCTATATATGTATAAGGAAAAAAATACATGGTCTCTGCGCGAGTAGAGCTTTGTCGTTTTTTGTGTAACAGCTCAAATCCTTTTTTGTTTTCACTACATTCCTTAATACATTATAATTTGAAATTTTCAATGCTACATGAATTTCCATTAAAAAATAAATGAAAACAAAAATAATGTTTGATTTTTGGTTCAAAAATTTACAAAGTATTTTATAAGTAAGAAATTACAATATATTTTTACAATAACACTAATTTACAAATAATTAGAAAAGTTTTGAACTTTAGGTGCTACTATTCATTCCTTATGTAAAATCGGCTGTTGATTCCGAAATTCCCCTTTTTTTTCACGTCGTTTTCGCATGCGTAGCAGAAATTATTTGGTTTTTTTACTATCATGTAACTGTAATACCAAAAAAAAAAACGGAAAAGAGGCAAAAATGCAATTCAGTCATTTTTTATTCAATTTTATATAAATTTTCCATTTCTTCATTGATTCTCTTAAGTTGTATCTTATTTTCTTTATAAATACATATATAGACTAAGGTATAAAAAAGCAAAATGATTTTAGAATTTTTTTTCTTGCATAAATTTTCAGTTAATTTTGACTTTTTTTTTTAATTTTTTCGAAAAAAAAATATTTTTTTTTAAAAATCAGGTTATTTCACCGAAACTATCAAACCAACCAAAAAGTGATGTGAACATCATTTATAAAAAATTTATTTACTTCTAATTTGACACATAGTACGTTTAAATATAAATATAAGTATTAGTTCTTGAGATATTTGTTATTAAGTGAAACCATATTTTTTTTTGGTCCAAAAACCAAAAATGACCGATATCTCGGCACGGTTCGCTTCAAGCAAGTTCAAGATCGATTAAATTGTCAACCAAATCTGACAATGCATAATTATAATATAGTGTCCGGAGATTCCAAATACATAATTCGCAAAATCGAAGCTGCTCATTTACTCGTTTTATGGCCATTTTAAGTTTAGCACTTTGGCCGACACGGTCCGTTTCAAGCAAGATCAAGATCGGTAAAAATTGTCAACCAAATCTGACTGGTCACTTACTTGTTTTATTGCCATTTTAAGGTAAACACTTTTATCGATAATTTTAATGCAATTATGAAGCGAACCGTGTACAGTTTTTGATGCTTTTAAGATCAAGTGAAATTTTAAAATATACTATGATAATTGTATTTTATGTATTTTAATTCGTTGAACACGATGAAGTCACTAATTTTTGCAAATATACAAATGTTTTTGTGTTATTCACAATTTTTCATGGCAAAAAGTCGATACAAGAAAAAACATTTATTTTTGTCTGCCGAAAAATAATTGAAAAAAAAAAATTTTTTTGTTATCTTTTGTGGGACTTAAAAGTATTTTTGACTACAAAGCCCACAAAAAAAAAAAAAGTTTATATACAGTAGTGGCCACGAATTTAACACAAACTGCAGTGGTAACTTCATATTGAAAATATTAATATTATAGTCCAAGAATTGTAAACTAATATTTTTCCGTGATTGTTGCTTACAACAAGATGATGAAGTACCGTTAATTTAAATGAGTGTTTTTACTCTAATTTTCCACATATTACAAACATTTGAACGCGCCTTTCAAGTTGGCCACGAATTTAGCACAATTTAAAAATATCGCTGATTTTTTTTTTTAAATTTTGTTTGATTTGTTTTATTTCGTATGGTATGCCTCAATTATATAATTTTGAGTTTATTTTAACAAAAAATATTTTAAGATATGGCAAAAAGAGATTGGGTTTCAGAGATTCGCCGGCAGGGTTTTAAAAGTATTTTTAGCTCTTTCAGGACCGAACTAAAATTGGAGGAAAAAAAGTTCAAGCTCTTATTATTATGACCACAAAGGTTAACTGATATCAATTTTTATGTCCTCGGTATCCTGGTTCCTCCTTACTGAAAACAGAACTGCCGGTAAGGCAAAAGCTAAGCAAATCTTTGAAAAAAATAACAAAACGGTAATTTTGACAAGTGAAGACAATGTTGCCTATAGGCATGGTGTATTCTCACCATGAAAAATGGTGAATAACACAAAAGCATTTGCATATTTGCAAAAATTAGTAACTTCATTGTGTTCAACGAATTAAAATACATAAAATACAATTATCATAGTATAATTTAAAATTTCACTTGATCTTAAAAGCATCAAAAACTGTACACGGTTCGCTTCATAATTGCATTTAAATTATCGGTAAAAGTGTTTACCTTAAAATGGCCATAAAACGAGCAGGGGTGAAGGTGAAGCGTATTTTAAGGAAAAATCCCAACATAAAAGAGTGGGATATGGCGGCTAGAGCAGGTACAACAAAATCTATTGTACAAAAGATAAAAGTAAGTTGAAGATATACAGAGTTCAAAAAGTGCCAGGCCGTTCTGATGAGAAGCAGCTAGTGGTTCAGATGCGAGGCCGAAAATTGAATGAAAATTACATCAAAGCAGATTTTATGCAGCTACCTGGGCACGTATATTATGCCTAGAAAATTCAAAGGGAAAAATATTTCGAAATTTCCGATGCAATATATGGTTTGGCAGGCCATATGCACCTGCGGCTTCAGAAGCAGTTTTTTTTTGTTACGCAAGGCACAATCAATTCCAAAGTTTCCACGGACGAGTTCCTCGAAAAACGTGTTCTACCATGTATTTGTGCACTTGAGGATACAGTGATGTTCTGGCCTGATCTACCAGCGTTTGATTACTCTAAAGCTAAGATGGAATGTTATCAAAGTAAAAAGATCAATTTTATAGCAAAAATACCAACTGCTCAGAGCTTCGTCCAATTGAGAGATACTGAGCTCTAATGAAAAGAGAGCTTCGAAAGAGTGGTAAGACTGCAAAAAATTTATAAGACTTCAAACTTAGGTGCAAAAGATCATACCGTACTGTCGATGAAACAACTGTGCATAATTTAATGAAGAGCTTAAGAAAAAAAGCAAGAAATTACTATAAAAAAAAAATATTGTTAATTAGTTTTAAGTTAAAATTCTGAACACTAACCGTTATTAATAAAAAAAAGATAAAAGACCAGAAAGCTTATTGGATATATTTTTGTAACTGAAAAACAAAACGCAAGTTTTTCTGAGGTAGTCCTCATATTTTCAGCCGAGTGCCTGCTTGCACTTACTTCAAAATAGGTGAAATTGTGAGCTTTGTAAGATAATACAACCTTCAATACATACTACATACAAATTAACGGAATAATAGCTGCGTTTTATTCGCCATCCGCAGCTAGTTATCTTTAGCTAGCAACGATAATTGTAAGGGAAAACAAAATCGTAAACATAACGAGTAAAAATATAGTTGCTATGCATACATAGCAAGTTGCTTAAATGCCAGGGCTACCCAGCAGATTGCTATTCTGTCTATTGTGCTTTTGAAATGAAAAGAAGAAGAGCTATTTCGCGGAAAAACCATTGCTTAAAACGTCAGGTTGCAAAAATAAGCAATTTGAAATGAAGAAATTATAAAAAACAAACGAGTACTCGTATAAACAACGAGTAGGAAACTTAACGACTTGGTAGTTTTTTCGTACATAGCTAGCAACTTGGCGAATTAAACACAGCAAATATAACATATCGTCTATGAAGAGCAAAAAGTCACTAACTACATTTTTACGTTTTCGAGTTATAAGGTTTTTGTATGCTTTTTAACAGTTTTTGTATGCACTTTAAAAGTTAATAACAAAGAATATTTGTATTATTCAAAAAATTTATTTCTATCATATTAAATTTTTAATAATAAAATGTGTGATTTCTTGTTCTACATAGACAAAAGGTATTCAAAATAAAAATAAAAAAATTGACTTTTTTTGCAAAAAAAATTTGGTGCAAAAAAAATAAAAGAAAAAGAATCGATATTCAAACCTTTCAGCTATAGTTACGGTAACCATCTGTCGTGCATTTCAAGGGACAGTTCTTTACTTTTTTTAGAAATACTGAGCGTATCATGCTGTTTTTTTTCGTCCCCAATCGCTGTCGTTTTTAAAATATAAGTACATTTACTTTTTACATTCATCGTATACAAGTAACATTTAGAATTACATTTGTTTCAGAGTGAATTATTTGAATTGTTTTTTAATAATTTTTTTATTTTATATTTGCAGATATATGAACTTCGCGTACACAAAATTTGACCTTTATCATAAATTTCACCAGCTGTTATTTGTATGTAAGTCATAGTTACAAGTTAAATCAAAAACATTTAATGTAAACTTCCATACAGCCAATATTGAGGTATACATTTTTTCAAATTTCAATTTGAGCTAGGAAATAAGTACATCTTTATAAATCAAAAACTTTATTTATATTGGTGTTGATGTGCCTGGTTATAATGGCTGATTAGTTCGTCCCCTCATTATTGTCAAGGTAGTGCTTAACCCAGCCAATCGGACCGCGGTGAAACTTAAAAAAAATAAACTTATGAATTGGCCAAATTATGTTACGCATCTCTCATTTTCGGCGGCATGTCCCCTCCGAAGAAGAATTTGTGCCTCAACCTTCCACTTTGAAAAAATCTTTAATTTTTCGATCAAAATGTTCTCTGAAATTTTTTGAAGTGTTTTTATTTTGACAGCATAAAAATATTCTTACTATAAAAGAAACTACCTACGTCATGAGCTCTTTTAAAATGGGATATTTGTAACGAGGGGTTTTGGTGTGAGCGTGCCATGTTGGCAAAATTGCGCTCGAGAGGTTACCGGAAAACGGTGGTCACGGTCACTTAACCTGCTACATTTTTTTTTTTTTTGGAATTTGCTTGAGTTGAATTGAATTTTTATTGAGACTAACTGTTCAACCTAAATTAGAGCGCCAGCGTCTTTTAACTGTCAAAACTTTCTCATGCACATACATTTTATATGAAGCCAACCGAAATAAGCAACGCTCTAACGCCAGCGTATTCGATTTTCCAATTTTGACAGAGCGTTGGCAGCTAATTTTTTATTTTATTGTGTTGATTTTTTTTTTCTATCACAAACAGTAAACAAATAAACTTTACATGACATTTAACGCTACGCTCTTATTTAGGTTCAGCACTGAACTCAAAAGCGTAGCGCTGGCAAAGTCAACGCCCAACGCTCTAATTTAGGTTGAACAGTAAGAGAATACATCTTTTTGACATTTCTTTTTTTGACAGTAGTGTGTAAGTTATTTATATACATATATATAGCGGCTGTGATAGTATGGCCTGCTCTTAATTAAAAATGTATGTAATTTTAAAAATCTTAAACAAAAAACTTATTTTATGATATCTTACATAAAGTTGCGTTTCGTTGCAATGCCTGCTCACAGGCATCATGTTTTGATTTAATAATCGATGGGCCATGGCCCACGTAGGCTACATTGTTGATGTTTACTTGGGTTTGGAACCCATTGTTAACCCTTGTTGTATTATACTGTCCAATTGGAATGTTAAGCTCATGAAGAACCCCAGCAGCGTTTTGGGGCCTTATCCTTCTTATGGCTAAAATAAAATAAAAAAAATCAATTAAGCTTTCATATCATACTAAATAAGGATTTTTTTAAAAAAAATTGGTCAAAATTTTAGAAAAATCGTCATATCTCCAAAATTTCAAAACTTTGCTTAGCATAATAGTAGGTCATTAAATTATTCACTTACCCCTAACCCTGGGGTTCCTCCGAACTTCAGCTGGCGCATGAGCTGGCACATGAGCTGGCGCCTGAGCTGGCGCATGAGCTGGCGCCTGAGCTGGCGCATGAGAAAATTATTAATTTCATTAAATATAATATAATATTTCATTAAAATAATAATTATAATTTATAGTTAAACATTGGTTGAACAAGCCAAACATGATGCCTGTGAGCAGGCTTTGCGACATTATTTAATGTATAATATCAAAAATTTTCTGAAATTAAAAAAAAAAAAAAATTTAAATTTATTATAATATATTTAATATATATATACTTACTAAACTGGCCAACCCCAAGCTGTATACAGCTTGTGAAGCGCGAACCTTATTAAAGGCATTTGGCTTCCATCTGAAATTAAAAATGTATGTAATTTTAAAAATCTTAAACAAAAAAATTATTTTATGATATCTTACATAAAGTTGCGTTTCGTTGCAATGCCTGCTCACAGGCATCATGTTTTGATTTAATAATCGATGGGCCATGGCCCACGTAGGCTACATTGTTGATGTTTACTTGGGTTTGGAACCCATTGTTAACCCTTGTTGTATTATACTGTCCAATTGGAATGTTAAGCTCATGAAGAACCCCAGTAGCGTTTTGGGGCCTTATCCTTCTTATGGCTAAAATAAAATAAAAAAAATCAATTAAGCTTTCATATCATACTAAATAAGGATTTTTTTAAAAAAAAATTGGTCAAAATTTTAGAAAAATCGTCATATCTCCAAAATTTCAAAACTTTGCTTAGCATAATAGTAGGTCATTAAATTATTCACTTACCCCTAACCCTGGGGTTCCTCCGAACTTCAGCTGGCGCATGAGCTGGCACATGAGCTGGCGCCTGAGCTGGCGCATGAGCTGGCGCCTGAGCTGGCGCATGAGAAAATTATTAATTTCATTAAATATAATATAATATTTCATTAAAATAATAATTATAATTTATAGTTAAACATTGGTTGAACAAGCCAAACATGATGCCTGTGAGCAGGCTTTGCGACATTATTTAATGTATAATATCAAAAATTTTCTGAAATTAAAAAAAAAAAAAAATTGAAATTTATTATAATATATTTAATATATATATACTTACTAAACTGGCCAACCTCAAGCTGTATACAGCTTGTGAAGCGCGAACCTTATTAAAGGCATTTGGCTTCCATCTGAAATTAAAAATGTAGGTAATTTTAAAAATCTTAAACAAAAAACTTATTTTATGATATCTTACATAAAGTTGCGTTTCGTTGCAATGCCTGCTCACAGGCATCATGTTTTGATTTAATAATCGATGGGCCATGGCCCACGTAGGCTACATTGTTGATGTTTACTTGGGTTTGGAACCCATTGTTAACCCTTGTTGTATTATACTGTCCAATTGGAATGTTAAGCTCATGAAGAACCCCAGCAGCGTTTTGGGGCCTTATCCTTCTTATGGCTAAAATAAAATAAAAAAAATCAATTAAGCTTTCATATCATACTAAATAAGGATTTTTTTAAAAAAAATTGGTCAAAATTTTAGAAAAATCGTCATATCTCCAAAATTTCAAAACTTTGCTTAGCATAATAGTAGGTCATTAAATTATTCACTTACCCCTAACCCTGGGGTTCCTCCGAACTTCAGCTGGCGCATGAGCTGGCACATGAGCTGGCGCCTGAGCTGGCGCATGAGCTGGCGCCTGAGCTGGCGCATGAGAAAATTATTAATTTCATTAAATATAATATAATATTTCATTAAAATAATAATTATAATTTATAGTTAAACATTGGTTGAACAAGCCAAACATGATGCCTGTGAGCAGGCTTTGCGACATTATTTAATGTATAATATCAAAAATTTTCTGAAATTAAAAAAAAAAAAAAATTGAAATTTATTATAATATATTTAATATATATATACTTACTAAACTGGCCAACCCCAAGCTGTATACAGCTTGTGAAGCGCGAACCTTATTAAAGGCATTTGGCTTCCATCTGAAATTAAAAATGTAGGTAATTTTAAAAATCTTAAACAAAAAACTTATTTTATGATATCTTACATAAAGTTGCGTTTCGTTGCAATGCCTGCTCACAGGCATCATGTTTTGATTTAATAATCGATGGGCCATGGCCCACGTAGGCTACATTGTTGATGTTTACTTGGGTTTGGAACCCATTGTTAACCCTTGTTGTATTATACTGTCCAATTGGAATGTTAAGCTCATGAAGAACCCCAGCAGCGTTTTGGGGCCTTATCCTTCTTATGGCTAAAATAAAATAAAAAAAATCAATTAAGCTTTCATATCATACTAAATAAGGATTTTTTTAAAAAAAATTGGTCAAAATTTTAGAAAAATCGTCATATCTCCAAAATTTCAAAACTTTGCTTAGCATAATAGTAGGTCATTAAATTATTCACTTACCCCTAACCCTGGGGTTCCTCCGAACTTCAGCTGGCGCATGAGCTGGCACATGAGCTGGCGCCTGAGCTGGCGCATGAGCTGGCGCCTGAGCTGGCGCATGAGAAAATTATTAATTTCATTAAATATAATATAATATTTCATTAAAATAATAATTACAATTTATAGTTAAACATTGGTTGAACAAGCCAAACATGATGCCTGTGAGCAGGCTTTGCGACATTATTTAATGTATAATATCAAAAATTTTCTGAAATTAAAAAAAAAAAAAAATTGAAATTTATTATAATATATTTAATATATATATACTTACTAAACTGGCCAACCCCAAGCTGTATACAGCTTGTGAAGCGCGAACCTTATTAAAGGCATTTGGCTTCCATCTGAAATTAAAAATGTAGGTAATTTTAAAAATCTTAAACAAAAAACTTATTTTATGATATCTTACATAAAGTTGCGTTTCGTTGCAATGCCTGCTCACAGGCATCATGTTTTGATTTAATAATCGATGGGCCATGGCCCACGTAGGCTACATTGTTGATGTTTACTTGGGTTTGGAACCCATTGTTAACCCTTGTTGTATTATACTGTCCAATTGGAATGTTAAGCTCATGAAGAACCCCAGCAGCGTTTTGGGGCCTTATCCTTCTTATGGCTAAAATAAAATAAAAAAAATCAATTAAGCTTTCATATCATACTAAATAAGGATTTTTTTAAAAAAAATTGGTCAAAATTTTAGAAAAATCGTCATATCTCCAAAATTTCAAAACTTTGCTTAGCATAATAGTAGGTCATTAAATTATTCACTTACCCCTAACCCTGGGGTTCCTCCGAACTTCAGCTGGCGCATGAGCTGGCACATGAGCTGGCGCCTGAGCTGGCGCATGAGCTGGCGCCTGAGCTGGCGCATGAGAAAATTATTAATTTCATTAAATATAATATAATATTTCATTAAAATAATAATTATAATTTATAGTTAAACATTGGTTGAACAAGCCAAATATGATGCCTGTGAGCAGGCTTTGCGACATTATTTAATGTATAATATCAAAAATTTTCTGAAATTAAAAAAAAAAAAAAATTGAAATTTATTATAATATATTTAATATATATATACTTACTAAACTGGCCAACCCCAAGCTGTATACAGCTTGTGAAGCGCGAACCTTATTAAAGGCATTTGGCTTCCATCTGAAATTAAAAATGTATGTAATTTTAAAAATCTTAAACAAAAAACTTATTTTATGATATCTTACATAAAGTTGCGTTTCGTTGCAATGCCTGCTCACAGGCATCATGTTTTGATTTAATAATCGATGGGTCATGGCCCACGTAGGCTATGTTGTTTATAACAACTTGGGTTTGGAACCCATCCACAACCCTTATCGTATTATATGGTCCAATCGGTATTCTTAGGTCGTGTAATACGGATGCCGCATTTTGCGGCCTTATCCATCTTATGGCTAAAATAAAATAAAAATCAATTAAGCTTTCATATCATACTAAATAAGGATTTTTTAAAAAAAAATTGGTCAAAATTTTAGAAAAATCGTCATATCTCCAAAATTTCAAAACTTTGCTTAGCATAATAGTAGGTCATTAAATTATTCACTTACCCCTAACCCTGGGGTTCCTCCTTTGCCGAACTTCAGCTGGCGCATGAGCTGGCACATGAGCTGGCGCCTGAGCTGGCGCCTGAGCTGGCGCATGAGCTGGCGCATGAGCTGGCGCATGAGCTGGCGCATGAGCTGGCGCATGAGCTGGCGCATGAGCTGGCGCATGAGCTGGCGCCTGAGCTGGCACCTGAGCTGGCGCATGAGAAAATTATTAATTTCATTAAATATAATATAATATTTCATTAAAATAATAATTATAATTTATAGTTAAACATTGGTTGAACAAGCCAAACATGATGCCTGTGAGCAGGCTTTGCGACATTATTGCAGCTGTGGTTCTTCCATATTCTATTTTTGATCTAAGATAACTTTTGAAAAATTTAATGGCAATTTTTGGTGAAGACCATCCTTTACCGAGGTTAAAATTTTGATGAGAGAAGTGCTTTATGTAGTTTCCTTAAAAACTTGATTATAGTGTTCACCTAAAGTGAGTGATATATTTATTTTACGGCTAAGAAAATTAAGAGATTTTAACTTCTGTGTTCTTGATTTTTATCGAGACTTTTTTGGAGCTTCCCTTAGCGAAATATATAACGTTTGTTTTTTCCGTGTTAAAGGAAAGATTTAAGGAGTTACATTTATCCTTAAATTTTTTAACTTTGAAATTCATATTTTGCAAAGCCGCATCAAAGTCACGATTATGTGAAACAATTAAAAAGTCATCCGCAAATCGAAAAATGTCTGTATATTGAACAGCTATGGTAAAAATTCGTTTGGTGTGAACATTAAAAGTAGTGGAAATTAGCAACTTCTTTGTGGTAAACCATCGTGTACATTCACAGAATCACTGCCAAGTTTAAGAGTTCTTTTGCTTAAGAAGTTCTGTATCCATGCTGAGTATATTGTTGATAAATTTGTTCCGAGAAGTAATTCAATTAATTTGTCTAGCCAGTTACGAGTACATATTTGCAGTGTGTAGCGTGCTTGAGTTGTATGTTGCACTCTACAACTCATCACAACACAGCATTAATTAGAAGAGAGCTTTGAGTCCGCACATTAATCTCTCTTTTAAAGCTTTGCTCGGCTAAGTTCAGGGCTGTCGTGGGACAATGAACGGACTGACCAAAATTGATTACTCAAGCTACTCACTTACTATTACTATGCATTTCTTTCTTCTAGAGAAGGTGTTTTGATGTTGCACAGGCTAAAATTCTAAGCCTACATATTTCAACCAGTGTTCGAAAATGTACAGTACGGTACAATTCAATCGTGATTTGTGACGATTTTAATATGTGCAGTATTGTACTGTGCAAACACAATACGTTTATTTTTCCTTATAAAAATAGCGTGCCGAAGCTCTAACGAGTACATAAACGAAGAGTGCACACAACCAATCTTCTTTTGTACGTCTCTGAGCACAGAACATAACTTTATTCTCATTATGTTTTGTGAAATAGAACAAAACAAAACCAATTCGTTACCATATCAGACTTGCTTCTTCTTGCTGTGAAAAGCTTACATAAATGTGGCCACATGTTTCGATACTTTCCGAATTTTTAGACATATGCGACAAAAAAATGTAAAAAAACAGTTTAATAATAAAAAAAAGTGTATTTTAAATTTTTTCAGAAAACAATAAAAAAACCGTAACTCAGACTTAAATACATATTTCATGATTATTCTAAATTTTTGGATTAAAAAAAAAAATCAACAAAAAAAAAACAATTAAATTTTTTTTGAACCGGTGGTATCACTGGTGCAATTCGCTGTTGAGTGAAATAAACGACACAATTGCGAATTGTACCGAGCCAAAGCACGACACTCTATTTCTATTTATAAAGTACATGCTACGGTGCAAACACAAATACAGAACAAAACAAAAGCCAACAAATGCACAGAACGATTCATATTTTGTACCTTACTGAGTACACATTTCTGTTTTGTGCTGATATTGTTTTGTGCATTGGATTGCACACTATAGAAAATAAATAAGGTTTTGTGCTTCGGCTCGGTACACAACGAATTGTACTGTTTATTTTCGAACACTGATTTCAACATAATGTTGCAATCTGAAATGTTGCTGAATGCGAAGAGCGCACTCTATGCAGACATTTGAGAATGCCAAGGTTGTTGATAACTACTAAGCAGATTGAGAGTAAAAAAAAAATGTATATGCATGATGCTAAGCATAGTTGACATCATGATGCTGTATGGATATTGCTGATCTGCATATGTTTCCACATATTAT
Source organism: Tricholauxania praeusta (assembly GCA_949775025.1). Classification (NCBI taxonomy): domain Eukaryota; kingdom Metazoa; phylum Arthropoda; class Insecta; order Diptera; family Lauxaniidae; genus Tricholauxania; species Tricholauxania praeusta. The sequence continues at coordinate 68,673,967 of OX459028.1, forward strand.
CAACAATATCCAGCAGATACATTGCTGCTGTCAACCATGAATGCTGCCATTAAGGATGGTTACCTTTGCCAAAGCCAAATTATTAATTTAAAGATATTTCATTATCTCTTTTTTTTTTAACACGATGCAAATGCAATTTTATTTTTTCCAATACAAAATGTTTAACTTCAGAATTTAGACTTTTCAAAACTAATTTACAAACGTTAAGCAGAATCGCATATCAATTCTTTTTTCTTTTAACGATTTATGGTTTTACGACAGTAAATATATGTGTATATAGTTGTTTATAAAAATTATATTAATATGTGAAAAGAACACTTACATATTTTTGATGACGATCTTGACATGTCAAGAGACCTTTTTATATGTACGTAATTTGTGCTAAAGAAATTAATAATTAAATATTTACTGTACGTAATTCATTTATATGTTGAATTCAATTATTTAAAAAATTTTAAATACAAACTGCAAATTGTTTTAATTTATCAATCTAAAATCAAAACTTTCAAAATTGTAAAAATTAGTTTTATGCATTAGCATGTATCCACGTTGCAACTATTCCAACCGTAACCTTGGATATAGTCTTGAAGGTAACCTTGATGATCTTGAATTTTTCAATGATGATGTAACAGATATCTTTCTAGCATTCTTGTTCATAAATTTGCTATGAGATTAAATAAAAAGAGGAGCAATTTCTGCTTCCTATAATTAAAATAAAAAAAAACCTCATGAATCCATATTTCTAAGTATATTTTTCCTAAATTTTTACCTCTTTTTCTTTTTTAACTTGCACTTCGATAGTTAAATTTTAAATGTTCCTAATGTTTTATGATGCTTATATACTTATATTATATAAGTTAATTTTAAAGTTCTCGTGTTCAAATTATAAATTAATTCCGCACTTATATTTTTTATTTAAACTAAATTTTACTCGCACAGCGAAACACCACTTCTCGGCAACCAGCATTAAGAAAAGAAAAAAACTTATGCTTGGATATCAGCATATATACAGATTATCTTTTAATAACTGTATTCCACTACCTCTTTTCGAAGATCATGTTGAGGTTAAAAAGTAATTTTATTATACATACTGATCTTAAGAATATTTTGCCTGTACTTATGCATGGGCCTATTTCATAAACACTATAAAAAAAATCTAAAAATATTTTAATAATGTGTACTAAATTTTCAAATTTTCGTGAGACTGGAACTTAATAAATTAATTTATTTCATTTTTTTTTTTTTTACACTGAAAGAAATATTTTTTTATTTTTTAAAATGAATATTTATCAAAAACCTTGAAAATAATGACTACAAGTGTTAAGCCCAATTTCCATGTGATTTTTCTTGAACTTATCTTATTAAATTTCACAGATTTTTTGCCTTAATGAGCGAGATGGATATATGTCAATCTTGCTATTTAAGTTTGACAATTCGGTTTGTTTATTTGTAAACAAATGACAATTTTTTTACCAAAACAAAAACTCAAAATGAACCAATTTGAAAAAGAAGAAATGGCAGCTATGGAATTTGTTTTTTCAAGCTCCTCATCAGAAATAAACAACGGCAACGACAGAATAACTGACACAGTGTAATGGGCAATGTTTTGGCCTTAAATGTTATCTTATCAACTTCTGCCAACACTTCCATCCACAAGAGTTGTCGCTTCTGAATGTTCCTGTAGCTCATTGTTGACATATTCCAAAGTGCAGGCCGTGACCGCACTGCTTCAATAAGCTGCACTATGTTTCATAAAAAAATAAATATGGAATAATAATAATAATCGTGAAAGGAAATTAAATAGTACTACCATTTTCCACTAACAATTGATTGTCGTTCATGATGGTGCTGATTTTGGTGTTGATGCTGCAAGACTTTGACAAAAGAAATATGTTAATTTTAGTTAAAATAGCAATCGTCATACTTTTTACTTACTTAACTTGTTTATCTGATTTTTTAAAATTGTATTTTCAACAATTTAAACTAAATTTTGAGAAACTCAGCACCTTATAACCTTTTTTCATTGACTTTTGTTTTTATTTTGAAAACTGTCAAACTTGACACTACATAAAATTATAGCGCAACTATAAAAATGACTGCCAAATTTATAGCATGTAATCAACTTTGATAAAAAAGTTCAACTTTTTGAACTTTCTGATCTCCGAAATCACGGAGAGTATTACATGCTATAAAAAATAGCAAATGTGTGCCTATTCACTCTCGCATTCTCTAAGCGCATTAGGTTGTGCTCGCATGCTTTTTCTTTCTTACAAAAATTTAATAAGATAAGTTCAAGAAAAATCATATGGAAATTGGGCTTTAATGTCTTGTTACCTTGTACTTGTTCACCTTGCTGTTTTAAAAGTGCAACTCAGTGATTTATCTTTTTGATAAGCAAAGCTTATTTTTGGTAAGAACTTTATACTGTTCAAATGATTCACAACTCGTTCCTTAATCATCAATCAATTTTAACATGACAGAAATAGGTGATATTGTACGAAAATTTTGATAATGATTTAAATCATTGTTTTTTTTTGGGATGGTTATTATTTTTATAATTCTCCATGAATCTTTAATGTTACCTTCCAGAAAAGCATCATTTAAAATCGTCGCAATGTTAGATTTTGATAGATCGGACACAGCTCTTACCATTTCATAAGTAGTTTTATCTTCACCTCCAGCAGACGATTTATTTTTCTTATTTAAAACTTTTGTGAATTCTGTGAAGAAGAAGGCATTTACTTTTTCTTGAGAAGAAAAGTTGTTGTTAATACTTGTTGGAATTAACTTGATTTTTAAGAAAATTTAAGTAGGCGATGTTGCTATCATTGTTCCATAAATTTGAATTCAAACGTTTGTTGCCTTTCAGGTACCTAACAAAAATCAAACCTTCTTTAGTATTGGGATTGGCGTTCAATGAATCAATTCGTTTTGCGATTTGGGTGGTGATGACTGCCTCCTAAGTGTATGGGAGACACTGTCCATAAAAAATGCTTGTTAAAATTAACAAATGTTAAATCGAGGACCGAACCATTCGAATTGCTGTTTTGCTTGAACGTAGTAGCTCCATTGTTGAGGCACCAAAAACCAAAAAGATTCATCATGTTTACAAGATTTCTTCCACGGGATGTGTCAATATTGTCACCAAAAAGAGTTGCTCTAGCATTGAAGTCTCCCAGGAAAATGACATTTCTTTTGATTTTCTAAAAAGGAAAGTAGCCGGTTTATTTCACTTACAAAGTTAGAATTTGTTATTGAAGGTTCTAACAGCCCTATTCTGGCGGCTTAACAAAGCTCACCACATTAACAAAATATTTAATATTAACAAGTTTATGTTCCGTATTCTGGCAAAAATTTGAAATCTCTTTTTCTTACTATTTTGTTAATGTCAGAAAGTATCTTAACAACGACTGATATTTCAGTATTGAGCTAAGTAAAAATGATTTTTTTTATAAAATTTGAAACACAAGACAACGTGGTTTTAAATATTTACAACCATGTGTTAAAAAAACATTTATTTTCATTGATATCAATAAAAAAAAATTTTGGAGTTACGAGTATCGAACTCACGCACGTGCACAGTCCTAACTACTACGCCACGTTGCCTTGTGTGTTTCAGTTTTTTCCCTGTAGGGAAATCAACTAGTTAAAAACCAGTTGAAATACTAGTTTTTTGTACACCACATCTGGTTGAACAATCGATTTATTTTGTTTGAGAGAACTGTTTACTTTAACATTATGTTGTCCTAGGCACAAGTCAATTGTCCGTCTCTGCATATCTTTGCAACTACTTTTTAAACTAGTTTTGGTGAACTACTTCTTAAACCAGTTTCGATGAACTACTTTTTAAACCAGTTCTTGTAAACTACTTTTTAAAGCAGTTTTGATAAACTACTCTCTAAACCAGTTGCGGGTAACTACTTACTGAACCAGTAGTGGGTAAGTAGTTTCGGAACTATTTTTCTTTAAACAATTGAAAACTAGTTGATATGAAATTAGTTTGCATACAAATTGATTATAATAGTTCAAATTTTTTTATTATTAAAACAAAATTGAGCAAACATATAATAAAGTATGCAAAATGATTACAGGAATTCAGCTGATTAAATGTTACTTAAAATTAATTATATAATGTTTAATTAATGATCACAAAAAAATTATATACATATATAGTAAAGTATTTAGTAAATCTATTGGTAATAAAAATAACAAATAAGGCAAACATTGCATTATTTATGTACAAATTTTACTATGAATTTTTTTGTCCAAGCAAACTTTGTGAAAGTATCTTTTTTTTGCAACTTGCAGAGCCTTACGCAGGCATTTATCAGCATCGTCTGCTTCCATCGCTTCTGCAAAATATAAGTACATACATGTATGTAAATTTTATAAAATATTTAACTTTAAATTCATTGAACCTACCTTTTAGTACTTCGTACACATTAAGAAAATCTTTAAGGCGTTTCTTTCCATGAGTCCCATCTAAATTGAACTCTAATATGAGTGCTTCGGCAAGTACTTCTGGCATATTTTTTTTTGAATTATTTTTCAAAAGAGATTTTACTGACTTAATCTGTTATAAAATAAAAGTTAAGTTAAAAGGCAAAGGATATAAGGAAAATAATTATTACTAACATAAAAATTTTTATTTTCTTCATTAATATTTTCATTTACAGCTTTAAGGTCCTCTTCGCTTTTTATTGGGAAGTCCCTTTTTAGTGAATTCATATTGGACTCCTGACGAACTAGGCTTTTTATTAAGACTGTCTGAGTCGCCAAAGTTTCCATAACGACTTCGTTTTGTCTTTAAGTATCACCGTCTTTCTTTTATATCATTTCTATTGAACATTAAATTTACTTTTGTTAAGCAAATGTATTAAAATTATTACTTTATCTTACCAGTAAGTTCTAAAAATTTTGTATCAAAATACTTTTTCATTTGATGGCAGTTCGAGCAAGAGCTTACTGTATTTTCATCTGGAAGTGATTACAACATATTCATTATTAAATCAAATTAATAAAATTTCGCAAGCTATAGCGCATACATATCTGTGGACAATACAACTTAACTCAATTTGCAAAAATGATTCGACCATTTTTCTACAATTTTAATCATAAATATAAAATTTAAACATGCTTAAATATTTAATGTATTTTCAATTTTATTAAATACTATTGATCTAGTTTAATAATTAATAATTTTTTAAGTCCACAAACATACATACTTTTATATTAATTCAGAAAACTTGCGTTAATGAAATAAAAAATTGATTTATTACTTACATTGAGAAGATTCGTCCTCCATAAATTTTTTTTTCAGTATTTTGCTTGACGACATTTTGAAGACTTTTCTTTATAAATTTGCTGTAGTTATTTGTTATGTAATTTATTGAGTTATGTATTTTATTGGTTTATTTAAGAACGGCCATGCAAAATAGGAATTATAAGAAATTTATCTCCATGAGGCAAACACATTACTTTACATTCAATGTCTTCTACCTCGAACTGTTCTTCGAAACCTGAAGGGTTCGAATCAGTAAGACATATACCCAAAGAGGTATTGGAGTCAAAAGGTTCTTTAAAGAAACTTTCAATAATTTTTAACCTTCGTCCTCGAACGAAAGTCTTTTCATTTAATTCAAAACTCTCAATTTTGAAAATGATCTGTGGGCGTATGCAGCAATAATTGTTTGGACTTTTTGTACTATGGAAATATTCGTTAAATGTAATGCTTATAACTTTCTGGTTAATTTTTTTATATTGAAATTTGGTTGGTTGTGATATTATTTCTTCATGCTTTATTCTATTATATATTTGTTGTAAGATGTTTGAGGGTTTCTTAACGTACTTTTTTAATAATTGCAAATAATTTTCAAATCCATAGCTTGAGAAATTAGGTAAAGCACCAAATTGCTTTACGCAATCACCCAAATGCAATAATCCATGGACGTTGTACGATATGCTATTCTGCCCAAAAATTTGAGCGAAATTGTATACAACTAAATTTAGCATATTTTGTGCTACCTCAATATTCTTACTGAAACTTTTGGGGCACGATAATAATCTACAAGAACAGTGAAGCAAAAGAAAAAAATAATAAAAATCATCAGATAGTTTGTCTTTTAACACGTAGATTCCGGTGTATAATAAAAACTGACGAAACTCAGTCGCTTTCCAGTTATGTATTTCATCTAGCCCTCTGGGCTTCCGCGGAAATTCTTTGGGTATATACAGTTGAATTGACCTTAACTGATTATATATTTCATTTTTATTTTCTTCACTGACCTTAAGCGTACATTTGTTATTAATCATTCGAAGAATGATTTTTTTCATAACACCTAAATCTACAAGGTGCATCGGATCGAGGGGTACTTGGCTGATCATTTTTGTATTTATTTTTTCAAAGGGAGTTTTTGTGACACGAAACTTTTTTGTATGGTGTTCTAAATACCTTCTGTTAGCAAAGTCTTCATCAGAAATTAATTGATTGGATTGAAGTGAATATGTTAGGACATTGTCAATTTTCTTAGCTAATTGTGTGCATTTTGTGCAGCCATGAGTGGAGGTATGACCAACAATACCACACGCAAATGCCTTAGCTGGAGCATCACATATGATTGCTCTTATTTTGAATGAAATAACCTTGTCCTCTATAACAAACCCGTTTTCAAGCAGAGTCCTTAACTCATCAATAATATCACTCAAAAACTCATCAATAAAATTTGGTTTTTTTTGCCCTACGTAAACACCAACACAAAATACATTTACGTTTTCAATGTTAACAACTCTGACCAAAATAGGCCAAAGCTGAACCCTTGAACTTTTGAATAGAGGTAGCCCATCAATATTGATGTCAACAAGTATTTTTTGATTTAGTAAAATTAAATCTTTAATTTTACTTAGCTGTCTTTTAAGGCCATAGTGAAAATAAGAGCCCGGCGAAACATTTTTAACAACTGCTTTTTCCTTGTTGTCAATAAATGCCTTTGCACTCAGAGGAACGTCTAAATTTTCTTCTTTTAAAATAGTCAATAGTTCTTCAAAAGATGAACGCGATGGTCTATTTCTTAAATACCAATATTTAAGCTTTTCTTTTAATGATTGTTTTATTGGCACATAGTCTGAAAATGACTGATCATTTATATTAGTTTCTTTTATTATATCTTCAAAATTAGGTTGAGTTTGAGGCACATCTTCCATTAATTTGTTCAGATTTATTTCTTTTTGTCTTTTAATTAGACGTCTTAAATTTCTTTTACTCATTTTTCTTACGTTTATTATTTTACGATTAACCAGCACTCCCGCACTTCAAAATAACACAAAGTTTATAAAGATTATAATTTACTTATTTATTTAAATTTGCAGTAAAATTTAAATTAAATGGCAATTAAATAAATTGACTATTTTGTTTCCAAATAAATGACAGGTTTTTTTCATTTTTTCAATTTTTTTTCCCTCAAACATAAACAATTGGAAACAAACTGGTTGAGTTCTGCATATTTTGTAAACTACTTTCACAACTAGTTAAGAATTAGCTACTTTAAAAATTAGTAAATATCGACAACCAGTTTATTTGAGTCCGGCAGGGTTATTACTCTTTTTGTTATTTTATGAATTTAAAATTAAAAAGTCAAAATTTGACAAGTTTACCATGCTCTCTGAATTTATGGTATTTTAAAATAAATAATTTCTACAAGATGTAGAAAAAAAATTTTAGTTAGTAATTTTCATAAATTTTTTAAAAAGGTCGTTTTTAGCATAGTTTTTCAAATTTACTTTAGCCTATAATCCACAAATCAATGTCAATCAAGGATTGGTGAATGGGAAATTATAGTTGACATATCTGCGAACAAAAATCATGTGAGTCTTACCTGCATATATTTGCCTATTTAGAAGTTAAGGCTCCTTCAGACTATGTGAGAAGTCATATGCTTTTTTGTATGATTTTTTGTATGTCTTTGCATATGATATGTCAAATCGCATAAGATTTATTTTATTGTGTTCATACTATATGATTTATGTTAAGAGAACTTTGACATATCTCAAAAAATGGTTGATGTGCACTGACCAATGATGCCTTAAATTAACTGTCCGCATAAGTTTGAGTCTAGAGAAAATATATATATTTTAAACACTAGAAGCATTTAAAGCGGATAATGTGAAGTACTGTGATAAGATAACATTTAAGGCCAAAACATTGCCCATTACACTGTGTCAGTTATTCTGTCGTTGCCGTTGTTTATTTCTGATGAGGAGCTTGAAAAAACAAATTCCATAGCTGCCATTTCTTCTTTTTCAAATTGGTTCATTTTGAGTTTTTGTTTTGGTAAAAAAATTGTCATTTGCTTACAAATAAACAAACCGAATTGTCAAACTTAAATAGCAAGATTGACATATATCCATCTCGCTCATTAAGGCAAAAAATCTGTGAAATTTAATAAGATAAGTTCAAGAAAAATCACATGGAAATTGGGCTTAACACTTGTAGTCATTATTTTCATGGTTTTTGATAAATATTCATTTTAAAAAATAAAAAAATATTTCTTTCAGTGTAAAAAAAAAAATGAAATAATTTAATTTATTAAGTTCCAGAATTTATTAGACGCTGTTTTTTTTTAATACGAAACATTATATTGTTAAATTCGTACATGGCCTCATCAAGAAGCTCTTCATTAGTTATTTTGCACATTTCTGCTTTGATGTGCTCAACGAACGCCTCTACATCTTTGGGATGATTCCTCGCGGACACAGATGTTGATATTGACCGGATGGCATTTGATGCTTCACTTAAGACATCATCTATCGGCATACGTCTCTTGAGCGCTCCAATATAAATTTGGCTCATATATATCAGCTGTGCCAGCACCACTTCTCGTCGAATTTTTAATCTTCGCCAGCTCATGGTTGTATTGACTTCTGAAAATCAATCTTTATTTTATTGTACCTATTAATCAGAGTTCGGAATATTCATGTATGTGCACTCAAAATGTCGATTCAGCAAAAATTAAAACGTACACGCTAATGTACGCGAGCGATCATGGATGAATATTTCGGAACTCTGCTATTAATATTGATGTATCAATTCTTACCGCAAATTCGTCAATTTGATTTTTATGTCTTCCACTGTGATGCTTCCGACAAAAGCTGACATTGCACTTGTTATTTTTGACAAAGCGTCAATTCTTGCGTGCTTGTTAAAGTATAATCCATTTTTTGGATCATACATGCAAACATTTCAATTTTGTCGTTGCCCATCGTTCAGAAAAAAAATTTACTATGATTTTACTAAATCAATACACATAAAGCGTGCAAAAAAAAGGTTTTTTTATCCGATTGCAATAAAAAGAAACTAGAATCGCCGAATTTACTTGAAATTATTTAAACACACACGTGAGGCCCATAACCTATTGTGGTGGAGAAAGAATAAATAAAAAACGCGTGTTAACACGTCAACGATTCAGATCAAAAAGCGTAGATTTTATTATGTATGTATATTTACAGCTGTCATTGCCACATAAGGCGTACAAGAAAAACAGAGATGTTACTTATATTTGGGTGCGTAAAAATGACGACCATACTTAATTACAACAATTTTGATAATTTATTCGCTGCGTCCTGTTAAAAAAGAGATCGCTCGGCTTCAACTTAGTTATATTGTGAACTGAGTTGTTGTAACGATCTACCGCTATATACAGTAATTCTTTAGAACTCGTATTCTTTATTTCTTTCTGGAGACAGCGATATATTTCAATAATGGTAGAGTGAAGTCTTTCTATCTGCCCATTTAACTCACTCCTCTGAATAGGAGTCTGGTAGAGCTCCACGCCTAGATTTCTTATGTAGTTAGAGACCGTTTGGCCCATAAAGCCTTTTTCATTGTCTGTAACAATCATTCTTGGTACTGTAAAATAGTGTATAGTAGAACCTTCGCAAATTTGCTTCGCAGGTGCACCGCAGACTTATTTTTTATGTGGGAAAATTTTGCAAACTTAGAAAATATGTCCACACAGCTTAGGAATTTGTTGCCCTGTAATTCAAAAATATCTACGTGTAAAATTTCACATGGGTTGTTAGGAGTAGAAGTGTTTTTTAACTTCGGAACGAAAGGATGGCTATCATACTTATTTAATTTACAAACCTCACAAGCGCTGGTGTAATTTTTTATACGACTGGACATTTTCGGAAAGTAATACTTCTCCAGGATTTGTTCTTTGTTCTCTACAGGGTTTCTGTGGGCTCTTTTATGTTCTTCTTCAATTATGCTGCAGAATTTTTCTTCATCAGTAACATCTTCAACCAACCTTTGAGTTATTCTTATCTTGTAGTAAAGGAAATGTTCGCAGTAGATATCCTGAAGCAACTGAATGTGTTGTTCAGGTATTTTTATCCCATTAATGACTGACGGGTTTAGCGTGATTTTTAAGACTTGAATTAACATATCCTTTTCGATTCTGTCTAGTTTTGCAAAATGACGAGTGTAACCGCCGTGTGGGCTGAAGCAACCTAACAGCTCCTTTCCTTCGCTAATGACGATCTGATTCTAAATACATTCAATGGTGCTTCAACGTGCGGTATAAGGTCGCTTGCATCTTGATCGGCGCTATGAATCGTGCCCTCGTTCGCAGAACTGGTCTCAGAAGTTGCTGCATTCACTGCTGCCGTACTAGAGTTTCCTTCTGATGCCGTATCTGTTGCCGAATTCGAAAGGATATTTGCCTGAGTCTTAATTCTCGAAAGAGCATCTGCCACCAAGTTTGATTTACCCGGTTTATAAATCAACTAGTGATTGTACTCTTCGATTCTGGCTTTCCACCGCTTCAACTTTGCGTTATAATTGCGATTACCTAGCGCGAACGTCAATGGTTGGTGATCCGTATAGATGCGGATTTTTCTAGCCCCGTAAAGATAAGAACGCATGTTATCCAGTGCCCACACAATGGCAAGCATCTCCTTCTCATTTGTAGCGTATCCTTCTTCTGTCTTACTAAGTGATCGCGATATGTATGAGATAGGCCTGTCTTTTCCATTTTCGCCCTGGGACAAAACTGCTCCTATTGCATAGTTTGAAGCGTCGGTGGTAAGATTGAATGGTTTTTCAAAGTCAGGGAAGGCTAAAACATCAGCTGAGACCAGCAATGTTTTCAATTCCTCAAAAGCTTTAATTGCATCCGCGTCAAGTACAATTGGAACTCGTTTGGAAGCGTTCGCCTTGACTTGAGCGTACTCACCCCTGGTTAGATTTGTCAGTGGTTTAGCTACCTTCGCGTAATCTTGAATAAACTTCCTATAGTATGAGGTCAACCCAAGAAAACTTTTTAACTCTTTTAAATTTTGCGGGGGCACAATGTTTCGAATAACAAATACCTTTTTTCATCAGGTCTTATGCCACTTGCAGTGATAAAATAGCCAAGGAATTCGACCTCACTCTTCATGAAATGTGTTTAATCAAGATTCGCCTTCAGATTGGCCTCCTGGAGTTTCGAGAAAATCATGTCAGTGTTCCTAAGATGCTCATCTTCTTCAGCGCCGTATACAATGATGTCATCAATGTATACGTAGCATATCTTACCGATGAACTCCTTAAGAACGTCGTCTATCATTCGCTGAAGAATTGCAGGTGCATTCCTCAAGCCGAATGGGAGACGGAGAAACTCGTATTTTCCGTTCATGGTGGAAAAAGCGGTTTTCGGGACATCAGCCCTCTTCATGGCGATTTGGTGGAAACCGGATGTCAAATCAAGTGTCGTGAAAAACCTTGCTTTGCTAAGGCTGGCAAGGGTGGATTTAATATCAGGTATGGGGTAAGTGTCGGGTATGGTGACAGCGTTCAGCCGCTTGAAGTCAATTACCATGCGGTACTGTTTTTCGCCGTTAGGTTTTGGCTTCTTAGGGGCCACCCAGACTGGGGAATTGTAAGGGCTTTTTGATGGTTGGATGATACCCTCGTCCAAAAGTTCCTGTACTTGCCTCTCCACTTCGGTTCTCATACTGGCAGGATACGGATAGCTCTTGGTGTATATCGGCTCATCCGTTGTCGTCTTGATCTCAGCTCTGACGATCGTGCCCGCAATTTCTTTGCTATTAATCGGTCCGAAGAGAGGTTTGTTCATTCCTATCATGCGGTTTAACCTGTTTTGAGTCTCTTTGGAGAGACTAGCATCAAATATCGGGTAGACCTGTTTAGAAATTTTTTCAAGAATATATATTAATATTGGGGCTAAGCATCAACAATTTTTGTTTCCTATCGATGACCGCCTCTAATTCTTTCCCCTTACACTTTTCAATATCGCCCTATATATCGGCTTACCCCGGACAATCTTGTAGTCTTCTAAAATACCTTCCACTGAATGGATCCACGACACGTATTGTGCCGCGTCTCCTTCGAAGGCTTGTAGTTCTTTAACCGCATCGGGGAGCCTACCTATTTATTTCCCTTAATTCGTCCTCCGTGGACGGCCCACGCAACGGTATTTCTACTTCTACACTTAACTCGCGTGATTGGTTCATCGCTTCGAGCGGACGGATCCTTGTATCCGCTTTTTTAAGCTCTCGCAGGAGATGCCCTACTGAACCCGTCAACTCAGTCACCGATTGTGTTAAAGAATCCATAACTTGCTTCCAATTAGTCAAAAATGTAAATATAAAAAAGGAAAGGACTCACCGAAAATTTTATAGATTGATGGGTAGATGTTTCTTTAGATGTTTTAATCAGAGTATATTTTAGATGTCTCAGATAGTTTAGTTCGTCGACTCACAATAGTATAATATCTGAAAAGAAAATACAAAAAAATTTAGGATATTTGTATTTTTTATTAACCGTGTTCTTATGGTAATGGCGACATATAGTCTTAATTAAAACCGTGTTATCCTTTTTAGTCGTCAACAAATAAATTGTATTCAACCTACTAGGGCACGTACCGAAATTCGTATTTATCCTTAGAGATCTCCAACATGTGAATGTTTGAAAGTAGCGGAGGCAGGAATGTTGGCCATGTTCTCATGTAAACGACCAACTTCACCCAGGGGGCGTACCAAACCTCCATGAATGCTACTATCGCACGGAAAAAATACCTGAATTAAAATAAAATTATCAAGTTTTCCGCCGAGGTTTCGAAACCTTTACAATTCACCATTTTAACGGAAGACTAGGTAATACCCCGTATGCAATGATCCTGTTACTCTCTTCTGTGTGTGGTGGCAAATAGTGAGAGGTGACAATTGTGACTTGTTATTTAGTTTTCCTGTTATAAACTGGAGGGTCCCATAGGATTCGCAGTTCGATTTTTTTCTTTTATTTCCATCGTGTTCTTGTGGGTACAGTGGACAGTAAATATCGAGTTTAAGTTATTTCTTATTTTGTTATAAACTGGAGGGTCCCGTAGGATTTGCAGTTTCGTTCTCAATGATTATATAAACTGGAGAGTCCGTAGTTCGGAATCGCAGCTCGTTATTTTTTATTGTATTCCCACAATCACTTCAATTAATCCTGTCATCAGGATCACACCACTTCACATTTATTTTTCACCACACACTAAACACAATTGGAGTCGTAGCTCACAAAGGATCTTGCACACACTTTTCTCGATTATTTTTCCAGTAATTCACTTTATTATTCTTATTATTTTTTGCACAGGAGGATCTAGCGTTTAGATTCGCTGCACATTCCCACCCTATTTTTTCACTGTACAGGAGGGTCTAGCGTTTAGAATCATTGTACTTTTTTTTTATAAAACTTTTCCGTATTTCACCAGGATTTCAGGGAACCCGCATTTTGAGCAGGTCCCTGCTCGGGCGCCACTAAACAAGTGTACGGGTGTACACTCGAAAAAATTAAAGTTGGGAGCCGGCCACTGGCTCCATGTCCTTATCTGTAAAGATTCAAAACACCAAATTTATTTAAGGAGGATTTTATTACCAGTCTCGCTGGCTGCCAAACTAAAAGTAAAATCATTAATATCAAATAAATTAAAGCTAATCAAACAAAGCTAAGTAATTAGGCTAAGACTGTTGCGAAACTGCTGACTCGACGTTTCCCACGTTGTGGTGCGTTGACTCGGTTCCAACGACGTCGCTGTCGCGCGTGCAGGTCACGTTGCGCATAGTCAGCAGATTGCAATAAGAACTGCAGCCCGCTAATGTGTTAACTTGTATATACATAGTTATATTTAAAAATTACATGTTACATATGTAGGTATAACAAAGGTATATGAATTTTTATTTGTTACGCAAACCTTGGTGAGCGTACCCAACGTAACTCTCATTGGCAATTCGTAGTTTCTTGGAAGAAGGTTATTGACTTCACTGAAGTGAAATTTTTTGTTTTACATTTCAGCTCAACGCAGCTTGTTAAAAAAACACCACCCCAAGAGACTTCGAGTTAGCCGAAGCGGGTTACATTTGTTACGCTCACCTTCATCAATCAAATCCATAGTGTTGTCACCAGGACTAGCACTCTCCACATTCAACGACGTCATCAAATTTTCATTTGGCGGTTCAATGGAGTGTCTTTCACCGTACACTTCTTTGAAGCTATCATAAAAATGCCATGCTGTCGCATCCCTCCCCGTGGAGTTGTTCCTGCGTTTAAATGTTGTTTGCATGTTTGAGCTGTTCCTTCGTATAATTTAGATTAGGATTCACAGCTTGCATTTCTTGTAAAATTTTTCGCCACAGCACCGATTTTTTTTTTCTTCCATCTTTAAACTCTTCTTCGAGTTGCAGCCGACAAGAAATTAATAATTTTACGTCCGATTTACTCCAAAAAATACTAAAATAATAAAAAAACACATCTAAATATATTCAATTATCGTGAAATATTAGTTTTTACTTACTTCGCATCCTCAATCTTGGTTTTGCAGTATTAAAATTTATGTTGCTCTTGCTGCTGACATTTCTTTAGCAAAAAAGCAGGGTTGCACTTCATAAAACGTTTGAGTTTTGCAACGTTGCCAGACCTTTCTTCACAGAACGCAATGCTCTGAATACTGCAGCAGTATTTGTGCATTATTGAGAAACTGAACAAACCCTTTGTCTAGTCAGCTCTTTCTCACTTAAGCCCAATTTCCATGTGATTTTTCTTGAACTTATCTTATTAAATTTCAGATTATTTGCCATAATGATCGAGATGGATATATGTCAATCTTGCTATAAAAGTTTGAAAATTCGGTTTGTTTATTTGTAAACAAATGACAATTTTTTTACCAAAACAAAAACTCAAAATGAACCAATTTGAAAAAGAAGAAATGGCAGCTATGGAATTTGTTTTTTCAAGCTCCTCATCAGAAATAAACAACGGCAACGACAGAATAACTGACACAGTGTAATGGGCAATGTTTTGGCCTTAAATGTTATCTTATCAACTTCTGCCAACACTTCCATCCACAAGAGTTGTCGCTTTTGAATATTCCTGTAGCTCATTGTTGACATATTCCAAAGTGCAGGCCGTGACCGCACTGCTTCAATAAGCTGCTCTATGTTTCATAAAAAAATAAATATGGAATAATAATAATAATCGTGAAAGGAAATTAAATAGTACTACCATTTTCCACTAACAATTGATTGTCGTTCATGTTGGTGCTGATTTTGGTGTTGATGCTGTAAGACTTTGACAAAAGAAATATGTTAATTTTTGTTAAAATAGCAATCGTCATACTTTTTACTTACTTAACTTGTTTATCTTATTTTTTAAAATTGTATTTTCAACAATTTAAACTAAATTTTGAGAAACTCAGCACCTTATAACCTTTTTTCATTGACTTTTGTTTTTATTTTGAAAACTGTCAAACTTGACACTACATAAAATTATAGCGCAACTATAAAAATGACTGCCAAATTTATAGCATATAACTTTAATAAAAAAGTTCAACTTTTTGAACTTTCTGATCTCCGAAATCACGGAGAATATTACATGCTATAAAATATAGCAAATGTGTGCCTATTCACTCTCGCATTCTCTAAGCGCATTAGGTTGTGCTCGCATGCTTTTTCTTTCTTACAAAAATTTAATAAGATAAGTTCAAGAAAAATCACATGGAAATTGGGCTTTATGCTGTCTATAATTCGCTTCGCAGTATGATCCTTCATATCTTGTAGCCTTACTTGGGCCGATAAATCCGTGATTTCACAATTGGATGGAACGGTTGCTTTTTTGGCTGCTGTTATGTTGGTCAACGTTGTGTCTCCTTAAAGAATTTTGTAATAAAATGTATTTGTCTTTTGATAGTCCTAAGTTCATGAACAAAGGTAAGGCATCGTCATTAGTGTATTTGCTGGGATATGTATTGGGTGAAGTAGGGATGCTGACTTTAATACTTTTTGCTCGTATTGGACTTGCATGTAGGACTGCTTTAGTTATATCTTATCTGCTTGGTCCACAGGGATACTTTCCGCGCAATCCATGATTTTTTTTTTTTTTTTTGTAAATTCTGAATGCTCGACAATCGGTTTTTGAGGTCTTCCTCTTGCACATTTAGATGTGGTTGGTTGTTCGTCGGATATATCTGCTATTTCGTCTATGTCGAAGTGATTATTGTTTTCCAGCCAATCTTGATATTTTGTAATAAAATTCTTTTTTGTACGATTTGTGCTTATCCATTTTTTGTCTTTATTCCAATATAAGTTGGATACAATTTTTTCAAATTCAGACATCTTATACTTTAAAAAACTATTTTCGGTAATCTGAAGTTAATCTTTTACGGCCAATATGAACTCTGCTTGACTTGACATGCTCTGAAATAGTTGGAATGATGTAGCATTTTCTATGTACATATTGAATCTTTAATTTTATTGTACTAGGTGTACAAATATGAAACCGGTAATTTTTTATTCAAAAAAACACGTTCATTTTGCGAAAATAGTTCCAAATTTAATCTTCAAAGTAATTCCCCTCGCTAGCTACACATCTTTTCCATCTTTCAGGCAATTTATGGATTCCTCGCCAAAAAAAATCTTCGTTTTTTGAGGCTATCCATTCTTCGAGCCATTTTTGCACTTCCTCGTAAGAATTGAAGTGCGAATCGTTGAGTGCGTGTCCCATCGATGAAAACAAATAGTAATCGGATGGCGCCAGGTCCGAAGAGTACGGCGGGTGGGGCAGGGGCTCCCAGTTGTACGATTTTACCAAGTTTTTATTGACCGCTGCTCGATGTGGCGATGCGTTGTCATCTTGGAATACAATTTTGTCATGGCGAAGTTGAAATTCGGGCCTCTTCTGACGTATAGCACGGTTCAAAGCGATCAATTGTTGATGGTAACGTGCACCAGTAACTGTTTCACCTGGTTTTAGTAGCTCATACCTAATCCTTTGCTTTCCTATTGTAAGTTTTATTATGGGTAGTTGAGCTGCCGAGGCAGGGTTAAAAAAATTTACCTCACTATTTCCATTTTCTGCCCCTACTTCTTGTATAGTTTCTATATCCATTGCATTATTACTTGAATATTTAGATAAACGATTTAATTTTTTTCGCTATCCACACTCATATACGAACCTTTTGTCTGGTTCGAAAGGTTTCCCCCATTTCTATTGGGGAAATTATTGTAATTGCTGCTATTATGACGATTATAGTTATTGGCATTACGGTTGCTATTTTTATAGCGTTGTCTAAATGTCTGTTGAGTTGCGCTTTCATTATTGACAGGATACATACTGGTATAGTTTTTTGTATTACTTTCAATATTTGACTTATTTTTTTCGTCATATTTCCTATGCTTAAAATCTATTGTTCTTCTGTCCTTTAATAATTTTAGCTTAGTGTACTTCACAATAATAGTATTTAAAGTTTCATTGTCACTTATGTGGGCTCTAATAGGACCATAAATTTTCTCTAACATAATGTCCACTAAGTCCCTATCTACGTATTCCGGTTTGTAAATGGCCGGTTTTAGTGGATCAGATAAATAAATTTCGTGAGTTTCAAATTTAGATTTTTCAAAAATTTGGAATAATTCATTTAAATCACTTACTTTTACACTTCTACAAAAATTAAATATTTCAGCATAACTCCTCCTGAACCGAAACTCTTGTAGTAGTTTTTCCTTTATGTCCTCCCAAGTGGCGTTTTCCTCCAGTTCCCTCACTCTGCGGCCAGCATTGCCCAATATCTTTTCGTTGGCCACAATTTTGATGCAGAATTGCTGTAGACTTTGATTTGCTCCGCAAAGGGCAAGTTAAGAAGAGTTCTCTTGTAGTTTACCTGTTCTTGTAATCCTTATGTAACTTACAAGGAACTTTACCTTCAAAAGGATTAGTGCAATCAGAAAAATTTTTAGTTAAAGTCTTATTGCATATAATAGATTCAAAAACTATAAAAGGTAGTTTTTGACCAAAACAAAAAGGTTCGCTCATTATTAAAAAAAGTAGGCGGGTTTAGTAGTTTAACGTAAACGTTTTTAATTATGAACTATGGCTTATCAAATTTTCATTGCACAGCAAATCAAATCTTTTCTAGTTAAAGATTTAAGATTTAATATTTGTAATATGCATATGAACTTAGGGTGCTATATCCACAGGTTTGTCGATAAAAATCGCTCTGGCACCCAAACGGGCAAACTTCGATGCCTAGTTTGTTCTGAGAACATGTTTAGAAAGAGTCAATAATGAAGCTTAGCTTAAAGTTTTGTGAAGTTTATTTTTTAACTTATTTGAAAGCTCAAACACTTCGATAAAAAGAGTTAAAAAAAATTTGCGCAATAATTTTTTTTTGCTTAATTAACCATTAACTAGTGTTCTAAATTTCAGCACCTTCAGCTCCACAGTTCTCCGCCAATAATATGTTGCATATATGCAACCTCGGTCGCGAAGGTACACAGAAATAAACAAAGGTTTTCAAGAAAATTTGGTATGTCGTGTATTTTGTTTGCAATAAGTTCTTATGCATGAAAAGAAACAAAGCAGTTTTTTTGTGAAGAAGAATTGATACATTACATTTAGAGCACTTTGATTTTAGGATTCCAGTTTAACATAGACGGTACCGTGGTCTAGTGTCCCATTCAAATCAAGGTCCCACTTGGTCAAACCTTACGGCTCTTGAAGGGGCTAAGTTGTATGATCTTTTGCTTGAACTTGAACCAAGAGATGAAGCAGATTCATTGGGATCATCTAAAGCAGAAGAAACTATAGAAGGACATTTTTTACGCGGATGCGCTTAGAAGTGCATTGGCTATCTCCAATTTGAACTTCAAAAGTGGCATATGTTTTTCTCATTCTTGTGAAATTTTTAAGTCCCTGCGGTACAAAAGCCAACTGTTTACAATAGCAATATTAACCATTTTTTTGTGCGATGAATTTTTGTTTCCGGCACCAACGCTGACATTCAGACACTGGATGAGAACCAATGTTATTCGAACGTCCTGGTTATCATACCAACAACATGCTGTTATACAATAGTTATTTTCAGTCAAAGCGTGCAAAGATCTTCGTTCACGTTTTGATAGATCTTTTTTTTCCGGGTAGTTCATTTTATTGAATCGATTATTACGTATACATACTTCCAACATACTGCCAGAATACCTCTTTCTTTTAAGGCTATACTTAAATTTACGGAGGTAAACCAGTTATCTAGAAAGAGCTTGAAGTTGTTGGGGAAACTAGAAGCCAAGTGTATTATGATATCGGAAGAAATTCCCAGTCTATAAGTTAATTCCAAAAGAGAGTTAAAGTGATTTTTATAAAGACTACTTTATTGAATATGTACTTGTTGGAACTTAATTTAAGGAATCGCAAATAAAGAACTGAGTTTCAAAATTAAATCTACTTCTTATTACCCAGATTTTATTGTCGACGCAGCGAATATATTGACGCTGGCATTTGGGTTGTTGTTGTTGATCATATGTCATTATATCGTAACTTTAGTATTTTGTTGGCGAAGCAGCGGATAAGCTGACGTTTGTTACTTACGTTGCTATTGTTAGGGTGGTTCTACTTTGGTGCCGTTAGGGTTTTTTTCATTTTGGTGATAATAACTTATATAGAGGTTGTCCTCTTCAACATATACGATGCCAGAAACTCCGGCTCATGTAAATACTTTAAATCCCCATTTTGTAGGCTTTTTTTTTGAAAGATATTGTGTGATGGAGTGAGTTCCAGTAAAATGAAAGCATTAGTCCAGGCAAGATCTTGCAATAAGTTTTGCCTTTGTGTGAAATCATTTGGTTGTCGACGCTTTGGTGTTCCAATTGTTGAATTTTGAGACACTTTTGCCTCAAGTGTTCTAACAGTGGGCGAACTTTATACAGCTTATTATAATTCACTTGTCCATTTTGTAAAGAAGTTTTCCAGCCTGGGTAAACTCGCCGGATGTCCAGGCGTTCGTGAAATAATAACGCTTTGGATTTCACTTTGTACTCTGGCTTATTGTTTATTTAATAACTTTTACAAAAAAATATTTATTTGATTCAGGAACTCTTAAGTTTTTGCTTTTGTGGTGCTTCTCAAGTCGCTCCTTCGCCGCACCGTAAACTTGGGACGCCTAAAGTGCACGCAAGGGTTTGAAATCCAGATAAGAGATATGATCTGAGGGGTTCGTTCAAAACTAGCCCAGCCGGACCGAAGTCGGCTCAAAAATTCTTTCGAATAAAATCAAAGTCGGAGGAAAGACCCAATCAATTTATAATATTCCAAAGGAATCTTTGGTGGAACTAGCACTAAACGGCTCGGAACTGTGACTCCAGATCAGATCAGACGAAAACACTTTCAAACCAATGTCAAAGTCGGAGGAAAGACCCAATCAATTAACACTAGTCAAAAAGTATTTTTCGTGAGAAAACCTGCAGTACTTTTCCTACCCTTACTGACCTTACTCCTACCTGGGATTCCTTAGTCCTGGTGGTTCTTAGGACACCGCCTCGCTGCAGGATTGGCTCCGGTTTGACTGCACTTGTGACTTCTAAAGAATCGCTTCTCATGTAATGTGCTGCTTTCTCACTGGGTGAGCCTTGCTGTTGTTGCTCACTGGAGTTCTGCACGTGTTGATCGGATGTTGATTCTTCTGCAAGCACTTGTTGTTGTTTCTTGTTTCACTTTGGTTTTTTTTCTTTATTTGTTTACTACGGTTAAACTTGTGATCACGTTGATCGCTGCTTGCTGACTGCCTGACTCTGACATGACATGGGCTATTTATTAAATTTCTTTGAATAAATACGGAGTTGATTTGATTTTGAATACATTACATTACTTTTTGTATTTTTTCTTAACATACATTCGTATTTATCTAAGAGTTTCTAAATTAATATTTACATTTTGTAAAAATAACATTTTATTTTATTACATAATATTACTTAGCAGATACATGCATTGTTTTTATTATCATATGTTTTTCCAAAAAGTTTAAAAAAGGAAAATTTCATTAGTTGATTTTATACTTCAAACTAAACAATTTCTTACAACTACCTAAAAATAAATAACAGCAGGTAAAAAAAACTCTTACTTTAAGTCGTCACATAGTACGTAAATCATTAATTTTATAGAAATTGACCAGTGTCGAACACTGTATTTCTGACGTCAAGTGTTTTGTACCTTCTATGGTAAAACAAGAGTTTTTTTAATTATTATTTACTGAGCCTTCTGTTCAGTACTGTTAGTGTGAAAAAAAAACACAAAAAAAATTACAGCGCACACTAACAGTACTGAACAGAAGGCTCAGTAAATAATAATTAAAATATTATGATCTGTTCTATAAACACAAACAAGAGTTTTTTTATCTGCGGACAGATTGTTGTTATTATTTAATACGCTTAAATATAAGGGTGACATATACTTTTCTATAATGGGGTATGCTATTTCGCTTTCCTTACTTAGGTAGCTATCTAATAAATCGTTATGAACGAAGGGCAAATTTCCTATGTATTTCATGGCTAATCCTACCAGAAAGGAACCTATTCTTTTTGTTTGGCTTTGGTCGTATACTATTTTATTAGAAGTACTCTTGTAGGTTCCATCCCAGTATCGCTTAGCTCTAATACCTAAGCAAACCCTGAGGATGTATCTTTCAAATGTCCTAAGCCTTTCAATTTGGGCTGATGAAATATCAAATCATAGGGGGGCCTAATACTTTGCTTATAGCAATTTAATCTTATCTCATATTTAAGGTGTTTTGCTCTGCGAAACAAGTTCGAGTAGCAGAAAAATATTTTTTTGGCTTTGGATAAGGTGTAGTCAATATGAGACTTAAAGGTGAATTTCCTATCAAAAACGACACCTAAATACTTAATTTTTTCACTATATCTAATACATTCACCGTTTATTTTGATATCAGGGATGTATTACCTAGCATTGGGATATATATGTTTTTTAAGGCCTTTGAAAATAGTGCTTTCACATTTATCTAACTTATTGAGGCACTGAAGGAAATTCTTTTCTAAGAGACGTTTGCAGTCTGTGTCAATTTCCTCAAATTGAATTTTAGGGTTGCCACTGCTGACTTTTGGTGGTGCTGTGGGCTTTGAAATGCTACTTGTAAACATGGAAGCATAACTTTGATTCGTTCTGAACGAAGTGGGTATGGATGCAGCTTTAGCTGCGAAAGTTACATTTCTTGTTTGTACATTTTTCTTTTCTCTTAATCTACCTAAAAGTTCAATCCTCTTAGGACAAATTTTTGCGTTAGCAGTATGCCCTAAGGAGTTGCAATTAATGCATTTAACAGGTACTCCTATATGCTTTGTCTTTTCACCTGTGGTATGTAGAGTAAAAACTACCTCTTCAGTGTTTAACCTTTTCTCAGGTATCTTGCAGTTTTTGGGTCCATGAGACTCACCGCACTTAACACAGCGGTATGGCATATTGCAATTGCTTCCAACATGGTTTTACCGCTGACAATTTTTACACTGAACAGGTAGCTTTGACTTAACATCCTCGAAACTAACCTTGCAGTTTAAAATATATTTAATCGACCTGAACTCATTGAGGTTAGAATCCTTGCTTAACCGAATCAACCACTTATGGTCGCTAATTTTAGAAAGGCCTACAATTTTAAATTTAATCCGTTCAGGTATCCCACAATTTCCTCTTTCGCAAAGGTAGGGGCAAGCTTATTTATAACAAGGGAATATGGCTTAATTTATGCTGGAGTAAAAGAGTAAAAATTTGTCTCCATTGATTTTAAAATCTCTTTTACGCTATTATAGTCAGCCATCGTTAAAGTATTAACGTGGGTGACATTTCTGTTAATTATGTTAAAGGAGAAATTTTTATGCTTCAACTTCAGCAGAATATTATCCGACAAGACTTTCTGACTTACATTGTAATCTATTAATAGTGGTGGCATGTTCTTCTTCTTGTTGTTGTTTTTGTTTGTCTCCTGGCTGTTGGTGATGTTGCTGTTTTCGTTGATTATAATGCTGTTGTCTGGTTCTTGATTTTTAGTTGAAGATTTCTTCCGTATCGTTTTGCTTTCTTCAAGCGACGGAAAGTCTTGGTTAGTTGTTGTTGTTGTTCTTGCGGTTTTATTTTTCGAAACAGCCTCGACGTCGCTCTGCAGGTCTATTTCGATGTTGTTTTCGTTGAAGCTTTCTCTTCTTGCGGATTGATCTTGTGGTTGCAGTTGCTGTCGTAGAAGCATGTAGTCTTTTCTCATCTCCTCGAATGCCTCTGCCAGCTTATTATACTTTATGAGGAGATTAATGTGCTCGTCGCTATCAGAGCCACAGTTGCTCATCTTTTTTCTCTTTCTTTTCTTCTTCTTGGTGCCGATTACGTTGGTTGATGCCTCACTGCCACTCACATCGAGGCTACTATATCTATTTTCGGTACCTGGCATTTTGGGCAACTGGTAGAAATTTTGGTGTAATTTTCGCTGTAGTTTGTCCGTAAATACAACCTTACGCTTTAAACGCTGAGGTAAGAATCGATCGATTGCCTGACTCTGCACGATGCGAAGTGTTTTATACACATTTTCAGTTGCATAGCCAGAACTGGTTTAGGTTGCGTGTTCGATCGAACCTATTGCATTGCATGTTTTCGAACTATATTTGGTGACTCCGTTGTTGTTATGCAAACTATGTTGCTGCTTTGCTTAAATATTTTGATGTCCGTTATCACTGTGCTTTTGCAAAATTTATGTGAGGTGAAATTTTTTACTAGAATATTTTGTCCTCACAATTTTCGTGTTGCTTTTCATTATCATTGAGATGAAAATTTTGTTTTAATTTTTCAAATCGTTTTCGAGGCATGCTTTCTGCTATTGCAAATAACTTAGCACACAAATATTTTCGTATTCAAAAGGGTATAATGCTTCTTCAGAAAAAAATTCTATTGTTAAATACTTCCATATACCTCTCACCAATATTTATTTTTGCTTTTAATGTGACTAGGATATTTTGACCTATAATAGCGTCGTAGCTTTGATTTTTAAAGTCAATAATTTTCCACGAAATAGTTCCCTTACAGATGAACTCGTTAGAAATTGGGGTTGTTATTCGATATTTTATCTGGTTAGTCCCGTTTAGGGTGCGGTAGTAAATTGGTTTTAATAAATTCTCTATCGGATAAATTCTCTCAAATATGGGGGGGTTTAATTATACTGGTATCGGAACCGGTATCAATTAAACACTTTGTCCTTTTTTTCCTATTGTTACTAATATTATGGCAAATCTGCATTTTGATGCAGCATCAGAAAATTTATTTCATTTTCCTCTAAATTGTTAATGTTCATCGGCCTATTTCCCCGACTTTGTTGAGTTGTTGTCTACACTCATTCTAGAGGTTCTCGTTTGATTTCAAGAAGTTTTAAATGCATCGGACTTACTTTGGTTAGTTCTCGAGCTGTTTTGTTGCACATGTTGATTGTCTGGCCGTTGTGTACTTGTGTTTGTATTGTATTGTTGGGTGCTATTTTAAGACTTGTCATTATAAGATTGTTTAGGGTAATTGGGTTTCCCAAAGCTATTTTTGTATCTCCTATGATTTTATGCTATACACCTATGGTCATCTAATAACTTTAATCTATAATATTTTCTATAAATGTCTTTTTGTGTCATGTCGTTGACATTATGAGCTCTTACTGTCCCATCAATTTTCTCTAAAATAATTTCAGCAAAATCTCTATCTATATTTTCTGGTTTGTATATATTTGGTTTTTTATCATCGAATTCGAATATTTCGTTTAATTCATACATTCCTCCATGTTGGAAATGGGAAAATTATCGTTGATTGTTATTTCGTTGAGGTTCCTTTAGTCAATTACAATTCTTAGCTTCCTTTTTCCCGATGCGTCTGTTTTTTTTGGCACTATCCATATTGGCCTACAATATGGTGAATCGGAATGTCTTATTATCCCTTACTACAACATTTCCTTCATCTGTTTATTGACTTTTTCTTCAAACGCGTATAGATAACTGTAAGGTTTCTTATATATTGAACTTTCGTGTTTAGTTTTTATCGTGTGTTTTACGGTATTAGTGAAAATCAAATTGTTACCCTCGTTTTCTTTAGAGTTTCCTTTTCCTCGTCTCTGATTCCACCGTAATTATTTCCTAAATTATGTTTGAGCGCGTAATGTACTTCAACATTTTTTAAACCTACGTCTTCTATGAATTCTAAAATATTTTCGTCCTCATTATTGGTTGAATCCTTGATTGGGAATAATTTTCTGTTAATTTGGACTACTTCTTTTTTATAATTAATTATTACATTAGCTTTCCTTAATGATTCTCTCGCCCTTTAAGCATGTCATACATGTCGCTAAATTTATGAATTAAAAATCGTACTTCGTTGTCCCATAATTTCTCAAATTTCATTCTAACTTCTGATGTTACTTTTAAATCTCCCCCAATTGTTTTCATATCAACATTACATTTTCTAATTGGTACTTAAAACAATTTTCGTTCATCACGTTAGCGCAAGAACCAGTTTGATTTTATTTCGATGTATCGGCCTCCGAGGCTGTTGCATGAAAATTTTCCACTTCTATGGGTTTCGGTGCTAATCTACTCTGTTCACTGGTGTGTTCTCGCATCCTCTTATTGTTTTGAATACACGGTCCTAGTCCTGGTTGCTCGTTATTATTGGTATTTTGATTATAATTTTGCCAACTTGGTCTGTTATGATAAGCATTATTTTGTTGGTGATTATAAATATTGTTGCTACTATTATTCCTGAAAGCATTATTATTTTGGTAACTATTCGTTTGTCTGTTCCTATAAAAGTGATTCTGTCTATCGCCCCATTTGTGCTAATTAAAAGGTTGTCTGTAGCTGGCTACCATTTTTGGTCTTTCTTATCTGGGAGCACAAATGTTGAACTCTGATCTGGGTGTGAGTATGAGTGCTTCATTAAGTTTTGGTTTTTCTTTTTCTTCATATGTTCGGTTTTCTAATATGCCTAACTGTTGTGCTACCTGTTTCAGCTTTGTTAAATCAGAGATATCGTATCTACACATTTGCATAAAAATTCTATCAGGTAATTGGTTGAAAATTATTGTTCTGATCGCTTCGTTTAGAGTTTGTGTGTAAACTAATTTGTCTGAGGTTACATTTTCTATTTCTAATTTATTTTTAATTTTAAAACTATTCATTTCTAGGTCTTCAATGAATTTACAAGTGTTCTGAATTTGATCCTGTGTAGATCTAAAATCATTTATTAAGGTTGACTTCAATGCAATCCATTTCGTTGATTGTCTTCTAAAAACTACATTCTGCGCTTGTCCGTTGATTTGGAATTCAATTGCTCCTAATATAGCGTTTTGTTGGAACAAGTCTGCAGTTGTGTATAATGCTATTATCCTTTCTATCTTGCGGAGGAACGGTCCCAATTGTTGTGATCGCTTCCAAACATAGGCGTCTGTCTAATTTGTATGAGACACTGTGAAAAAATGGTGTCTGGCAGCTTTTCCGTAGCCATTTTTCCCTCTCATTTTTTTTTTTTAGTAGATTTCTGATTTCCGTTCAGATTGTACAGTGAATTGCAGTAATTCGTTGTGTTGTGCACCGGAATTGGTTTTCCTTACACTTTGTGTTGATAGAACGCGTAGTTTTCTTAATCACTGAATAATAGCCATTTGTATTAGTTGAGTCGCGTTAAAATGCGTGCGATTCGTTTTTGTTAGCAGAAATAACAAAATGCAGTGTTAACTGTATGAAGATTTGTTTATAACTAACGAATAGAATTTCACAAGACATAGGATAAGCAAGAGAACAAAAAAAGAACAATGTTGCCAGCTATATAAAATTAGATCTTAGCTTATATATGTAATAATTACATTTCAACACTTCTTCTTAAGCTAAGTCAGTCAAATATGATTTTGATTTAAATATATATTTTACATAAGCCAAGTGACTTAACGAAATTACAATGTTTCTGTTTTTGTAAACTTTTAGTTAGAATGTCAGCTGTATTTTGTTCAGAAGGAACATATTTTAAGACAATGTCATTATTTTCAATAACTTCTCGTACGAAGTGATATTTGATGTCAATATGTTTTGTACGCTTGTGATGAACTGGATTCTTTGCAATATGTTGCGCACTGATGTTGTCACCGAAGATAGTTAATGGTTCATCTGTTGGCCACCCTGTTTCATTAAGTAGACGGCGTAGATAAATTGCTTCTTTTGCAGCTGTAGCCAAGGCGACGTACTCTGCTTCGGTGCTGCTCAATGCGACCATACTCTGCTTTGCAGATTGCCAAGCTATGGAGCAACCACCCAACAAAAATGTGTAGCCAGAATAGGATTTTCTGTCTAGCTGATCATTGGCCCAATCGGCATCGACATATGCTTTTACTGGTTAACCACATTTACGATATATGAGTTTTAGGTCTTTTGAGCCTAAAAGATAGCACAAAACATGTTTCGCAGCTGATTCATGTTCTTTATGAGAATCGGTGTTTCGCTGTGCTAGTTTACTTACTGCGTGTAAAATGTCTGGCCGGGTAGAAATGGCTATGAACATCAGAGAGCCGATTAAAGATTGATATTCAGTTGCATCAACCTTCACACATTTTTCGTTTCTGCAATTCACTTGAAAACCTGGATTAAGTGGTGTTGATACTTGACGACACTCGTTCATACCATACTTGTTAATAACGTTGTTTATATACTGCGTCTGACACACGGACACAGGACCAGTTTCACCATTTCTTTCAATTGCCATGCTGAGGAAATACTTAAGAGGGCCGCCATCTTGATGATTAAATCATCCACATAAACAGCAATGTAGCTGAAGTTTTGCTTACACTTTTTTTACATATAAACAAACCTCATTTTTGCAGCTTGTGAATCCTATAGCAGTTAAAACTTCATGTAAAGTTGTGTTCCAGACTCGACCGGACTGCTTTAAGCCATAGATTGCTTTTGGAGTTTTAAAACTTTTTCTGGTTGGCGTTCGTCGACAAAATTCTGCGGTTGCTTCATAAAAACGTTTTCATTTAGCTTGGCGTTTAAATAAGCATTGGAGATATCAACTTGATGCAAGTAAAGCTGTTTTTCTGCTGCTAAGGCTAGAAGCATCCTGATAGTTTCATATCGAATTACAGGCGAAAATGTCTCCCAATAGTTAACTCCAAATTCTTGTGCGCACCCTTTTGCAACTAATCGGGACTTAAACCTTTCAATCTCGCCTTCCTTATTTCCAACCGCTTTTTGGCCTGGCGGTAAGTTAACTGATTCCCATGTATCGTTGGCTAATAAAGCATCATATTCATTCTTCATTGATAATTTCCAACTTTCGGCATGATGGCCACTTAACGCTTCAGCTACTGATTGAGGGGTCTCAATATCATCAGGTTCGCTTAAATAATTAAGAATGTTGAATTGCTTTCGCGGTCTACCTCGACTACCATCACGGATTATTCTAGGCCTACCTGGACCACGTACCATTAAATCGTTGCTTTCTGCACTAATTTGTTGAATATCTTCTTCTTGATCGCTGTCGGCGCTCACATACTCCTCCTCCTCTTCGGCGAAGTTATCAGTGGCAGGCTGTTCTTGTTCTGGAACATCTTCATCGGAAATATTTGATGACTCGAGCCGAATAATAGTTGTCGTAAAATGTTCGTCTTCACTACCATTATTTTCTTTTACAGCATTCTGGAACTCATCTTCAACAAATCTGACATCTCGGCGCTCAATGATGGTACGCCGCTCTTTATCATATAAACGATAGGCTTTTGCAGTGTATGAATAGCCGGTAAAAATGTACTCCTTTCCTTTTGGTTGAAACTTTGTTTTAGTTGTCTTATCCAGTGCAAATCGCGTGACCCAAACACTTTCATGTGCTTTACAGATGGCTTACGGTTTTTCCAAACCTCGAATGGCGTGAGACTATTTAATGCTTTTGTCGGGCATCTATTGCGTAAATATGTTGCAGTAAAAACCGCCTCTGCCTACAAAAATTCGTCTAAGCCGGCATGTATAAGCAAACTTTTGGCCATTTCAACTATTGTACGGTTTGCCCTTTCTGCTACACCGTTTTGTTGGGGTGTATACGGAACCGTCAATTCTCTTTTTATGTCAGATGTATCCAAAAATAAATTAAACGAATTATTAATGTATTCTTTGCCATTATCGCTTCGCAAAGCTTTAATTCTCTTGCCGGTCTTACATTCGACATAGCTTTTGTATAATTTAAACTTTTCTAAAACTTCACTTTTTGCTTTCATGAAGTAGACAAAAATTTTAAGCGAAAAATCGTCGATGAACGTCACAAAATAGCGATTACCTCCTAGCGATTTGACATTCATCGGCCCACACACTAATTCAAGTACATTTTTTGTTACGCACATATTTTTGCTTTATTGCAAGTGTCGCAATTTAATTTTATTGGAATATCCTTAATATTGATGCCGTGTACCAAATTATTATCAATGATTTCCTTTAACGCTTGAAAATTTTAAGTGGCTAAAGCGATAATGCCATTTCATTGCGACCGACGAATCACATAGTGCATTCACTTCATTATTATTTGGCTCACTCGAAATTAAGTATAAATTATTGCTTATTTTTGTTTGCAGTAAAACTTTATTTTGTTTTGATTTAATAATTACATTATTATCAGCAAACGAAACTAAATTGCCTTTTTGCACAACTTTGCTCACCGAGATAAAATTCATTGTAGTGACGGCACATACAAAACATTGTGCATCATAATTTGTGCATTTTCTGTTTTTATTTCAACAGTACCAATACCGGGTGACTCTACAAATTTATCTGTCGCTAATGACACTTTGCCTTTCTGCTGAGTAAACGATGCAAACATATTTCTATCACAACTCATGTGCGCCGTTGCGCCACTATCAATGCACCATGTATTTTATCGCAGCTCGTTACTATTGAGAAGTGAGAAGTTGGCGTGTTTTTCTTTGTTCTCTAATTTAGTGTTCTCTTTCTTAAGTTTGCATTCAGCTGCACGATGTCCGTATTTTTTGCAAATAAAGCACATTCCTTTGAATTTTTGTTTCTCTTTCTCACTTATATTTTTCTTAGTACTGGTTCGTTTTTGCCCTTCGTTGTTTCTATGTGCGTAAACTGCCTGACTCGTACACTCGCGATCGCTTTTTTCTTGCCTTCGTGCTCCTTCTTCGAGAAGCTTCACTTTGACTATTTCTAATGTCGGCAGCTTGTCGCGTGTTTCTATAGCAATAACGAAGCTTTCCCACTCATTCGGCAAACTCGACAATAGCATTATGACTTTTAGTTCTTCATTTATTTCTATTTCCAATTCCGCCAATTTTTCAATTGTGTCTATAAACGAATTTACATATGAAGCAACGTTGTCTCCTTCAATCATTTTAAACCGTAACAGTTTTTGATAAAGCTGTACTTTACGAATTGGACCAGCCGGCATATGAAGTTCACGTAACTTTTCCCAGGCTTGTGTGGATGTTTTGCATTGTTTTATGTCCACTATTTGTGTTGGCTTTATGTTTAACATAATATACGCAAGCGCTTTTTGATCTGTTGTCTCCCATTTTAGAGATTCATTGGCATTTGATTCATCTTTTACGTATTTGCCACACACAACATTCCACAAATCCAACGTTATTAAGACGCTTCGCATTGAAATGCACCAAACGTCATAATTTTCTTCGTGCAATTTTTCTATTGCTATTGATTGTGCGGGGCACAAACGTTTCTTTATTTATTGGAAATGCAAATGAAATACCTGGTGGGGTTCACGTGTCGTGTTGAATGCGGTGGGGTGCTTTCCTGCTGTTGCTCTGGTGGTTGCGCTGCTGGTATGACGGCGATGTCGGTGGTGCTGATGCTCTGATGACGATGATGATGGTAATGGTGCTCTGACGATGATGATGCGGTTGGTGAAGCGATGGTGGTGATGGGCTGTGTGCTGTGTATCAAATTCTGCTGGTGGCAGTGGTGACGATGAACGGCGGCTGGTGTAACTACTGTGCGCAAAAACCAACGAGAAAAAGTAGATATTCTTCTTTGCTTTCAATGGCAAAATGAAAAGCTATTCTTTTTTTCTTTTTAAGACATTCACTTTATATTTAAGATAGTTTTAAGTATTATCAAGTAAGTATTTTTTAAGAATATATTTAAATTAACTTTAAGTTAGATTTTAAGTTATTTTTAAGTAGGTTTTAAGTTAGTTTTAAAACTTTAGTTTTTAAAAAGATGCTGCTGCTGGCAGAGATTTTGAACGAGTGATTTTGCTGACATTGGGATTTTGGCAAATACCCTTCAAATTTCCAATGTCAGGGTCAGCTCATTCAGCGATCTTTCACGGTGGCGTGACAGGGACGGCGATATAGCGAGTGTGAATTTAAGCAACGAGAATATGAAACTGACGAGTTGCAGTTTATCAGTGTTGCCGTTTGTATGTTTGGAGTTTACGTAAACTTTAAAGTTTACACGTAAACAGCTATTGATGAACTCATGTTGCTGTTGTTTTTTATTAATTTTCCGCAAGAAAATATATTAGTTATAAAAACCGATCACTAGCCTTTTTTTAGGCTCACAATTAACGCTTTACAAAAGAGGCTCTGGGCCCATAACCTTTGTTAGCAGAAATAACAAAACGCAGTGTTAACTGTATGAAGATTTATTTATAACTAACGAATAGAATTTCACAAGACATAGGATAAGCAAGAGAACAAAAGAAAAACAATGTTGCCAGCTATATAAAATTAGATCTTAGCTTATATATGTAATAATTTCAACAGTTTTTTAGTTATTTGGATATTTGCTTATTTTACAAATATCCTACCAACTGCGCCAATTAACTTTACCTGCTTCCATAGTTGAAAAAAAAGGAACTAAAAAAATGTGAAGGAAATTTTTGAATTTTATTTAGGTAAAATCTTTATTGAATCAAAAAAAAAACAAACACAAGATGATGTTATAACTTTCAAGTGAGTTTTTCAATAGAATTATTTCTTATTGTTTTACTTTAACGAAGTCCAGTGGCTAACATTATTTCTTCAAATTCCTAAAAAATATGTTTGAGTTTTATTCAAGTAAGTCACATAAAATTCTTAAGAAATATGCTTGAGTTTGAATCTTCTAATAGGACAACTTCTTTTTCGTATATTGAAAGTTTCATTTTTTGAATCGTGCACTGCTAGGCCTAAAATCAACATAATTTTTGCCAATCCTTTTTATTGATTGCTGGGCGAAAATATTGCCTTTTATTGTTTTTGTCAACAAATTATGTATTTTGTTCGTCTTAATGTCGTTGACATGACTGAAAATACGTTCACATTTGGCATTAGAGTGGGGCAGAGAAAGCAGACTGAGCATAATTTTCGGTAGTTCCAAATTGAGCAATTGTACTCAACTGTTGCCATCAACATTAGATCGAAACATCGTTCACTTTGTTATCCAGTTTCAGGAACCTTGCAATCGCTAGGAGATTGCTAGAGAGCCTTGAGCTGCATTTACAACGTCAACATCGAATTTGCTTTTTAGTAGAGATGTAATGGTTTCTGAGTTGAAAGATGCTTCATTATCGCAATATATTGGTATTTGTGAAGATGTGCATTGTAAAATTGGCCCTTTAATATTAAATATCGTACGTAATGGTATAAACTGAACCACAACAAATTTTGAAAACTTGTCAATGCAAGTAAGAATATATTTTTTGTCCGTTGAAAAAATATCGATATGCAAAATTTCACCTTTGCGTGATGGAATGGGGTTACTCCAAGCTGTTGTTTTTGCGGATGTCTGTCTTATTTGACTTTTGTACAAATTTTACAGTTAACAAAGGTTTCATTGGCTATTTTCGTCATTTTGGGGAAGTAGTAATCGGAAAGGATTTGTTCAACGTTTTCCTGGGCAGTTCTGTGCGATCCATTATGTTCGGTCCGAACTATTTGCCTCTGTTTACTTTTGTCAACAATTTCTGACATCATTTTTCTACAGTGCCAAATCTTCGTTGACGAAAACTGTCTGACCAGTTCATGCTGAATGCTTATAACGAACAGGTCAGTGTGAACGCGGCACGCAAAACGAATTGCTCGGCTTAGCTCGCCGGAAAATGGCGGTTCGTTGCGTTCACTACTCGTTATAATATTTTGAGTTTACGTGCCATTATTCTAAAAAAAGGAGACGATATAGAGATCGAAAAGGGGAAAACAATTTTTGAAATAAAAGAAGCTGAATTTAAAGATGACACTATCTCCTGAGCATGACACATATTTCCTTTCTTCTGAACAAGTTCTACGCGGTGCTTCCAATTTGCACCAAGGCGGCCCATCCATTGACCTTTCAGTCAACCTAGTGCACATTCTCTGCCTGATTGTTCTTAAATATGCCCCTGAACGTACCACAGTGTTCCTGCTGCAACAACCTCAACTTCCACAAACACAATCTACTCCATATCAATTAAGAAGACATTCACATTTTAACATTAAACATAGATATATAAATTTTATTTTTCTTTTTTTTTTAACATACAAATACAAATGATTAAAGTCTTATAATTTAATTCACATTCAAACGCACATTTAAATTTAGGCTTATGTTTCATTTAAATGATTTCTCAATGTTTGTAAAAAGTTTGATCTTTAAATAGTTTGGATTTAAATCAAATTTCAAATTTCAATCTAATTTTCTTTTAACCAAAATTTTTATTTCTGGATCAAACTTTTATTCTTTTAAATTAAAATTTCATTTCGATTAAATTTTTATTTTTTTTTTCTATAAAATTACGCTCTTTCTTTTACTTCTTATTTTTTTTTTAGTGAAACAAATATGAGTTTGAAAGTTAATTTATTATTTTTAATTTTCCTTTTTTTTGTTATTATTTTTTTTGTAGAACTTTAGTTCAACTCAACGATTTACTTATTTTTATCTACTAACATTCTGTAAATTTAAATTTAATTACTACTTAAATTTAAATTACATATGTATTTAAACTTAAGTTATGCATAATGTATATATATTTAAATTTAAAAAATTTAAACTTAAATTACTTCCTATGCAAACTTATATTTTTATATTTACGGTCTTATTACGGTCTTAAGATTTATTTATATATATATAGGACTGTTTCTACAGTATATTCCTACAGGGTGTTGGCGCCAAATTCCCTATAGTACCACTTGATACAGACTCATCTAATTAGTCCTTATGTTCAAAATTTTGAAACAAGCAAAAAAAAAAATCTGTTTGGTTATGTGTATTTGGTAGAAGTTTTATATTTTTTTTAGAAATTTTAGGATGTATTTTTAGAAATTTTGTATTTTCTAAGATGGCTTTAATGGTTGACAGGACTTTAATTTTTTGTTCTTTTCTCAGAAAATTTAGTTTTTTAAACGGTGGGTTTAAAAAAAGGCCTACATAGTGAAGGTCTGTTGGACTAAGACGTGTTTCAAGAGACTGTAATGTTCTTGTTTTCAATTCTAATATGAAACATGAATCCAACATTTTTTCTTTGCAATGATTTTTTAATTTGTCGTACCATAATACATACAAATGTATGGTTGACGTTTTTTCAGAACTTAATTTTTCAGAACATTCTTTAAATAGCTTTAAAAAAACTAGAAGTTGGCTCAACATGTCAAAATCTATTTTTGCAATACGGTTTAGCTCATTTTTATTTAATAATATAGACTCAATTTCGATTTGGACGTGAAATATACTTTGGAGCATAATATAAACAGAGTTCCATCTTGTCTTAATATGCTGTTTTAAGGATTTCGTCAATTTTTTGTTTAGCTCTGAATGCTTGAAGTATTTGACTAGTTGTTGGAAGCTTCTATTAGTTCGGATATTTCGGGTATCGGATTTTTCTCAATTACATCGTTCATTACCAAGTTAATATTATGGTATGCACAGGACAACCTTTTATAGTGACTGAATGCGGATACAACATTTGATCCGTTGTCCGTCACTATCACTGAATTTTTAAGCTTTTCCTTTAAGCTATAATCGTCAAGAATACAACATACTAGATCTAAAATATTAGCTCCTGTTTTTTTTTCAGCTACAAATTCTTTAACGCCCAATATGGCCACATTTAAGCTAAACTGATCGCAAAGATAATGAGCGCTAATATGTTTCCACATATCTGTTGTGAAACATAGATGTTGACTTGCAAGTTTTTCCTTTAGTTCCTCTTTAATTCTGTTGTACTCATCCGTCATTACTGTCGTACTGAGCGTTTTTCTTGATACCGCCAAATTTTCATATTTTTGCATTCCAAATTTGGCTCCTGTGTCTATAAGGGCCTGAGCGTATATGCGAAATCCTTCACCTGCATTAAAGTCGTGTAATTTACGAATTTTGTATAGAAATTTCTGCTTACGCACATACATATGTATATAAGTATGTTTATGTATAATTTTCATGTTTTAACATTTTTTATTTCAGTGACTTATGCACACATATGTAACTACATATACAGTGAAATTCCCCATTACGGACAGCTCACATAACCGGACCTTTTTGGGCGACACTCACTTTCCATTAGTTTTTCCATACGAAATTAATTATAATAGCCGGACGCTCCATTGACCGGACGCGGACGCATTTTGATCAAAATATCTCTTAAACGGACAGAATTAAAAAAAAATTGTATTAAATTTGTACAACTTCCTTTTTTTACATATTGTAAATCGTTTTTGTTTTGAAAGAAATGAATTTGTTGGTTCTTTTAATAATGTGAATGTACCTACACATTTATGTCAAAAGTGTTGGGTAGAGTTGACTTTTTCGGTCATTCTGGTTTTCTGGCTTGGACGAATTTTCGAAAATCGATTAAAGTTTATTAACTGAGACAACAATTAAGTACAATTAGAAAACCAAAGCGCCACTCCAGAGATAGGCGAGTCTGAAAACGAAGCTGATAGAATTTTGGCAGAGATGATTTCAAAGCATTTCATTACATCAAGAATATAGAGACGCATTTTGAAACCCAACATAAGAAGTAGAGAAACGAAGTTAAAACAATTTACACTCACTAGATTTTTTCAACCAAATTACTTAGTATGTAAACCTGTGTAAAATGTCTGTAGTCTAAAAATTTGTTCAACAAATTCAATAAACGGCAATTTCAAACAAAATTTTTTGTTCCACCCCCATAAACGGACACCTCTTATAGCCAGACAAAAATACTGCAACGGTGGGTGTCAGGTTATGGGGAATTTCACTGTACTTGTATTGGAAACACAGTTAAGTTTCAACTCACCTTCGGTAACACTCAGTGGCTGCAAGTCTTTAGCAACAAAACCCAGTTGCTTGAGCGCAAGATCTTTCAAAACTTGATGAGGAACCTTTTGTTGTACAAATGTATTTAATGTGGGTTGTTTCTTAGGATCCAACAAAGGCAAAGTACATTTATGACGATTCAAGATGCCAGTTCCAGTTTTAGCCAAATATGAAAGTACCACCTTGCACTTTTTGCAGCAAACGAAATCCATGCGTTTGCCATCGCATTCAATTAAAAAAAAATAAATTTTCCCAAGAATTACTTTTAGCTTGTGTGTTTGCTACTAATTTATACTGATTATCGTTGCGACGAATCGCCTCTTGAACTTTGTTTTTCATTTTTTAGGACTTTTGCCAAGCAACTTGAAAATGCAACTTAATTTTATGCAATTAATCTTCGAATAAACGATATACATATGGATGCGTGTTTATCGATATTTTCCTTTTAAGGGCAAAATACACTACAAAACAGTTTGTCAAACTGTTCTGTTTTTGTTTGTAGCGTTGACAAACTGTTTGTGTTTGACAAAATGTTTTATATATTGGGTCGTGTTATTTTATTCAACACGAAACACGCACAAGCACGCACGAATTCAAATTTTCTAACACGAACACGACGTGTCACGTCGTGCGTGTTCGTGTCACGACGAAAAACACGACACGCGCCCATCTCTATTACAGACTTAGTAAATACAGCTTTTCAAACAAATTTTGCCTCGCTCATTGCAGCGTATGTCATTCGAATATTCTCTATAGCATTTTCGTTATTAAACCGAATTAATACGATATATCTTTAAAAACCTTGCGTGAACAATACTATGTATGTATATTAGGGTGATTCAAAAATTTTTTTTTTTGCTTGAAACAAGTTCAAAAGTTGCAGGCACACGAAAAAAAAATTCTGGTGAAATTATAGCTCATAATATTGATATTTACTGGTGGCTCATCGAGCTTTTTTGTTTTCCATACGATTTTTATGGGGAAAAATGCTTGACAAGACATTTGTCTCTATATCTCGTGAAAAAAAATGTTAAAAATACGGGACCTAGCCTATTGGAAAGATCATAAAATTTTCTATAAAAAAGCTCCTTGCATTTTTTTCGTGAAGCAAACGCTTCGTTAGTTAATTAGCAACATAAATTCATTCAATAACACAGCACATGTACTCTTAAGCGATGCTTAAAATCAACATGGATTCCTATATACTCGCCTTATTGTCGACTGCCGAGATTGAAACAAATTAACTAACGAAGTGCTTGCTTCACGAAAAAAATGCAAGGAGCTTTTTTATAGAAAATTTTATGATCTTTCCAATAGGCTAGGTCCCGTATTTTTAACATTTTTTTTCACGAGATATAGAGACAAATGTCTTGTCAAGCATTTTTCCCCATACAAATCGTATGGAAAACAAAAAAGCTCGATGAGCCACCAGTAAATATCAATATTATGAGCTATAATTTTAACAAAATTTTTCTTTCGTGTGCCTGCAACTTTTCAACCTGTTTCAAGCAAAAAAAAAAAAAATTTGAATCACCCTAATGTATATAAATCAACAATATCTACACCCGGGTACCTAAGATTTTTGGACTCAATCATTGCAATTTCCTGTGTTACTGCAACAGGCTTGGTTTTATTAGTTGCGTTAACCGAGGCCGCACTGTATCTCTATGACTTTTTTTGTTATGGACAGAAAAAGAATGCAGCTTTTACTGCACAAAATCTTATGTGAATTGACCATAGGAATTCCATGGTATTCATGGTCAAAGTTAGACTTTCTAATAGATGTACAAATTATGAATATGAAATTCTCCATATGAGTGTTTTTTTAGAAAAAAATTATTAAAACCATGAATTATGATTAATTTATGGTTGCTGAGAACAAATTCCGAAACAGGTTCACTTTAGCTGACATTGTCCAAATTTATTTTTTTTTTGTAAGGGGGTTGAAAATAAAAGAAATGTAATAAAAATAAAAGTCGCTCGGATCTAGTATCGGAGATATACATTGGAAGTTGCGGATATAGCTTTTGTAAAAATGGTTCTATGTTGGGAACCCCTGAATAGAAAATGGAAAATATGGATGTCATAAGAAAGATAATTTAATGGCCTAAAATAATGGTAAGCAAATTTTTGATCCTTTAAAATGGTGTATAGTTTGTTGTAAATTTTTGCGAATTAACCCCCTTTTTTGCCGGAAAAAAAAGTCACTTTGCTGAATTTGTTAAATTTTTATATATTTTTTTTTTTAAATAATGTCTTCTTCGACAATATCATCATCAGCTGATGATTCAGAAGATGAAGATGATCGTATAACTCCCCAGAATACTTAAAAAATGTCTGCATAATGTCCACTTTCTCGGACTTGCATTTTTTTTTAAACATGAATTTGGCTAAATAGCTGCTAAAAACCCTTTTTTTCCGACAATATTCAGGAAGGGATGCTTTTACGTGTCGCCACATCCCTTCCACGTTGTTTGTATGCGCCTCCGTCTTGGCATCTTTAAAGCTAATTGAGTGATTTACCCCTAAATGGATGTATCTCTAATGGCTTAAGCAGTCATATACTTATAAAAAATATGAGTATACAAATGTAGCTTTGTAAAATAACATTTAAATTACCTTCCAACAGTGGTGCCGGGGAAAATTCATTCTTTTATAATGGAAAATAGGACCACTCTGTCCCTTGTTTCCACCGGCACCATGAAACAGCGCCCAGAGTGCCTTTTTATGCCACCGAAGACCCATTGTCCCTCCACATGGTGTCCAAGGCAGTGTTTTCAGCGGCCGAATTTGGATTCGTCGATTTCGACTATTTTATTTGGTCCAAATTTAAATTTAAAAAAATCTTTAAATATAAGTCTATTTATTCAAAATATTTTAATAAATGCTTACCTATTTTTTCGCGTTGAGCGTTCATGGCT
Organism: Tricholauxania praeusta; assembly: GCA_949775025.1. Taxonomy (NCBI): domain Eukaryota; kingdom Metazoa; phylum Arthropoda; class Insecta; order Diptera; family Lauxaniidae; genus Tricholauxania; species Tricholauxania praeusta. Next base: position 68,713,485 of record OX459028.1, read on the forward strand.
GCAATTACCACTTCTCTATGGAAAGAGGCCGTTTTCTTTGAAATTTTCACATGTGAAAAAATAAGGTTTTTAGGTAAAAGTATATGGAAATTTACCTGTATGCAAATGAATTGCAATGTGCAATTCTGAAGCCACAAATATGAAAAACACACTACCTGAAAAAGTGACAGGTGGGATTTTTCGAAAAACGTATTCTTCCTAATGAATGGCGGTACACAACAATTAAGATTTATTTTTTGTGCATATCTTTATTCGAATTTCGGCACTTCCAAACATAATGGTCACGACATTCATCTTCAGCCAACTGCAGTGTGTGCCCTTCCGCACATTGGAGTGAACCATTAGGCGCAATTATTTCCATAGTTATTGGTTCATCATTTTGGGAATTCAACATAGTATACAATTCGAATATGTTCATTTTAAAAATTTTTGTAAATAAAATTTGCAGCAGTTGAAATAAAAACACTTGTTACACTTTTGTATTGTTAAAAACAATAACAATAAAATTGAAAAATAACTTATTAGTTGCCACTCGCTGGCACAGATTCTGATAGTAAGCTCATATATTTTTTTTGTTATTGCCTCGACTGGCTTTGGCCGGCTTTCCTGGGTGACCTTTGGCCCGATTTCTTCGGTCACCCCCCTTTTCACATCTCACGCCACCGACCCCTGCCTACCTACACCCCATGGACGAAAATTCCTAGTCTTTCATAGTTTCTTTTTTTCTTTGCGAGGAGGACGCAGAATTACATTCGACGAAGTTAGGAGAGGACAATCTTCATTGACGTTTCCTCTTTGAACTTTGAATGAATTTTGAATTCAACTTTTCAATTATAACAATTTTTTTTTATTGTTTTTTTTTTCTTTTTGAATTATAGAAAATTATAACTTAATACAAATAGCTATTATTCAGCCATGTTTTCCTAATGCTTATTTATTTTAATATAAAAATAGCGATACAAAAAAAATAAAATACCTGCAACTACTCCTAGGATTGCTACGCCGTTGCCCCGTTGGTTACAATATATTGTTGTTGTTGTTGTTAACCGCTGTTGTGGTTGTTGCCTTTTTTTCTTGTAGATCTTGCCATAGTTGGTGGCCGCTGGGGTAGTTTCGTGGTAGATGGTGGGGTAGTGGTAGGTGGTGCTGTTGGTGCTGTGATGATACGGTGGCTCAGGGTATCGTTTCTCTGAAGTTTGGTGATGATGCTTACGCGATGGTGCTGTAGCTTTTTGTTGCAATTGGTTGAATTTGGATGAAACGGGGATGATGATGCAATGTCGTGGTACTGATGACGCAGCGGTGCTGTGCGTCGCTCATTAAACAAATTAGCAAACAACCCGGCTATAACTTCTGGGTCGCTAGTGAGCCCATCAACTGTTTTAAACTCAGATGGAAACCCGTCAGATTTTTTTTTAGAATTAATAAAACTCCAAAAATTCTTGGGGTCATGAAGAATATTCAGCCTAATTTTATTCAAATATTCAGAATAAACCAAAGCTGACATATCTTTAAATTCAAGAAACAGTCGCTGATAAGCAACAAGGTCATTACGGTCCTGGCTACAAACGTATTAATTCCATGCCTTATTACGGCCATTGCGAACTTTTTTCAAATCCTTTGTATACCAGGGGTACGAGGAATTATTAACGTACTTCCTTGTATATGGAACCGACAATGCTATGACAGAAAAAAAGTTCACCATATAAAAATTTAATGCAATCATCAAATGCATTGTTATTAAAAAAAGTGAGTAAGTCGTCTAATTTATTTCTTAAATTTTCATTAAATTTTAAAAAGTCAGCTTTCTTAAAATTGAATTCGTAAATATTAATGAATGGACATGCATTAGTCAAATTTTCATTGTCAGATTGGTACACAATACTCAAAGGTGGATGATAGGAATCTACCGTGGACAGAGCATGGATAGCATTTCTTACAACAACATTGCTACTATTTGTAGCCAAGACTAAGTCAAGTTGTCGTCCGTGGCAATTAGTTATACAACTTACTTGTTGTAAATTTGAAAGTATTTCGTCAACAAAAATTTGTTGTTGTCGAGTTTTTGGACAAGATGCATAAAAATATGTACCATCGTCCGAAGGAGTTCATTTCAGGTCAGGCATATTAAAGTCACCTAACAACAAAGTGTCGTCATTAGTGTCTAGTTCGTTAATAATATATTCTACGGCCATCGAAAGACATTCGTAGACGTCTGCGCTACTATTTGGAGGAACATAAGTGTTAAGAATGTATAAATTAGAGTTACAATGTGTAACCTTAACACATAACAGTTCAATATTAGATGCACAGGCAATTTCAATTAATTAACTGGTTAAATGATTTTTTATAGCTATTAACGACGCCTCCACCAACAGAAGAAAGATATTCCAAGTGTCTGTCTCTTCTAAAAACATGGAAACTATTATCAAAAAGTTCCATGTTGAGAAAACTGTTATTTAATCAAGTTTCGGTAAACACGATAATATCCTCAGAGAAATTCTGAGTTGATAAAAAGATGTCGTGAGTCTTGGAACGCAAACAGTTTTTTCAGTTTTTTGAATTGGAACGTACAGATTTATCATTTTTTTTCGATTTAAATTCTGAAATATAGATATTATCCACCCATGCTTTAGATTTAAGAATAGCAGAAACATGAGAAGATGCTACTGTTATTTTAAAAGACGCATGAGTTGATTTATTACCGAGTTTCCTGCCGAAGGCGTCGGCAGGAATAATTTAATTTTGTCTAATAAAATTTTTAACGCTGTCAGAGGTAGTGTTGGAATGAAGTCGTGAAATGAAAATCGATTTTAACCTTGGTAATGCCTGCAGGGAAACCGGAGGCACAGAGCTATCAATCGCATAAGTTTCACTAAGAAACAACATATTTATTACTATATATAATAACACTATGATAAATAGCATGGTAGTTTTTTTATAAGATGGAAACAATTTTGCAGTAATTTTTGTCCCTGTAGTTACCAAAAAATTCGTGAACAGTCTCCATAAAGCTGTTAAAATCTCTGAGATATTTCCATTTCTTTTACGTTGACGGTGGTGCTTAGTACATTTCCATTGTGTATAAAAGCTGCTTTAAGGCTAGTTTTGGAACCTTCAATGAACAGATGGTATTCGACCGGATTATTTTTCATCCTAAATTCTACGAACAAGCCGTCAGAGTTATTGCAATTGCAAATACTTTGCATTTTTGTACAAAAACTACGAGAATCTAACTCCTCTATTCCGATAAACTGTTAAGAGGGCTGCTTCGTGGAGGCAATTCCATTGTTGTAAGCAAGATGCGAATACTTCACTATCAGTTTTAGATCTCTAACTAAATCACTTAATTTGTTTTGCGTAATTTTATATTTCGTTTTGGCGTCGAGATCACTGCCCGATGAAATAGTTCCAAAACTTATATCGATCTCACTGATGAGTTGTAGTTGGCTAGGAGGATTAGGCTTTGGTAAAATGTCGCTACGAGATACCAATGACTAACGTTACGTTTGGCTGACCCAAATTTTTTCTAAGTTTTTTTTATTTATTCCAAAAATATCTGTATTACAGAAATAGCAATCAAAATGATTTGTTGTTTCTGGTCATACAACTGGTAAACAAAACTGTAGGTACCATGTAAGGCTGGGTGTCCATAACTTGCCTAAATTGTATGGCCAATCATCCAAAGTGCTGTGAATATGCTTTATTTATCATGGTTGTTATTGGTGGTCCCGTTTTTGCAGTTATGTACTGTTCGCAAAAATAAAAAAAAAAACAAGGACTGTTGATACATATAAAACTTCTGCTGCAGCTTGCCATTATAGATGAAACTTTAACTCAACTTATTTATTAGCTTATACAAATTATTGATTTATTTCTTGCACTTAGAGACTGATTGTAGCTTGATTGAAATTTTCTCTATTTCTAACTTTATTTGGTGAATATGCCTGCTTATATGCGATTGGGAAGTGTTGCAGAAACTTTCAAAATAACAAACAGATACCTTTTTACCTCAGCAATAAAATCTTCATCGCTCGTTACTAACCATGCCGATAACTTTTCAAGGAAAAACAGGATAGATTGGTGAAAAAATGTCATTTTACAGGTTTTAATTTTCCGAAAACAGGAAACATTAGTGTATTCTTTTGATTTACTTCATCGCCTATTTCTTAATTTTCTGCATCATTTTCTATGCAATCAATTGATAAAAATTGTTTTTCAAATTCGTTAAAATTTTCTTCTATGAATTTGTTAAAATCTGTTATACATTCATTTTGAAATCTACTTTTTTCATTATCTTCATTATCAAATGAATGTATTAGGATAGGATTGCATGCTTTCAAAAAATCTCTACCTAAAACTACTGAATGGTTCATAGACCCATCCTCTACCACAATCAGTTCAATTTTGATTCTGTTATTCAACACTTGTATTAACCCAATTCTTTTAATTCGTTTTTTTTGATACCAAAATATTATATATAAGCTATTATATTATAGGCTTTCTGCACTCTGCAGCTAAAGACCCTTCCAGTTACAATTGTAGCACCTTATATTGGACTTATCAATTGAGTTACCAGCGGCTACAGAAGGTACTCGTACAGCCGGAATGTATGTTACCTTGTTTTAGCTCCACTTTTGAAAAAGTTTGCAGCAGGTCTGCTACACTCGTGAATCGTTTCATATTGCCATGTGTACGTAGCTGGACGTTTGGAATTTCTTCAACTAAGTATATAATCTATTAGCTAATCCTTTCCCATCTGTATGGCGCTCGAGAGTATTATTTTGTCACTGAATATTCTGCAAATTTTTCGCCACGTTGCCAAATACGCGCTTCAAATTTTCGACGCAACGTTATTTTACCTTCTTTTATGCTAAACATATTTTCCATTTGTTCGATTAAACTTGTTATGTTTTCATTTATGTGATTTGGCTTTGGTTGCAACCTTGTATGGTATGTGCCTTGTCTTTCAATTTTGTCACCATTTAGCGCACGCATCTTCTTCTTCTTCTTAAAATATACCAATCATTACGAAGGGTATATATACGAGGGAAAGACTACTAGAAACACTAGGTTTTAATTGTAGTCCTTAGCGTTGTGATTGTGAGTCACTAAATAACTTGAGCGCCTTATAAAAGGCTAAAGACTGAATATCCAACAAGGATTAAAATCGTACTTAACCTAACATTTCACAGCCACACGAAAACGAATACACTCGCGTGAAGACGTCTGTATTCGTTGACGGACAAAACGTAAGACCCGCAAGTTATGTTTGTTTAATAATAAACACGGTTAAGCTTCAGCTTAAAAGAGTTATTTATTTTCTGCTTGAATCTTAAGACTAAATACAAAAAGTTTTCTTATTCTATTTTATGCTACGATTCTAGTTCAAATTCAGTTGGCCTTGAAATGCAAAATATGTTGTTCAGCATATCTTCCATTTGGGACTTCAACCGAATTTGATACTCCCTGTTTGTGCTATAGCGAAATCAAGCGATAACGCTATTGCAGACAGTGTATTCATTACAGCAACATACATATTTACTTATATGGTATTTACGTAAATATGTATGTTTCTACTTAAATGATATACCTTGAATGTAAGTAAACACAGTGATTTTATAAAAAAATATCAGAATTCATTCTTGATATTTCTGTATAGTCTCACTGATTCCAAATTTACATCCCACGTTAAGGGGAGACATAACTCGCACGCATCTTGTTCTCATTCAATTTGTACGTCTGCTTTATATTTTTAAATTGCATGATCCAAAAGTCAAATTTGTTTTGTCGTCACAATCAGGCAAAAAATCTTTTACAATACTGAACGGCATGTCGTCAACGTCCCTTAATTCCAATGGTACTCGTAAACGAAACTTATTTATATTAAATTTTCGTTTATGGTATTAATCGCTATTCTGGTATTTTTCATCATTTCGTTCAGTGGAGACTTGTTTGAAACAATAAAATTGTCTTTTATGGACTTAACCATCGGTTGGTCGTACTCAGATTTATTCATAATAACCTTTTTGTTACCTTTATCGGATCTTATATAAAATAAATCATGTTTTTTTCAGTTTATCAAGAGGAGCTTTCCATTTTTGATTTTGTGTGGTTTCTGTCACCTTTCATTTTGATTGTACTATATGTTTCGCAAAAGAGGTGATGCTGCATCATGTACTTTATGTTTTATATCTTAAGATTTATATTGTATGGCTGATTCAATGTCCGCAATTAAATTCATTGTTGGCACTGATCGTGGTTGCACACGGAAATTTAAACCCCTATTTAATATTTCACTACTAAATCTGTAACAGGTTTTACTGATGGTTTTTTCATTTTATTTGTTATTTGAAAAAACTGAGTCAAATAAAACAGGATAGGAATCCAAGTGTATTACAAGGAATAATACACATGTTCCTGTAGGAACATTTCCGATGAGAAATTTGAACAACTTTTTGAAGCACTGCCTCCGAATGAACATTTGGAAGTTCAGTCGTTAACAAATGTCGGCTAGACCGATAAAACAGCTCTCTTATTGCTTGAGAAAAGCAAAACCTTGAAAGTATTAAATGTTGAAATAAATTTCATTAGTCCGCCCTTTATTGTAACATTAATCAAAGCACTGCTGAAGTGCCGTACAGTAGAGGAGTTTAAAGCATCAAACCATATCATAAATTTACAGCGATCTTCAGTACTTGGTAATAAAATTGAAATGGGAATTACTGAATTAGTGGAAAAGAACACATCATTACACAGACTAGGTCTCCATTTGGAATTCAACGATGCACGCCATAGAGTGGCTGGACATTTGCAACGTAACATCGACAGGAGTAAGTTTTTGCTTAAGAGAAATATCAGCCACCCTTTATTTTTCAAGCTTTGTAATGGACGTGTTATCGACATAGAGCAACATTGAAGAGGACCAGATGGACAAACATCCAGATGGACCAGATGGACCAGATGGACATTTTTCTTTCCTTTAGGAAGAGATACAATTCTTACCCTTTTTATCAAAACCATTTCTTTTCTCATTTCAATTGTTGTTCATTTGCAATTTGTCGATTGCAATCAAAAATAATTGCATTGCAAAAATAAAGTCTAACCAACTACTTCGCTCCCATTCGAATTTAGGTGAAATGCAAGGTACATCATCCTCTGCATCATCACCTCAATGCATATCGCTATTACTACAACCATAAATATCACGTGTTGTCATCAACCATAAGGATACTTTATCACCTGAATCATCATCGTTGTTATCATCTGCACTTGAACATGTAAAAATTATTGATATACATAAAAGCTAATTTAAATGTTAAGCTGGATGATGTTGCTGTTGACGCTGCTGCAAATAACTGCTTTGTTATTTCAACCAACACAGAAACTGCTGTTGATGCTTTAAATAGTAGCAACAACGAAGTTGCCAAATTATTACCAACAACAAAATCAAAAAGACCAACTCATGAATTACCGCAAAAAGAATCAAATAAATTACTTCAAGTTGAGGATTATGAATTGAAGCATTCATCAAAACTTGATAAGAACAATGAAAATTTGAATGCATCATCGTTATTGGTAATCACAACAACCAGCACCCCAACAACCACAGTGCCGGCTGCCGTTGCTTCGACAAACATTATTATTTCGTTAAGTTCATATGCAATCAGGTAATATTGATTACCCTTGTTGCCTTCACCCTCAACGTTTGCTAATCAGCCTCAGAACTACTCGTTTGTTCACATTGCTACGTTCCATTCCCTTATGCGTTACGTTAAATTTAGTTATAGTATATCCGATATGTGTTTCTGTCGGCTCTCGAGCTTAGATAAAATATGGCAGTTTCATGCACTGTTTGAACAAAACGTTCGGTGTTTTGAGAATGGTATGAATAAGCTGTGAAAATAATTAAGTTTAGCAAGGAAAGCTATGAAATAAAGCTATTTTTCATGTACTAACCTGGTAATGTGATTATTTCTTTTGAATATTGTAATGTTTCCACCTGGTATTGCGTGAAAAACTGCAAACACGGCGACTTAGTCCATTCGACACTTTCACTGTGTTTCCATATTTTTTAGCAATTTTTTAGCATTGATAATTATGCAAAAAAGTCATTTAACTGAAAATAATATTATGTGATGAAAGTTTTTTAATTTTGTTTTTACTTACGACAACGACTTCGATGTTGAAAAGAGTCAACCATTGGTGAACATTACTTTTCATCACAATGTTGACTATAACAAAAAAATTTACATTTCAAAGCAGAAGTGTTTTGACGGAATGCATAACGTAACGAGCGAGACTTAGGGTCATGCGAAAAATCTGCGGTCAGCGATCACAGCAAAAGTACCAATTGATTCAAAAGATTTATTAATTAATGAACAACAGGTGCATTAATATAGACTGATCCAAAATGGGCAACGAAAACCGACATAAAATTTATATATTGTATGGCCAGAGACACTTACAGTAAAGCTTCAAGCGTACTTTACTACGGATAGAAATTGAGTTGACAAGAAGAATAGAAGCAGACAATACCCACAAAAATAAGCAAACGACCAAAGTTGGTATATAAATATCCAAATGTTTGACATAACGACACGACACGTTTAAGGACCAGACAGCCGAAAGCAGCTAAATCAGGCAACGCCAAAGTGGTAGTAAAATGAATATGACGAAAACTCAATACATCTAAGTTACGAACTGGATAAAGTTAACATAATAGGTTATTTAGAGACAAACAAAAACCACATATATTTGCAATCGTGGTTTATATTTACCAAATAAAATTCTTGACATGCCATATTGATATAAAATAGAACCAAACAATACTTCCTTATACTTTTTAAGAAAACAGACAACCTGAATGCAAGTCAAGATAAGGGGACAGTTATGCAAAAATAAAAATTTTTTCAGTCGAAAGAAATTAAAACTCTGCTTGAAATTGCGTAAAAATTACAAAAATTATGATGTTTTGATAACTAGATCAAAATAATATCATCAGTCAATGCACCAAAAGAATCAAAGCCAAATGACAATCGAACAGTTCGGTCCATGGTACAATTATCATGGTAGCAGCAATTCTAAGTGACAGTTCTTCTTCTTTATTCTTAGCCAGCCAGTTCTGTCAAAATATGCTAATTTTGTTTTTGTTTATTATTGACAAAATAGAAATGTTTAAATTTCAAAATATCAGTTAATGAAACAATCAAACTAATTGATTTTTTTAAATCAAAAACTTTTATTTTTAGCAAAATTTTATACAGCTGGCGGCGGTAATCACAACACACATTAAAATAGTTTTCCACTTACAATTTTTTTTCAATTCAGGCGCGCTTGTCAGAATTTTTCTTGTGTTTATGTTTTGTTTATTCTTGACAATTCTGATAGGCAAATTCACGGTTGCATTATCTGAGTTTGGCAAGATAGTTCTACCATGTATAATTGTACCATGGTTCGGTCCATGTTTGTACAATACACAGGCTAACGTTAAAAAAAAAAATATTTGTGTAACGTTTTTACTTCTGTACAAAACACTGAACAATGCTAAAAAAATAAAAAGGCTTCACCTTTTGCAAAGCCTTTTAATTTTTTTATCATATGAATTTTTGCGTTTCAATTCCGCTCTGTCGGCCTTCTTCTTCTCTAGCAACCATCTTGAACTTCGGTGCAGCAATACCGAAATCAAGTGATTCAAGATGACGCACCGATGTTCATAACATGGATCGGACTTGTCAAACCAACTTGGGCAATCCCGATTAGTTTGTGCGATGCATGCATTCATTATCCTTTTTTTGATACATCTTTCATGACAAAAGGTGTCAAAGATGTGCTTATAATCAGAAATATGCTTTTCACATATTTCGAAAAACACATCAGAAGGATTAGGAAGACAGAGACGATCGTCACTATAGTTCTTCAAGTTAATAAAACCTTCGGAATCCAAAGACAAGCCTTCCAATTTCCGAAGGTTTTCTTTACACGAAGCACATTTAATTCTTTTCGTTAACTTTGCTCTCAAGGCATAGCCCACGACATATCTCGCGACGCCTTTTTCCACATCTGTCAGTGGAATTGACTGGGGTTTTTCTTCTGTGCAAACCTCACATAAGGATGTTGAACAATCCATCGATTGCCTCAAATCATTTTGTGAAACCTCCGCAGATGATTCATTTTCGGCGGCGAAGTTCAAGTCAAGCATCAAATCCTCATCATCGTTTTCGCAATTACTGTTTCGACTTCGATATTTTTGCATTAGCACTTTCATCGACATTAACCTAGCTGAAAGAGTTTCAATTTCATTGACCGATGGATTCGTACAATTACCTAATTGTCCCCTCAATATTGAAAAATAATTTTCAATGGAGTCTTGATTCAGCCTTCCAAGCATAACGAATGATATGTTTGGATTCTCAAACATATCATTTACATAGCATATCATGGAATTTATGGTAAATATAAGACTCTTTATACAAGCATTGTGACCCTTTTCTTTTGGTAGCGATAACGCTACCAAATAGTCTCGAAACTCCGTAAGTTTGTTAATTTTATCACAAGTTCTGGTTACAGGTCGTTTATTGACATTTTTGTCATACAAATTTTTGCTGTCACAATACTCGAAACCATCATTCAACTTCTTTATGAAATTCATTGTTGCTGCAGCGTTCGCTTTGTTTTGGGCATCGACCAAGAGATCGTTCTCCGAACAATAGCGAACAGCTACGAAAAATGTATTACTGAGTGCCTGGGTAGATAAACAAACGCGCTTTTTATCAAACAACTGTGAATAAATATGTTTATCTGTTATCTTTGGCAACATTCGCAAATACTGAGATTTGTTGATTTGGTATACTTCTACCAACTCGCGCTAACTCGCAACCCCATCTCTAGTTGCAATGTCCCCACCAAGTAAAGTATTTCTCATACTTTTGAACAAATGGCAATAGTCATACATAACATAAATTTTATGACCATTTGCCATTAAATGGTTTTTAGTGAAATCGGAAGTTAATTGATGGAACAATGATCGGTTCGCGCTACCCTCGTCAGAAATAACTGCTTTTAATATAAAGCCCGACTTTTGAATCGAATCAATAACTTCATGAAAAATATTTTTAAGCATTTCTGCGCCAATGCCATTTTTCGTGAAATATAAGCCGTGAACCATCTTCCAGCTATGCACCACTCCCTTTAACATGAACACCAATCAGGTATCCGAAATATCTGTCGTGCGAATTACGGGTTTGGTCTAGCCAAACTGCTTTAATTTGGTTAAATTTTATTCTTCAGAATAAAAACACAAGAAGAGATTTTATTTTCAACTTGCTTTATTGCAATGGATCTTAAGACTAATTTTAAACATTTTCTTTATCTTACTTTTAATTATTTTGTGTTTCACATTTAGTTGGCCTTGAAATGCAAAATGTGCAATTAAGCAGATTTTGCATTTGGAGCTTCAACTGAATGTGAAACTTATTTTGCCATACTACAACGGAAGCTTTGTAGACGCTTACGTTGCAGTACGCAATAATTTAATTTGCTTATGATATCTAAGTATTTAGGGGACGGGGACGTAACTCCTCCACCCCTTGATTAGAGATACTCCTGGATCTCGGCTTAAAGTTTATTAGGTTATTTTATTTGGCAAATACACAACTATTACTTAATTCTATATTTTTTTGCAATTTCTTTTAATTCCACATCGTTTATGTTGCTTTCCTGAGCATTGTTTACAATTTTGATCTGAGTTTTCCTCTTATGTAAGTATATTAAAATGACAATGATTGCAAGAATTATTATGGCCAGTGTGATACTTATTCCATAAGACATTTTTTTGTGGAAATGTAGTTCTCCAATTTGATTTGAGTTTTCAAAATTTCCTAAGTTAATTTTTTCTAATTCTGGCATGTTTTGCTCAGGAAGATCATTTAATTGTATCTGAAATTTCTCATAAAATTCTTTCTTTTGATTTATATATTTTTTATTTAGAATATTAATTTTACAATTAGCAAAGTTTATTATATTATTGCCATTTAAGGTTATATTTCTCTTTGTACAATTTTGGTATACGTTTAATTTTACAGCGTTTTTGATTAATAAAGTATCTTCGTCTATTTGTAAAATTTCAGTTTTATTGTTTATTCATGTATTATGAAATATGCAGTTATCACTTAATTCTAGTTCCTTTAACATGGTGTTCTCTTTGAAGACATAATTTTTATCATTTATATTTGTTATCACTTCATTTTTTTGATCGATTTCTAAATAGTGCTTGTTTGGCAACGGAGTTATTAAAATCAATGTCGTAGTTACATAGTTTTTAGGAATTTTTATACAAATGACTATTGTATCGTTTTTATAAATAAGAAGGCCCATGCTAGCTAATTTTAGTTTGTAAAAATCGATTTTAAAATAGTCGATTTCTTCTTTGTTTAATATGCTCGGGGACAAAATGTTATACTTAGCCGAGGCTACATTGTCTTGGATCTGATCTATTTTCCTTTCTATAAATATAAGTTTATACAATGCTTCATTAAATATTATTTGTTCCTGTAGTTCTTTGTTTACAGTGTTTAATGAATTTAAAATTTTAGTTCTGTCCTCTTCTATTATTCTTTTCAAAGTAACAATTGATTTATTAAAGCTACTGTTTATGATAATCTGTTTATTAGAGTTTACGATAAGGTTGTGGTTATTTTCACTATTTACTTTCAAAAATTCTTCTATTTCCTGTTTGTCCGAGTCGTCCATCAGTCCAAAGAGCCAACTATAAACAAAACCAATTCCGTTAAATAACCCTCTCTTTTGCCTATGCATTTTTTCCGGGGTAATAGACTTAACTTTTGCTTCTAGTAACCCTAACTCTGAGAGAAGGATTCCTTTTTTGCTTTTTTCCAAATCGGTCATTTCTATATTTTCCCTAAAGGTGTTCAGGATTTTTTCAATCTCCTCCGGTTTTACCATGTGTAAAATTGTGCTGGTTTCGGTAACGACTTCTACGGTCCTTAAGTGAATTGCTGTATAGCCTTCTTCCTCTGATACAGGATTTACTATTATTAAGCCCTGTGTTGCTGCTATTATCATTATGAGTGTGAGTATAATGAGTTTAGGTGTCTGTAAATTTATAAGGACGTTTTATATTAGTGCTGTGAACATTTTCAAGAGGATATTTCCTAAATTTTGGTTGCTCTTTATGCCTCAAGTTTTTGTAATTTTTTATATAGCCTTCTTGTCTGCTCTCGACATAAGACTCTCTTTTTTTATTTAGTTTCTCCAAAACATGGCGTTTTCTTTCCTCCAACCTACTTTTAATTATTTTGTGATCAATTTTATTGTTGATCACATCGAAAGGAGTACATTTAATGGAGCTATGAAAACTATTGTTGTAAAACCTAATTGCTTTTGACATTTGCTCCTGTATTAGCAATGTCTCTTCTACGTTAAGTGCTCTGATTCTCTCCGTAAGAGTATTGTTCAGCCGCTCTATGTCGGAGTTTCCAGTATGGCTGTTAGGTTTAGTTGAATGGAATTCAATTCCTTCCCTAGTCAAAAAATCCCTAACATTTTTTGTGTTAAATTCGTTATCAAATACAAACTTCCTAACCTTGCCTCTTATTGCTAGATAATCTCTGATTTTTTGTATTATAGTTACATTATTTCTATCGGTTAAATGAAAGCAAACAGAGTGTTTAGAAAATTTATCTATAAAAATGATAAATGAACTTTTACTATTAACGTATGTATCAACGTGTACTATATCGTTTATAGTAGAAGGTGTTTCTGTATGTTTGAATTTGTTTCTTATCGGGTTTCTATCATATTTTGCCGATGAACAAACATGACAATTATTTATTAGTTTATGTATTGAAGTTTTGAGATTAGGATTAAAGATTTTACTTTTAATGCCTTCATATGTGGCTACTATTCCAGAATGTCCACTTTCATATTTATGGAATAAGGCTAATTGTTTTTTTAGTTCGTCATGGTTTTCTATGTCTCTAGCAAGGTAAGAACACTTTACGAATTTAACTTGGTCGTTCCCTGAAAATTCATCAATTAAAATTTTCTGGACTTTGTTGTACTCAGAGTCATTTAAGTCGCAATATACCCCAATTTTTCCTTTTGAAACTCCTCGTCTAATAATATTTATGACATTTCCGTTAACAATGTCATTTTTTTCAATAAAAATTCTTTTGTTATTGAACACTTTCTATTTCATGTTCCTTTGTTTCTTTAATGACTATTTGCGTTTTGAACCGGTTGACTACTGTTTCTAATATAGGTATATGGTTACCTAAATCCTCCTCTTGGGAATGTACTGTTTGTACTTGTAAGGATTCATTTTCGCTATCTGTTTCGTCACCTCCGGTTTCGTTAATTATTACATTAACTCGAAAATCTGCTGGTACCCTTTCACCTGTATTCGTGAAATTAAGTATATTAATTTCTTTGGTTTCTGAATCTATTCTGCTCAAGAAGTCTGCAATATAGTTGCATTTTCCTTTGATATATTCTATCTTAAAATTATATTCTCCTAGATCAATTAAATATCTTTGGAGTCTGGGACTAATATCCCTTCCTGAATATTTAGTTATTAACCACTTGAGTGGTTGGTGATCGCTCTCTAAGTCGAATTCTCTTCCAAAGACATATGGCCTAAAGTATTTAACACCCCAAACTATCGCCAACAATTCTTTATCAATTGTTGCGTAGTTTGTTTCGTGTTTGTTCAACGTCCTAGATGCATATGCTACTGGGTGACCGTCTTGAGTCAAGACGGCTCCAATAGCGAAGTTACTTGCATCTGTTATGATCTTGAAACGTTTAGCAAAATTTGGGTATCTTAGGATAGGAGAATTCGTTACGAGCTCCTTTAATTTTTCGAAGGCGGTAATATAATCCGGGTCATAAGTATTGACTTTTTGATCCTTTTTTAAGAATTTAGTCATAGGATGTGCAATTTTTGCGTAGTCTTTGATAAATTTTCTATAAAACCCGGTCATGCCTAGAAATGATTTAATTTGTTTTTGGGAAGTAGGGAGCTTCAGCTCTTGTATTATTGCGATTTTGCTAACATCAGGCTTAACTCCATTTGTAGTTAAAACATGCCCCAAAAACTGCGTTTCTTTCTTAAGAAAGTCGCACTTATCGATTTGAATTTTTAATTTAGATTTTCTTAGAGCTTCAAATATCTGTCTAATACTATGAATGTGCTCTGCCAGTGTCGTGCTAAAGACTAAAATATCGTCCATGTATACGACACAAATTTTGTTTATAAAATCTCGAAGAACAGAGTTCATCATCCTTTGAAAGGTTGATGGTGCATTCTTCAATCCAAATGGCATACGAATGAATTCGTAATGGCCAAAAGGTGTAGAAAATGCCGTTTTTTTTCTGTCTTCTTCTCTTACAAGGATTTGATGAAATCCTTTCGCAAGATCTATCGTGGTAAAGTACAGCGACCTTCCTAATTTATCTAAAAGATTATTTAAATTTGGAATGGGAAACTTGTCGTCGACCGTAAATTCATTCAGTTTACGATAATCGACTACAAGTCGCCATTTTTCTTTACCTGAATTATCTAATTTTTTAGGTACAATCCATAATGGACTGTTGTAAGGGGAATTGCTGTCTCGGATAATGTTTTGCTTCAACATTTCTCCTATTTGTGTTTGGATCTCTTGCTCATGGATCTGAGGGTATCGGTATATTTTAGAATAAATAGGTTTATCAGTGGTAGTCACAATTTCGTGCTGAGTTGCACTTGTGGCGGAAAGATTGTCCCCTTCCTTATACAAAAGGTCTTTGAATTCTAACAGGATATTTGTAACATTTTGTTTTTCTTCTTGATTTAAGTAACCGAAGTCGAATTTATTAAGAATAATTGTGTCTTTATTTGGTTCGACGACGCTTATGTTTTCCACCATATACGGAAAGTTATAGTCTTCAAAAAATATTTTATTTCCTAATATTTCAATGTACTTATGTTCATTGTCAATTTTTGTTTTTAAAGGTATTAAAAAATTTTGTCCTATAATCGCCTCGAATTTTTCATTAGAAAAGTCTATTATTTTCCAATTTAGCGTACCTGTGCAACAGAATTCCTCTGGGAAATGCGTTACTACTTTGAACCTAACTTGATTTATTCCGTTTAGGGTTTTATAATAAAGAGGTTTTACTACTTCTTCTTTAGGGTAATTTTCGATTAATATATCTGGTTTTAAAACGCTAGTTGTAGAGCCTGTGTCTATTAGGCACCTAATTCTTTGCTTTCCTATTGTGAGTTTTACTATGGGTAGTTGAGCTGCCGAGGCAGGGTTAAAAAATTTACCTCACTATTTCCATTTTCTGTCCCTACTTCTTGTATAGTTTCAATTTGTTCAATTACATCCCTTGGTGACATGTTGAATTGATAACTCTGATCTAGTTGATTATGCGGTTGTTGTTGCAGTATCAGTTGCGCTTGTTGTGCTTGCAACTGTTGTTGTTGTATCTGTTCTTGACCTTGTACTATGTGCTGTGCTTGTTGTTCCTGCAATTGTTGCTGAAGCTGTTGTTGCTGAAGTTGATGTTGCTGTTGTTCTACTCGTTGCTGTAATTGTTCTTGCTGGTGCCTCAATTCGTTAATTACTTCCTCCTGTCGTCGAATTATGACTGCAAGTTCCTGTGGATCCATAATTGGTCGATTTCTATCGAACACTCTTTGTCTCTGCATATACTTTTTACTATTATATTTATATATATTTTTATAGATTTTCTTCTTTAATTTGCAGTGGTTCTTTTCTCACAAAAAAAAATCTTTAGATTTTTTGTTCCGCGACTGCGCCAATTACGGGTTTGGTCTAGCCAAACTGCTTTAATTTGGTTAAATTTTATTCTTCAGAATAAAAACACAAAAAGAGATTTTATTTTCAACTTGCTTTATTGCAATGGATCTTAAGACTAATTTTAAACATTTTCTTTATCTTACTTTTAATTATTTTGTTCATTTAGGGCCTCGACTTTAGCTTTTAAATTTAAAATTTCAGCTTGCAATGCTGAAATTTTCAGCCGCTCTTCGTCAAGCTTTTGTTTGCCCAAGCTGCATTGTTTTCGGTTGAAGTCAGCCAGTTTAAAATATTTTTCGCAATTCTCGCAAGGCTGCGATTTGCGCTCTTGTAATTCCTGACCGACTTCAACTTCAACTTCCTCGACTTCAACTTCCTCTTCGATGCGCTCCGCCCTTATCTTCACCTTGGGGAATGCCGTGCTTATAAGCCTTTTCGTTTTCTTAACGTCAGATGGAGGGAAATGGTTGTTGCATATACGCAACGTCGTGGAGTCTTTTTCTTCCAACCCGCAAGCTTGAAGCCAAGTCCTTCTTCTCTTCGGGTCAGTTGGGAATTTGTGCAGCACAAAATCTCCACTGTTGCTTCTGCAAACATCGACCGAGCAATTCCTAAATTGCTCAACTGAATTTATGTTAGGAAGATATATATCTTCATCTTCGTGACCTATTCAGAAAAACAGTCATATACCATGCGCCTAGTAATATGGGTAATATATGTACAGTGAACTCCAAAATATGCTTCGAATTTCTAAGGTCATTAGTCAGCAAACTTAATTGAATTTTACTTTCAAAGCGAATAATTAAACGTTTATAGTTTTTAAACATAGATAATGCATAAGTTCAAAAACTTTAAGAGAAAAATCAGATATTTTGGAATATTTACGAAAAGGTGAAAATAAATATGAAGTGACAAAGCCTACAATATGTGAAATAAGAAAAAATAAAAATGCTATCTCTAAATTGTGTCAACAATACATTTATTGGTCCTGGAAAAGAAAATCTATGCGTTTCTAAAATGAAAAAATTGCATATCTATTTTTTTTTTTCAATTAATGCGCCTTTCGTAAATATGAACATTCCGAAAAAATGAACAGCCTTGGTTTTAGTTAGCTTATATTATCGCGGACTCACTGTACATATATACATATAATAAATTTTAAAATTCCTAAGCGTATGTGGGCATTTCTCAGAAACTTTTAAGTATGTCGATTACATTCTTTCAACAAATTAAATAATAATTCGCAAAAATAAAATACTTTCAGCTATCAATACTATTAAGCAATTATTAATTTGCAATTATACGTCATTAAAACCCATTTTCTAACATTATTTTGAAAAAAAATTCAAAAATTGTTCCGACACTTACCATTTTTCTATTTTTCGCTTAGCACTTTTCAATGTCAAAACTATAAGTTGTAATAACTCAATAGTATTGCGTTTATCTGACTCAAAATATAGTGATCGATTACTATTATCACTTTATTTATCATGTTTGACATTAAATTCATATCTAATGTTATTACAACCAAAATAAATAACTGAATTAAGTGAATGTTAAAAGCCTAAGATTGTCAAAAGTATAAGAAATTTGAAAAGTTTAGAATGAATCTCTATGGAAGCGGGGGCATTGAAAATTTCAATGTTCAACATGAAAATATGTATTATTGAGCCCAAATAACATGAAAATCATGAATATGTAGCTGTGCCACCTACTTGAATTTTTATTAATTTAAATATCGTAAGTAAAAGGTTCTAGAGAATTGCCCATATACATAGATATGTATATTGAATTACCTAACTACCTATGCTTCAGGTTATGACGAGAAATGCGTAAATCTGATAGCCATTTATCAACAATTCCGGTTCATTCATCGGAAATTGATGAGTATAAACATCAGGGGAATTGGGGACTACGCACCCATACACTACGCATACCTTATTCATTTTTGTTGAGTCTCTATATTATAAATTTTAAATATAAATATTTATAACATAAAAAATATAGAGAGTTTATGGGTGCTCATATTTAGTTCATTGAAAAACGGTATAAAAAATGTTGCAAAATATTGCATAATCGACATATTTCGCGTAAGTCAAAATCTGTTAAAAAATTGAAAATTTTATAAGAGTTATAAAAAAATAAAGAAATCACATAATCAGTTAAAATTTAGTGTACACATTTCATATACATATTACCAAATTATAAAATTTTTAAGGTGATCCACTTCGGGTCAAGAACAAGTACAAACAAACTGGCAAGAAGTACAAAAAATAACTGACATTTTAAATCAGAAAAACTAAATTTATCAAGAAAAATATGATGATCAAAAGAGAAGTTAATTGATCTACCTATATCTTGTGTCCCAAAATTCATTAAAAGCGCTTAGTTGATTAGAAGCATAATTTCAATTCAACATTTAATACCAGAAAATAGAATGTCTTTTTGGAGAGAACTGCCCACTTTTAAAGCTTGAAATTTCATAAGTAGCAACAACGAATGCTTAATTTTTTAAACCTTTCTTTTAGTAAATATAGTATAGTATCTCAAAGTATAATTTGATTCTAGTTTTAATTTCATATTATCTGTTTTTTATATGAAAGAAAATATTATATCTTTTGTATGAAAGTTTTAATGGCAAGATTAAGGAAAAAGGGCATATCTACATTTGTTTGCTATAAATACTAAGCGAAAAAGACTTATCTCATGAAAAGCGTATAAACGCAGGGAATTTCGATATTTTGCCTAAGTCATAAATAAATGACTTTAAAATGATATTTAAGTTGCCAAGAATAAGTTAAAAAATCCGTAGAGAAAGTAAGAATAAAACGTCATTCACAAAACATCAATTATCTCGAAACGAAATTTTTTGAGATACGCCCTTTTCGTATGTACGGCAGAATTAAGACGTAAAAAAATCGCGTATCGTTGCATCATTACTTTTTTCAACATTCGGTGTGAGCAAGCGTACACAAATATAACAAAAAAAAAAAAAAAAAAAATCGAGCACCCATACAACTTTTTCAATTAACTTACCTTTATTTCGCTTTTAATCAAAAATTCGAAAGAATTGTTTAATTGTTTATGAAAATCACTTTTTATTCACTTTTTAGCGCAAAAACTATAACCGCTCTCAATAAATGAACACAAATTATAACATTTGGTGCAACGGCACAATTGGTATAATTGTAAAGCCATTAACCCTTTCATATTAAACTTCCTAGCCTAGTCGATTTTCAATACTTGTGTAAAAAAAACGTCATTTAGTACAAAAGGATTAAAACTTTTGAAAAATTCTAATTGGAATTGCAAAATGCTTTTAACGAAGTCCCGTTGCGAGAAATTGATCTTTTTTTCCAACATATTTCAATATATAGGAAATAAGCGAGACTTTCGCTGGAAGTGTTGTGGCCTAGTAGGTTACGCACTTGACTCGTACGCCGTTTATCGATGTTCAAATCCTGTAGATAATACATTTTTTTTTTAATTGTCACCGTTTTTTTAATAGCGCTGTAGCCGATTAATTAATCTTTTAATTAAGTAGGAAATGCAACTAATTTATATATAATACGATAAAATGCAATTTGAGCAACAAAGACCCAAGCTCAAATTGTATTTATTTTATTACAAATTATGAAAAACCTAATTCGAACAAAAAAGACCTGCGTTCAAATCGCAGCTAAGGTATTGATTTTTTTTTATTTGAAAATATGGCAAACGCCAATTTGAGTACCTGTTTTTTTTTCATAGAAAGATCAAAAAAGACATATTTAATATTTGTTATATATGTTAAATGATTTATTGAATTTCTATTAAATAAATATGAATTTATTGCATATAAAACTAAATTTGGACATATAGACACAAACGCATACAAAATACGATCATTTGCAAAATCCAATGTTAATAATAAAAAATGTTAATAAATCAAATAGAAAAGAGTTCTCCAATTTTAGTTTCGCTTGCCTCTCAATGAGAGGGATCTCTTTTCGATCCCTTGCAAAATAAAATGTGAACGAAAACAAAAATAGAAATGAGATCGCCAACCTTAGCTTTGCCTCCCTCCATTCATAAACAGAATAAAAATATTAACGTTCTTAGCCTGTGGAATGTAAGTTTTCTCTTTGATATTAACGCCAAACCCATTTTTCAGACTCATAAATGTTTCCAGAGAGCGAATACTTCTCTTTATATATTTACTCTCTTTGATCAAACTTCGTAAAAAGTTCTCTCTCGCAACACATGTGACCTGTTGCGCCGCTGTCTAAGCACCATTTTGAGTGATCAAAGCTGTCAGCGCCTAAGACACCCAACAATCTGCACTGTTTTTCTTGTTCTGTTTCAGTTACGCGCTCTATTTCATTTTTCGTATCATTAGCTTTGCATTTTGCTTTTACATGCTCCGCTCACTTTCCCTTCCTCCTTCAACTTGATACAAAGAATTACAAAACTAGGCAGGCGTGCGTCTCTTTGGCGACAACAAAATTTCCGTACCTCTTAGAAAGGCTGGAAAGCAAAATAATAGCTTGTAACTCACTATTTATTTCAATTCCGACTGCAGCAAGCTGATCTAAAACTTCAATAAATATACTGATGTAATTGAACATGCTTTGCCAATCTACCATTCCCATACTGAGCAGCTTTTTATACAGCTATACCTTACGTACAGGGCCACTTGGTTGATGAACATCTTTTAGAGCGCTCCAAGCATCAAATGATGTTTTTGCGTTCTTCACATAGCCCAATTGCGGAGGTCTTCTGCTCAAAGTAATAACTGGCAGAGCTTTCTTGTCTTTACCTGACCAGTCATTTCCTGCACTAGCATCGTCCTTCTTTTTTTCTCCAGACGCCACTTTCCATAGCTCTGCATGTACCAAAACGCTGCGCATCTGATTACACCAGAAGTCGTAATTCATCTCCTCCAGCTTATCAATTTCGTACAATGCATTCATTTTGCTATATTTGTTTCATGGTATCATCCATCCAACACCAGAGATGTGGCGATGTATTCCCCGATGGTTTCTGGCCTCGAACTGGCATATTTCTCTTTTAATGCCTTTTTGAATAACAGCATTTTTTCTCCTAAATTGAAATTAACATTTCGGCAATAAAGCAGCCAATCAACTGAATCTCTTGTTGTTGGTTCTGTTAGGTCTGAGTCTTCTGCATTTGCAGTGGCTTGAGGAACTGTCAACGATTTTCCCTCCAGTTCTATGGTGAATTGAGAATCAAGATTTTTGGAACGGTATAGTGCATACCCTAGAATTAAGGCGTTTGTTGTTACATCACTCACTCCCTCTTGTAACACCTTTCGTGTATTTTTTGCCCGATCATCCATCAGGCATGCAGCTGCGAGATTACTAAAAAATGAAGTGCTGGATTCTGTGTAACTGAGTAACAGGAGCGTTTCACAATCTTCATATCCGTTTGATAAGGAAAATATGAGTTCCGTTGATCTAATTCTTCTCCCTTTCGAAATATACGCTTTATGTCCTCTGCCACTCCTCTATCCCATATCCACCCTAGAGGTTGTAAGATGTGAGAAAAACGACCGACATCGACCAGATGTTGATAAGCAGTTAACGCTGCACAGTCACGATACTGTGAAGAGATGGTTCCAAACCTCAGAATTAAGTGATCCACCATCTCGAATTTTGCCATAAACATATCAAAACAGGCAATAAGTTTTACAAATGTCTCATCCTGAATCCAAGTAGATGCCCTTAGGATAAGGGTTGAAACAGAAGGATTGATTTCTTTATACATCATGCCTGCATACCCTGTGGCCTTCGTAGTAAGATCTGTTGCGTGAGCCGGATTTGTGACCCTCCCGAATCTATATTGACATACAATCAGATAAGCAATATAAGGATATTCAACTTCTTTGCATTGTAGTGACCCTCCCGAATCTATATTGACATACAATCAGATAAGCAATATAAGGATATTCAACTTCTTTGCATTGTAGTGTTTGCCCGTCAAGTTTCGGTTGAGGTTCTACTTCAGTTTCCGTATAGAGTGACAGAGGTGTGATCTCTTCTCCTTTGGTCCCTATCGTCGTTCCATATGATTTCCAGTCTTCCGGAAGTTTTGCTTTAATAGTTTTTAAATAAAGGGCAAGAAATATTTTACTCAATTCCCGATTTATTTTCGTTTGATTTAAGTTATGTTTAATAAACATGGCAATTTGATTCAAGGTTTGGTCTTTTGTATGAATGGTTATAGTGGGCTTATTGCCACTAGTAAAGAATTGAGACGGATATTCAGCTGGCGTAGTCAGCACTATTTTCTTCACTTCGAGAGCTTCGGGATCTCCATGTAGTTTCACAACACATTTGGAAATCTCTAAGTCATTAGAAGATAAATAACTCATTTTGGAAGAATATATAGTGCTGTTTCACTTTATCGAAACGCCACATCAGAAAATGATTTTAAATTATTATTTTATTTAATTACTAACGCGCCAGGCCGTGCCTGGGCCCATGACCTATTGAGCTTTAATCCGAATAGAATGAAACACATGTTGACAATTCAACAGTTTTTTAAAGACTAATGTTATTTTAAAGAGCAGGAGAGATATAGAGTTATACACACATACTTATGTAGCTATTAGTTAACTTATTACTTTGAATAAAACAAAATTTGACTTGTCACTTCAGCTGGTAAATCCAAACTCAATCTTTATTTATAAAATAATCTTATGATACTTAATGCTGACGCAAGGAACAAAGACAAAGAAGAAGAAGTTTTGCTTAATCAGCACATCTTATGCTGATGAAATCATAGCTTAGGCAATAGCCTTGATTGTGGTGAAATCATAATTGTTTATAGTAGACATTCTTTGTTCCTGACGCTGCCTAATGTTTAGGCGTAAAATGATATTTATTGTCGGCTTAAGCGGAAGCTTCAGCATCATTGGTGTTTATGTTATGGAAATGGAAAATATTGAAATATTTATGATAATAATAAAATTTAAAATTATGGAGAATTGATCACATGATTTATGGAAATTTGAAAGCAGGGCTGCTTATTCATTCTTATTTCTCTTATTTTTCATATTATTTAATTCTAGCCTTATGCACTGTAAATGTTTTATTGTCTTTAATTAAAATACAATTATTATTACCTATCTTTTATCTACTCCCTTAACTTTAAAAGGACTCTTGTACATGCTATCCAATTTATGACCTGCAGAATGTTCCTTTCATAATATTCTGTATTTTTTCTTTTTTTATCCTCAAGTAAACGTTTTGCTCTTGATGTGCGGCATGAAGTCGAAATTTAATTTTTTTATCGTACGCATCTATATTGTAGAGGGGATCTATATTGTAGAGAGGATCTATATTGTCATTTGATAGACATCGGTAATTGTGTGCTTTTGTACCAAAAACAAGTTCAAATGGACAGTAATTATGTACTGTCGATGGTGTTGTGTTGTAGCAATAAGTGAAATATTGTAACCAATGGTTCCAGTCATTTTTATGAATTGATAAAAAGGGCCATTTTTGTGTAAAAAAGGGCCAACTGGTTGTTGTTGTTGGTAAATATAGTAAAAATTCAAATTGTTGTTGTCTTTTTATGTTTTTTAGTTTCGGCGTGTTTTGCAAGAAGGTTTCGCCTATTCAAGTTAACTTTTTCAATATGACAAGGTTTGTTCTTCTGTTAAAACCAGACTGCCGTTGCTTTATTCTCATTTTCTTTAGCTTTCTTAAAAGTAACAAAATTGATTAGATGACAAAAGTGTGCAGCGATATATGATATTTATAACATGCAACTACCGCGGCTCCCATAAGAAAAATGAAATAAACTTATTTCGAGATATGCGACACCGTTGTGTTGCATGCCCTTGAAATTCCTACATGTTGTTAACCTATGGCTTTTCATATCATGTTGTTAACCTATTGGTTGTTAACTTTCATAAACAGTTGCTTACACACAAATGCACATCGGGAGCTGAGTTTCTGTGTCCTTCTGAAAACACTTATAAATATCTTCCCAATCATGTTGATATTTCCGATCTCTTATATTTTTCCTATTACAGGTAACATTTACTGATTCCTCTGGAGTATCATCTGCATTAGAAGACTCTTGCAATGGCACAGAAGATTCAAGTTCAAGTGTTTTTGATTGTTGGCTGGTTTTTGGTAACGATTTAATAAAGAACCTAAAAATTTTAACATGTAATCAAACCGAACATCTAGAAACACTTTTTACTCACCTATCCATACGTTTTTCAAGTTTTATCAAGTCGTTGAAATGCAAATAAATATTCGAAATAATTCTTGCAAATTTTGGCGCGAGCAACAGCTGACAGTTGTCTTTATGAGAAACAGCGTTGCCATCACAATTGTTAAAGCATGGTAACATATTCTTTTACAATTAAAATGTCTAGTATGATAGTGGCTAGTCGCATGCTCCTTGAGGCAAGCTTCGAATTTGCCTATAGATATCGGAATCATATGTAAAGAAGTTAGCGGTATTAAAGGAGTAATTAATGCATGACAATAACAGATAGGGTAGGTATATAGAATCTAGACTCTCATGTTACAGCGGGCAACTGTAAATTAGAAGTTGTCAAGGAATTCATTTACCTTGGCACTGCCGTAACCAGCAACAATGATGTCAGTCTGGAGATTAAGCGGAGAATAACAATTGCTAATAGGTGCTACTACGGTCTCAGTAAGCAATTACGTTGCAGAGCTCTCTCTCGATCGACAAAGCTAACACTCTACAAGACGCTCATTCTACCCGTGCTTCTTTATGGCGCTGAGGCATGGGTGGTTTCGACAACAGACGCAGCCGCTCTTGGGGTGTTCGAGAGGAAAGTTCTCCGCAAAATCTTTGGTCCTGTTCGAGTTGGCGACGACTATCGCATTCGAATGAATCACGAGCTGTATGAGCTCTACGCCGACATTGACATAGTTAAGCGTATAACAATACAGCGACTACGCTGGCTGGGTCATGTCCATCGTATGGATAAAGAAGCTCCAGCGAAAAAGGTATTCGAAGGGAAGGTCCCCGGTCAACGACGAAGAGGGAGACCATGCCTCCGGTGGATAGACCAAGCTGAGGAAGCCCTAACCGCGCTTGGCATTAACGATTGGAGAAGACGCGCGCAAAACAGAGGCGCCTGGCGAGAGCTAATGAGGTCGGCCGTAACCTGACAACGGGTTGTTATGGCCATCTAAGTAAGTAAGTAATAACAGATAGGGTGAAATCTAACATCTGTCTTTAAACCATTGTTGTGTCAAGAACAACCGTAGTATTTCAGTTTTATCCATACTAGTGTACATGTCACTGATATCGAATTTGACAAAAATATACCCTTCAAGTATCTGAACAGTATGGAGTTCATACACCACAAAATTAATGTTCTTCACATTATGTGGTGACAACATGTTCTTTAAAACTTTACCCACCACCTCAGCCAAAAGTTGTTGTAAAGGATAAGTAAACCAGCCTACAGTACTACAAATGGGTCTACAAGGCATATCCTCCTTGTGGTCCTTGACCACCCCATACATACAAGGCATACGTACAGCTTCCACATTAAATTCCTTCAATTTCATATAACTTTTATAAGAAAAACACCTAACTTTATCCTCAATATAACAGGACAGCAGTTTTTTTCCGTATACTCCTAAAAGCGGCCTCTATTGAAATTTTGGCAAGTGTATAATCACCCTCATAAACCCTATAGGCACCCACTTTAATACACCGATCGATCCACTCGTGCATTTTCCTGTGATAGTCAAGGCGATACATGAGAGTTGTACATTTACTCTTATCGGATTGTACGACACAGACATCATCATGCATATATAAAAAATCACGAGCCTTGCCCAACATATTCATGAACATCTGGTTTTCAAAGTTCCCTTTTTTGCCTTCAACCACCAAGTTTACTAATTCATCAAAATATTTGCTATAAACTTCAGAGAAAATATATGTGGGATTGAATAAATATTAATTGTTGCTCGTTGAATAGTATTATTTTTAATTACAGTAAGAGATGAACAAATACACTTTTAAGATGTACAAATATAAAAGGAAAATGAACGACTGTCCGCTATGGCTGCACAACAATGACTACTCTCTCTATCAAACTTGTCGCAGCTTCGAGTAAGAAAGTGCAAGGGTTGCCGTGTGGACATTTTCGGATCCTACAATCGGCTATCCTGACAAAGCGTTTGACCCGGACGCTTGGTTCCAACGCTTCATATTTTCAGTGACTGACACTGTTGATCCAGGGCCCTCATGATCGCCAACTTTTTCGACCTCATAGCGACCATGACTCAACCTTTTAGTTACTCTGTAGGGACCGAAAAACTTAGGTCTTAATTTCATTCCCGAGCCGTATTGAGTCCTTTTAATTGCCACTAACTCATTCTCGTCGTAAGTCTTTTCTACTTTGCGCTTTGAATCGTATGTTTTCTTATTTTCCTGCTGTATCTTTTGTATATTTTCTTTTGCCCTCTTACGTATTTCTTCCCTTTCCTCATTCAATTCGGTTAACATTTTTTCTTCTAACAGACTCCTAAGTTCATTATTTTGAGCTATTTTCATGTCTAAACCGGTCAAAATCTTAAAAGGCGTGATTTTCGTGCTACGTGGTGGGGTGTTATTAAGAAATTGTTGTACTTTATCAACGTGTTTGTACCAGAGGTTAGGTTTTTCCTGACACATTTTTGCCAACATAGGTATAACGATTCGATGGATTCGTTCCACCTGTCCATTGCCTCTGGGTACACCAGTTGCAATGAGCAAGTGTTGAATTCCATTTGTTTCACAATAGTTTTTAAAAATGTTTGCAGTAAAAGCCGTACCACGATCAGAAATTATGCGGTTTGGATGACCAAATATGGTTGACTGTCTTTCCAAAACATCGACAACTGACTGTGCATCAGTACTCTTCGTTGGGTAAAGCCACACAAACTTTGAAAATCCGTCAACAATAACGAGAATATGATTATATTTCTTCTGAGTTAATTCGAGTGGACCTACGTGATCAATGTGATAAGTTGACAAGGGTCTGTGTTCTTTATCGATAGGGTTAAGAAAACCTTCTTTCTTTCCAGCTTTTGCTTCAATGAGTATACACTGAACACATGACCTAACTACATCGGAAACCTTTTGACTTAAATGTGGAATAAAATACTCCTTTTCAACTAAATCTATGGTTTTTTTCTGAGCAAAGTGTCCCTGACAATGTGCAGTGGTAATAATTTCTTTTTCCATTGCGGTTGGAATAACTAGCAACTCCTTGTCGACATCTTTGTACAAAATACCATTTTTAACATAAAAATTTTCGTAACTATCGCCACGGTTAAGTACTGCCTTAACTGCTCTAACCCAATCATCCCTATCCTGCGCTTCTCTTAATTTGTGAATAAGTGTGTCTTGTATCAACATACAATGCATTCGGCTTAAGGCATCTACGTGCCTCATTCGCGTCCCCTAACGATGTTCAACCTGATAGGAAAAATCTTGCAAAAACATCGCCCAACGTGATACTCTCAACGGAACTTCTTTCTTTTTCATCGTTAGAGTAAAAGCATTACAATCCGTAATTATTTTGAAAACTTTATCAATAAGATACACCCTCCATTTTTTTAAGGCTTGAATAATGGCAAGGACTTCCAACTCGTACGAGTGGTATTTAGCTTCTGCAGGAGTTGTTTTACGGCTGAAATATTGTACAGGATGTAGCATTTGATCGTCTGGGTCTTTTTGTAACAATATTGCGCCATAACCACAAGAACTAGCGTCAGTATGCACTTCCGTAACGGCGAGCGGATCATAAATTTTCAACACTGGTGGTTTTATTAATGCCAACTTCAGCTGCTGAAAAGCTGCTAATTGTTCATCTTCAAAAACAAACTTCGCTTGTTTGCGTAATAAGTCTGTAAGCGGCTTTGCTATTAAAGCGTAGTCTCTTACAAACTTCCGGAAATACGACGTTAGACCAATAAACCTCTGCATAGACTTCTGACTATTTGGTAACGGAAAATGTTCAATAGCTTTTATCTTTTCACATGAAGGCTGCACACTATTATTCTCTATTACATAACCCAAAAAGTCTATTTTTTTCTGTAGAAACTGACACTTGCTAAATTTAATTTTAATACCCTTCACTCTAGCAACTTCTAAGACACGTTTTAGTTTTTCTAAACCCTCATCTTCTGTTTTAGAAGGAATTACTATATCGTCGACATAGACTATAATTGTGCCATCCTGTATCAACTCACGAAAAACTGCTTGAACGAATCTTCCAAATACGGCGGGCGAATTAGAAATACCAAAAGGTGCATAAAGGAATTCGTATTGGCCTCGATGGGTGATAAATGCACTGTACTTTCGTGATGACGGTTCCAAGGGAACGTGGAAGAAACCATTTTTCAGATCGAGGGTTGTAAAAATATTAGCACCCTGCAATTTGTCTAAAACGTTCTCAATCAACGGCATCGGAAAACGATCCTTTACGATTTTTTCGTGTAACCTGCGATAATCGCAACACAGACGCTTTGAACCATCTTTTTTAGATGTCAACACAACTGGAGCTGCGTACTCGGAAAAACTTTCCTGAACGATACCCTGTTCCAACCACTCCTTTACCTGTTCATCTACTATCACCTGATCATTATTTGACATACGGCGTGGACCTTCGTGTATAGCAACATCATCAGTTACAACAATTTTCATTTTAATGGGCGACTCAGTGGACTTTATTGGCTCATAGCTTTCGACAATACATTCGATTTCATTTTGGACTTTTAAAGGAAGATGCGACAAATCTATCTTTGAAGACAGCTCAATGGCATCAACCATTCCACAGAGGATGCTCCATTCCTCTTGGACTGCCTTGTCATCTTTATAAACTTCTTCCGGTTTAGCTTCAACTTCTGTTTTTGGGGCACAAAATTTAATCCCGTTCTTAGTTAAAATAATGTCTAAGCTTTCAATAACATCGTTCCCTATTACTGGCAAGAAATCAGAATCTTTACGAGAAACAACATGAAAGGTCAAATTTAATTTCGTTTCATCTAACACAGCCGGCAATTTTATGCTGCCTTTACTTTTGATAATGGTTTTACCCATGCATCGGAAAGTTTTTATTTCATTGTTCATATCACCTCCGCCCAAGGCTTCGAAAACGTCCTCCCGCAATAAACTCAAATCAGATCCACTATCGATTAAAGAAAAAATAGGTCTCCCGTTTATTATTACTTCGCGACATGTTTTACTGTCCGAATTATGCACATTGACATCGTCAAATTCTTCTAAAACATTAACTTTACTACCTGACTTTTCTTTGCATTCGAAGGAACGGTGTCCTGTCTGGTTACAACGGAAACACTTAAAATCAACACTTGTACAATCTTTCGCCAAGTGAGAGCTAACTCCACACTTAAAGCATCTACGTTTTCCTGTGTCTGTCTTCTTAAGCGACTCGTCAACATTTTTTGATGTGGAAGGTTCGTTTTGGCTTTTTATTGTCTTAATTTGACCCCTTATTTTTTCATAAATTGGTATACGTCGTTTTAAATCTTTGATAGTGCACGCCTCGTACAAAGTTGCTTTATTAGCTCGAGTGTCGAATATTCCTTCAACAAAATATGAAATCAAACTTTCGTCATCTAGATCAATCGGTCGACTAATATCCTGTAATACATACAAATATTCACGCAAAGTTTCATTTTGCCTGTGCTTCCTATTTCGTAACATCTGATGGATCTTAGCAGAAGAAAATTTTTGACCAAACTCATCAATCAGTATTTTTTTTAGTGATCGCCAATCATGAATATTCTTTTCACTTTTTACAAACATTCGCGCAGCACCCTGAAGGAGTTGCTTTGCGTATACGAACTTTTGAGTGTTATTCCATCTTAAAATTACAGCTTGATCTTCGAATTCACTAAGCCACTGATTGATATCGCTTGTGTCATTCCCTGAAAATGAGGTCATACTCTCCTGAACATCTTTAAGGGTAAAGAAACTTCTAGTCTGACCTTCATCCATAACTGTATCACCAGACCCAGAAGGTTCTGTACCCTCTTCTTCTTCATGACCATCTTCTTCTATCCCTTCAGTTTCTTCTTCTGTAAGTCCATAATGAACTAAAAGTCTATTTTGCAACTCACTCTTCCTACCCGATGCGGACAATTTTTCTGCGCTTAGCTTTTCTCTAAGCTCTTCTACTTTCAATCCTAATATCTGTTGTGCATCCATCTCACAATTGTAATGTAAAAGTAAATTGACAAAAATGTAATAAAATTTATAAAAGTTTGAATATAAACTTATAAAATAACTTATATAAATGCTAGTGTGAATACTTTTTCTCTAAACTGTTTTTTTTTTATTATGTTTGTTTGCTTTTTTACTTCTTTAACTACTTTACTTTCTTAACTACTTTACTTCTTCAACTTCTTAGATTTTTGCTTCCGTCGCTTCTTAGATTTTTGCTTCTTTCACTTCTTAGATTTTTGCTTCTTTCACTTCTTAGATTTTTGCTTCTTTCACTTCTTTAATATTTTCCTCTTTAGCTTCTTGAATATTTTACTTCTTAACTTCAGCACATGCAGCTCTCGCAAATGTCTCTCTTTGAATTCACGATGTCGTTTTTCAAATTTTGTCGCCGCTACATTTTCGATTTTTAAAATTTTTCAGCTACTTTTCTCTATTCGCTAGGTCAGCGTCGCTTAACGACTATTATTTGAAATGCTACGCAATGCTGTACTTCACGATTTGTTGTTTTGTAGCTGTGTATACTGATGCTTATTTCTGCCAAATTTCAAAATCATTCCGTCTTTAAGTCTGCACTTTTTCTTCTAATTTTTAAATTAATTTAAATTTTTACTTTTCAAAATTTTTCATATTTTCTGACATAGTCTTATTCATTTGTTACTTTCTCTTTTGTTAGTTTATTCACTATTCAAAGTTTGGATTTTACGAGCATCATCCCGGTTGAGCCCCCAAGTTGTGGGATTGAATAAATATTAATTGTTGCTCGTTGAATAGTATTATTTTATTTAGTTTAAATTACAGTAAGAGATGAACAAATACATTTTTAAGATGTACAAATATAAAAGGAAAATGAACGACTGCCCGCTATGGCTGCACAACAATGACTACTCTCTCTATCAAACTTGTCGCAGCTTCGAGTAAGAAAGTGCAAGGGTTGCCGTGTGGACATTTTCGGATCCTACATATAATTAATTATATAATTATTCTACCTAACCAGTAACTACAATATAAGCAATTTGGAACTAATTATGTACAGTATTGTCATGACCATCATCGTCGAATGTAATGCTGGCCATACATACATATATTGTATGTGTTGCAATATTGAGTGTCCTCTAATATCTTATAGTTCTGTGAACAACTCAACGCATATGTCCATCATCTTCATATACCACCTCCTTTAGCTGGTAACGTGTGCCCCCACGAAAACATCTTGTTTTTATGGGAAAACATTTTAATTCGTCAATAACATCATAAATTATTACATTCATACATTTTCACTATCATAGGCATGTCAATATACATAACTTTTTAACTCTTCAATAACATTATGAATTGTTACAATTGTACATTCCGCTGTCATAGGCATGTCAACATGCATAGCATTAGTATTAGCAAAGACAATATAGATTTTCATGTTTTAAGGACAGTGCTCGTTGATATACATCCCTTATATTAGAGGGCGGTTTGATGCATCTCAACTTTATTGTTTCCCTTTCACATGTCTTACGCTAAAAAATTTTTTCCACTTACTGAGAGATTTTAAAGGATTTTCATATTTTCATCTGCTGGAAGGATTTTCATATTTTCATCTACTAGAAGGGCCTGTCATGGTTCTCACTTACTCACATATCATTCTCGTCATGTTCATAATGATATTTACACATCTCAGGGCGTCATGTAGGGCAAGATATTTATAATGCCATATGATATGAGTGGACATGGGCTACATTATTATGAGACGCCACATTCATATAATTTCCTTTCCCTTGGTGCAATCAATGACTAACAAACGTTCATGCGGAGAAACACTTGTAGCAAATTACATAACTCAAATCATTTTACCTGTGATTACGTCACTGTGTATTCTTCGATTTTCATACATTTAAGCAATCAGTGAAATAACGACATTACAATTAGCAATGCTATCGCGTTTTTTCACTCATTTTTGTTATAATTGAAAATTATCGTTTAAAGTTTACGGAAGTCTGTAATTAAATGAATTAATTTAAGAAGTGTACTTTGAATGCATTCTAATAAAGTTTTTAAAAATTTTTTTTAGGAAAACTTAAAAAAGTTTAAAAGTTGTTTTTGAGGTTGTAGGATCTGTAACGGAAATTTTATGGGTCTTCAATGGAATGCATTGGGGAGTGGTGTTAAAATGTTTTGGAGTGCGTGTGATCCAGCATCATAACGGAATCCGTGATAAAAGTCTCAATTAAGTCTATCGCGGATACTCTCACATTGTGCTAATCAGATGCATTTCTGTAATGCATCCTCTAACAAAATCATTTGATGTAATCCTTTGTATGGAAATATTGGTGTTTTGTGATGTGACAAGTTATGTTAAATCTACGGCCGCATCCTTTTGCGGTTCTTGTGTTCATATCAGTGAACAAGTCGCGTTGGATATAAAAACCATCTTTCCCAAACTAATTATAATATCCAAGTGAATGATTTCTAAGGTGTACACAGGGTTTTCGGAATGGTTAAATGATGATGTATACCTTAACCGAAGTGTGAACCTCATACAGCACATGATTAGTATTTTTTAACCGATGATAATTATTAAAGTTGTCACAAAAATGAACGACATTCAAGACTGCAGCCACTCTGGTGGAATGTCAGCCCAGCTCATGAACTATCGATTCTTTCACCAACAGCCAGTAGTTACAACATGCAAAAACCTTTTCTACCGTGGCCCTGTAATACACTAACCTGTTACAGCTGCCTTTTGCAACAGCACCACACAGCCAACTCACGAACCACCTACAGGCTTCACTACTGTGAGTATTTTGATTTATGAATTATGTTTTCACACACTTAACAACTATTGTGTTAAATCTTTTCACGAGTTTTACAACCTTTTGAAACTGGGTACATTCTATACATACAGTGGTACACATTCGTTTAAACGCACTTGCATTTTTGAGCTAAACCTTGTTAAAAAAATAAAAGCGGGCAACTTGAATTGGATTTTTTGAATAATTTTCAAGGTTTCTTCTTAAGTTACTAGAATCAATGAGAAAAAACTTAACAAATATGTAGACATTTAATTTTTAACAAAATTGTTTCTAAAAACTCAAATCTCATATGGAGCATTCGTTTAAACGCACTACCAAAAAAAGTGAATAACTTAAAATTAATATTTTGTAGACTTCCCATTTTTTTGAATTACTTCATAAATTCTATTTGGCAGTGAATTCACCAAATTTGTAAGCAGTTGTGGTTCAATTTCAGCCCAAACTTCTTTTATTTTTAGCTTAAGGTCCATAACGGTAAGGAAATTTCGATTTTGTGGTTTTTCTTTGTAAATCTTACGAACTATGATGCCCCATAGATTCTCTATTGGATTCAGGTCGGGACTGCAAGCTGGTCATTCCAAAAGTGGGATCCTGTGCTGCCTAAACCACTCTTTAGATGCATTAGATACATGTATCGATGAATTGTCCTGCTGAAAAATGCCAATCATCGTCCATTTTTTCCTCCATAAATCTATAAGCACGTCTTCCAACATTTCAGTGTACATGATGGAACTCATTTTTGGTGGAATAAAACAAAGCTTTGATTTTCCTTCCGCAGAGAACGCAGCCCAAACCATGACACTTCCGCCACCGAAATTTCTCTTGGACATATGAACATTTTGGTCGAGTAGATCATGCCAATAGCAACTCATGGAATCAGGACCATCCAGATTGAACTTCTTCTCATCAGAAAATATAATTTTATTCCATTCCGTTGTCCAATGCATGTATTTACGAGCGAATTCTAGTCGAGCGCTTATGTGATGTGGTCGAAGTGATGGCTTGCATTGCGGCTTCTTCCATTTTATGTAAGACGTTGACCTCAGGATCCGCGAAATATGGTTTTTCGTTACAGGAAAGTCATGTTTCCTTTGTATTTGAGTGGCGTTTAGTTTATTTTTTGTTGCTTCAATTTTTATGGTACCTATTTGCCTCTTCGTCAATTTTCGGTTGCTTTTGTGGGCTTCTTGACTCCATAGTTTTTTCCTTTTTGAAAAAAATTGCGAACAACAACCTCAGATCTATTAATTAGACGCCCGATTTTCCGATTAGAATAAACACTTTCGTGATATGATGCAATAAAAATTTTTTCTGCGCCAGCCAAATATTTTGCCTTAGGCATTTTGTTGATGCTCTAATACAACAAAATAAATTTTATTAAAGGCGCTACTTTACTTTTACTACATTGTTTACTTACCAATTCACTTCGCGAAATGCACAAAAATATTTTTAACAATTTTATTTTTTGGTATATCTCCAAAGAAACTTGCTGCGTTTAAACGAATGCGTCGATAATTTTAGCTCAATTTTCAGAAAATGGTTTCTATCTTAACAGGAAAAAGCAACAACAAAAAATAGTTTAACCGTTATAAGACCAGTTAACTTGGAGATGTGTTTAGTATTACAAAAGTTGCCAAATAGGAAATATTTCGATAGTAAAACAAAAAAAATCTTGAAATACTGAAGTGCGTTTAAACGAATGTGTACCACTGTAGTATATTTCGTAGTTAACTCGGTGTGATTTTCTTGCACAAAATTTGATGATTTTTTTACAGTTATCTCAATACTTGGGGGTTTTTTCAAGACACGGTATTTTCCACAGCTATCCCAATATTAGATTTTCAAACATGACATTCTTTACAACTTGTTTCAAGACACGGTATTTTCCACAGTTATCCCAATATTAGATTTTCAAACATGACATTCTTTACAACTATTTTTAGACTTTATCACTATTATTTTTTGATTCTGTCACGCTAGCCTGTACGACTATCTTATTGAGATTTATAATGGAACCACTCAGTATTCTTTACAGTTGACTCAATAGGATTTTTAGTTAAAACCACTCAATATTCTTTACAGTTGACTCAATAGGATTTTATTTAAAACCACCTAACAGCATTTTGATTCACTAATGTTCATGTTTTTTGCCACGGAGCAATGCTGACAGAAGCCGCACACTTGGATTTTACTTTTAATTTCGTTTAAATTATTCAAATTTTATAAAATGGCTCCCTACAACAAATATTTTAAGGAAAGTTAACCAATATTCCAAATATCATTTTCAATATTTCTGCCTTCAATCCATATTAAGTGACATAAGCCTCTTCACAATTATTGTTTTGAGTGAGATGGGTGGACGACACAGATGAGTGAGTGGTGCGGCTGATATATTTGAGCTGACAATGTTGAATACACTCAATAAAGGAGAACATATGACACCAATTTGTTCTTTCACACACAGCATACCTTGCAAATTTCACATAGCCATACATACATATACAAAATAGAGACAACATATTTATTTTTGCTTTCTTCACCGATGTCTTGCTTTTCTAATTGACAACACAAATCCACACACACACACACATACTGACATCCAAATAGCAACATTTTGGGTATACTTGTTCTTTTCAATTGCAGCTGTATTGAATGTCTTTGCACACCAATACCAACACATATGCATCAATCCTTAATGACCCTCTACGAAAGGTTCTTAACAGTTCAAATGTTTTCTGACACCTCGCTCCTTTCACTGTCTTTATCTATCTTATATATTAAAATGTACACTCATTAACAGCTAAAATAAAACAAAACATTAACAAAATAATTTTTTGGATAGACTCCATGTTATTATGCTATTTTGCTTTTAGGCATACTCATTTTTAGATTGGTATAACCCTTTCTGAATTGTGTTACTTGCTTTTGCACACCAATACATGTGTAAACGACACCTTCCTGAGTTTCTTGCCGACCCTCTACAAGCCAACATGTTTGTCCATTACCAGCTGTATACACATGTACATGTAGGGGAGAAGTGGGGGTTGTGGGCATAGTTTTGTTTTCGGCTTATAATTACCGACCTAGTGCATATTATTTGGACATATGGGCATCTGTGTAAAGCTAGACACCTAAGCTAACTAATTATAAAGAAACATACCCGATTCCGTCATGCAAAAAAATTTTACATGGACTTTCGTAAAATCGTCATTTTCAGCTAAAATTTTTTTTAGGGAGGGGTTGTGGGCACCCTAAGAAAAAATGCTAAAAATGGAAAAATATGAAAAAAAAAACCACAACTAATATGAACAAAATGACAGTTTATTAATCTCAAAGCCTGCATAGGATTTATTCATCGTCGGAAATACAATTTTGACATGTATAATAGCTTGCCCGCATGCCCGCACATTTCAAATGAAAAGCTCGATCGCAGATGTTAGAATTGATGGAGTTGGCTGCGGTCAATTGGCGTGGCAAAAATTTCAAACAAAACAAAATTCTATGGAACTAAAGTTTAAAAAACAATATCAATCATAGTAGGCTACGTTCATCGTTCATATTTTTTGGTGGAATTTTTTGTGATTTCGTGGAAAAAAACGAATGCCCACAACCCACCCAATTTTTGTGCCCACAACCAACTTTAGCAGACATTTTAAAAAGTAATGAAAAAATGTTTATGCATAAATTTTATGGTTCAAATCGATATTGTTCTATTCAGCATAATACTTCGACTAAATAAAAATACATTACACTTACCTTTCCAATCGATCCACTTTGATTGATACACTATTGAAAATGTTTGAAAAAAACTTCACCACATTTTCAAAGCCCAAAAAAAACCAATTCGTTCATTTCCAAAAGCAAACGCGTCCGTTTACTTTGATATTTGGCATGAATCATACATAGGGTAATTACCCTTCCGAATGACATTACCAACGAAACTCAATCTTCATTTTGTGAAAAGATACGTAGGGGTGCCCACAACCGACCCGGTGCCCACAACCCCCACTTCTCCCCTACGTATTGACAGGCAAAGTGGAGCATTAGGTGGAATAAAACATTAAGACATACTCATCTTTCGATTGCTATAATTTTTAGGCATATTCATATTTTGGAATGCTATAATCATTCTCAATTGATTTTTTAGACACCAATACATAACTTTTTTGCACATCAATACATGTGTGTACATCGTTCTTTAGATTGATGTGCTACCTTTTGTATGTACTGATACACATCCGTGTGCATCAGCCTCTTACCTACGAATTAATATGGACTATTGTGAATGTTTGTGTTTTTGGCGCAATTAATTTTGTAGAGGCTTTTTTATGGAAGCTTTATTGGTGTGACATCCGCATACACCAACTAAATGTGAGGGCTTATGCATGCACCTGTTACTGTGATTGGAGTGAGACGGATAGTCACATTATATTATGCAACACAACATATACCCATTAGGAATAACATAAATTCTATGATGTGTATTATGATAAGGATTTATTTATGGAGAGTCTTTATATGAAAAACTTTATTCTAACAAAAACATTGTCACATTCTTAGGATGGTCATATTGTTAGGAAGATTACATACCTGGCCACATTCAACAAGCACAGTTTTGCGCAAAGGTTTTCGGAACAGACTTTCTATTTTTGTTCGTTGTGGGACTGTTTTATTGTGATGCTCTCCTTGTAAGATTTTTTTACATGGTGTAAGATTTTCTTACCGCGGTTGCTGAAATGAAAGCAAAGAGGATTTATCAGATAAGTGATGAGAACATTCTTCATATCTTTAATCTCTGATCTTTTAATGATCATCTTGATCATTACACCTCCATAGCATCTGAATATTAACACATACCTGGTCGTCTCCAGGAAACGCAGTTTGCTGGTATATTAGGATATGGCATCATTTTTTTGGTGATTTTCAGGAAACGCAGGTTGCTGGTATATTTGAATATGGTATCCCTTTTTCTCCTCTCGTTCTGGACCATTTGTTAGCTGTTATATAGGTTATGAAGTAGTTCTAATACAATTAAAGGAAAGAAAACATAGCGATTATTTACAATTGGAGAAGGAAATGTAGCAATATGTTTATACTATGTAAACACATATGTATTATTCCTACAATTCCAATTCAATTTTTAATCTTTTAGCTTTGTACTCACATTTAAACACGTTACACCTTCTGAAGGTTCGGATGCTGATCCAAGTTGAACGCATTTCATAGAGAAGCTGTTTGTTGTTGCGTAGCTGGCATTTCTACTATGATCTATGTTAGGAGCATTTCCTCAAGGAAACTCTTTCATCACTGCGCATTTATGCTTTGTTGTTGCGTAGCTGACATTTCCATTTCTGATCTGTGGTAAGAGTGTTTCCTCAGAGAAACTGTTTCGTCACTGCACATTTACGTTTGTTTCTGCATTTTCCTGGAAACATTTTCTCCTTAACATAAACCAGTTCCTCTTAAGACATAGACTTTTCACTCCACAATGACCAGTTAGCTTATGCGTTTCTGCAGCGATAAGATGAACAGAGACTTCCTGTTACCCACATAGTTGATAAAATGGGATTTTTAATTTTTTCAAAAACACAAATTATAGTTTTTAGGTACACCTTATTTATGTGTGCCCACCATGGTGTTATGACTCTCCCGAGTCAAGCTTATTTCTGGTGGACACATACCTGAGTGCAGGAGAAGGCTGTGAGTCTGCCCCAGCGAAATATTTATTTATTTAAACTTTATTTACTGAGCTCATAAGCCCTCATAAATTGAGAAATTATAAATGAAAGTACTTAAAATAATTCCGCACCAACGGCTGATCTCAACTGGTTGGTAGATGCCTGAAAGCAGCAGTGATTTAAAATCAGCGCTAACGGCTGACCTCATCTGGTCGGCTAGATGCCTGAAAGCAGCAGTGATTTAAAATCTGCTCTAACGGCCGGCCACACTTGGTCAGGTAGATGCCTGAAAGCAGCAGTGATTTAAAAATTTCCGCGCTAACGGCTGACCTCATCTGGTCGGGTAGATGCCTGAAAGCAGCAGTGATTTAAAAACTTCCGCGCTAACGGCTGACCACATCTGATATGTAGATGCCTTATCCAGGCAGGTAGAAGCCTACAAGCAGCAGTGTAGATGTAGGATGCGAAAACAGCATTACACCGACAGCAGCAGGCGGTATTTGTTGCAAGTGCGTTCATTTATCCATATTCCATAAGCGTCTACATCAAATAAAACAAATTAAATATTAACTATTTCAAGAAAACGTAAAATGCTTTTTTTGGTTATGTTTTGAGATTGATTAAAGTCAATAATGGCGTAAACACTGTTGAAATCAGTGCATGCACTCCGGAAGGGTTCATGTAGCAAGTAATTCGATCTGCATGTTTTTAAATTCAGCAGTACAAATCGTCTCATGGGACGTTGAGGCACGTTTATATATAAGTTACTCAACAGATGCTCGCTAATAACACTACCATTAATAAGCCTATTGATAAACATAGTATTTAGCATTACTCTACGATTTCTGAGAGATTATAAGCTTATAAGTTTTAACCTTTGTTCATATGGTGGTAAATGAACTGTTGGATCCCAAGCGAAACTACGGAGGCAAAAAAGCAGGAATTGTTTTTGTACTGACTCAATGGCATCTATGTAGCATTGATATCGAGGGCACCAAACCACTGACGCATATTCCAAAATAGGTCTCACTAAAGACGAAAATAAAGTTTTAGTGATATAAGGATCGCGAAACTCCTTGGACCAGCGTTTTATAAAGCCAAGGACGCTGTTAGCCTTATTAATCATTCGGTCAATATGAATATTGAACTTAAGCTTTGTATCCATTGTTACGCCTAAGTCCTCAAAAGAGTTTAGAGTTTCAAGGGTATGGTCATCAATCTTACACAGGGTGCTCCATCTTTTATGTCGGCATGTAAACATTGAATAACTTTGAGAAAAAACAACCGATTTCTATAAGTGATGTATTTTTATTCAGTTTGGTTCTTTACAGCGCTTCATTTTTGAACATATGGTTTTTTGACCGAAATTCGTGATTTTTTGGTCAAGTTTTTATTTAGAAAAGCTTTAATAGCTGCAAAAAAAAGCTCCATGTTTAACAATCAGAGACACAAAACAAAATAATTTAAAATTGAGTTAGGATATTTAAATTTCTATATTAACAAGTAGTTGGCGAACCTTAATAAATAGGACTTCATATTATATAAATAGTAACAATAATAATTATACTAATAATAACAGACGTTTAAGTTTTTAAAAATTCTTTTCCAAATGGGCTGAACCTGCAACCAAAACTCTTTCGACTGATGAAGTTTTTTAGGAAAAACTCATTCAAGCTTAAATAAAGAATTTGTAAGCACGTTTCCTTCGTTGTAAACGTGAGAAGCTAGGTCCTCCGAAATTCGTATTTAACTTGATTGAAAGTACTCGTTGTCTCTTGAATATTATTTAATTAATTATTTCTGTGAAATATGTGTACAATATCATCATCCTCATCATCGTTGAAACTTATAGCGCATTTCTGGTAAGGTATCTTCAGCTCCATTATTTCGAAAAATACTTTCACAGGGTAAAATCTTTAAAATATAGGAATTAAAGGTAGAAAGCTTATCATATATTTCAAGATATTCTTAAAGAATTCAACATAATGGCTATCTATACCTTGAACGAATTGCCAGTTGATGCTGTAATCTCATTTTCATCCAAGCTGCATTGTGATAAAAGGTTTTATTTGTAGATTCATTTCTTAAGACCTTATGGAACAACGCTCATCTTTTCAGTATAAAATCTAATGCAAACCTTTATAAAAAAATAACTATATATGTTTGTAGGTAATAATTTATTTAAAAAAATATAAAATCTGAAGCAAACCGTTTGATAGTCTCAATCACGCTATAACTCCCAAATAGTTTTTCTAAGTCTCTAAAATATCACAATCTAAAACTTTAAAAACTTTAGAACCTGCATAAAAGACATATAAACTCGTGTGTATTCAAATTAATATCAAAGTCATAATATTTTAAAATGCTACGTTCGTCAACCTTTCTTTTGCACTTACAACATTCTGTCATATTTTTACTTTTATTTGTTTCGCAATGAAAACAAGTCGGTTGGTCGTTTGATATGTAATCTATTAATATAGCCTTAATTTCTTTTCTATAGTCCATAGGATTCTTTAAATTAATTAATGGTATATTCTTTAAAATGGCTTCTGCAAATTGACACACATGTACCCCACAATTGTAGGAGTCTTTCTGAAAGTCGTGACCTATTTCATTGATTTTCCAGTCTTCATTGCTCGGAATAGCAAGAAGTTTCAAAATTTGAAAAAATCTTTTAAATAAATTAATGCCTGTTCTTTCCCCTCTACCTAAAGGATCTATATATGAAAATGATTTTTTTTCAAAATTAATTATAGCTAGGGTATAATGGCTATTTTGTATAATAGGAACTAGAATAATGTTTTTATTGTCAATCTGAATTATTGATCTCAAATCAATCCTAGAGATGTCCTCATAAAAAAAGAGTCTCACCTTGACTACACGACGTCACAAAAACATCACTTCTATTCATTTTACTTATTAAAATATGTATAAATATTTCAATAACATAATAAACTCTACTAAGTCTAAGGTTCCACATCTCATGACAGTATCTGAATGTATATTATTAAATATATAACTGTAGTCAGCGATGTGGAACGTTATGTTCCTTAAATTTCTGGGTAGTTTTTTTAAACTATAATAATCTAATTTATTTTGCATGAAAAAGTCAGTTCCTTGTTTTTTGAAAAATTTTTCGGATTGTACCTAAACTAAGTTTATTTTATTTTTGTCTTTTGTTGGAACTCTTTCTCACTTGTCCTCTAATAAATCAGGTACCTCAGAGTTATCTGTTTTATAGTCAAGTCTTGTTTTTATGTTTAAATCTTCTTTTGATGAATTATTAAAATATAATCCCTCAAGCTCACAAAGCTTCGCTTGTAAATACCTAGCGGACATATTCTGTCGGACGGAGATTTTTTTTTCCTTCCAGCAAGAAAACTTTTTCTTTAGCGAAGTATCCTTCAACCTGTCCATTGGATATTCTTGAATGTCAGTCGTTTCAACATGAAAATCCATTATATTTGTCCAAAGGGGAGCATAAAGACAGTATTTATTTAAAATATGTTCTGCAAAAGATTGCTCAAGGTACTCATTAGTAAAGTCTTGGCACATGGCTTGTTCTTTGATCTTATTGAAAATACTAAAGCATTTTAAGTAAAATGGGCTACTATTATATATTCTATCTGTCGGTAAAGTAACATATTTTTTCTGTGAAATGTCTAGTTCCACGAGTTCCTCATTTTCACCTAAGCTATTAAATTTTTTTAAAATTTCAAAGGCTTTACACACCTCCCCACTTCTAGATGGAGATAGAAGGATAGTGCAGATGGATTGAAACAATACGAAAAAATTTTTCATAAAGCTTATGTTTATGGCTAAACCGATATACCTTTTCAAAAAACTTTTAAGACCGTCATTTTTGTTGTGTAACCCGTTAATATCCTTTAAAACAATTTTTAGGTAATGACTACAGCAAACAAAACAAAATTGACTCTTGTCTTATTACTTTTATGAAGACTCAAGCAAAATTTGTAGCATGCTCCTAAATATTGCTTTAAGGAATGAATTCCGAAATTTTTATTGAAAACCCTAATACATGCATTCATGCTTGCTAAGCTCCAGTCAAGGCATTTTCGTCTAGCTATTGGCCAAGTTATATTATTTGCTATGCAGAAAACTTTAAGGCTAAGCAAAAACCGTTCTATATCTT
The DNA here is from genome assembly GCA_949775025.1 of Tricholauxania praeusta. Classification (NCBI taxonomy): domain Eukaryota; kingdom Metazoa; phylum Arthropoda; class Insecta; order Diptera; family Lauxaniidae; genus Tricholauxania; species Tricholauxania praeusta. Next base: position 68,757,190 of record OX459028.1, read on the forward strand.
CTGAATAATGGGTGCAAATAAGAGCCTCAGCTACTGGCAGAAGTATTCCTGACTTTTCTGCTTCTTCTTTTATATGTAACACTAAACTATATAAATAAACTCTTTTAGAATCTCTTTCTGTCTTTTCCACTATTCCCCCTGTTGCGTCCATAAAAATTGTGTTCCTACTTTTCTTAAGAAGAAGCTTCGACTTTTTTTGTATAGTATTTAGTACATCTTTTGTCCATAGATAAACTTCCTGTGGTTCACTAACTTTCTGTATAAAAGAGGTTTGACGGTTTGCTTCAGACTTAATTTTTCTAGCAACTTCGAGTGTGGTAACGCCTTGTTTGTTGCCTAGTTTTCGCAATTCTTTATTTTGCTGACGTAGCTTTTTGTCTCGCCAGTTTGAAGGGTATTGGCCCAAAATTTCGCTTTTTGCAACTTTACGTTGAACTGCTCTTAACTGTTGCACTTCTTTAATGTTTGATGGGTGCTGTATTTTTATTTTGTCCGAGAAAATTACCACCTCAGTACCATTGTTTGTACAGTGAAGAACAAACTTTAATTTTTTACAACCGAAATTTTGATATATGCACTTGGCGTAAAACCGCATGCAAGTTTTTTTGGTATTTTTACCGAAGCTGGTGAAATTTATTGGGCATATGTTGTTTATCCCTTTGTATTTTTCTCTAATCACATCCTCAATACCTTTTGGAAAATGTTGAGGGTGATTAATTAAGCCTTGTTCTTCTTTTGTCAACTTGAAGTTTCCATCTTGGTGGCAATAAACTATGTTGTGTTTCAGAACTGCTTGAGCTTTTTCTATTTTTAGAAGTTTACAAATTTGGTTAGGTTTCGTAACTTTTGTATTTCTGCGTAATTTTTTAAATTGCTCAACACTTATTGCTTTCGAAGTTATATCGATTGCATTTTAACTATTATCAGCTATGGATTTCGACTTTTCTAATTTTATGCTAGTTTTTGTAGAGCAAAAGGGAACATTTTCTTTAAAAAGACTGTGTGAAATAAAGGAAATGTCGTCAATGCTTTTGGTGCTTACAATACTCCCGATTGGCAAAATTTCGTTGTACTCAGTTGAAAAGATATCAAGCGCAGATGTTTCAAATAAGTCTAAGTTTATGTTGTCAGTATTGATGGACGAAGTCAAATTTTCAGTCAAGTTGAGGGTTTGGTTATTCCATATTGCAGATTGAAAAACTTCTGTTACTGAATTCAAAAATTCGTCCTCTTTTACTTCTAAGCACCATGCTCTAAATATATCAAACTCTTTTGCAAATTTGCACCGTCTCTCTATCTGAAATTGAAAACACGAAGAAATTAACTTTTTACAAAAAAAAATAAAACAAACGCGGTTATTCAAAGATCAACGAGAAATTATAAGGAATTTTTAAAATTCTATATTGAGCCTATAAAAAAACTACAGATACCTAACCGCAATAACAGACAAGACAATTTATTAATTTATTATGCTAACTAGGATATACACCCACATATGCGCTGGAAGGGGTTAAACGTATTAAATTCGAACTACCTGAAAATGCACTCAAAGACAGGTAGACCCGAATTTTTCTTCATTCATTGAAACTTTATTACTTTAAGACATACCCGTTAACAGAAAAAAAAAGGAAAACTGCGTTACATATAATACTTACTTAAACGTTGCTTCAATTACATGATTATTGCACGTGTGCAGAATATCGACTGGTCAGTGTGTGGGTTTTCACCAAAAAATTTCACCAATTCTGACATAAAATTTTATATGCTAAAAATTCAGAAGCGGCACTAATATGATATGTCGTCTTAAACGTAATTCTGTGTTTTATGGAACCCAATTATTGCGGTTGAAGCACAGTCAAAAAATAATGGTTTTAGGTTTTCACCAAAAAAATCACAATTTTTGACATAGAACTTTATATGCTCAAATTCAGAAGCGGCAATAAAGTGATATGTTGTCTTAAAGGTGATTTCGTGTTCTGTAGAACCCACTTAGTGCGGTTGGAGCACAGTCAAAAAATAATTGGAATGTCTGATCGCTCTGCATGCCTTATACACTGCTAAGAGACCAGATATCCTAATGACCAGGTAATCGTTTTTTCGCTGTAGCACATTTGCATTCACATTTTATGAGCTTGTCTTCACATTTTTCGTATTTTTTTCGGGAAATCCATTAGGGATCCTTGGATTTTTTCCAAAGAATCCATTATGGACTTTTCAGATTTTTTCTAATGTTTGATAGTATCCGTTGGAACAATCCATTATGGACTTTTCAGATTTTTCCTAATGTTTGATAGTATCCGTTGGAACAATCCCAGAACCAACCATCTAATGTATTTATGTTGCTGGGGGTTTTTTGTAAGGTCTACTCTTGTTCTTGTTCAACCATGTCCAATCCCCAGACATAAATTGTTGTTTTCAATTTCTAAACATTGAACCTTCTTTATAATGAATTTTAAACCCTTAAAAATGCTGGACCTTTTATAAAATGAATTTTAAACCCTTGGAAATTGCGGTGAGATCATGACGTCACATCACTGTCGTAACGTTGCGGTGCAACATTGTTAACATAACACTATTGTATTATTAATTGCTGTTTTCAACTCTTAAATGTCGAACCTTTATAAAATGAATCTTAAACCTTTAATATTTGCGGTAAATCATGACGTAACATCACTGTCGTAGCATTACAGTAGAGCATCGCTAACGTAACATTGTTATATTGTTAATTTACTCTCATGGTATATCGAGTTTTTGCCGGCGGACCCCATCAACACTATGTTTGCAGCATTTTATTTCTTAATGCCTTTTTAACCCTGCTTTGTATGTGAATTGAGTTATTATTCGCAAACAACGCATGTTTACTTAAGTTTAGCCTTGGCTTGTGTGTGAATTGAGTTATTATTCACAGACTATGAGGGCATACTTATTCATGTTTAAACTCATTGCGGATGTTGATCCTGATTGGTTGCGCGAATGCACATTTTTCTCCCACAACACAAGTTACTGTGCTGGGAACGAGTGATTTTTTGACAATGTGGGAGATCTGGCATGAGGGCGTTTTTTCACCATCTTTGTTGACTGAGTGAGCCGATGGATCGGAAATTGCCCCTGAACGGTTTTTGCGACCACGCATGGAGTAAGATTGTGATTGGTATGCTCCAATCTAATATGTTAACATCTTTGCGATGCTTGTTTTGACTTTATATGGGGTAGTTGATTAATGCGCATTCTGTGCCTGTCCTCATGAACATATACAGGACTAGATTGTAATTGGACCTCCCCAATTTAATATGTAAATTTTGATATTTTGATGACTACAGTGCGGAAGATGTGTGTTGTGATCTTTCTGAACTCATTATCTTGTCAGATTTTTTCCATCATTTTATAATGATTTTTGAACTCATTAACATGTCAAATTTTCCATCATTAGAAAATGTGTTTACATATCATTATGCTCTCCCGAAACCCAGGTCTTTGAAATTCACAGAGAGTGTGCTCAAGTGTAATCTGTCTCGTGTTTTTATATCATTTTCATGGTCATTTTCGTTCATTGTCATGCATTTTCGAAGAGTGGTGTGGTTTCTAGGGTGATTATTTTTCCCCCTGGCTGAAGACCTGTGCCATGAATAGGGACTGTCAGGTTTTTTCGCTTGGTCCTACATGCGTATCAGTCTTATTATGATATGCATTTCTGATCGAGCGTAGTTACGCTGTCATATTATTCATCATCACTTTATGCAATTTATTGTGTATTCTAAGTATCTTTCAAAACTTAACCTCCCGTTTAAGTCCTAGATGTGCATAGTTTATAACACACATTGCGTCCCATAGGTAGGGAATTACATCGCATAGGTACAAAAAATTTACTATATATTATATTCAACCAATTGACCCCTATGCGACCCAAACTCCTCTTAATCACCCAACTACACTATTTTAATCATTTACAAAGTTAAATCCAACTTTATTTTTGGATGCCTTCAAGTAATAAATCCATAACAATACAAAATTACTATTCAGCTTAATGTTGACCATTATTAGCTCTTAGCTTAGGCAGGTACGAAACCCCATGCACAGGGGCTTAAGATATTATTACACCCTGGAATTTTAAGTGATGAATGTGAGTTTTTTGGGAATATCGAAATTTTAAGACATATAAATTTAATACATATATTTTTTTGTTGGATTTAAGAGATTTTAAGAAATTTTAAAAATTTTCAAAAAATTTTTCTGAACCTTACATATCTCACTTTCCAGAGTGTAATAAAAACCGGAAGACAACTCACCCTAGTTGCCTACCACACCATATACCTTATTTATATGGGTACCCTATATAAGATCTATACTAACACCACTGGTTCATAATCCCATAATAATGGGACCAGTGACATCAAAGTATAGAACTGACAGGCATTGCCATTGCCATCTCCTAACTTTGTTTACCATTCAAAACTTTATTATCACTTCCAAATTATCATTATCATGGTTGATTGTTATCATGATATAAAAAATAACGGTATGTATTAATATTGTTGCTCATCACTATGGAAACAGACCATACCATACTTGACACAAAGGTACTTTTGGCAATTGTAATGACATTCAACTGCTGTGATGTTCCTATACATATATATCCCTTGATAGCCTTCACAGCCCTCATTCAACAGTTGAATTACATAAGATATTTATTGGGTCCTACTATTCCGGACCCCTAAGTCTGTTTTCACCCTTATATCCATTATGTTATGTAGTTATATTACAACCACTCTTATCACATATATTACACATGAATACTCCTATACGTACCATATCATATGTTGTTAACATTTATAGCGTATTTAAAAACATACAACATTAACACACACATTATCTTTTTTGACCCGTAGAGTATATCATCCCATCTCTAGAAATATGGCAACATGTGTTACTTATTTTCTCCTGGTATTATGACTTTTAGGGGATTTTTTGAACCTTATGCTGTAGTACCCATTATGCCTTCCATTGAGTTATCACATCCAGATATTCGTACATCTCAAATTTTATTGGAATGAAATACCATATTACAATCGGAATTATAAGTATTTAAATTAAATCTATTCTTATAGTTTAATTTAATATATCCAGATTACATCTATATATTAGATCTAATTGCATCGGCACTATTGCATATATAGTTCTTCCAATTTCAACGATACATTCTTTTGATCATTTCTTAACTTAAATATGGATATTACAAAGTCTTTGATACACATATTCTGAAATCCCGCATACATTGGACTCAACACACATAAAATTCACTAGTTATGTCTTATGTCACGCAAGTGTTTTGTATATAAATGTATGTATATGTATATACAAATATATGTATGCATGTGTGTGTATATTGTGGCTTTTTATGTGTGTTCTTATATGAAAAAATCTTTTATGTAACCCTTTATATAAATTTTTCTTATATAACTTTCTTTATATGAAGGTTTTATATAATCTTCATATAATTTTTCATATATGGTTTGTTTTCATATATATTTTTTATATATCTTTTCATATGTGTTGTATTTTACATATATTTTTATATATATTTCTACCATTGAACACTGGATTGTTGATCTTATGAAGAATTAAGGCATATATAATTTTTTCCGCCAATTATAATTTTTTGCTTTGATTGATATGAATACATGTTGCCATGGGGATCACTGGTTGTTGTTATTATTTTTACCTTTATACATATACTTTGCACATCACTTTCATGATGCTGCGAAACATATGATGTTTATCTGCGTTGTTTTTGGTGCGTGACTTATAGATTGTGTTTTTCGGTCCGTGAATTTGGTGATGTATCTATGTCGATACTTTGCACAACAATACTGATGCTTTTTCGGGCTAACATTTTTATGCCCTACTGGCCTCATACATCCCCCAGCATAGCATCGATTCCCCGCTTGGCTATCGCCTTTACATATCTGGGCAACAAGATCATCTGATCCTCATCATCACAACTTATCCCAAGTGACTCAAAAAGAAGGCGATATAAATACTGTTGAGCATTAATAGTTAATTTGTTAGCTGAAAGATAAAAGCCAAATTCGTAATCATCATGACCTGTTGTCACGGTATGTTGGTGTATTGATGTATTTGGATGGTTTATTGCTGCTGACAACACCCTTGACTTGGTAGCGGTGCCAGTTAATATGAAGTGCATTTTACATGATTGACAAATCACTACAAACACTTGTTCACGCATGCATGCACCAACAGTCGTATCCAATGAAGTCTTTAGGGACATCCTAAGTAGAGAAAACAAAGTATCAGCCTTTTTAAAGGAGGGATAGCCCAAATGATATTTTTTGAACATCTTGACTAAGAAATCGCAAAACTCCTCACAAACATATTGTATCGGTTTTGAAACTCCCCCTAAATGAGGCCTCTTCTGTATCAAATCCTCACTCTCATAAATACATATTCCCCCACCGCCGTATGTCACCTTAGGCAAATATTGCCTTAACAAATTCTGCAGTATAAGTATGTTTTCACTAGTTTTTTCAACTGACAAACGGAAATCTTTATGGGTCATCCGCCCCAATCTTACTATTTCACGCTTAATAGTACGATAAAATAACTCCTTTACTAACAGAGTTGGATAGCCATTATGCCCACATTTTGTAAACAACTTATTGAAATCATCATATAAAAATAAATTACTAGTCCTACACAATATCTTCTTAATGAAGGCAACAATGGTCCCTTTATGTGAATCAGTTCTGTAACTAGAAAGATAATGAACCATACGATCAGAAGCAATCTCTTTGTCATACATACTCGTAAATATGCGATCATTCCTACGCCACACTTTCACATCTAAGAATGATATAATTTTTACGTTATCCATATTTTCCACATCCTCTTCATGCTCTACTGTTAATTTTAAGGATGTCTTATCTTCAAATTCTTGCATAAAATTTGTCACCTGATTTGCGGGCATATATACGAAGAAATCATCTATATACTTCCACCAGTAAGTAATATATTTTTGCTGAAATAGAACACACTTGTGCAACTCTAAATAAATGTCTAGTATGATAGTAGCTAATAAACCCGATTCGCATGCCCCTTGAGGCAAACCTCGAATTTGCCGATAAATTTCGGAATCATATGTAAAAAAGTTAGCGGTATTAAAAGAATAATTAATACATGACAACAACAGATAAGGTGAAATCTTACATCTGTCTGTAAACCATTGTTGTGTCATGAACAACCGTAGCACCCGTAATATTTCGATTTTATCCATATTAGTATACATGTCACTAATGTCGAATTTGACAAAGATATACCCTTCAAGTATCTGAACAGTATGGAGTTCAAACACCACAAAATTAATGTTCTTCACATTATGAGGTGATAACATGTTCTTTAAAACCTTACCCAACACCTCAGCCAACAGTTGTTGTAGGGGATAAGTAAACCAACCTACAGTACTGCAAATTGGTCTACAAGGCATATCCTCCTTATGATCCTTGACCACCCCATACATACAGGGCATACGTACAGCTTCCACATTAAATTCCTTCAACTTCATATAACTTTTATAAGAAAAACACCTAACTTTATCCTCAACATAACAAGACAGTAATTTTTTCCGTATACTCCTAAAGGCGGCCTCTATTGAAATTTTAGCTAGTGTATAATCACCCTCGTAAACCTTATAGGCACCCACTTTAATACACCGATCGATCCACTCGTGCATTTTCCTATGATAGTCAAGACCGGTGCTGCCCAGAGAACGAGCAGGCGCTCAAAGAGCGTAAAAATGAGAACGAGAGGCGCTTAAAGAGTATAAAAATGTGTGCACGTATACAGAATCATCAACACATGCTTATCGTTGCTTGTGGTAGTGGGCACCACTGGTCAAGACGATACATGAGAGTTGTACACTTACTCTTATCGGTTTGCACGACACAGACATCATCATGCATATATAGAAAATCCCGAGCTTTACCCAACATATTCATGAACATCTGATTTTCAAAATTTCCTTTCTTCCCTTCAACCACCAAGTTTACTAATTCATCAAAATATTTGCTATAAACTTCAGAGAAAATATAATTAAAATCCACATGACCATAATATTTTTGATCAAAGCGAGAAGCGAAATATGTTAAGTTTTCAATCATATCAATGCTATTTGGAATACGAGGAGGTACAAACTTTGGCCCAAAACTTAAAAGAGTCTCCACTTCTCTACATACGGGAATGAAGGTTAAATTGCGAAAGCCACCAGGTATAGCTTGAGGTAACGTTTTATTAGAAATTATCATGTTCATCCATAGGCACAATCTCATCTGTCAAAACAACTGCTGTCTAATAGGAACAGTACAAGCCAACCTCTTTGAGGTAAAACAATCCCGACTTCACGTCCAATTTGACTGGATACTACATCATCAGAATTACCACCGTTCTTATATTTGTTGGCTAGCTGAGCCACAGGATATTTCATATAGCCCCCAACTATTGAACTTATCGCAATTGAGCCTTCATTAGACACATTAGATACGGAATGCCTAGACACAGAAGGAACACAATCAAATATAGTAGAATTTAAATTAGACATTACACTATTGTTCAAGGAATCATTTGCTACGTGACCGGAAACAACGGGAAATACATGCGGAACTCTCGAATCCTCAACGATTTTTTGATCTTCTACAGTGAGATATTCATCCCCAGGAAAAATGAGCTCAGATAATGGCATATCACTAGTAATATCCATATCTGTCTGAGTAGGTATGTGCTCCAAACGAGGATCTTTGGGGTAGTCACTACACTTATACATACAAGATCCAACATCACTATCTAGACATTTTGTCACCACTGGATCCAACCCATCTATGCATTCACGATGCGCTACATCATCATCACTGGCTCTTTTCCGTTTCAGAACATTTACTATGTTTTTTAACAATCGCTCTTGGACATTAAAACCCTTGGAACATAATAGCGCAACATCCTCACATTTTCGCTTTTCTGAAATATCCGCACAGTTCTTCTTATTTTCTGATGCAGCCACACAATCATGACCAGCCAATGTTACACGCATTCCATCTTCGACGTGTTGTACTACCCTTCTGAAACATTTGTCCACCGCAACATCCCCCCCCAAATCAGACAATTTCTCCTCGTTTCCCTCTTGGTCACTCATCTCAAAACAATATTGGGTTTATTTATTTTGTTCAAAAAGTTTTCTTTTTGATTGACTTGTTCTGCCAAAGATTTTGTTCTGAGGGATTTTTTCTCAAAAAGTTTTTTCAATTCTTAGTCGCCCAAATTTTTCTCAATTTTTTCTAAATTTTCTATCAAGCTTTTGTAGCTGGGTTATTAAAACGACTTCTCAGTTTCACTGTTAATTTAAGACTGACTCCTTTCTTTATTTGGTTCTTTTACATTTTCCGTTTCATCAGCGAGTGACTCTTAAGTTTAATACACATTATTTCTTTAATAAAAGCGAGTAATAGATTAATGATATAGGCTAGATACACACTTGTGAATTATAATATACATCGAAATTGCTACAATTCGGCCATCCTGATCGGTAAAGATCACCTGATCTGAGGCGCTTTTATTATTCGTTTATTTCTTATTATGTCGGACATTTTGAACCAAGGACGAATGTTACTAACGGCCCATATACCCTTGTAAGGATTTCTTGCTTGTTGGAAATTTTCTACATCCTCGAGCAAATATCTGTCGTTTCTTAACACTTTTGTTATTTGATATGGCCCCTTAAATTTTGGGATAAGTTTTTTACAAGTCCCCGTATGTGAGTCAAAGTTTTTGATCATTACATAATTTCCTACTTTGTACTTAGTCGGTTCGCATCTTTTTTTATCAAAGTTATTTTTGTTGTAATTTTGTAATTTTTCTTGATTTTTAGCTGCTTCTTCTCTAATAGCCTCCAGGCTACGCGTATCACAACTATCATCAAATTTTTCTAAAGTTTCTTTTAAAAAATCGTCTAGTTTTCCCCTTTGTTTTACACCAAAAAGCATAACACTAGGATACTGTTTAATACTTCTATGGATTGTATTGTTTAAAGAGTATTCGACAATGTCGACTACTTGGTCCCAATGGATTCCCTTATCAGAGTCTACCAGCTTTGCGAACATTGGACGGAGGTTCCTATTCACCCTTTCTACTTGCCCGTTGGCCTGTGGTGATCCTGTTGCTATTTTAATATGTTTTATATTATTCTCTTCCATAAACTTTCCAAAATCATTAGAAGTGTAACTACTGCCCCTGTCAGAAATTATAATTTTTGGTCGGCTATATGCTTGAAAATAGTCATTAAGTGAAGATATTACCTCTTTAGTGTTTGTAGTTTTTGTAGGGTATAATCTCACAAATTTTGTAAATGCATCTATTACGACGAGGATATGTTTCTTAGCTCTCGTATTATTATCAACTGGACCCCAATGATCAATATGTACTACTTCAAAGGGAATGTTACTTTTTGGAATATTGTGTAGGAATCCCTCTTCGCGTCCTGACTTTGAAGAAAACGCTATACATTTCAAACAATTTTTTACATGAATTGTTGATTTTTCTCGTATTTTAGGAAACCAGTAATTTTTCGAAATCAAGTCGACCATTTTATCAATGCCTACATGGCCCATTTCGTTGTGATATTTATACAGGACATGGTCTTCCATATCATTGGGAACGTAAAAAAGTAACGAACCATCCTGTTTTTTTTTTATAAACAACACCATTTCGCATTTCGTATAATTGGTGTTCAGATTTTTCTAACAATTGTTTTATCTCAACTATCTTTGTATCTTTTCCTTGACAAATTATCAAGTTTTCTTCAAACGTATTTGGTTCTAGAACCAGTATGTTAGTACAACGACTTAAAGCGTCTACGTGCTGCATTTTTGTACCCGGTCGATGTTCTAAAACATAGTCATAGTTTTGCAACTCAAGAGCCCATCTAGCTATTCTTTGATTCAAATCTTTTTTATTCAAAGTCATTGTTAGAGCATTGCAATCTGTAACGATTTTAAATTTTTTTCCATATAAATAAACTCTAAATCGTTCTAAAGCATTGATAATTGATAACGTTTCTAATTCGAAACTGTGATACTTTGACTCAGTGTCAGACGTGCGTTTCGAAAAATAAAATATTGGGTGCATTTTACCATCGTCCTTTTTTTGCATTAAAATCGATCCAAAACCTATAGCGCTTGCGTCACAGTGGAGTTCTATATCATCTTTTGGATTGTAAAGCGCAAGAATTGGTGCTTCTAATAATTTTCCTTTCAACATATCAAAAGTTTGGAGTTCAATTTCGCCAAAACGGAATTTTGTATTAAGTCTTATCAAATCATAAAGTGGTTTTGCCAGTACAGAAAAATTTTGTATAAATCTACGAAAATAGGAGCATAGCCTTAAAAAACTTTGAACTGTGCGCAGATTTGAAAATTTTTGACTGCCTGAACGCCTTTATCATCTGCTCTTATACCCTCTCCGTTTATTATATACCCCAAATATTTGATTTCTGATTTCATAAATTCACACTTGTCTAACCGTAGCAACAAATTATTTTCTGTTAAACGTTTAAACACGTTACTTAAAATTTTTAAATGCTCCTCTTCTCCTATCGTAGCTATCATTATGTCATCCAAATATATAGTGATTTGTTCCTCTTTTATCATATCTGCAAAAATTTTATTAATAAACCTTTGAAAATATGATGGGGCGTTTTTTGGGCCAAACGGCATTCGCAAAAACTCATACTGTCCCAGTGGTGTGATAAAAGATGTATATTTGATTGAATCTGGGTGCATAAACACGTGAAAAAATCCGTTTTTCAAATCTAAAGCCGTAAAAAGTTTTTTACCTGTCATTTTATCAAGCAAATCATCAATATGAGGTATTGGGTAATTATCTTTGGCCGTTGCCTTGTTAAGGGTTCTGTAATCTACACACATTCGTAGTTCACCATTTTTTTTTTAGTCAGTACAATTGGAGACACGTACTCAGATTCACTGGGTCTAATATAACCTTTTGTTAAATAATTATCTATAATTTTTTGCAATTCGTCTCTCTCCGTGTAAGCTAATCGCCTAGGAGGGCAATGAAAAGGTTTTATATTTTCCAAAACTAGTTTCATTTCACATTTCGTCTTTGGTTCAGTATGCCAATCGCTTTTCAAATATAAGGTTTCAAAAATTTCATATAGCTTATTTTTAGTTTCAGTACATATTTCTTTGCTTATATTTAATTCAATTTCATTTTCATTAACAGGTGCAATAAGGAATAACGGATTATCAATCCAGTCACAAAATTCAAAGTCTTCTTTTTTATTTTCAATAATCTGATCATTGTTTTTTAATTTCGACACTTTTTCAATTTTTAATTTATTTTCTTTACCTTGTACATTCATTTCTTCAATTTCTATAAATTTAAGCATTTTTAGTTCATTTTGATTTTCTCTATTTGTGTTAGAGGATTTTACTTCATTTAATGCACACTTCATTTTAGATATTTGATTTGCTGTTTCAAGTATTTCATCTTCAGTTACTAGTCTATATCTACATATTCTAAGAAAATCTTTTCCTAAAACAGCCTCATAGCCCATTGTGTCATTAGAAACAACTAGTAAGTTTATATTAATACATTTATTATTTATAAAAACAGAAACAGAAAGTTTTCCGTAAACTTTTAATTTTGAACTATTTATACCAGAATAGCATGTATTTACTTCAGTCAAATCGTTTTGAATTATAGACAATGAGTTCAACTTTGTTGTTAGGTGTTGTTTTGTAATAAAACTAATAGGGCTTCCTGTATCTAAGAGGCATTCTAAAGAAAAAAATTTTTTTGTACTATTTTTACTAACATACATAAACTTAAATACTCTTACTTCTTCTTTGTTGTTTAGCAGCTGTACCTTACGATCTGGGCAATGTGCCACAAGATGTTCTTTGCTACCACAAGCAAAACATGCACCCGGTTCCCGTGCTGGCTTGCGACAGTCGGCCGCAACATGTCCCTTTGAATTGCAGTTAAAACAGCGTATTTCAGCTCTACGTTCCTCACTCTTTTTCAGCTCAAACACATGTTGCTTCAATTCGACTTTTGAAAAGGCTCTCAATAATTGAGCTTTTTTTTTCGTAGCATTGAATTTCCGCCTGGATGCGAAGTTGCGAATCAGGAATTCCTTCGATGACGTATTCAACGAATTCATCTTCTTCTAACTGCAATGGTGCAGCTAAATTCTGTTTTTCGTTGAAATAGTGAACAAACTGTTCACCAAAACGCCACTTCCGAGCTTCGAACTTACGCCGCAACTTTAGTTTGTTTTCATTTGTACCAAACATTATTTTTAGTTCATTCAATAGCTGCTCGCTATTCATTATAACGAAATTTGGTTTTGAATGCAGTGAAAACAGTGCTGTGCCCTTTAACTTTGCAACGATCACGCTGCATAGCTTGCCTTCAGTTAAACCAAAAGTTTTTTGTGCGCATTTGATTTGTTCGCACCAAATTTCAAAACCAGCACCACCATCGTAGACTGGCAGAAATTCTTTTATGTCATTCAGCGACATGTGTTCACTTCCAACTTCATAACGTGGTTGGTTTATTTGCAGTTGCGACGTTTTCTTCAACAACTCGTTTTCACGTAGCAATAGTTCCTTTTCTTTTTGTATCAGCAACATTTCTCTTTCTAGCATCTCGTAACGATTGTTTTTGTCTTCGTTTTCCATTTCCTTTTGCTGCATATTTTGGTCATTGTCTTTCGTTATAGCATTCGTTTGCTCGCTCGTTTTTTCACTCGTTTGTGCACTCATTTTTCTAATCGTTTTATCATTCTTTTGTCCACTCGTTTGTTCATTTAGCTCCTCGTTGTCTTTTCGAATTAATTGTCCGTTATTGGCGTCACCCTCGTCTTCCTCAGTACCGCTTTCTGGCTGTGCAATGATTTCATCATCTTCGGCGTCTTCACACTGCTGAACATTATCATTGGCAATTGCATCATCCTCTGATGGGCAGCTTCCACGAATGCTTACATCCACTTCACTTATGCGCGCAGCCAGGACACTTTTTGTGCCAGATGCAGATAAGCCAAGGCACCTGGCCCATTCTCGCAATTGTTGAGCAGAATAGGATGACGCATTGATGATATTTTCCATCGTATTAAAAATGTATTTTTTTAAATATATATTAAAAATCTTTATACGGTATCCCACTTCTGATTAAATTGTAGCTGGGTTATTAAAACGACTTCTCAGTTTCACTGTTAATTTAAGACTGACTCCTTTCTTTATTTGGTTCTTTTACATTTTCCGTTTCATCAGCGAGTGACTCTTAAGTTTAATACACATTATTTCTTTAATAAAAGCGAGTAATAGATTAATGATATAGGCTAGATACACACTTGTGAATTATAATATACATCGAAATTGCTACACTTTTAATCACAGAAAGGTCTTCTAAAGAATCTTTTGTTTTTCAGTTATTGATCGCAGTAAAATTATTCTTTTAATTTTGTTAGTCAGTAAAAGATTCACTAACAGGAAAGTGATTTTTTCACAAAATTTTCGACAATTGTCACATCGGTTTTTTCATTAGATTTTCATCAGGTGTTTCACGCATCTGTGAAAACTTGGCAACAAAGAGTTTTATCATAGAAATTTATTAACAAAAGGCTATCAAAAAATTCTTCACAAAAAGTTTTGTCAATAAAAGGTTTTTCAACAAGGAACTTTTCAGCGGATTTGTCAGCAAAAGTTTTTCAAGAAAGATTCGATGGCAAAAATTTAACAAGGGAAGATTATATAACAAAAATTATCATCAAATATTTTTGTCATTCAAAGTTTTTCACTCTTGTCATCATGATGTTCCCATCCAAATTTTCTGGCTAAACATCACTTAAATCTATTGACTTACATGACTGGTGGCCTGAGGAATTGACATACTACATAAGACTCTTTTAAAACAATCCCATTTTTGGAATAATGATCAATATCAATTTTGAATGCACTGGATATTTTGGTTACTGTAATTAACCTTTCAATACTGAAATTAATCGTTCTAATTCTTTTAATTAAGATAATCCATTCATGTTTTAATTCAATTCCTCACAACCATTTTCACATATTTATGGTTTACGTAACTTAAACACGAGAATTAGTACTTACACATGATAATTAATAATTAAAATTATGATTTTAATTCTATCTATTTTTTACCAATACAAAGTTACATCAAATATTATTAAAGTTAACTACTGAATGTTCATTATTTCTCAACAACAACTTCGAAAACATTTTCTAATTAAAGCTTCAAAATGTTTTTCAACTATTCACTGTTATTATTTCTTCTTTTGATTTTGCACATCCGAATTTTGTATTTGAAACGTCAACAATAATAAAATTTAACGCATAATTGTTGAAAACAGTCTACAATAGTGTTAACTAATAACGTCCGATATACAAATTTTGAAAACGTCCGATATGCAAATTTTGGAAACGTTAACCAAAGAACATCTTCTGCACATAATAATCATAATGTTAGTGAAATAACATTTAATATGGATCATACTTTATAATTTATTTGTATTTCAAAAATCAGAAAACAATAATAATTCATAGTGTTATGCGTTATACGTTTAAACGATCTTATTCCTCAGGAACTACCATTCTATTGTTTTCTTTATATCTATAGAAACTATCATTGTCGTCAGTTGTCATTGTTAATGAAAACAATTCAATAAATGTTAACACTATTAACACATTATATTGGAATAACTAACGCCTTATAATTATAATCAAGATTAAGAAATATACCACAATAACTCACCGAGAATGTATAATCTTACACGAATGCGATATATTCTGGTTACTCCTAACTTAAAGTGCCTATATTCATAACAGCATGTTTCTTCCGGTTTTTAATTTTTGTGATTGTATACTCGAATGCTTAAAACGGATGTTATTTTTGACTGAAATGCGTTTTGATATTGTGTTTTTTATAGTTTTTATGTTGTTGTTTTTTTTTTCGTTGTTATTTTTTTAGTAATGTGATTACCTGTAAGTGGGAAATTAAAACATTTGATAATGTCATGGCCAATGACATAAATTTTTAGGTAAGAAGATTTAACACACGAACAATGTCACTATTTTTGGTACATAAAACTTGCCTTGCATAGATAATCTCATTTTTCCTTTAATGCTGTATATTGTTGCTTTGCTATATTTTTTGACCTGACCGCTCATGCGCTTATATAGCAAGCTCTACAACTTTTCATTATATCCTTAATTGCACTTGTTCATTACTTCACAGTTCACAGTTGCATTGCAGCTGCTTTTTCACATAATAATATAGCATAGCATTACACACAATCAATTCAATTTCAAAAACCTTGCTATTATCCAATTCATGTAACATTCATTATTTTGATTAATCCACCTTTCATTTTTACATATACATAATCATCCAATTTAATTATGCAACATTTATTAAATTAATTAATCCAATTTTCATTTTATACGTGATTAACCACTTTGATACTTCTTCCGGCAATGTCTCTACATTTCTATTTCAGCGTCCTTTTGTAGTCCTGTAAAAAACCGCCATTTACATATTTGTTGAATAGCCTACTTTGCCAAAATTGATTGTTCTACTAAAGGTTTTTTTCACAAAAATTTTTAAAAAATGTTTTTCATACTATTATCAAATAAATCTTCATACTACTGTCACTTTCTAACTATAGCACACTAAGTCTTTTACATATGGTATAATATGTTGTCTTTTTCTTTTTCCATTTTTTCAAATATTCACAAAGATTCTTCCCAAATTATTTTCAGCAAATATTTCATTACATTTTTTAAAAAAAGCATATTATCACATGTTAATATATTTTTAATAAAGCACATTATCATATTAACATAAACACTTGTTTATATTTAATTCATTGCTTATAAAATAGAAATCTGTTTCCCTTTATTAAACATCGCCGTTTTTTACGTCAAAAAATTATTACGTTTACTTTTTTTAAAAAAATAATTTAAAATTGTTTTTTCCAATTACAATTTCTTCTCCCAATCTTTTTCAAAAAAATTTTTTCATAAGCAGTAAGTTCACAATATCATTTCCATATTATAAACAATACAACCACATTCATTTTATTATCATAGATAAATACCAAGTAATTGTACAGATAACCAAATCGGAAAAACATCTTCAATAACTGAGGTCGCCATGTAAGAGATTTTTTTGCCTATCAATTTTAACTACCTCCACCTCCTTAGGTAAGCTCGTACATTCATACTTCCTAAGATTAAACCCATTCTTACACACACACATTGTTACAGTAACCAATTGTTAATTTACAACGATTATCTTACACACAATTTTTTTGCATTTTGTAACTAATATACATTCCTTTGTTATTTACAGTGGCTCCAACGAATAATCGGACAAAGCTTTCTTTTTTTAAAAATTATATGAAAAATTACGAACTAATTGGAAATTCAAAAAAATTGGAATGCCATTCAATTCATCCTTAATCCTCCATTCATACAACAACAAACAAATTTAAAAAAATCTAACCATGAATTTTTTAAAAATTATAAAGTTATCAGTTTTACTTGCTCAATGAATAATCGGACAACATACCAAGTAGTGAAAAAATTGTCGATATTTTTTTCTATAAAGGATTATTAAGAGTATTTTGTTTTACGTTGCGTTACTTTGCACCTATTAGTTACATTTAGTGTTAGAAATTATATTAATTTCAACGCGTATTACCAGCAATGGCTCCAAAAGGAAAGCAAGCATGCCAGCTTATTGTAAAATCACATGGAGAAGGAAAACTGTCCACGAAATTGGTGAATTAGTCGGAAAAAGTCATTTGACTGGCCACGGAATCATAAACAGGTACCGTCAAGACTTTAGATTGACTTGAAAGTTCAAAGATGGGCAAGGAAAAAAGTTTAATAGAAGATTAGAACGCAACATTTTAAGCGAAATTAAAAAATATCCGCTCAAAACTGCAAAAAAATCAATTATCTCTGAATAGTAGGCTCGGAAAGGATGTATGCTTGAACACTCTATGTAGTGTGTTACATAGGAACGATTTTCATGGTAGAGTTGCAAGAAAAAAGCCATTTATGAGCCCAATTAACACAATCAATATGGTGAAATTTGCAAAAGAATACCTTTTCAAAACTGATGAATATTGGAAAATCGTAAGAACTCATTTAATATGTTTAGAATGTTGTCATTTTAACTTTATCTGTATAAAGAATCTGTGTAGAGAATATTCAATATACAGAAAAAAGTTGAAATGACAACATTCTAAACATATTAAATGAGTTCTTACGATTTTCCAATATTCATCAGTTTTGAAAAGGTATTCTTTTGCAAATTTCACCATATTGATTGTGTTAATTGGGCCTGTGAGCAGGCTTTGCGACATTATTTAATGTATAATATCAAAAATTTTCTGAAATTAAAAAAAAAAAAATTGAAATTTATTATAATATATTTAATATATATATACTTACTAAACTGGCCAACCCCAAGCTGTATACAGCTTGTGAAGCGCGAACCTTATTAAAGGCATTTGGCTTCCATCTGAAATTAAAAATGTATGTAATTTTAAAAATCTTAAACAAAAAACTTATTTTATGATATCTTACATAAAGTTGCGTTTCGTTGCAATGCCTGCTCACAGGCATCATGTTTGGCTTGTTCAACCAATGTTTAACTATAAATTATAATTATTATTTTAATGAAATATATTAAATTTAATGAAAATAATAATTTTCTCATGCGCCAGCTCAGGCGCCAACTCATGCGCCAACTCAGGCGCCAGCTCATGCGCCAGCTCATGTGCCAGCTCATGCGCCAGCTGAAGTTCGGCAAAGGAGGAACCCCAGGGTTAGGGGTAAGTGAATAATTTAATGACCTATTATGCTAAGCAAAGTTTTGAAATTTTGGAGATATGACAATTTTCTAAAATTTTGACCATTTTTTTTTTAAAAAATCCTTATTTAGTATGATATGAAAGCTTAATTGATTTTTTTTATTTTATTTTAGCCATAAGATGGATAAGGCCGCAAAATGCGGCATTCGTATTACACGACCTAAGAATACCGATTGGACCATATAATACGATAAGGGTTGTGGATGGGTTCCAAACCCAAGTTGTTATATACAACATAGCCTACGTGGGCCATGGCCCATCGATTATTAAATCAAAACATGATGCCTGTGAGCAGGCATTTCAACGAAACGCAACTTTATGTAAGATATCATAAAATAAGTTTTTTGTTTAAGATTTTTAAAATTACATACATTTTTAATTTCAGATGGAAGCCAAATGCCTTTAATAAGGTTCGCGCTTCACAAGCTGTATACAGCTTGGGGTTGGCCAGTTTAGTAAGTATATATATATTAAATATATTATAATAAATTTCAATTTTTTTTTTTTTTAATTTCAGAAAATTTTTGATATTATACATTAAATAATGTCGCAAAGCCTGCTCACAGGCCCAATTAACACAATCAATATGGTGAAATTTGCAAAAGAATACCTTTTCAAAACTGATGAATATTGGAAAATCGTAAGAACTCATTTAATATGTTTAGAATGTTGTCATTTCAACTTTTTTCTGTATATTGAATATTCTCTACACAGATTCTTTATACAGATAAAGTTAAAATGACAACATTCTAAACATATTAAATGAGTTCTTACGATTTTCCAATATTCATCAGTTTTGAAAAGGTATTCTTTTGCAAATTTCACCATATTGATTGTGTTAATTGGGCTCATAAATGGCTTTTTTCTTGCAACTCTACCATGAAAATCGTTCCTATGTAACACACTACATAGAGTGTTCAAGCATACATCCTTTCCGAGCCTACTATTCAGAGATAATTGATTTTTTTGCAGTTTTGAGCGGATATTTTTTAATTTCGCTTAAAATGTTGCGTTCTAATCTTCTATTAAACTTTTTTCCTTGCCCATCTTTGAACTTTCAAGTCAATCTAAAGTCTTGACGGTACCTGTTTATGATTCCGTGGCCAGTCAAATGACTTTTTCCGACTAATTCACCAATTTCGTGGACAGTTTTCCTTCTCCATGTGATTTTACAATAAGCTGGCATGCTTGCTTTCCTTTTGGAGCCATTGCTGGTAATACGCGTTGAAATTAATATAATTTCTAACACTAAATGTAACTAATAGGTGCAAAGTAACGCAACGTAAAACAAAATACTCTTAATAATCCTTTATAGAAAAAAATATCGACAATTTTTTCACTACTTGGTATGTTGTCCGATTATTCATTGAGCAAGTAAAACTGAGTTATTCATTCTTTATAATTTTTAAAAAATTCATGGTTAGATTTTTTTAAATTTGTTTGTTGTATGAATGGAGGATTAAGGATGAATTGAATGGCATTCCAATTTTTTTGAAGTTCCAATTAGTTCGTAATTTTTCATATAATTTTTAAAAAAAGAAAGCTTTGTCCGATTATTCGTTGGAGCCACTGTATATACACAATTAAGGAACGCAACAGGTATGGCAGGGAGTATATTGATTCTCAAAGTCAACATGGTATATTGCAGATCATGCCACAATTCACATAGAGACCCTTCTCAAAGTTAATATAGTGTGCTGCAGATCATTTCACCCTTCAACAGCATAATAGCTGTTTTTTCTCAACTTTACTTAAGCTTTTCAAATTCATTTCTATAATGAGAATTGCATTCCTAATACAAAAGAAACTACCATTCTAAAGTCAGCTAACAACCATATTTGAATTCATCATAATTTGTTACTCTTCATTTACTGCAAATACCGCATATAGTAAATAATATTTTCTGATCAGAAATGCATAATTGCCTGTCATATTCATCATCACCTCATGAAATTTGTTATATATTTAATCATTTTCAGACCCTAACCTCCCGTTTAAGGCTTAGATGTGCATAGTTTATAACACATATTGCGTCCCATAGGTAGGGAGTTATATCGCATAGGTACTAAATACTTCACTACTATATATTATACTCAACTATTGAACTCCTATGCGACCCAAACACCTCTTTGTTGCCCAACTACACTAATTTAATCATTTCATAAATTTAAATCCAACTCAAAGTTTGAATGTTTTCAATATTGGCTGTAGAAGTATCAATATAATATAATAATCGTAATATAAGAAACCTATTGCATTGAAATGCATAGATAGTTATGCTATTATAGTTAATTTTTGGAATTAAAAAAAAAAATAAATTATGAAATATTAATGTTTGAACTTTTAGGTCTTTTAAGCTAATTTCACTATACTACACCGTGCAACAGTTGAGTTACACAGTTGATAAAAAATGATCAGTATAAACTTATTGTTAAATTTTCTATGCTCCCTGTGACAAGTATTGTGCGTTCATGAAGCTCTTTAAAAATGTGAATTTTTTACCAGCTAAGAAACATTAATTTAAAATAGCAAATGTCAACTGATCGCGTTGAAACTTTACAACTTTGTTAAGAAGTGTTTTGGATTTAAAATGATAGATCTTGTCGAGATATGCTTCTAGTTGAGTTTTTTTTACAGAGAACAAAACATGATTGTCGCACACGTAGTTCATTCAACATGTAAATATTTTTACAAGAAAACAATATATTACTTAAATTATGATATGATGTGTTAAGTAAATAAAGACTGATGGTCACCTTAGGTATAACTGAAATTAGTTATTGGAGAAGCCTTAAGTTTATGGGAAAAGTTTAGTATTGAAAATTGATAATGATAGTATGAAATATGTATAAACATCTATTCTAAAGTGCTTATTTGAATGTATGTATAAAAAATTGCTTAGTTTTAAAATATAAATTAAAATAAAAAAATTAATGTTAAAAAAATGCTTGATTTTTTTAAGTAAAGTAATTTTTTTTAATAAAAAAAACCCTGTAAATGTACAAAATAAAATACACTGAGAAAAAAAAAATGATAAATCTTTGTAAAAGCATTTTAAATTCAAAAAATTATTATATGTAAGTTGAACATTTTAAATAATAAAACATTAATAAAAAATTAAATACTCGTATTTCTAAAATTTGATTAACAGGGTGCGGGAATTGAAGTTCAAAACGCTGTAATTTTTTTTTTCATAGAAAAACCCCTGCGTCCTATAGATACCGGAATTGAAATGGTAAGTAAAAATAAAATAGTTGTTTTGGGTTTGATCAGGGAATAAAAATAGGAAAGAAAAAACTGAAATCATCTGAAAGACGATATTCAAATTGTTTGAACTACATAGAATCACTAGAAAAAGTAAAGCGAAAATACCCTTAGAAATTTTGAATTTGGACACTATGTGTCCAAGTTTTAGCTGCCCAAAAATCTGGAACGTAGATTAGTTTATTTAGCGGGCTAAAGCGCTAACCATAACAAAAACTGACGCTATTGGACCATTATCATGCCAACTAGAGGTCTGCATGTGTGCACTAGATCATCATATTAACTTCCGAATGCAATAAATTTCGAGTGCTTGAACTTGTAGAACATATTATTTTCGACTTATTTGCAAGTGCAGCCTCTCCTCACCTCTCCTGCTTGGTGTTTCGATTTGATTTGTGATTCTTGTGCACAATGGCTCGATGAAGTCGCAACGTTGCGAGTGCCTTGATGATCGTTTCGAGTGCACTCATGCAGGCCTGTAATGTAAACAAAAAAGTAGTTCGATGAAAAACAAATAAATTATAAAAACTTGTACGACGAAAAAATTGGGCGACAAAAAAGTTGTACGGCAAAAAAAGGTACGGCAATGAAGAGAGAACAGTAAAGTTTTGTGACAAAAAGTGGGATGAGAAAAAGTCAAACGACGGAAAAGTTGTACAGCAACAGAAGTGGAGCTTGTTTCTCCAAGAAGTAGAAGAAGAGCTTGATTTATTATTGACGAAGGACGAAATATAGAAAAAGTATCATGAACCGTTCTTACTTTTCGCAAATACTTATGAGTTTCAACAGCTCAAACTTTTGCAAATCAAAATTTATACAAAACAGTTGGTTTAATCAGCGTGATAGGGCAAAATAAGCCCTACAGCTAAGTAGTTTTTTTGATTGACGAAGCAAAAGAGTAAAAACAAATAATTTAAAATCACAAAAGAAAAATCAAGGAAAAATACTTTCGAGAAAAATTCAAGAAACTTTAGTCCTAGAAAGAAAAAGGAATTCCCATAT
This sequence comes from Tricholauxania praeusta, assembly GCA_949775025.1. Taxonomy (NCBI): domain Eukaryota; kingdom Metazoa; phylum Arthropoda; class Insecta; order Diptera; family Lauxaniidae; genus Tricholauxania; species Tricholauxania praeusta. The sequence continues at coordinate 68,780,441 of OX459028.1, forward strand.
TATGGTCTAAAAATGGTCAGCTTAAACAGGCGTAGATAGCTGTTCAGATAGAAACGGCAGGATGATTGAAGTAATCATTGAATATTTGGAGACGTTGTTTGAGACTGAGGCAATTATTGAAGGAAATTGATAGACGTTTCGAATGAAACTTGAAGTCCGAACGAACATTTTCTGTCTCGGTCTGATTGTCAAAAAATATTCATTGTCTAGGTGATGCTTAAAGGTCGAAACTTCTGATTCAACGGAGGTCTGCGAGGTTGGCAGCCGACTCACAATCCAAGAATAAGTAAAACTTGGTAAATACTTTGAAATGCTCCACTGTGCTGTTTATATAAGAATAAATTTCGTAAATACTGTAACTGTGTACCCTATATAAAAACAATAAAAAATAGAAGGCGTGGTTCCTGGATAAATTTTTACTAGAGGTATTGTATGTACTTATAATTTAGAATTAATTACCATATGAAAAAATAAACAAAATGAGATTAGACTTTTTTAATGCCTTTAAAAATATTTCTATTGATAATGCCTTTCTTTATAAAAATTTGATATTTTTTACTTTTTTTGGGCCTCGATATTTGTTGAACAAGCCAAAGTCTAAAAATTTTCGATTTTGTTAAAAATGTCATCATCAACACGGCGGCGTTTAAGCGCAGTTGGTGTCAGATTTTGAAAAAAATCTATAGCTATGTCCCTAGAAAAATCAAGCGCTTCTCACTCTGTCAAGCAATTCAAAAACCAAATGCGATTCTAAAGCTAGATGTCCTTCTCTACCTCATTCGCATAAGTGACAGCGTTGCCTACTAAGTGGCCCAAAAATTTTCGTTGAAGTTGTTCACTACTGCTCTGCAAATGTTAAAAAAGGAGAAAAATGCATCGAATTTTGGAACATAATTTATTCGAATGTGATTGGATTTTGTTTCGAACCGTATCGCGGAGTAAGGCCTCATCAGTTTACCAAGTAGCTCCATCCTGGGGATCTAGAATTACAGTTGAAATATTGCACATAGTATGTCACAGTTCTCTGAAACTTTGAGGTGAATTTATCTTGAAAATCTCCACTGACGATCTCAGACCCACTTCATGTGACCGTTTGGTAAGTTATAAGCTCGTGGTAGATTTATTACCCAAATGCTGCCTGTGTTCGCATATTAGGATCAATAGAGATTGCTGTGGAACTTCCACTTTCCAGGCGTGCGAGCGGTGAGCAGCAATGACATCATATGCCTCCAGCAAAATGGTGTTACAGCCAACACCGCTTGTGAAATAATGAACTTATTGCAGGAGTCGTGTCATTTCAAAAAACCTCGACCAGAGATATCTGGAGAAGAAGGTCTACGAAAAGAGTTGATATGTACGCGAAATCATGTGGTGGTAACATTTTCCAAAACTTACAAAACACACGAATAAAACTTTATTTTCCACTTTATTTTTTAGTTTTTATCACTTCGTTGTAGCATTCAGTTTGTTGCAAAAAGTTATGAGTCTTAGCTCGTTATTTTATCCTTCGCCACTTAAAGGTTAATTGCATTTTATATAGCAGATATTTGCAGCATACTGTTTTCGCTTGGCTTCCTCTGTGCGGTTAGCTAGCAGTCGCTTAAACTAGGTAACTTGAATACTGATAGCAATTTTAATTAAAATGCATTATGCACGCAGTAGTCACAGATTTGGTTTGGGGAACTGTTCTTAATTTTAACTTCAATTCCACTGAAACATTTCAGTGTTACTGTGGAAACTTCACTCTGCTGGTGAATTTAATTGCAATTGAACACCTGACACAAACTGTATTTTTCAACAGCTGTTGCCTGCTGCATACCATATTTAAATAGTTTTTAATATCTGGTTGCAATTGGATGCTGCAATTGTTATTAAACGAAATACAGTGGAACCTCGATTATCCGTCAGGCACGGGACCAGCAGCCTGACGAATAATCGAATAGACGGATAATCGAATATATGGCAGAATTTTGTTTTGATTCTGTATGGTGATGTACATAGTTTTGCGCAACCATCCAATGATTCCATTTGAGAGACATACTTTTCGATCTCATCAGCATTTTTCTTTATATCACTAATTGTGGTTCGCGGAATACCAAATTGAGTGCTCAAAGTTGTAATAGCAGATACACCTTTTTTGATTTCTCTAATGATTTCCATTTTTTTTTTCAATCGTAAGAACTCCATTGTGAAGCCAAAAAAATTTGCGTAATCCACTTGACTTGGCGAATAAAGTGCAACTGACCAAAATCAATTAGAGAGCGCAAATGAACAAAATCAATCATATTATGAAATTGAATCACACACAAAGTGAACTAGATTAATGAATTTCTGCGAAATTTTCATCTCTGAATTTTGTAAGAAACATTTCAGACAGAATGGCTTCGCGCTATGTGTGCATACATAAACAGAATCGAAACAAAACGAAAAAAAAAGTTTGCTGACAAAATGTAACGGTTAATCGGAGTGACGGTTGATCGGGAGACGGATAATCGAGGTTCCACTGTGTATATAAAATTATCAGGTGTATCAATGCTAACATTTTGTCCATTAGGAAGTAGCATTACGCTTTGCTCGTGTGGTAATAGCTTATAAGAAAATTGAATACCATTTTAAGTTTTTCTTTTGTGAAGATTTTAAAAGGCGGATATTATGGTGGATATGAAAGAAAATCTATTTTGGAGTGAACTGGTTGCAAACTTAATGTTCACGGTCACGCAAGTGTAAGATTTTTGATTTTAAACGACTTTTTCGATACTATTCGATATTTTTCGTTTTCTTCAACAATTTTCGTTCTCTTCAACAATTTTCGACTTATTCTCTATAGATTTTGGCTTTTCCAACATATTATGATTTCTCAATATTCATAAGAACTAAATGATTTATTGAAGTCGAAAAATGTTGAAAATGTCGAAAAAATATTAAAAAATCAATAAATGTTCATGGCAATTGAAGTCAAAATTTGTTAAAAAATTTTGCAAAACGTTTGAAAGTGAAATAAATTGAAAAATGTTGAAAACGTCGACGATATACCTGCATATGTTGGAAAAGCCGAAAAATGTTGATAAAATCAGTTAATATGAAAAAAGTCAAAATTTATCGAAACATTTGAAAAGTCGAAAAAATACGGAGTACTGAATGATAAGAATTTTCATTGAAGGAACTGCCTCGTAAACAATTTATTTACTATCCATTAGATCAAGGTTTTCCAAAATTTTTTTGAAATGGAACATTTCGCAAACTCGAAAATTTTAACGAAACATTTAGCTTATTTTTAAGGTTGAGAAATTCCTAATAAAAACTCACATGTAAAAACGGTACAAAAAATATAATTATTAGAAAAGTATAAAATTGATATACCAAAAAAGTTTACTTTTAAACTTTTCAATTGACACTCATTTTGTTGAAATAAATTCGAGCGAAAATTGGCGTTAAAATATACTGTTTTTTCATTAAAAATACCTCATTTGCAGATAAATGAAAAATGCCAGTCGTCGCTATTGTTAATTTCTCAACTAAATAACTTCTGAACCCTATTTTATCCTTGTAAAAGCTCGTAAAATTTATTCTAAGTTTTTTTTGGTAAAGTCTTATAAGCGCGCATTTGTTCGTGCGCATTTTTTCAAATAAAAATTTAATTAAAAATAACTTTTTTTGAACAAAAACTTTCCGTACTAAATGTCTAAATAGAATTGGGACGTGCGGTTTATCTTCAGTGTCAAATCGCACCACAAATTATATTTTTTTCTATTTCTCTGCGATAAATTTTCTAGTGTCAAGAAGAAAAATCCGATGCGCAAGCTTCAAAACGAAACAGATTTGCAATACTCACGCAATATTTTACTTTCTGAGCCCTGCCTTGCTGATGTGCCAAACAGCTGTTTTTACTTTTTTTGACAGTTTTAACTTTTACCCATTTTTGTGCTTTTTTCTGATTTTGTGGATTCGACTTGCTCAGAGAAATTTCAGCTTTTACTCTCTCTCTGATTTCACAACATTTAATCTTTTACCACAAAATTGTTAGAAACAAATTTAATATTTATTAGCGCGGCTAACCGTTATTTCAATTTTGGCAACTACCGTTAACCTTTAGCGGCACCACTTCATTTTTATAACAATCCGGCTCATTGGGGTCTTCCACGACGACATGTTAAAAAAATAAAACTTTAAAAAAGCGATTTTTCAATTCCATGCTTCATAACTGTGAACGAGTGCTGAAATGGCTCTACTTTGTAAAACTTAATGATTACACTAGTTTACACTCAAAATGTTCCACTGATCTGAGTTTACTTTTCGTATGTAGATTTTCCTGCTGAGTTCGAAAATGAAAATGAAAAATTTTTGAATGGTACAGTTTTCGAGATATTGTGGTTTTTTTCACTTTTTCGACCTCTCTTGACTTTGAAACTCATATCTTGAGCTACAAGTGCCCAATTTCCTTTTTCTTGATGTCATATTAAAGATAATAAAATTACAAATAAACGTGTGCAATTACATTTCTTATTAAAAAAGTGGTTCAAAAGATATAGATAAAAACAGACCAGATTTTAAGAAAAATAGAATTTTACATTTGATTCTGTGGCCACGAAAAAATAGAAATAAAATAAAAAAAAATAATTTTACTTTTTGCACGCAATACTTTTACGCAAATATTAAAATATTTCACAAGAAAATCGACTGTAAAATAACAACGTTAGAAGCGATTGAATGAATGAATCCAAATTCGACATTTTATGAATATATTAATTTTTTCGACAATTTGTTGATCCTAATCGTTACAAAAAGATTTTTCTCATGTACCTTTAATAAGAGGATACTTTTCTTATGTACTTTTTCCTGCTGAATTCGAAAATGAAAATGAAAATTTTTTGAATGGTACAGTTTTCGAGATATTGTGGTTTTTTCACTTGTTCGACCTCTTTTCACTTTGAAACTCATATCTTGAGCTAGAAATGCCCAATTTCCTTTTTCTTAGTGTCATATTAAAGATAATAAAATGACAAATAAACATGTGTAATTATATTTCTTATAAAGAAAGTGGTTCAAAAGATATAGATGAAAATAGACCAAATTTTAAGAAAAATCAAACTTCACATTTGATTATGTGGCCACGAAAAAATAGACGTTTCACTTGTCAAGAAAGAAAGTATAATTCTTCCAGCGTTACATACTTAAAACTTGGCCTTATTAAAAATTTTGTGAAGTCCCTCAACTTAGAAGGCCAAGCTTTCACTTACTTGAAAACTCTTTTTCCTAAGCTATAGCTAAATATTAAGGAAGACGTTTTCGATGGTCCAGACATAAGAAAATTGATGAAAAGCACAGATTTTCCAATATATTTGACATCGGTTGAAAACGAGGCCTGGAATTCATTTCAGCTGGTTGTTACTAGTTTTCTTGGGAACCATAAAAGCCCTGACTACGAGGCAATTGCACACGTTTATTTGTCATTTTATTATCTTTAATATGACATCAAGAAAAAGGAAATTGGGCATTTGTAGCTCAAGATATGAGTTTCAAAGTGAAGAGAGGTCGAAAAAGTGAAAAAAACCACAATATCTCGAAAACTGTACCATTCAAAAAATTTTCATTTTCATTTTCGAACTCAGCAGGAAAATCTACATACGAAAAGTAAGCTCAGATCAATGGAACAGAAAAAAAAAATCATTTTGTAAACTAGTGTTATTAGGGATATTTTTCAAAAAATGTTTGTGCTGGAGTCGTTCACGACCTAATATTTATTGGGGATACTTGTCAAAAAATTTTTGCCGTGAGGTCGTTCACGACCATATGGTGCCGCTAAGGGTTAAACTAACAAGACTTGTCAGCCTGTCATGTAAAATCAATCCGTTTCATACGCACGGTGTAAGAAAAGATGGTCCTCCATCTGCACCTAGTCACTTGACGTCATTTGATCATCACTTGGAAATAATAGTGCCGTGACATAACCTACGGACATAATCCTCATTTCGCAAATAGGGATTATGACCGCAATTTTTCCGGACATAGTCCACATTTTCGGTATGGGGGTTATGTCAGCAAAATTTTCGGACATAATCCCCACAAAATAGCGGACATGATCCCCAAAACTATGGGGATTATGTCCGCATGAGTCTTGGACATAATTCCCATAAATTTTATTTTGTTATTGACAACTTAAGTAACGGTATGTCCAACACCGGCTTCGTGCCGGCCTTCCTTCAGTCTATACTATGTCCAATACCAGCTTCGCTAGCTACAGTAATTCTACATAAAAGTCGGGGCCGCTGCTCATAATTTACATTCTCCAATATGTCCAACACCGGCTATGTCCGTCCTTAGAATTTGTCATAAGCCCAAGACGAAATGGTTATTATGACCAAAAAAAGGGACATAATGCTTAAAATTGTTTACATTAATTACATAATTATTAATTACATTAATTACATAACTCCCACTGGGATAATGTCCTAAAATTTTGCACACATAACCCCCATACCGAAAATGCGGATTATGTCCGCAAATTATTTGGACACAATCCCCATTTTCGGTATGGGATAATTTGCGGACATAATCCGCATTTTCGGTATGGGGGCTATGTCTGAAAAATTTTAGGACATAAACTGTGGGGATTATGACCGGTTACCGGAAGTAATTAATTTCAAGTAGAATTCAAGTCTTATTCTACTAGCCGCTGCTCCATATGAATTTTACTTTGAGAAAGTACTCAACGTAGGTCAAAAAGTCCTTATGTCCCTATATTATAGCCCTATCGTTTATGAATTCACTAGGTGGCAACGTAAGGTCTTCTGTCAGCCGTTAGTTTTATTTTAATTTTCAACGCGAGTTTCTTCTCTTTTTAATTTTTCATATTCTGCATCAATATTATCAATAAAATGAAAATAGTGAAATAAAAATTTTCGGGAGTTTTAGTTACAGTTTTAATAAAATAATTGAATAAATTTGCATAATATTGCAAAATTCATTTGCTCGCTGAGAGCAACAAGTGTTTTAAATACAATTTATTTTTTTCCAAATTATCATGAGAGTTTGCAGCATTTATTAAAAAAATCGTTCAATAGTGTGCGTGCATTGTCAGTAGCTGCCACAGCGCGGCATCCGTTGCTTGTGGCCTTTAATTTTATTCCTGCAATTATATTGAAAAACCTAAGGTGCCAATCGGTAAGTGTTTTCTATTAATTTTTTGTGGTTATTATTTCTGCATTTTGAAAAGACTTTGCAACTACCAGTCGAATGGAATAAATAATTTGCCGGAAAGGTCAGACCATTAACTTCAAAACGGAAATTTTTATTGGAATTAAGTTCCAATTATAAAAAATAGTTCTTTCTATTCAAACAATTTTTGAATAAAATTGTTTTTTTAATGACTAATAATAAGAATTTTTGAAATTTGGAAATTGAAAACATCTTCACCAAAATTTTTGTAGTAGTGGAAAATATCTCCGTTAAATAATTAGTGACAGCGAAATCCACTATCCCTACTAAGTGATAAAATGGTTTGAGATTCTATGAACGTTCAGTGCTACTAGGACTTGACTTTCAAGTGGTAGGAGAGCTAGAAATTTAGTACCACTAACTTTTTAGTGATAAAAGGGCTGAAGCTTTGATGGTTTGAAAAGTAGTGTTGTGCTTAACTCGGATGGTAAAAGCTTTGAAGAAAACTTAATACCATTTTAAGTTTTTGATGTGTGAACAGGCTTGGCGGAAATGAAAGAAAGTTTTTTTTTTTCAATGAAAGCAAACGGTCTCTCTTGCATTTTAAGCTTTAATCGACTTTTTCGATGCTATTGGATATTTCACATTTTGTTTTTTTTCAAATTTTTGACTCTCTAAATTGCCCAAATTGCAATAGCGCTCCGGCAGTGGCAGTGTCAGAAAAAAGAAGTTGTGAGTGGAGACATTTGCTGTCATTGAAAACCCAATACTGCGTCCGCAGTGGTAGTGGCAGTGCACTTGACATTTTCATCTTTCTATTTTTTTTTAAATTTGGTTTTCGTATTTTTATCAAAATAAAGTTTATTTTTCCGATTGATTTAAATTGATTTTTCGTCAATTTTGGAAACCAAACAAGCCAAACAATTGCCAAAGCAAAACAACTGTCAACTTCTGTGTAACATTCGGTATCTGTGGCAATGAATTTTGAATTAGAGCTAACCTGTGCATCGCTGCTCAACGCTGACGCGTTATTAGGATTTATTCCTTAGCAAGGCAGTGTGTTCTAGAAAACAGCTGATTTCGAAAAACAGCTACTGCCGATGCGTTATTGGAATTTGTGCTTAACATTTTTCGATTATTCGACGATTTGCCAACATTAGCCGTGTTTTATTGGGTTTGGTTAAACCAAAATTTCATACAAATGCGTGAACCAGCTCAATTTCCAGTTCAATTGGTTGAACTTTTTTTGTCTTTGCTAAGGTTTGAAGCATCATAGACACAAACCTAAAATAATCAAAAATATATGGCAACTGTGCTGGAATTTTGAAGAAGCGTTCTAAAGTAATGCGAGGCCGTGCATCCAGCCAGTGCTAGGCCGAAACATTAAAATAGAAACACATAATAAAAATAAAAAACAGTGATGAAACAACAGAGAACGAAAATAAAACTTTGGTATTAGCATCTGCGACACTATAAAAACAGTTTGAAATGATTTGACAGCAATAATTTGAAAAAAAAAATTATGTGCTGATACATGAGGCCTAAAAGTGAATAAAACGTATAAGTTTAACCTTTTATAATTCTGCATTTGACCAATAGGTGGCATGACAGTGTTTGACAGAAATTCTATTTCAAAATCAGAGCCGGCTTGCTGGTCGTGTGGTTGAACGGGGCCTAGCACGGTAGGGGCCTCACGTATCAGTACATAATTTTTTTTTTTTTTCAAAATATTGCTATCAAATGATTTCAAACTGTTTCTATAGTGCCACAGACGCTAATACCAAAGTTTTCTTTTCGTTTTCTGTTGTTTCATCACAGTTTTTATTTTTATTAAGTGTTTCTATTTTAATATTTGGGCCTAGCACTGACTGGATGCCCAAGGCCTTGCGTGTTCTAAGAACGCTTCTTCAAAATTCCAGCAAAGTTGCTATATATTTATGATTATTTTAGGTTTGTGTCTATGATGATTCAAACTTTAACAAAGACAAAAAAAGTTTAATCATTTGAACTAGAAATTGAGCTGGTTCACATATTTGTATGAGATTTTGGTTTAACCAAAGCGAATAAAACACGGCTGGTATTTGAAAAAAAAAAAAAAAATATGTACTAACGAGTGAGACCCCTGACCGCGCTAGGCCACGTTCAACCACACGGGTTTTCCAGCCATAAAACCGGCTCTGACTTTATAAAAAAAGTTCTGTCATGCCTCCAAGTGGTCAAAGGCAGAATCATGAAAGGTTAAACTGATGCGTTTTATTCACTTTTAGGTTTAACCAAAGCGAATAAAACACGGCTAATGAAATCAAAAAATTTTATATAAATCAAAAAGTGTTGAAAAAATGGGAAAAACTAATGAATGTTGATGAATATTGCGAAATCGGAATATGTTGAAATAGCCGGAATGTGTTGAAAAGTTCAAAAAAATTAAGATTAACAGCCCTATTCTGGCAGCTTAACAAAGCTCACCACATTAACAAAATATTTAATATTAACACGTTGTTAATGTTCCGTATTCTGGCAAAAATTTAAAAGCTCTTTTCTATACTATTTTGTTAATGTCAGAAAGTGTCTTAACAACGAGTGATATTTCAGTATTGAGCTTAGTAAAATTTTTTTTTTTATAAAATTTAAAAGACAGGACAACGTGGCTTTAAATATTTACAACCATGTCTTAAAAAAACATTTATTATCATTGATATCAATAAATCAAATATTTTGGATTTACGAGTATCGAACCCACGCACGCGAGCTATGAGTTCAAAGTCCTAAGTACTTCGCCACGTTGCGTTGTATATTCAAGTTTTTTATTACTCTATTTGTTATTTTATCAATTTAAATTTAAAAAGTCAAAATTTGACAAGTTTACCTCGAAAGCTTTTGTGTGGGGAATTCAAAAGCTTTTATATTGTTAATGATTTTTTAGAATACCAATATTTACACTTCATAACAATTAGATTAACACGAGCACCTTTATTATTTCTTGTTAAGTCAACAAGCAGAATAGGGCTGTAAGTCTAAAAATTCTGAATGTATCCAAAAATGCTAAATAAGTTTCAAAATGTAGAACAGTTTGAAATGTATTGCAAAATTCTGTGTACCTGCATAGTTTAACAGTAAAAATGTATTTTCCCACTGAATAACAAGTGTTTTTACTCAGGAGTCAATTTGTCTTCATAAAAATTGGTACATTGACTCAACCGTTAAGGCGTTTTTCTTATTAGGATCGGTAACAAGAACACATATTTTTTAATACCCAGCCTTAGGGCTTAGTCTATTTCCAAAACGTATTTCATCAGAATCTGTCCATTAGTTTAGCCGTTAGTTAGTTTAGCATTAAATGGGACGACGGTTTCTATGTGTTAGGGCCTTTACTTTGATATCGTTACATAAACGTTGACATTCGATATTGCATTGACTAAGTGGCAACGCTAATCAACTGTCAACTGTCAGCTTTTAGTTTTATTTTAATTTTCAATGCACGTTATGTTTTCTCTTTAATTTTGCATATTCTGCATCAATATTATCAATAAAATAAAATGAAAATAGTGAAATTAATTTCTTCGTGAGTGATAAGTGACAATTTAAAAAAATAATTAAATAAAAATCCATAAAATTGCAAAATTCCATAAGAAGCGGTGCCACCGGCAGAGCCACCAGTACGAGTGCAGTGTTTTGTATTGAAAATTAATTTCATATTTTATCTGCAATTGAATATATTTTTGTATATTTTCTTCATTTGCTCACTAAAAGCAACACGTGTTGAAGATCCATCTCAAGTTTTCCAAATATCGTGAGTGTGTTTGTGTTGTTTATTGAAAAAAAAAAATTAGAGGCCAAACATTTTTTCCCCCAGAAACCATAACATACTTTTCCGAAGGCTTACGACGTGCTGAATTCGAATCCGAGGTCAGAATATTTCTGATGGCTCCAGTTTTGGAGATATTCTAACCAAAAACCGCAAAAATCACGGTATTTCGAAATATTTGAGGTTAAGTCGAGTGACATTTTTTTTTTATAAAACCATTATGGGGTCCGAAAGAACTACTCTTTTTCATCAAAGTGCATTTGAATTCGTCTGAATGTTTTTTTCATCTTTGAGAAATCGTACAATGAAATTATTTATCTATTTGACCTCGTTTTGCTGGAGTTCGGAGTACCGAGTGTACATATACAGATACTTCTTAATTTCAACATATGATTTCTCAAAGATGATAGAACATGATTCATGAAAGGACGGATTCATATAAATTTTGAAGAGGGTAGTTCTTTCGGACGCCATAAATGATTTCATATAACAAAATATTAACATAACCTCAAATATCTCGTAAAACCTTAATTTATTAGAATGTTTCGAAACCAGGAGCCATCAGAGAAGTTCTGACCTCGGATAAGAATAAGATCGTCAAAAATCTTTTAAAAAATATATTCTAGTTTTTGGGTAAGAGGTTTGACCTAGTTTTGCGGGCCCGTGTAATTAAATAATGTGTGTGCTCATTCACATCTGATTTTGTGTCGGTTTTCAGTGCTTTCTAAGTGTTTTATTCGGACATTGTTTGCAGTGCTTCTGCAAGTTTAAGGTGGCAATAGGTAAGTGTTTTTTTTATAATTTTTTGATTTTATTATTACTGCAATCTGTAAAGATTTTTCAACTGTCAATCGACTGAAATAAAAAGTTTGCCGGAAATGTCAAAACTTATTTTAAATTTGTCTATGAACTCAAATGCAAAAATTTTTTTTAAGAAAATTGCTTTCCTTTTTTTTTAATGAAAAGCAATAAATTATTTCTGAAAATTGAAAAATGAAACCATCTTCACTTAAATTTTTGTAATACTGAAAAATATCTCCGCTAAATGTTTAGGAGTATTGAATTTAAATACCACTAGCTCTTAATGTTAAATGATTAAAGGGTTTGAGTTTCAGTATGCGTTTGGCGCTACTGGTACTTAACTTCTAATGTGGTAGTGCAGTTAGAAATTCAGTACCACTAAATGCTTAGAAGTAAAAAGACTTGACTTCAATTTGAAATTATTTTCCCTTATCATTTAAACGTTAAGTGATAACAAAATTTTACTGCAGTAGCGCTGAAAATAATTGAATGTTAAATTTAGTACTCAATCTACTTGTAATGTCCATTTAGGGTTGATAAAAAAATCTTAACATTTTTGACTGCTCAGTCAAGCGCATAATTAGCGAGTTGCTTGTAGTAATTTACAACAAGGTTTCTGAAAGACTGCACCATTGTTTTGTTCCAGTTAAAACACAAATAGTGGTGACTACATTTCTACTTGGGTACTTGCTTAAGTTGACGTAAATAGATATCTTTAATTTGTGTTTGCAAGTTTATTATCCATATCTTTATTGGTAAAAGTGGTTGAATCCCATTTTGACCATAATACACAACTATGTAAATTAAATATTTATACAATGTTGTAAGTAAAATTAGCAGATCTGTAGATTACAACAAACGTCATCCTGATTTTCTCTCTTTATTTGTTCCTTGCTTCCACGAAACAAAACATTAGAAAAAACTTTCTTTTAACCATTGAACTTGCTCATCGGCGCAAAATAACTCGGTAATTAAAAAAAGTTTCGTTATTTAAAACACTGGATATAGACGCAACTCATATTTGCCTTTATATAGCGATAACAATAATTTGAATATTAATTTTATAAAAAAAATTAGAAAATGTGGAGTAAATAAAATGTTTACTTGGGGCTTTAAAATTTAAAACTAAGTAAGCAACTTATTTAAACTTTTTATCTCTAAACATAAGCTGGGCAAGTATTACAACTGGCTTAAGCATAACTCTAGGTTGATCAGCTACATGGGAGGCGATAAGTGACCGGGCTGGACCTTGCGTGGCCCATAACCCATAGCCCATGTGTTTTGTATTTTTGTCCAGCTTGTTGTACCCCGGGTGGCTGGCAAAAGTAGTTTTTAGGACAAACTAATTCATCCTACGCCAAACTAGTCAATTTGAAGGCCTAAGAGTATGCAATTTAATTTTAATGCAAAAGCACTGTGAATAGCGAAGTCAGTGTTGCACATATTATAGACTCAACCTCGGCCAAAGGACGCCGCGAAGCCGAAATTGGACATATTGGAGGATGTAAGTTCTGAGCCGCGGCCGAAGGCCGCCCAATTACCCTCGCTTACAACTTGCCAAGTATATAATGAAATTGACCAAATTTTGTTTTCTTACTTTGCTACAGTCGTAGTCTTCACTTACTACAGTGCTTTTGCATTAAAATGTCATGGCACATCTTTGGGCTTAAGCTAACTAGTTTTGCGTAAAAACTAGTTTGGCCTACAAACTAGTTTGGCCGGTAACATATACATACATACATAAGAGCAGTTTCATTACTTTTCGTGAGAACCGACCGCAGTGAGCTCTCCGATTTGGTTCTAATTTTGGGATATTGAAGTACATCATATACAACTACGATCCCCAAATTGTTGGCCCTTCAAATGCCCCTGGTACAAAGATATGAATTTTTAAAACTCAAAAATTGACGTACGAAAATACAGTTTGATATATAAACACCACTTTGGAAGTTGCAGCATTGAAACTTTTTTAAATATATTCAAGTATCAATAAGAATGTGTAGCCTAAAAGTAAACTTTAATTTTTTGCATCCACTTGTTATTTCTATGAATTCACTTTGCATATTCTTCGGCGTAATATTTCAAAAATCAATAAATGTGATAAAAATGGGTTAATAGCCGTACAGCCAAAGCCAAAAATCTTCTTCTTAAATGTTGTTGTTGTTTTTCGTTCAATTTGTATTGCTGTCATAGTTATGACAACTCCTAGACGCCTTGTTGTTGCCAAACCGAAATGAATTTGCTTTTATCACTTTTAATCGTGCTGCTGTAGATAGTGTGGAAGCAATGACTGCTATTTCACTTTAAAATTTTGCTATAAAAGCACTTTGTTTTTGTTTTCGCTGCTATTGTTGCCCTGTTTATCGCCAGTATTGAATTCACAAAACCTTCCATTACCTTTTGTTGCCGCACTCTTAGACTCAAATTGTTAGAAGAGTCAGTAGTAAAGCTTTGAATTTGTGTTTTTTTGGCCACATTGATGGTTTGCGGTTAATAGATATGCTCTCAAACGGCTTGTGATAAAATAAAAGTATAAATTCAAAGATATTTTAAGAATATGGTTAGTAAAAGCTGTTGTTGCTTATTATGGATATTAAATTAAGTTAATTTCGATATAATCAATTGAGGTTTTGGCCAGAATTACAGCAATTAAATAAAATAGAAGAAATTTAAAAAGAAAAAATTTTGTAGCAAAATTCAAAATTGAAGAGGTCTTCGGTCTAAAGAATGTTTGGGAGTGAGCAAAAGAGCATAGCTCGCTATGACAAGACTCACACAACTTTTTATTCATTTTATTTTCAAAGACTTCCTTGTTTTAATGTATTTGATTTTGTAAAGGGCGCTCAGTTGTGCTTTTGTGGACTCTTTTGCCTTTCTTTTAGATTCACCAAATCTAGAAAACCAGTGCAGATCCCAAACACTATGAGAAATTATAAAAATTTCTCTAAGTGCCTAGAGAAATCCAAAATGTCTTAAGTTTTGAAAAGACCTCAGACCTCCAAGTTCATTAGTTTCTTCAATGGCTATTGTGGTTTTGAGAGCTCTGAAGTTTTTCATTAGATCTTCAGCTTCATACCAAATACATTTAGCTCCCAAGATATAGGACCTTTATACTTAAAATAAAAAACAAAAAGTTTTGAAAAGTTACTGAGTTTTCTTTGGCAGTATCTTATAAAATATTTCAAATATGTCTTTCATTAATGTATTATTTCCAAGGACATTATCATAAGCTTTCAACCAATATGTAACCATTTTTTTTTCCTCCAAGTTCCACATATTGACTTCATGTCACCAAAAAGTTAAAAAGTGTATATCTTAGAAATTTGTGTTTTTAAAATTCTTCAAAATATGTGTAAGTGACAAAATTTTCCCCCAAACTTTGCTTAAATTTGGGTAGTGAACTTTTTATCAACTCTGATTCATAAATAAAATAAGCCCAAAGAAGTAATAACTTTTTTTTTGTGTAAGAAAAGCCAAATAGTCACCTTTAACATATATTTTTTCTGAATTTCAAAAATATCATTTTCTGAGATATGTATTAGAGGTCTGACTATAGGACTTGCTGGCAAGTATAGATCAACTTTGACATTCTGCAACTCATCAGTAGTAGTAGCACAAAACTGAACGATACAACGAAATGACTTAGCTTCGTTTACTTATGACTTGTAGTTCGCTGTGAACGTTGTTTAACTCAACACAACATTTACACCTACAACGTCGTTATTCTTAAGGAAAAAGGCGATCGCACAAGCAAACAACAACAAAGCGCACATTGGCGCCAGCTTCTTTTATTTCTACATTCTTGGAATTGAAGTTTGGTTTATAGTCCAGTAGAAATAGGGTTTGAACAACAAAATAATTCGTTACAGTAATCTGACAGCGGAATATTGTTGAACACGTTCTTGTAAAAGCGGACAAAAAAAACGAACCGACAGCAGCTATCCGGGGTGGAATGGGGTGCATTTTTAGAGGTCGAACACAGTTTTTCACGATTTCTGGCTAAACTGTGCATCATATCAAAAAAAGTTTAATCCAAAAGTTGTAGGAAATAAGAAGATCTACAACTTTTGTACTGATCATTTTCGCCTTAACCTCAAAATTTTTCAAAAAAATGGCTGAAAACCGGTTTTTTGGTTTTCAATTTTTTTTCTTTCACAAAAAGGTTTCTATGGAGCTGAAACTTGGGCAAAACATACTTTTCAGTGTTACACAAAGGCAGTAATTTTTTAAGACGGAAATATTCAGAGGTTGTTGTTAGATTTAATTTTTAAACTAAAAAACCGAAATTTTTAACTGAGATTCCTCTTAAAACTACACCTCCTAAGGAGTTCTGTTTTGGCTCACTTACTCTTTATTATGTCTTCTTTAGATAAATGGTATGGATAAATGTATGTATGTATTCACCTTAATACACTATAATTTGAAATTGTCAATGCCACTACATAAATTTTCATTCAAAAAATAAGTGAGAAAAAAAATTTTGATAATTCTTGGACCAAAAATTAAAATTTTTTTTTTCTCATTTATTTTTTGAATGAAAATTTATGTAGTGGCATTGACAATTGCAAATTATAGTGTATTAAGGTGAATACATACATACATACGAAACACCAAAACTCTACTCGCGGAGAGACCACATATTTTCAATTTTTCGGTCAATTTTTCCGTTGCAGTATACCTTTTTTTTACTATTTATCTAAAGAAGACATAACAAAGAGAAAGTGAGCCAAAACAGAACTCCTTAGGAGGCAGGCGCGGAGCCAAAGGGGGGGGAGGGTCACGGGGGTCATGACCCCCCCCAAAACAGCCCGCATTTCAAAAAATAGAGTTGAAACAATATTTTGCAAACCGAAAAACAAAAAAAAAACAAACGAACAAAACCTAGTTTTTGCAAACTTAAAAACCTGAAACTAACCAAACGACCAAAACTAACTTATTTTTTTGCACTCTGAAAAAATTGGAATCAAAAAATGACTAAATCAACAAATTTGACTAATTTTCTTAAACAAGACTAACTTTTTTATTATTTTTTCTATATTTGGATTGTAGCTTTACTTGATATACTATCATCTGTTTACAATCTGTTTACAAGTTCCAACTAAAAGCATCATTTATAAAACAAAATCCAATCTTCTATTTTGTTTCGCAAATCTGTTAATGATCGCATCGATGTCCAATGAAAATTCGAAATAAAAATATTCATCAGCTAAGACATTTCTTAGTTTTAAGAGTACATTTTTTATATAAAAAAGTTTATAATTTTATATAAACAATAAATACATATATACATGTAATGAATTTTCAAGTAAAACAAATTGGACAAGTTTTTCATTTTTCATTTCATTTCTTTATTAAGCCTTTGGATTACATTTCCTTACAGACTAGAAGAGTCTTTAGACCAGGGGTCGGCAAAACACAATGTGTGTGATGTACTTCAGCTCAATTGAGCTATGAAAAATCAAATTTTGCCGACCCCTGCTTTAGACATCGCAAAATCAAATTCATTTATGGATGACAATCTATTGAATAATGAGAGAGCTCTTAATATAGGCTCATTCTGAGCATAATTAGTTTTATGTTTTTTTATGAGGAATAAATCAAAATGACGCAACTGTCTAGGTGGGATATAAAAACCAATTAACTGAAGTAACTCCGGACATTCAATATTACTATTAACTATATCATAAATAAATATTAAGGACATAACCTTCCGCCTCGATTCAAGGGTATTTATGCCCAAAAGCAGGCAACGTGAATTATATGATGGCCTTGAATCACCAAAATACAAAGAATGTAATGCAAATCTAGAAAAAGTTTTCTGAATTCGTTCAATTCTAGCACAATGATTTGCATAAAACGGATTCCAAACAAAAGAGGCATATTCCAATCTAGATCTTACAAATGCAAAGTAAAGGCTCTTAATGGTATGTGGATCCATAAAATCAGAGCTGTGTCTACGAACAAAAGCCAACATTGCATAAGCTTTAGGGATGATAAAATTCAAATGCTCAATAAATGTAAACTTAGCATCGAAAACTACGCCTAAGTCCTTTATAAGATTGATTGACTCAAGAAGTTTACCCTGAATTGAGAAAACAATCGAGTATATTATTTGATTTTGCAAATGTGCAGGGAAAGCATTTCCCAATATTTAAAGGTAACTGATTAAGTTTACTCCAGTTACTCACATTGGACAAGTCACGTTGTAAGGATTCAACGTCACCTACATTCCGTATACGACTGAATAATTTTAAATCATCTGCGTAAAGCAAAAATTTTGAGCTCTGAAAGCAACTATGAATATCATTCATGAACAAAATAAAGAACAGAGGTCCAAGGATACTACCCTGAGGTACTCCAGACGACGCTACAAAATTATAAGATTTAGTATTATTAACAAGTACAACACACAGTCTATTACTCAGATAGGATTTAATCCAATCCAAAAATGAACCATGAAATCCAATTTTAGCTAGTTTAGCAATTAAAGCACTATGCTTAACCTTATCAAAGGCTTTTGCGAAATCAGCATAGATTACATCCACTTGATAGCCACGTTCAAAAGAGGATACACAATAATTAGAGAATAATGATAAATTTGTTATTGTGGATCGACCAGATACAAAGCCATGTTGCTCTGGGCAAATATGACACTTAATTAAAAAGTAAAGCTTATCTTTTATAATGCTTTCAAATAATTTAGAGACAATTGTTAATTTAGAAATGGGACGATAGTTCGCGACATTATTTTTAAGCCCATTTTTGAAAATAGGGGTAATACATGCTACCTTCCAGGGCTCAATAAAAGTTCCGGAATTTAAAGATTTATTGAAAATCAGACACAGTGGCTTACACAAAGCCTGAGCACATTTTAATATTACTATAGAGGATAATCCATCGACATCCAGTTTAGCAGAAATCTTCAACTTTTATAATGCGTTAAAAACGTCTGTTTCACTCAAAGTAATAGAACCAACATCCACGAAAGAATTGATGTTTTGCAGGATAGAGGGCTCATACCATGGAGCATCTTCAGTATAATTTGATTTAAAATAGTCGGCAAATAAATTAACTGTGTCTGCAATTGTACACGAACTAATATTATTGAAAAACATAGAAGTGGGGATGAAAGATCCACACTTTTTCGATTGTACGAAATTCCAAAACGATTTCGGATTCAATTTGATATTGGTTTCCGTTTTCAAAATAAACTGCTTGTATAAAAACTTATTCAAAAAGTTGAATTCTCTCATGTAATGCACATATTTCTAATTATACTCTAAGTTCCCAGTGGATTTAAAAAGTTTTAGAAATTTATTGCGCATATTTTTCAGTTTTTTATGGCCAGAATTATACTATGGAAGCTTATATACCTTATGAGGGCAAATTGGAATATGGTCATGACAGATTTGTGACACATTAAATTTAAACTAATCAAAACAAGTTGCGGCATTTTTACCATTAAATAAATTTTTCCAATTTGTATCATTTATATTATTACTTATTTAAAAATTCAAAATCACATAATTTAAAGTTAAATACATGTTTAGCAGGCTGAGGCTCAATAAATTCATAAAATTCTGTATCGAGAACAATTGGAACATGGTGCATATTAGATGGTGAAATTGGGCAAAAACATTCAGATAAATTGTATTTAATATTATACGAAATAAAAATTAAATCCAAAATTTTGCCAAGATTATTAAGTACTTATTTTATTAATTTGAACTAATTCAATACTTAAGAAGCTATCAATAAGATTGATTTCATGAGGATGATTGATATTTGTTGGCGTCAAGTCATCGGCGAGGTGAGTCCACATTACTTTGTTCAAATTAAAATCCCCCAATATGCAAAGCTGACTTTTATGGTCCAACGATGAATGTAACGATAAAATGTTACTTACATGTGCATCGTAAATTTCATCAGAACTATTTGGCGGGATATACGAGGCGCAAATATATAAAGAGCCTGATGAGCCAGAAATGGAGACACTTAATTGGTCGTACAAACTGTCCGCATTCTGAAGGATGCAAGCTGTTGTACAGAAAAAACGTTTGATGGCAATTTGAACACCACCTCCTCGACTACAACCTGTTTTTATAGCGTCACGTTCCTTTCTGTATACTTGATATATATTTGTATCAAAGAATTCTCCATCGAAAAATTCATCATTTAGCCAGGTCTCAACAAATACGATGACATCAAAATCTCCAGCCGCGGTATAATAATAAATGGAATTGGATTTAGTTCTATCCCAGACATATTTTGGAAATAAATCCGAAATCGTGAAGTTTTACCTAACTGATTGTTAGGCTGAGCGGATGAATATTTATTAAAATTAGCTAAGTTATTGCATTGATGTTAAGTTTTTTATATAATAAAATATTCGACTCAGCATAAACACGTCCGCACCTTTTGAATTCACGACTAGGAGTGAATTCTGGCTTAGTTTTTATTCATTGAAGAAATTCGGCTTGCTTTGTTTATTTGGTTATTCTTGTTATTTTTAATTTTTTTCTATCCTGTGACCCCCCCAGAAAAAAATTCTAGATCCGCGCCTGTTAGGAGGTGTAGTTTTAAGAGGAATCTAAGTTAAAAATTTCGTTTTTTTTAGTTTAAAAATTAAATTTAACAACAACCTCTGAATATTTCCGTCTTAAAAAATTACTGCCTTTGTGTAACACTGAAAAGTATCCCAAGTTTCAGCTCCATAGAAACTTTTTTGTGAAAGAAAAAAATTAAAAACCAAAAAAGCGGTTTTCAGCCATTTTTTTTTAAAATTCTGAGGTTAAGGAGAAAATGATCAGTACAAAAGTTGTAGATCTTCTTATTTCCTACAACTTTTGCATTGATTTTTTTTTGATATGATGCACAGTTTAGCCAGAAATCGTGAAAAACTGTGTTCGACCTCTAAAAATGCACCCCATTCCACCCCGGATAGCTGCTGTCGGTTCGATTTTTTTGTCCGCTTTTACAAGAGCTTGTTCAACAATATTCCGCTGTCAGATTGCAGTAACGAATTATTTTTTTTTTCTCATTTTTTCGACTAATTCTACTGTACTATTATTGTGTTTTTAAATATTAATTATTTTTATTTTCCTTTTTGAAGATACGATACATCATTTTGAGGCAAAAGAATAAAGCTTTTTAGACTTATAAAAAAATATAGGTTATTAACCATTATTAACATTTGTTGAAAAAAAAAAAGAAGTTATTTGAAAAAGTATTTGTAAACATTTCAGAAAAATCATTAATCTCCAAAACTATCAGTCAAATTTGAAAGATAATTTCTCCAATAATTATTGTAGCTCAATATATTATCTTTCATACGACACCCATAATTTGGATATAAGTCTAGGAGTTTCCAACATACATTGATTTTTACAATAACATGATAACTTACGACTTGCCCTCATACTTGCGCTTGAACTCTGTTGCTTAGTTAGAAAAGTAAACTGAGGAAGCGATTTGCTTGAATATAATAAATGTATATTTGATATGAAACAATTACAAATTTATCTGACTCAAACACTTTGTATTTGGATCAAATAGTGGTAAATGTTGGTAGAAGCATTTTATGTTTGACGCAATCAAATACAATTTGTACCAGCACCAAATACAATTTGTTATGTTTATGGAAATAGTTTTCTCAGTGTATTATGTACGTCATTTTAAATTTATAGCTGCTGCTTCAAAATGAAAAACGCATTTGAATTACTTTTAAAGTTACTGTCCGCTGAAAGCTATCACCTTAGTAATGTTATGATACTTTTTTTTTTAATTTCCATGGAAACCACTGTGGTCAGCAGCCTAAAATTCGACATGAAGCCTAATAATGTAGTGTACATTGTTCCTGTAATTTTATTTTTTCAAACTCGTGTAACCTTTCAATGCGCAGGAGTGTTAATTTTTTATTGCATATTTTTTAGCGTAATCTAGGAATAATTAGAGATGAACATTTTTTTTTGTTTCAATTAGTTGTTCGTTCTTCAGTAGTACTTGCTGTTTTTGTACAGAGTAGACTGTAGAATTTTTCTGATTTCTTACGTTGTTTGTAGGCAGACGTACATCGAAGGGCACCAACTTCGATATCAATTCAAACACAAATGAATACATCACTTTCGCCTACAGTCAATTTTTCTAGATAGCTAATTTGTTGTTACTGTCGAGCATAACTTTTAGCTTGTGTCAATGTCACATTTTCAAAGTAAAAACAACAATAGCAATATCTTAACAATGTTGCCATATATTTTTTGATTTCAGACTGAAAATAAAAGTTAAAGAAAAAATATCAAATTTTTATATAGCTGATTTTTTGTTTTGTCGCAAAGCATTTTGTAATCCGACAGATAATTCTTCCTCGACTATCTTTCTCACTTATTACATGCTCCGGTCGGTATTCCTTTGGATCCACGGTTAGTCAATTTATGGCTTATATATTACCAGCGTTGGACTCAGTCTATGGAGCCCGGTGCTAAAAAACTGACAAGGGGCCCTTTATAAATAAAAAAAAAATTAAATGCATAAAGTTACATTGCTGGAGATTATTAAGATGAAATTCTTCAAAAAGGTTATTCATCATAAAATTCGGTCATTCTTTTAATAACTGCACACTTTGTTTTTTTTTTTTGACGTTTTTGAACATTTTTTGAAACGAAATATGTATCTCAAAAACTATAGTACATATGATAAAAATCATTTAATCATATTTGTTGATTTAATTTTGTTAAAACACTATTTTTTTTTAATTAAAAAAATAATTCTCAAAATATTTTCAATATAATAATGCGCGCCTTTATAAAAACTCATATTTTCCAAAGTTATGTCGGGAAATTTGATTTGAATGCAAATACATTCTAAGGATTGATTGAAAATAACATTACAAAAAAAAAAATTAAAAAAATTTTATGTCGAATTTTATGTTGAAAAAACAGCGCGTCATCAGTAAAAAACTCGTAGTTTCCATAGTTATAGCGGGAATTTCGATATGAAAGCACATGCATTCTTAGGATTGATTGAGGAATAACATATAAAAAAATCAAAACAGAAAAATATGTTATATTGAAAAAATTTTAAGAAAAATTGTTTTCATTAAAAAAATTGGTGATTTAACAAAACTATTTAAAATGTTTTAACTTTTTTTTATAAAGTTATAGTCATTCTTAAAAATATGATCAAATAATTTGTTATCCTATCTACTATAGTTTTTGAGATATTTCGTTTCAAAAAATGTTCAAAACGTAAAAAAAAACAAAGTGTGCAGTTATTAAAAGTATGACCGAATTACAAAGTAACTAAATTTTATTAGTGCAAATCAGACCTTGAAACTTTTATACTTTTATCCAAAAAGTTTTTAAAATAAGAGTTTCCTAAAACTTTATTGTTATAAAAGTTTTTATAAACCTTCTTCAAAAACTTTTATTGAATAAAAGTTTTTCCAAAAAACTTTTTCAAGAAGTTTTTACATAAAAGTTTTTCCAAAAAACTTTTCTGAAAAACTTTTAAAAAAAACTTTTATTAATAAAAGATTTTTTTAACTTATATTTTTAACAGTCACATGCAAAGAGTTTTTTTTGACTTTTATTTTTCAAAAGGTGAAAATAAAAGTTTTTTTTGTATGAAAAAACGAGGAAAATCCTAAAATAATATCTTGGATCACTAAGCAAAAAATTTCATAGGAGAACACTTAGGATTATTGATAATAAAATCCAAAGGAAAATGCTTATCATATTTCTGAAATGAAAAAATTTATGATAATTATGCACATATATTTTTAAAAAAATTGTGCTCAACGCATCAGTGGGAAAAGGCTGAAAATGGTTTTTGAGAATGACAGGTTCGGAGGTTCCCGACCCTCCTAAAAGGGGTTTTTGGACCCATTTTACGAAAAGTTTTTGGTTGCACGAATCGATGGGAAAAGGCCGAAAACGGATTTTGAAGATGACAGGTGAGGTCTCTTTTTTCGAAAAATGGGTCCAAAAAATCATTTTAGGAGGGTCAGAGACCTCACTTGTCACCTTCAAAATCCTTTTTCGGCTTTTTCCCATCGATATTATTTTCGGATATAAAAGTTTTAAGGAAACTTTTACTTTTATTTCACAAATATAAAAGTTTACTTTTACCTAAAAAAAACTTTTATAAAAGTTTATTTCAAGCTCTGGTGCAAATTATAAAACTCCTTGCCAACTCGAAGACTTAACAGGATTTCTGGAAAGTGTGGTCAATCGTAGTATTGATTTTGCTCCAAAAAATTCTCTTAACGATTACCGAAAATTATTTTAACTTAATTAAGTCAAAATCCAAGTTTCCATTAAAAGTTATTTGTCAAATGGCCTGCCATTTAATGAAAAATTTAAAATTTTTTTTTCGCTAATTTAATGTCTTTAAAACGACAACACTGACTGAAAAATCAAATAATGAAACAGATTTAACTTCTAAAGTTTTTAACTTTAACTTTGTCTGGGTCGCTGTTATTGTAGTAAAATAAACGTTAACAAAATTGGAACAGAAATTAAATAAAAGAAAATGGGAATCCCGAATCAATACGAATAAATTACGTTCAATTTGGGTTCATTGACTTGAATGATGGCGAATTTTAATTATTTGATTAACATGATACTATCAATGATGTACCTAAAGTGGGTAATAATTTTTTTTTTATGGTCAGTCAGAGTCTATGTAGGAAAGCTAACTAACAGATTAGCCTACTGCAATCTTTATGTTTACCACGCCAAATGTGTGAAAACCTCTGCTTTCTAAGCCTACTTTTGGACATAGTACATACATTTTGCACAAAATATTTTCAGAGATATTAGTTATGGACTTGCTTGAGTCAGTAGTGCCACGTCTACTGCGTTATTTTCCTTGTGCTAATTTATGTTACTGAGTTTATCGTACTGAATTTGCCTGCATTTGCTTAAACAGTTCCCTCAATCTACAATACAAATTTTACTTGTCCGTATGTGATATACCATGCCATACGAAATTTCGTAAGCAAAAATAGCAAACATTTTCATTTTACTTTAATAAAAGTTTTGTTGACGAATATTTATTTATCTTTTACTATAGGTATTTTCCTGAGCTTTTTTACTTTATTTTGACTCCAACGTGTTAAGCAATTAACTCAAAATTATTGAGCAGAATCTATTAAAAAAGCTTTTTTCAATCGAAGAGAGAGTCTGCGCATTGCATTTGTTTACTAAAGAGAAAAAGTTTCTGATAAGAAGAATAAAACAGCTGATTTGATGCTTCATGTAAAGAATGGTATTGTAAATGTTGTAAAAGAATTTTTACTTTTTCTGCATTTTAAGAGTACTAACTCTTTTCTAAGCTCTTAGATAAGAACATTCATTTGGTTTTTTTTTTTCATGAGCTGTATCATTTTGCAAAGAGCACAAGCAATACACTGAATGAGCGAAAAATTATAATTGAAAAACAAAAGTTATTTTTGATAAGTAGTTTGCAACAACCTGTTGCTATTGGATGTTTCACTAAGAACTTTTCGAACGTGTTACTAGAATTATGCTACTGCACTTAAGAAAAGAAAAGAGTCACGCCTCGAACAATTAAAACTGTCGACTTGTCAATTTTAAAAGCAATAGCGAATGGACCAAAAATCGAAAGAAAATCGACTTTCTTTTAGCGTTGTTTTCTAAGGAAACATCAGAAAAAATTTGATATAAAATTAGTAGAAAATTTTTGATCTGAAATAAATTTTTCATTTTAATTTTTGTTGTCT
Source organism: Tricholauxania praeusta (assembly GCA_949775025.1). NCBI lineage: Eukaryota > Metazoa > Arthropoda > Insecta > Diptera > Lauxaniidae > Tricholauxania > Tricholauxania praeusta. The sequence goes on from OX459028.1 coordinate 68,805,943, forward strand.
CAAAAAGTACATTTTCAAACACAAAAAAAAACATAAACATTTAAAGCTTGCTATTACGTAAAAGGTCTAAGTCATGAATTGTGATAACTTTAATTTCTTAACAAAAGCTGTAGTCCTAAAAAATATCTCTCAAACGAGATATATATTGTAAACAAAAAAAAAAAAAATTTTTTAAAGCTTGCATTCAACCGCTTTTACATAAGAAATGCTACGTTGTGCTTTCGACTTGTACAGCCTAAAAGGTAATTGCTTAAATGAAATACATATAATTTAAATTAAGTACATAGTATACTTAATATTCGCCTGCATTTATAGTTTTAGCATTCGAAAATAAATTTCGACACGTATTTCAACTATGAAAACGTATTTTTTTCGAATTGATTCCGTTGTAAGAAAAGGTAATAAAAAAAAACCTTTCAAATGGAATGCAATTTAATAAAATCGAAAAATATAGTATTCATTTGCCAATGACACCATTAACTGTGAGAAATAGGTTTATAATTTAATATATTGCGACCTCTTGGCAAGATCGGCTTATAAGTAAAAACTTTTGTATTAAAAACTTACAATCAAATGAGCTGCATAATGTTCTCCAGTTCAAAGGGTCATTATAGAATTCTTTCCATTTGAGAGAAACTTGATCCACTGGTGAAGTGCTTAAAAAAATTAAATGCATGAACCAAAACATAATTTTCCAACATTTTCTATACCATGTTAGTCAGGACCTCTCAGCCAAAGCTCAACAAGTCGCAGGAATCACATATCTTCGTATGGCTTACGAAATAACACACAAGATAGCAGGCAACATATTCAAAAAAAAAAACAAGTTAAGATGTTATCATCGGTCAGGCTAAAACTCACATACCCTACACTGCACTGAAAGTACCTTTTCATCAAATGTTAAGAAGACGTTGAAGAGGTTGAATAAGTCGAAAAAATGTGAAATGATAGAAAGGTTGACAGAGGTTGAAAAATGTTGAAAAAGTCGTAAATATATGCAAAATGTTCAAAAAAGTTGAGAGAGGTTGAAGAACTCTAAAAAAGTTGAAATAGGTTGAAAAAATTTGAAACTATTCAAAATTGATGAAAAAGTCGAAAAAATAAAGAAACTTATGAAAAAAGTTGAAAGAGGTTGAAAAAGTCGAAAGAAAATGTTTAAAAAAATGAAATAGAAATGAAAAATTTGAAATATGCCACGCCTACTTCTCCAATTCCGCCCACTTTTGGATCAACAAATTATATTTGTGATCGACATCCTCATATTAAATTTCAGCACAATAGCTTGTATAGTTTGCGATATATGCTGCAGTTAAATTTAAAATTTAGGGCGGTGACACACCCACTGGTACAATCCAGCCCGGTTTTGATCCAGAAATAGCTTTTAATAAGCAAACCCCTAACACCAAATTTTAGTATGATTGCTCACATATTTCGATAAATATGCCACTTACCGTATTTTATATGTATTGGAGGTGCCACGCCCACTGGTGCTATTTCAGCCACTTTTGATTCAGATATAGTCTATAGCAACTGAATTACTTTCATTCAATTTCATAGCAATTTAAGACAGACAGGCAAACAAACGGACATCGCTAAATCGACTCAGGTGGTGACGCTGAACAAACATATATATACTTTTCCATACCTGTCACTCCCCCTTCGATGTGTTACAAACGTAGAGACAAAGTGAATATACCCTCGGTGTAGGGTATAAAAATGTTCAATCAAAAGCAAAACCGAGAGCTTATTAACTACTAAAGTTGATTAGCTAATCTGTTGGCGTAACATCTCTTATAAACAACAAAGCAGCGGGCTAGATAATTTAGTTGCCGAAATGTTGAATGCTTCCCCAGAGTTCTCTGTACTTTGTTCTTATCCAAATTTGGCAAAAAAAAACGCAGGCTATAACACTGACCCATAGGAATCTTAGAAAAAATTCTAAAAATGGAGGCTAAACGGAGCTCAAAATCTTTGAATTGAACGTAAAGTCAGTTCTGCTGTACGACTGTGAAACTTGGCTTATAAGCAGTGTATTGGTACACAACTTACAAGTGTTTGTAACTTTGTTGCTCATCTCTAATGTCAAATTGCTCACCAGATACTGTCAAAATTAAATTTTTATTGAAATTAAACGCCAAAATGGAAATTAATTGAACAAACGTTACGGAAATCACCAGCTAATGTCTGCCGGCAAGTGTTAGAGTGAAACTCTCATGGTAGCGGAAAACACGTCCGTCCTAAGCCATGTGAAAATGATCGCAAGACCGGTAAATACGTGACTCAGGGAATCGTTGGAGAGAATTGAATTCAATCGCTACTGATCGTAAGCGTTTTGTGGAGGCCTTATGCTTCGTGAGGAGACAAAGGACACAAAAGAGATCACACTGCGAATGCTGGTGCTTGCATGATTTTTATAATGTAAAATCCATATCGTTGCCATCTAGTAAAGACTTTAGAAATATTTTATCAATTTTACAGAACATTTTCTTCAACCGAATTTTTCTTACTAAATTTTTGGGTAATTTTTCATATAAAGTTCATTTGAGAAAAATTTTTTGAGTAGTGAATGGATTTGTAGATATGAAGAATCAAATTGATTACACAGTCAATTTCTGCAGCACTTTTACTGATTTGTGTTAGTTTGATTTATTTATTTATTTAGTAGCAAAATTATTACAAATGATGTTACTTACAGGAGGTATCTAAGTAGTTCAAAGGACAGCTGCATATAAGTTTGATATAATTAAGCTTGTATGGTTTGTAAGGGAATTGAAAAATAACACTACTCGACAGCCAAAATTAGTCTGTTTAAAAAATAAACATGTGCTTTGTAAAATACCACACTTATTACAAATATCTTCGACTTACTTTCTTTGTTATGAAATATTCTTTAATAAAATTGTAAAACATTTACTTTATATAATTTGTAAGACATTTTTTTATTTTTTTTTCTGGAAAAAAAGGAAAAATACTATGTTCTTTAATGAATTGTGGTAAAGTTAAGAACATAAGACAATATTTCTAAAACTCTATGTAATAATTTTTTTGAGCGTAATTTTTGAATAACAGTTCCATCTTACATGAGAAGCATACACTCAAATATCGAGTTTATAACTTTCTCAAAATTTGTCGAGTAATGTAATGAGGACAGGACGATTTCCAGTGCGTTTATAAAATGATAACTATTGACCCTTGTCCTTTGTAGCGTAGTGATATCGATAGCAACAGTTGACTAAGTCAAAACTAAAATGAAAGTGAATAAATAAATAGACAGTTAGCCAAATATTGAAAAAACTAGGCAGACAAAGAAGAAGATATACGAAAAAAAAAGAAACAGCAAATGAACGAATGATTGAAAATACGATGGACAGTCAACTGATTGATGATGTTTATGCTGTGTGCGTAATAGCTATGGTATACATTATGTATTTGTATGGCTAAAATTGAGTGAATATTGATTATGTTATACTTATGTGTGTACATTAACACATGTGTATTTATCTGTATATGTATTCGATTTGCTATTGTCAATATTAAATATTGGTTTTTATAAATACAAACAAAGTTTATCGCTAGTGGTATAATTAAACTTTCATTCATATGTATGAGACTCATTCGAAAAGGACTGAAATGAAATTAAAGCAAAATTTTGGTGAATATATCGTTTTTATTGTGGATTTTCTTTTGATAAAACTTACGCAAACGTACTTGGTGCAGAACATTTTTTTTCGCAAGTTATAATATATGGTTATTTCCACAGAAAGGTCCACCTTTAGTCGAAAAATTAAAAATTATTAAAAAAACGCTCTCATCATCTGATATTATCTAAGGAAAACATTTAAATTTTATTAATTTAAACAATTTGCTGCTACATTCGTTTACCACGGTGAGCAAACCGACTGCTAAATTGCACAAATGCTATTTCTCGTTTTTGTAATTTTGAATAGTATTTTTTCTTAAATATTTAATTCTTTAAGAGAGATGATACATGATGACGGTCATTCCGCAAAATATCTTTCCCAACAACAATTAGCTAAAAAAAAAATGCAAAGTAATCGAACCAATCTCTATTAACTGTACATTTGTAATTTGCTTTAGTTCATGTTCTAATGTCACGTACGCGATCGCTAAAACATCATTTGTTCTCATTTCGTGATTAGTAACAGCAGCAAGTGAGTCAAAATTTTTGTTCAAACAGAGTTTCGTGCATATAATTAAAGCAAAAAACAGGGAGTGCAAAAAAATAAAATCTAATATTTTTAGAGCTATTTGAAGTTGGTCCCGTGCGCAATCGTAAGTGTAAAACTTTCGCAATCAATATATAAATATGCAGTTGTAAAGCGATTAATAATCTATTATTTTTTTTTTTTTTGGCAAAGCTGTGAAGAGGGGTAATGCACAATATAGTTTTCCTTCCAATAGTAAGCGGTGCCACGTCCTTAACAGGAAAATACGTTTCCACGGTTATCTAATAAACCGATTTTAATGATATTTGGTTTGGAGTTATATTGTTCCATAAGAAAGGTTCTTAGTCCTTTAAGTGGGCGTGGAACTGCCCCTAATGGGAAAAAATCGCAGCCACGACTGAGTCGCTACACCAATTTTGATCAAATTTGGTATGGGAATAAACTGGTTCCCGAGTAATATGTTTTAGTGGGACGGCGTCACGCTTCATAATTGAGAAAATATTTTAACAGCAAAAAGAAAAGTTTCATATTCTTTTAAGAAAAATATTTAACTACGTTTACTACTGCTTCTTATTTTTTTTTTCGTAAAACTGATCTCACCAATTTAATTCGAAAATGATTACTATTGAATTTGTTTTTTAATTACTATATAAATCTTAAATACAAAAATTAATTGCTCAAGTGAACCATAATGGAAAGTTTGTATCGTTTGCAAATAAATAAATAAGATTTTTCAATCAATCGAAATTCAATAAAAAATGATATTATTTCATAATATTTTGAAATTAGTCGCATTAAAAAATTTTGGCAGATTTCCCTTCTATAGATGGCCATGAAAAACCATTTTGGGACCCGTGCGAATTGCTTTTTGGAACCAGTATTACGTCTGCCATTAACTTTACAATTAAATATGGTGCTACCAAAGGAAAATTCCCTAAAGTAACTGAAAAAAAAAAATGTTTCATTTTGCCTTTTATTCCACTTTAAAAGTGAATTACGGTCCCGTTCGACACCATGGAAATACCCATATAAAAAACTTTTTGGTAATTTTCTTAAACCTTCATATCTAACATAAAATATGCTGTAGAAAATTTTTGAAAATATTATATTGGTCCAATACATATATATGGACCGTTTAGTTTTAAATTGGTGCAAGCTCATTTTTTTCCTTTCGAAATATGAAGAATTAAATATTTTAGTCGATTAAAAAATATACATATATGAGTAAACTCTACTAAGCTTGGCAATGTTTCCACGAATTTAGATTAATTAAATGACTTTTATTATTTTAAAGTGAAAACAAAAATATTTTCGTTCTGGGTCGTAAATAGATTTACACCACTTTCATAATTGATGAATTGTAAAATAAATTAATTTTAATAACCAAAAATTTAATTTTAATATCTATATATATTATCACTATTACCATTACAATTTATAATAAATGTTTTATAAAGATAATGTGCACACTAGTAATAAGAAAACTATGTGATTTTTCAATTTATTTTTAAAAATTAAATTACATAATTTTTAAAATACACGGTCCATATATTTATAAAGGTAGATTTTTTAAGCGATTGGTTTTTAAAAATTGAAAAAAGAACAGAAAATTTGCAATAGTAAATGAATTATTTATTTTGAGCGATATACCAATACCTGCCATTTACCTTTTAAGGATTATTTAATGTAAATAATGCTCGCGGATACGCCTAAAGTGGTCCATCCATAAACTCTATTTTTGACATACTTTTTCCAACATTTCGGCCAGTATCTCACGAATGGCAGCTGAAATGTTGTCTTCCAGGGCTACAATTATGGCTGGCTTGTCCTTGTACACTAAAGACTTCACGTAGCCTCACAACAAATAGTCTAGTGGGGTCACCAAACACGCCTCTCAATAGGTCCATTTTATCGCGTGCCGTGTGGCATGTGGCACCGTCTTGTTGAAACCACATGTCAACCAATTCCAATTCTTCCATTTTGGACAAAAAAAAAAAGTTGCTAATCGTCACACGATACCTTGCTCCATTGACAGTAACGTTGTGATTTATATTATTTTTGAAAAAGTATACAAACTGCACCAAACAGTGCATTTTTCGGGGTGCATTGGCAGCTCTTCAGACCAAATTTGGCAATTCTGTTGGTTGTCGTACCCATTGACCCAAAAATTAGCTTCGTCGCTGAAGAAAATTTTTCGATAAAAGCACAATTCTCACAGAGTACGAATTTTGATAGTAAAATTCAATGATTTGCAAGCACTGTTCGTTTGTTAGTCTATTGAACATTTTTGAACATTTTTGACGTTGATGCATATTACGAATCACGCATTAGGTGTCAAAAAATGTACACTGAAAAAAACAAGCCTCGTTACATAGCCTCATCGGGCTAATTTTCCAGTTTTATATTTAAACCAACTTTTGCTTTAGCTCAAAAAAAATGTGTCCTGATTAAATGATAGTTTTTTTTTTCAATTGAATTTTTTTTCAATTCAATTAAGCTTTATTCATCAATATAACAAAAATATAAATATAAAGTAAATTAAAAAAGTAAAACTATTATTAGTTACGAGCTTGAGGTCAAGAAATTTCAATAAAATTATAATGCTTATATTTTATAAAAATTTTTTATTGATTTTTTTGTCCAATATTTCGCCTCCTTTTAGTCGGCATCTTCAGGGACTCTGTAATAATGTACATTTTTAACAACAAATTATAACAAACACTTACGATATTTAAAAAACTTACAACAATTAAATTTTTAATTAAATATAAAAATTACATTTTAATAATGTTTTCAATTGCCATTTGTTTAATTGGCGGTGTCTGGTGTCAATTGTTTCGTTTCTGTGTTCACTAGGTGTCTGTAAATATGGGCGCAATTGTCAGTGTCAGTTTTGAAATTCAGTCTTTGATGTGCAGGTGTGTTTATTATGTGGAGCATTTCGAGTGTAAATCTTCTAGAATAGTTTGATTCTAGTTGTAGAATTTTTACATCTTTCAGCTCCGGAATGTGTCCTGTTTTTGCACAGTGTGCTGCTAGTGCCGTCTTCTGTTCAATTGGCTTATGTTTTGCCTTTACATCGGACTTATGTGCTGAGATTCTTGTTTTTAATTTGCTTTTTGTTGTTCCAACATATATTTTATCGCATGTGTTAATTCCGTTTCCATTGCATTTAATTTGATAAATCAAATTTGATTTTTCCATTCTGTCCAATTTACTTTTCGTGTTGCTGAATACTTTCCTTAATGTGTTAATGGTCTTATATGCTAATTTGTACTTTTTATCATTGTAAATATTTAAGTTTTTAAATTTTTCGGTAAAATGAGGTACATAGGTAATAGATTTGTATATTTTGTTTTCTATTTCAGTGTCATTAATTTGGTTTATTGCACGTTTTTGTTTTTTGATTAGTGTCTCTATTGTCCACTTTGGGAATTCATTAGCTTTCAATGTATTGCGGATTTTTACTAAATTTTGATGGTGAAATTCAGCATCACTAATTTTTAGGACTCTTGTGATGAAGTTTCCGGCGGTGTTTAATATTACATTCCTTGGATGTTTTGAATGCCAGTTGATTAGTCTCCCTGAGGCCATCGGCTTTTTGTACCAATTTATCCTGATTTTGTTGTCATATCTCACTAATTGTGCGTCCAAATAAGGCAGAGTTCCGTCATGTTCCTCTTCTTTTGTAAATTTAATTTGTCTACTATAGCTATTCAAAATTTCTAACGTCTTGTTAATTGCACTTTCCCTAATTATTGCAAATAAATCATCCACGTATTTCGTCATTAATCTGGGTTTGATTTCCAGTTTTTCAATGCATTTATCCAGAAGATCTTCCATTATAATATCAGCAATGACGGGTGATAATGGTGACCCCATTGGCATTCCACTTTTTTGCACATATATGCGGTCATTCAATTTGAAGTATCTGTTATCTTTGATACAAAAATTCAGGATTTCCAGAAATAATTCCTTTCTCATATCAGTAAATTCCGCAACTTTTTCCCAATTATTTTGTATAACTTTTATTGCTAGTTCAACCGGTATACTGGGAAAGAGTGATGTAACGTCAAATGAAATCATGACTTCGTCGTCATAAATATATGTGTTTCCAATTTTATTCAAGCTCGTAACTAATAATTATAACCAAAGGTCGTTAAAATCAAACATTTCAAAAAAGTAAAACATTAACAGTAATAATTATATTGATAAATACTACGGTCTGTTGTTTAAAAAACAAGTGATGATGTAGTTATATTCTTATACATTATATAAAACTAAGTTGTATGTGGGGCCATAATTTAAGTACAAGATTCAAAGATCAATTCATAATAGTAATTAACAAAAGTAAATAAGAATATTACTAAAATAATTAATTAACATCAATAAGTGCATTTAAATTAATGTAGGAAATATTAAAAAGCCATTCCTTCATTTTTTTAACAAAAACACGTTTATTTCTGAGGCATCGTATGACATTAGGAAGTCGGTTGAACAACCTTGGAGCAACAGAGCTATAGAAATTGAAGAAGTACTGTAAGTTATGCGAAGGGATTATAGCTAAGCCTAGAGAATTAATTCTTAGATTATAATTTACCTGATGTCTATTAAATAAGTAACCAGCCTTAATAAAAAACAATTTTAGAACTTTAAAGCAATACAAATGCTTTAAGGGCAGAATACTTAATTCCTTAAATAGCGGAAAGCTATTTTCACTACATCTTTTTTTACATAGGATCCTAATCACATGTTTCTGGCAAGTCAACAATGGAGTTAGTTTATTTTTATGAGTGCCGCCCCAACATGTTAGTTCGTATTGTAATTTGGAATGAAAAAGACCAAAGTAAACACACTTTAATAAATTTTGAGAACACTTAGAACTTAGGTGGTATATATGTCTAGTGGCTGCCATTAAATATTTTTTCAATGAGCAAGTATGTTGCAACCAATTCATTTTACTATCCAATAAAAGACCAAGGTACTTAAAAGTTTTAACGCTGTCAATAGCAAAACAATGGGGTAGACAGGATTCTGTATCTTTATAAGTAGCATGATTTATCGAAGCACAAATTTGCTTACCCACACAGAATCTTGTACAACTTGAGCAATGAAAAATAAAATCTGGATGTTGAATTGGTTTACCCGCTACATTAAAAAACATAAGTTTAGTTTTACCACTCAAGACTAATTTGTGAGAAGCAAACCAGTGCCTTAATACTTCAAGATCATGATTAATTTCAGCAACAGCTTCAAAAATATTAACAGAAGAAAATGTGCAGGCCATATCATCAGCAAATGCTATATTTTTGCTGTTAAAGTTTTGGGAGAACAGAGAATTTATATATATGATAAATAGAGTAGGACCTAAAACTGATCCTTGAGGAACTCCACTTTTTAAGTTGCATGAATTGCTGAGTTTATTCTCAAATTTAACTTTTTGGACTCTATTTGACAAATAAGAGGAGAACCAGTCATACATAGATCCCCTAAAACCGCAGTAATAAAGTTTATTAAGCAGCAAATCATTATCAACTGTGTCAAAAGCCTTAGTAATATCGACAAATAGGGCTGCTGTAATTTTTTTGAAATTCAAACTGTCGTTAATGTTTATACAGAACTGCATTAAGGCATCTTCAGTTGAACGACCTGACCTGAAACCATATTGGCAGTCACTAAAAAACTTAAATTTATTTAGGAAACTAATCATTCTAGTTTTAATCGTTTTTTTAAAAACTTTTGAAGAATTAGAAAGCAGTGAGATGGGCCTATAATTATCTAGTAATTTTCTATCACCTTTCTTAAAAAGTGGAATCTCTTCAGCGTTTTTTAATCTTCTGGAAAAATTCCGGCACTAAAACTTTTGTTACATAAATGACAAAGTACATCGGAAATATTATAAGCAATTTTCTTAAGAAGAATGCTAGAAAAACTTCTTTTCGTGCATGTATTAGAGTTTTTGAGAGACATAATAATTTTAAAAACCTCAAAAAAAAAACGGGCTCAAAATAAAAACTATTGGTGTTGGTAAATTCAGTTTGTGAACAACAACATGAAGAATTATAGTCCCTAATTTCCGAAACTACATCACTACCAATTCGTGAGAAGTATTTGTTGAACTCATACGCTATGTCAGACGGATTAGAATATACTCGTACTATACCGTTGACTTGCAAAACATTAGTTTTTTCTTTAATACTATTTCTGTTAAGAATGTTATTTACTAATAGCCATTCTTTCTTAGTATCACCTCTAATTTTATTAAACTCATTAATATAGAAATCGTTTTTAATTTGTGTAATTTCATACGATATCACTTTACAAAGCAATTTTTATCTTTCTCTCAAAATTTAGATTTAAAGGGTACTTCTTAGTTTTTTTATAGAGATTATTTTTCGAATTAATTTTTCTCAGTAACTCAACTGTCATCCACTTTTTAAGTTGTTTTTTGCTTTTAGAACCTTTAAATGTCATATTTTTTGTAGAACGATTGACATATATTGAAAGGGTATCAACAAAATTACTAAATGATGTAGATGGATTTGATTCATTGTAAACATTCTCCCATGTTTCTAAAGTAAAGCACATTAAAATCTGTTATTACTTTAACAAAATCACGTGGCTCACCATTACTTTTTGACAACGCAATATTTTCAAAACATAAGCTATTTTCATTGTAACTTGCTTCTAGACCAAACTGTTTGTGCAGTTTAAGGTACCAAGTGATTTTTTTATGTGTAAGGAATGTAAGTTTAAAATTTCAGGTCAAAATTTAAAATAGAAAAAAAAAAATATATACTGGTTTTTGTATAGTCATCATTCTAAAATATAAGCGAAATTTCACAAAAAAAAACTAAGCGCGTTTTTCTTGAAATAACTATTTTCAAATCTTTACCAACTCTAACAAAAAAACTATTTGACCAATTTTTATCATGTCTATTGAGCATCCCTCCACCATAAGGATAATTTTTCTTCCCCCTCCTTCTTTAGAAGCAGTAGAAAGTGCAAAAACCTAGTTGTTTTTGAACGATTTTTTCAAATTCGCTCCATTTTTTAGGAAAAAGATTTATATCCGGTTTTGTTGGGGATGCCTCATTACATATCTCTATATTAATAAAAAATGCACCAAAATACCTGTGGATATGAATAAATTTTGAATTTTTTTAAGAAATGAGTGTTTAACTCATTGGGGGTAAATGGGGGTGCTGGGGGAAAAGTGGGCAAGTAAAACCCATTTTTTTATAATATATTATTTCAACACACATTAAGACGTAATATAAATGAGGTCAACCTTCTTTCACCGTATTTTTGAAGTGTGATTTTGAGGTTATGCCAAAATCTTAGGGTAATGGGTAAATTCTGGCCCCGGATTTGTTTTTAATACACCAAATTACATACAGTATGGTACCTCAACTTTCAACTAAGTACAAGACTTTTTTTTTGTGGTTTTGTGTTATCAGACACTAAAACTAAAGTAATTTCTTAAAACATTACCATTTTATTAAATTTCGTAAAAACTTAGTATCTCAATTTATATATTGTTCTGTTAAAAAATTAAATGTTACGTACATTTTGATTGCCACAGAAATATCACAGAAATATCAAGGCGAAACCGCATAAGCCAATCCACGAGCACAAGACATATGTTATTATGCTTATATATTACTTATGCTCCTTCGCCTTGTTTTTGCTTGTAACCATATTTTAATTTTGAGCTGCAATCTGTTTATATCTTTCTTAAACTTAACAAAACTGCATCACTTATTAAAAATGTTGTTTGCAATTTCTGTGCAAGAATGTTGCCATGCTAACATACTGTTTGAATTTTCTGTGCAATAAGAACTTTTTAATTAAGTTACACGAATTTCAACTTTGAATTCTTGAAGATTTTAATATTTTGCATGAAATTAACTCAAACTGTTGCCAACTTAATGCTACTTTTGAAATTTGGAGGGTTAAAACCATAAGGGTGTAAGTGATAAGCATGCGAATAAGTGGCGCGAGCAATAACCTCATTGGAAAATATTATTTTTCAATCAGAAAAAAAAATATATGGATCATATGATCAAGGCCTGAAAATGCTTCACGAGTATAGTTATTCAAAGTTAAATAAAAATTTTATACAAAGCAACTCATAACAAGTAATATCGGGGAACTCATATTTCAGATACTGACCAATATTGCAATGCCTTAAGTGAACAGCAAGCAAATTGTAATTTGTTGTTATTTATAAATGATGTCGAAATAAGGATTACGGTCATATTGGATAGAAGCTCGAACATTTACTTGTATGTTATCTGTTCTTGTAGCCATTGGTGAATATGGAAGATCAAATAGCTTAATTAATGACCTGTAATGTGACCTGTAAAAATGGGAACATCTTAGCTGAAAAAATGCGAATATTTCGTAGAGTTTTCGGTTGAAAATTGTTCCTTCTTAAATATTAATTCAAGATAGTCTTAACTTCAAGAAAAACCATATTTGAAGGGTGCTCGAAAAAAAAAAAAAAAAAAAATCGAAATCAAGATAAAAATATCGATTTTTTTTTTATTAATTCGAGATAATCTTAGCTTTAAGAAAAATCATGGTTATAAAAACCTGGCCGGCTAAAATAATATTTTTGGTGGAAATGCACATATACGTTTTTGGAAAAAAAAAAATGTTATATTTAAGAATTTTGATAACTATCATCAATTATATTGCGAGTGAGCAAGCTCTATACCAAAAAAAAAGTTCAACTATTACGTCTGCAAGCAAATATCACTTATATTCCTTACAGTATATTCGTGTCCTGTTCTTCTGAAATTTTCAATATAAAATTATCTATGTACGTGTGTGTGTATGCAGGTCACATTTGCTACTTCAATGTATCCATATAAATGAGCACGTGCAACCTTTAGCACTCATATTCAACTCGAGCAAGTCAAATGTCATATCTGATCCCTACCATTTCATCACAAATTTATGTTTGTATCCTTAAAGAGACATGTTTGTACGAACAAATATTTATTATGTTCGAATGTTGCACTTGACTGGCCATAATTTAGAATTTTTTTTGCGTCACTTTCCGGGAAACCGTATTCATTATTGCTATAAAAAAAAATAACTTACTACACGCGTATTCGAGTATTATTAAATTCAATTTTCAAACAATCATACTGATTTTCTTTGTTGAAATGATTCTTCACTTTTATTGACGTGTGTAGTACTTTTTTAGGCTACAATTTTTTTAAATATTACGATAGAACTTTAAGTGCATTTTATATTTATATTTAATAGGGTGGGTAAGAAAAATGCTATTTTTGAAATTCAACTTGTTCAAATACATAGTGATAAAACGTAACCAAATATGCTTAGTAATGTTCATATGACAGATTTTTTAAATTCTGATTACATTAAGAGCACATACATACATATGTACTAAGTATATTGATCGACTTTGAAATTTGATATTCTGCTCCAAGTTTGTTTTGGGTACTTATCTGTTTTTTTTTTTGTTGGCTTAGATGCGTACCTAATTTCTGAGATATTGCCATCGGATATCACAGCAATAACTATTCTATAAATTTTTAATTTGTTTTAGTCTACTGAATGTTATTAATTGATTGAATTTTAATCGAATTTACAGTTAATTGCAGTAACCGATATTCATGTGAAATTGCACAAATCGGTTAATGCATTTCAAACAAACATGACAGAGATAACAAATGGTACAATTTAACCAGCAGAACCTCCATGGCTCAAGAAAAGGCAAGAAAATCTTTTCACTCACTATATACGGCGAAAATTAGGTACAAAAAACTAAAGAGACTGAGCCAATGTTTGCACCCGTTGCTTGCAACGTGCAAACGACTATGTTTGAATAGCGATTTTAAGAATTTATGGGCCCTTTCGAAGAGCTGTGGGCCCGAGGTAAATCCTCCCGTTACCCCCCCCCCCCCCCCCCTGTCGTCGGCCCTGCGTTCAAGTGACCTCATTTGCTAGCTTGGCAGGCTGTCAATCATTTGCCAAAGTTTGGAGTTACTTTTTCGCACAATGGTGGTCCAATTAGTGATATTTGCTCGATGCCTTTGAGGTGTTGAATAGTTTGAAGATTATCCACATAAACTTTACTCTTCAAGAAATCTTATATAAAGAAATTCAAAGGTGTTAAATTGCATGATCTTGGTGGCCAATTCACGTCTGTTCTTCGAGAAATTATTCAATTGTTAATCTTCTCTTTCAAAATATCGACTGATTTCGATGCTGTGTGGCATATTGTACCGGTCCTGTTGAAACCACATATTCTGCACATCAATATCTTTTAAAATATTGAACAAAGTTGTTGGTTTGAGGTTTAATTGCTATGAACGACGGCGCATTGATGTCCTTGGCTCTTAAGCAACAATTGTGCTAAAAGCTGCAATATTTTCACTTGAACGACCACTACGATGAAAAATTCTGCTTCTTTGATTTTGAACTGAACCAGTTTCTTCAAATTTATTAATGATAAACTTATGAGTACGGCTTGTCGTAGTATTTTCTCTAATTTTCGCTCTATTTAAAAGTAAGTTTTAATAATGAAAACACGTGTATCGATCTAACCGGATTGTATTTATTTCATACCTAAATAAACGTCGGTGTAATGTAAGGACTGTCCCATAAAAATTTTTCCTTTTAGTTGATGCATCAGAAAGAACTGTTTTGACGGTTATTTTTAATTATAAAAAGATTCTACCTGTTTCGCGAAAAAAAGGTTCAGGCAGAAAACCTGAATTTTCTAACTCAAGGGTAGTGGCGAAGTTGAAGGGTCTCTTTAAGCAGAATCCCAGTACCACAGTGCGAGATATGGCCGCTAGAGCAGGTATATCAAAACCTACTGTACAAAAGATAAAGGAAATAAGTAAGCTGAAGACATATAGAGTTCAAAAAGTACCTGACCGTTCTGATGAAAAACAATAGATGGCTGAGATACGAGCCCGAAAATTGTATGAAAAGTACCTGACTAAATTTGATTGTTGCGTTATGAACGACGGAAGTAACGTCAAAGCAGTTTTTAAGCCGCTATCTGTGCACAAATATTATACGTCACCGAAGAAGGGGCATATGCCTAGTAAATTTTTGAAGCAATATATGGTTTGGCAGGCCATATGCACCTGTGGCCTCAAAAGCAGCTTCTTTTATACGCAAGGCACTATCAATTCAAAAGTTTATTTAGACGAGTGCCTTTGATAACATGGAATGGTTACCTCAAATTTGAATAACCTTCATTAAAGTATTTTAATCCGTACTGGAAAATAACAACTTATTTTAGTGAATATAAGTTCGCTTATCGAAACCGATAAGATAAACTTAAAAAAAGCTGTTAATTTTAGATTTTCTCAACGAAAATTCTTAATATTTTGATTCAACCGTTAATATTGAAATGGTTTACTTTATTTCCTTTTAATCCAGCTGAAAAGTTCAAAATTGTTCCAAAAACGTTTTTTTAGAAAAGTTCTTTAAAGAAAAATGTATTCTATACCCTCAGAATCACATATCTCTCCCAAACTTTCATTTCATAATCGCAATAAGTACTTAAAAAAATACATCCGAAATATATAGTTTGGTAAAAAAGCGAGGAATAGCTAAAGCAAACTATCGAATTTCAAGAGTACGGGCGCTTAACATAATCGTACTAACTTACATATAACACATTTTTTAAGAACATTATTAAGTTTATTTAGCAACGTTTTCATTAGGTACTATTAAACATTTAAACTCGGAAGAAGTATTTTTTAATCCGCCCTAATATTAAACTTTTTTAATGTCACGACTAACAAAGTTTTTGCATAATTAAGAACTTTCTATTGCAGGGGACACGCAGTACTAAGGGAAAACAAAATTGAAGCAAAATTTAAATAAAATGTAAATATTGTGGTAAAAAGTTATCTATGTTATTTGCAGGCTACTTTGGCCTGTGCCATGCAATGTTGTTAAAAGTTTTAAACTTAATTTAGTTATAAAAATAAACCATACATTCCATAAAGAAAATTACACGCACATAATGCCACTTATTGTTAGTTAGTTTATGTTAGATGCAGGCAAATATTTGTACCAAAAATTAGGGTTTGGCTATGTTTTTTATTTTGCACAAAATTATTTAATCCTAGAAAGGAAACGGTACTTAAAGTACGTTAAGTGTAATGTTACTGAACTCATTTAAAAACATCTAGTTTTGATAAACGAACTCTATAAAACATTTTATAATTTTCCTCTTTACCTCGCCGTCTATTGCTAAAGAATACTCAATGAGTATACTTAAGCAATTTGATTTCTATTTAAAAATTTTCGAAAATTTTATACAAATATTCAGATTTAAATTTTGTCTCATTATATAAATTTTTTAGGAATTCAAATTGATTTTACTTAAACTTAAACATAAACTTTAACAACTACAGGTATTTCGTGAGCGTTTTAATAGTTCATTTGTAAGAGCTTTTGCTTTTGACGGAAGAAAAGGTGATTCGATAACAAGAGAAAAAATTGGCGAAACATATCATCAAATCATGATAAAAGTGCCGCATTTGGCTGTTTATATTAAATTTAATATAATATAATATGTTTTTTTTTTATTATATTTAACTTTATATATTTAATTAAAATTTTTCTTTTTTTATTGTATGTTAATTGCATAAGAAACCTATTCAAAAATAATATCTTTTTATTCAAAAAGCCAAACATTTCCATTGCAGCGCCCTCTGGCGAAAGTTTTAGGGGGACAAAATGTCAAAAATAGATTCCTCGTATCGAAAAACCACCTAAGGAAAGTTTTTATAAAGATACGGATAATTTTCTACCCTATTTTTAGTGTTTTTCCTACAATCAAATTTTCAAATAAATTTTCAGCGGCTCGATTTTGATTTTAGACTCATAGTTCTTTGGGCGAATTTTCTTAAAATTGAACGTAGAATTTAGTTTTGCTATACTCCTTGTCACTTAAGAATTTGACTCACCCTAATGCTCAGCCAATCCAAGACTTAAGGTTCATAAAAGAAAAAGGATAGTGAATTTTTTGTTAAACTTAACTCCTTTGGAATTTGAGAAAACTTTAGTTAAGCCAGTGGCATAACTCATATAGAAAATTATTTGAGGCTTCCAGAGTGCAAAACCGGCCAAGCCCAAAAAAATCAAATTTTGAGATGTTCCCATATATATCTATCATATCATTTATCTTTCTACCATGTTTTTAGATAAAAAAAAACAAAATTGTTTGACAGGAATATTACATTTTTTAAAGCTTATTTTGATGAATGATTTCAAAACCGGCCAAGTCCAAAAAAATCAAATTTTGAGATATTCCCATATATCAAAATCTAGACCACGCTTTATCTTTCTTCTATGTTTTTAGATTAAAAAAAAAATGTTTGACAGGAATATTAAATTTTTTAAGCTTATTTTGATGCATTGATTTCAAAACCTG
Organism: Tricholauxania praeusta; assembly: GCA_949775025.1. Taxonomy (NCBI): domain Eukaryota; kingdom Metazoa; phylum Arthropoda; class Insecta; order Diptera; family Lauxaniidae; genus Tricholauxania; species Tricholauxania praeusta. The sequence continues at coordinate 68,823,571 of OX459028.1, forward strand.
CCAAGTCCACGAAGTTGCACTCAAAACTGGTCCAACGCCCTGAAATCAAAACCGACCAAAGCCCACTTTTTTTCAAACAATATTTGATAATTACTATGTCAAAACCGGCCAAGTCCATTACATTGGTATCATAACCGGCCAAGTCCAAAATTGTTTTCTCAAAAATATAGGCAGACGAAACTCGAAAAGTTTGATCCGAAGTGTTTTGAGTCAGAAATTTTATAAGCTATTATGTGGGAAATACGTTTTAATTTTTCAATGAACATAGATGAAGATAAACGTTTTTCGTCGTTTTTCCGAAAGTATGTTAATTTAGGAAGCCGACAAAGCTTAAATTAATAAGCAGCTATGTAAGACTATGCTCAGGTGACACATCACTAAGCCACTTACAAAAAAAAATAAAAAAAAAAATCCTTGCAACGACCAAGCTAAACTAGTAGGATGACAAAACAATTGGAAAGAAATGCTGGCGAAGGATATGCAAAGTTCCAGGTTCAGTATATTTTTTTTTGGGAATCGTTTTTGTATTAAGTATTTATTCATTGCATTGATGCACGTGGATTTTGTGTGAATGATGTTATTGTCTGGCTGCTCAAATGCATATGGTAAACGTATATACATGCATATAATTGTGGCTGTGATTAAATGCACTGAATGTTGTTGTTGCTCTATATCGGCCTATCAAAAATATGTGTACAATGGCATGGTACTTGCTTCATTATCCCATGACAAGGCTATTGAATTTCTTCTTATGCCTTAACAAAGTAAGGTGAAAGTGACGAATGTATGAATTCAAATAAATCAAAATTTATCGTTTATTTAGAGTTTATGCCCGATTTCGTTGAAATTTTACGAAACAACCGACTTACTAAAACGGTAAAAAAGTCTCTACCTTAGACTATATAGTGTTTAGTTTTATGGGAGATATCACCTAGTATTGTCAAACCACGTCCTCATTTTTCGCGTGGTTGAAGATGCGGACAAAATACACCGGAAGGTTTTTTTTTCCTTTAATTTGCGGTCCTATGTGTCTATATTATAGAATCGAGTTTGAAGAAAGAGATTTTATTTGATTGGAAAATTTGATAGATTTTAAGGTGCTGACTTGAAAAGTTTCTGAAAAACTTTATCTACTATTGTATATCTAGAGTTTCACCACTGGTTGAAATTCGACCCTTATGTATAGCGACGATATAAAACAATTCAGTACCAATGATTTTTCGTGGGAATCAATCCATCTCTATACTAAAATTCATCAAAACGGTGCAGTAGCTCAACCCTGACATCGTTTTTTCCCTGGAAGTGCCATGCCCACTTAAAGAACACAGCGATTTTAGTGCCCTTACTTAGGGTTCAATCTATGTATGCATATTCAAACCAAGTGTCATCAAAATCGGTGCATTAGCTTAGTCGTGGAAAGGTATTTTCATGTTAGAGGCGTGGCATCGCCTACTATTGGAAACAAATTACATTCTGCACTGCTCCTCTTCACAACCTTTCCAACAAAAGAAAATAAACGATTATGTTGTGTTATGGTAGTTAAAGAGGGACAGGTCATATATATATATATATAGATACTGAGGTTTGCTAGTTTTTTTGTGTTTTTTTAACACTTTACCGGAGATAGTTTTAAATGCTAAACGAGAATAAGTTTGCATGAAAAATTGTTGGTAGCACATTCGGGGACACAATTGCTATAGCATTCTACCAATGTGCTTCAGCATCAAGAGCCCCAAAAATTGGTAATACAGTCAATGTTACCTTTGTGTGAAAAAGAATTGGTGGTTACTTCTCCAACGCTATCAGAAAACTCTTCTTAACTGAGAAAAAATCTCAGCTTCACAGCTTCAGGACTTCTGTTTTGAAAAAATACGAAGCGAGCATCCACCAGTCGTAAAGATACCTAGGACGAAACTTTTCGAGGAACTTTTTGGGAAAACTCCCCTTTATTATCAAGTCCAGTAGAATTTGTTCGGCGGAGATTGAAGCATCCTTTACAGCTGGGACTTCTACTTTGCGTACAACCTTGAACGACTACGACGAGCAGCAAAGTCATTACCCACTTCAAGGCGAAAATTTCTATTAGCGCCATTATTTTGTACTGAAGCTGGAGCGTTCTCTCTTGCAATTAGCAAAATAATAGAGAAATGTTTTTCTTTCCTTTTGTGTGAATTGATTTCAAAAATGAACTAGCGCATTGTTTTAAGGTTCTGAGGAGAAGTATTCAAATCTTCTTAATAATATCTCCTTAATCACTAACAAAAATCAAATAAATAAGATTGTTAATTAAATTCATTTTGTAAAATGACTTTCACTTAGCCATTCTCGAACAAAACCTCATAGAAGTATAACAATTAAAAAGTTTGCATTACTATTTTAGCAAGTTGATGCAAGAATTTCCTTACTTAACTGAATTAAATAACAATCGTGGCAAATCTTGAGTAAGCACTGATAAAACGTTCTGCAAAAAAGCATAGCATATATTTAGGTGATAAAGCAGAAATTTTCTCAGAAGTTGCAAGTGCAGCATAAATGCATTATTGCAGCAAATGCTATATATTTTATTGCGATAAAAGTAATAAAAGAAATTTGTGCATTCAACAAAATGTACCATCCGAATCCTGAAAACTAAAGGAAAACTCTGGAATATTTATTACTTTCTAATCTAGTTTTCTGCTCTTGTATATTGTGAAAATTTCCATAAAATGCAGAAGTTCTGCGCGCGTGAGCTGCTTATGAATGCAATTTTTGTCGCAATACAATCAACTGAAAATGTTAATAATAATATATATGTACAAAGCTAAAATAAAAAGATAGAATTTAAGTAGTACAAATTAATAAGAAAGCATAATTAACTTATTTATTTACTATCCCGACCGATCAAACAGCATTAACCTTAAGAGACATAAAGTCATTGTGATATTCGAAAGTGTGATAAATCCTCTTGGCACGAATGAATGCTATTCATCTAAGAGTGCTGACAAAATGTAAATAATTTGTGGATTTTTTTTGCTCCAAGGATATAATGATTTGGAGACCCTCTATACACAAACAAACAAAAGCAAACCTATTCCGATTTATTTTAATTCTTTTTCGGTTACCTAACTCTATATAAACTTTATGCTTTTATGTGATATAGTCATCTTTCTGCGAAAGTTCGTCGGCTCACTGGTAAGGCACGGAGCAGAGCCTAATGTTGGCAATTTGATTTTCTGCAATTGATTGAAAAATAATTGATATAACTGAAATTGGGCTACCCCAGTTCTGCCTAGGGTGAACAAAGGACATTTATGCATAGAATTTAAATTTTATATTATGGGAGAGACTGTTTGTTTTCCAAAATTGTTAAAGTTGATGAGCAAAATATGGTTTATCAACTTTTTCAGGACTTTTTATAAGCGCACTGCTTAAGCCCTTGCCTTAGTATGGCTCTGGGTCCATAAAATACATAGAAGCGCTTACTTCATTTAATGCTAAATATTAAAAAATATAGATGTTAAGTTCTTGAGAACATACGACTGTCCACACATGCCATACAAGTAATTCTACTAATAAACTCTTTTGAGTGTATTTGCAAAACTAGTAGTACTATGTGCATGCAGAAGAATAACGGTAAGCGCACCGTATACAGCACATGCAAAGTGAGCAACATGAAGATGAGAACGACAAAAGGAAATTGCAACTAAAACCAACAGCGTCAGCATCAGTTCCAGCTTCTTTAGCAACAGCAAAATCGTCCTTAGGGTGCAATGTCCTTTTTCCTTTATAAAAAATGCAATGTTTGTTCTTTGGCGAAGCAGTGCCTGCTGTTGTATGCAAATAGCAACTGGAACGCGTGTGGTCAACAATAACAATATATTTAATGTATTTCCAACAGTTGCTTAAGGATCACATTTCACATACATCGCTGGATTTTTCCTTCACTTACGCTTGTGCATACATAAGTTGGGCCAGGGTGGTCTGTTAACTAAACAAATTAAGAAATGATTTCAATAAAATTTATGAGAAATAACGAAAAGCGAAAGAAAGGCTTAATTTAAACTTTTTGCAAAAAAGTATAATATAGTTCAAACTTATCTTTGTCAAGGTCTAGGTGCAGAGAATTCCTTGTTCGTTGCGGTGTTGGTGAAAAGAGATCCTTAATTTAACTTTTCTTCAAGAGCACCCTAATTAGTACTTTCAGAATCTCGTATCATGTACTAAATTTACTTTATCACATGATATTGCGCTCAGCCCTTGTATGGGCTTCGCAGTTGTAAGGTCACCCTAACGTGTACAACATACGAATCAACACGATTTGACTTTTATCGCATTTGTGTATTGATGTGACCGTATAAAATGCCAGAGGTTTATTTTATTATTAAACTTTGATTTTGTTTATCTAGCAGGTTTTTAATATCTTTCAATACCTGACTTGTTTGTACATGTGGTAGACTTTTGGGGTTTTACTTTTTCTCATATGAATTAGTATGTAATAATATACCATAGCATAGTTTTTTTTTGTGAATGATAACTTTTGATTGATTTTAATTGACTTAGAAATATGAGAAGTTGTTTAAATATTTAAAATCAAATATTTTATGAATAGATTAAAGAAGCAAACCAAACTCTTTCAGGGATAATAGAGAGTCAAGTCATGTCAATTGTGCACCTATGCTATGCTACGTGGTGTATTAATATTCAAAAGAAACTACTGAAAAACCAGTGATGACATTTTCGATACATTTGTGTCGAAAAATACAAAACCTATCTGTCAACCTATCTCCATCGATTGGTGTAAAAAATTTTTGAAAATGGGCCAAAATTGGGCACTTTTTTTGACTCGAGATCACTTTTGGTGATAGCAAAAATCTATGTTCGACCTCTTTATAGTGATTGGTACAAGAATTTTTTTTTTTTTTGAAATGGACCAAAATCGGCCACTTTTGTTAATCACGACCACCTCTGGCTATGGCCAAAATCCATTGTCTTCCTCTTTCCATTGATTGGTGAAAAAAAAAATTTCAAAAATGGACCAAAATCTGTCACTTTTTGACTCGGGACCACTTTCAAAAATGGAGCAAAATCGAGCACTTTTAGGACTCGGGACCACTTCTAGTGATGGCCAAAATCCATTTTAGACCACTTTTCATTGAGTGATGCAAAAAAAAAATAAAATTTCACAAATGGATCAAAATCGTGGAATTTTTGGAACCGAGGACCGTGGAAAAAAATTTCTTATCTTTAATAGTTATGAATCAACGTAAGAAAGAATCCATTGAAAAATAATAGATATTGACAATGGAAAAACAATTTCTTATGCATAATAGTTATGAAATAACGTAAAAAATGTTTGTTGAAAAATAATAATTATCAGCAATTAATATAATATTCCGCATCAATAATAACTAAAAAACAATTTTTAAAAGTAATCCTTAAAATTGGGCATTTTTTCAATCAATAAGAGCTAATAATATTTATTTTAGATCTCTGGTTTTTACACATTAAAGTATATCCAACTTTTGCAAAAGGTTTGGCTTATACGCTGATTCCCTGTCAGAAAAATCCTGATTTCTATGAAACAAGTGAATCTTTGAGATGTGCTATGCTCACTTGAAATTATTCTACCTTTACGGATATTAAAATTGTAAGATAATCTAAATTTAAGTTTCTGTGCCTTACAGTTTAACCTGGGCGTTGTCAGTTAGAAAAACAAAACTTTTATCTTAGGAATTTCCATGCCTTCTAAATATTCGAATTTTCAGAACTCATATCTTAGTGGATATTGCAATCGAAAGTGGATATCATATTCTGATTTTTAAGGCAAACAATTTGACCTTTGTCTCAATTCCTAGCTGAACCGTAGGCCTTATTTATATGAATGTTTAGTTCATTCAAATTTCTGAAGTATGTCATACTTCTATAGAACTCAAATTTGAAGGAATACTGATACCCAGTCAGTCATGAAAAAAACATTTTTTATATGAATTGACTTCTCAGTTTTTCATAGGATTTGAATTAAAGAACATTGTATCTTATTCCTCTTTGTTAATATTCCAAATTTCATGTTTCTAGCATAAACACTCTGGCAGTGAACTCTTATTCAATCAGAAGAAAGCGTAAATATAATATGATGGGACTTTTAAATTTTTCACATAGTTCACTGAACGGGTCACTGTAATAGCCAAAAGCAATAATCTGCTAAAATTTAATATTTTTATTGGCAACGCTGCCCTAATAAAAATTGGAAATAAAAATCTTCTGTAATAACTGTTTTTTTTTTGTATTCAACTCTTTTGGCTGCAGCACAAAAGTGTTTTTCTTTTTTTTTTCTCTTGTGCAGTCCACCCACTTTCGCTGAAATTTACTCTAAGGACATTTAATTTATTTTATTGTTCTTGCAATAAATTCATATTCACCACACTTTACATTGTCGGCAATGATTTTGATTTAATGGGCGCCAAAATGCTGAATAAACAAATTCATTTCATGAAGCTTAAAAAGAGCGTTTTCTTTTTTAAGAAAAGATGCAGGCACATACAGTTTTCCATATCCTTGTGCTAAAAGTTTGTATATAATTTTCTTGTTTAATTTCGTACATTGGGCATTTTTCATCGATAACGTTTGACTGGAAATCGAAAAAAAATATTTTAAGAATGTGAAGTACTTTTTTGGTTCATTGCATGATAAAGTGAACGAACGAAGAATAAAATTGAAAGAGAATGTGTGTACTTCAAACATGCACATATTAGAAATGTAGCTAAAATAAAATTTTTAATAAAAACAAATGAGCGAATTTGTCGATGAAATTCAAAAATGATTGACTAGTTTCGACTTTCTTCGAAAAGTCGATAAAAATACTGAACAGTTTTGGAAGACATTGAAAAATTCGGAACGATTAGTGTCGAAGGAGTCGAAAATACGTAGCTTATCGAATATTTGAGAAAAAATCTAAAATAATCGAATACTATCGAAAAACATCGGAAAATTTCAAAAGTATCGAAAAATATAAAATCAATCGATGAACACGAAAAAAGCGATTAAGGTCGGAGATTATCGAATATTATCGACACACAGCGAATAATTCCTAAAATATATAAATAATTCAAATAATGTAGAAAACCATAGAAAAATTCGGTAATGAAGTGGAAAGGTATCGCTTATTAACGAGAATAATGGAAAAAATTGATTTTAGCCAAATAGAATTGTAACTTGTACTTGTGTTTTCTGTAACCTCACCGAAAATTAAGTACCCTACACCGCGTTAACAGTAAAAGTGTACGTAAATCTTCAATTTTCATTTAAAAATGTATTTCTTCCACTGTTTGACTAAACGTACCCGAATTGAATTCTACAACTTTTACTTAACTAGCTCTTTGTGTAGCGTTTTAGTGCTTATACTTGTATGGGAGGTGTTACGACCTATTTGCGAAATCCCAGTGTGCCAAACGAATTCGTTTCGAATTCAAAACGGACTCGTTTCTGTACTATTTATCCAAAACGGATTCCGTTTTCGTATGAAATTCCTCTCAAAAAAAACGGAAGGATCGTCCGCTTTGTCGGATCCGTTTCGAATTCAAAACGGACTTCAAACACGAATCCGTTTCGAATTCGTTTTTTGTTCATAAAAAGGATCCGTTTCGAATTCGTTTTTTGTTCATAAAACGCATCCGTTTTGAAATCGAAACGGATTAATTTTTTGTAAAAAAACGGATCTTGAACTTTGTTATAATTAATTTGATTTAATTGTCAAATTATTTAATATGCAATTGTAAGACTTTATTACATATAATTTTATTTTATTATAAAATTTAATTTTTACTTACTATTTACAACTTTCCAAAGTCAGTCTCAGACCCATGTCCCAGCGATTCATAGTCCTGCGCGCTACCTACTAGACTACCTGTCATTTATTATATTATATCGTCGCCTGAATTCTCTTTTGCTCCATAAGCATAAGTTTTATCATGCGTATGGAGCAAAAGAGAATTCAGGCGACGATATATCAAGGGCCAATGATATCTTTCTCTCATTTGATCCGTTTTATTTACAGAAAATGAATCCGTTTTGAATTCGTATTTTGTTCATAAAACGGATCCGTTTCGAATTCGTTTATTGTTCACAAAGCGCATCCGTTTCGAATTCGTTACGGATCCGATTCGAACACGTTTCGTATGAAATTCCTCTCGAAAAAACGGAAGGATCGTCCGCTTTGTCGAATCCGTTTCGAATTCGAAACGGATTCGTTTTTTGTAAACAAAATGGATCAAATGAGAGAAATATATCATTCGCCTTTGACATTTATTTTAATATATGACAGGTAGCCTAGTAGGTAGCGCGCAGGACTATGAATCGCTGGAACATGGGTCGAGCCCATTGACTTTGGAAATTTGTAAATCGTAAGTAAAAATTAAATTTGATAATAAAATAAAATTATGTGTAATAAAGTCTTACAATTGCATATTAAATATTTGATAATTAAATAAAATTATTATAACAAAGTTCCAGATCCGTTTTTTTTACAAAAAACGAATCCGTTTCGAATTCAAAACATATCCGACAAAGCGGACGATCCTTCCGTTTTTTCGAGAGAAATTTCAAACGAAACGAGTTTGAATCGGATCCGCAACGAATTCGAAACTTTTGAAGTCCGTTTCGAATTCGGAACAGATCCGACAAAGCGAACGATCCTTCCGTTTTTTCGAGAGGAATTTCAGACGAAAACGAGTTCGGGAAATCTGAGCTACTTTATTTGATAAAACATTAACATTTTTTTGAGATTTTCTGTCTTCACGAAACCTTATTCGATTTTACATTAAAAATATGAGCTTTTATCTACAATTTCGTGCCGCACCGCTTTCTTCTTCAAAATAAATTACAATTTATATAAAATAGAAATATAATAGCAATATAATTGCAAATTCAATAGAACATATTTATTATGTAGGGTACAAAAAGGGGTCAAGTAACCTAATGTCACCCTAATGTAGATAAACCAATTTACGCAGGAATTCCTAGAATCTTTGATAATAACATGTGAAATGCCAAATTAAGTTATAAGATCTTTAATAACAAATTGTTAGCAATATTGATATTATGCAATCGATATTTTTCGTTATTATGTTAACAACAATCAAATTTAAATTTATTACACAAAAAAAAAAAAAAAAAATCAAAACTAAAGCACGTAAAGTTATTTTGCTGAAAAATGGATTTTCACTTATATATCTTATTCATTGGGATTCCATTGCTGCTAAATCTTTTTGTTGTAAGTTTTAATGTTTCTAATTTTTATCGTATGCTTGCAACTTTTGTTACTTCGAAATTCTAGTGCATCAGTTTTAGGGTGAATAATAAAAAGAAACAAAGCGGCAGCAAATGAAAATGCAACAAGTACGGAGTTGCCGAACACAAAAGGTGCGTCATTTAAGATTTATAATACTAAGTAGTTACGTTATAGACTATATCTGATAAAATCATTGGGTTTTCAGTAACTCAAAAATGTGTACGGCATATTTCTTCGAAAAATATAAAAGTTATCCCAGCATTGAAAAAGCCAACACTGTTGTCCTTTGTTAAGTGAACTATCCATCGGCTTCATTAATTTCTTCTTTTCAACATTTTTCCAATCTCTGAACACATTTCGGTTACATCAACCTGGTTCAACTTATTTCGACTTGTTCAACCTTCTTCAAGTTTTTTCCACTCTTTCAATATACATATTTCAAATTTTTGAACTTTTTTTCGAGTTTTTCAACTTACTCGTATTCCACTTTTTTTTAATTGTTTCATCATTTTCGACTTGTCTAACTTTTACCATATTTCCTGCATTTTCGGACTCTTACTTTACTTTTTTTTTCTCCTGGTCAGCTTATGTGAATTCCTGAACCTTTCCACTTTTCTTAACTTTTTCATCTGATTTCAACTTCTTTTGACTTCTTGCAATTTTTTCAGCACTTTAAACTTTTTTCGACTTTTTCGAATTCTCCAACCTTTACCGCTGTTCTCGACTTGTTCAACATTTCACAACTGTTCCAACCTTTTGTTAAGAAAACTTGTTTAACTTATTCAACTTTTAATGACTTTATTTTTCAAACTTATATTTCAATTTTTTATCGATTTTTTCAACATTTTCCATTTTTAATTTGAATTGTTTCAACTTTTTGTACAAATTTTTCTACTTTTATCGATTTTTTTTAGCCTTATCCATTGTTTTTGACTTGTTTAATCGTTTAGACTTTTCAACTTTTTTACATTTTTTCATCTATTTCAACATTTCTAGATTTATTTGACCTTTTTGCAGTTTATTTCGACTTCTTACTTTTTCGACTTTTTCAACCTTCTTCAACTTTTTCTTCGACTTAATTTAATTTTTGTTCGTCTTATGCAACATACATATTACGAATTCTTCAACAAATTTCTTATAGAAAATGAAAAAAAAAAAAAAAAAAAAATGCAACACAGGATTTTCATTCAGTCACAATTAACTTGCAAATAATTGATGTTGTTATTCGGTTCAAAGTTTGCAAAAATTGCATTTTAGAAAAGTTTTGTATTCAATTGAAAAGCAATTGAAAGCAAAAATAATTACTTTTGCGTATAATAATTTTAATATTAATGGTATCTTTTATTGCTTCACTCAAGATACTTTCCATGAAGAAAAACTATTTTATGGGAAATTTAAACTTTTATGCTGAAGCGCCAAGAAAAAGTACATAATAAATAATAAAAGATCAATAGTGACGACGCAAATTGATTTTCTATTTCTACAGAATAAGTAATTGAACAAATTTCATTCAAAACTTCCATTGAATTGTGGTTGTGCAAAATGCTCAAACTTTTTATTTAAATTATGACCAAATGTAAAGTTTTATCAATGGAATATTATACTTGGGTTCATATGCGAATTCTTGGAAAAAGTCTATCTGAGTGAGATAAATTGTGGTCAATTCGGTGAATTCTGTAAATGAGAAGTTTTTTTGTTGTTTTGAGATGCGTTAGTTTTAATTGAATTTAAATTCAATGGAAATTGTTTTTTTTTTTGCTAAGCATACAATATAATAAATTTAATAAAAAGATGAGGAATTTAAAAATTTACTTATTGGAATATCAGAAGTATGCAAACAGTTTGATCAATAAGGACATTGCTATTATTTGATTTTTGCAGTGTATCCACAGATACCTCGCAATAATGTGTGTTTCTTTATGATATATTTCCTTTGAAATCAAATTTCTTTTTGGAAACTCAGAAAAAAAAAATCAGAAACATATTGATGATTACTGAGAAGCAAAGTTTTTTGATGTGTCTCACTGTTCGCCTTTAACGATTTTCATGGAGTAAAATAATAAAAATTTCTGGCAGAACGTTGTGTTTGTACCATGTGAGTGAGATGGCTTTTCCGTATTGTTTGACTGCTGAACATGTTTTTAAGATATCAAAGCTGAATTCACATCAGATTAAGGAAAACTAAATTGTCAAAAATTTAAAGACAAGAGCGAAAGAAATGACCTTTTACGTAACAATGAGGAAACTCAGCAAGTTTGGTCACCACAGTTTAGTCTGTGCGTTCATGCAAGTTATCCAAAGGTCTCCCTCATATTTGATATAGACTTTTCTGGCTTTGAAACAAATTAGAAACAATTATCTATTCACTTACTGACTAAAACTATTCATACATTTTATTGCGACTTTACTTAATTTTTTACGTGACCGAATCGAATTAGTTTATGTGACTATATATATAACACCAAAACTCTACTCGCGGAAAGACCACATATTTTCAATTTTTCGGTCAATTTTTCCATTGCAGTATACCTTTTTTTTACCATTTATCTAAAGAAGACATAACAAAGAGTAAGTGAGCCAAAACAGAACTCCTTAGGTGGTGTAGTTTTAAGAGGAATTTAGCTAAAAATTTCGGTTTTTTTAGTTTAAAAATTAAATTTAACAACAACCTCTGAATATTTACGTCTTAAAAAATTACTGCCATTGTGTAACACTGAAAAGTATGTTTTGCCCAAGTTTCAGCTCCATAAAAACTTTTTTGTGAAAGAAAAAAATTAAAATCCAAAAAACCGGTTTTCAGCCATTTTTTTGAAAAGTTTTGAGGTTAAGGCGAAAATGATCGGTAGAAAAGTTGTAGACCTTCTTATGTCCTACAACTTTTGTATTGAACTTTTTTTGATATGATGCACAGTTTAGCCAGAAATCTTGAAAAACTGTGTTCGACCTCTAAAAATGCACCCCATTCCACCCCGGATAGCTGCTGTCGGTTCGATTTTTTTGTCCGCTTTTACAAGAGCTTGTTCAACAATATTCCGCTGTCAGATTGCTGTAACGAATTATTTTTTTTTTCTCATTTTTTCGACTAATTCTACTGGACTAATTTGTCACATTCAGCTGATTTTCTTTCAAATTAAATTTGCTTCAATCACGATAGTCACACAATGACGTATGTATGTACAACTAAAGTACTGCTACCTCAACATACAGCAAAATTAAAATTCACTTAGTTATGAAAACAGCTTATTGTTATTCTTCGCAGTTTTTACTCTTCATTTTTAACGATTTTGCTTTTGCTTTTTCCATCAACTTCTTGATTTGATTTCCTTTATACTTCTTAACCATGTTAAGCGCTTTCTCACTTTAAATAAAAATTTGCGCTCGTTAAAAGTGTCAATGGTGGTAATAGTAGCAGTAGCAGGAGCAGGAGCACCAGCAGAAAAGTCTGAAACTGAAAGAAAATTTCATTAAAAATTACTACGGTGACAACTTGTTTTTTTCGTTTGTGATGTGGACATGGTGCGGTGCTGAGTGTGCGATGGTCAAATAAAAGCACAAATATTTTTACAATAAAAGTATGGAGCCTTATTTAAGTGGCCCTATTCACGCATACCAAGAAATAAATATGTAAACAAATGAATAAAATCACTTTACTGCGGGTATGTATGCGCCTTTGTAACAGCTATGTACAGCAATGCATACGATTAAAATGTATTGTTTTTAATTCAGTTAAGGAAAGAAGGAAATAAAAAAATTGAAAGAAATTTATGTGCAAAATTATTGAATGAAATCGAGAAAAAATGGAAAAAATAAAAGACAATACTTAACGCAAAATAAGGGAAAATGAAAAAGAATTGAGGCAATAGAAACAAACTAAAGTTACAAAAAAGAATGCAAAAAACTTGACTTGAAAGACCGAGAGATCGAAGGCTAAAAAATGTGTACGAAAAGTTTTTAAGTAACAAAAAAAAAAAAACGTTTAATGATAAGAAATTAAAAAAGTTTTCAAAAAAAAATAAAAAAAATCAAATTTAACAATTAATTGATCAAAAAGTATGAACGTCTTCAAAAAAAAAAAAAAATTATTTACGAAAATTTTATGAACAATTAATAAAATCGAAACAAAAATGTAGTAAAACAACAAACAATTGCTAGACAAAGAATTAATGAAAGATTAGAAAAATATCAAAAACGATGTTTACAATTTATAAACTCAAAATGATAAATAAAATGGGAGAAAAATTGTAAAAAATTGAGTAAAAAATTCAACTAAAAATGGCGTGAATATGAAGACAAAAGAGACAAAAAAAAAAAAAATTGATCAAAAAATTATCAAAAAAAAAAAAGAATGTAAAAAATGAAGAAATCTGAAAAAATTAAAAAAACTGAAACTTAAAGTAATAAAAAAAAAATTAAACAAAACTTTGGAGAAAAATGACTAAAAACTGACAAAAAACGGTCAACATGAGCGAAATCTTTTAATAAAATGTGGAAATTATAAACAATAAGAAACACAGGTAAACATGCATACGAAAATAGACAAAAAATCAACTGAAGAAGATTTGTAAAAAATGTAACGAAAATTATCGAAAAAGAAGCGCTTGGAAAATTAAAAACGAATACAAAACCGACGAAAACTAACCAAATAATCGCAAAAAGAAATAAACAAATCCGTTAAAGACCAGAACAAACTTAACGAAAAAATTATAAAAACTTAAAAATATTAGTGGCATCAAACCTAATAACTTATAAATAAATTAAAGAAAAACAGATGAAATATGGATAAAAATTAATGAAAAATATAAGAAAACTGCATAATAATTGCCAGGAAACATGTAGGAGAATATAAGGAACATTTTTATACAAACAATTACTGATCATGAACAAAATATGAATAAAACTTGACCAAAAAAATTTAAGAGAAAAACTATAAAATTTGGTAATTTTTAATATCCCAAGGGACTGCTGTGTGCTTTTCGTTGAATAAATGCATTCTTGGACCGCTCTGATTTGTATACACAAATATAATAAAATATAGTGCTTGTGCTTTATTAGGTGTCATTAAAAATGAAAGAAAAACTCGTAAAATGATGTAGGTATCTGCTCGCATAAAGGAAACAAAAATTAAATGTTTGACGCCATGAACTTTGTCCAGTATTTTTTTTTGTGTTTTTTTTTTTTATAAGAATAAAAAGGGAAGAAACAGAAACATCAAACATTATAAATTGAGTTGCTTTAATTTGAAGTACGGAATTTGGAATAATTTCGACAATGAAACTTAAGCTAAGGATTTTTTTTTCAAAACTTAAACTCAATCGAATGTCTAACTGCGGTGATGATTTTTTATGTCTTTAGTCGAGCCTTTGTTTAGTATAAGCCTGTACTACTTGTTCAATTAAATTTTTATTTTTTTTTATTGTTTTCTAACGCTTGAAATTGGATTAAAAACGCGCACAATAATTTAATAAATCGACGCTCATTGAATTGATTCATAGAATTATGAGCGGTGTTGAAATTAATTGAGTATTGAAACAAAGCTTCTAAATTGAACTGAAAACAGACATACCATTTCTCCATTAAGAGTTTTTGGAAAAATGTTCTTTGTGATAGCTTTAGATTACTGCATGATGGATACAAAGAAATATATTATGGGCTAAATTCTTAGTGAACTTAGGCTTCGTATAATACTTGCCAAGTATCAGGTCTAATGGAACTTACACAGAGAACAGCTAATAAGACGAATACACTCACCCTTCATAAGAGCAAAAAAAAAAAAATATTCAAAAATGAGTGTAAAATTTTTATCTTTAACCCGCTTTTTCATAAAAATGTAGATAATGCTTTTTTTCATCTGTACGGCACTACACTCCTTGATATACATAGAAGGAGCATTTAATAATGTGACTATTGAGACAATACATACTGCAATGCTGAAAATTGGTTCCAGTGACAGAATCAGCAAATGAATTACAAACATGCTGAGAGATATCAGTCAGGAAACGATTGACTGGAGGTATATATCATGAGGTCACATTCTAATCATCAAAAGTTTTCCCCCACAAAAATTAAGTTCTTACGAGTATATTAATTATAATATTTCTGACCAAAAAAAAAATAAATAAAAATAGATATCAATAGGAACGGGATTAACACAAAATAAATAAATTTTTAACAAAAATAATATTTTTCCGAAATTTTTTTCTATTTTGGGTTTCATACATTTTACTGTTTTTTGGTGCAAATCTCAAAAAACAAAAAAAAATTAAAATTAGCAAAGGTTGAGACCTGACCCATTTGCAAGTTTAACTCAATATATCGATTACGCTATATGAATAAAATTAAAACGAGACATAATGGATGGAGCAATTTTAAGCAAAAACAGCTCTAGATCAAGATATACGCATAATCTGCGGTTTCATTATTATTGAGGTGATTGTCCTTTAATAGATCTTTCTGAGTAACTTAAATTTCCCATGACATCAGTGTCTTATTTGTGGCAGAAGAGTCTCTGCAGGTAAAAATATCTCTTTCGCTATATACTTCAAGTATCATTTTCTAGTATTTATCTTTATCACAGCAGAATTTATAGTATGCTTCTCATTCAATATTTATAGTGATGACTAAATTTTTATAAAAATGTACATATTTTTGTGTTTAACATAATATCTTCAATGTTATTTTGAAGCATGTTATGTATTATAAAGAAAATATTTGCACGCTAATATTAATCAAACTGCAATTTTACGCCAATTTCACTTCCACAATAAAACATTTTTTGTGTGTACACTTTCAATTCAAGTCCAATAAAGAACTTCTAAGAAATTGTTTTTAATTAAAAATTTTGCTATATCCCCTGATACTTTCATTATTGATAAAAAAAAAATACTCCTGTCAATCAAAATCCCATGTGTTATCGTGTTGCCAATCAATATTGATTGAAAAGTTCTGCATGAAGAAAGTTTTCAAACGCTTTCTATTTATTACACATAGAAAAAGTGCTCTCAAATTGACTATAAATTTCTTGCGAAAGATATAGAAATCGTAAACAGAAAAATCCATGCGAAAATACGGCATTTATTACACACAGATAAATTTTTTTAAATAAAACTTAAAAAAAAAAATTATTTGTATAATTAAAACTAAAAACTAACTTTTAACTTTGTATTTGCAAGTACTTTGGAAGCCCTGTTTTTTATTTAGATAAATCATTGTGAAATTTCTTTTTGCAGTGTGTTGCAGCTTCCGAAATATTTGCTTACAATAAGCCACTATGCATTGCGAGTTTTATACCTTTGTGGCTTGAAAATCAATTTCAATCAAAATCATTTTTCAGTTGAGCAAATAACATTGCAACAGTAAACCATCGTCCAACATCCGGTTGGGGGCACTTCCGGTATATGATGACTGTGAACAATTGTAAAAAACTTAAAATGCAACAATGAAACCTAGTTCGTACATTGGCGAATGTAAATGTATGCGTGTTTATATACATATGTATATAAGACACAAATGTAACCATATCTGTATGCAGGCACAAAGTCAATCGAACAAATGTCAATATAGTGCAAAATTGTGTCAAGGCAACCTGATAAGTTACATGAAAGTCTGTGCGATTTTGTTGGCATGGCATATGTGTAATTAAGTTTGCTCATCCTTATTGCTGATGTATTTCCTTTTTGCAAACATGAAATATTATTGAATTTTTAAAAATGACAGACTAAAAGTCTCATTGTGAAAATGTTATTTGCTTACAAAAATGACAACACAACCTCACAAGCGATTGTGTAAAATATTGAGCAGAAGTGAAAGTTGCTTTTGAGCTTAAATAAAATTATAAATCAAGTCAAGGAATCTAAGATGAAAACACAGTATGGTTACTTATAGACTGCATTACATAATAAAGAAGTCAGTTCACCCATAGTAGCTTCTTCGTTAAAAATTAGAAGCATTATAGTATGATTTACAGGGCTGACTTTACACATTTTCAAAGAAATAGGTGCTGATAAGTCTTTCAAACCATAACACCTCACTAAAAAGTACATTTTCGGGTATGCAATTAACAAAAATTTTTAAAACATGATCTTCATCATGATGATCTTTATTATTTTCAACAAAATATGGTCTGACAACTTTTAGGCACAAAACCGCTGCAAGCAAAAACAAAAGTTTTAAAGTCATGCAACTCGAAAAATAACCAATGATATTAAAGATCATTGAAAAAGTCTTGATGTATCGAACAGTAACGAAAAACATCGACAAAATCGAAAAGTATTAGGCCTTAAATTTTAATTGGAATTGGCAACATTTACTTAAATAGTACTCTGTGCTCTGTTGTGTAGCTTAAACTTGTATGGGAGGTGCCATGCCCTCTTTTGGAAATTCGCCAACATTTTGTCTGATGTTTGTAAATGTTTGAAATTTGGTTTCTTTACTTTAAATAACTCTCTCAGTAAAGCGTTTCAAAGTTTTTGTTCCTAAGGAGAATATTAAGCTTTCTTTTAGAAATTCGCCTAGTTCTTGTTCAAAAATTTTCCGAATAATTTCTACTATTTGTGAGAAATTGGGTTCCGTAACCTTACATAATTTTCTAAGTATAGCGTTTTGAAAATTTTACTTGTAAGAAAAGTGCCACGCCCAATTGGCGCAGTTCTCTAAGTTTTTCCAAAAGCATGTCCAAGTTATTTTTACTATTTGTGAAAAATTTGGGGTCATTACTTTAAAAACCTCTCTCAACACAGCGTTTAAATGTTTTTTTTTTTTTGTATTGGCGGTAGGGGTGTCCGGGTGGCGATTTTATCAATTTTCAATCCCAAGAACATTTTTTGCACTAACGAGCATGGTTAAATCAACTTAGGTAGTGACGCCGAACAAGAATATATACACTCCTTCATACCTGCCACGCCCTCTTCAATGTGTTTCGTAATAGAGTAAGTACCCCCTGAGTGTAGGGTAAAAAAACGTAGAAAAAGTCGATTAAATTTGAAAAGTATTGAATAAAGCGAAAAGTCATTATTAGGCGAACAGTGTTAGTAAACATCGAAAATATTTAAACTATAAAATAGTATCGAAAGATTAAAAAGTGATATATTATCGAATAGAGACGAAAAACGGGAAAAGTCAATGAAAGTCGAAAGGTTTCGTAAACATTGAAAGAAACGATATGATGCGAAAATATCGAAAAAAACATCGATAAAGCGGAATGTATCGAATGCTATGGTATACGTCAATAAAATTCGGATAAAATTCAAAATATTGGTAAATTAGTTTTGAGTTGAGAAATATGGATATATCATGGATGGACAGAATCTCTATTGCAGAATTACTATATTGCGAAGAATTAAACTCATGATCGGGAAATGTTTGATTATATTAAGCAAAAGAAAACAGCATGAATATTTAGGCCACATTATTGAAGAATTAAAGGCACTCGATACTGATCGTGCACGTTGGAAGAATTTTGTAAAGGCCTTTTGTTTCGTGAAGAAATAAGGGACACAAGAGTTGAGAAATCCAAATTACAAAATACTGCAATTCATCCTATGAGAAAAATTAAAGAAAAGCGTGGAATGCACAGAAAGCAGCTCTTATGGCTATGCTAAGGAATAAGTGACGTAAGGAATCTACTCACAGCTGTAAGTGCAAGAAAAGTACATTCCAAAATAAAAGATGATTAAAAAAATATTGTCCAAATTTGTAAACGTAATTTGTATAATCGCCCACATTGGCAATTAAATAGGCAAATAGAGATGAAAGAACATGTTTTTCTACAGTCAGTCAATGTTTCTTCTGCTGTGACAGACATATGAGACATTGTCATGCATTCAAGTGTCATTGTTGAGTCCCGACTAGTGACAAATTTTTCCATCATACGGATGAAACGGTTGAACATGCTAGTGATTTTAACTTCGAGAAAGATGTTCTATTCAAAACTCATAAAAGTCCCTAATTACTAAAAACTTTAATTGGTTTTGTTACAGCTTTAGGAAAAGTGACACGTCAGACACGTTTCTGTAGCTTCGCCATGATTCATACTCTTATGCATTCATTCACTTACAAGACAATATCCTTTTTACTAAAAGAAAATGTCACACTATTTCCAAAACATTTACCATAACACGAAAGAGACGAGAACAACATGCCAGCAGCAAATGTGATGATGATGATGGTGATGATAACGAAGTTGTTGATGCTGTTGCAATGTATGTATGTATATGTGTAACAACTACAGACAGACGAAAGGTAGGCAGAGGGGAATTGGAAGGATCAACGTGTCAAAAATTTACCACAGCACCTAAAAACAGTGCAAAACAAAGAACGGAAAAAATCGCAAAATAGCAAAAAGAATGAAATGAAAATAAAGCAAAATCAGTAACAGCGCATTCAAAGGATGTGATTGATAGAATTTAATGAGTTTTTCGACAACGCACGTAATTTAGCACTGTGCAACAGCAATATCAAGCTTTTTTTTGTGTATATGTACTCGTATGTATGTATGTATGTATGTACGTCCATAAGGGACGTACACTAAGGAAATTGGATATTTATCGAATTTTACTATTTTCCACAAAATTAATTATGTGACTCCCAAGCCATTTTAGGTTAATATATTACCCAGTAAAATAAATACACTGTGATAAGAGAGAGAGCCATTTATTTCAAAGTTCTAAATGGTCAGTATATAGTCAAAGCCACTAGGTCACTGATACTTAACTAAAAGACTATTTTGTTTCTCGAGGTCACCAAGGGGAATCGTTGCTTTCTTTTCGTTCACTGTGAATATAAAGGGTGTGGTCCTTTGCTTTGTTTGTTGAATAATCCTCATTGATTGGTAATTATGTGCAAGAAATAATATTGGCCAAATATCCATCACGGGCATGTATCAATTCATTTGTCCCAATTTACGATGTTATCCTGGCATAATTGCTTCTCTATACCACCAATATAGCATATTAATTTGTCATTTAGCTCTTGAATTGTTGTTGGCCCAAATTCGAACATTTTGCTAATTAATGTAACCGCTAAGAAGAAAATGGACCTAGTCACTGAAGATGATTTCCTTTGAAATCATCATTATTTGCGGCTCTCGGTTACATATTCAATATTTTCGGCTAAACGGCCTGATTGGGCACGCATTGATGATATCTCATTCGCATCCGAATCAATTTCTTGGAATTTGTATACCACATTCAAAATTTAACGTTATTTGGTCTGTTATCAACACCAAGATGTGGATGACATTTAGAAATTTCTCAAGGAAATACGATTCGGCTCAACTTTGTCAATTGTAACAACTGTCGCAGGACAATGTCATCCAGGATATGTAACTTAGTTTATTATTCCGAATTATTGAAACCGTGAGTGGCAGTTTATGAAATCAGTGCCTTATTATATTTTAAGATTTTGACACAAACTGCTTTGATTGTCTTAAATGTTAGTTCTAAAGGAAGCACGATGCTTCACATAACATACGGATTAAATAAACCCAAAACTATAACTTGTATGACATTGAGTTTTTTGACTACCGTAGCTTTTTTTTAGGTCTTATCATTTATTGATGACTCTGCAGTTTATATCTGTACAATTGTTCGTTTTTGAAGTGAAAATTTCTTCTGGCACGTTGTGCGGCTGAGGAAAAAAGTATTAACTTGCGACACCAACAGTTGTCGGGATTCCCCGTCATGAATGTGATGTAAAATTTTAATGTTCTATTGTTTCTTTTAAATAAATATTCCAAGTGGAAGACAAAAAGCAAATCAGACACACTAACAGACACATTCCATTCTCATTCAACGACTGTTATGCTTACATGTTTGTTTCTTTCAAAGTCCGCGTTGTTGCGTTGACAAATTGAGAATGAGAGCGAGAGTAAAATTTGAATACATATTCCGTTTTTGTCTTCAATTGCATTGCCATATAAAAAGAAAACGCACACATACCAACTAACTTGCCATTAAACGATTTTTTTTTCACTTCTGTCGGCACTCCCGGAGTGCAATCCGCCGTTTTTTTTTTTTTTTTGAAAGCTAATCCGACTTATGAAAGTTTCTTGATAATTATTATAAAAGGAAGAGCTACGCCCTAAGTCGTTCGTATCAAGTTATTTCTATTCTTGCTTCTCTTAATTCTCGGGCACTAAGAACTTTGAATGGCGTGTTTTATAGAAAAGTGATGAAAAGGTCACAGTTTCTTCAATTTACTTAAGAGCTTTCTGAGCTCAACGCTCTGAAGTACATGCTTTGGCTTTGATGATAATTTGGCTATGGGGCGATAGTATTAAACATAATCTTTATAACGTTTCTTGAATGTGGAGGAATTTTCATGAAAAAATAATTTTTTTCAAAAATAAATATGTAAAAAAATTCAATTTTATCGAGCAACCTTTATTTTCTATCATACAAAAGAATCATTCCTTATATTTATTTTTTAAAGATATTTTCTCTCAAATGTTGACCGTAACTGCGGTTCATTCTGGAGTTCCAAGTTCTTATGATGCGTTCGAGTACTTTGAGTGGTATTTGGCGAATAGCAAAATTTGAAGCCAGGAGAAGTTTTTTTTTCTCATATTCGAAACATCAAGGTGAGGTTTTTGAGAAGAATCAAGCTAGTCTATTTCGATGAACTGCTATAGCTCCCCAATTCTGAACCAGTTCCGAAATTTTTTGAAGATTCTAAAATAAAATTAGAAGTTATATTAGAATCAAAAGTGACAAATTAATTATATTGATGAAAATTTGAAATGTAGAATTTTTAGAACTTTTTCGATTTTTGATACCTAAAATGAAATGAAATGCGCATGTACATGTCATCTTATTTCCTCTGAAAACAACATATTTTAACGACAACCAATTACGCAATTTGAAATCAGTTTGCATGCATGATTTGAAATGCATTCGGTCTATAAGTAATTAGGATATCAACGGATTTTCTTTTACTGGTAATATATATGATTTGATTATATTTAATTAATAATAAGAACTAAAATCAATAAAATAATCACCTGTGACAGTCGATGCTACCGTGGCTAGTTTTTTTTACAATATTTTGCATTTTGAGCGGTATATCGGTCTTTGCTTGACGAATATTTGTTTTGAAGTGCGCTAACGGCAATGATACGATATCACCATTTCAACATCTTTAAGGGGCTTTACCAGTGTGACACTTGCAAAAAATCAATTTTTTCAGCTTATTCGATAGTTTATACTTTAAAAAATATTCTTTGAAGGTCGTATCTTGAATAGTTTTTGAATGGCAGCGTTCTAAAGAGCGACCGCTCGCAGGTAAAACCGCCGATAGTTGAAATTTTAAACGCGTTTTTCTCGAAACGACATTTTTCAAAATTGCTGACATCATAAGTCAAAGAGAAATTGACCGATTGACTTCAAATTGAAACTGAATATTCTTGAATATATTAACTATACATTGACCTACGATCTTTTTGATTGGTTGAAAATTGTCAATTTGGCATTAAAAAACCACCATTTTTTTACCCCAAAAAACGAAATTTTTTTTTCAGAACTACGCCATTTTGTTAATTTTTGATATTTTTCAAAAATCGTAAGTCATTGAATGGGAAATACCTTCAACTTTAATAACCTTTTTGAATTTTTTTGTTTCAGCTACTCATTCGGCCGGAATTATCTTAAAATATAGCTGAAAATATACCTTATTATGTCCAAAAAACTTCAAAACATTCTATGGAGTACTTTCTTTTAAGAAAATTCGCGAATATCGCCTAATTTTTCATGGGTTACACTTGTATAGCCCCTTAATGAGTTGCATGCAAGAAAAAAAAAAAAAATTATTATATGTATGAAGTTTTTCCTTATTAATTTGATTTATTTAGATTATCAAATTTTTTATTTTGTTATAAATGGCCCGTTTTTAGGTCTTAGGACCGAATTCCGCAAAGCCTTAATCTCTATGAAAAACCCAAACGCAAATAGATTTTCGTCAATAATTCATATATAAAGTTTTTTGGCAAACAAATAATTCAAGACACCCTAATGAAGAAATCTTTGCTCTTAACGGACTTACCACAAAATTTCAGTCTTTGCTGCATTCATTGATCCATTAAAAACCTCAGCCACAATACAAAAATCACTGAAAAGTGCCACTTTAATGAAAATTAATTAAATTTCCATTGTGCGACAGACAGTCTTTTCACAAAAAGCCACTTAAATGAATGTTCTTTTAATTGACAACATGAAACTATTGTGTGCTATCAGGTAAATACTCATGATGTCAGCATTAAGTTAATGTTTAATTGTAAAAATGCCCTGTTGTGAAGTTTTCATAAAAAGCTTAAAGACTTTTGTGTGAGAAATTTTCAAAAATGGCACTTAAGTTAACATACCAGATATTAAGTTGCTGAACGGAGATGTAATTGAAAGCGTCAACTTTTTATTATTTTCTACAGCCTTTTTAACTGCAAATTTCCTTTGTGCTTTGCTTTTGTTTCTTTTTTCTTGACTTAAATTCATTTTTTCATTGTTTCTTCTTTTTATTCGTTTCTTTATTCCAGCGCCCCATTGTATCATAAGTAACTGAATAATGACAACTAATTAATTTTTTGCTGTCCTTTATGCTGTGCTTCAATTGAGTTGAATGAAATTTTTTATGTTGACTCTGAAGGAGGTCTTCTAGGTATATTTTTTAGTTTCTCTTCTTTGATTGTCGCTTACTTTTATAAAACTACCCGCCTTTTTTTACAACTCAAAATTGGTTAAAAATAAAAGCTGTCGAATATAATGTTTACTTTATATCTGTAATATATTTTCTGCAATTTGGAAAGGAGCGATGTCAATTTTTCCATAATGAATTTGTAAAACATAACAACTTCATAATTGTGCAAATACTAAAAGAACTCCTTGTTAGCAACGTAAATAAGTCTGCATCTAAAGCTGTTCTGGATGCTTTCGTGGGGCAGAAAGTGTAAGGCTATCTCACTTCCAGGAACTATTTAGCTATTCATGGCTATAAGTGCAGTTGCAAGAAAATTAAGCGGAAGAACATCTCAAGGAGGTGCACTCCGTCCTTACTCTGGTTGATTGTAATAAGCACTGAAGTTTGTTCCGTGTGTGTAATATATGGTTGTAATTCTGACGTGATTTGCAATGTTATGGAAGCTGCTTTGATTTGACTTTGCTGTTGTATCGCCGCGTGCTTTTAGGATCATTTCAAGTTCTTATGCTTAACCCTAACCCTCCTGACACGGGTAACTGGGTACCCGAACGGACTTTGAAGTCAAATATTTTTCAAACCAAAAAAATTATAACTTTGAGGTTCCATGACATTTTGCAAATAGTCAGTTTCTATCGTTTTTCACATTTTTTAGCTTGCTATGATCGTATTCTCGGCAGTGGATTCGATCCAAAGTCGAATACTCCATACCCTCCTGATAAGGGTACCCGTAAATTTTTTCATACATATTGTATGAAAAATGTGAAATAATGAGCAATTTTCGGTTTCTTTATTTGTTTTATTGATTACTGATTGATTTAGAAGAAACCTTGTATTACTAGAAATAATTTTAAAAGAAACGTCAATGCAGCAGATAATGCATCGCAGTGTTATAATTTTGGTGAGATTGTTGCACATTGGCCCCTTGCAGCCATTGCATTTCTTGCGTGTCTTTCGGTCAAATTTAGATTCAATACCCACGCAAATGTAGCGGCGAAATTTCGATGGGAACTGACCTGTTTTATTTCGCTCAGATGTAGCCGATTACCCTGCTAAGTTTTGGCTAACTGGTTCAGAGAAGTTTTTTTTTGAGCATAAGGGCAAGACCAGCACAAACATTGATGTATCGTTTTATTCGCTTATGAGTGGCCTTTCATGTTTTCCGTTGCCAACTCCACGCCAAGTGATGTCAATTATTGGTGCTTGGACGGAGACTTGAATAGAAACAAAATACACCCAACCACGTCCAGCATGTTGAAGATGCTCAATGACCATTTTTTGTTTGTTCTACATAAGGTGCTATGTTTAGACATCTGGTCCATTACATACATATATTTGGCGTTGTTGTACAGGTCATTTATCTCCTCTTTTTCATTTACCGCTGGCTTCCCTTGTAAATAATGCATAGTTGACAGGGAGAAACGCTTTTCTTCTTCTTGGTCACAACAGATAAAAACTGTGACGTTTGTATGGAATTCCACATACGAACTTCACATATTTCGGCGCTGAGTCGCGATATATTTCAGCAAATTTTACGCGTAATTCGCTTTGACAATGCGTTTACAAGATCACCACGAAAATAAACAGACAAAGCCGCTCCCACCTCCATATATGGAGTATGGTGACGAAGAATCTACAAGCAAATTATTCTTCGGATGAAAACGTTATAGTGATTGAGTAGTTATTTCCATATAGAGAATTACCCCACAAATACAAACGTCACGTCTTTCGGCGCCATCGACTGCGATTGCTAGTATATTTATAGCCAGAAAAATTCCAATGAAAGAATTAACCTCACCTCACGCTTTTTATTGCCTACTCATTACGCTAGACCAACACAGTAGCAAATAGACGCTTCTCTAACCTATGACTCTCCATTTTTCCATACAAAATACTCACGGGTACCCTAATCAGGAGTCTACGTATATAAATGTTGTCAGGACGGTTAGGGTTAATGGAAAAACTTTTTCACTTTCTAAAAAAGCTAAATACTTAGGAATTACATATTTTAGATCTTAAGTAATTTCAACCACGAATGATACTTTGTAAGTACACAGCTGTAGTACGTTCGATCCTCGATTGCGGATCCATTAGTTTGATAAACAAAGCCAAATTGCAAACGACTGCTGATGCTGTTATTGTTACGATCGCACTACTTGCACCACAGTTGCCCTTCGTGTGAATCTAGCATTGGCTAATATTTGAACAGACAACACCTATCCATATTCAATTTCGGGAATAACTGTTATGTGAAGTTTCCCAGGAGTGTTTAGTGAGAAAAGAGAACTTTCAATATAAGTTTTACAATTGCGCCTTACACTGATGGGTCTAAAATGGACTAAATTATTGGCGGGGCCTGATTCAACTAGCGTTTCCCAGGGAAAAGCTTTTGCAATTCTCAAAAAAAGTGCAAGTTTTTTGTTGTTGCTGTCGAATTTTTATGCTGACCGACTTTTTTGTTATCCAACTTTTTGGTTGGTCAAATTTAATTTGTAAACATTTTCTGTAAAAATTTGTGTGGTTCAGCTCTTCTGCCATCCATCTTCTTGTTCAATGTTTTGACGCTCAACTTTTTTGGTTTCCAACGTTTCTGTCGTTCAACTTTTGCATCGTCCATATTATTTGTCGTCTAGCTCTTATGTAACCAAAATTTCTTACGTCCAACTCTTTGTCGTCAAAATATTTTTCTAACCTTTCTGGCGAAGCTATGAAATCAAAATTAAAATTGATATATTGATATACACAAAATATTGTAGTTGCTTAGAATCGAATGTATTTACATGTAAATCGCCAATATTTTACAAATAAAAATTTTCAGATTGCAATTAAACAGCATCCTTAATTTACGCCTTAAGCTAGGCAACTAAAATCTTTATATATCATTTGTCATTAGTTTACAATGGCACGCATTTGTGCCTAGTAATTAATCCCTACAACTTTTACGAAGCACCACTAAAACAAGTTCAAGGACATTATCCTCCAAATCATCATATATTCAAGAATCCTTTTTGGAAATAAAATCACAGCAAATGTTAAGGGATTTTATTGTTTAAGTTCACTTTAATCGCAGTAGATTAACACAAAAGTAACACAACACAATACAATACAGCTAAATCACTAAAATCTATTGGTATTTTTTATAGCTACACAGAGAAACCGCAATTTGTCTCTCAACTTGCGCACACTACAACTTCATTTTCTTAGCAAAACAAGCATTGACAAATGATTGCGCACAGTCTCTCACTATCAGTCAGTTGAAATTTCAAAGTTCTGACACAACGACGATAACGACCCTTTTGGTGCGACATCGAATGCCACAACTGCCACAAAGTTAAATAAATTGGTTACATTTTCTTATATCAACTGAACAGCAACTAAACAACACACATAAAAACATTAGTAGCAGAAGCTTTAGAATTCGTACACATACGCACAAAACATAGAAGAACACCCACAAGCTTTGACTAATTGCATAATTTATTCTAGCCAAGTTTTCTATCTCACAAACCAATATGGTAACAACTCATCGCAAAATATTGATATTTTTAGGCAAGAAAAAATCACAAGAAAAATCTACACCACAAGATTATGACACATAATGTAAACATTGATTTATTTTGTATATTCCTTTGATGTATTGAAGAAGAGGTTCCGATACTCTGAATTGAATCAAGCAATATCTATAATAGAGAAGAGAGTTGGTATATATTGTGATATATTAATTTTAAATTGTCTGCAGTGTTGCCAAATCAGATAGATATCTATAGAGCGTTGCAATGTAGAAACTTCGAAGTAATATACTGCGCCTTAGCTGATGGCCCTAAATAACTTTCGCCATCCAAAACAATTGCTACTTATACTGATGTTCCAGTTGTCAGAGATCGTTTAGAAAGCCTTTGCTATCACTGAGATAGACTTGATCACCTATTGCCATATACTGCCCTCAGAGGTAACTAATTGATGGTTTGTTTTTATCAATTTATTGAAATACCTGTAAAATTGCGATAGAGAATAGGAGATTTTTTATACGTTTGAACTAAGATACCGGCACTTGGAGTAGTTCATTAATCGCGTAATTTCTTAAGCTATCCGATGCCATAAGAAACACGAATATGCATTTTTTTGAGATGCTCCCTTTTCGCATCTGATGGCAGTATAGTCAGTTAGATGCGAGACTTTTGCTAGTAGCAATAAATGATTGAAAGCTTCTTTTAAAGGTTTTTTCAAAACAAGCAGAAAGACAACATATTATGTTTATAAGTTCTTTATAGGGGCAAGCAAGAGCTATTTGTCGTATGAAGTAAAAAGACATGTTCCTCTCTATGTTATCTTTAAAGAGACTCGGTAAGATATCTTTCTGAGGTCTTTAAAAGACACTTAACGAAGTCTTAAAAAAGATTTGAGTAAAAAGTGTTTTTAAAGATGTATTAGAGGCCTTACATGTACATTAAAAACCTGTATTATATTAAATTTAATCTAATTATCATATTTCCTTTTTTACTTACGTTCTGTACGCCGGCCTCGAACCCATTTCCCAACGATCCATAGTCCTGCACGTTACCCGCTAGGCTATCTGAGATTCATTATAGTATCGAATCATATTTTTCTTACATTTGCCTTGGAACAGCGCCTTAAAAAGTCAAAAAATGAACTTCGTGTCCTCATATAACGATATACGAAACATGAGGTACTTATTAAAATACATAAAAAAACATAAGGCGGCATTGTTCGAAGAAGCTCTTATGACTACAGCACAAAGACACACACGAGACATGCCGCCTCATGTCTTTATAAGCATTTTATTATGTTAAGTTTACAGACACACACGAGACATTCTATCTAATTTCTTTATAATCAGCCTATTATTAGCTTTAAAAATGCAAATGATAGTTGTGAAAACCAAAGTTTCAGGACTAAATGGTATCTCAAAAGTATTGACGAATGTAGCCAGTCCGAATAGAAATAGAAAGCTGACATAACATCTTCGTTTTGAATACTTTTCAAACTCGATTCGGTAAGTAAGGTTGAAGATTGACGGAATAATTTGAAGACAAAGTGAGAAGAAATTGGTACTGCCCTGAATTGAACAAACTGGCTGCAAATTATAGCAACACTTCGACATATTGGAACATCGAGAAAAACCTTAACCAAGAACTCCTGCGGACAAATACAGATTTTGCTGATAACAAGGTGCTACTGTCTGGCACCAATGATATCGCATTATTAGAAAAAAAGATATATAGGTATAGGTTTCAGTAGCTGCACAATTAAGCAGACAGAGTCACAAGATAGATCCGCAGTGCAAATTGGACTCAGCAGATGATAAAACGAAGCCATTTCTCCAAAGCACTTAAAAAAGATTCTGGTATTCATTTTACGAGCCCGCGAACGTAAGATATAAAACTAAAGACCCTTAGTGTTCGATCGAGACGCTGATGTTCTTAAAAGAACTTCACTGTGGTTGGTGAAGAAGCTGCAAAAGAGAACATAACACTGTCACGCGTCATCGTAAGTTGACCATGTGCAAGCGGTTGGATGCTGCTGGTTAGGGCTAAGGCTAGGGCTAGAGTAGTACTCTATCGTATTCAACGCTGGACTTGTTTCAGCTAATGCTAAAATAAAGAGACATATATATATAGGGTTGCGTTGTCGAATCCTGTCCTAAACATGGGTTGCCACTCATTAAAGAAAATTTGACCCCAAAAACGGTTGTCAACTAATGTTTAGGACATGATTCGACAAAGCAACCCTATATATTCTGTTTAGGCTCTTCGTTATCTATCATTTGGCACAAATTTCAAGCTGTTATCATCATTAATGAAAATTGACCAAAAAAAACCGGTGAAAACCCATGTTTGGAACAAGATTCAACAATGCAATCCCATGTATAATATTTAGGCCTCTTCGAGTTCTATCATTTGGCATACATTTCGAGCTGTTATGTACTACAGTTACAGTTAGAACAACAAAATTGGCCAAAATTCGGACATTTTTGGCTATCGGGACAGGCATTGGCAAGGCAACCCTAGATATTCTATTTAGGCTCATTGAGCTCTAATCCTGTACTCTTATACACTCGACTTTTCTACAGCCGGCTCTCCGCCTCTTAGGCAACCTCTGGAAAAAAATGACGTAAACCTCTCATAAATGCAAAAACTTCAGAACGCTTTACTCAGAGAATTATTTAAGATAATGAAACCAAATTTCACACGAAAAGTAGGGGTGACTTAGAGCAGCTCTGTGGTCTAGGCACATTTTTCGAATAGTCGTGTCACCCAAAAATGAAACTAAAACTTTAAAATGCCACCCTGAGAGAATTATTTAGGTGATACAACCGAATTTTACGCAGATACTTTGATACATTTTGAATAGAGGTAGTGGTACCTATCATAAGAGTAAAATCTTCAAAACGTAATACAGAATGAGCTATTTTAAGCTTTGGTCACAGTGGATATGAATTTGTACGAAAATTTGTTCGTAAGAATTCGCACAGAATTAGTTTAAGTCAGTGCCACGCCTCTCTTAGTATCATTACAAATCTAGCTCACTTATAGTTGTATTATCTACGCTGCATTTAATGTTTGCTTACATTGTCCGTTTGTCATAAGTACGAAAAATTTAAGAACTCCGAAATTTCATTCCTATTCATTAGCGGTTATTTTTAGAAAAAATCTGGTTTTTGTAGAAACTCCGAGATGTTCTTCTTTGACGTATTTTAAATGAAAAACCGGCGTAAAATTTCATATAGTTTTTGCTACGGTAATAAATACTTTTGTTTTCATGGGATTTTTTGCTCATTTTGATTTCTCCAATTTGAGTTGCTACTAAAAATGTTAATATCGAGCGTTGAAATTGTCTGCGAATAAATTTCTTGTCTCGCCTAATAAAAACAAAAGCATTCGATTGAAATCCTCGAAAACGTGACTTGAAATTTTATGATTTTTCTGTTGATTTTAATTTGCTATGAAGGTCTTTGTCGTTAAAATTTACACAGCTTAAGTGTATTGAAAAGATTGAAAAATTTCGATTTTTATTTTAAGGTTTTGTATCATGTTATGTATTGTAGATTTTATTTGAAAATGTAATGATTTTAAATTTAACTCAAATGAAAAAATGTACAAATTAAATTCTCAATAGTAAAAAGAGAGAGAGAGAGAGAGCTTTATTGTTGCAAAGTTGCTTAAAGAAACAACATTCTTAGCACCAAAATGTCAAAATGCTTTAACCGCAGTTCTTTAACTTAAGTTGACAACACATTTTTAGTTAAAAAGGACAACAAAGAATCCTTTAATGCCAACTGTGACGATGCTGACAAAAGTAAAGCAGCCGTTGAGGTTACTTCATGTCAAATCATTTTGAAGAGTTCAACTTAAAAAGGCACTTCAAAACAAATTGAGGTTATGCATGGCAGGAAGATAAATAATGCTGCCAACACAGAACAACAACGACAACAATAACAACATAACGATATTACGTACACAAAGATCATAAAGTCTTTAAAAAAAACTTTTTTGGATTAAGGCATTATTTTCAAGCAGGACCTAGTCAAGCAAGCGCTCGTTTCATTGCAAGTCTCAAGGAAGATTTTCTTTTTATTATTTATTTTTACTGCAGGTTGTCTACTTATTATATTTTGTGTTTACTTAGGGGAAATATCATAAGTGACTTACTGTAAAAAAAAATAAAATTACATAAAAACTAAAAATATTGTTTTTTTTTTACGAAAACGCACATATAAAAAATTAAATATGATTAGAAAAGCTTTTCTGTAAATATATATTCAGCGCTGAAACGGAGTTTGATATCATAAATAAATTTCGACTATCATGAAGACATAATTTATAAATTTATGAAAAACTAAATATTTTTTCCATTGTGTAAAATAGTTTTTGATGTCAGAAAATTTGCATATAATGGCAAAAAAAAAAAAATAAAATCAAAACTGCAAGCGGCCAGGATCCTGATCCCCCTAGCTATGTTTTAAAATTTTTCTTACCTCTTTCAAGTCAACGAAAATTATCAGCACATTAAATATTAGAAATTAGTTGATTTAAAATAAAGGAAAACTTAATTTTATTGAACTTAAGGTCGTTAGGATTGACCGATTCTCCTTTTCTTACGAATTTACAAGTCAATTAATGGTTTTTCTTAAACAGACATGACAGGAAAACAAATGAATTACTTTTACTTGGTAGTTTGAGATCATATATTTCAGTTATTGCAAGTTATGTTAATTTTTTTATATGACCTCATCTGACCAGTGTTGATTAAGATTTGAACCCCAGCCTTTACATGCACTTTATTAGGACAATTACTCTAACACACGAGCTATTGTGATTCGTGATCCTCAGCTGTAAAAAGTTTCTGTTTTATTTTACTACGCACAATGTGACAAGTGTCATCAATCTGTCATTTCTCATTTATTGCTACAGCTGTGAAACCTAAAAAGATAAATTGCCGATTGGGAAGAGTTAATGGAAAACTAAGTTGTGGGAACAATAAAATTCCCAAACGAACTGGCGATGCTTTTTTTTATTAACCTCAAAATAATCAAGTTTGGGGTACTGAACTCCCCAAACAATTTCAAAAAGAGAATTGTAAGCCATTCTTTATCATTAGAACTGTGTTTTCTATTCGTTTTTCGATGTTTCACATCTTTAGCGACATGAATTTCAACTAAATTTTTTAATTGGCTGAGTGAAATAGAACTTAAGGCAACACAACCTCTATACCTTTTTGGGGAGCTGTATTCCGCATCATCTATCTCAGTGCATTTTGTACAAAAACGTTATTGATTGTGATATTTTCCGTTTTTAATTTTATTTTAATCACCTTATTTGATGCATTTTTTGAAAGTGTTCAACTTATACAGATCCTAATGTTTCAATGTACATAGTATAAAAGTCAGTGATAAAGGAAAAATTTGAATTTTGAGCCATTTAGTGGCGTATTTTTGGCATTGTTTTTACCTTTCAGCTCTGTTGTTATGTGAATTAGAGTAAGTTTTAACTGATATTTAGTTTTAAAGCAATGATAATTTCAAAAGGTAGGTTTTTTTAGATAAATAATCCATCACAGCGATGCGAGCAATGTAATGCAATACGGGAAAAGAAGAAAAATTATTATATCGTATTGGCCTATGCCTCGTAGTCGCACCAAGTATGTCGTCTCGTACTAGTACCAGAAACTTGATCTTTTCGTCTCGTTATCACCGGTTTTTATCCTTTACAGCCGCTTTGTCCGTACAATGTCCGTTGTACAAGCACGCTAACGTTTTGCGCAGTACTTACTAAAGATAATTATGTCAATGTACGATTTTAATGTCAATTTCGCAACTTGATATAAGTACCAAGAATAGCAATATAAGGGTTTTTGTTGCATGGGAGGAGCCAAGGCCTTTGTTGCTTTGCACAAATAATATACAATTACGAATAAAATTTCACAATTCAAAAAGCTGCGATAGATGCCAAGCTATGGCATTTAAAGTAACAGGACCAGATATTTTTCGGCAAAAACAAATCCATCTAATTTGCGTTAGAATCCAAAAATTTTTGGTCTTCACATGAGTTATATGTCAACAATGAAACATGTTGTAAAAGTATTTATTTTAGCATATAAAAATATTTAATAAAAAAAGGTCCTCACTTTCAAATTCCGAAAACCTTAGAAAAATGAGATATATTTCATGAAATGAAAACGCGAAACAGAAAATCCAGGACGTGTACTTGTACTTGTCCCGCGAAACGCGGATCACATTGTGCCGTAAGTTTGAAGTTTTTTTGTTGCATAAATGTGCCAAGCCCCGTTATCTGATCGCATCCAGATTTCGTGAGGATTTTCTAAGATTTGTATTTTTTCTTTCGATGAATAAAAAAAAAAAATTCAAAATCTATACAATTTCCATATGGGGTATACAGTACCCCAATACACGAGATTATGATAATTTAACCATATGCGATTCTTAGGTTAAATTCGTAGACATTTGCAAGAGGGAACAATGAATGCTGCAAAGTAAATCACTTAACGAACATTTATCCAGCACTCGCGTGCATGATTTTACGGCTTGGCGTAATCTTGCATGCATGTCCTGTTTTGTCTGATCCTTATAAGCTGTAAGTTTTAAAATATGACTAAAAACAGCAACTCAAGATGTCAAGGAATTTTGGCTCCAGCTGAAAAATGTCATCTTATGTATCGAATAGCCAGCAACAGAAATTTTTTTTAGAAATGAATCAAGTAATTTTTATAAAATATTATGAAGTTGAAAATATTTTGAATTGTTTTTGGAATCAGCAATCACTTACGTAAATAACTTTCTGTGTTTTGGAAAAGTTTCAAATACGAAACTTAATTTTTATGCTTGAAAAATTAAAAATTCCTTTTGAGTTTGGTCATCAATTTTCTGTTCTAACAATGGAAACAACAGTAACGATATAAAATGTTGTTACAGCAAATGCTGCTTTCAGCAGCAGCAGCCAAAACAACAACAGCAAATCATAAAAAATGAAAAAGAGCACAGTAAAACGTTTTTGCTTGAAAAGGTTTTTTCTTCGTCATAAAGAAATGATGTGAAGAAATGTATTTCCTGTTTCCCGGGCACTTTTTATGAATGTAAATTAAGTTTGAGCATGAAACTTTCTATGTTAATCCACCCACTAGTGACTTCAATACTGCGTAGCCTACGGTTGGATAGTCCTATGGTTGGATAGTAGCAAACTTACATTGTTAAACATTGTCAATTTCGACAGGACTTTTATAAGCTTGTATTTTATTCGATGGAATATAAGAAGTAACTGAATAAGTTATTAGAGCTGCATTGTTTTGTCAATAGTTGGTCATAGTTCTTGGTCTCCTTTAAACGTGAAAATTTAATAGAATGTACTGATTAAAATTAACGGAAGAAATTATAAGTAATTGGTTTTGGACTAAGTCGATAGCCAAATGCTTGTTCAAAATATGATTTTAAGTTGTACAAATGTGAAAACACTCAGCTGTGTATTTCTAGCGAATGAATGGAGTCTATGTCTTTACTTATTGGAAAGAATTCTCACTAAAATTTTTGAAAATACCTACGATTTAGGGACTTTGATGGGAAGTATGAGTAGGATTCGAAAGCTTAAAGCAAAATTTCTTAAAATGCTGATGAGCCAAAGAAATTGTATTACCAGATTTGGGTTAGAAATAAAAAAATCTATAACAATAATAACTTTAAAAAATCTCATAACGTCTTAAAATATTTTTAATTTTTATCACTAACAACTTGTGCCTAATAAAATTTTCTCATGTCTATTTTACGATTAATAGCATAATTCTTATAACAAGATGTTTTTACGACATGATATTTTTATCACATATTGTTTTTACAGCATGAAATTAATATATAATAAGATTTGTATTCAATGTGATTATATCCCACGTGAGTTTTATGGTGTGGATATTTATAATTTTGGATTTTTATCTCAAGTAAATTAAAATAAACCTAATTTTTAACATGTGTCTGTGATGTCACTTAGGACAAGGATACAAGGTCACCTATTACAGACAATTGCATAAGGTTCAAAGAGCTGCTTCCATGTGCATCAGTGGTGCACTGAGGACCACACCGACTGATGCCTTGGAGG
This sequence comes from Tricholauxania praeusta, assembly GCA_949775025.1. Classification (NCBI taxonomy): domain Eukaryota; kingdom Metazoa; phylum Arthropoda; class Insecta; order Diptera; family Lauxaniidae; genus Tricholauxania; species Tricholauxania praeusta. The sequence goes on from OX459028.1 coordinate 68,859,133, forward strand.
TCCTCTTTTATCTCGTTCCCCGTTTGGTAAACAAATGACAGCATGTACCGCCATTAGACTCAAGGAAACTGCTTGCTGGTCCGAGGGAAGAATAGAACACTCAACTATCCTTAATAGCTTGAATTCCGTACCCTCTAAATTGGACTACACTGTTCCAGTAATCTCATTCAAGAGAGATTACGTAACCCATATCCCGTCTAGGGATGACTGGAAGGGAGGAATCCCGGGGAGAAGGAACCATATTAATTTCTACACGGATGGCTCCAAGTTAAATAACCAAGTGGTTTATGGTATTTACTCTAAGGAACTGAAGATAAGTATTGCTGCGAGGTTACCAGACCATTGTTGTGTTTTTCAGGCAGAGGTTATAGCAATAGAAGAAGTAGCTTCCTGGCTGAGGGTAAATGTGGTATCCAAGAAGGGTATCAACATTTATTCAGATAGTCAAGCTACTATTAAATCCTTAGAATCAGTATTCCTAAACTCACTAGTGGCCCAACAATGCCGCTCGTCTCTAAATGAGATGGCTCAGCATTTTAACATTCACCTCATCTGGGTGCCTGGGCATAGGAACATTGATGGCAATTGCAAAGCTGATGAACTTGCTAGGCAATGGACTACTGCACAAATTCCTCAAGACAAAGAAGGTTTTGGCATGCCACTTGCTACCTGCAAGTTACTGCTTAAAGAAGACATGATAAAAAAGGCAAACATAAGATGGACCCAAGGGTTAACATGCAATATAACAAGGCAAATCTGGCCGGAATGGAACGCTAAGCGATCTCTAGAGCTGATATCCCGCACTAGACATAGTGTCTCGTCAGTTGTTGCAGTAATAACTGGCCACTGGCTTATAGGCAGACATGCGGAGAGTTAGGAATTTGGTCTTTTGACTTCTGTAGAAGATGTGGGGATGCAGAGGAGGAGGAAAACGTTAAACATTTTCTTTGCTCCTGCCCTGCACTTGCTAGAAAACGCCATAAAACACTTGGTTCATTTTTGTTTGATGACCTGGATGACCTTAGACATGTTAGCATAGGTCAGATATTTAGTTTTATTACGAAATCTGGATGGTTCAATGAGATGGTATAGTAAAGTACCCTGTGGTATCACAATGGACCAAATTTGGTCTAAGTGAGTCGGTTTTTGTAACTGACTGCCACTCCTACCTAACCTAACCTAACCTAGGACAAGGATGTACAAATTATGTGAATACCGCCTATAATTATTTTAAGTTCTTATCACTAACAACTTGTACCGATCAAAAACTTCTCAATCTGTTCTAATAAAATGTAATTTTTATAGCATGAGATTTTTATCTCATGAAATTCTTATCTCATGTGATTTTTATCGCATGAAATTTTTCTCGTATGAGATTTTTATCACATGAAATTTTTATCACATGTAACTTTTATTCATTGAGATTTTTATCCAATGTGATTCTATCACACAAGCGCGTTTCGTATGAATATTTGTAATTTTAGGTTTTTATCCCATGTTTTATGTTATGATATTCTTAAGCAAATTTCATAGTTTTTTTAATTGCACTTAGGCTTTGCGACTGCTAAAGCAAGTTCTGAGTAAAATAGTTGTTTTTTTTGCTGCTTTATGTGTTTGAAGTAGAAAATTCGCTACTAAATATATGCATATATGTATAATTGTTGTTTAATTTAATAAAAATTTTTAATGTTAATTGAATCAGTGCAGCAACATCCTAGCAATTGAATTAAGCTATCACCATATATCAGAAAAAGCTTTTAAATATCAACATTGATGTATGTATGCCACAAGTATGTTTTGTGCAATTTTATATAACTTGATTTAAGTATTCGCTTGGATTTGTTTTATACCGCTGAACCATATAAATTAAAATGTAACAGATTTAAATGTCCATTTAATGTGAAATTTGTATTTGTGTGCTAGTGTGTGCTGGTTAAATATGCGGCGCCATGTTTGCTATAATAAATGTAATCACATAACCATTTGCCATCACATGAAATAATATTTAATTGCTTCTTTCATTTTGCGATTTTTGTTGTTGTTACTCTTTCTATTCACACGCAGTGGTCAGCAGCAGTAGCAGCAGCAGCAGCATAAAAGTCAAGTGCGTCTGATGTCGGTTTCGATTGTGTTAATGGCGTCATTGGTTGCATTGACATCCAACCGACTGTTGCAGTCACCATTTTTGCTGATGTGTATGCATTTAATGTTGAATTTTAATGCAATCAACTATGAAAGGTTATGGCTTTATATTTTTTTCTCGTGATACTAAAATTTTATGTGAACGAGCTTTATTTGCAACACTTTTTAAGTGAAACAATTGCTAAATTTTATTTTTTTTAAAATTTTTTTTTTTTTTGAATTCCAACTACACCGTGCTACAAAAATCATTTAATTTTTTTCGCACACGAAGACCTCAATATGCCCGTCTAAATGTATTAAAATTGTGCTTTAAGTTTTTCTCTAATACATCAAAATTTGTTTTCCAAAAATATGTAAGTTTTTGAAAAAAAAAAATAAAGTTTGAGTACATGAACTCATCCGAATTGCGAATATCGGTAGCAAATAAAAGAGCAAAATCTCTTCAAATCTCTTCAAGCTTTGTTGATTCATTAGTATGAAAACTTGTAGAAACTAAGAATTTCTGTAACTCTGCGCCAATAAAGATATAAGGACAAAATTTCGTATATTTTATTCCTCAACATATATTTTATTTCAAATAAGGCTGCACAGTGATTGGACTGCAGACAAATTGAGGAAAAAATAAAGGAAATGGTCATAGAGTGACATTTTTTGCCACTGAACTTTCTTAGGTCAAGATCAAGATAAAGAAAAATTATGAATTACAATTTAAAAAGATAGGTGCTAGGCCAATCAATATAAACTTTATAAAGATAGGAGGGACAAAATAGACTACCACACCCACTTAACTTTTAATAATATTTGAAAATTTTGTAGCACCAAAATGGTTCGGTTTATGCCGTATAACATTTATGGTAAATCATCAAAGTCACGAAAAATCAAAAAAAAAAAAAGAAAAATTTCATTTCTAATACATTCGTTTTGGCAAAGAGTGTCTCATGTGTTCCTAAATATTTTTAAAATATAAAAGTTCACTTCGTTATACTTAGTATATATTCAGATAGATTTCAATTACGCAACCTATATTGTGGCCGAAATTACAATATTAAATTGAATTATTGCACACATTTCAGCTGCTGCTGCTGATGTTACATGCAACATAAAATTGCTGTGCGTCAAGTGGAAAATTCAATAAACAACTAGGTAATTGTTGTTGTTGTGCTGAAATAATGCATAAGCTTGAGATAGTTGCTTGTTTCAATTTCATGATACACCAGAATGCATACGAATTGGTCAAACTAAGCCTGATGCTGTTCATGTTGTTGACTATTTTGCCCATTGTGGTGATAAATATGATGATGATGTAGTTAGCTGATGATGATGAAAACTCAAGGCTTGTCTATAATGATAACCTTTTATAGTTGAGTGAAGACTTGCGGTCAAGATCGTCATACTACTCGTATGATTAAATTTTGAATGCAAACAAGCGAGTAGCTTTTGTTAAATTAAGGATTTATTTACTGAAGCATATTTTTTGGTGCAGTTACTACGATGGTACTCAATAAAATTTACATATTGAATACTTAGAGTTTAAATGGAATCTCTATCAAAACATCTATGTATTATCTTATCTTTCTTAAGATGGTGTTGAACATTCCAAAAAGTCTAAACATAACTAAGTACTTTAAATACATAAGTAAATTTTTTTTTTTTTTTTTTTTTTTTTTTTTTTAAAGCCAACGCCTCGGGGATGCCCCCTATAAATGCAATGCACCGTGTTGGTTTTAAGAAAAGGAGAAAGGTTAGAGGGAACAGGGATAGATGGAGTAGTGTCGGTGAACATTAGTCTTGAATCTATGGATGTCACAACTGCCGGGGAAGACAGACGCAGGTAAGCAGTTCCACAACTTGATGGTTCGGCCAAAGAAAGAATTATCACGAAAGTGTGATGTCCTGTTGAACACCGGCGTGACGCAAAAAGGATGGGCCTGATGGGATGCCCGAGTGCTGCTAGAGAAAATCCTGGCTGATGGGATCAGTTCCCGTATTTCTCTAGAGCACATTCCGTTATAATATCTATAAAAAAGGGTTAAACACCCTACTTTACGCCGGTGGTGAAGGGAATCGATAGAGGCGATGATAGATTCATCACCTATTAGTTTCAACACACGTCGCTGGACACGAGTTGTACTCTAGTTTGGGTCTAATATAAGTGAAATAAACAGTACGAAGATCACAGGAGTGAAGTATTTCTTACACCGTTTCAAAAAACCAATACACTTGGCCGCATCTTTCGACACATCGAATACATGATCAGACCACCTCAGGTCCGATTGAACCGATATGCCCAGAACGTGAAGAGTTGTTGACCTCGCAATATCTAAGCCAGCCATATTAAGGAAAGGAAAGGAGAGATCCATTCGTCTGTGAGACAACAGACAGCACTGAGTTTTTGAAGCATTAAAATTGACTCGATTAATACGACCCACTCGGTGATTGTGTTGAGGTCGAAAACGAGTGAGTCATTCATATGCCGCCTTTTACTCTCCAACTCCACAGAGCTCGGGCGCTTTTTGAAGCAATAAGAATGACATATGTTGCTGTCGTGCGCAAAGGAATGGATTGGGTTGGTGGTCGATGACAGAAGGTCATCGATAAAGACCAGGAAAAGGGTAGGAGATAGGACAGAACCCTGGGGAACTCCAGCATTGATGAAGTGTTCGTTAGAGATGAAACCGTCTACCACAACACGGATAGAGCGATCACTACAGAAGCTCGTAATCCAACGAGCAAAGGCATTACCGACACCAAAGGCAATTAGTTTTGATACGAGGGCGCGATGCCACACTCGATCAAACGCCTTAGAAATATCCAGAGCGACAACCATACTTTCACCGAAAAGGTGAACGCAATGGTTCCATTTTTCAGTGAGGAACGACATAAGATCACCGGTAGAACGAGACCTACGAAAACCATATTGGCGATCACTAAGTAATTCGTTGCGCTCCAGATAGTTCACTAGGTGAAAGTTTATTACACTCTCCATAACTTTGGAGAGCGCAGAGCATATCGCAATGGGTCGATAATTATTAGGGTTGGAAACCTCGCCTTTTTTGGAAACTGGCTGAACATTAGCAACCTTCCAACAAGATGGAAATATCCCACAAGTGTAGGATATGAAAAAAAGATTGCGTAATGGCCGAGCTAGTGTTGAGGCACACTTTCTCAACACATGGGCTGATATGCCATCAGGCCCTGAGGCTTTATTTATGTTGAGGTTTGCAAGGACTCTTTTTACTGCCCTTGTTCGAAAGTAAATAGTTGGCATAGCCGAATACCTATTCTGAACAGGGGGTAAAGGCTGACAGCTATCTGGGAGTGTAGCATTTTTCGCAAAAATGATAGCCAATAGATCGGCTTTGTCAGCAGGGTCAGTGAATATTTGGTCGTTCATTAAAAGAGATGGAATAGACGATGAGGACTGATTATTCACTCTCTTAACAAATGACCAAAAACTTTTGCTACCTTTCGGTAGTGAAATGATTCTTTTGCGCAGGTTTTGTTCGTAGAGAAACTTTTCTCGCTGAATCGTGGCATTACAGCAATTTCTAGCCTCAATGCGAAGCCTTTCAGTATCAGCATTTCTAATGAGCCGCCAATTCCGAAATGCTTCCTCTTTGTACCTGACTGCAGTCCTGCAAGTCTCATTAAACCAAGAGTGGTCCTTTGGCTTAGCGTTAACTTTTTTGTAAGGTATGAAGGACCGCATACCTAATAAAATTATTTCTTGAACCATTAAAGCCGCGGCATTTATGTTCCTATCAGCGAAACACAATTTCCAATTGAAATTACGAAAGAAATTATTTAGCGCAATCCAATTTGCTTTATCATAAAGCCATACAGTCCGCTTCGGGGCTTTCGGCGAAACAGTGCGTAAACTTTTAAATGGGAAAGCAGCGGAATGTGTTACGCCAACTATGATGAGATTTGAAATGAAAGATACTCGAAAATGTTGCTATTTATTTATAAGAAAATCTAAATGTTTTTAATAACATCCCTGTTTTAAATTTTACCATCATTATAATGGAATTTCGCGGTCATATATAAAAACAAAATTAAAATCGATAAAAAATACTCAGGCACGAAAGCAAATAAAATCGCTGATTGCGCGTAGTATGGTGTCTTCTAAGCGGGAGTAAAAATTATTGTGTAATCCACTTGAGAATTTTTATGTGACCATACTAAACCTGAGTTTTATTAAAAATAACGAATTTATTTCGATTGTTGATTTTTTAAAAGATCATTATCATTTGAACCTCTGAAGAAAATTTTTCAGAATTTTTTATTTGGTGAGTGTTCTTTGAGAAAAATTAGGTAGAGTTGTAAATCACTTCCAGTAAGATATGCGTATGAAAAATATCTTAGAAACTTAAATATCAAGGATGCACTAAGAAAAAAAAAAAAAAAAAACAGCGCTGGTCTTATTGCCACAAAGAAAACCCAGCCAAATTGCTAATTTTTCATATATTTCTTAGTTCTCTGCACTGTACATTAGATATGTTCAACTAAATGGTATGTTCTAGAATATTTCAAGAACACTCTATTTTTGAAAATTTATTTATATTCGAGTATATCCTCATTAAAAAAAAAATAAAAAAAAAGAAGTTCTAGGGTTGCTACCAGAGCTGCAAAATCTTATATTTTGAATTAATGAAGGATATTTGATTTTTTTCTTATATGTAATATATTTTAAATTTTTTTTTTAAATTTTCCTTTTGGACAGATAAGGAAGTATCGAAAACAAATTTACCGCTTTTTTTTAAATCTATATATAAGTAAAAAACTTTGGTCTCTCCGCTAGTGGAGATTTGGTGTTTTTTGTGTAACAGCTCAAATCCCTTGTTGTTTTCACTGCATTCATCTTAGTACACAATAATTTGAAATTGTCAATGCAACTACATGAATTTTCATTAAAAAAATAAATGAGAAAAAAAATTAAATCTGATTTTTGTGACAAAGATTTTCAAAGTATCCTCTAAGGGGTCGTTCATAAATTACGTAAGACGTTTAGGGGGGGGGGGGGGTCGTCGGATTCTTACTACATCTTACGAGAGGGGGGGGAGGGGGTGAATGATCATCTTATGTAAGATTTAAAATGCGTATTCATACATTAAAGTTGTACTAACGCATCGTCATTTGTGGCAGTAATGAAATATATTTGAATTTTCGACAGTCACGAAAGATTCAGAAATATCGATTACAATCGATTTAAGTAATCGACTCTAACTTCTCTTCTGTTTATGTAATGAAATATATGTATGTTGTTTACACGCAGGGTCGACTTGTAACACCGTCTCACAAGTTTGCTATTATTCAGGCATTTACACGCAGATACGTCGACTTTGAAATTTTGTTGATGTTGTCCCGGTTCTTTACCACCCCCTTGCACTTGTCCTCTTCAACAAGAAGATTCGCTTTCGATTCCTTCTTCAACAGGAGACCAAAACAGCAATCAGTTTTGTCCTCTATTTCTTCGCTTAGCGTTAAATTACGATTGGTCAAAAGTACATCCACAGTTCAAAATCATGCCTTACGATTTTTTTTGTCCTTCGCTTGCAAACGTCTTAGCTGATCGAGTTTGTAATATTTGTGACCAGTACTTTGCCTCGAAAAAAGCTACTGTAATGCACAAAAAACTACATGGAAAAGAAGGTAGTCGCACTCACATGATTCAACCAGTTTCAATTTTGAAACGTGGAAAGGGGAAAAGCCTTTGCATTTTAAAACAATCGGAGATTTGTCAAGTTGCAGAGTGGCATGACGACGAGGATATTGATGTTACAGGGTTTGAATGTGAATCAGAAAATTCAACAGACGAATCGGGTGTGCCAATTGTAGGTTCACTATCATACTGGTTGAAAAGCGCATGAACTAACGATGACTTACGATGACTTTTTTTATTCATATTGAAAAGCAAATGTGTAGTTTGCAATTTCGTAATATTTATTTAATATGTAACATATATACTTATATTAAAATTAAATATAGTAATATAGTACATCACATGAAAAATACATTTTTTGACTAGTTTCACCTTAATTATGAATCTTACGTAAGATTTCGGAAGGGGGGGAGGGGGGGGTAGTGAGAATCTTACTAAATCTTACTCGGGGGAGGGGGGGGGTCAAAAAGTCATGAAATTGTCTTACGTAATTTATGAACGGCCCCTAAGCAAGTAATTACAATATTTTGCTTCAATAACACTGCAGAGACCTAAACAAGACACACAAAAACGCCGAGACACCACAACTTAATTTTTGGTCGTAGAAGACGGTAGCGTACTCAGTTTTTTTCCAATTAGATCGAATTCTAGAGATATTCGCGATTGATATTTTGTCACTTATAAAGCCTTATTTAAGCTATATTTTTCTTATAGTTAGATGTAGAAAAAAACATCGAAATCGAATGAAATTCGGTATAAACGTTTATATAAATCCAAGAATTTGACTTATTGAAGTTTTTTGAAATAAGCCCAAAATTTAGCCACCATAGTGAAAACTCAATAATAGGTCTTATAGATGTGCTATAGATACAACATTTTTAATGTTTGTATGGAGCATCAATATCCATCTGAAAACCAAAATGGGTGCAATCTGTGTACGCATACGCCCACCTCCCTTATCACCCTTAATAGTGTTTACTCAATAATAGAGCTTATATGTATATAAGCTAAGGATAAAAAATTTGGTATGTGTGTCCAGAATAAATTCTCAGTTGGGTACGAAACTATTTCTTTCAGTTTCTTATCAAAAGCTCATAGTTCAACGCTCAAACATTAAAAACGTAACCTGAAATTATTACTAAAACTAATAAATAAATTTTTCTTTGTTGAAAACTTCATTGGAACATCAATACTATGGCAGAGCAAAAAAGTTGGGTTTATTAGCTCTCTCTCCTGAGGTGGGTATAATAATTCTGAAACGATACAAGTCGAAGTTGTTTTTGTGATAAATAAAATCGTAAAAAATAACGGCTGGTGAACGATTCCATCAAACAATCCTGACTTTTGAAGAGCGGTTTTCTGGAAAAATATTTGAGGGGCCCATTTGCAAAACCGGCCAAGTCCCTTTTCCACACTTTTGGACAAACAACGAAAAACGTTTATCTTCATCTATGTTCATTGAAAAATTAAAAAGTATTTCACACATAATAGCTTATAAAATTTCTTACTCAAAACACTTCAGATCAGACTTTTCAAGTTTTATTTGCGTATGTTCTTGAGAAAACAATTTTGGACTTGGCCGGTTTTGATATCAATGTACTCGACTTGGCCGGTTTTGATTCCAACGCGTTGGACTGGTTTTGAAAGCAAGTTCATGGACTTTGCCGGTTTTGAAACCCATGAATCAAAAATAAATTAAAAAGTGTAATATTTCTGTCAAAAAATTTTTTTTAATCTAAAACCATAGTAGAAAGATAAAGCATGGTCTAGATTTTGATATATGAAAATATCTCAAACTTCGATTTTTTTGGACTTGGCCGGTTTTGCAACTGGGCGCCACGTTTCATTATATGCTTGCCTATTTCTGCCAGTCAATCGCCACATAAGAATTTTCGTATTTAAATAAACTGAAGTACTTCAGATCGATTACAGGCCAAAACAATGATAAATTTAGATTTAATTCTGAAAAAATTGCATGAGATAAAAATCTCATGTGATAAAAATCTTAAAAAATCTCATTTAAACATCTCATGTAATTAAAACTCACGATAAAATGTTTACAAATTCCAACGAAAAACAATTTTTTTGATCATACCTAAAAATCAGACCAAGAAGGTCGGCATTTTTTGTGTGTGCTTACATACCCTACAAACTTTAGCTTGTTTATTTTCCAATATATAGCCTATATGTACTAATAAAGATGCTTTTTTATCACAAAAGAAAAATTAAAACCTTTGTATATAGAGGATCAACAAGACAGCTTGTTTCATGTAAGTGAAAGATATCTTTAAATATACCCCAAAATGGCATTGTTCTTACTCTTACAAGTTTGAAAATGTGGCTTTGTACAGCTTAAAACCTGGGTCTGTGTTATTGATAAGAGTATTAAGCATAACTTCTCCGATAATATTCTAATGGGATGAAAATTTTATTAGTAAAATTTTTTTACGATTTTCCAAGTGTTGAAAATTCAATGATCTTTTTATGTAGCAACAACATCTCAGCGATTTAAGAAAACCTTGATATTTAATAACCTGTCACTGATACAAGTACTTGGAAAATATATTATTGTTTTTAGTTTTAGCATTCACGTTAGCATTTCGCTATATGGCGAAATCTCTCAAAAGAATTTCAAAAAATTTTGCTGATGTAACTTTTGCAATCCTCAAAGTAGAATAAAATGTAGTGTTTATTCACTTACAACTAAAAAAGACCATATGCAAATCCAGGACATGAAAAGCACAGACCAAAAATATTAAAATTGTTATTAAGACTTTCATGCTATAGAAATCGAATGAGTAACAAATAACATGAGATAAACATTTTGAACTATAAAAGTTAAATATGAGAAACTATTGAAAAAAATTGAAAATTGAAAAAAAACACTAATAATGAAAAGATCTAATATCTTACAAACAGATTGCAAGATTTACACCCCTAACTTTTTTGAAAATAAATTTTTTGAATAAATTTAAATAAGTTCAAAATAAGATAAACAGTAGGTAAATATTACGTAAAAATCAATAGTATAAAAAAGAGTCAGAAAATATGCAATTATATATGTAATATATAAGAGACTATATTTTATGCGGGAAAAGATTAATCGTATGCTAATTAAAATTTAAAATTACAAAAAAAAAAAAATTGAAAAAAAAGTTCACAAGGTACACCTTACTTAATATACATACATTCCAGCACGCAATAATTCAAAATTTAATGTTATAAAATATTTAATTTGAATTTCTATTGACAGCATAACAAAACGCAAATGCCAACAGGAAAAGGAAGAATACCAAAGTTGTTGTTGTTGTAGTGCTGTCAACAAAATACAATTTTGACAAATTGTATGAATTAGTGCACTCCCACATGCACAGAAATATTTACAGCACACACTTGTACTCGTATAACATACACAAATAATATTTCCATATGCTCTACAAAAATATTTACATATTAAGTGCACAAGCAAAATGTAACCTTTGTTTATGTGATGCGTGGCAACTCTATTAAAATTTAACAAAACATGCAATGGAATTGCAGCTGAGCAATGATATATTTACATGTGCATGACTGGCTTTAGTAAATTTGTAAAAATACAAAAACTTCGTAAGTGAATATGTTGTACTGCTGTGAAGACTTCAAATATTTTGTGCTGCATAGTCTGAGGTGTCACATGATAAAGTTATGTGAGTTTTTTTACTTTCATAACACTGAGCCACGAAATTGCTAAGTACAATGGAATTGCAATTTTTGAGCTATTATCAATCAGTTTTCATATCCATTTCTTTATCACTAAATTGAATGACAAATTTATCGCCTCAAAGTATGCAACACTTTCTAAAAAGCATGCGGATTGCTAAAGTTTTTAATATGCAATATTTCTTTATATGCTTGAAGTTAAATGCGCGCAAACTGTCATGCAGAAGAGAGATAAATATTTACATATCCTTCTCTTTTTCATTTCGTCTACAGCACGCAAATGCCACTCATTCACTTAAAGGATGATGCGATGGTTGGTTGTGTAGTGGCACTATGTTGTTCTGAACAGTTTTGCTTTGGATGAGGCGCTGCACATCAAAGTGCTGTGGTGTGTTTTTTTTCAGAAATTCAACAACAACGTCTTCATCAAGGAAGCAGGAAATATCAGTTTCAGCTTGCAGCATTGTAGGAAATCTGCCATTTGTATACTTGTAGTATATTCGTTGTACTTAGAGGATGCATCATTTAGCGTTGCTTGTAGCTGGACGCAACATTTAAGTGACATAAATGAGCACAATGATCTGATAACATTTTGAGGAAGTAAGTGTTTAGTGAATAATTTAGTGGAACCATTAAAGTGGCACAACATTGAGTTGGTGAGGAATTTTTTTCAGGTTTCCAACTGCGACAAATACTTTTTCATAAAAATAGTGAAATTTAAGGGGACTTTCAAATATTCAAGAAATCAACAAAATTTTATATGACTGTTTTTTGTTTAAAAATATTGAAAAATACTTATGTTTTTAATAATATAAACCTCAAATTCGGCTCTTAAAATATATAGCGATCATTTTAGGAACACCGTTTTAAAGTTATAGTTCTTGAAAAGCTATAGTTAAAAAACTTTAAACGCGTTTTTGTCGAAACCACTTTTTTCGAGTTGGCGGGCGTGATAAAAAAAGTACCCGACCGATCTCTCTGAAATTACAATATGTTGCTGTGCACATATTAATGCAGGGATTGAACTACGGACAGAAAGATCGATAATATAGTTTTTGATTTTTGGCACGATTTTGGCCTGTAAAATTGGCAATTTTCGAAAAAATTACGCCATTTTGTTATTTTTCGACCAACATTTTTTTTATATATTATTATTATTATTATACATACCCCTTATCATGACAACAGATTGCATTTGATCTTAGTGAGTCGGATTATTTACGAGCCATTTGAAAAAATCAATTAATAGAGTCAAGAATCCATGCTTCCTTTGTATCCTTTTTGCCCTTACCGTTTCTTAAATTCTCGTTTCATTCCCACAACAAAAATAAAAACGTTGTTCAATAAATAATTTGACATCTTCTCCACTGCTATATATATCTATCTGCTATGATTATCACTGGAAGAGTTCCCTTAAAATACATAATACTTGAAATCGACATCCAGTTACTTAAACTTAAAGTAAAATTACAGTGAATATATATATTAGTATCAGGAGACCTGAGGTTGAAAAAGTCGAAAAAATGTAAAGCAATTGAATGAGAACTTGGAAATATTTAAAAAATATAGAATAGGATTGAAAACCCGAAAACAAGCAAACAGTTGAAAGAGGTTGTATAACTCGAAAAAAGTTGAAAGAGTTAGAATAACTCGAAAAAAGTTGAATGACGTTGAAAAAGTCAAACAAATATTGAAAACGTTAAAAATATTTGAAAAAGGTAAAAAATCGCGAAAAAAGTCAAATGAAGTAGAAAGTCGTTGAGAAAATTTAAAAGAGGTTGAAAAATAATGAAGCTGTTGAAAGAGGTTGAGAAACTCGAGCTAAGTTGAATGAGGCTGAATATAGTAAGCTAAATATGTCATTTAACGTTACAAGTTTGTATGGGAGGTGCCACGCCCACTAATATAATCCCATCAAACTTCATTTAATTTCAAAGCTCATGGTAATCGACACCACTACACCAAATTTCAAAAAAATTACTCCCGTAGCACACTTAATGTAAAACTTAACAGTTTTTGCATGTATGGGAGGTGCCACGCCCACTGATGCAATCCCATTGAAATTCATTTAGTTTCAAAGCTTATAGTAACCGACATCTCTAAACCATATTTAAAAAAAAAAAAACACTTTCATAGCACTTAAAATAAAGTATTTTACATTTTTCGCTTGTATGGAACCACGCCCACAAGTGTCATTGCTGCCACTTTTGGTTACAAGATACCCAACGGCCTGTATATCTATCATTTTAAATTTCATAACGATTGTGTTGTTAGTTCTCTTATTATAAAGTTTATAAATATTGTGAGCTGTGCCACGCCTTTCAACGAGTTTTGCCAGTATAGATGCATAACTTGTTATGATGATTGCTTTTCTCGGTATTGTCAGCAAAATTTTTATGAAAATCGTAGGCGCCGTTTTCGGGTAATATTGAATCAAAATTTTCAATTATTGAAAGAAGCTCAATCCCAAATATAGAACACCTAGAGTTAAACACGGAGGTCGGAATGTGATGATGTGAAGTAGTTATTCGGGGGATAGAGTTGGACCCAATAAGCGTATTGAAGGCACGATCATGGCAGCTGGCTACAATAACATTTTAAGCAATGTTGTTCTCCTATTTCCTGAGTGGAACATGCCACTTCCTTGGACAATTCAACTTGGCAATGATCGAAATCATAGTTCAAGGCTTGTAAAATTTTGGCTTGTGAAAAATCGAGTTGACATCATATCATGGCTGACGCAGTCTGTTGACCTCAACCCAATTGAGAGCATATGGATGGTGCTAAGACGTATAATCGGTCAGAAAATGCTCAAAAGTGGCAATGACCTATTCGCTGAGATAGAAAAAGACTGGAACGCTATTTTACCTTATTAATAAGCAAACTTATGAATCAATGTCCAGAAGATGTCATGCAGTCATCAGAAACAACGGGTACGAAACCAAATGTTGGACTGATTGCATATTTTTTCTTGGTATTGTGCTAAGTTGCGCATGTTTTGAGCACTTGAATTTTCGCTTATTTTGTTTACCTTAAATTTTTGTTGTTGTTAGCAAACGGAATAAAATTTTTGTTAAAATTAAATAAAATTAAACTCCAAGTTATTGTTTCACTGAAAAAGTTGTATGTATATATACTGTATATAAGTAAGTAAGTATATATAAACATAAAATTTTAGCTCGTTTAATAATAGTAGATAAATATCAGATACGGGGGTTGCTTTAAAATATAAATTCTTGCACTAGCTCTTGTGGCTCGCTATTTGACAATAATTTAAATGAACTTTTATAAAATTTCAAGACATACAAACATCATGTGATCAAAATATTTTAAAAAAATGTAATGCTATGAAATTTGTGTGGGATAACAATCTCTTGGAATTAACATTCTATGCGAGAAAATCTCAAGATAAATAGATGCGAAATTAAATATAAGTAGAAAAAGTTAAGAAATTATAATCTTCACTCGTGGTTCAAAAATTAATAAAATTATTGGGAAAATTTTATGAGCAAAAAGGCATGTGAAATAAAAATATCATGTGATAAAAATATTAAATTAAAAAGTAAAATGGCATACAATTTGTGCATGTTAATAAAAATTACATGAGACATATCTCATCTGATATACATATATGTATATGTAGTTTGAATATAGAAAATTTCAGAAAGTATTTACATTCAATTTGAAATAAAAAAAATATATAATAAATATAAAAATTTCGTGATTTACAAATCAAAAGAGAAATTATGTGAGGAAAAATATTTTGCTATAGAGATGTGAAAGGAGATTACAAAGAAAATTTAGAAAAGCAAATTTCCATTTGCGATTAAGAAAACAGAAAGTATAAGAAACGCAAAAATTTCATGAGATGAAAATTACAGTGGTTGAGAAACATCAGAGAATGTAGGGCTAAAAACTGCTTGAATATCTGAAATTACCTTGATAGAAAAAAGGCAAAGCCAAATATTTCATCTTTAAATTTTTCTAACAATAGAATTTAACATCAATGCCAGAAACCCCTCAAGAATTCTTCAATGTAGTTGAGCAACACAACTTAGCACCAAATTGCTAACAGCAACAGCTGAATTATTAAAAGCAACAAGGGCAGCAATAGCAACAAATACGTTCTAACAGCAAATATTACAAGAATTAAAATAAAAAGAGAAACAACAGAATAAAGAGACTGCTGCTCCCAAAATTCAACGAAAAAATTAATAATTTTTTTTTGAGCCTTGAAAATATAAATAAAAATGAAGAACAGAAAAAATGTGCACAAAAATAAAGCAAATAAGATAATATATAGGGTGCGCCAATAAAAGCGCACTTAAGGACTTAAAATTTTCTTAATACTTAGCAGCTCTAAAAAATTTATTGTTTGACATCTGACAATGTTGCGATTAGTAAATAGGGAAAATAATACGTGGAGAAGCGTGATATTATTTTTCAAACTCACTATAAAAATGGGGAGTTTTCGAGAATGAAATTGCCGACAGAGCCGTGGAATCTTAATTGCAATATTTGTACTTCACAATGAAATCAAGATATTGTCGCCTTTTGGAATGCATAATGTGTTTAATTCAATAACCAAATTTGATGTTCTTATTGGAATACCCTATAGGAATATAAAAATTCATAAAAAACGTAAAAAAAGAAATTCAGAAATTGAAGATGAAAAAAACTAAAGAAAAACAAACACAATTTGAGCCATGCGTGTTTGATTAAGAAAGGTAAACCAATACAAATACAATTGTAGCAGCAGCATAATTCAGACAAGTACAAACACTTAAACGCAAACACATTTGCACACACACACACTCAATTCAATTGACGCTACGCGTGCAATTTGTTAGTAGAGCAAACAAATTACTGTTACATTATGGCTATGAGCAAAACAAGAACATTTTTACAGCTTTAAGAAAAAGAAGGTATGGACTTAAAGATGTACCTTACAAATCATTTTGAAAGATCTAATTTGAAAAGTTGTGTAAAAATAAATTCTATGAGTATTTTAACGAAAACTTGTGAATTATTTTGAAAAGTGAATAAACTGTTCCTGTTGAAACAAAAGTGTGTTTTTGCTTGCAATCGATTGAATCAAATAGAAAATGTTTTCAATGGAAAAAGCTGAACTAAGAAAATGCGATACGTTGCTTGGCATATTCTTGATCATTTCCTTAAACATTTTTTATTACACGAATCGCAATTACCAAGTAACGAACTTCGCTATATATCCTTAAAAGCTGCATCTTTGTTAAAAATTCGAGTGGGCACAGTTTTCAAGCATTCATTGCATATGTAAGAACTTACAGCAGTTAATGTATACTATATAAAAATATGTTGCTGTGTCTTAGTCTCGCCAAGGCTCGAGAATCGCTTGACCGATTTGAATAATTTTTTTGTTATGTTGTTCATTGGTCCGGCAAGGCTTACAGTAAAAGTTTGGATAAATTTGAAAAAAATTGTAAAATTTCATGGGAGTTTTGTATGGAGAAAGCACCGCATACATAACTTGCGATTGAGTTAACTTGCTCCCTTAATCGATTCTCTCTATATTTTTTGTTTCATTTATAGATATGCTGTTGATTCTCTTTTAGGGTATGTTTTATTTCAAAATTCTCTTAGAACCGGGACTGGTGCTGAGATTTGAACTTGAACTTAGGACTGTTTTGTATGGGAATTTCATATTGAGAATGCAATATTTTTCAGTAAGTAAATTAATTTTAGCTAGAAAAACAAGTGCCGGTCCAGGACGGTGATGAGTATGGAGCTAAAGATAGGGATAGCAAGGGCAAAATAACGTTTGCGGGTACACTAGTTTTTTTATAATAATTACTTTTATGCTACTCCCTAATGATTAAGTAGATGATTATGTGCGTTTATGTTTGTGTGCAACATAAAATATAAAAAAAGCAAGCAATCAGCCTAATGGCGCTGCTGATGACAATATTTTTTGCTGTAACAACATAAACACACACTTCGTAAAGTGAAAACAAATTTTCATTTCCATGCAACTTAAATTAATATCCCTTATCTGTTTGTGTGTGTCCGTGTGCGTGTGTCTGCACTAAAGGGACACAAATACAAAAATGTTTCCTTGTGCCATTGAAGAGCAAAACTATGTCCACAATAAAATTCTCAAAGGAAGAAAACTTTAAAGCAGAAGTAAAAGAAAGACAGAAAATAAGCAAATACCAAAAAAAAAAAAAAAAATACGGATAAGACAAGAACAAAAAATGACATTGTATTAAAATGACTGTTGCAATGCAGTTAAGAATTGCAAAATGAAAGAGCTGGTGGTTTGACATTTCATACGAAAATACACATTGATATATGATGATACTATTGTATACCTGGTAGGAAATGTTTTAATTTCATACTTGTTACTCCCGAATCGCTTAGTAAGAACCTAGATTCTGCTCACCGATTTTATCAATTGAAGTGAATTAAAGCAAAGGTTTTCAGAGAAAGTGTGATCCTAATAAAAAATAATTAATGTTTTGCTATTAGCGTCACCTCCTGGCTCAGCTGAAGCATGTCTGCCAGTGCATTATCTGTCTGGAAATCACAATTATGGAATATAAATTGAGCGGTTACAAAAATTTTGAACTCCCATACGAAAAAATCAATGCATTTTGTTTTCCTTAAAAAATTGTGTTGTTAAACAAAAACCCACTGAAATAATTTGCAATATTTTTTACAAAATTCAATTTATTTAATTCACTTTTGGCGTCTAATAAGTTTAACTGACAAACTTCAACGTAAGAGCCAGAAACCTCACATTAGCACTTGCTTAAATAACATTCTGTAAAGCTTTAATTACAGTTAATGCTGAATGTAAAGAAATATTAAAGCAAGACTAAATGAACTGTTTATATTATTATGTGGATATACATATGTACTTACATATAACATATGTATACCCCAATTACAAATTAAGCCTATCTACATATATAAATACAATTTTGGAAGTTACGTTAATTTAATAATGTTAGCCAAACTAATTAACACCCACAATGAAAAGTACATAATTTGAAAGGACATAAGAAGTATTTTCTTATGTTTTAAGAAAAATGTTATTAATAAATTTTTTTACAGCAAAAAAAAAAAAAAAAAAATTTTTTTTAAAAAGAAATTGATCGGAAAATTAAATAAATTGACAGATTTCAAATAGGCAGATTTCAAAGAGTAGAGTAGAGTAGAGTAGAGTAGAGTAGAGTAGAGTAGAGTAGAGTAGAGTAGAGTAGAGTAGAGTAGAGTAGAGTAGAGTAGAGTAGAGTAGAGTAGAGTAGAGTAGAGTAGAGTAGAGTAGAGTAGAGTAGAATTGTAGTAGTAATAATAGTTATAGCTTTTGTATATAAATTGTGCAGAATTAAAACAGATGACTCTTATTCCTACTCTATCAGAACTTTATCAACTACTTCTGCTTGGTTTTCAATGTAATATTATCTTTCCTTGAATGCACATTTATAAACATATAATAATATTCCCACGAAAGGACAGCTATTCCAAACATAATTTATTTAAGACCTCAAAATAATGAGAAAACTAATGATGTGCAAGAATGTTGATTTTGTGGCCATTTGTGATGCTGACGTTTAAGCTGTGATATTAGAACTTAAAGAAATGAGAATTTAATCATTTTCACAAAAAGGCAAAACTAAAGCAAATAAATGAGTACCAGATTAAAATTTTTTATGCTCGAAATTTGTTGAAATTTCGTTTATTTGTAGTCCTAGTAGAGAGCAATTAAATTCCAGGAATATTTTACTCCAACGTTATTAGCTTCCAAAATACAGAAGTGTAATAAAGTTGGTATTTTCGTCATTTTCTCTGAACTTTTGAAAGTTCAGTACTTGGATTTCATCTGCAAATAAGTAATGGTTGTGAGTGGTCTTTACCAAAAAAAATTTTGCAATTTGCAAAAAAATTATGCAATTTCAAAATGTTTTTGCAGAAAGAATACGAAATGTACCATCAACGTTGTTGCAAATTGATCACGAAATTTATTTGCTCTCTACTAGAATTACAAATTCGCAAAATTTCAACAAGATCGGAGCATAAAAAACTTGAACCTGTTACGCTTGGAAAATTTTACCCCTGACTTTTTTATCGAAAAAAGTAAAATTTATTGCCAATTTGTTTTATTTATTATTCAGAAACTTTGATATTTCATATTTTTAAATCGGCTTAATTAAAAAAACTCTACGTTAAAGAATAAATTATTTTTTAATGAAAAATTTCGCAAACTGTTGCTAATTTCGATTTAGTTTTAGAAAGTTCTATAGCACTTTGCATGACATGATAACATAATCTTGCATATATATTATTATGTTGCTTCTGAGTTTAAGTTTAAGTTTTGGTTTCTCACTTAGTCCTGATTATGCGCTCATTTTGTGTTGTGACGTAATGCCGCCAACTGTCATGTCAAAGTCGGTGATATAGCAATGCATGTCAGCGATACCTTAAAATGTAAACGTGACGTGAAACTCTATTCTCAATAGAATATTATGTTAGGTCACGTTTCCAAATTAGATGTTGAAGTGAATATAAGTAAAAGGAAAATATTTACGTAGCGAGAACTAATGAGAACGAAATAGAAATTATTATTAGTAAACATATTTTTTTCAGAAAAAAAATCATAAAAAAATTATTATTTTCAGCAGATGATTTCTACGATACCCTATGTGCTGATTAAATGCAACTATATATACTATTCAATAGCATACATTAGTTCACACTACCAGCGCACAATCAAGTCATTAGGTTTAGTGTTCAATCACGTGTGCTCTACCTTTTATTATTCATATTTTTAAAACTGTGTAGAGAAACTCAAATTTAAATAACAAAATAATAGCAATTGTAAGAAAATTTATGAAAAAACCCTTATAAATATCTAACTTATTTTTGCCCAAAGTGAAATGTTGCGGTGCTTATGCGAAGGAACATACGATTAATTTATGATAACATTTAACTTTGATATATGAGGAAATTTCGCGTGAACTCTCACTTTTATTATGACGAAAAGAACGAATATTTGGAAGCACGTTGTTCCCATTTTATACTAAAACTTATATTGATCGTAAGAACAATATTTTAAAGAAGACGCAACTAATAATTGCCAGGAAGATTTTTAATATATTTGATACTTAACTACGGTTAAATTAATTCGACTGTGATTTTTTTATATTTTTATTACGTAACTTTTAGCTTCCTTATTCCTCGAAATTTTTCTTTTTTCCCAAATATTGAATCAAAAATTATTCATATTACTTTGTAAGCAATTTTTCATTTTATCAGTCTATCCCTCAGTGTATCATATATTTCTTTTACATAGAAGAATTTGCACGTACTTCGTGGTAAATAAATAAAGAGATGTCACTCATACGACATGTAGTGCATGAAATCATGTAACATTTGCAAATGTGTCAACAATACATCATAAAAGAAAATTTTTTTAAAATTCCAATTTGTGGTAAAGTTGTCATCTGCTAAAATGTTGTTGGCTTATTGAAATACAATAATAAAAAGATAAATTACAAAATACAAACATATTCCAATGTGAGGAACAACAAATAACGATTGCAGAATGTAGTGCAAGACTGACATTTCTTTAGTAAGTAGTTGTTGTCCAATTTTTGACATTAAAGGCTTTGAGTGATGAGCAACAGTTGTGCTGAAGTTTAAGTAATGAAAATGTCAATGCCAACGAATGCAGTGTCTCATCTACAAATGTAATTATACACAAAATATATACAAATATATGCATATGTCTGTATGTAAGGTAACGCGTGTATACGAAACCATACATAGTGCGACAATTTTCCACTTAGATATTCCGCTTGAATGCTAAGCTCGATTCTTGAAAAAAAGTTACTTCCTTCTTTTCAGCAGTTGGTAGTCAATCAGTTAAACAGCTAAGTCATGAAAAAACTGATGTTTCAAAATTTCCAAAAAAAATTTTAATAATAAAAAGTCAAAAAAAAAAAAAAAATTAAAATTTTTTTTTTTGACTTTTATTTTTAAAAGTTGAAACTGCAAATTTTTTGTAACTTCCCTTGTTGCTTCCAAAATCGATTTTCAGCCGTTTCCCATAGATTGGTGGAATAATTTTTTTTTCGAAAAATGGGTCCAAAACACCCTTTATGACGACGGTCGGTTACCCACGCTATCACTTCCAGGATCTATTTTCGACCTTTTCCCATCGATAAAGTTTTATTACATAAAGTTTTATTACAAAACTGGGTTTGAAACACACCTTTAAGGCGGTCGGGGATCTCCACGGTCTCTTCCCAAATTAATTTTCGGTCTTTCTCAACGATTCGTGTAACAAAACTCTTTTCGAAAAATGGATCCAAAAACATTATGAAAAACTTTTATTAATAAAATGTGTGCGATTGTTAAATTTGATCAATTAATATTCAATTAACTAATAATAATCATACGACTAATAACAAAGAAAATAAGAGTTTTTTTTTAAAAAGTTTTTTTTTAAAAAGTTTTTTAGAAAAACTTTTATAAGTAAAGAAGTTTTTTTTTTAAGAGTTTTTCAAAAATGTTTTTTTTGGAAAAACTTTTATAATAACTTTTATAACAATAAATTTTTTAGAAACTTTGTCTTTGACATGACTTTTGAATAAAAAATAGTTTCGGAGTCTGGCTTAAACAAAACTAGAACTTTTTATTTTCATAAGCAGATTCGCGACGATCGTGAGTCAATTGAAGTCGATGATCAAAAACCTATTCACCTGATTTAGTACCGGTTGATTTCTTTCAATTTGCGAAACCAAAATTTGTGCTCAAAGTTATTTTTTCCGAGAGCATAGATACCATAAAAGCAGTGAAGACACTACAACTGAAGGTAGTACCGTTTTGAAAAAATGCGCCATTCGTTTAATTAATTTTTATGTCGATATCAATAGTGTGTTGATGGAGACTGTGTAAGTAAATAATAAGTGATGATTTTTGAAAAACTCCGAGATTATTTGGGTTTAATGAGGAAAATCGAGGTGGTATCTTGTCGCACTGTGTATGCTGGCACTCAATATGCGAGTGTTTAAGGTGGGAAATCGCTGATGACACACTGATGTTTTCTCTACGCCTGGGGTTGTCTTTAATGCTGAGGTAGGAAGACTACTTAAATTAAAATTTCATACCGTGACACCGTGCGTTATAAGGCAATGTAACCTAAAAATATGCAAGAAATTTTTTGTTTAGTGAAGACAATAAGAATCTTTTTTTTTTTTTTTGGCTAAATAGTTTATGTAAAGTGCTTTTCCTGAAAATTTATTTAAATACAAAACACTTATCAAATAAATAAGTAAATATACATTTTTTTTTGATCCCAAACAACTAAATACATTTTCCACGTACAAAAAACCCACTTATGTTTGTGCATATATAAACACTTTATGAAATTTTTAAACGGCTAAATTTACATTTTATTTTATTTCATACTTGAGAGTTTTTTTGTTTCATATTTCTTTTTTTTTCACCAACAACCTTCCATTAATATTTTTTTTTATCTCTACACGTGCAGATGGAAATTTTCGTTTGTAAGAACATAAAATGAAGGAGAAAAAAACAACAAATGTTTCACGCTCAACACGTTGCCAGTTGTGTCATGTTTGTTGATATTTGTAATCTTCTATGCATGTTTGTACAATACATACATGCTATGTTTATGTGTCTGTTAACATTTTTGTTTATATATTTGTTTTGAAAATTCTGTTTATTTAAGTTTTGTTTTTATTTTTAATGCTATTTAATTTTTTAGTATTTTAATATTTTTAACGCCCCAGGGACAGTTTGTCTTTTTGTTGTAGATGTGCATACGAGTATTATTATTTGCCACCATTGTTGTTTGCTCTGCGTGTTTTGTTTGTGTTATAAAGATTCTCTACATTTTTTAGAACGTATTATATAAAATGTTTGTTACTTGTGTAAAAGTTTGATACAGCTTGAATTTAAAGATAAACATAAAATATTAACATTTTTAAATTGAGACTGTTCTAAATTAGTAGCTAAAAAATAATACTCAAATAAAATGTTGGAGAACACGCTATTAAAGCGCTCAAACATTTTGATACAAACATAATTTTGAATTATTTTTTGCGTTCAACCTAAAAATTAAACTGCTTGCCTTTTAAAGTTCAAATCCCTACTGTACATATTTCTCAAATTGTTCTGATAATGTCAACGTGGTTGTAGATAACACCTTTGTTTTTTAGCTCTCCGATAGCAATTGCATGCAAAGGGAGAACAAATGTATAGTTTTGGCACACTATGTTTAAAATTTGTTGCTATGATTCTTAAATGATCAACGCAAAAATTAGAATAAAGTATGCTTTCAGATTCTTAAGCGTCGGCTAACAAAGCTTAAGCCTTAACCAAAATAGACGTTACGAGACGGTAGCAATTGAACGATCGTTTGCACTCGTTTCGTCTGTTTTGACACTTAACCCAAAATATTACGCTATCCAACGGACCGAAAAAGCTGATATGACGAGTAGCAACGTTTTGAAGTTCGGTTCTTACGGAACATCTCGTCTCGTCAAAATGATTCGTTCACTTTCGATCAATTACGTAGGTTCATTTTGGCTATCAACATTGGTTTACATACACTCGAACTTACTCGTTATGTCTCGTCTCGTCTATTTTATTTTAGGCTTTACTGATGATGCCACGTAGTGGTGGCTAAAACTAGTACTGGGTGTTTTTTTTAGAGGTTTGTCTTTCAAATAGAGATAAAACTGGCATTTTATGGTCAAATCTGGCAACTCTTATGTCATTTATGTTCAGTTTGGTTTGCCATTTCATCATGAACAGGTTGACAAAAGAACAACGCTTGCAAATCGTGCAAATTTATTTCGAAAATAATGGTTCCGTTCGCGAAGTTTACCGCAAGCTCCGTCCATTTTATGGTCGACATAATCGTCCATCAGAGCAATTAATTCGGTAAACCATGGGTCGTTTTCGCACTACGTTTACTCTATGTGATAATTCGCATCTGCAGAGACGTCGAACAGTGCGCACCGAAGAAACAATTGCCGCTGTAGAGCAAAATGTTGAAGAGGACCCGAATGAATCGATTCGCCACCGTGCACAGCAATTGGAGTTTATGGAAGATTTTGCGCAAAGATCTTGGCTTGCGACCTTACAAGATCCAGCTTGTACAAGAATTAAAGCCGCGAGACCATGCAATGCGTCGTGATTTTGGTGTATGGGCCGAAAATGAGATTGATCTCGATGCTGATTTTCATCGCAAAATTTTGTTCAGTGATGAGGCTCATTTTTGGTTGAATGGCTACGTCAACAAGCAAAATTGCCGCATTTGGAGTGAAGAGAATCCACATGAGACCCTTGAGACGCCATTACATCCACAAAAACTGACTGTTTGGTGTGCTCTATGGGCTGGTGGAGTCATTGGGCCATACTTCTTCCGAAATAATGCTGGAGAGTCAGTTACCGTTAATGGAGACCGGTATAGAGCCATGATAACCGACTATTTTGTTCCCGAATTGGATGGCATGAATGTGGATGAGTTGTGGTTCCAACAAGACGGCGCTACATGCCACACAGCGCACGTCACAATCAATTTATTGAAGGAAACATTCGATGAGCGCATAATTTCGCGGAATGGACCTGTCAATTGGCCACCAAGATCGTGTGATTTGACACCATTGGATAATTTTCTTTGGGGATATGTGAAGTCGCTCGTCTACGCCAACAAACCAGAAACGTTAGGGGACTTGGAAGCCAACATTCGTGGCGTTATTGCCGACATACGGCCCCATATGCTCGAAAAAGTGGTTCAAAATTGGACCTGTAGAATTGGCTTTATTCGAGCCAGCCGCGGCGGCCACATGCCCGAAATCATATTTAAACATTAATGGCATAAAATTATCCTTCCAATAAAGCTAAATTGATGGACATTAAAACGATTTTCTTGTGTTTTATTTCAATTTGAAGCTCTATACCTCCCTCCCTGTATAAGTAGCTAGTTGCTCATTTTTCCCACAAAATGCATTTTGCGCTAAAAGGACTGAACAAAAAGTTCTGCAAAAAAACATAATCTTTTCTTTTTTTTTCAAAAATTTAATACGACTCGAACTTTTTCAAAACTGAAACTAGTGCTCAGGAAATTAAGTAAAAAGAAAATACTTTCAATATAAAAAAATTCAAAATCGTTCAAAAAATTGCTACAGCATAAAATATCAGGCGTTAAAGAATTGCGAATCATAACTCAGTTTGAACCATAGATTACCTTGAGCCCAAAGGTTTGGCTGTTTGACTGTTGCAATCCAATAGCACATCAGTAGGTATGATTGCCTTTTACATGAAACTATGGGGCCCAAGTCTCTACCGAGCAAATTACTCAAGTTGGTCTGATGGTATCGACGAATGTGTTTATGACACTTACCACCATTATTTCGTTAAATTAATACTCTGTTGGCACGTTTGTTCAAAACGTTGAAATTTTAAAGAATTGGTTAAAAAAACTTCATCCTACAGTAAAATATAGGCCATTGCAAGTAAATAATCCTTTAAGCTTAAAGGACAAAACTATCGCTAACGAAATGGTTGTCTTCTTGGGCAAAAAGCCCAAAGCCATCCGCGTATGCGTCTGTAAATGAAATACATATTGCGCTTGTATCTGTGCTTAAAAATTTGGATTTTTTTACGTATTTGTTTCAACGTCAAACGTTATGTTTTCATTTTGTCCAGAGACATATTTTTGTAAGCATTTTGAATAGCAAAGTCTTACGATGGAATAAGGTTTTTTTTTTGTGTGTACATAGCAGACATTTTTTAACATTATTTAAAGTTTTAAATTTTTTTAGCTCTCAATATTTTTGGAATTCTTAACATTTTTTTTAAATTTTTTTAACAGTTTTCGACTTGTTCAATATTTTTAATTTTTTTTCGATTTAGACAACATATTTCTGAATTTTTTAAAATACTTGACTTTCGTACACTTTGCGCCATTTTCAACATTCGACTTGTCAACCTTTTTTTTTGAATTGATTAGCGTTTTTCATTTCTTCAATACTTTTCTTGCCTTTCCTGAAATTTTTGACTTAGCAAAATTTTTTAAGTTTTTCATTTGAATTTCAGTTTTGAATTTTTTAAAATTTTCGATTTTTCGACTTTTTCAACATAAATTGTCTCCTTCAAAATTTTTCAACTTTATCAACATTTTTCGACTTTATTAACACATTTTTAAATTTTTCAACATTTTTGACTTTTGCAACACTTTGCAACGTTTTGAACATTTTCGACTTGACAATTCAATTCCAAATTTCAATTTTTCCAACATTTTTCGACGTTTTCAACATTTTTGATTCCATCAACATTTTTAACTCAATGAAATTATCAACATTTTTCAATTTTTTAAACATTTTTTGACTCTTGCAATATTTTTTGAATTCATATGATTTTTCAAATTTCTTTTTATTTGTAAAAATTTTTTGATTTTGATGTACACATGGGCATTTCTCTCATGTTGAACGGGACGGAAGTTTTATTTTAAAGTGGAATAAAAGTCAAAGTAAAACACTTGTACTTTTTTCTGTTACTTTAAGGAATAGCCCTTTGATAGCACTATATTGAGTGGTAAAGTTGATGTCAGACGTAGTACTGGTTCCAAGATAGAGGCAATTTAAAAGGTATTCGAACGGGACAAAAAACGGAAGTGTTTTTCATGGCCATCTTTAGAAAAGCAGAAGTCAGCGAAACCTGGCAACATTTTTTAATGCGACTAATTTTAAAATGTTATGGAATAATGTAACTTTTTAATAGATTTCGTTTGATGGAAAAATCCTATTTACTTTTTTTCTTACAATGCATAATAATCCATTCTAACGGGACATATTTTTCCGTTTATGTTCACTTGGGAAATTTTTCAAAACTACTTTAATATTTGTATAAATAATACTATTTAAATATTTTAGGTTTGTTTTTTTGGCTTTCTTAATAATATTAATAATTAAATGATTACTGAACTTTAGCCATTTTTCGCAGCGATCAACATTTTTATGTAAAATTTTACAAGTTGATACAATGCTTTATGTATTAAACAAACTTTGATAACAAAGGAAAAAAACAACAAAAACTCTAGAATATAGACATATGTTTCGATTCTTAAAATCTCATCAGTATATTTTTGGTTGATGTCTACGTCAGCACTCAAATTGCACTCGCCATATTAATGAAAACCAATCGAAAAGGTAATTTTTAATTTCAAGCAAATGTGGTTAATATTTTTTAAGTGAATTTTTAAGATCACACCATTGCGTCCTTTGTTATCAAAGTTTGTTTAATACATAAAGCATTGTATCAACTTGTAAAATTTTACATAAAAATGTTGATCGCTGCGAAAAAAGGCTAAAGTTCAATAATCATTTAATTACACTAGTTTACAAAATGATTTTTTTTTTCTGTTCCATTGATCTGAGTTTACTTTTCTTATGTAGATTTTCCTGCTGAGTTCGAAAATGAAAATGAAAATTTGTTGAATGGTACAGTTTTCGAGATATTGTGGTTTTTTCACTTTTTCGACCTCCTTTCACTTTGAAACTCATATCTTGAGCTACAAATGCCCAATTTCCTTTTTCTTGATGTCATATTAAAGATAATAAAATGACAAATAAACGTGTGCAATTATATTTCTTATTAAGAAAGTGGTTCAAAAGATATAGATGAAAATAGACCAGATTTTAAGAAAAATCAAATTTTATATTTGATTCTGTGGCCACGAAAAAATAGAAATAAAATAAAAAAAAATAATTTTACTTTTTGTACGTAGAGTTGATACTTTTACGCAAATATTTAAACATTCCACAAGAAAATCGACTGTAAAATAACAACGTTAGAAGCGATTGAATGAATGAATCCAAATTCGACATTTCATGAATTTATTAATTTTTTCGACAATTTGTTGAGCCTAATCGTTACAAAAAAAAATTTCTCATGTACCTTTGATAAGAGGATACTTTTCTTATGTACTTTTTCCTGCTAAATTCTAAAATGAAAATGAAAATTTTTTGAATGGTACAGTTTTCGAGATATTGTGGTTTTTTCACTTGTTCGACCTCTTTTCACTTTGGAACTCATATCTTGAGCTAGAAATGCCCAATTTCCTTTTTCTTAGTGTATAATTCTTCCAGCGTTACATATAAAAATTGGCCTTATTAAAAATTTTGTGAAGGCCCTCAACGTAGAAGGCCAAGCTTTCACTTACTTGAAAACTCTTTTTCCTAAGCTGTCTATAGCTAAAATTAAGGAAGGCGTCTTCGATGGTCCAGACATAAGAAAATTGATGAACAGCACAGATTTTCCAATATATTTGACATCGGTTGAAAACGAGGCCTGGAATTCATTTCAGCTGGTTGTTACTAGTTTTCTTGGGAACTATAAAAGCCCTGACTACGAGGCAATTATTACCGATTTGCTGGAGAACTACAAAAAGATGGGTACGGAATGTCATTTCATTCTTATTAATATTCTAGTGTATTTTTTACCATTAAATTTATTTTTATCAGGCGTAAATACTTATGTCTCTGAAAATCCATTTATTGCATTCGCATTTAAATTTACCGACAACCTTGGTGACGTAAGTGACGAACACGGTGAGAGATTTCACAAACAAATTGAAACTATTGAGCGGCGCTATCAAGGGTTTTGGGATGAAGCAATGTTGGGAGACTACCTATGGTTCCTCACTAGAGAAACGGATCCCAAAAGCAACAGAAGACAACACAAAAGCCACAACTAAGTACATACATATGTATATATAACTTTGTGTTGTATATTATGATTGTTTGCTAGCCTGTGCTTGTGTGTGCAAATAAATGTGGTTTTTTGGACATAGTTCCTTTTCCACAGTAACCGGTGCATTTTTATTTTCAGGGCTATTGAAGGTTTTAAGCAAATTTATTCTAATAATACGAAAACACCAAACAATATAGAGAATTGCAGCGATTAAACTCAACAAATTGTCGAAAAAATTTATATGATCAAAAAATGTGAGACTTAGACTTATCCATTCAATCGCTTCTAACGTTGTTATTTTACAGTCGATTTTCTTGTGGAATGTTTCAATATTTGCGTAAAAGTATCAACTCTACGTGCAAAAAGTAAAATTGTTTTTTTTATTTTATTTCTATTTTTTCGTGGCCACAGAATCAAATGTAAAGCTTGATTTTTCTTAAAATCAGGTCTATTTTCATCTATATCTTTTGAACCACTTTCTTAATAAGAAATGTAATTTCACACGTTAATTTGTTATTTTATTATCTTTAATCTGACATCAAGAAAAAGGAAATTGGGCATTTCTAGCTCAAGATATGAGTTCCAAAGTGAAAAGAGGTCGAACAAGTGAAAAAACCACAATATCTCGAAAACTGTACCATTCAAAAAATTTTCATTTTCATTTTAGAATTTAGCAGGAAAAAGTACATAAGAAAAGTATCCTCTTATCAAAGGTACATGAGAAATTTTTTTTTGTAACGATTAGGCTCAACAAATTGTCGAAAAAATTAATAAATTCATGAAATGTCGAATTTGGATTCATTCATTCAATCGCTTCTAACGTTGTTATTTTACAGTCGATTTTCTTGTGGAATGTTTAAATATTTGCGTAAAAGTATCAACTCTACGTACAAAAAGTAAAATTATTTTTTTTTATTTTATTTCTATTTTTTCGTGGCCACAGAATCAAATATAAAATTTGATTTTTCTTAAAATCTGGTCTATTTTCATCTATATCTTTTGAACCACTTTCTTAATAAGAAATATAATTGCACACGTTTATTTGTCATTTTATTATCTTTAATATGACATCAAGAAAAAGGAAATTGGGCATTTGTAGCTCAAGATATGAGTTTCAAAGTGAAGGAGGTCGAAAAAGTGAAAAAACCACAATATCTCGAAAACTGTACCATTCAACAAATTTTCATTTTCATTTTCGAACTCAGCAGGAAAATCTACATAAGAAAAGTAACCTCAGATCAGTGGAACATTTTGAGTGTAAACTAGTGTTATTAATATAATATTATTTAAGATAAGTATATACAGTAATTAAAAAAACAAATTAAATGTTTATATTATCAAATCAATTAGTGAGATCAATTTTAGCAAAGAAAAGAGGAAGGAGTAGATATTTTTCTTAAAAGAATATAAAACTTGTCTTTTTGTTGTTAACACATTTTTCCTGTAAGAGGCGTGGCACCGCCCACTCAAAAAAAATATTTTTACTCAAGCTTAAGTCTATCTACTTACATACCAAATTTTATCAAAATCGGTGTAGTGGCACAGCCGTGATACCGTTTTTCCATATTTGCCACGCCCGCTTTTAGGAATCAGAGTTTTTAATTGGGTCGTTCCATCTATAATTTGCTTTTTTTACCCTAACGTGTTTAAAATTGGCTGAAAATTTTTTGAGTGATTAAGGCATTTTCTAATATATAGAAAAATATTATATCAAACTTTTTCGACTAATAGTTTTGATAAAAAAATTAATTTCTTAACCCTGTTCAGAGCCGCTCGTAAATAACACAAAAACTTGAATGATTAATATAAACAAACAAACACAATTCAAATTCACTTTCATATTATTTTTAGGTAGCTGTGTACTAGTAGATGACAAAAAAACTGCAAGTTTGGAAAAATTAACGCCTAAGCGTTATATATACACTGAAAAAAAAAAAAAAAGTACGTTTCAGGAAAACAACGATTTCTCAAATACTCCAAAATCGATTTCAGCTTTTTTAGGCTCAAATCGTTCAAAACATATAGGAGTACCACTGCTTAAACTTTCGTTAATGTTTCTGCATCCTATTTGATTTGAAAAGCATTTTACTAAAGATTTATGAAACTTAAAAATAAAATTAGGATATTCCATTGATACTTTTGTTAATTTTTCAATATTTTTTTGTAATTTTTATAGCATTTTCAAACTTTTTAAATCTTCAGCTTTTTTCAGTTTTTAAAAGTTTTTCAATTTTTTTAAGTTTTCTATTTTTTTGAAAATTTCAAAAATTTAAGAATTATTAAAAAAATGGAAAAATTTCAAAAACTTTCAATCAACAAAGAATGCTAAGAGCATTTGAAACACCCTTTTACATACAGTAGCTATATGTTTATAAAAAATTGTTTTTGCTTATTCACAAAAAAAATTATTTATCACTCGTATTTTATACATTTTATTTTTTAATCAATTTTGCACACAATACTGCACAGCTGACAATCGTTTTATTTTTATGTTCGATTATGTTTTGTTTCGTTGTATATTGTGTAATATTGCAAAGCGTTGTTTTAACTGTCAAACCGCAATTAATGGGCCACAACGATGAATAACCAATTCATGATTTTTGCAACTTTTGTTGCAGTCAGCATAAATTTGAGTATCTACCATTGTTTTTATTATCAATTGCTGAAACAATTTTGGTTTTATCTGCAATGCTGTTCTTGTGTGCAGTCACTTTTATGAATTTTATTTCTGTTTTGTTAGTACCAGCGATATTTTGACGCTCCAATGCGGATGCTCGAAAAAGTTTTGCAAAGTGGACTTTAAATCTTTTGCAGGTACTTTAAACACTTTTTTCTGTAGATTTATGCTAAAATGAGTGAAACGATTTAATAAAGGTTCTGTTATTCTTACGCTGGCTATTCGTAATTTTTATAGCACAGTTTTGGGATGAAGTTGCTTGAGAGAAAAAAAGTTGGTAGATTGTGAATTTGTAATTCTAATTTATGTACTTAGTATATAATTTTCATAGATCCCAAAGCTTTGATCTGGTATTCTCTGACCTTTCCAACAATGTAAATTTATTAGAAAATGATTATGCTTCTGACGATTTCCGTAATAAATTCTGCGCTTGTGGGCTGCAATTAATTTACTGTTTCAATCCCACTCTCAAGGGGCACGCAAATTGGTTTCTCTGAGTCTTCTTTTAACGTTTTCTACACTCGCTGCTATATTAAGTACTTTCTTTCTTTCCGTAGCAGGCAAAAATGGATTATGTATCGAAAGCCATTTCGAACAATTTACGTCCCGGGGGGACATGGAAGGCATTCGGCCTCGTGCTTTTCGTTTATTTGTGTATTTTATCGTATTCGAAACCATTTTCGCAGAACATCTGATAAAATTTTGAATTTCATTAAAAGTTTTACCTTGCGAAATGGAATTTTCAATAATTTTACTTTGTTCTGTCGTAGAATGCTTTCCACGGCCCACTAAAATGCAGAAACTCGAAAAAATCATTGGATTATTATAAAAAAATAAAAGAACTTACTTGCTTCGAGCAAATTTTTTTAATAAGAGTAAAACCTAGTCTTGAGAAGTAAAGGAGTTGAACAGAATTTTTGAAAGTGAGTCTCCACGCCAAAAAATGCGAAATTCTCAAAATTTAAATTCGCTGTATTTTGTAAAAAAAAAAAAATTCAAAAAAATCCTCGAACACATATCTTTTCTTTTTCGATACAGAACACATAAAAAAAATTTCAGCCAAATCAAAAATGTGTCGGTCAATTATTCCAAAATTCGTTTGGCTTGTAAAAGAACGTCCCATATCTGCCATACCTTCTTCTATGCGCTACAAGTGAAAGTGAATTAATTTTGAGTAGAAATATTGAAAATTTGACCCATTCGGCTTTGAAGCCAAAGTCTCAGCTACTGATTTCGTGATTTAGGTGTTGTTGCGCTAGATATATGTGAACATATGATCCCTATGATCCCTTTCTTTGACACAGTATGTATATACAAATTCATAAAAAGCTTGATCACATGTAAAGCAATCTTTTGGCTTTAGATTTATCATAGACAGCTACATTATAATCTCGAAATACAGTGGAACCTCTTTCAGTTGAGCCTCAATAAGTCGAAAACCTCCCAAACTCGAAAAAATGTTGTGTTCCCTTCATGTCCCAAAACCTACATTGCTCGAAATCTGTTCCATCTATAAGTCGAAATAATTAGTGAGTCCATACAAGTAAAGTCAGTACATATTTTTCATCTATAACGCGAAAAAATAAATTTGACCGCTGCATCTTGAACATAGCAATGTTTGATTTTATAACCTTTACAACTCGATCATTTGAAACGTATTAACTCTATAGCTCGAAGAAAAATAAGATACCGACATATGCCGACAATGTACATCACTGTTCCTTAGAAATCAATGAAAAAGCCTACTTATACAATAAAGCCCAATTTTCATGTGATCTTATCTTATCAAATATCAGGGAGGACATCACATGCTATCAAGATAGCAAATGTATGCTATTCACTCTCGCATTCTACAAGCGCATTAGGTTCTGTTCGCATGCTTTTCCTTTCTTACAAAAATTTGATTTGATATCCCTGATATGGGATAACGAAAGATAGCATGGAAATTAGGCTTAAGCCAATTCTATGAAACGATAAAAGAAATTATCGAAGTTACTTTTTTGCTGTCGATTTAACTTTTTATACCTCTATAGCTAGGATATTTATTTATTTCACATCTCTAACTCAAAATAAGTTCGAATAAATTTTAACCTCTACAAGTCGAACATTTCCTGAGAAAATTCGCTTAAGTTGAAGTCCTCCATAAGTCGAAAACTCTATAACTCGAATTTTTTGGCTTCACCCTTCAACTTACAGAGGTTCTACTGTAATACAAAATTCCCTAATATATTCAATAGAAACTCTTCAATGTGTTTGTTGGTTCAGTTCGCATGCAATTAAATTACAAGCGGTTATCCACAACATCATTGCGAATTTCTGATTGTTATTTAAGTGTGTGAGATCTAACGTATACGTGCAAGAACACAAATGCAATTGTTTTGTGGTAAATGTGATAGCGTGAAAATCGCCAATGTATTTGCTTGCTGTCAGTAGCAAACAATTGCACAAAATGTTGGCTTAGTTACAATGTCAATGCGACAACAATAGCAGTAGCAAAACATGACCGAAGCGAACAAACTCATAAGTGGTGAAAAGGACTTGAAGCAATTACCGCAAATGCAGACAACAATTAGAGCTATCCCAGTAAATAAAAGGAGTAAGTTGAGCTTTCCTTTGGAAGGAGCAACTCTCTTTAGACCTGCCTTTGTTTTCATATGACTGTGTTGAACATTCTATTAAAATTACTCGCTTATACTTAAGTGGACAAGAGAAAAGTAAGACTACTGAGAGAGGGATAAAAGAAGGCCTTTCGCGTAAGAAAGAAAAGTTGCACTTCTGTTTGCGCTTAAAGGGGAGAATAATGCTCAAAATGTAAATTTGTTTTATTGTAAGTTTTTATTTGAAATAAATATGTGGTAACTTAATACCAACATATAAAAACAACAACACACAAGAAATACTTTATACAAAAACAACTTCAAATAATGTTTAAAAATATTGACAAATGTAAAACTGATATTCAAAAATAACACCACATTTGAATGCCGATATTTTTCATGCTGTATCGGAGGAAGGATATCGTAAATACTCTGAAACTTTTGAGTGCCAATGGTATTTTAGTTAACAACAAATTTCACTAAGCAAATTGAGAGCTAAAAAAAATTGAATTGTGATAGCTGAAATCAGTAGCAAATGTTATGTTTGCTTAGCAAAATATTTTAGAAGGCAAATTCTGGCCATGGCTGCTATTGAAGAGAATATTTGCATGAAAAAGTTTAAGAATGCTATATATAAGCGCTTAGGCATGCGACAATGTGCAGCAGTGTTGGCAAGATTTCTCCGGTATAGGACTCGCTCAATTGTTTATTGGGATGCGGTGATTGCAATTGCATGTTCGTATAAATTAGGGTGACTTCAAATTGAAATAGCTTTGTAAAAGGGCTTTTGAGCTTTTCATGATAAAAATTTATTGCCTTTTAATGCATTTCTGCAATCTATTGACTGGTCAATTTTAAAATTAGCCGCTGTGCGTTTAAATGCTTATAATATATTAAGCGATAAGTTTAATTTTGCGATAAATATAAAGATTCGTTCCAATAAAAAAACCAATTTTAAGGAATAAGCCGCCGTCGTTTAACACAAGGCTTTCTTATTTAAAAAATATTAAAAATAAATCATTAAAAAAATTTAAAAAACAAAATGCGAAGCTGATCGTTTATATTTTTTGCGATTATGCGACGAATTTAATTTCTTACATTATTTTTTATATAATCAATATGTTTTTAAAATTGAAACGAATTTGAAATCAAATCCATCTGCTTTTTGGCAAAATATAAATTCAAAACGAAATTCAAATCGATTTCCAACAAGTATGAAATACAATGTCTCAAGAGTATGAGCGTTTATGAAACATTTACTAGTCCAGTAAATCTTGATTTTGAGTCTCCAAACCTGCCAGGTATTTAAAATTTTATAGTTTCCGAAAATGAAGTTGCATCTGCTATTTTGGATTTGAAGCCAAGTGTTAAAAGTGGACGCAATGACTTTCCGCCAACATTTTTTAAACATTGCTCAGATAATGTAGTTGAACCAATAGTAGAAATTTAAATTTAATGCCTACTGGAACGTTTTTGGTTACTTGGAAGTTTAGTTCAATTACTCTAATTTTCAAATCGGGTAACCGTAATGATGTAAATAATTATCGTGCGATCGTGAAGCAAGTCACATTTCCAAAATTATTTGATCATATAATTAAAATCAAATTATTTGGTTACATTAAAACTGCGATATGTGAACATCAACATGGTTTCCTTCCAAGTAAATCCGCTTGTTCAAATTTAGCACTTATCACTAATCATATTGTCAACGCGGCGATGGAACATCGTAACCAATTAGATGTTATCTATGCTGATTTTGCGAAAGCATTTGATAAAGTGGATCATGCTATTCTCTTGTTTAAGTTAAAGAAATTTGGCTTATCCGATATTCTTTTAAAATTTTTCAAAAGCTTTTTAATTGAGCGCAAATTATCGGTCAGAATCGGCACAGTTTTTTCAGAAATTGAAGTGAATGAATCTTCCGGGATTCCTCAAGGGACTCATTGTGGTTCGCTTCTTTTTCTTATTTTTATCAGTGACCTCAACACTTAAATTTTTCGAAATGTTTGATATTCGTCGATGATGTTATATTATTTTTATCACACAAGTGATTGTATTAAACTCCAAAGTGATTTAGTTGCTTTTAATAATTTGTGTTCTTTGAACAATTTACTTTTAAACATTAATAAATGTTGTATTGTATAATTTTTTAAGTGCGTAACACCACTTTGCTTTGATTACGGTTTGAATAACTTTCAAAGTAGGAAGTAAAAGATTTAGGAATAATTTTTGATTCCAAATTGAGATTTACAAGCCATTTTGATCTTGTCATATCTAAATCATATTCCATGTTGGGATTTATTAAAAGACATACAAAATATTTTAAAAACCCTTTAACTGTTAAAGCTCTTTACATATCTTAAGTAAGGAGTCATTTAGATTATTGTGCTATCATTTGGAATCCATATTATAATGAACACATTAACCGCATTGAAAAAGTTCAAAAAAATTTTACTAGGTATGCTATTTTTAAAATGCATTGGCCAGGTAGTCTACCCTCTTACGATTCTAGACGTAAGCTTCTTGGGCTCCAATCTTTAAAAGATAGAAGAACTCACTTTTCAATAATGTTTGTTATCTGGAAAATTAAAATGTTTAAAATTATCAAATTCGTTTACTATTTATAATCCTCCTTGAAGCTTGAGAATTAATTGCATTTTTGTTGAAGATATGTATACAGTGCCGTGCAACTAATTAGAAACGATCTTGTGCACTTTTCAAACGTATTGAAAAAACTTTAAATCAGTAAGCCATGAATTTTTTTTTTAAGAAATTTGCCAAATACTTTCCACGATTAAAGTAGGCTGCGATTTTCAGTTAGATTTTGTTTTTAATTGTGTTTGATCTGTGTTTTCTTTGGCGGGATCAAAAGAAGTCGTGCACGTAATTAGAAACGCGGTATTTTTATTAAGTGCCTTGCATATTTTCGCGAATTAAAATTAAATTAATTTAAATATCCGCTTCAGTTCAATAATCTTGGTTTTCTTGTATACCGAATTATGGGGAAAAAAATCTTGCGACCAAGGAACCAGAAGAAGTATTCTTAATATGCGACAAGCTGGAAAATCGTACCGAGTGATAGCAGAAGAGTTAAAAATATCAAAAAAGATGGTATTTAATGCTGTTCATAATTTCAAAAAATATGCAACCACAGCTAATGTTCCACGTAAGCGCAGACCTCGAATAGCATCCGATCGCGAAGACAGCCT
Source organism: Tricholauxania praeusta (assembly GCA_949775025.1). Lineage (NCBI taxonomy): Eukaryota > Metazoa > Arthropoda > Insecta > Diptera > Lauxaniidae > Tricholauxania > Tricholauxania praeusta. The sequence goes on from OX459028.1 coordinate 68,896,888, forward strand.
TCTTGTTCCAGAGTCAAAAAAATTTCTCCATAAAACTGCCAACGAGGTAAAAGTAGCTGTTTTTGGTGAAAATGATGCTGGACCTTCCGTGGACACTATAAAACGTCGATTAAGAGAAGTTGGATTATTTGGTCGGATTTCTAAGAAGAAGCCACTACTTAGTGAACGAAACCGTAAGCAACGCTTAGATTTTGCCAGAAAATATGGACACTGGACGTTGCAGCAGTGGAAAAAGGTGTTTTTTTCTGACCAAACAAAGATAAATAGAGTTTCGTCCGACGGTAAACCTTACGTTCGTCGTCCAAAAAACTTAGCATTTGATCCAAAATACACACGTGCAACTTTGAAACATGGAGGTGGCAACATCATGATATGGGGTGGTATGTGTTGGCGAGGGGTTGGGCCAATACGCAAAATAGAAGGCAACATGGATAAATTCCAATATGTCTCCATACTGAACGACACCCTTTTGCCATATGCTGAGGAAACTTTGCCTGTAATATGGAGTTTTCAACAGGACAATGATCCAAAACATACCGCACATGTCACCAAAAAGTGGTTCGCAGATAATTCAGTGACTGTTTTAGATTGGCCATCATGTAGTCCTGACCTTTATCCTATCGAAAACCTGTGGCAACGTGTTAAGAAGGAAGTTGGGCTGCACAAAATAGGGAATTTCCATGAACTGTACGACCGAACAGTAGAAGCGTGGAATGCAATCCCAAAAAGTGTATGCGAGGGCTTGGTGGCGTCAATGCCACGTAGATGCCAGGCAGTTATCCAAAATAAAGGTTTTGCTACCAAATACTAACAGTATCATTATGTTGTTGGCTGTCATCTTAACCGTTTCTAATTAGCTGCACGTTCCTTATTTTAGTTGTTTTTGAAAATGAAATCCATATTACTTTAGTTTTAATAAAAGTCATTTAAATGAATTGCAACTGAAAAAACTTATGTTTAAATATATATTAAAAATATAAAATTTTATGTTTTCACTTTCTTTATATGTAAAAATATAAATAAATTCCCAAAAAGGTTATCGTTTCTAATTAGTTGCACGGCACTGTATATATATATATATATATATATATATATATATATATGTATTATGTAATGTAAATAGTCTGTTAGATTAAACAATCCGTAGACTGAAATAAATAAATAAATAAAATAATTCAAGTTTTGATGTGGTAGCTACACAATATGCTAACTCATAACAGACAACACTAAAAAAAAAATTAACAAAATTCTATGCAAATTTATTTTTAACACATGTAAATATATGAAATTGCTTAACATTTTAGGTGCCTATTTATTTTTTAGTGTATCTATAGATTTAGTTTTTGCAAAAGTTTGCATTAGAAAAAAAGATATTAAAGTATTGAGAGAAGTGTCATTAAAAAGTTTTTTCTGTATAAAAAATAAAATTGTGCTTGAATGTTTTTTCTAAGAAGATAGGCTGAGTTCCTGAACGCCAGTTGTATTTCAGTCATACAAAGTCATGCGTTCGTAAACGCAATTCTTTAAAATGTTACAATGTCATGTGTCACTAAACATCAATCGATTGCTTCTGATGCGCAGAAAAAAGCAAACTGCGCATCATTACTTTTGATGATGCTTTTGGAGATACACAGCTGATTCGCGAATTTCACAAAGCAGACAGGTTAATTTTTTTTTATGTGATTCAGTGATATTCTATAAAAATATCTGTAAATGATAAGCTTAATAAGAGCTTACAACTAAAATGTTTTTTGCTGGTGCGTTAGCCATTAGTTATAGTGATGCTTTGCAAATAGATGTTCCACATTGTCAATATTACGACAATTTGTTTGAACAATGCAGCTTGGTTGCAGGAATTTAGCAAATTTTTGGCTATTTTGTATGCTATAGTCCCAAAAGCTGATATTACTTTCAAAAAAATATAATATTGGCGACTTTTTGCTTGTTTGGCAAATTCATGCTCAAGGGACTTGGACGAAATTTTATATCTACTAATATTAGGGTGTTAATTTTGAAATTTGATAAAAGTCGAAAACTATCAAACAGAATTGAAAAATATCGTATTAGTGAAAACAAGACCAAAACCATTAAGTAATATCGAAAACTATGGAAGATTCGGTATCAAGTAGCAAAGTTGAAGAACATCGATAGAGTCGAGATGCATCGAATACTATCTAAGAACTTAAAAAAACAATAGTAAATTGAGCTTAAAAGTGTCGAATTGCATCGAGAAACATGTGAGTAATGTAGAGCTTTCTTAAAAAATATCGAAAAAAAGCAACGCAAGGTGATAAAAGCATCGAAAAGTAACGAATAGCATCTAATATGTTGAGAAGGGCAGATAAGTTTTGAAGAGTTTTAAGACAAAAACAAAGCATCGTTGTCCCGTGAAAATCAAAAAACTTATTCCAGAGATGTTGCAACAACTATGCCTCACTTATGATAAAGTTTTCAAAACTTTAGTATTGCTTATAATTTCTTTAGGAAAAAAAAAAAATACGGCAATTCATATGGCAAAATCGGCTCTACAAGTCTATATTTTTGTAACGTTTGCAAGTGTTTTGGTGCGCCTCCCATTTCAGATGGTAAAAATGTTATTTCAAGAATCATATTTTTTAGAACTACCCTACTTCCCTTATATGTTTTCAGAATATTCTATCCATATTTGTAGTGAGCTATTGATATATTCTCTGACACTGAATTGAACAAAGAAATGTTAAATGTTTTAACATGACAAAGAAATACAACACTACGTACATTAAAACAAAACAACAGACACAAAGAAAATACAAGCACAGAATTTGAGATAAAATTGGTTGTCTTAAAAATTGCACGCAGATAAAGTCCTTCACAAGAATATTCATATCTGTACGTGTGTGACTTGTAAAGTTTTCTTATGTGCGGGCTTATTTTGCTAACGCTAATGTAACAATATGTGTGTAACACTATGTGTATTTGTAAAACTATGTGTATTTGTATTTTACAAGTTTTTAGTTAGCAGCAAAAATATTCAAAATCTTACAATATGGCTTTAAAATGATATGAATGAACAACTATAAGAATATTTCACCAATTGTTCTATGTCATGAAAATGCCTCCATTTACCCTATACTTGCATTTTGCACATTTATCTCTTTCTTGTCACTTTGACCAAAAGTCTTAAATCTTTACAATTTTACATCAATTTTTCATTTAATTTATTACTTGCCTTTTGCTGTTATCCTTTAATGAAAATTTATATCAATACAAGACGTTTATCTTTTGGCTGTGTTTCTTTGCAATCCACTTATTTCTCCTCTCTATTGAAAGTCAATTTACCGATACTTGAGCAGCACAGTTTACTTGCAGGAAATTTCCAATCTACTTGTAAAAATTAATTGAAATTTCTAAAAGTAGAGACATCAGTGCTATAAATTTTCAATATTTCATTCAGGTGAAGTTGAAAGAAGTTGAATGAGCTCATATTTTACTTGTGGTTTTGCAATTAAATATTTTCTTTCTCAATAAATTATCATCAAACTGTGTCAATACTTTTTGAAAATAAAAAAAAAAACGTTTAAATTTAACTTTGTTCCGAAGAATGTTATCTTAAAGCCAATTATGCTATGTTTAATAATTTCTGTGAAGAATGGATCTCTCGCACAATCTTTAAAAAGGTTTTTTTTTTTCAAATATATAAAAAAAGTGCACAGTTTTCTCAACTGAAAGTGTCGTTTTCAATGTGATCAGTGGAGAGCCGAGGGGCGGCTGCCACGTAAACTGTATGCGGGGAGGGGTGGCAAAGTTAAAATTTAATTTTTATCATATTAACAAATTTTTTGTTAATGTTGTGGACCTTTTTTTTTTTTAGTAATTGTAAAGAATTTGGGAGAATGTGGAGGTGATTTTTTAATTGAATATAGGATATATTTCGGTAATGTTTTGGAAAAGCAAAAGTGAGGACCTTATTTTTTAATCAGAAATTTTTTTGTTATTTAGAAAAAAAAAATTTTTTTGAGTTGGTTGGGGGCGGCAAATTACCTCGGAACTTTTTCATCATAGTCGGGAATTTGACTTTACGAATTATTTTTAATCTCGCTGACCCAAAAAAATAAAATAAGAAAAATTACGGATTTAGTTTTGCAATAAAAAAAATAGTTTCTGCTATGAGAAGAGACGTTTTTTATAAAAATTCGAATAAGGTAAGTTGCTTTTTTACTTAATGTTAAGCAAATGATGTACTTATTAGACCGGTTCAAAAAAATCGACTATTTTTTTTTTCAAAACCCCCATTGAAATATCTTCCTAGTTATGAAAAAAGAAGCCTGTGAAAACGGGAGCTCTTTATATCAATTTTGAAAGGTTGCTCATAGTAAATTTCTATTTTACGTTTAAATAACATGGAAAAAAAAATTTTTTAACTTTGGAATTTTACAACTCATTTTGGAATTAATATGTCGGAGTAAAACATACATATTTTTGAAGAAAATTGAACGCTCTAAATAAATTGTATGTTTTTGCTCTAAGTCCACTCCTTTAAAAGTTATTTGAGTTTAAAGTTCAACTTGTAATCAATTTAACCTTTTTTTCTTAAATTTTGGTATAATAATAAAACTCATCTTCGAAAAAAATTATTTTACAATTTTTAAATGGTATATATTGTAAAATTGTAAAATAAAATAGTCGATTTTTTATACTATTATACTATATAATATACTATAGCAAACAAACTTTTTTTACGAGGCTTGCCATATCATTTAAGAAATGGCTGATCAAAGGTATTAATTAATTAATTATTATAAATAATTAATTAGTATAAATGCCTTAAACACTAAAGCTTTGCCGATTTGTTACTCGTCATACAATCTGGCCAAAAGTCTGATCTAATCATGATGGGAACTAAAATCGTATTTGATAGTTGCGTCTTAAGTTTCGTATATAAAATTAACTCAAGATAAACTTGCAGCGATCATATAAACTATATTTTGTTTTCAGAATGTATAATATTTTAAGAAAACTGTGGCATACAACGGCATTCATTACCCAAGAAACTAAATGAAAATTAGTAAAAGCTCTGATAATCCCACTCTTACCGTATGGTGAACTAGTTCATGGAAATTTAGATAGTGCAGCAAAGAACAATTTGAAAAAGGTCCTACATAATTCAGCTAGGTGTATTTATTGTAAAAGAAAATATGATCATAGTTATATCGAATTATACGATAAATATCCTTAAGTGTACCCAAGTAGCATTAAAATACTACTGTGCAATAATTGCTAAGAGTAAGCTGTCAAAACACTTTTAATGCAATTGACAAGTCATTTATTGGTTTTTTTTTAAGTTTTACTTAAAAGGAAATTTTTATTCTTTAAAAACGCTTTTACAGCTTGTGTCTAGCTTAATATTAGCATTGCTTCAAAATATGTTCTTAATCTGCTTTAGAAGCGCTTGTACAGCCAAAATAGATGTTGAGAACTAGCACAACTTCGTTGTTATTTTCTTTAGCTATGAACTTTACTTTAACGAAAAGACTACAGCTAACCAAAAGCAACTATATTTATTGTTTTGAATTGGCATTTATAGCTTAAAGAAATCAGAGAGTATAGCATAGATTCATGGCTCTCAGTAAAGCGCATTTAAAATGATTTACAGTAAAAGCAATGGCAATATTTTATAGCTTTTCTTTTGCATGCATTTTTTAAATTATTGCTAAAAAAATTCACACACATTTCTTTTTTATATACTGATGCGCACTACCAAGTGCGCTAGCTCGATATGCTAGCTCTTGGCTATAAATCAGCTTTTAAAATCAAAAATTTTGTTGAAAAATACCAATGTAGCAAAACTTACTTTTCTGCAATTTCTTAGCTATTTTTTTTTGAATATTTAGGCCAATTGAACTCCAAAAATAAGTTGCAGCGCTCTCGCTGTTAAATTCATATTTTTTTGGTTTAGTTTTAGCTATTGATGGTTCCATGCAATTCACTTATCGAACTCTGAAGACGCCATTACATGAGTGTTGTGCAAAAATTATTCAAATAAGGAAATTTATTCGAACAATCAAAAACGCTCAACACTGATTATATTTATATGTATGGGAAATAATTTTACAAAATGAACTAGTACCATTAAAGCTCATAATATAAATTACCATGGAAACCATATTTTTATCACTTTAAAAAATGTTGGATTATTGCGAAGGGGTAAATATACATTTTAATAAATTTTTTGATACATATTTTTTATTGTTTAAAAATTTATATATATAAGAAACTTTGAGGCGCATTATTTATCTAAGAAACTAATCGAAAAATTTTTATTCGCACACAGTTTGTAGTTCTGGAAGAATGATTTTGATTGAAATTTGTGTAATTGATATTATATTAAAAAATTCTCATATTTTCCAAGAAAATAAAAGACAAGTAAATTCGTTCAAATAAATGCCAATAAATATCACAAACGTAAATACTTGTTATACATATTTATATAATCAACAAACATATTCATAATAATACCAATACAGGTTTTTAAAGCGCCTTTATTGATTGGAATGGCAAAAATAGCGCTTTAATGAGGCTATTTTTTCGCATTTTTCTTCAAGCATACGTAAGATGCGTAAAGCCTCTTTTAAATGCAAAAAATATTACTGGTTTTTGTGTACAGCTGACACAAGAGGGAGTTACTGCAGACAATAAGTGTGCTGTTTACCATGGACTTCCAGCCGAACTGTTTCCCAAACCTAATCGACATAATATGTGAATCAAAAGGAGTGACCCCGGAGCAATAAAATCTGTTCAAAGACCAAAGCAAGGCTTAAAAATAATGATTGTTGGAAGCATAAGCATACTCGGCAATTCAGATCTCATAATCACTGGAGAGAAGCGTTCCGTAAACGGAGATTACTATGGAGAAAAAATATTTCCAGCTAATGTAAAAAATACTGCTAAAACAAACAAAAATTTCCTGGATAAAATAGAGCAATGTGCCACATCGCAACTGTTAGAACTGTAGCTGCCAAGAAACTTTCCGGATTTGAATCCGATCGAAAATCTTTGGGCTACGATTCAACAGTCAGGTTTCCGACACCCAAAACTAATAAATGGAGTCCAACTAATTTCTAGAGCTACGCAGAAGTTGAACTCTATCACGGACGACTATTTACGTGTTTTGTACGAACGATTGCTTGCCACACAAATCAAGGATTCCTCACAAAATATTAAAGCACAATTTTATAAGTTAAAATATTGCTTAATATTGTACAAAATACATTTTTGAAATATTAAAAAAGTCGATATAATGAAAATGAATGAAAATTTCGATAAATGTTGAAAATTACGAAAAAAGTTGATGAAGTCGAAAAATTGTTGATGAAGTCAACAAATTGAAAAGTTGAAAAATTGTTGAAAGTTTCGAAAAGATCCAACAATTGTAGTGGCGCTTGTAGTCCTAATAATAGGATTTTCATTTCTTATAATTTTATCTTTACGATAAAAGAATTTTTTCTGTGTACTGACAGTAAGTCTAGGTAAACCGCTGTAAAACCATCGATTGGCTTCGAAAACTAATATTCGAATTAACAAATATTTTTTTTTTCTCTCGTTGGAATGATCATGTTATTTCGTTGATTTTACGCATCGCGCCACAAATCTACCGAACTTTGCTAAAAAGTTATATGAAAACTTTCGTTCTTTCCTATTTGATCGTCGTGCTGTAAACACCATATCTTGTTTAAAATTTAAAAGTGCTAAACTGTGTTAAATTGTGTACAGTTTTCATATATTGAAACTAAATTTTTTTTATTAAAATCTGTGAATTCAGAAAACCATTGGTGAGTTATTGCTCAGAAATGATTTAATTTTTAGCAACTTCTATTTGCTAATTCGCAAATTTCTATTTTTTATCTAATAAAATCAGTTTTTACTATTTGTGGTGAAGACATCTTAGAGGAAATTCAATTTAATACCAAAATTGAATCGAAATTTCATACGTTATTCTTGGTGCCAGCCCTCAAAGGGGTAATAAACATAATTTCTTTTAATTGAATTTTCAATTAATCATAAACTTTTTTTTATATAAGGCTTAGCACCAAAATTATTGCGAATTTTGCACAAAGAGCAAATTCAATTGCTCATAAAAACTCATCAATTTTACCATCATCGAAACTCACCACAAAGATCATTATTCTGGATGACAAGAAGTATTGCAAAACTAGTTCAACGCAACCACCAAAGCGGTCATATCGTCGAAGAGAAAAATAAACCAAGTCTTTGATGGAATCGCGATAAAAAAATGTGATGTATAAAACGGCAAAATAATTTATAAACATTTTTGAGGAAAAGTTAATTTAAGAAATGTGAAAACGTTTAAAATAATCTTTAAATTAATTACCTAAAAAGAAAGAAAAAATAATAATACATAGTTTAATATTTTAAATTGCAAAATTTAATTTAAAATCATGAACGAAATGTGCTTAGTTATATATGTACATATGTATATACATATATAATTGATTTTGCTTTGTGCATAGAAGAAAGAGAGTGACAGTTATGTGAGTGACAATATGTACCTACGTATAAATATACCTACATTTTTTTTTGCCGTGGTGAATACAGAAAAATATATATAAATACGTATGTACATGCTACACTACCTTTTTAGCAGTTTTGCATTCTGTTATTTTTTTCTCAGGCTCAAAATGATAAACAAATTTTGCATAATGTTTAATTTTTAAATGATTTTGTTTCTTTTCATTAAATTTAGTTAAAATGTGTTAACTTTTTGATCGCGGTTAACTTTTTGTTCGGTTTCAACCAAAAAAAAAAAAAAAAAAAAAATTTAATTTACGGCCATCAAACATGTTTGAGCCATGTTGCGCATAATTTTGTTGCTCAACATATTTATTGTATGCATTTCTAATCAAAGAAACGCATTCGTTGTTGCAAAAGAGACAGTTATTGCAACATATAAAAAAAAATATTCTCTAAAAATTTAAATTCTCTCCCGCAGCTTAGAAACAATTGATAAATAAAACAATAGAACACACACATTGAAAGATCTTTCAACGTGGGATCTTCAGAACATTTTGTTTTTTTTTGATCGTCAATCTGTTGATCAAGGTTGGGAGGGTATAATGAAACGACAACACCATGTTTCATAGTTGTAGGCCTAACAACGATAACAATTTTCATATTCTTTTCCCCTCTACTTTACTTCCGCCATCTATGGTTCTTTTACGCACGCAAATTTTTTTTTTTTGTTGTTATTTAGCTCTGTAGTGGTATTTCAGCAGGCGATAGGACGCAAGACCCCACCCCCATTAGCCGACGAGCCAGAGCCGGATTCCCTGCGTGCACCCGCAGCCTTTCACTTGCCACATACTAGACCCTAATATAGAACGTTATATGCTACACAATGTTGAATGGATTGTTGAAAGTTTCGAAATGGTTGAAAAATAATGAAAGTTGAAAAATGCTGTTAAAATGAATTCGATAAATGTTGAAAATTACGAAAAAAGTTGATGACGTCGAAAAATAGTTGATGAAGTTGAAAAGTTGAAAAAGTGTTGAAAGTTTCCAAAAGATCCAACTTGAATAGATCAAAAAGTTTTGAAAAATTCTATAAAATCAAACAATGTTGAACAAATTGAAGAAGTCACAAAATTGTTGAAAATTTTGGAAAATTTAAAAAGAAATTGCAAGTTGTTGAGAAACACAAAAAAGTTGAATAATTCAAAAAAATTTTTTTAGAAATCGAAAAGTGTTGAAAATTACGATAATTGTTAAAAACTTCGAAAAATGTTTGAAAAGTTGATTAAATAGAGAAAAAATCGAAAAATGTTGAAAAAATCTAAACAGAATTTTATAAATGATTAAGATTACAAAAAATGTTAAAAAAGTCGAATATTATTGGAAAAATGAAAAAATTTTTCGAAAAAGCAGTAAAAAATCTAAAGTGCAACACCAACGTTGACAATTCACTCCGCTTTAGATTTTCTTCCGTACCCGACAAAAAGCGGTTGAATGTAAACACTAGCGTCGTGATGGCTTAATGGTGCATTTCTTGTTTAAGAATAATGTTACAATTGGTAACTTTTAGTGTTTTTGGGTGTGCCAAATACAAAATTTTATGTTTCAGAAATGCAGGGAAAACTCAAGAACGCAGTGAGCAAAATGTTTGCCACATAATTTTTTGATTGTTTGGAATTTATTTTGCTCTGTAATGAGACAAAAAAGCAAATATCTGCAAAAAGGTATTTTGTACAAATTTGTTCTTGATATGTTTGTAAACTCTTGTGTAGGAGATGAAGCTGCGAAAAATTTACTTTTTCAATTTGGAAAATCATATATCCTATTGATCGGATGAAAAATTCAAGATAGACTGAAGTGAGTTGAACCTTTCATTATATTTCTTTACTTTTGCCAATTTAAATTCACTAACTCTTCACAAATGTAAGTATAATAATTTACTCTAAGTCTAAGCTTAAATCAATTCTACAATAAATATTTAATTAAATATCTTAGAAATTCGGTAAGCATTAAGCTTAAAAAAAAAGAACTTAAAACAAAATAAATAAAACCGACAAACAACTTTACGCTCCAATTTTATTTGAATAAGTTTGTTGCTTTGAAAAGTATGGGTGTTAATATTTCGGTCAGTACTCATTTCCTAAGAAAGAACTTTGTGCACTTCAAAGGTAGCTTTTTTATTTCAAAGATTTCGGCAACATGACTAAAGTTGGCCGCAATGACATGCCAAATATTTCATTTATCTTCACTGCTATGTTCGTAATATTCACTTAAGCCATTGATCAATCTATTTTGCTTCAATATATCTTTAGGTTGCAGTTTTATTCATATCCATAAACTTTAATTTTATACTTAATGCTATAAGGATTTACACCCACAAGCGTAAGGTTCACATTCTCCAGTCCAATGCCACCGTCACTTATATATACCTTTTTAGCTGGTACGTATTTTTTAGTTAACTGCAATGGTTTCGCTTCTATGGCGGTGATTTTTGCTATAATAAGTCTTAGAGGCTAAAAATATAAAAATTAGAAATTAATTTCGGCATATAACAAATTTGTGCATTTGATCTTTCTCACGTTGGGATGGTAATTAAATTGAACGTCATATGGTCCCGTTTTAATTGATCCCTTTTTCGTCACAATGGCCTCTTTAAGAAGTTTATCATAAGGTAAACGTTTTCCAAATTTAAAAACTCCTGTTGAGTTATCTTTTGAAACGCGACAAAGTTGAAACTCGCTATTTAAAAGAATTAGTAACAAGCTAAGTAAAATTTTCATTGCAAAAATTTTAGAATGAACACCTTGGAGAATATAAACTGAATGAGGCAGCATAGTCTCTAACGTTTTTATATGGACACTTATTTTTGTAACGCTTGAATTGCGCTACGCTCATTGCTAATTTATAACACAAAGGGTGTCATAACCGAGTTTGGTAATATTCACTTGAATTATCTTCCAAGCTAAGCGTTTCAAATTATTAACTGATACGGGAATCGCCACACTGAATTGATCTATTACAAAAAGAAAGTGTATACAAAAAAGCGAATTAGCTATAAAAAAATTGAAAAATCATCGAATAGCATCGATAACATAAGAAAATTGTTGAATCAATTCAGAATCATCGAAATATCGAAATGTATGAGATAGTCGAAAAGTATATTAAAAAAAATCTTTAAAAGTCGATAAAGTCAATATGAATCGAAAAATATCGAAAAAGTATCATATAACAATGAAATTGCGGGAAATTATAAAATGTAACATAATGTATTTAATGGGTCAAAAATTATAACGAAAAATACTGAAAACATTAAAAATACCTTTGAAAGTTGAAATACATCGAAACATTTTGGCAAGTACCGAAAAAATTTGAAATTATTGAATTGTGCATCTAAATTGAATGAATTGTGCATCTTGAATTGTATCGAAAAGTCGAAAAGCATAGAAAAAGTTAAAATATATCGAAAAATGTGGTTACTGCCAAGAACAGCCAACGAAACTCAAAAAATATTTGATACTTTCCAACTTTTTCGGTGGCTTTCAATATTTTTTTGAGTTTCGTTGGCTGTTCTTGGCAGTAACCACATTTTTCGATATATTTTAACTTTTTCTATGCTTTTCGACTTTTCGATATCGAAAAAGCTCAAAATATCAAATTTTACATTGAATTTTATCAAAGAAGTCGAAACATATAGAAAAACATTGAAATTATCGCTATTTATCAAACTATACATAAAAAGGGTCGATAAACGAAAAATTGCATCAAAAAAATCGAAAAGAATTGAATAGCATCGATATAATTGAAAGCAGTCAAGAGGTATCGATGATTCCATGTCATTTTCACGAAAGCGATTTCACGAATGGTAATTTTCACGAATGAACATTTTCACGAATGACCGTTTTCACGAATGGTCATTTTCACGAATGACCATTTTCACGAAAGCGATTTCACGAATGGTCATTTTCACGAATAACTGGATTCACGAATGGTCACTTTCACGAATAACCATTTTCACGAAAGCGATTTCACGAATGGTCTGTAGTGGCTAGTTATTACACTTGCAAAGAGCAAGATAAAATTTTGGACTATTTCCGGATGATTTCATACAATATTTAATGCTTTACAATAGAAAAATAAACCAATATTGTACTGTAAACTGTTATAATACATATAACAGTTTACAGTTATATGTATTATGTATATGTATTATAACAGTTTACAGTACAATATTGGTAATGTTGTACAACAGAAAAATAAACCAACAACTGATAAATAATTTTCGTGAACGTAGTCGTTCGTGAAAATGGTCATTCGTGAAAATGATCATTCGTGAAAATGGTCATTCGAGAAAATGGTCATTCGTGAAAATGGTCATTCGTGAAATCGGTTTCGTGAAAATGGCCGATAGCCGTATCGATAACATCAATATGGTCGATATAATAGAATAGTATCGAAAGTATCGATTTATGTCAAAAAGCAACGTATCATCGAATCATCAAACAAAAAATCGATATAAATATGTAAATGTCGAGAACAACGAAAAAGTTGACAAAAAATAAAAAGTTTCGTATATATGTAGGTCAATATTTGTCCCAATATTACCTAAAATCCGTAATTGTAGACAATTTAACTCAAAATATCAGGGACTCCAAATATCGCGATGCGTATCACTTGACCAATTTCTCGCAGCACTTTTATTTTTACTGAAAGACAAATTTTTTTTAAGAACTGCTTATGGACTTTCATCAATCCCTTGCTGTATATCGTTTGAAAGATCTTTTCTGGAAATTGAGTTTCTTCAAACTATATCAAATATATTAACTTTGATACGATTAGGAATTTGTCTCATGACATTTTTAAGGAATAATAAGTAATTTTATTTGTAAATGTTGATTTGATTTCCTCATTTTAAGCAAAAATTATGATGACTTTTGGAGTTTTTTTTTTTTGGTTGTAAGTCATTTCAATTTCAAAATAAAAAAAAGTTTTCTGAAAGGAATATCAATAAATTATATACACTTTTCAAGTATATGCCCTGAAAAGATCCTTTGACCTCTTAAAACAGCTACCAATGGGAAATTGTACCAGATATGAAAGTTATCTAATTAGATTTTATTTACTCAGTGGCACCTAATCAGACTGAGTTTCAGGCATAAACATTCACGTTTATAGGCCGATTTCGTGTGGTCGATGTAACTACGATATCTTTTATTGAATCCTTCTAAGATTTTTATGTTGCAGAGTAAAAGGTAAATGATTTTAACTTGATAAGTAAATAGAATTTAATGGTAATTAAATGCATGGATATTTTTAGTGTTGAGAAATTTGGAACGATAAAATATTTAAGATTTTGGCTAAAGAATTTAGTATTTCTTTTTTTATAAACAAATTTTGTAGTTTTTCTTCATTTTGGATCTGTTTGACTTTCATTAAAATAATGGGATTAACATTTTTCTATTAAAATTATAATAAATAAGACGTTTTTTTTCTGAGTTTTTGAAAACTGATTTTTTTGATACATCTCCATATATACCCATCACCATCACATCACCAAAATGTACTTAGAACACAACGTATTTTTTATAATTAAATTATTTTTTTTTAATTAACAAATTATTTATGGAGCGTAAAGAACTGATACTTGTCGCCAACATTTATCGTAATAAAATTGTGAAAAAAAAAAATAAAGAAGAATATTTTTCTGGTCTAAAAACTAGTGTAAACAATTATTTTTTTATTTTGCTCTGTGGGATTTCGCTATTTAAAGATACTTTGAAAGCCCACAAAGCTAAAAAAACAAACTAAGGTATTATTTTCGGCGAGGCCGATACTCACATACCCTACACTGCACTGAAAGTACCTTTTCATCAAATGTTAAGAAGACGTTGAAGAGGTTGAATAAGTCGAAAAAAATGTGATATGTTAGAAAGGTTGACAGAGGTTGAAAAATGTTGAAAAGTCGTAAATATATGCAAAATGTTGAAAAAAGTTGAGAGAGGTTGAACAACTTTAAAACAAATGAAAGAGGTTGAAAAAATTTGAAACTATTCAAAATTGATGAAAAAGTCGAAAAAATAAAGAAACTTCTGAAGAAAGTTGAAAGAGGTTGAAAAAGTCGAACAAATACATATAGAATATATTGGAAAAAGTTAAAGGGTTGAAAAAGTCGAAAGAATATGGAAAATCTTGAAAAAATCGAATAAAAATGAAAAATTTGAAATATTCCACGCCCACTACTCCAATTCCGTCCACTTTTGGTTCAACATATTATATTTGTGATCGACATCCTAATATTAAATTTCAGCACAATAGCTTGTATAGTTTGCGATATATGCTGCAGTTTAATTTTAAATTTAGGGCGGTGATACACCCACTAGTACAATCCAGCCCGGTTTTGATCCAAAAATAGCTTTTCATAAGCAAACCCCTAACACCAAATTTTAGTATGATTGCTCACTTATTTCGATAAATATGCCACTTACCGTATTTTATATGTATTGGAGGTGCCACGCCCACTGAGGCTATTTCAGTCAATTTTGATTCAGATATACTCTACAGCAACTGAACCACTTTCATTAAATTTCATAGCAATTGCTGCAATAGTTTACTTAAAACAGCGCCTATAAATTTATGTTAATATGGGAGGTGCCACGCCCACTGATGCAATTCTGTCAAAACTAATTTATTTTTAAAGCCTATAGTAACTGACATCTAAACACCAAATTTTATGAAGATTACTCTCTTAGTACACTATTTATAACAATAAACAGTTTTTGCTTATATGGGAGGTGCCACGCCCACAGGTACTATTGTACCAAATTTTTGTAATAAAAAAACCTTACAGCAAGTATATCTATCTCATTAAATTTCATCACGATTATGTTGTTCGTTCTCTTAATTTAACGTTTATAAATATTGTGGGCGGTGCCACGCCCTTCAACAAGTTTTTTCAATCAAGAGGCTGAGCTTGTATTGATGACAGCTTTCAGCGGCATCATCTCCAAGATTTTTATGAAAATCGTTTGTGCCAATTTTGAGATATATGGAATCAAAATTTTAAGCAGTTGAAAAGTGCCACTCCCACTTTTTCAACTCAAGATATATTTGGTATGTATCCGTTTATCAAATTTCATAACAATATATTGCACGGCTTACGAGATATGGTGGTATAAAGTTAAAATTTAGGGCTGTGCCACGCCCCTGTAGGAAGCTTTGAAAACCTGAAACCTAACCTAATCTAAATTTTGTTCACATGTGCATCAAATCACCAAGTTTCATCAAAATCGCTGCAACTTTTTTCAAAATTGATCTGGGTATATATACATACATAGGGTATGGGCGGTAGGCGTGTCAGACAGACAGACAGACAGACAGACAGACGGACATCGCTAAATCGACTCAGGTGGTGACGCTGATCAAGAATATATATACTTTTCCATACTTGCCACGCCCCCTTCGATGTGTTACAAACGGAGAGACAAAGTGAATATACCCACGGTGTAGGGTATAATAAATAAAACGTTTCCTAGAATTAGAAACAATAAATATGTTCATGAAATGACGCTCAAGTCTTTGGCACAGGAATTCTTCCATATTTGATTGTTTGCCACAATTTGTTGGATATTTTCATGTTTTCTTTGCTGGCTTTTCCACTTGAATTTTTGTTGATTTAATTTTTGTAATTCTTTTACCGGGGATTGAGATGAATGAGATGCTGCATTCCATTTGAAATTATCTTATCATATTATTTGCTATTTGTATATGTACCTCAATATATTGGATAAATAACTAAATTGTCTACCACACAGTAGTTAGGTTAGATAGGGGGCTATCCAGTAAACTTATTTACGGACACACATGGACCAGAGTTGATTGTTTATGAAACCCAATTAAATTCTTTAATGAAATGGGAGGAGGGGCTCTTTGAAATTTGCTTTTGAATTTTCAAATTTTTTAAAAAATTTAGTTCTTCTTTACTTCAAATAAATGAAGTTTCGCTTTATCAGTTATAGCAGTAATGTATATCGAATTGAAGTTAATGAAAATGACTTTCATTTAATATTGTAAAATTTTTTTTACACCTATTATCTCAGACACAGTTGATTATGAAACAAGAAAGTTTGTTGTTCAAATGTAAGCAAATTTAATGGAAATTAAATTAAAAAAAAAAAAAAAAAATTCGTTCTTTCTTTTTTATTGACCTTCATAAGATCCTCAAAGTTACTGACATTAACGTTCGTTGATAAATTTCTTATTTGGATCATTATTTTTTGTACTAAAGTGTTCTATTAGAGCTTATTTGTTATTGCCTACGATACTCAGAAAAACTGTGTTTTTTATGGGCATTTATTTCAAATTTTTATGAATTTTACAAAATTAATACAAGAAACATATAAATGACATTAAAATGATGTTTTATTATTAAAAGTGTTTGTTATCAATTTAATTATTGTTACATTGGTTACACAAACTAAACGTTTTAGAATGACGCTTTCATACAAATTTCTTACAAGTAAAATGTTTTGCTATCAGTTTTGGAATATAATTGACATCGACTTGTCTTAGTTGGCTTATTGACCGGTCCACTATTTCTTTCTTTGGATTGTGTTGAAGTAGACGGTTGTTGATCTTGTAGAGTCGAATCACTTATCTTATTTGCAATTTTGTGTGGTGCAAGGGTGACATTTTCGGTAAAACAGAAAAATGAAGAGTATATAGGTCTGCTTTTTGTTGCCAATATCTGTGGTAGTAATTCAGGCTTGTTTTTACGTAAAGCTCCTACCAGTGTGATTTGTTTCTCTAGTAGTTTCTTCTCAAGCTGATATGACGTAAAAAAGTTATCTGTAGTGACGTAATGACCTTTTAGACCAGCTGTCAAATAAAGAACACGCATACCTCGATTTTTTTCGGGAATGCTTCCTATTGCCTTGCCTGTATAAGGTTGAATATTCCAGAAATAACTTGTAACTGAATCACAAAGAACACAAAACTTTATACCATATTTAGCTGGCTTTGACGGTATATACTGCCGTTCATCGACAGTTATATCTTAGGAAGGATTATGAAGTTTGGGTAAAATATCAACCCATTGATCCCACAATTCACGAATTGGTGCAAATTTGTCTAGCAATCTTCTTTTACTTCGAGAGTCTCTATTGTCAAATTCTATTGCTCTCGAAAGATATTTGAACCTTTTCATTGACATGATTGCTCCAAATATGGGTCTACCTTTCTCGGAATCCCATAAACGTTCAGTAATTTTATTATTTGATCGAAACACTCCAGCTAACAAAAGTAATCCAATAAACGCGTACATTTCGGTGTCGTCAATGTTTGTATATTTCAGAATGATGTCATTATAGGAGGTGGAAAAATAATTGGAAACTAGAGATTTCTTCCTCTGTAATTCTTGAACAAGAATAACGTGTCAATCCTGGCATTATCCTAATAATGTTCTCCATGGATGCTTTTCCATAAGTTGAAGTAAAAGCTACCTTGGAGTATTTTGTTATTTTTTGATGTCATTATCTGAGCAGGTGCAACTTCACTATCACTCGCAGTAGAACTATCAGAAGGCTCAGCATATTTCACATGGTCTTCATTTTCTGAACAAGGTTCTTCCTCGTCTGATACTTCATTCAAAATAATTTCTATTTCACTATCCTTCATTAACCGATAAAAAAAAATTTCGCACAACTTTCAATCTTAGACTCGTGTTATTTGTTCTTTGCTTACTCTACGACTGTAGCAATGTTTCGGTAAACATATATGAAGTTATTTGATAGCATTTTCCTCTTACATACAAACCAATAGCACGGGTATTCCCCATTTTTAAACAAACTATTGTACTGACATCAGAGGATAAGAAAAGATTAGTATGATGGAATAAAAAGAGACAGATATATGTGACCGTTTATTTTAAATTTAGTGGTATCAAAGCTATCGTAAAAATTGGATATTGCGTAAATTATTCCACGAAGCATCACAAAAACTAACTTTTTTATTTCGGGACAAATTTGACCCGAAAGCCTTACATGTAAAAAAATTTTTAACTGAAGAAATACTAAACATATTTATTCAGAATCTCTAAGCATCATTTAGTTTTAAAATTAAAAAGCCATAAATTATCAAAAATGGAAATCACTTATTCTAAGAAAAAAAATAATTTTTCTCTTAAAATGGGTCAAATTTGACCCGAAGACCTTATGAAGGTTCAGTTGAAGTAGCACTCATTGGAGTCTGGATTTCAAAATTGAAATCACACGTTTCTGCATAGTGTCATAACAAAGGGCAGCATTATATTTATAATACCATAAGTGTATGTTATGTTGCAATACCTATAAATGTTAAAGTGAGAAAAAACATTAATTTGTTGCAGTGCAAAACGAATTTAGATAAACTCTGTGATTAATAAACAGAGTGGGTCAAAAAAGGCTTCACCATGAGAATAGTAAATAAAAAACTATTGCATTAGAGTAATTTCAACTCTTTTTTGATCGACCAAATTTTCACCATGGCTTCGGTGGAATGTATCAATCCGTTTGTTCAAATTTAATATCACATCCTGGCATTATTGCTGCTCTATTCCACCATTATGCCTTGTTATTTCGTCATTTAGCTCTTGCATTGTTGCTGGATAATTGACATTGAACTGAGTCTTGAGACTAAGTACTTCAAAGAAACATGTTCAAGAGTGTCAAATCACATCATGTAGGTGGCCAAAAAATAGCTGTTGCAATGGCTATGGCACCGAGTTATCGTCATACGATTTCGTTTATAAAAAGTTATTTATCGATACGACACGTTAGCGTTTACCATTCATAGCAGCAGAGTTTTGCCAACACCATTTCAAAAACAAAAAAAAAAAAAAAATATGGTTAAATAGTTTCTCCTTCACAAAAATCATACCAAACAGTGACTCATCGAGGATGCATCGGTTTCTCAAAAAAGTTTTTTCCGTTTTCATTGACCCAAACGTGATAATTTTGCTTATTTTTTTTTTTTTTTTTTTTCAATATTTTATTTATCAATATACTTTACAAAGGTAGAGATGCATTATTCATAAATTTTTAACAAAATATAAAAGTAATAGTTGTAAGTACATTGGCAAAATGTCTGTATTCTGTTATTACTGAGAACAAGTGACGAATACAGAACAGTTAATATTTTAAACTAGGAATAAAGCGTGGGGCCTTGCCAATAAATAAAATTTTTATTTTATACTCTTAATTAAGATTAAATAATAACAAATGAAATTTGGTTGTGAAAAAAGAAAAAGATAATTAATTTAAAGCGAATGTAAAATGAAATCAATTTCATATTTCAAAAAACATAAGTCGGTGAGTGAGAAGCTATACCAAAACTCTGAGAAGATGATCAACTTCTTGATAATCAAAAGCAAAAAGCCACGATTTTACTTTTTTTAAAAATACGCGTTGATTCCTTAGACTTCTAATGGAATCGGGAAGGCAGTTGTAAAGTCTAGGAGAAGTACACAGAAAGTAATTAAAAAAATGCTGTGAGGTGTGGTTAAGCAATGGGGCAAGATTTCTACTATTGTTCCTCAGTTCGTAGACCGAATGAATTCTATTAACGGAATAACCGCTTCTGTTGAAAAATACTTGTAGAACTTTGAAAAAGTATAAATGTTTCAAAGGAAGTATATGTAAATTTCGAAACAATGGAAGACTTCTTTCTAGTCGCCCTTTCTTGCATATAGTGCGTATAACATGTTTTTGATTGCTCAACAAAGGATTTATTTTATTCAGATTGGCGCCTCCCCAGCATACAAGCCCATATTGAAGCTTAGAATGGAATATACCATAATATATGCCGGTTAACAAATTTTTCTTAGATGATAAAGTTGCCTGTTTACAGTCATCAAATATTTTTTCAAGGAGTTAGTGTGATCATACCAGCTCATTTTCCAATCAAGTTGCAGACCTAAATACTTAAAAGTTTTCACCCATTCAATGGAAAAGCAATTTTCAGAGCACAACTTCTCCTCAAAATAGTTTTGAGCCACTTCGGAAGAGCTACATGTGTCGCTATCGACAATATATTTCTCACACCTTGAGCAGTGAAAAGTGAAACTATCAAAGTGACGTTCATAACCTGAGATATTAAAATATATCAGCTTTGTTTTATCACTTAGGACAAGCTTATGCGCTGAAAACCAGTGTCTTAAAGTGAATAGATCAATGTTTATTTCAACAGTTAATTTTTGCAATGAGTCACTAGTATAGATGCAGGCCATGTCGTCAGCAAAGGCTATGACTTTACTAGAAAATTTAAGGGAGAAAATTGAGCTAATGAAGATAAGGAATAAAATGGGACCGAGTACAGAACCTTGTGGAACACCGATTTTAATATTTAGAAAATTACTAAAATGATTATCCAATTTGACTCTTTGCCTTCTATTATACAAGTACGACTGAAACCAATTATGAATTGAACCACGAAAGCCACATTTGTACAGTTTGTCTAAAAGTATTTTATGGTCAACTGTATCAAATGCTTTAGTAATGTCCACAAAAAGAGCTGCAGAAACTTTATTTTGATTAAGACCGGTATAAATACCATTACAGAAATCAATGGGTGCATCTTCTGTCGACATGCCTTCACGGAAGCCATATTGGCATTTACTGAAAAATTTTATTTCATTTAAGAAATTTATCATCCTCATTTTGACGGCTTTTTCATAAATCTTAGAAAAGACAGAAAGCAAGGAGATAGGTCGGTAATTATTCAGTAAGGTTCTGTCCCCTTTTTTAAATATAGGAATAATTATAGCATCTTTCAACACATCTGGAAAAATACCCGCATGAATACTTTTATTAACAAGTTCACAGAGAACATCAGTAGTATTGAAAATTATTTGTTTCAAAAAAGCACTTTAAAAACTGTCGTCAGTACTCGAGTTAGAATTTTTTAATGATTTAATCAATCTATACATCTCTAATGATGAGATAGGCTCAAAGAAAAAGCTTGCAGATGTAGATTCTTCTTTGTCTAAGCAATTACATGAAAGGATATTGAGGCCATTTTCTGAAGCAACACTACTACATATCGATGCAAAAAATTGATTAAAAACATTAGTTTTCGCAATCGAGTCGGAAATATTCGCACCATTAACATTTATTTTGCCAATTTCTTGCTTTGAGCAAGTCTTATTTAAGATATTATTAACAAGTTGCCATTGCTTTTTTAAATCACCTTGCACTTTATGTAACTCATTCTCGTAGTAACTAATTTTACATTGAGTAGCTTCAAAAGTAATTTCTTTGCAAAGTTTTTTGTATTGAGCCTGGGTATTTAGCATTTTTTTTTACTAAACTATTTTTGAGATTAATTTTCCTCACTAGCTCTAACGAAATCCAAGGTTTTAGCCTTTTAAATTTAGACCTTTTACTTTTAACATTTTTGGAGCAATGGGTATTTCGAAAAATGGTGAAAGCCTTAGAAGGATCAAGTTCGCTATAAACATTTTCCCATCCGCTATATTGGAAATGGGCCGCACTGTTGAAGATGATACTCATATCTTTGGTTAAAATTTGTTGTGATAATTTTTCGACCCGGATGGTACACCATATGTACCATATTCTAGTTTAACCAGGTGAAAGCCGGGTTGAAAGAGATATGGTTCTTGAAATGTTTAATTCCTGCACACAATGACGACTTGATGTCCCTGGGCTCTCGGTCGCACTTTTACGTACGTCAGCAATGTTTTTGGCTGAGTGGCCGGTGCGAGCACGCTATTTTCTTGGTTTATTTCCTCAGTTGGTCGATTATGAACAAACAGCAAAAGAACCCGTTATGCGGGACATATAATTGTTTTTTAATGAACATTTTCATAATGGGCTTCGAGAATTTTAACACATTGTGCTACCAAATCTATCCATGACTAAAATTGCTAGTCTGAAACAGCCACGCTCATGGTGGAACCATCCTTAACTTTGAAAATAAATTTTAAAATTAAGCAGATCCAACTCTTGTAATTTCAATTTGGAACTGAAAAATTTGTTTTGTTTTTTTAATTTTTCCAAATTTGTACAGTATGGTTTTTATCTAAATTCGTAACACATTTTTACTATAATTGTTAAAGCGAAGTTTCAGTTACTTGAAGTAATGCAGAGCTAATTTTTTTCTTAATTTTAAATAGCAATAACTCAAAAGGGAATTAATCCTTTTTTTCTGAAATCACCACATCTTTTGTAATGTTAAATGCTTCAAAAGCATTTAGGAGAACCGTAATGTAAAACTTTGGTTTTCGGTAGATTTGCTTAAAAAATGTATATCTTTTTAATTCACAAGAGTTCACCTCTTCGTGTACACTCTGATTAATTCAGAAATTAAATCAGTTTTCGAAAATGATTTGGAGGTATCAAATTAACAGGATGAAGGTACTGCGCATATATGTACATAGGGCAACGATCTACGTACTGGGGCAACTCATTTTCTTCCACCTGATGTGATGATGGCACCAGACTTAACAAAAGCGCTTAAGGTCTTACAAAAATCTTTGGAAAGAGCCTGCATTTGTAAACACAATCAGTGATGGTCATTTAAGGGATTTTGCTTTTAACACATTTTACTAAAATAAAATCCATCAATAATATTTTAAAATACAATAAAAAATAAAAATATTATAGTCATTGTTGTTTTGTATTATTGATGCAAATATCGACCAAAATAAAGTTGAAAGTTGCGTGGAAATAAAAAGAAAACGTTGGTCAAATTGGTGTATAATTCATAAAAAGTAAACTAATACAAAACCGTAGTTGTACCAGCAGACGTTGAGTCACCTAGATATTTGAAAGTAGACCGGGTCGAGAAATAGATTCATACAGACACCAACTCAAAAGTTAGAACGACCTTTAAGAATGAAATCTGTTTAATTTTTTTTTCGTTCCGAGAAAAACCAATGGAGCACTTTTGATTCTCATGAAGGTCCTTTTTGGCTAAAAAAAAAGTGTTTTTTGCTCGTAACTTTTATTCCGTCATAAAATGGTTACCCGAAATTACTCTAAAAGTTGAGATAGCATTCTTGTAAAAAATTCGATTTCTTCAAATTTTTGATATGGAAAAATCGAATTTCGGGACTAAATATTATTTATAAGAGAAAACAAAAATTTTAAGTTTTTTAACGTCAAATTTTTTGCAAGAACGCAATCTCTATTTTTCAAGCAAGTTCAGGTATCCAGTCTTGAAAAAATAAAAGTTACGAGCAAAAAACATGTTTTGTTTTAGCCAAAAAAAATTGAGGATTGAAGGTTTTTTATGTGAAAATATGTTACCTTAGCCAAACTACTTAATTGACTAATTAAATTCGGTATGGAGATATGTATATTGATCTCTAAGAAGATATAGATGTAAGTATAGGGCAACATTTTAGCAAGATTTTTATTTTTAATAGCGATGACAAAAATAGCTGTTTTTTATATCAGTTTTTTTAATACCAAAAGCATTTGTAATGGTTGAACTCTAGTTTTTATAAATAACTTGCAATTTTTATAAATGTCATGATATTTTACAAAATATCTTGTTATTTTTATGAATATCAACTTATTCGACTCGGGTTTCGGCATTGCAATGCATATAGCTCCAAAACGGCTGGGTGAACCACTATCAAACTTAACACGAAATATAAGCATAATATAAGCTTTTTTTAAATGCACAAAAAAAAAATTTTGTTGAGCGAATATTGAAAAAAACGACAATGAAAAATATTTCTCATTTTTTTCAGAGTATTTTTTTTTAATTTTAAAATCCAATTATGAGGTTAAAAAGGCCAATAAATGAAGTACAAAATTCAGTGGTTAATTCATTTTACCAGACTTTTTTTAAGCTAAATAATTGCATTTGAAGTAGTACATACCTTACGATTTCTCAAATTTTCAAAGATCCATATTATGTAAGCCAGTGTTGCCATTCTACAGGTAACACATATTCAAATATATCTGAAATTGGAAATATGACCCCATTTTCCCTGTCCGCTTCGCAAGAAATGCCCGAGTTGCTAATTGAGTTTTTGGGGGTCTGATCGTCTGTTTTACCAGAATTTTATTGACACCATATCTTATGTTACTATGGACCGAATCCATCTCAAACCAAGCTCGCGGATTATCTTATGTTACGGAATTTGTTGCCGATTAAATATGTTGTTTTCAAAGGATATGAGGGGACCCTCGTAAAAATGTTTTACGAGTTACGGCCATTTTAAGTTATGCCCATTTTAGGCTGAAAATTGTTTCAAAAAAGCGGCATTTCCATCCAAAAGACAAAAGTTAATTATGCCGCTTTTTTGAAACAATTTTCAGCCTAAAATGGGCATAACTTAAAATGGCCGTAACTTCGTAAACAATTTTTTTTAATCAAATCGGGGAAATATGGGTCTCCTTATTACTTACTTACTTAGATGGCCATAACAACCCGTTGTCAGGTTACGGCCGACCTCATTAGCTCTCGCCAGGCGCCTCTGTTTTGCGCGCGCTTTCTCCAATCGTTGATGCCAAGCGCGGTTAGGGCTTCCTCAGCTTGGTCTATCCACCGGAGGCATGGTCTCCCTCTTCGTCGTTGACCGGGGACCTTCCCTTCGAATACTTTTTTCGCTGGAGCTTCTTTATCCATACGATGGACATGACCCAGCCAGCGTAGTCGCTGTATTGTTATATGCTTAACTATGTCAATGTCGGCGTAGAGCTCATACAGCTCGTGGTTCATTCGAATGCGATAGTCGTCGCCAACTCGAACAGGACCAAAGATTTTGCGGAGAACTTTCCTCTCGAACACCCCAAGAGCGGCTGCCGGTGTTGTCGAAACCACCCATGCCTCAGCGCCATAAAGAAGCACAGGTAGAATGAGCGTCTTTTAGAGTGTTAGCTTTGTCGATCGAGAGAGAGCTCTACAACGTAATTGCTTACTGAGACCGTAGTAGCACCTATTAGCAATTGTTATTTTCCGCTTAATCTCCAGACTGACATCATTGTTGCTGGTTACGGCAGTGCCAAGGTAAATGAATTCCTTGACAACTTCTAATTTACAGTTGCCCGCTGTAACATGAGAGTCTAGATTCCGTCCCGTGGGTCTCCTTATATCCTTTGAAAAACAACATATTTAATCGGCAACCAATTCTGTAACGTAAAATAATCCGCGTACATGGTTTGAGATGGATTTGGTCTATTTCCAAATTTTTTGTAATTGAAGCCTTCAATTTCTTTTAGTCTGAATGCAGTTTTATGAACTACCCCCTTAGCGAACATGTCAATGCCCAGCAAACATTCTGACTCTTTTTAGAGTCAGATATGATTCATAATTCTGATCTTATACACTCATTATGAGTTCATAAAAGAGTCAGAAATGTGGAAGGGCACACAAAAATGAGTCAGAAATTAGACTCATATAATCATATCATATACTCTTTTCGGTGACATATGTGACTCATAATTCAAAGTTATTTTGAGTCAAAAATTAGACTCATATTAGAGTCTGAAATATGAAACTATTCTGATCCTAAAAAATCAATATTTTGACTCTTTTCAGAGACAAAATATGAATCATGAATCAGAGTTTTCACAATATTCAAAAAAACAATGGTCTGGGCGTGATGAAAAATGAGTTTTATAGATTTTTGTATTAAAAATGACAAAACCGTAATACTTTATTATCAAATTTAGATAATGTGCACAGTTGGTGATTTCCATTAAAGATGTTATACCTTCAACAATTTTTATGAAAGAATACAATGAAATAGCCAATTATATAGTACATACAAAAAATAATTGCTCCCAAAAATGGTTGAACATCCGACAAATGAATTAATGCATTTTTTTTTTGTTGTCTTAGGCCCTGTAGTTTGTAAAAGATGAGCTGAAAAATACCATCACTTTATTATATACTCTGAATTATTAAAATGCAACCTACCCTCCGAAAGTCGGCTTTGGCACATTAAGGTTTATGTTCTGCGCCAAGTTTCCAAAAGACACCCCAGTTTCTGTTGAATTTAAGGCCTCAAAAAGATTATTTTTTAGTTTATTTATTTAAATAAATTGCTACTAAGAGTATAGTAACAGTTTCAGTTAAAATTTCATTTTAGAATTTATGTAACACAACAGAGTCAGAAAAGAGTCATAATGTCAGCGTGTTTGTTACTCGTTTGATGTTCAGAATTTATGAAACATAATGGAGTCAGAAAAGAGTTAAAATATATGCGTTTTAGGCTCAAATTTTTATCAAAAATATGAATTATTTCAGACTCACAAAATCTGAACGCTCAGACAATTTTTTAAAGGGTGAGCAGCATATGCATCATCATATTTAGTGACTCTCATATTGTTGTCCTTAGAGTACCTGCGATACTAAGGCAAATGAGACGTTGAGGTGTTTGCGAGAACACTGAATTTTGAGAGCTTTACTCCAGATTAAAACACCCTAATTTTCGGTTGATTTTACTATATATCCAATGCGTCACCATAGATTTTTATTTAGTTTCCTTTCTAGACCAGAATATTTCAGAATTTTTAAGTTGAAGTCACTTTAGTACGCCCATATGAATTTAAAGCGCACAATCCCTTGTTCAATTCTGTTCTCCACATTTTCGATTACAATTATTGTTGCGCTGACAACTGCAATGCCATTTATTTGAAAAATGTTGTCGTAATATGTGTCAGACATCGGATGTCGGACGTATTTGCTGCAAATTTCTGATGAAACTTTTGTTGTTTTAATCATTCCCATAATTTTGTCCTGCACATCACATTCGCTCCGGTCCGGTCCGTTCGTTGATCCTTGTTGTTTGCAATTTAGTGAATTATTTAGTTTTCGTTTGTAAACATTGTCATACATATTGTTGTTGCTATTCTTACTGTTATATTTGCTGTTGACGCTCCCGCTGTTGTCGTTGTTGCTCGTTCATGTCATTGTGACATTTCGCTTAGCATTTTCGTTGTTGTTGCTGTCGACCATTTTTGGTCGCTGTTGACTTTAGTTTTTTTTTCATGAATAATTTCTATGCTTCCGCATATCCTCTGGCGTAGATGTCGCTGCTTTGTTTGGGTGTCAGTATGCGGAAAATGTTGTGGTGAATGTGTAAATTTTAAAATGAATAAAATTCTACGAAATACATTTTCAAATTTTCAAAACAAATTTTGTACGCATTTAATTATATGAATTGTTATTGTTATTTATTTTCGGTTTAAATTGTAAAATAACATTTAATTTCTATCAATGGAACCTGTGTCTTTGTGCTTTATGGTAAATGTCACTGATGCTAATGTGTATTGATTATAATCGATTAAATATTGGCTATTTAAAACGGTTTGTTCAATAACAATGAACAGAGCAAGACCTTCAGAGATAATACTCTAAAAATGTACAGTGTCACGTTGAACAGCTGATATCTTTGAGTACTGAAATGTTATACTAAAACGTATTTATAATTTATAAACAAAACAATAAAATTGTCAATAAGAAATCAATCACTACTTAAAAATGTATGCGTAGTAGTTTTTTAATTTGAGAATATCTTTACAAACGGATATGTTTTGAAATCAATACTGCACTGAATTGCAGGAATAGTAACCCTCACGCAACGCTAGAACACTTAAGACTTTTTGAACTTTTTTTTCGAATCTGAGCATTTGAATTTTTCAGTATTTTTCAGTTAAATCAAAGTTTTAAAATTTTTACGAATTTTTCAACAGCTTATTCAACATATTTCGAATTTTTCAACATTTTTCGACTATTTAAATATTGTTCAACTTATTCGGCACTTTTTCGCGTCCTGAATATTTTTCAGCTTTTTGAAAACTATTTCAAAGTTTTTCAAAAGATTTTTACATTTTCAACATTATTCGGCTTTTTCAACATTATTCGGCTTTTTCAACATTATTCGAATTCTTCTACTTTTGATCTGCATAACATTTTTTCGACATTCTTAATTGCATTTGATTTTTCGGAATATTCCAGCACTTCTTCAAATATATAAGCATTTTTGACGTTTAAATAGTTCCCAACACTTTCAATATTTTTCAAAACTTCATCGCCTTTATTAAGATTTTCAGTAGTGACCTCAACATTTTTCGTCTTCTCAATATATTTTAATTTACTTTACTAGCTTAGTAAAATAAAATTTAGTTCACATTCAATTGTTCTGTTTTTTTCCATTTAAGCGAGTTCAATTTTCAATGTTTGAAATAACAATAACTTAAAGTTTTTGATCGCTAATAGTTAAAAATTGAAAATAAACAAAAGTATCGAGAAGTCATTATAAATCGATTTAATTCGGGAAGTACCAGAAATTATAGAAAAATACCGATAAAAATATCGGAAGCTATTTCAAAATATGAAAATGGAGGTTAGCAAACTCTATTGGTATTTAGTATCAATTAAACATGATAGTTTGCTGAAACTCATAATTTTCCTACGTCAAAATTTGGTATTTTTTTTATATATCAATGGCTTTTCTCAAGTTCTTACACCAATACTAAAAAGAAGAAACTTCCTTCACTGGGGCAATAAAGAATTTTATTGGACGCGATTGATCGACTTTCAGGTGATGATATCAATTTTGGTGGTCTTGGCAATATCTGTTTTGTTTTTATTACCCCATAAATATCAACTGATTCGACTCGGGTTTCGGCATTGCAATGCATACAGCTCCAAAATGGCTGGGTGGACCACTATCAAACTTAGCACGAAGTATAAGCATAATATAAGCTTTTTTTAAATGCACAAAAAAAAAATTTTGTTGAGCGAACATTGAAAAAAACGACAAAGAAAAAATATTTCTCATTTTTTTCAGTGTATTTTTTTTTTAATTTTAAAATCCAAGTATGAGGTTAAAAAAGCCAATAAATGAAGTACAAAATTCAGTGGTTAATTCATTTTACCAGACTTTTTTTAAGCTAAATAATAGTATTTGAAGTAGTACATACCTTACGATTTCTCAAATTTAAACCAAATGTAAACCAGTGTTGCCATTATAAAAATATTTTGTTTCTGTGTCGAGGTCAAGTACAGGTACAACATATTCAATTATATCTGAAATTGGAAACATCGACCCCTGTGCGCGAAATTATCGTTTGTGCCAAAAACCAAATTTTACAGGAGAGTGTTTTTTCTACTTTTCTGTGCTTTGGTTGGCAATATCAATACCAAATTTTCCATGTGCTTAGATAATTAACTATTATAACAAAACTCAGAATTTTTCCTGCGGAAAAGTGTACATTTTTCGAAAAAAACATATTTTTTGGCACATACGATAGTTTCGCTCACAACGTTTCGTAGGTGTGCTTGCAGCAAATGGCATCTGTGATCTTAAATCTTTGTGAAAATATGTGAAAAAATTAAGGTTTTATTTATTTAATTTTTTTTATTATTTTAAGTGGTATAAAATAACATTAAACAAAAGTTACATATAACAAAAGCATGTTTTTAATTTCAAAAATAATTAAATTTAAGTAATTCAATCTTCATCGTCAATTTCATTTAACGATTCTTTTATTTTTGAGGCATGTTTTAAATTTAAATACTCATCGTGATATTTTGATGGAATACTATTTTCTAAACATAGATTTTGCAAATCTTTAAATTTTATCGAGGAGATACATAAAGGCTTATGATACAACATTTGTAGCTTAAAAGTAAAATTAAAGTTTTTTACGGTTTTTTTAGTGGAATTTTTAGAATATCCATAGATGGGTTCAATTGATTTTGATTTTTTTTGAATGAAGCTATGCAAAGTTTATTTGAGTCTAGTTTAATTTTGTTCGGTAGTAAAAAATCTGCAAGTGACTTCCAGTTCTTGAGCTCAGAGTGACTTATTTTAATGCAGTCGTATCCCTATGGGTTACTGCGTGCATTGCGAATAGTTGTGGGCCATTCACTGGGCGCCCAAACCGTACGATTTCGTACAAAAGATTCAATTGCGCTATGCACAGAATCAACTGGTATGACCGGGAAGTGAATATGTAATTTTAATTTTTACAATGAAGTTTGAAGAATTTGAAAAATGTGCCAGTATAGCTAAGTAATACGGTCTTGTTGCGGTTTTGACCAGCACAACTGTCGCAATATAGACTTATGTCATTAGCTGTCTGTCTTTGGTCTACGATTATTAGATATTTATAACGGGCAGTGCAAATTTCATTGCATCCGCGCTTACCATCCCGCTCACCCCACAAAAAACAATAGCTATTTCTTCTGCCATTTTTATAAACGCTAAAATTATAATAGGCGTACTCAAAAAAACTGCTTATCTGTACATAAGTAACGGTAAAGCATGATACGAAAGGCTACATAACACGAGCAATAGTTACGCTTCACATTCTACTTCTAATTTAAAAAAAAAAGTAGTGAATATAATAACAACAATTAAGCACAATATATTTTTGTATGGCACATACGATAATTTCGCGCACAAGCAAAAGATCTAGTGTGACATACGATAAAATATACAGTCAATTTTTGGCGTAACTATAAGAATTTCAGCTACAATATTTTACCAGGTGATGCGTAGTGGGGTATAGATTAAATTTGCATCAAAAAGTCAATTTCGAAAAAATGGCACATACGATATTTTCGCGCACAGGGGTCGACATGACCCCATTTCTCCTGTCCGCTTCGCGTGAAATGCTCGAAATGTTACGCTAACCAAATCAGCAATGGTTGAGGCTCTTAAAAACGATATACTTAGGTGTTTTTTATTTATGAAAAAATCAAAATTCAAAATTATAAGATATAAAACGCTAACCGGAATTTAGTATTTGTTGATTTCAAGAAAACATTTTAACCCATATTCTACCGCGCTGCAAAAATTGTTCAGTTTTTTGATATAAAATATATTTGTACAATAATTACAGCCCCCTGATTCCAAATCCGTCATCAAAAAATCTTTACCTTGATCCGTTTTCCCGTAGTGTTAAAAAATCAAGTGTTCGATTAATTGAACGTTGGCGCTTATCCCATACCATAATATCCCTTACAAATACGAAATTGTCAAATTTTCCTTCCAAGTGACAGCGCCTCTCCATATCTTTAGTGTTTTCAAAGGATTAGAGGTGTTTTGTGCGTGCTTATCATATTTTTAAATTTTTTTTTGGTTTTAGGCAGGGTTTTCGTCCATAGACAAGCAGATGGTGGCTTATTTCGGCCGTCATAGTGCAAAATATTTATTCAGGAAAAGCCGAAATAAGCTTTAGTGCCTCCATTCGTCAACAGGCTATTTGTTCTTGTTCATCCCTTTCAACACAGAAGTTGATCTTGGAGCTGATGTAGTTCTCCGTTTTCTCAGCAACGTCGAGGCCCCCATGCGTCACGTAGTATTATTCGTTTCATCACATGTTATCATCTCCTGTGTTTGCTATCAGAAAAGGGATTCTGTGCCACTAGAAATGTTCGCTGTAATGTAATGTATCGCTGAAAAGTATATACCTCGCTGCGCACATTATTGTACATATGTGCGACCTTAACGACCAGATCACTCATTGTTGCTGGCAAGCTTATAAGGAGGTCATTATTGCTACAAGATACGAACAGATTCTGCCACTCCACCCCATTCGGCGTTGGAAAAAAGTAGGGTTGTAACGGAAGTCATCTATGCGGAGGCGGATGCGGATGCGGAGTTCAGAAATTGATATCCACGGATGCGGAGTTTTAACGGAAGCGGAAGCGGAGGTGGAAAAACAATTTGAAAATACTAAAAATTTAGCATAGGTATTAAATGAACACTAGTAGGCATCCTAGATTTCCAGCTGAAGAAGCTATTTTTCAGAATTTATTATGCAACCCTCAGTAGGAGATATTACTCGTATTTTAATTCCTTTCAGGATCAATAAATACACTTTTGAAATACATGAACAATGTTTTTTTAATTCATTTAAAATAATATATAGTATATGGGGCATTCAATGCCAAATCACCGAGATTTTGGCCCGACCCTCTTCGATTTCGCTAATTTTTTGATATGTTTTAGTGCGTTTTAAAAGCAACAAGCAAACCAATTTCCAGTCTTTTATTCGAAACCGTTATTGAGTAATCGGTTTTTTAAATTTTAAAACAAAAAACGATAGACTAGTTATAAATATTGATATCAATAAAAATTAGGATATCATTTTGTTCGTATTTGAATGTAGTTCCTGAAAAATAAAAAAAAATTAATCGCAGTAATAATCAGTTAGTTTTTAACGTTTAAAGATTAAAATCGACATTTTCGAAGAGTGCGACACCTTTGATTTTTCTTAAAAACTTTCTCAAAATTCTACTCTATATTACGCAACTTTTAAGCTATAGTTCAAGATAAGCTGACAATTTTTTTTCAAATTTTGAAAATTTTATATTTGTTTTTTATGATGGAATTATATATATCACTAGTTTAAACAAAAGAAGATATAGCTTTATAACGAACAGGTCAGTGTGAACGCGGCACGCAAAACGAATTGCTCGGCTTAGCTCGCCGGAAAATGGCGGTTCGTTGCGTTCACTACTCGTTATAATATTTTTGAGTTTACGTGCCATTATTCAAAAAAAAAGGAGTCGATATAGAGATCGAAAAGAGGAAGACAATTTTTGAAATAAAAGAAGCTGAATATAAAGATGATACTATCTCCTGAGCATGACACATATTTCCTTTCTTCTGAACAAGTCCTACACGGTGCTTCCAATTTGCACCAAGGCGGCCCACCCATTGACCTCTCAGTCAACCTAGTGCACATTCTCTGCCTGACTGTTCTTAAATATGCCCCTGAACGTACCACAGTGTTCCTGCTGCAACAACCTTAACTTACATAAACACAATCTAATCCATGTTAATTAAAAAGACAAACACAATTTAACATTCAACATAAACATGTAATTTTATTTGGATATTTTTAATATAACATAAAGCAAACATAAATTTCTTCCTTTTTTTTTATTTTTGGTTTTTTTTTTTTTTTTTTATTAATCTTTATTTACTTTGTAATCGCTAATTTATTATTATGTGAGTTTAGAATAACATTTAAACTGTACTTTAATTATTTCTAATCATAACATTTCTGTAAATTTAAATTTAATAACTTAAATTTAAATTACAGTAGTTTTTTTTTTATTATTAGCTTTTGCTTTGCTTAAGGCATGTATATTTAAATTTAACGATAGCTTAAATTTAAATTACTCTGCTTAATGCAAACTCATATTTTAATTTTTACTTCGCTTCAAAGTTTGAAATTTATTTAATTATTTATTTTTGAAAACTTTTATTATTATTATTTTTTTTTTTTTTTTTGTTGATATCAATTTGCAAATTATCAACGTATAAATCTTGGCTGCAGCTCGGAACAACTTTATTCAAACTTTAAAGAAAATTTAAACTGAGATACAAAAAACATACAAACACTACAAAGTTAACAAAACTACAAATTTATATGGTAAATTTAAAGTAAACTTTGGTTTTAAGTTAAGTATTTTAGGTTAGGTTATTGGGTAAGTATATAGGTAATAACAATAGTAATACCATCATTTTTATATTTTTTTTTTCTTCTTTCTCTTTCTAGGTTTCTCTTTTATTTTGTTCTTTTTCTCTTTTTTTATTTATTATTTAGTTTTTACCTATCACTATTCTCCCTTAGTATTAAGATTTATTTATATATGATTATTTTTCGTTTTAAACTCCTATAGGGTATGGCGCCAAAGTCCCTACAGGGTATTTCTACAAGGGAACGTATTTTTACGTTAGAATTTTGATTTTGTTTTTTTTTTTTTTTAAATTTGGAAAAAAAAGTAGTAAGACAGACACAGTCCAAAGACACAAATATATAAATAAACCTTATTATGAACAAGTAAAGAAATATTATTAAAATAAGTTTAACTTAGTTTAAAGTTTCTTAATTTTTACTTTTATCTAAACAATTCTCAAAAATTTCACTTATTTTAATACTTTTTAAACAACAAATTTCAAGGGATAACTATTCCCTTTTTTTTTTATAAAAACTTTCTTTTTTTTTGGATTTTTACTTATTTTTCAGCATAAACAATCTCATTCATACTTGCTTTGATGATGGTGTTGAAAATGTTGAATCTGGATCGCTGTTGCCAATAGGGATCGATGCACTGGAACGACTAGATGGACGACTTCGTTTTGCAGAACGCTGACTTGGTGTTCCGGTTTTTTGTTGTTTCTTTTTTCTTTTTTTTTTAAATTATGAAGATTTTAGTTCTAACAATTTGTATTTAAAGTTTTTTTGAATTTAATCCTTTATTTTTCAGGTCCTTATTTATTTTACTTTTCTATTTTCAGAGTTAATTTTACTTTATTTGTAGGTTTTATTTTACTTATAGGTTATTTTTGCTTTTCGCGAAATTTTATCTCTTATTTTTGAAAACTTTTAATTTCTGCATTTAACCCTTTATTTTCAGGTTCTTATTTATTTTTATTCTTCTATTTTCAGAATTTATTTTACTTTATTTTTAGGTTTTATTTTATTTCTAGGTTATTTTTGCTTTTGCGGGGTGCTCCGCTGGCGGTTTTTGATGTTACTGCCAGCACCAGTTTGTTTTGCGAATAATTTTCGCAATTTTAGCTTACAATTTATTTATTTGCTTTCCGTTCTGTTTTTTCTTAAGTTTTCGTTTTTCCATATTTTAGTTCAGCTTCTAAATTTTAATTTTTTTGATCTTCTGGAGTTCCCACGTTGCAGCCACAATCCAACAAAAAAGGAAGAAGCACAAGAACGTCGATGCCGGAACTCAAGCCATCCCTGTTTTTTTTTTTTTTTTTTTTCGCAGTTGGCTCCCGTTGTGATATGTTCAATGGTCTTCTGAACGTCTCCTTGGGGTGCGTTCACACGGACAAATTGTTATTACTCTTGTTTTAGATCATTATTTTGTTGGCATTCTGTTCGTGTCCGCCACAAAGCCAGCCATTCGGTATTTGCGTTGCAAGGTCCGGATGGTTGGGAACAACCGAAGGCCGGACACGAATGAACGTAGATCCGCTACTGTTGAAGAAACTATTCTCAGTAATAAATTGCGAAACGACTGTTGCGGCAGAAATGGAAGATCCCATAGCCTCCAAAAAAAAGGTGTTTGTAGCAAGCTTCAAATGCGATGTGTGCTTTGTTGTATATCAAAAAAAAAGTTTTCTGTATGTATGTCCTTGTCACCCAGACAACTGAATGAAAGAACGATATTTGCGTGCGATATTTGACCGCACAATGGTGCTATACGATGCAGGACACTGCTTAATCGAACATTTGCCATTGTAGGCCAAATCGTTCTTTCGTTCTGATTTTGATTCTTTCGACCATTTCCAGGTACCATTTCTTCATAAACCATTCAAAAAGCAGACGCCATTTTGGACGGTGGTCGTATTTTCTACAGTCAATGCCAGCCTCGTTCATGTCTTCCTCGTGGCGCATCCAGAACGCTTGCCACTGGATCTGATACATCGGGTGAGCTTCGACGTAACGATCGTAAAATGCACACATCATTTTCAGGTCTTTCACCTTCTTATTTATTTCTTCTTTGCATGCCTGCCAATCGTCTTGTTTGACGCCTCTACGCGGCCATCTGGGTTGAGGTGCCACCATGCTCAGATTAGCATGTTTTACATACGAAGTATGTTGATAGCGGTTTTCATAAATTCTTGGTGTTACGCAACTCATCTTCGTCGAGCTTGCAAATGTAACCTAAGTATGGAATGTTATATAGCTTACTTAACTTAAACATTTTTCTTAAAATATATTTTGTTTATACAATGCAAAGCCACCATAAAACTCAATTCCTACAATGATGCTACAAATTTCACATGTGAACAAAATGTACTGGTGTTCACATGTGATTATTTCTATCGTTACACTTGTTAAATTCTTACTGTAGTCACGCATAGCAAAATGAGTAATTTCTTAATGGTTCATGTCCACTTTTAAAGTAAATCCGATGCAAAACCTGAGATCGGGTTGACAGTCATCAGTACAAATCAGATTCTCAAACTATTAAACTTGTTCGCAAGGTACAACTGATTGATCCTTTGTAAACGGCGAACTAGAATTGGTCAAAGTTGGTAATATCTGGCAATATTACTATTCAACCACATTGCGTTCAGAAGGCAATTGGTGATGTTTACATAGACACTTTTATCATCAACTCCCTTTGTTCAGATGCTACGGCTAACATTGGTTCCTATTGCTTTAAGTGTTGAGCATGTATGACGCCTATACGCTTACCAGTCATGTCTTCCACTTCATACATACCTTTCCCTATTCTGCCAATTACGCGACATTTTAGCCAGGGACGACACAGCTTAGAATTGATTCCTTTACTGAAATCACTTTGAATAAAATTTTTGCGAAAAACTTCTTGCCCTGGTTTGTATGCAATCTCTCTGCTACGCTTGTTATATGTTTTCACGTTTTTTTCGTAAGCTCTGTGCAGCTGTTTTTGCACTTTGTTTCTGATAAGCTCTAACTTTTCTGATTTTGTGAGGATATTCGCTTCTATATCTTCTAAGATATTTAGTTTTCTGGCAATTTTATAGGCGCTTGCGTGTGTGATCATGTTGCTGCCAAACAATGCAAAATATGGTGTCATGCCTATCGAAGCATGTACAGACGACCTAAGTGCGCATTCAATATTTGATAAATTCTGATCCCAAGTCGACTGATCACTGTCTAAAAATGTTCTAATAGAAGTCAATATAGATTGGTTTACCCGTTCGCTTGCGTTTGCTTGGGGAGCGTGAAAAGCTGACTTCATGTGATTAACACCGAATGTGTCCATGAGTTCTTTGAATTCCTTCCCTATAAACTGTGGCCCATTATCGGAGTGGATGGTTTCTGGTACGCCGAACTTATGGAACACTTCGGTCATTAGAAATTTAACAACGGCTTTCGCTGAAGCTTTTGCTAAGGCTTTCAACAAGACAAACTTTGTCTGATGGTCTAAGACGATGAATATGAACGAGTTGCCACTTTTTGAGCGTGTATAAGGTCCAAGAAAATCTATATAGAGCTTCTGAAACGGTCTTACAGTTAAAACTTCATTACCCATAGGTGGACGGAGTGTCTTATTGACAGGTTTGCATTCTTTGCAAACTTCACAATTTCTGACATAATCGCGCACTTCTGTGCACATACCAGGCCAATAAAAATACTCACGAATCCTACCCAAAGTTTTTGCTATCCCTCCATGTATCGCAACTCTTGATGTATGCGCATATTTCACTATATTATTAGTCAGCTCAGATGGTATCCATAATTTCCACGAGTGATCCTCGTTTAATGGGTCACCATCGTAAAAATTTGTTCGTTTATAAACGTATCCATCAAGAATTTTGATATCTGGAAGTCTTTCTTCATTCTCTATGACCGCTTGAATTAAACTTTTATACTTTTCGCTTTTAAACGCGTCTGAATTCAGATCTATAATTGATACGTGACTATCCAAGTCCAACTCTTCCATATCGAACCTTGAAAGCATATCGGGCACTATATTTTTGGAACCTTTACGGTGCTCGATGTCGAACGCATAACCTTGGAGTTTTAAGCTCCATCTAGCCAGTCTGCCACTTAAGTCCTTCTGTTTCATAAGCCATTTTAAACTTGAGTGATCCGTGATCACCGTGAAGGGCATCAGTTCAATATATGGTCTGAATTTGGCTATCGCGGCTACAACTGCCAAGCATTCTTTTTCAGTTACTGAATAATTTTTTTGAGCTGGATTCAGCTTTTGAGAGAAATACTCAATTGGGTGCTCTTCTCCAATAGCATCCTCCTGAAAAAGAACCGCTCCTATGCCTACATCAGACGCATCGCATTGAACAAAAAAGTGTTTATCAAAATTTGGGCTTACTAAAACAGGACTAGAAATTAAGGCTTGTTTAAGTTTTTCAAAGGCACTTTGAGCCTCAGGAGTAAATTGAAATTTTGGGGTTTTCTTCAGAGTATCTGTTATTGGCGCACTTAGGGTGGCATAGTTCGATATGAACCTGCGGTACCAGCCAGCAGTACCTAGGAATTGCCTTACTTGCTTCACATTTTTAGGTGTAGTTATTCGAACTATGGCCTCAATTTTACTGGGATCGGTTCTAAGTTTGCCGCCTCCAACAAGATAGCCTAAATATTTCAACTCGGTGAAACAGAATTTAGACTTTTGCATATTTATAGTCAGGCCTGCAGCTGTGAGCTTTTTACCTACGGTCTTTAAAATTTCGCAGTGAGTTTTGAAATCAGGAGAAACTATCAGCAAATCGTCTAAGTAGACTAAGACCCGATCCTTCAGTTCAGACGGTATAATTTTGTCCATAAGTCGACACAAACGTTGTGCAGCGTTACATAGGCCAAAAGGCATTACCGTAAATTGGTAATGTGGCCGTCCCTGCACGGTAAATGCGGTTTTTTGTCGACTGGACTCTTCTAATGGAATTTGCCAGAAGGCATCTTTTAGATCCACCGCCGAAATGAAGATCGTGTCACCCAGCCTACTTAGGAGACCATCAATATTAGGCAATGGATATGCGTCTTTTACCGTAACCTGATTAAGCTCTCGCGCGTCTAAACAAAGTCTATTTTTCCCTGGCTTCATAACAAGAGTCGTTCTGTT
Organism: Tricholauxania praeusta; assembly: GCA_949775025.1. Classification (NCBI taxonomy): domain Eukaryota; kingdom Metazoa; phylum Arthropoda; class Insecta; order Diptera; family Lauxaniidae; genus Tricholauxania; species Tricholauxania praeusta. The sequence continues at coordinate 68,935,966 of OX459028.1, forward strand.
ATTCCAGCTGGCTTGATTTGCTGGCTCAATTACATTAAGACTGAGCATCCTATCTAGTTCTTCGTAAGTTAATTTTTGAACTGCAGGTGAAATAGGATAATATCTCATTTTTTTTTGGTGGCGCGTCGCCAGTATCGATTTTGTGCTCCTCTAATGCTGTTTTCCCTAGACCATACTTTGTGTAACATCTGAATTCGCTTTTGGCTAGTTCGAGTTGTTGCTGTTGACCTTTTGTCAGTACGTGCATTTTTGGAGTGTCAGTATCAACTTCTGTGGGTTCGACCTTTAGACTGTTTACCATGAAGGGAATAATATTAAACTTTTGCCAAAAGTCGAAACCCAAATAAAGGCTTTGTGAAAGAGATGGCACTAAGTACAATGTTTTGTCTTCAGTTTTTTTCTGACAAGTAATTTTTGTTTTTATTTTGCCTATGATCTGCTGTCCTTTGCCATCAGCTGTTTTAATGATGGACTTGTAGTCCAATATTTTTAGTTTTAATTTTTCGGCAAGTTCAAGGCAGTTCTTTCCTAGGCAGCTAACACTTGCACCACTATCCATCAGGCCCTTCATTTCGAAATTGTTAATTAACACGTTCATATATGGTCTTACGTCTAATGTATTTGGGATACTTGAAGAAGCTATAATTTTACGCTCAACTTTCCTATTGCCATATCTTGTTCTTGTAGCCAGGATCTTTTTACTGGTTACCCTATTATTCTGCTCAAAAATTTGCTTTCTTTTTTGTTCATAGTTTTCTAACCTAATATGATATGGAATAATTTCTCTTAATTTAAACTTATCGTCTACCAAATTTACCTTCTTGTTTTTATTCTCTAGTATGCTCGTTTTACTATTTTCTATATATCTACTATTGAAATTATGATTTAATTTTGCTGGTCTTGCTGCGTCTGACATGAAACTCCAGCTCGTCTCATGTTCTTTTGCCCGTTTCCCTGACATCGACTACAGTTAGGGGTAATCACATTTTCCGCACCGCATTTATAACAAAAGATGTTTCTCTGAGTGGAGGTACATTCGAAAAAGCCATGTCCCACCAAGTGACAATTCCAACAGACTAGCTGTGGTTTAGGTCTAGATGCCGCTGGTGGAACATTTATTGCCTCGACCTCAAAATAGTCCTGTTGCGGATCTTCGAATTCCAATTCGTGTACTTTTCTAAGCGGTGTACTGCGGAAGTGGTCGCGCTCTTTTTGACGCTTAGCTATATTTCTTTCCGCCCGCTTACACTCTTCTAACAACCTATCAATTGAACTAATTGTTATCGGAAACACGAGTTGGGATACTCCTTCCTTTAAATTGTCCTTGACTATCCTTACGAGCTCAAATTCAGGGATCTGTTCGCGCATTTGATTCTTTAGAGCAACGATCGCCTTACAAAAATCTTCGGCTGACTCGTTGTATGACTGACGTCTCTCCATTATTTTTCGTTGAATCTCATAATCGCTCTCGAATCTCCTGAACTTGCGCTGCATGGTTGCACTTAACGACTCCCATTGTATGCACGAATTTTGCCTCCTGTATCCCCAAAACCATTCAGAAGCTTCACCTGAGAGCAATTGATGAAAATTTCTGATCAACTCATCCCATGGACAATTAAAATCCTGACGGAGCACCTCAACCTTAAACAGAAAGTCTTCAACCGTATTTGATTGTAAAGACCCATCAAATTTTATGCCCCATTTGCTTAATTCAAGATATCTCTGCTGGGGCAGATGACTATAATGGGCATAAAAATTTGTTGGATTTTGCTGTTGGACTAACTGCGGATTTGGAAAGTTCGGTTGATGATGAAAATATTGGGTATGCGGTTGTTGTTGGAGATATGGGCGCTGCTCTGGAACTGGGATCGTGTTTTGACGTGATTGGGTTTCTGGTTCTGTATGTGGTTGTTGCTGATGCAGATTATTTGTCACAGGGTCAGTATTCATTGGGCCAATGTTTTGGTTATTCGCGCCCGCTCGATCAAAGAATGAATTCAATGATGGCGAAGTAACATTACCCATGTGACGCTCTCTTTCGGCTTGCATTGACTCGGCAACAATTCGTGGCACGAGCCGAAGAATGCAAGCTTCTACTTCTTGCATCATACTAGCCTGCGCCAAACCAGAACTCGCACTAACATATTCCCGCAAAGTTAGGCCCTGCTCATTTATGACAGTACTAGGGGTCAACATTAGAGCAGCACGTTGTGTATTAGAGATATGCCTATTTGACTGCCCAAATTCTTCTCGGATACTTTGTGCAGTTATGCTGCTGTAAGGTGGTGACGTAACCGTATTTGTGTTGCCTGTACTACTACCTGCATTTACCCCCCCATTAACTCCTATCGGATTTATGTTAGCGGTGGTAACGGGATTGTTTTGCTGCACTGACATGATTGGTGCAGAAGTAGTGACAGTCGTGTTTGTGGTTGTGGAAGACATTTGAGTTGGTGTATTATTATGGGCTCTACCCCGAAGTGGTCTATCTCTAGAAGTATGGACAGAAACACCTCTGCCTCTTGGTGGTCTAATCGCTAATGATCTGCCTCTGTTGCCCGATCTCAGGTTCATAAGACCCGTTATTAAAGCCGACTCAGCTTATTGAATTAAGCAGCACAAAGCAAATTTAAATAAATGTAACTATACCAAAAAAATGAATCAATCGTTTGTATAATTTATATAATCTTAACTAAACCAATAATGACTAATTAGTGTTATTCACAAAAGTTTACTTATACAAGAGAACTAGCAAATACGTTTCGACTAAGCACAAAACAAAATGTAATAGATTTTATGATAAATAACGAAATTGTAGTGAGTTAAGGTGTTATTTGCAGCATTTAAGGAACATGTGATCAGCGCGAACCTATTCAAAAAAAAAATTTCTATTTATACAAACATATTCTTATCTTTTTCTAATGTTACTTAGAAAACAAAGATTTGATTTTATTTATAAAATGAAGAGTCGCAGTAAAAATAAACTTTTACGTTAGAAAAAGTTTATCTACCGCTCTTCATTACGCTCATAAGATTTATGGAAAAGTATCGTAGCAAAGAAAACAGAAAAAGAAGAAGTAAAGACAGAGTGAAATCAGGCTTAGATAACATCCAATCTGCCGGTAGTCGCAAAAGTATTTATGCTTCAACAAACTACTTGACTTACTCACCGACAAAATTGAAATGTCACCACCAACATTTCGAGAAAGTGTAAGAGAAATGAAAAGGAAAGGATAGAAAGAGCAGAATCCAGGATTAGATATGAAACTCGACTGCGGGTCGCAAATGGGTTCTGGTTTTGTAACACTGGACCATGACTTACCCGCAATCGTGTTCCCCCCTCACCCTTCATCTCGATTTCTTTCGGTTGCATCAGGATTCTCCACCATCGGTTACCGTCGCTACACAGGCATAGCCAGTGGCTTTCCGGGACATACGGCAACCTTAGGTTTTGAACACTGATGGGAGCGAAAGATATACATTGTTCACACGCACCGACCCAAGCAAGGGCGCAACACTTTTTTTTCAAACTCTGTGAAATGCGACATACTGCAGAGTAGCAGTCAGATACTTATACGTTGGTATAGTGAGTCCACACTCAAGCTCACTATCGTGTGAATGGGTCCCTATACGTCTACATTGAAATGTCAAAACTCCTAAACTAATACCTAATAATGCCTAATAATACCATGGTGCAACATTATAAGTTGAGCAATAATTACGCTTCTCTCATATCATTTGTATATTGGCCAAGGACAGTATTATATTGATGGTTAACATCTATTCGAAATAATAGTGTTCTTGTTTTTGACACATCGTTTTGATTGTTGGGTCCTTTCAGCAACTACAACTTTTTTAAACCGCTTTAAGCAGTTTTCCTTTTTAGTGAGAGGTATTTGTTTTGTGTTACAAAATTACGCTAAACAGTGCAGCGGGTCTCAGACAGCGATAAGTCTTTTCTTTGTCATTAAATAACAATAACAGGGTCTAAATTTCTCAGAAATAAAGTAGTTTGCTGCACATTGTTCAGACAATTTTGATAACTGTTTGCTTAAGTGCTGCAATTCATCAAAGCGCCTAACTTTGATGAACGAGCAATCGAATTATTCTGAATGTCTAAGTCAACGCAAATAGGCAATTTACTCTCACGCTCGCTACTGCTACACCATGTATTAAACCAAATGTTTATAAAAAAAACTTATGAATATTTTTAAGTTTTTAACTTCACTAAACTTAAAAAAAAATTAAATACGGAAAATCTATGACTAATGGTTTCAGACTACGTTCTAATGAGCTATATATATCTATATACACACACATATATACATATTTTTGTTTCGACATTTCAGCGCCTACGCACGAGTGTGAACAACATAAAAAAACATAGAAAAGATAGAGATAGTGGAAGATAAATGCAAGGCATTTTTCATTTGCCTGCATGTTGGGCGCCAAATTATAACGAACAGGTCAGTGTGAACGCGGCACGCAAAACGAATTGCTCGGCTTAGCTCGCCGGAAAATGGCGGTTCGTTGCGTTCACTACTCGTTATAATATTTTTGAGTTTACGTGCCATTATTCAAAAAAAAAGGAGTCGATATAGAGATCGAAAAGAGGAAGACAATTTTTGAAATAAAAGAAGCTGAATATAAAGATGATACTATCTCCTGAGCATGACACATATTTCCTTTCTTCTGAACAAGTCCTACACGGTGCTTCCAATTTGCACCAAGGCGGCCCACCCATTGACCTCTCAGTCAACCTAGTGCACATTCTCTGCCTGACTGTTCTTAAATATGCCCCTGAACGTACCACAGTGTTCCTGCTGCAACAACCTTAACTTACATAAACACAATCTAATCCATGTTAATTAAAAAGACAAACACAATTTAACATTCAACATAAACATGTAATTTTATTTGGATATTTTTAATATAACATAAAGCAAACATAAATTTCTTCCTTTTTTTTTATTTTTGGTTTTTTTTTTTTTTTTTTATTAATCTTTATTTACTTTGTAATCGCTAATTTATTATTATGTGAGTTTAGAATAACATTTAAACTGTACTTTAATTATTTCTAATCATAACATTTCTGTAAATTTAAATTTAATAACTTAAATTTAAATTACAGTAGTTTTTTTTTTATTATTAGCTTTTGCTTTGCTTAAGGCATGTATATTTAAATTTAACGATAGCTTAAATTTAAATTACTCTGCTTAATGCAAACTCATATTTTAATTTTTACTTCGCTTCAAAGTTTGAAATTTATTTAATTATTTATTTTTGAAAACTTTTATTATTATTATTTTTTTTTTTTTTTTTTGTTGATATCAATTTGCAAATTATCAACGTATAAATCTTGGCTGCAGCTCGGAACAACTTTATTCAAACTTTAAAGAAAATTTAAACTGAGATACAAAAAACATACAAACACTACAAAGTTAACAAAACTACAAATTTATATGGTAAATTTAAAGTAAACTTTGGTTTTAAGTTAAGTATTTTAGGTTAGGTTATTGGGTAAGTATATAGGTAATAACAATAGTAATACCATCATTTTTATATTTTTTTTTTCTTCTTTCTCTTTCTAGGTTTCTCTTTTATTTTGTTCTTTTTCTCTTTTTTTATTTATTATTTAGTTTTTACCTATCACTATTCTCCCTTAGTATTAAGATTTATTTATATATGATTATTTTTCGTTTTAAACTCCTATAGGGTATGGCGCCAAAGTCCCTACAGGGTATTTCCACAAGGGAACGTATTTTTACGTTAGAATTTTGATTTTGTTTTTTTTTTTTTTTAAATTTGGAAAAAAAAGTAGTAAGACAGACACAGTCCAAAGACACAAATATATAAATAAACCTTATTATGAACAAGTAAAGAAATATTATTAAAATAAGTTTAACTTAGTTTAAAGTTTCTTAATTTTTACTTTTATCTAAACAATTCTCAAAAATTTCACTTATTTTAATACTTTTTAAACAACAAATTTCAAGGGATAACTATTCCCTTTTTTTTTTATAAAAACTTTCTTTTTTTTTGGATTTTTACTTATTTTTCAGCATAAACAATCTCATTCATACTTGCTTTGATGATGGTGTTGAAAATGTTGAATCTGGATCGCTGTTGCCAATAGGGATCGATGCACTGGAACGACTAGATGGACGACTTCGTTTTGCAGAACGCTGACTTGGTGTTCCGGTTTTTTGTTGTTTCTTTTTTCTTTTTTTTTTAAATTATGAAGATTTTAGTTCTAACAATTTGTATTTAAAGTTTTTTTGAATTTAATCCTTTATTTTTCAGGTCCTTATTTATTTTACTTTTCTATTTTCAGAGTTAATTTTACTTTATTTGTAGGTTTTATTTTACTTATAGGTTATTTTTGCTTTTCGCGAAATTTTATCTCTTATTTTTGAAAACTTTTAATTTCTGCATTTAACCCTTTATTTTCAGGTTCTTATTTATTTTTATTCTTCTATTTTCAGAATTTATTTTACTTTATTTTTAGGTTTTATTTTATTTCTAGGTTATTTTTGCTTTTGCGGGGTGCTCCGCTGGCGGTTTTTGATGTTACTGCCAGCACCAGTTTGTTTTGCGAATAATTTTCGCAATTTTAGCTTACAATTTATTTATTTGCTTTCCGTTCTGTTTTTTCTTAAGTTTTCGTTTTTCCATATTTTAGTTCAGCTTCTAAATTTTAATTTTTTTGATCTTCTGGAGTTCCCACGTTGCAGCCACAATCCAACAAAAAAGGAAGAAGCACAAGAACGTCGATGCCGGAACTCAAGCCATCCCTGTTTTTTTTTTTTTTTTTTTTCGCAGTTGGCTCCCGTTGTGATATGTTCAATGGTCTTCTGAACGTCTCCTTGGGGTGCGTTCACACGGACAAATTGTTATTACTCTTGTTTTAGATCATTATTTTGTTGGCATTCTGTTCGTGTCCGCCACAGCTTCTCACATACTTTATTAATGTATTTTGAATCATAAATTCTAGAAATGTTCACCGTTTTTTTCCCTTAAGAAAGGCTTTCGAGTTATTCCCCAAAAATCAGTTTTTTGAACTTTTTTCATTTATTTGTCCATATTCGAGAGAAAAGCGTTCATTATTTGTTTATTGAACCGGAGAGTGCGCTAAAATAAAGTTGCAAAAATATGCTTAGAGAGCGATGTTTCAAAACGATGTTTTTGAAATGGACTACTTTCGAAAAAAAGAAATTTATACTAGTTTGTACCCATAACCATACCTAGCGAATATAGCCTATCACAAAACAATAAAATGTAAATTAGCTTAAACACAGAATTTTCCACTTTGTAAGCTCTAATGTTGATATTATAACTTCCGTTATAACTCCGATTTACCTCATCAAAATTTGCGGATGCGGAAGCGGAGGCGGAGGCGCAATATCAAGCGGAAGTTCCGCACTTGCGGATGCGGATGCGGAGCTCCGTAACAACCCTAGAAATAAGCAACTAATTCTTTCAAAAAAGGGCCAATTTTTCAGCGTCGATCAATCTGTTATGCTTCGCAGCTATAACAAGTGGATAGGCGGCGTTGATCTATACGACTATATTATTCAAAACCATTGAGTCAACATCCGTGGAAAGAGAAAAAAGAGAAGCCAATGATCCAGAAACAATCCAAGTTGTCTTTCGCTGAGTCCCTTCTGTTGGCCGATGATGAAGAAGGAATGGAAGTAGATGTGAGAGAATTGTAGCGAGCAACCATTATTTCAAAGTTTTCCATTTTTTATTGTCCTAAATGTTATTCGATAAACAAATACTTATTATTTTATACAATCTCATTTCGTCATTTCGTCAAAAGCTCGAATCGATGATATTTTGAATTGAATCGATGTAATTAATATTAATATCAGATCCTTGGGGAAGCCAAAGCCCCCCTACTATCCCTACCCAATTGACTCCTGTGATCTCATTACTATTCTCTAAATTATACATGTAAAATCACAAAAATTCATTTATTCAACAAATGTTTTACTGAATAAATTGTGTCTATTCACTTCTTTTACTATATGTTTCATTTGTATGGGATAAACGCCAACGTTCGATTAATCGAACACTAACTTTATCTCATACCTGTGCCATCCAAGTGTTATAAAGGTGTTGATTTTTTGGTTGTTAAAGATAAATTGGTTTTTAGGGTACCTCATCATTTCCTTTCTATTTTTTTTATAATATATTTTTAATATTATTTACAAGAAAGGTCTTACGGTAAGGTATTTTTCAACTACCACTTCAAAGTAAAATTTAATACTAACTGCATTGCCAATATCTTCATCTTCATAGTGTAAAAAATTATTGAAAATAAACAAATTTCATGTTGGATTAATCGAACACCGGTAGAAAATGGGTTAAAATTATTCTCGGAGATTGTCTCTGCTTTAGGCATAGAAGTGTTCCAAAGAAGATCATTGTCATATTTAAATCAACCTCAAAATTAAAAGGAAAATTGTCTAATCCCTTTGATGTTCAAAGTGGTGTTGGACCACGCTACACTCTATTACGATCACTTTTCCTTTAAGTTATGGAAAATGTTGTTCTTTGCGGCATTACATCCGCTTTCTACTTAGTAGCTGTCACAAATGAATGATAACTATTTTGTTGCATAAAAGAGAATACGCAAGAGATATATGTCGTTTGACACATTGACAGACTCTCATTATATTTAAGGAAAATATCCTTAACACTAACTAACAGATGATAGAATTAGCTATAAAAATACCAAAGTATGCTTGAAATATCAAGCAGAATATTCAATGTTGGTTGTCCCACTCTGGCTACTGCTAATAAGTCCGAAGCCGTTCTTAGCGTAGTGCGTGCTGTATGGCCGAATAAAAACTTGAGCTCAATCAGATTATATTAGTAGAACCAGATAATTACAAGTCTATCTTAGTCATTGTCTTTGAAATAGATTTTGAATCCTTTTACCACCACCAACAATAAGCTGCTCTGCAGATTGGAAAACAAAAGTGGAAATAGAAAGACTTTGAGAAAAAACGGTCAAATAGGAAACTTCAAGTTATGCTGGAAAGAGCTGAAAGTGAATATTGGAAACCATAAACGACAACGCGTAGAAAATGAAATTGTGTTGAAACAAAAGGAATACATTTCATCTCTTCATAAACTTAACATGCGCTGCCTTAAGGATATATTAAGGACAATTAGACACTTATCGACTGTAATTCTTCTTTTTATTTCCTCAATATACTCAAGGATATTAGAGATAAAATACTTTATTTATATTTTTTGTTTATTTTGCTATTCCTGCTATTACTTTTTATTACAATCGCTTAAGGTTAAATTCACCACTGTTAGATTATGAAAAAATTGCTCATCATTATTGCAGGTATAGCAGCGGTCTATCGATATTCAAGTATTCACAGGAATAAACAATTTTCGTTTTCTATCCTTTATGTATAATATTTTCTTAACAATTATTGCAATTCCACTTTGACACGCAGACAGTTTTCGTTGAAATTTATTACAAATTTATTTGTTTGTCCATCAGCAGTTGATAGGAGAACAATATGTCCCATTTGCCCTGTTGATGTGACAGCGTGGACATTTATGAGCGTAAGACAAATAGTCACTATTGATATTGGTATTGATATTTGAATTCATTTCAATCTATTTACGATTGAAATGAAACAAAATTAATTGGAAAAGTGAAACCCTATAAGCCAACGTACATAGGAAACACTGACATGCAATAGAAAGAAGATAATTTTGGTAGTTAGTAACTGCGTATATTTTTAGAACTTTTGTTTGAACAACATTTGTTGGCCTTCAAAATACTTTGGGCTTATATGTTGAGAGACATTTCATGCATCTAATGATTTTAAAGCAGTTGAGTTCCTTAAGATTTTGGCAACGATTTTACAGCTTTTTAATTAACGGACTGCACAAACAAATTGATTTTGGCTTTTAACCGAATCACGCAAAAAAAATCCACTTTGTTAGTCAACAACGCCCCCATAACAATACCGCTGAGCATTTAATTGGAAACTTTGTCATTCAGTCAGCGCCAACATGTTGTGCTGCTGCGCTTAATGCGAACGCAACGCACACAAAGAGATTGTGCCACAGTTGTACCCCATTGTGGCTTTAGCACCAACAAAATTATGCCAAATATAATTATCCTCCACCGCAGAGCGCCATCTTGATTAAAATGGCAAATTGCTTTTGGCGTACTTTGTCATCAGCGCTTATGCTGACGTTGTCGTTTTCAATGCGCAGCGTTATGTTAAATCTCCAGCATTACCTCACAGCACCACTTTGTCTACAACGAGTCAACGCGACGACCTCATGCTTGACAACCACATCGACCGCATCAGCATCATCAACCTTATCAGCTTCGTCAGAGCTCATCCTTTAAGTTCTACTTCATTGTCATAATTTGGCACCGAGCGAGAGCGTTTAATTCAGTGTTCAACGTTCCCTGAGGTAAGTTGGTACGATTTTGCTATTTGCTTGGTCTTGTTTTTTTTTTTTTGGGAAATTTTTTTCTTTATTTTAATATAAGCTGTTGCCTTGTTATCTTTAAGCCAGTATGACACTTGTTTGTTGATGCTTGTGCTTTGATTTGGAATGCTTTTTTTTCGCTGAGAGCTTATAAATATCGTATGCCATGTTTCTTGTTCGCTCAATTGATTTCTATTCAAGTGACCTTTTATACGTGTCCAAATGAACTTTGTTTGTCCAAGCGATTTTCCGTTCATCCAAATGATTTTTTGTTCACTTAAGTAATTTAGTGTTGGCCCATATGAGTTTTCTTTACTTTAAAGGTTATTTGATTGTCCAATGTTTTTTTGGCTCTCCAAGTGATTTTTTGCTTGTACAGGGTGTTTTTTTTAGAGGTATAGAGCTTCGAATTGAAATAAAACACAAGAAAATCGTTTTAATGTCCATCAATTTGGCTTTATTGGAAGGATAATTTTATGCCATTAATGTTTAAATATGATTTCGGGCATGTGGCCGCCGCGGCTGGCTCGAATAAAGCCAATTCTACAGGTCCAATTTTGAACCACTTTTTCGAGCATATGGGGCCGTATGTCGGCAATAACGCCACGAATGTTGGCTTCCAAGTCCCCTAACGTTTCTGGTTTGTTGGCGTAGACGAGCGACTTCACATATCCCCAAAGAAAATAATCCAATGGTGTCAAATCACACGATCTTGGTGGCCAACTGGCAGGTTCATTCCGCGAAATTATGCGCTCATCGAATGTTTCCTTCAATAAATTGATTGTGACGTGCGCTGTGTGGCATGTAGCGCCGTCTTGTTGGAACCACAACTCATCCACATTCATGCCATCCAATTCGGGAACAAAATAGTCGGTTATCATGGCTCTATAACGGTCTCCATTAACGGTAACTGACTCTCCAGCATTATTTCGGAAGAAGTATGGCCCAATGACTCCACAAGCCCATAGAGCACACCAAACAGTCAGTTTTTGTGGATGTAATGGCGTCTCAAGGGTCTCATTTGGATTCTCTTCACTCCAAATGTGGCAATTTTGCTTGTTGACGTAGTCATTCAACCAAAAATGAGCCTCATCACTGAACAAAATTTTGCGATGAAAATCAGCATCGAGATCAATCTCATTTTCGGCCCATACACCAAAATCACGACGCATTGCATGGTCTCGCGGCTTTAATTCTTGCACAAGCTGGATCTTGTAAGGTCGCAAGCCAAGATCTTTGCGCAAAATCTTCCATAAAGTTGATGGACAAAGCTCCAATTGCTGTGCACGGTGGCGAATCGATTCATTCGGGTCCTCTTCAACATTTTGCTCTACAGCGGCAATTGTTTCTTCGGTGCGCACTGTTCGACGTCTCTGCGGATGCGTATTATCACATAGAGTAAACGTAGTGCGAAAACGACCCATGGTTAACCGAATTAATTGCTCTGATGGACGATTATGTCGACCATAAAATGGACGGAGCTTGAGGTAAACTTCGCGAACTGAACCATTATTTTCGAAATAAATTTGCACGATTTGCAAGCGTTGTTCTTTTGTCAACCTGTTCATGATGAAATGGCAAACCAAACTGAACATAAATGACATTAGAGTTGCCAGATTTGACCATAAAATGCCAGTTTTATCTCTATTCAAAAAACAAACCTCTAAAAAAAACATCCAGTACAAGTACTATTTTGTTCGTGAAAAGAATACTTTGACAGTCAAAGTAATTTTGGTACAAGCAATTTTTTGCTCAACTAAGTAAATTCTCTTTGGTACAATTGATTCTTGTTTTGTCTAAATTATTTTTTGTTTGTCCAAGTGTTTTTTTGCTTATCAAAGTAATTTTTTCGTTTCCTCAAGTAATTTTTGTTCGTCCAAATGAATTTTTGTTAATGCAGGTGAATTTTCTTGCTCCATATGGGTTTTACATTGCTCAAAAGATTTCTTGTTCAATGATTTTTTTGGCTATTCAAGTCATTTTTGAAGTGAAAACTTCTTATGGCACGTTGTGCGGCTGAGGAAAAAAGTATAATTTCGCGACACCGACCGTCATCGGGAAGACTTGGGAAACGAACTCGATTTTAGAATTTTGAAGACTTGGGAAACGAACTCGATATTGGAATTTTGAAGACTTTTGAAACGAACTCGATTTCAGAAATTTGAAGACTTGGGAAACGAACTCGATTTCAAATTTGGAAGACTTGGGAAACGAACTTGATTTTGGAATTTTGAAGACTTGGGAAACGAACTCGATTTTAGAATTTCGAAGACTTTGGAAACGAATTTGATTTCAGAAATTTGAAGACTTGGGAAACGAACTCGATTTAAAATTTGGAAGACTTGGGAAACGAACTTGATTTTGGAATTTTGAAGACTTGGGAAACGAACTCGATTTTAAAATTTTGAAGACTTGGAAAATGAACTCGATTTCAAAAAATTTATAAAACGTTGCCTACTTTTAGGTGCTATTAATAATTTGCCCCTAAAAGTAGGCAACACTTTCTGACAAATTTCAAAAAGAACGCCTAAAAGTAGGTAACGATTTTAAAAATTTCAGATAATGTGTCCTAATTTTAGGTGCTATTTTTGAAATTCGTCGGAAAGTGTTGCATACTTTTAAAGCGGCTCTCACACGATCAATATTACTGACAGTATAATTACTGACAGTATTTACATTACTGTCAGTGTACCACTCACACGGTCAGTATTGTTTATTGTCAGTAATCAGTTTTTTTGACATTCGACTGGTGAAGGTGCGAACTATGCTCCGGCTACGTGACCGACAGCCGAAAATGGCATGCCACTTTTTGGGGCAGATTCCATCCAAACTTGCACCACGCCTCCAGCTAGGCATCGGACGACCATACCCTTGGACGCAATGTTCCATGCCACTGAATGAGGAACTTTTTCAAGTTTCTTTCAAGTTTCGCTGCCTCATCGTCTATCTGCCACAAAATGGGGCATGCCACGCCCCCTCCCAGGATTTTGCCGTCCCGTGCCTACTTGCACCCTCTGAACAACTTTCAGCCGGATCTGCCCCAAAAAGTGGCATGCCTCATCGTCTATCTGCCACAAAATGGGGCATGCCACGCCCCCTCCCAGGATTTTTCCGTCCCGTGCCTACTTGCACCCTCTGACCAACTTTCAGCCGGATCTGCCCCAAAAAGTGGCATGCCACTTTTTGGCCACTTTTCTGTGCAAATAATACTGATGAACTGTCAGTATTCACCTCACACCATCAGTATTAAGCAGCCCTCAAATATTACTGACAGTATTTTGCATACTGACAGTATTACTGATCGTATGAGGTGAGTACTGATGTACTGTCAGTATAGAAAAACGATACTGATGACTGATGAAAAAATCGGATATTACTGACGAAGTTTTTAAATACTGACAGTAATACTGATGGTGTGAGGTGAATACTGACAGTTCATCAGTATTATTTGCACAGAAAAGTGGCATGCCACTTTTTGGGGCAGATCCGGCTGAAAGTTGGTCAGATGGTGCAAGTAGGCACGGGACGGCAAAATCCTGGGAGGGGGCGTGGCATGCCCCATTTTGTGGCAGATAGACGATGAGGCAGCGAAACTTGAAAGAAACTTGAAAGAAACTTGAAAAAGTTCCTCATTCAGTGGCATGGAACATTGCGTCCAAGGGTATGGTCGTCCGATGCCTAGCTGGAGGCGTGGTGCAAGTTTGGATGGAATCTGCCCCAAAAAGTGGCATGCCATTTTCGGCTGTCGGTCACGTAGCCGGAGCATAGTTCGCACCTTCACCAGTCGAATGTGAAAAAAACTGATTACTGACAATAAACAATACTGACCGTGTGAGTGGTACACTGACAGTAATGTAAATACTGTCAGTAATTATACTGTCAGTAATATTGATCATGTGAGGGCCGCTTTACTGTCAGTGTTTAAAAACTTCGTCAGTAATATCCGATTTTTTCATCAGTCATCAGTATCGTTTTTCTATACTGACAGTACATCAGTACTCACCTCATACGATCAGTAATACTGTCAGTATGCAAAATCCTGTCAGTAATACTGATCGTGTGAGGGCCGCTTAAGGGTAAATTATTAATAGCGCCTAAAAGTAGGCAACGTTTTTTGAAAAAATTGGCCCATGAAAGTATGTAATTTTGTGGAAAAAATTTTTAAATTTGTATCATACATATGTTGACTTCCGGTTAGTTGTTGCTCAGTAAGCAAATTTTTCTCTGCTAGCGCAGGCGAAAGCAGTGCCAGCAGCCCAAAGCAGAGAAAAATCTGAAATACCAGGCCACCTTGAACCAGCAGCAAGCAAATTTGGTTTTTTGAAAAACTTTAAAACGTTATATCGTGTAATAGTTTTTTTTAAGAACAAGCAGATTTTTTTGAAGTCATTTGTATTATGATTAACTGTCACAAGATGGCGTCTTAAGCAGTTTGAATATTCTAACAGCCAGAACTCGGCAACGAATAAGCCGATTTTGATAAATGTGGTGTCATAGTGTCTGTTAGAAGAAGCAGATTTTTATCTTAAGTTAAAGAAAAATTATGTTTGAGCTATTTAGTCACAGGTCCAGGTACTTTTTTTACCGGATTTTTTCTTATACTTACATAATTCGCAATGATGTGTCTTACTGCAATCAGAATAAATTTTTGTTTTTAAACATAAGGAGTACTTAGCTCAAATTTAATTATTCACAGTTGAGGCTACAGAGCCGAATATACTTCTTCCAGCAATTTTTGAAGTGAAAACTTCTTATGGCACGTTGTGCGGCTGAGTAAAAAAGTATAAACTCGTGACACCGACCGTCATCGGGATTCCCTGTCATGAATGCGATGGTAAAATTTTAATGTTCTATTGTTTCTTTTAAATAAAAAATATTCCAAGTGGAAGACAAAAAGCAAAGCATACACACTAACTGACACATTTAATTCTCATTCAACGATTGTTATGCTTACATGTTTGTTTCTTTCAATGTCCGCGTTGTTGCGTTGACAAATTGAGAATGAGAGCGAGAGTAAAATTTGAATACATATTCCGTTTTTGTCTTCCATTGCATTGCCATATAAAAAGAAAACGCACACATACCAATTAACGCACTAACTTGCCATTAAACGATTTGTTTTCACTTCTGTCGGCACTCCCGCAGTGCAACCCGCCGTTTTTTTGTTTGTACAGATACTATTTTTTTGTAAAAGTAATTTCTTGTACGTGAAAATAAATTTTTGTTGGTCAAAGTTATTTTAGTACCAACAATTTCCTGTGCATCTTAGAAAGTTCTCTACTACTCAAATATGATTTTTTTGTTTGTCCAAGTGAATTTTTGTTTGTCCAAGTGATTTTTTGTTTGTTAAATTGATTTTTAGTTCATGTATGTAATTTATATATTATATATTTATAATTTAAGCCCAACTGAGTTTTATTTACTTAATAGATTTCATGTTTTTCCAATGTTTTTTTGACTGTCCATTTTTCGTTGTCTAGATGATTTTTTTGCTTGTACAAGTGATATTTTTTCGTGAAACGAACTTTTTGTTGGTCGAATTAATTTCAGTAGCACCAATTGTTTTTTCATCTAAGTGTTTTTTTTTGTTTTGTCAAAATGTCATTTTTGTTTGTTCACGTGATTTTTTGTTTGTCAAAGCAACTTGTATGTTTGTCCAAGCGATTCTTATACGTTCATGTGATTTTTGTTAGCTTAAGGTATTCTTGTTGGATCATATGAGTTTCTTTATGCTTAAATTATTTATCGTTAGTTCAATGATTTTTTAGTTATTCAAGTGATTTTTTTGCACTATTAATATTTTGTTAGTGAAAATAAATTTTTGTCGGTCAAAGAGCAAATTCTCTTCGTTCAAGTACTTTTTTTGCCTGTTTGTTAATGTGATTTTTTGCTTGTCAGAGTAATTTGTTTGTTGGTCAAAATGATTTTAGTTTGTTTTCATTGAAATGTTTTTTTTTTTGCCCATCCACTCACAGTTTTGTTTGTTCAAATGATATCTGTTTTTCCAAATTATTTTTTATTTGTCATAGCTATTTTAAGTTAGTAAAGTGAATTTAGTTTCGGCGTTTTTTTTTTGCTATTCATGTCATTTTATATTTGTCCAAATAAATGGATTTAATATTAAACACAACCTGCTCTGAATGTGAAAATAAATAAAACGAAACTGAAAAAAAAGACGTATAAAATAGACAATAGCAAACATATATCGTATCAGCTTCTTAAACTATTTTTTCTCTGTCAATTCCTGTCAGAGTTTAGCAATATTTTGCCAAAGCTGCAATTTGGCAGCCACACTACTACTTGACTAAGCAGCGAGGACACAATGAGATTAAATTTGTTTTTCCCAATGTAATTTGCGAATTTTTTCTTAGATGAACAATTTCTTTTGAATTATGATGTCGGCTAGAACTAATGGCCAAGTTAGAAAAGGTGTATTTTTCGGAACAATCAAGTTCAAAGTAAAGTTAAGGGTTTTTTTTGTCACAGATAAGTTCAAGGCTGTTCATTGTGTTTTCTTTTAAATCCCTGTTTTTTGTATTTAATTTGAAAATGTAAGCCCATTTTTTTTATTATAAGCATATTTCAAGAGCTGGATTGTCGACTCGTATTTCTTGAAGTTTTTTTTAAATGAATCTACATAGTATCTGTAAAAAAGTTAATGTTGCCTACACTATGACGTTTCATGTTTTGAGGACCAATCTAATTTTTCCCATTTCTTTTCATTTTGGCAGTAGATTTTAATGCATATCTAACACATTTGCTTAATGGCTTAAAGTGAATATCGAGGAGGATTCTTGCAGTTTTGCCAGCATTGCAAGATAAATTGCATATGACTCAAATCGCTTTTGGGTGTTTGAATTTTTTTCATTTTAAATTCGACGAAAATGTTGTAAGGCATACACGCCTTTTTCATTACATGAAGTTTCGCAAATATTCGATTATTGAACTAAGAAATGTTTTTTTATAGAAATAGAAATGCGAAGCGAAATATGATGCTAAGAAGCTATAAGTACACAAAAGGAACTATTCCATTGATTTTGATATTTTTTTCTGCGACAAGAAAGAGAGAGACAAGGAGGTCCTTAGGGTGTCAAAGTTTTACAAGACGTAGGGGTTTTGAAGATTGTCAACGTCAGCTCTCATATCTCAATCATATCTAGTGAGTAAAGAAAGACTTAATTTCTTACTGGACTTATATTAAAAAAAAAAAAAAAACACATAAAATAGGAATGAGATGAAGTGTGAGTAAGAGCTCAGCGACAAAATGTCTTTCATTCAAATAGCAAAACTGTATCATAGACCGCTTTTTGCAAAAGAGATAGTGATTGTGATACTTTAGTCAATTTGTTCTTTAGTGGTTGCTATTCTACTGTGATTTCGTTTCCATAACAAATTTATTTTCGTAGCCATTGTCATCCCAAATTGTCTTCTAAATATAATAAGCCATTCGAAAAAAAAAATTTCAGCCAAATTGGACACCTTTTATAATATTGAACGCAGATAGCTAAAACTGAAGTATCACCTCCATATGCACTATCTGAAAAATCTATCGGGGCATATTCTTGTCAAATGAAGCGTATGTGATTCTCTTTAAAGTACTTTGCGAACATCTGCAGTAGAGATGGGAACGGGCCTAATTTTCGAGACCCGGTACGATCACAAAACATGCATTTATGAAAAACACGAGTATTTTTTGATTAAAGCCCGGCCGGAAACTAATGTATACCTTGCATGTCGCGATAATCGGTACGTTTTCATTTCCCAAACATTTTGAGCAATTTGTCTTCGAAGTTAAATATACTGCACAAGTAGATCTGCCGTATATTTGATGTAGTTTACATATCAATGTACATATACATAAGTGAGAACTTTTCATATTAAACATATCGGTCATTCTTTTAATAAGTGCACACTTTGTTTTTTTTTTTTTTTGACGTTTTTGAAGATTTTTTCAAACGAAATATCTCAAAAACTATAGAAGCTATGATAAAAAATCATTTAATCATATTTCTTAAGAAAGACTTTATCTATATAAAAAAAGTTAAAAAAATTTAAATAATTTTGTAAAAACACTAATTTTTTTAATTAAAAAAATTTTTCTCAAAATATTTTCAATATAAAATATTTTTGAAGTGAAAACTTCTTATGGCACGTTGTGCAGGTGAGGAAAAAAGTATAATTTCGCGACACCGACCGTCATCGGGATTCCCCGCGATAGTAAAATATTGCAAATGGAAGACAAAAAATGGAAGACAAAAAACAAAGCAGACACTAACTGACACATTCCATTCTCTTTCAACGATTGTTATGCTTACATGTTTGTTTCTTTCAAATTCCGCGTTGTTGCGTTGACAAATTGAGAATAAGAGCTAGAGTAAAATTTGAATACATATTCTGTTTTTGTCTTTCATTGCATTGCCATATAAAAAGAAAACGCACATCAACGATTGTTATGCTTACGTGTTTGTTTCTTTCAAATTCCGCGTTGTTGCGTTGACAAATTGAGAATAAGAGCTAGAGTAAAATTTGAATACATATTCTGTTTTTGTCTTTCATTGCATTGCCATATAAAAAGAAAACGCACATCAACGATTGTTATGCTTACGTGTTTGTTTCTTTCAAATTCCGCGTTGTTGCGTTGACAAATTGAGAATAAGAGCTAGAGTAAAATTTGAATACATATTCTGTTTTTGTCTTTCATTGCATTGCCATATAAAAAGAAAACGCACATCAACGATTGTTATGCTTACGTGTTTGTTTCTTTCAAATTCCGCGTTGTTGCGTTGACAAATTGAGAATAAGAGCTAGAGTAAAATTTGAATACATATTCTGTTTTTGTTTTTCATTGCATTGCCATATAAAAAGAAAACGCACATCAACGATTGTTATGCTTACATGTTTGTTTCTTTCAAATTCCGCGCATGGTGTAATATCCAAGGGAGAGCCTCGATTTTCAATCATCTATCATCCTATTTGCTGTAGTTTTGACATTCATAGCATTTCAATTGCCCATTCAGGAAACTTAAGCGCTTTGATGAATTGAAGCGCTTAGGCGTAAGATCTTGAACATTTTCTGAACGATATGCTGCCAACTACATAAAATCTTAAAAATTTAGTCGATGTGGTTATTGCAAAAACAAAAAACAAAAAAGACTTATTGCTATCATATTGAAGCCTGCTACATTATTTAGCGTAGTTTTTTGTTTGCATCAGAATTTTGAAACTCAACACAAATACCTCTCAGTAAAAAGTTGCTGAAGTTGCTGAACGGGAAAGTTAATCAAAACACCGAAGTGTCAAAAAAAATACGAAACAAGGACAAGAAACCCAAACTTTTGAGAATTTCGTTTTAAACTACGCCACCTTGGTTATTACACCATGATTCCGCGTTGTTGCGTTGACAAATTGAGAATGAGAGCGAGACTAAAATTTGAATACATATTCCGTTTTTGTCTTCCATTGCATTGCCATATAAAAAGAAAACACACACATACCAATTAACGCACTAACTTGCCATCATGGTGTAATAACCAAGGTGGCGTACTTAAAAACGAAATTCTCAAAAGTTTGGGTTTCTTGTCCTTCATTGTCTTGTTTCGTAATTTTTTTTTGACACTTCGGTGTTTTGATTAATTGGCCCGTTCAGCAACTTCAGTATTTTTGAAGCGCTTTAAACAACTTTTTACTGAGAGGTATTTGTGTTGAGTTTCAAAATTCTGATGCGAACAAAAAACTACGCTAAATAATGTAGCAGGCTTTAATATGATAGCAATAAGTCTTTTTTGTTTTTGCAATAACAACCACATCGACTAAATTTTTAAGATTTAATGTAGTTTGCAGCTATCGTTCAGAAAATGTTCAAGATCTTACGCCTAAGCGCTGCAATTTATCAAAGCGCTTAAGTTTTCTGAATGGGCAATTGAAATGTTCTGAATGTCAAAACTACAGCA
This sequence comes from Tricholauxania praeusta, assembly GCA_949775025.1. NCBI lineage: Eukaryota > Metazoa > Arthropoda > Insecta > Diptera > Lauxaniidae > Tricholauxania > Tricholauxania praeusta. The sequence continues at coordinate 68,956,395 of OX459028.1, forward strand.
AATAGGATGACAGATGATTGAAAATCGAGGCTCTCCCTAATTACTCCACCTTGGTTATTACACCATGCTTGCCATTAAACGATTTGTTTTCACTTCTGTCGGCACTCCCGGAGTGCAACCCGCCGTTTTTTTTTTTTTTTTTTGATTTTCTTGTATGTTATTTCTCAATCAATCCTAAAATACATGTGCTTTCATATCGAAATTTCCGCCATAATTGTGGAAACTACGAATTTTTACTGATGAATACGAGATTTATTGCATTCAAAACGAAGTTGAAACTTAAAATATATTCAATATAATGAAATCACAACCTACAAAAAACTAACGCGCAAGTCAGTTGAAATCACTTAGAAATCGCCAAAGTTACAGGCTCTGTGATTTCAAATCAGCCACTTTGCACTCCTTTTTTTGCAGTCTTCTTTGGCAGCAAGTGAAAGCATCGGCAAAATGAGAGATCTGTATTCTATCTTTCCCGAAAGATATTTAAATGTTGCATTAAACTTATATCTGTAAAAATGAGCATGAAAAATGTATTTTATGTCGTATTTTTCAGTGCCTCCTCGGGCTTTTTCGGGCTTCTGTGGCTAGGCCCGGGACCGCATGAAACTTGTTTTCGAGGCCCAAGCCCTTCGCTGGAAAAGAAGTGTCTGTGGGCCACTAAACAAAATCACGCCCATCTCTAATCTTAATCTCTTCTGGACAATATTGTTCTAATCGTATCAATATGGCTGGAAAAAGCCAATGAGTTTCAAATCTTTAGCCATTATCTTTTAAATGATTTTAAAGTTGAATTTGATAATGCCCAATAAGTTGTTGGAAAGCTTATTTGTATGTACGTCCTTGCTCGATGTAAGGTTAAATTTAAAAGCAAGAGAATATAGTACTTCATTGGACCTAAGGAAACCCAATATACTTATTTAACAAAAAAAGTGTCTTATTGCAGATATGTAATGGCATATCATAGCACTTTCTTATATTTAATATATTGAACTTGCATTGGTAAGCATTGAAGCTGAATAAATTTCTTTTGAGAATTTCTACATCATTCTTTGACTGAATATGCAGCAGTCTGATTGCATTAATTTGTTTCTTCTTTGACAAATCCATTAAAAATAATCTGAAATAGATGAATTTTAGCCGGATCCAAAAAGTAACAGTAAGCAAGGAAATTAATGTGAAATTGTAATCTAAAAAAAAGTTACCAATGAGACAGAACTAAAAAAATGTTCATAGGCAATGCAGACTCATTGAACCAGAATTGAAAAAAAAAAAATTTGATATTGAGATATCAAAATAATTCGATTTGAAGCAAAAAAGGCTGAAGGAATATTTGCTGAAAAGTGGCATATGTGCTTCTCTGCAGAAATAACTAAAATTCAATGACCTATTTTTATTTAACTTTATATGTAACTTTTTATGTTTTTATTTTTACTTTAAATGCAATTTTAGCTATGTCTCTCTTTGAATTTTAATTGTTCCTCCTTGAATATTAATTCAAGATAGTCTTAACTTCAAGAAAAAAGAAGGAACATAATGAAAAATCCTAAGTAAATTGAACACGAAAAGAGAAAGAAAAAATCAACTAAAAACCACAACAAAGAAATTAGAAAATTACTCAAACAAAAAAAAAAAAAGAAACATCAATCGCCAAGACGAAAAAAACAAAATATAACAATAGCTAAGAATTTATGTGAAAAATGTGGAAATATTCAAATTTTTCTAAAGATTATTTTCCAATAAGAAAATTTCAACTAATGATAATTTTTGATAAAGAAAAAATGCAGTAAATAAATCTTAAATATTTTTAGGGAGCGGGATATTTTACTTTTTGCAATATATATCTACATATGTATTTTGAGTAATGATTTCATTGTTTGTTTCATACATTGGAAAATAGGCAAATTTTATTTTACTAATTTTACTTATGTAAGGGGACGTCCATAAATTATATAAGGTGTTTTTTTGAAAATTCCGACTCCATCGCTCCCCTTGGTGTGATTTGGTGAGTTCTGGCGAGACCCCCCTCCTCCCTTCCGTGAGATTTGCATATTATTTTTAGATGTCATCTTCTATAATAATGTGTACTCTCTGCACTTAAAAGTTGACGTGAGATTTTCGTTGACCCACCCTCCCACTTGGAGATATTTGGTGAAACTTTACCGGACCCCCTCCCCACTATTTTGACTCACGTAATTTATAGAAGGCCCCTAATGTATTTTATTTATTTTATTTTTTTATTTATTTTATTTATTTTATTTATTTTATTTATTTTATTTATTTTATTTATTTTATTTATTTTATTTATTTTATTTATTTTATTTATTTTATTTATTTTATTTATTTTATTTATTTTATTTATTTTATTTATTTTATTTATTTTATTTTATTTTATTTTATTTTATTTTATTTTATTTTATTTTATTTTATTATATTTTATTTTATTTTATTTTATTTTATTTTATTTTATTTTATTTTATTTTATTTTATTTTATTTTATTTTATTTTATTTTATTTTATTTTATTTTATTTTATTTTATTTTATTTTATTTTATTTTATTTTATTTTATTTTATTTTATTTTATTTTATTTTATTTTATTTTATTTTATTTTATTTTATTTTATTTTATTTTATTTTATTTTATTTTATTTTATTTTATTTTATTTTATTTTATTTTATTTTATTTTATTTTATTTTATTTTATTTTATTTTATTTTATTTTATTTTATTTTATTTTATTTTATTTTATTTTATTTTATTTTATTTTATTTTATTTTATTTTATTTTATTTTATTTTATTTTATTTTATTTTATTTTATTTTATTTTATTTTATTTTATTTTATTTTATTTTATTTTATTTTATTTTATTTTATTTTATTTTATTTTATTTTATTTTATTTTATTTTATTTTATTTTGTTTTATTTATTTTATTTATTTTATTTATTTTATTTATTTTATTTATTTTATTTATTTTATTTATTTTATTTATTTTATTTATTTTATTTATTTTATTTATTTTATTTATTTTATTTATTTTATTTATTTTATTTATTTTATTTATTTTATTTATTTTATTTATTTTATTTATTTTATTTATTTTATTTATTTTATTTATTTTATTTATTTTATTTATTTTATTTATTTTATTTATTTTATTTATTTTATTTATTTTATTTATTTTATTTATTTTATTTATTTTATTTATTTTATTTATTTTATTTATTTTATTTATTTTATTTATTTTATTTATTTTATTTATTTTATTTATTTTATTTATTTTATTTATTTTATTTATTTTATTTATTTTATTTATTTTATTTATTTTATTTATTTTATTTATTTTATTTATTTATTTTATTTATTTTATTTATTTTATTTATTTTATTTATTTTATTTATTTTATTTATTTTATTTACCTATTTTATTTATTTTATTTATTTTATTTATTTTATTTATTTTACTTACTAAATTTAAAGCTAAATTACGGTGAAATTTTATGTTGCGGTTATCTTTAGAAATATTCTTTATAGCCTTTACAAAAGTCATATCGAAATATTTTTTTTTATGAATCACGAACTTACCAACTTTCTTTTATAAGACTGTATGCTTTAATAAAATTTTTGTTTTATCGGTAAAACAATACATATCATTTGAGCTCACAGCAATTATTGCTTATCATCTAATAATTTATTGCATTTGCAAGTAATTCCTTCACGTAATTGGGTCATTCCATCTATAATTTGCTTTTTTTACCCTTACGTGTTTTAAATTCGCTGAAAATTTTTTGAGTGGTTAAGGCATTATCTAATATATAGAAAAACATTATATCAAACTTTTTCGACCATTAGTTTTGATAAAAAAAGTTAATTTCTTACCTCTGTTCAGAGCCGCTCGTAAATAACACAAAAACTTGAATGATGAATATTAACAAACAAACACAATTCAAGTTAGCTTTCATATTATTTTTAGATAGCTGTGTACTAGAAGATGACAAAAAAAAACCAATTCTGGAAAAATTATCACCTAAGCGTTATATATACACTGAAAGAAAAAAAGAATTTACGTTTCAGGAAAACATCGATTTCTCAAATACTCCAAAATCGATTTCAGTTTTTTTATGCTCAAAATGTTCAGAACATATAGGAGTACCATCCTTTAAACTTTCGTTCATGTTTTTGCACCTTATTTGATTTGACAAGCATTTTAGTGAAGATTTATGAAACTTAAAAATAAAATTTGGGTATTTCATTGATACTTATGTTAATTTTTCGAGGTTTTTTTGTAATTTTTATAATTTTTTCAGACTTTCGAAATCTCTAGCTTTTTTCAAGTTTTAAAATTTCTTAAATTTTTTTAAATTTTCTATTTTTTTGAAAATTTCAAAAATTTAAGAAATATTTAAAATTTTAAAAATAGAAAAATTTCAAAAATTGGCATAGATTAAAAAAAGCTGAGTTTCTCAAAATGTTCAAAACATATAGGAGTACCATCCCTGAAAGTTTCATTTATGGTTTTGCACCCTATTTGATTTGACAAGCGTTTTAGTAAAGATTGATGAAACTTAAAAATAAAATTTGGATTTCCATTGATACTTTTGTTAATTTTTCGATATTTTTTTGTAAATTATATAATATTTTCAAACTCTCGAAATTTTCAGCTTTTTTCAATTTCTAAAAGTTTTTCAATTTTTTTAAGTTTTCCATTTTTTTTGAAAGTTTCAAAAATTTAAGAATTATTAAAAATTTTAAAAATGGAAAAATTTCAAAAACTGGCATAAATTGAAAATAGTTAAGTTTTTCATTTTGAGCCAATTTTTTCATTTTTAAAATTTTTAATATTTCTTAAATTTTTGAAACTTTCAAAAAAAATGGAAAACTTAAAAAAATTGAAAAACTTTTAGAAATTGAAAAAAGCTGAAGATTTCAATAGTTTGAAAATATTATATAAATTACAAAAAAATATCGAAAAATTAACAAAAGTATCAATGGAAGATCAAATTTTATTTTTAAGATTCATCAGTCTTTACTAAAATGCTTGTCAAATCAAATAGGGTGCAAAACAATAAATGAAACTTTCAGGGATGGTACTCCTATATGTTTTAAACATTTTGAAAAACTCAGCTTTTTTCAATCTATGCCAATTTTTGAAATTTTTCTATTTTTAAAATTTTAAATATTTTTTAAATTTTCAAAAAAATAGAAAACTTAAAAAAATTGAAAAACTTTTTAAAATTGAAAAAAGCTGAAGATTTAAGATGTTTAAAAATGCTATAAAAATTGCAAAAAAATATCGAAAAATTAACAAAAGTATCAATGGTTATCCTAATTTTATTTTTAAGTTTCATAAATCTTTATTAAAATGCTTTTCAAATCAAATAAGATGCAGAAACATAAACGAAAGTTTAAGGAGTGGTACTCCTATATTTTATGAACGATTTGTGCCTAAAAAAGCTGAAATCGATTTTGGAGTATTTGAGAAATCAATGTTTTCCTGAAACGTAAATTTTTTTTTCTTTCAGTGTATATATAAAGCTTAGGCGTTAATTTTTTCAGAATTGGAATTTTTTTGGCATCTACTAGTACACAGCTACCTAAAAATAATATAAAAGCTAACTTGAATAGTGTTTGCTTGTTAATATTCATCATTCAAGTTTTTGTGTTATTTACGAGCGGCTCTGAACAGGGTTAAGAAATTAATTTTTTTATCTAAACTATTGGTCGAAAAAGTTTGATATAATATTTTTCTATACATTGAATAATGCCTTAATCACTCAAAAAATTTTCAGCCAATTTAAAACACGTCAAGGTAAAAAACGCAAATTATAGATGGAACGACCCAATTCCTAATTGTATTTTCATTGGTTGAATTTAAAAAACATTTTTTTTTGACCAAAAGCAAAAAAAATATTTTCCTTTACCTACATAAAAATCGCGTAAAATCAACCCTACCAAATTATAATTTTAAATATGTTTTTTGGCCGAAAAAACGCGAATCGAATGATTAACGTTGAAAATATTAAAATCAAATGTTGTTCAACGGTGCCTTACGCCGATTTTTGTAATGCTCTACTCCATTCATTAAGAATTCATAAATAATACCAAAAATGAATTTAATATCTGAAACAAAAAGAAAACCATAATTACTGCTATTTTTGCCCTTAAAATAAGCACGTAAAACATTAAATTAAGAAAGAACTGCTAATCAGCTTACTAGGCATTAATAAAGTCATTAAGTGAGTAACAACGTTACACAAGAAAAAATTTAACAGAAACACAAAAACCGGCACACAGTGGAGTAAGGTGATTTTGAAAATACTATATGATAAGTGGATACATCATAAAAATTATTGTAACGTATTGTACTTTGTATTTCAACGACAATATTCCTTGAGCTAAAAGCAAAAACTGCACAAGAAAACCCCATTTTGCTCAAAAAATACCTTTAACTAAAAAAACTACTGAGTGTATGAACTTTGGCTTCAGCAAAATGGAAACGTGGTCGCTGATTTAACCAAACGTAACCATATTAAATTTCTTAAAATTTACTTACAGCCCAGTGTGCCAAACGAATTCGAAACGAAACGAAACGAAAGGCGAATGATATTTTTCTCTCGTTTGATCCGTTTTATTTACAAAAAACTAATTCTAAACTAACTAAAATTCGTATTTGAAGTCGAAACGGATTTGTTTTTTGTACAAAAAACGAATTGTTAATTTCAGTGTTAAAAAAAAAATTAGTTTTTTTCGACTTTTTTAAACATTTCTAATTCGATTAAGACAACATTTTTTTGGAAATTTTTCTTTGAAAATTTTTCCGGGAAAACTCGATCTGTTTTATGAACAAGAAACGAATTCGAAACGGATTCGTTTTATGAACAAAAAAAGAATTCGAGACTTAAAAATTTTGAAATTTATCCATAAAAATTTGATCTGTCTTATGAGCAAAAAACGAATTCGAAACGGATTCGTCAAAATAAAAATGTCGCTTGATATCAAATTAGGTTTGTTAGAGGACAAAATATCCCGCTGGCGAGAATAGCTGGAAAAAATCAGACTTAAGTGAATTCTCCGGAAGTATTTTCAACAAAAAAAAAATCAGACTATCATACTTTAACTCAGATAGGAACGTATTCTGATCAAAATTTCTATTGCTATTTTGATCCCTGGCTCATTGCTTGATGCTCATTCTCATTTTTGACATATCACTTTCTATCATTCGGTGCCACGATAGTTTGGGTCTTACTTTGCAGTTATCTGCCTGTGCCTTCCATTAAATCTATAATCGATAGAGCTCTGCAGCATCTTATGACAGTGTCTTTTAATAATCTCAGTTCTGGTTTTCAGTTGAGTTCTTGTAAGCCAACAAATGCTTCTACTGTAGCTGTTTCCATTGTTACCATGAACGTGCTGATTTACGAGTTTCTCTTGCGTCTTTTTGGATCTTATGCTCCATGCATTTCCAGCGTCTTTCGTCTTCGAGATTCAAAATCATAACCTATATGATAGAGTCTGCTATGACCTAGTAATGCTGAAAGTTATTATAGTCAGCATATAATGTGTTTAGTGAATCACAGCAAAGATGTATACAAAAGTCAGCTGTTTATTGAGTGACACCTGGTTTTGACACTCCAAAAAGTCTATTGTCATATAGTCATGTTTTTGTTATAAAATAAGCCCTTATCGGCTATTCATCCCAGTGTACATTGGGGTGATTGAACGTGCACGGGACATCAAAAAGTTATTTGTTTCCTAAGCTGTTTTTCCAGACACGTATTCAGTAGCACAGTACCCGTTACTTTTTTCTGTTTTCGCTTTGAACATTTTTTTTTTATATTCAATGCGCCTAATTGGTTTTTAAGTATTGCCTTCAAATATTTTGCCGAAATGCAAACAAATACAGAAGGAGTCACTGCAACCTTTTTTTTTTTTTTTGAAGAAACAAATTAACAGCGCAACACTTTGAAAATATGCTTTGGAAATTCGCTCATTAACGCATTTTTTCTTTCTATTATTAAGTAACTGAAGTTAATGACTTATGGTGGCAGTTCAAAGAAATCTATTTGTATTTTAAATTCCATTTTCTATGCTATGGTGATTTGTTAAAGATTTTCTTTTTCTATTTGAGGGCATTAGAAAAAGTAAGGATTGGCATTGGGATTGCTGTATTTGTATGCCAATTTAACCTTGATATAAAAATAAAATATAAATCCTTCATTAATGATGTATATAAACATTTTTAATACCTTTACTTTAAAAGTTAACATTTTTGCTTCAATTATTTGATGTTCGAATTGCATACGTTAGTAGTGGAATGGCACACAACTTAAATCCAGATAATAGTACATTACAATCCTGGAAACAATGTAACTGAAACAGAATATGTTGAAAGAGAATCTCTCACTGAAAATCAAACCCAATTTAGACGTCAATTAGGAATGTTTGATGTTCCAACTGTTATTTGTAATTGTGCTGGATAGAAGATGCATTAAGAGGTGACTCTAAATCATGGGATCCGAAAAGTCGAATTTTATTTATTGCTTAAATCAATACTTTAGGAATTCAAAACTATGTAAGCAAAGTTACAGAGAACTATTCAAAGTATTTCAGTCAGAGTCGAGCGTATGTCTGGCTACAGATTCTCTACTCTGTATTGAAAAGTATTGCTACCGAAAACATTGAAGCGCGTTTTCTTTAGTTTAAATTTTTACGATTTTACGGAATTACGGAGGGTTTAATTGCAAAAAAAAAAAAAAAAAATCTTAAGGATATATTGACTCAATTCAAAGATTTTTTTTTTTCAAACCTACAAAAAGTTCGATTTTTAATTTCTTTTTCTGGGCTTTCTTAGTCAAGCCATAAGGAAATTATATGAATATTAACCCTCCGTTAGAGTATTAGTCACCCGGGTGACTTTGTGTTTTCAGAGACAACTCATAACCAAACGCATATTGCAGACCTAAGATGCGGCTTCTTTATAACATGCCGATTTTGCGAACTTTGGGGAATATTGCTATCGTACATTTCTTATTACAATTGAACTAGCTGGTTGTTCTCAGTATGTATGATGTAAGCGGCAAGGGTAGCGATGTCGACCAAATTAAAAAACAGAGCCATGGATCAGCAACTGGTTCCACGTTTACACGAATAGGTTGGGGTCATTTGGTCCATGATAAGATTCAATGAATGAATGCTTTCCTCCTTTCGTCTTGTTATAATCCAAGATAATTATCGGTTTGCGGGCTTTGGAGTTATATCTACAGCCTTGGTGATGTACATGGTTGAAAGGAAGGCTACCGATTCGTTTCTCCTGATCACATATGATACCAATGTTGCATTCTCTCGAAATGCAAATGTACTTTTTCCAACCGGATCTTTCCGCTTGAACATTAGCTATGCAGGAAAACTTTTTTTTATTCCGGAAAATTTTACCGATCATGCTCAATTTCTTCTTGACAAGATCTTCTGCTATCTTCAATGTGATGAATTAATTATACATAAACTAATCACAAAACAACTTTCTCATCAAGATCTTTTCCTTGGGTTTCATCCTGTAGCTTCCCTCAATAGAGTTCTCCTTGAAGCATATAATGAGTCCTCGAGTCAGCAGACCAATTTATTTTATACCGTATTTGTTCGGCTAAGATGGAATGTACTGCCAAAAAGGACAGCGGTCGATAATTATTCCTCAAATTCAGTTTCAAATTTTAAAATCGACACTGTTACAACGAACTTTCAATGTATGTGCATTGTTTATACTCAACATTCGTTATAATAGACACAAATATAACAAAAAATCGTCGGAAATAGCGGACTAGGTTGTCGGCAATATCCCAAGTGCATTTTGCCTATCAATCTTATGCCTATTCACTTTCGGGTCATACACATAACGTACATTTTTCAATAAGTCACCCGAGTGACTAATACTCTAACGACCGATTAAAAATTCTTCAATAAACGAAGGGTTAAAAGCCTTCAGCATTTCCTGGATTCACGCACGTCGTGCTCTAGCGAACTTTCCCATGATAGCTCAGGAACTAAATGTCGGCATAATATTGCTCATATTGCGTGATTTTACATAAGGAAATGTATTTTCTTATATGAAGGTTGTTCTTAATCCTTTTGCACCGTTTCAAAATATACTCTTTTTAAATTACTTGTGCGAAAAGTTAACCCAAACAAAGCAATACATCGGCATATATAAATGACAAAAAAATTTCCTCAGATTTCTTTAACTTTAATTACATTTAAAAAAAAACGACAGTTGATAATGAAAACATTTTATACCTTTGTTGACAAATTATGTTTCAAATATTTTATATTAATGCTAATTTATCGTCTAGCCATCTTTTCTGTCTGTCTGCAGAGCAGTCGAACTGAAGGCAGTTTAAATGTGAACGAATGCCCATAGGCTCATTGTTGCTCGAAAAATGAATCTGTTATTGCTTACATTCAATAAGTAGAGAAGACTGTCACCAAGGAAAAGCAAATAATATTTTAATTGTAACTTTTTTGCTTGAAATTTATCTCTGACGATATTGAGAACTAGAAATTTTAACCCAAATACTGTTAATTGAAGGATGCAATGTGGTCCCATCTCATAACACCATACATTACGACTATTAATCATTCGCAAAATGTCCAAGTCCCATCACTGTACCGGCATGCTCAAAATTTTGTCTTAAGTAATTTTTTACATAAACCCCCACTACGAGTTGTGGGCGGACATATTTTAAAATGTTCAGAAAAAAACGCCAACATTATAAATCACATATTAGCGCAACTTTTCTGCTTATTCACGTCAGTATCTAACTATAATTTTTTTTTTCTTCACACATCAATACTAAACTTTTTTTTAAATTGAATTATATATATATATTGAATTATATTTTAACCGCATTTAATGATCGTGACAAAAACTTTTTTTCTCTGCACTTTTTGATTAAAAATTGTTTAATCAATTATATGTAATTATTGTGCATTCGTAGGTATATTAAGCAGTAAATTTGTTATATGTAGATGTATTTATACTCGTAATAACACTAGTTAACAAAATGTTGTGTCAGAAAAACTTAAGTAAATTCCTCCACATGCCGCTTAAGGGATGAGAATAAATATGACTTTTAAATCTAATTGCAAATAGACATAAGTACATAGTTTTACTTAATTGATTAAAATGTTTTATATATAAAATTAATGGGACATGACACCTCAAAATTTTCAAGAATTAAAAATTTTTTTTTGACTGTTTCTTGTTTAAAAAATTTTGAAAAATACGTTTTAATATTATAAACCTCAAAATCGGCTTATAAAATATATAGCGAGCATTTTAGGAACATCGTGTCAAAGTTATAGTACTTGAAAAGCTAAAGTTAAAAAACTTTAAACGCGTTTTTTCGAGTTGGTGGGCATGATAAAAAAAAAACTACTTGACCGATCTTTCTGAAATTTTAATATGTTGCTGTGTACATATTAATTCAGGGAATGAATTACGGACATAAAGATTAGTATTACAGTTTTTGATTTTTGGCACGGTTTTGGCCCGAAAAATTGGAAATTTTCGAAAATATTACGCCATTTCGTTACTTATGGACCAAAATTTTTGCCTGGCGGCTTTGATGCTGATTAAAACCTTTTTTTTTCAGATGTTTCAGTGAGCCGCAATCATGCCGGCCGTGATTTTTGGTGTTTTTTTTTTTTTCAAAAATTTTAGTGGTCATAAATTTCATAAAAAAATGAAGAAAAAATTTTTTTTAAAATATTGTTTTGTGTCAAAATATATGTGTAAAGTTTCAAAATGATATCTTGTTTTTTATAAAAACTATACGCATTTTAAAACAATTAAGAAAAAATTTTTTAAATATGTCATGTCTCCTTAAAGTGAAATAACATTCTGCCATTATTGCTCAACTTACTTTTCAGTTGGCTGAACAGCTTAGTCCGAATTGAACAAAGGATAAAAAATTTCGCGTAAGTTGTAGTAGTTCTAAGAAAATAATACATACTTACTTTTGAAAATTGTTTCAAGGAAAAGCTCGAATTCGTTGGCCACTCATAAATTTTGCTTTATTTTGAAGTTATTATAAAATATTTCAGCTATATAAATATACTGCTGATCGTATCGGAAACAGGGGATCAAATTCATGTCTTTTTCAAATGGCTGTAACTTTGCGAGGAAACATCGCAGATTATATACCTTTGTTGACAAATTATGTTTCAAATGTTTTATATTATATTTTCTGACGGGTTTCCATCTGAGTTTAAAACAGTTGATGGGCTCACTAGCGACCCACAAGTTATAGCCGGGTTGTTTGCTAATTTGTTTAATGAATCGTTTTCTACGGATTTATTTAGCCCTGAAATCAACTATTTTGAATATATGGATAACGACCCTTTAGTTTCGGTTAATGAGATATCTTTCTCTCCTGACCTCATAGAGAAATATATTTCATCTGTTGATGATGACTTCAACTCCGGGCCGGATGGTATTCCTGCGACAGTTTTAGTAAACTGTAGCTCTGTGCTGAGTCAGCCCCTCAGTATTTTATTTAATAGATCAATTCAAGAAAGCTATTTTCCTAAATTTTGGAAAAATGCATACATTAGCCCCATTTTCAAGAAAGGGTGTAAGAATGATGTTTCAAACTACAGGCCCGTGGCTAAGTTATCATCAATACCGAAAATTTTTGAACATATTATATACGATCAGGTTAAGGTGTGCTGTGGTGAAGTCATAACAACTCGTCAGCATGGTTTTGTTAATGGCAGATCTACAGTTTCTAACCTCCTTGATTTCACTTCTTTTGCATTAAGCTCTTTAGACTCTGGTGGGCAAGTTGACTGCATCTACACTGACTTCAGTAAAGCATTTGACAAATTACCACATAATTTGATTTTGTTTAAGTTAAAGAAACTTGGATTTCCCTTAAGTTTTATCAGCTGGATTGAATCTTATTTATCTGATCGCTCGTATCAAATAAAATTTAGGAGAGTGTTTTCCTCCCCATTTAGCGCGACATCAGGTGTTTCACAAGGAAGCCACCTGGGGCCGCTCCTGTTCATTTTAGCAATTAATGACGTTTTACATGTTATTAAAAACTCCCATCTGTTAGTATATGCAGATGACATGAAAATTTACAGGAACGTAAAGGGGGTTGGTGACACTATTCCACTTCAGTCTGACTTGAAATCCTTTGAAGTTTGGTGTTCTAAGAATAACTTACATCTTAATCCTGATAAATGCCAAGCTATGATTTTTACCAGGAAGAAAACTATTGTGGAATTTGATTATAAATTAAAAGATAAAAATATTTGTCGTGTCGATGTAGTCAAAGACCTAGGTATACATTTTGATACTAAGTTGACTTTTAATGAGCATATTAATCAAATTTGTAAAAAATCCTCATCTCTGCTTGGCTTTATTAAGAGGTGGGCAAAAGAATTTAATAGCCCTTTAGTAACGGTGACTTTATATAATACAATAGTGCGCCCTCACTTAGAGTACGCTAGCCAAGTATGGTCACCATTTTATAATATTCATATAAATAGAATTGAAAGAATTCAAAAAAATTTTATTCGTTTTGCTCTCAATGGCTTAAATTGGATTGACCCTTTAAGCCTTCCTCCTTATGAGGATCGTTTAAAGTTATTACATATGCAGTCTTTGAGCTCGCGTAGAAATATTGCGGATATACTTTATCTGCATCAACTTGTAACTGGGTCTCTTGCTGCACCAGAGCTTCTTAACTATATACATTTTAATAGTAATCGGAGGAGTACTCGTAACTCTTATCAGTTATTTTATCAACCGGTTAGTAGAACTAATTATATGGCTACAGCTCCTTTTAATCGCATGACAACTCTTATTAATAATTGCGAAGTTTATAACATTAGCTTGTCAAAAGGTCAACTCAAGCTTAGACTGAAAACTAACTGTAGCTAAATTTGTAGCTTAATGGTGGTGTGAATTTTTTTGTTTGTGTTGTCCGAGCCCCACAGCATGCTGGGTAAATTTTTTCTAACATTTATGCCTTAGACCACGTAAATTTATACATATAATTATTTTAATATCTATATGTCTATTTTTACATGGTGTGAGTGGGTATGTTGAGAAAGTGCGATAAAGCTAAGAAAAAATTATAAAATAAATAACAAATTAATGTGCATGATAATTTTTTCTATTCCATTTTTTATTGAATAAGCTTTTTACTTGGTATAAAGCTTCAATGCTAAATAGCTAAGAAGGCTATAATAGCTGTAGTAGCTAAACTCTATTATTATTATTATTAATATTAATGCTAATTTAGCGTCTAGCCATCTTTTCGGTCTGTCTGCAGAGCAGTCGAACTGAAGGCAGTTTAAATGTGAACGAATGCCATAGGCTCATTGTGGCTCGAAAAATGAATCTGTTGTTGCCAGGCGCGGATCCAGAGGGGGGCCATGTATCTAACTATAGTTTTTTTTTCTTCACACATCAATACTAAATTTTTTTCTTAAGTCGAAATTATTTTTTTTTTTTTAAATTGAAAAATAATTAAATTTTAGCCGCATATAATGATCGTGACAAAAACTTTTTGATTAAAAATTGTTTAATCAATTATTGTGCATTCGTAATTATATTAAGCAGTAAATTTGTTATATGTAGATGTATTTATAATAACACTAGTTAACAAGAAATTATAACAAAATGTTGTATCAGAAAAACTTAAATAAATTCCACCACATACCGTTTAAGGAATAAAGTTTATTAGTTTTAATTTATATTGATCGATTGAGTAAACTTAATAGCGTTTTAAATATTTTTCATAATATATTTACATGTATGATCTACAAAATATAACTTGTTTTTTAACAAGATTGAATTTCAATCATTGATTTCCTTTGCTTTGATAAATTCCAAACTTTTCTCTTTAGCAAATAGCAATTTTCGACATTTAACTTAAAAAAAATACTTTTATTAAAACTTATTTCGAAATTCCGGCTCCGATGATAAATTGGCTTTAGTTTAAAAAAAATTTGGTTCCGACAAGATTTGCGCTCTCTGATTCTATAAATTTACTTTGAGCAATTGATTTGTTATAAAAACAATTTTTTTTTATCGATGAAAAAATCAAGAAAGCTGATATTTATTACTTTAAAACGATAAAAAAAAATTGTTTTTCTGTTAAAGTTTACCGGAGATATGACAATTTGATATGACCATAAAATAGCATAAAACGTGAAAAGTTCAAACTTCACAACTCAATCATCCCTATCATGAATAAATATTCCTTCGGAACTTTTCTCCAATCCCCAGTTTTGCGATCGTGGAAGATTTTTGGGGAATGAGAAAAAATTGCATAATTTTTTGGGGAACATTTTTCGACGTTTCACGCAAATTTTTTTCCTAACTTTTTGTCGAGGAATTTAATGAGGAAAGAGTCAATGCTAGCAATATTTTGTTGTTTGAATTGATAAAATTTTTTTTTTAAATATTTATAAGATCAAGCAACACAAATAAAGAGCAATTACTGAAGTTGGTCCGGTACATGGAATCCAATTCGGATACATTAAAAAGCTTCATGAAAAGGAGTAGATGGCAACTATCAAGCTATACTATGTATTGTGTTTTAGGTGATTTTTGTTTTTGTAAAATAGATAAATGCACTTCATTTTTTTTTATAAAATTGTGCAGCTGACAGATAAGCTAATGTCAAATATAAAAAATGCAACTGTAATTTTTGGCTGATTGGAAAAAATTGGAAATATTTTGTCAGCACTGACTGGATATGAAGTTTTTCATTACTCAATTATTTAAGATCGCAAAATTTCGCTCTCAGAAAAAATGAAATCCGAAAGAATCGTTTTCCTTCGGAAATTCATGATAGGGGTGAATATCTTCAAAAACAAATAAATTTCCGATACACGTGTTCACTCATATAATGCTTCGAATATGTAAAAAAAATTTGGCGCGATTTAAAAATAAGTCGGTTAGAAAGTGTGTACCAAGGAAATGGGAAGGGGCTAAAAATATTTTCCCAAAAAAATAGCGAAGAAACAACCCATTAGGGAGGGGAGTTGGCAGCTGGTGACTTTTAAAATCTATTTTCGATCCAATTCCAAGGATTGATGCAGTATATTTTTTTTTTACTCAAATAGCGCCAAAACAACTCTTCGGGAGGTCAGAGGTTACCCGTTGGGGGTTGTTGAAATGTATTTTGACATTTTCCCCGTTAATTGCTGTAATATATTCTTACATAAATGTGACCAAAACACTTTTAACAGCCAAAGCTCGAACACGCTGTGCATTTGTAAAGCTGTGCGAATTTTCACTTGTAGTCGTTGCACTTTTATAAACATTTGGTAATTAAATAAAAGTAAAGCCAACAGATAGTGGGCGCGCATGTACATTAGGGTGGTTCAAATTGCAAACATGTTCCGATTTTTGGTGCTCAGGCCTGAAAATATATCTTGATACCATGAAGCTCTTGTGCCAAAATTTCACCTCAATCGGGCCATGGGTAGTCGTGTCAGTGGGTCGATTTGTGTGACGATTTGTGCCGGCTGTTATATACATATAAAAAGTATATGTTCGGAAAAACAACAGCCGAAGATGGCCTGTAGGATATCGATGAGAAAGCCGAAAATTAACTTAATTATTTTTGCAATCAAAGGCAGTTACATCAAAGCCTGGTTCCAAGCACCAGATGCCACCTCTGCGCCACAAAATGACATAAATTTTCTAAAGCAATTGACTAAATAAAGAAACGAAAGTAATAACATAGCAAACATTGCCATCAACAAGTTCAGAGGTCATTTGTGGTGCATCAGTGAAGCATTGATTAGGCTGGCGTTTTTCGATAAAGCGATTTCAGTCAACGAAAAAAGAAAAATGCTCTCGAACCTGAAACTCGCACGAATATCGATTTTCAGAAGATCGAAGAAGATTGAGTTGAACGTGAGCGCCTTTGTGACATCACGCACATTGCGTTTCTTCCAAATATTGAAATTGCCAATATATTTTCTGAAAAAAGACCCCATTTGCTGGCCAAATGATGAATCCTATAAGTATTCGAAGATTGTGGCCCAAAAATTACGTGTTGTGAACGACACCGCAGAAATAGCGATTGCACTTGTGCAAAATTTTAATAAGCAGATAGCGAAGGAAGAAGATCAGTTTCAAAAATCGTTCAAAGTGGTTGCCGAAAACCGAAAAAAAAAATCCCCAAAATGAGCAAATGCGAAATACTAGCGTTTCTTGAACAAAAATTAAATAAAAATCTTTATTTTCTTGAAATCAATATGTTCCTTTTTTAAATCAATAATTTATCCAGATCTTTGAAATTTCATTTTCTATGTATAAGAGGATGTCCGATCGATTGCGCTTAGTACCGTGGTAGAAATGTATAAAATAGGCATGGTTTTGGGCGATCAAATCGGACGTATGTCAGATTTTTTAGCATTTTTCACATTCTTATCAATGAATCAACACTCAAATTTGTGCCAATTTTCTGATTTATAATTTTTGCACATATTCCACATCATACTGAGTCCACAAAAAATTATAGCCACAAATTTGCCCTGATGTTGACATTTTTTTTTAAATAAAAGAAATTATGATTTAAATCGTCTTGAAAATGCACGAAAATCACACAAATCAACCCACTGACACGCCTTTCCATGGTCCAATTGAGGTGAAATTTTGGCACAAGAGCTTCATGGTATCAAGATATGTTTTCATATCCCATTTTCCCATACGATTTTGAACCAGCCTAATGTACATATAGTACAACGCCACACCCACAAAATCGAATAAACTAGCATTTTGATTAAAGTTTCAGTCTTTTTTATGCAGTATAGGACATTTCATCTTTAGCGCATCTGAGGTAACATCCATTAAAGTATTATTTTGAGATAAATTGATGAAAAAAAAAATTATGAGAAAGTTTTTTTTTGAATAATTTTAACCATTGTAATAATACTTTCTTCGTTTAGTTTCGAGTCTACACTTGGTTATATTTGCACCTCAGAATATTTACATGATAATGTGCTGAATTTTTTGAACAAATATTTAAAAATTTTATATCTTTTTATTGGATTAAATGCATGTTTGTAATTTTAAATGAATTAACTTAAAATTTAATAAGACTTTATAGTTCATACTTATGAAAACAAAATCAAACTGAGTTTGTTAATTTAATAAAAATTTCACCTTCCAATAATCCCGTGATACACGAAGGTACTTACATTTTTTCCATTTAACTAGAAATTCATTCCAATTTGCTTTCATCTTGATACACTTAAACCGTAACTTTTATTACCAGGCTCTTGTGTTGTTGTTCTGCAAATTTACTTCATAAAATTGGCCATCTTCATATTCGCCTTATTCCACACGATTTCTTCCGCTCCACTTGCAAGCAAATAGACACACAAATCACGGAAGTAGCAAAAGAAAAAAAAATCAAAAAAGAAAAAATAAAATGATCAAATTAAGTAAAAAACAAAAACAACATAGTACCGAAAAACAAATCAAATGAATCAGTTTTTTTCCACTCCAATAGCAAAAGGATTCAAGACTCATTTCGCGGCTGCTAAGCGACGTGGTGGGAATATGACCACAAACCCGATTTCATAGTGAGTTGTCGTCTTTATTGGCAAACAGTGGGCTCAAGTGCGTTAGTTGAAATATAGAGAAATAGACAACTCTACGAAAATATCTTGCTAGCCTGCAGTACCATATGTTATCTACCCAGAGGCTAAACATTTTGCTACACTGTGCACCGTTGCTCATCCAAGCTGTCAAAATGTTAACATTCATCTCTATACATTTTATTTTTTTTTTTGCTGCATAATCATGTTAAACCGAAACCGAAAACCGAACAGCTGCTTTGGATTTTATTTTGTTGTTCTTGTTGTTGCATTATAGTATGTGTAGCTATTTTAGGGTTTTCATATTTTCCACACTTGATTTTGCAAACCACTAAACTTACTAGGGCTTTGCCAATATTTTACTATATATTTCTTTTGACCTGACAGTCAGTTGATGATGAAGCTGGATGCTTCAGGCGTTCATGCAACATTTGAAGTTGAGTTTTTGTTGTTGCTGTCAGTATGTAATGGATGGTATGTTGAAACGCTTCTGTTCTGTTCTGTTGAAAGTAAAACGGAAACGGAAACTCATGCGGTTGTTTTCTATTTCTACCTACAACCAGTAACTGAGATGAAAATTCAGAGAGTCAGGAAATGGGGAAATTAAATTTGGATAAATTTTGTTCTCATTGTTGTCTTTATATTTTAAATTGTCTTAAGTATTTTCACTGGCTTGGTTGTCGTTGATGTCTAGCATATCTTGATTGTCTTCATTGTCCTCCTTGTTCCATTGTCCTCTATGTATTTGATCTATTTTTTCTGAGTTTTTTGACCCATTTTGAAAAAAAAAAAAAATTATCATAAATATCAAATTAAGTAAATAACACAGGCCAAAAAAAAAAAAAAATTTTTTGTCGTTTAGATCAATGCTGATTTTTCTTATGTTTAAGATAAGACTCTGACGCATGGGCTTTCCTCAAAATCACCTTCAAATGCAAGATATCTCAAGTTTTGCGCTATTTTTTGGATAACCAGTTATCAAGACTTGTGCGATATGAACAGAATTCCGATTTTCAAAGATTTTGATGTAAAAGGCTGCGTATAAAGATCTCTATACTATTCATTTTCAATTGAAAGGCATTTGACTGTCAATATAGATAGCGTGGTTGTTGGATATAAATGTACCTGAGAGAAATGCCTGAATAAGCTTTGTGGAGAATTTCCTTGCCAATAAGAGATTTAATATTCACATATAACTTATCAAAGAATTACTGAACGATTTGCATACACAAATTTGTTTGATAACTTCCGAATTTCGGATTTTCTACATTCCCATCTAGATTATTTTCCTAAAAACTTTGGTGTTTATAGTGAAGAACCTGAAATGTCGCGCATTTGATGGTGATTTGCGGCAAGTAATTACGTCAACATTTTTTTTAGCCCTAAAATTCGTTTTCTGAACATTAAAATACACATGAGCGTGTTTGAACTACAGGACAAAATATTTTGTTTGTATTGTCTTTACTGGTCTCATTGTCTTAAATATCTTCGTTATAGAATGTAAGGACTGTCCCAGAAAAAACTTGCACTTTTATTTTTTAAGATTATACTCTACCTGATAATCTTATAGGTCTAAAAAGACAAAATATTTATTCCATATAAAGTGACGTTTGATATGATCTATAACACTTGAAGATAGCACTTCTAACGACAAAGATGTCTAGCAAGCAAGAAAAAGTCCGCGAACTGATTTTGTCCACATACCTGCAAAATCCTGGGTTAAAATATTCAGCTATAGCAAAAATAGTTGGTGCATCAGAAAGAACTGTCAAAACGGTTATTTCTAATTATAAGAAGGGTCTACCTGTTTCACGAAAAAAGGGTTCAGGCAGAAAACCAGAATTTTCTAACCCAAAGGTAGCGGCGAAGGTGAAGCGCCTTTTTAGGCAGAATCCCAACACGTCAGTGCGAGATATGGCGGATAGAGCAGGTACATCAAAATCTACTGTGCAAAGGATAAAGGAAAAAAGTAAGCTGAAGACATATAGAGTTCAAAAAGTACCAGACCGTTCTGATGAAAAGCAGTTGATGGCTCAGATGCGAGCCCGAAAATTGTATGAAAGGTACCTGACTAAATTTGACTGCTGTGTTATGGACGACGAAACTTACGTTAAAGCAGATTTTAAGCAGCTACCTGGGCACGAATATAATACATCACCGAAGAAGAGGCATATGCCTAGTAAATTTAAAGAAAAAAAAATTTCGAAATTTTCGAAGCAATATATGGTTTGGCAGGTCAAATGTACCTGTGGCCTCAGAAGAAGCTTCTTTGTTACGCAAGGCACTATCAATTCAAAAGTTTATATAGACGAGTGCCTCGAAAATCGTGTTCTAACATTTATTCGTGCGCATGAAGGTACAGTGATTCTCTAGCCCGATTTAGCAACCTCTCATTACTCTAAAGCTTCGACGGAATGGTATCAAAGTAAAAAGATCAATTTTGTACCAAAAATTGCAAATCCGCCCAACTGCCCAGAGCTTCTCCCGATTCGGAGATATCGGGCTCTAATGAAAAGAAATTTTCGAAGACTGGTAAGACTACAAAAAACTTGCAAGACTTTAGACTTAAGTGAAAAAGATCGTTCCGTACTGTCGATAAAACACCTGTACAAAATGTAATAAAGGGCCTTAAGAACAACGTTAGAAATTTTTATGAAAAAAAAAAAATTTTTAATTATGTTTTTAGTTATTTATATTCTTAACAGTAGCCATTATTAATAAAAAAAGAAACAAGACCAAAAAAATTACTGAGTATTTTTTTATAACTAAAAAACAAAGTGCAAGTTTTTTCTGGGACAGTCCTTATTTGCTTAGTTAACAATTGTTGCTTTCTTTTTTGTCAATATGTATGGTCTTCCTTGGCTTTTTTGTTTTAACAGTCCCTAAGGCCCTATTGCTTTAATTATCTTATTGGTTTGCTAACTAGAAGGTGTCTATTGTCTCTATATTCAGTACTAGCAGATGCCTGCGACTTTGTACGCGTAGCCTGTTTTTCTGCGAAGGCAAACAATTTATTTTTTTTTTAAATAGAACTAAAGTCAATTTTGGATTCTTCTTCACAGATCTAGAGTTCTTTTTGTTTTCTCTTCCATAAATATTCCATTGCATTGCCATGTGAAAGACAAAAACAAAGCACACACACAAACTAACACATTCAATTAGCCTAGTACACATTATCACACATGTTGTCAACATCAATATTCGATAATGTGAACTCTAGGAACGACCGCTTGACAAACATGTTGGATGGATTTCAAAAATTGTTGATTTTTCTGCTGGCAGTGTCCAACCATACAACCTGTGTGAACTGACAGTCAAGCCTAAAGAATATTTTTCATTTTAAATAGGATTTCATGCAGTTTACTTATGTGGACGCTCATAAATTCTGCAATTGATGTTTGATGGCATGCACGAAAATGTGAACGCAAAGCAATATTGACAGTAACACATGTTGTCAAGCCATTTAGGACAGCATGTGTGTTTTCTATGTGCGAATGTACTGTAATTTTTTTTTTCATTGTTCACAAATTCCGCGTTGCTGCGTTGACAAATTGAGAATGAGAGCGAGAGTAAAATTTGAATATTCTCTTCCTTTGCATTGCCATATAAAAACAAAACGCACACACCCTTACTAACCCACTAACTTTCCATTAAACGATTTTTTATGCTTGCATGCTTCTTTCTATATGTGATATTAATTTTTTTAGCAATTTTAAAACTTTAATATTTGGATATTTAAGAGGAATATCGTGATAACTTTAATTTTATGTCAAGGCCAAGCGTCTAAGCAAAATAACTAAAAAAATTTGATAGAAATTGATTCAGTACACTTTGCGTGAATCCCGTTCATCGAAAACAGCTATCATTTTATTTATGTACTTAGATGGTTTCAAACATATTTTTGATGTTATTATCTTCGGAAGCATTATACTTTTTCTTATCTAAATTCTATTTTTTTATTCCAACTGTATTGTCTTGACTTTCGTTATTTCCTCTTTTACTTTTATTCCCATCCCATTCCCTATATACTTTGTTGTTTTGACTGTCTCTATTGCCTTGCTGTCTTCACTATTGCTTTCTTTATTGTTCTATTATATTTGTTAGATATTTTGACTTTTTTGCCTCTCCTGGATTTATTTCTATTAACAGTATTTTGCTTACTGTCTAATGTTTACTATCATTGTCTCTGCTGACATCATACTTATTTCTGTCTTTGTTGTTACTCTTAGTTCATTATTTTTTTCATTTTTTCAACTAAAATATTAGATTTTTATTGTTTTCATTGTTCAAACTGTCTTTGTAGTCTGTTTTTAATGTAGTTACTGTGTCTGCGGTCTTTACTTTATACAGTCGTCATATTTTTCAGTCTTTCTGCTACAGTATTCAGGTATGATAATTATTGGTTTTTATGTATTTAATTTCTATTGCCTTTACTGTCCTAGTTGTCTTTACTGTCCTAATTGTCTTTATTGTCCTTATTGTCTTTATTGTATTGAATATCTTTATAATTTGAGCTGTGTGATTATTATTGCTCTCGTTGTACCACTAATTATGTTTATATTTCAGCTGCCTTTGTTGCATTTATTTCCTTAAATGTCTTTATTGTCCTTAATATTTCAACGATTTTGTAATCTGCAAAGGTTTTTGCCTATTTTGCACATTTTGTTTTATGGATTTTTTGTCTTTACTGCTACTCTTTACGTTATTGTTTTTACTAAGTTTATTGATTTTATTGTCTTTACTGTCTAATTGGAATTATATTATATTTGTTTGTTTTTTTTTATAAATTATTCTAATGCATTTACTGCCTTTATAAATAATTTTTATTAGCTTCGTTGGCTAAAATGTATGCATTGTACTTATTGCCTTCGCTAAATTCACTGTCTTATCACTATTATTTTGATTGTCTTCATTGTTTTTGTTATCCAAATTGGTTACATATTTTATATTTCTATATCAAATTAATGCTCGCAATTCCTACTAGGTTATCTGTTTAAGTCTATGTACGTCCCTAAGATGTATCATACTTGCCTGTAAGTTTTTACGTTCTTTTTGTGTGGGCTATTTTTATGGACATCATTTTAGTCCTATCAGATTAAATCAGCTAAAACTGTTGAGAGGTAAAATCATATGCAGCAAAAAGAAAGAAATCAAAAAATTCTCTTTCAAAGGAAATCTTTGTTTGGCTTGCGAAACGAAAGCAGCAGAAAAGTAAACGGAGATTAAAGGTTTTATTTGATGAATTGACAGGGCAAAAGCTGAAAAGTTGCATGTGTAATAATTGACGTAGGCAGTACTCGGGAATTGAGTGAGTGGATGTCAAACGATAAAATAATACATTGAACTTTGACTAAGAAAATAAATAATAATACTCAATACCATAAACGAAATAGAAATCAAATCAAAAGTGACCGCATAACGATTCCGAAATTTTTGCTTTAAAATTCAAATATTTGTAATTTTAACATTTTAATATCCATTAACTTTTCATATGCTGCAATAAAGGTACTAACTATCTAGCGGAAATAATTTTTATTTTTTTACAAAGACAGAATTTCAAAGTAAAAATTTCAGTTTTAAGTTTGGCTTAAAATAAATTTTCTATATGGACCATGTTGTATCCATTTCTCTGAAATTAGTTAAGAATATTGCTTGTTTTTCTATCGTATTTACGTTTTCTTTTCACTTTCTGCAGCAGTATTCCATTTAAATGCTTGAATGTTCCTCGATTTCCATATATTAAAATTCAAGATGCTGCATATTTTAAATATCGAAACATTTAGATAAAGAAAATGTTCTATGTGTGTGAGCGTGGAATTTAAATGCGTTTTTTATTACCAATACTGGCTTTAAGGATATATTTGTCCTTAATCCAGTTGGTTTTGCGAAATCCATACTGTTGCCTTTTTTTTTAAATACATTTTCCTAACACTGCATATTGTGGTATCGTTGTCATCTGACTTTGTGCCAGTGGCAGTTGAATTAAACGGAACAAATTTACATAATCGAGTTGGGTGAGTGCAGTCAGAAACTGTCGAATGGTTTTTCGCCGCTTTAACTGAATTCTTTTTTGTTTTTTGTCGTTGGATTTTGTTTTTTCTTAAATATTTTTTTTTTTTAATTTGAGTATTAACACACAACTAGTTGATCGTATAAAGCTTCGATTAGGTCCGCATAGGGACGTGAGATAAGAACTTCGATTAAAAAGCTATAGATCTTGTACTAGAAAAATTCAGTCCACAAAGTTTAATCGCACGAGTGCCAGACAATGTAGTAAAGGTTCAAATACAAGTCTAGAAACGATACATGTATAGATGCTTATGCTGACAGAATAAAAGAGCAGCATGTGAGTATTTTCATACATATACTAAACATATACGATACAGTGTCCTTGAAGAAAACAAAAAAATAAACGATTTATCTGTTTCTATTAAATTCGAATTTTTCTTTTGACCAAAACTAAACGACCAACTATGCGCCTTTTTTTTTCTTGGATTGAATGAAAAAAAAAATAAAAAATAAAAAAAAAATAATAAAATATAAAACCTATACACGTGCTTTTTTGATATCTGCACTCACACATAATCGTAGTAGAATAAGGAAAACATGCCCACATTGTTCTTGTTCCCTTGACGCATCATCTATTTGCTTACAACACTCACGCACACACGCAGCTTTCAGGAAACGTTTCATTTTGCCAATAAAAACTGAGCAGATAACACAACTATAGAAACAACAATTTGATCGAACACACACACACACACACACACACATAGACACTTAAGCACACTTGGGCATATTCAGCTAAAAGTAATTGAAAATCTGAACTTTGCATAAAATTTTAATTTAAAATACAATCGACGTGCTTGAAAATAAAAAAAAAGTGAAAAGAAAAACAATTTAAGATATATTTTTCAATTTTGCGTAGTACCTGCTCTTTTTGTACTTTCCTTTCTCTGGTAAGAAGGTAAGCAACATTTGATCACCAACCAGGAAGTGTGTAAATAAAGGAAGTACGTTAAGTGTCAGTGAATAGTCTAAGGCAAATGAATATGCAATTACATGTTTTTTGGGATCTTTTACAGAATACATACAAATATCTCACTGAAGATACAGTAGATAGCATTTTATGTGAACTTTATTTTAATCCTTCCATAAGTGTAAACAATTGAATTCTGCCTGCCAGAAACCCATTTTAGTTTGACATCTTTCACACAGTGCCGCCTCAATACAAAAACGCAATTTGCCACAAAGTTTTTGAAAAGTTTTTTTAAATATTTCATAAAAAATACTTTCGTTAATTAAAAATTGATACTCATAGTTACTTATTATGTGAAATAGGCTTTAAACCCAATCGTCACTCCCAATTTTTGAAATTAAACAAAAACTATAACCTTACACCACTATCAAAAAGTGGCTTTTTTTAAGATTTTCTGTAAGTAAGTAATTCTGCAAATATGCCGAAGCTCGAGATTTATTAAAAAATTTTAACATTCAGCTAATCAGATATATTTAGCGAAAAAGAGTTTTAAATGGTAACTTTTTTGATTGAGAAAACTACCGGCTTTTAAAAATTCGATGTTTTAATCCACATAACGGCCTTAGACTACGTGTACTCGATTTCAAAAGCTTTTAATTTGTTGCGAGTTAAATTTTATTTTACACTTGGACGTTTGGAAAATCCAGCTAAAAAAGCAGTGATGTCTTTAAGATAGCTTGGTTTTGTAAAGGATTCATTTAACTTTGTAGCAAAATTCTGTTTTAAGACCATAATAAAGAGATATATAATATGCATTTGTAAGGCTCATAATGGGCTGATTATAAAGACATTTTGTGAAAAGTCTCGTATGTGTTACTATACTATACAGTATAAAGTCACTTACGAAACATACCACCTCATGTCTTCATAAGAATTTTATTACGTAAAATATGAAGAAAACGCGAAACATAAAACCTTATGTGTTGTTTGTGTCTTTATTCTTTACTTAAGAATATGCTTATAAAGACATGGGGTGACATGTCTCATGTATTTCTTTATACTGAAGAAACAAAGTTCACTTGAAAGACATGCCGCCTGATTTCTTTGTATTGTCCATGTTTTGTAATTTCAAGCCGCTGTAACGCCTAATGAATAGCGTGCAGGACTATGGATCGTTGGGGCATGAGTTTGAGATCGGGGTTAAAAGCGTACATAAGTAGCAGTTAAATTCGATAGTAGCTAGATAAAATTAAATATTCTTTATTCATTTATTCTTTCAAAGATCTTTAAAATAAATTTTTAAGTCTCTTTGAAAGAATAATACATGAGACACTTATCTGGGAACGCACTCTTTTTAAAGTCTTTGTAACGTGTTTTTTAAAGACCTTAGGAAGATACTTACTATAAGAGCCCCTTTAAATACTTTGTAAACATAATGGGTTATCTTACTACTTTGCAAGGTCCGCAAAAGTAGCTTTTAAACCTTTTTTTGTTACTAGTGTTCTGTACCTCTATACACATCATCCTAATCAAAGACACAAGTCTTAAAATATCATAATTTCGTTGACGATTCTGCAATCCTAGGCACAGACGCATGTCCAACAAAAGCTGTGTAAGCCCTGAGTAACCACCTTTGCTAAATATAAAAGCGGTTATCGACTTGAAGCGTACACTTGAATAAGAGAACATATTGTCACATTAATTTTACCCTTCGTAAAGAACTTGTTAATTGATCATTAGAGATTAAATTTCCAAAAGTTAAAATCGAATTAATCTAAAAACGTTAGATCTACATTGGCTTCTATTACGATTATCCTATCGCTCCATAAGAGCATAACAACTGAATCAAATTTCTATAGCATTTTGATAATGTTCTGGAATTAAAATCTGAAATTAAAAAAAAAAACAAATTCTATTTGAGGAAATTGGAGCTCGAAATTTCAATGCAAAAAAAAAAAAAAATTGATTCCTTTGTCGATTCAATTGCAGGAAACAAAATTTCCATAGAAAATTTTCAAATTTAAAATCAATTTCGTCTGCCATTGGCTGCTACTGTTGCGAGCACTTGCGAACATGTGAGTGTTGTCACTTTAACTGCTGTTTTTGCTGTTATTGCTGTCAAGAGTTTAACTTTTTGACACCCGTAGTAAAAGCATAGAGCTTCGCTTAGGTTGTCAAACTTGTAAAGCATGCAAAACAATTTAACGCTTAAGAACACACACCCACACACGCAAACAATCAAGTTAAAAGGCATTTAATGTTGTTATTGCTACTTCGCTGTTGTTGCTGCTGTTGTTTATGCCATACATCAAGGCAAACAACAATGGAAGGTGTAGTGTGCTGCAACATTTTTTTTTGCTTCATACTTAAAAGTTTGCTCTGAGGAGTTTTTGTCAGCGCGTAGCTGTTCATGATGTTGTTAGCGTTTTTTGGTTTTATTATTGTTGTTGTTATTGATGTAGTTTATCATGTTTATTAAAAGTTTTTTTAACATCATCGAAGTTTTTCTTTTTTTTTAAAAAAAAGGTAACTTTTAAGTTTGAGTGCTAAAATGGGTGGATATTTTTCAACTCACCGAAACTATGCATTTAGGTAATTCAAAAGCATTATATGGAAGAGTTATTTAATTTTCAAATAATTTAATGACATCGGTAGCTTAACTTTACAAAAAAATTTGTTGTTTATCAAACAAAGTATTATTGCAAAAATAGGCTTAGAAATAACTTCCATAGAGATTGTAAAATAAGTTTCAAGCAACTAAATTAATCCATATTTTGAGTTGCTAAGGCCTTTTTTTTTGTATGCTTATAAATTTAAAATGCATTATCACTACTAAGAGAAACATTTAATTTATTGAAAGGATCTGGAGAAGACTGGTTACTTCAGCGCTCACTATACATCCGCTTTTAATGGTAGCAAGACTTAAAGCCGACGGTTTGATATTTAAGAACTTGAGATCTAAAGGGGGCAGGTATAGTCACAGGCGTGAGTAATAAAGCATTTTCAATAATTTTTTTTGGTATTAATTTAATTTATTTAATAAAAGTGGTAATATGGCATCATTACATTATGTTTCAGCTTGACTTGACGAAAGTTTAAAAAAAAAAACGGCGGGTTGCACTCCGGGAGTGCCGACAGAAGTGAAAACAAATCGTTTAATGGCAAGTTAGTGCGTTAATTGGTATGTGTGCGTTTTCTTTTTATATGGCAATGCAATGGAAGACAAAAACGGAATATGTATTCAAATTTTACTCTCGCTCTCATTCTCAATTTGTCAACGCAACAACGCGGACATTGAAAGAAACAAACATGTAAGCATAACAATCGTTGAATGAGAATTAAATGTGTCAGTTAGTGTGTATGCTTTGCTTTTTGTCTTCCACTTGGAATATTTTTTATTTAAAAGAAACAATAGAACATTAAAATTTTACCATCGCATTCATGACGGGGAATCCCGATGACGGTCGGTGTCACGAGTTTATACTTTTTTACTCAGCCGCACAACGTGCCATAAGAAGTTTTCACTTCAAAAATTGCTGGAAGAAGTATATTCGGCTCAGTAGCCTCAACTGTGAATAATTAAATTTGAGCTAAGTACTCCTTATGTTTAAAAACAAAAATTTATTCTGATTGCAGTAAGACACATCATTGCGAATTATGTAAGTATAAGAAAAAATCCGGTAAAAAAAGTACCTGGACCTGTGACTAAATAGCTTAAACATAATTTTTCTTTAACTTAAGATAAAAATCTGCTTCTTCTAACAGACACTATGACACCACATTTATCAAAATCGGCTTATTCGTTGCCGAGTTCTGGCTGTTAGAATATTCAAACTGCTTAAGACGCCATCTTGTGACAGTTAATCATAATACAAATGACTTCAAAAAAATCTGCTTGTTCTTAAAAAAAACTATTACACGATATAACGTTTTAAAGTTTTTCAAAAAACCAAATTTGCTTGCTGCTGGTTCAAGGTGGCCTGGTATTTCAGATTTTTCTCTGCTTTGGGCTGCTGGCACTGCTTTCGCCTGCGCTAGCAGAGAAAAATTTGCTTACTGAGCAACAACTAACCGGAAGTCAACATATGTATGATACAAATTTAAAAATTTTTTCCACAAAATTACATACTTTCATGGGCCAATTTTTTCAAAAAACGTTGCCTACTTTTAGGCGCTATTAATAATTTACCCTTAAGCGGCCCTCACACGATCAGTATTACTGACAGGATTTTGCATACTGACAGTATTACTGATCGTATGAGGTGAGTACTGATGTACTGTCAGTATAGAAAAACGATACTGATGACTGATGAAAAAATCGGATATTACTGACGAAGTTTTTAAACACTGACAGTAAAGCGGCCCTCACACGATCAATATTACTGACAGTATAATTACTGACAGTATTTACATTACTGTCAGTGTACCACTCACACGGTCAGTATTGTTTATTGTCAGTAATCAATTTTTTTGACATTCGACTGGTGAAGGTGCGAACTATGCTCCGGCTACGTGACCGACAGCCGAAAATGGCATGCCACTTTTTGGGGCAGATTCCATCCAAACTTGCACCACGCCTCCAGCTAGGCATCGGACGACCATACCCTTGGACGCAATGTTCCATGCCACTGAATGAGGAACTTTTTCAAGTTTCTTTCAAGTTTCGCTGCCTCATCGTCTATCTGCCACAAAATGGGGCATGCCACGCCCCCTCCCAGGATTTTGCCGTCCCGTGCCTACTTGCACCCTCTGAACAACTTTCAGCCGGATCTGCCCCAAAAAGTGGCATGCCTCATCGTCTATCTGCCACAAAATGGGGCATGCCACGCCCCCTCCCAGGATTTTTCCGTCCCGTGCCTACTTGCACCCTCTTATACTTAGTGGAACTTGTGATGTTTTCTTAGTCGGCTTAAGACAGTGATAAAACTTTAAGGCAGTGCCTTAGAACTATTCAGGTATGCAGCAGTTTCTGAATTAGGCAGCCTTTATGAAACTTATTTAATATATCTCAAAATCGATTCTTTCGAAGTAATTCGAACGCAAAGACTTTGAACGTAAAACTCATTTCAAGCCTTGTAAGCCCATGAAGAGCTAGAGGGTCTTTAATGAACGAAAAATTTCAAATAAGGATTGGAATCTTTAAAAGTTTTCTATGCCAATTATTATTTTTTTCATCCACCTTCAAATTTTTTACAACAATAGTTCTAAAGTTCTTAAAGAACATCAGGTAAGAGACCGGAGGACACTACGCTGTTTCTGATTTTGACTTAACTGCACTTATTTCCAATTTATTAAAACAATTGCGATCAAATAAAAAACTAATTTGTTGCGCAAAACTAATGAAAAAAATGAAAAAAAAAAACAAAAAAGTTAAAGGCGCTCAAAATCAATAGGGATATCTGATATTGGTTAGTTTTTTCTTACTAGATAATCAAAAATAATCTTAGTTTGGCGGCCCAACTAATTTATTTAAATTTTTTAATTTTTTTTATAAGTTTATAGTCTTTCTTAACAAATATGATTAAATGATTTTTCGTCCTATTTACAATAGTTTTTGAGATATTTCGTATCCAAAAATTTTCAAAAACGCAAAAAAAAAAAAAAATGTGCAGTTATTAAAAGAACAACCGATATATATGTACATATATATATATATATATAAGACAATTGCATAGGGTGCATTACAAGTATTTCCTATATTGGGTCTGAACATGAAGCAAAATTACTCAATAACCCACTAATTAACTATCAAATGTGAAATACGAACCCAAATTTGAGTATTGCATATTGATGGAAATTTTCATGTTTGGGCAACTTAGAGCTTTTATTCGAGTTTATTTTGAGCATTGACCACAGTGTTGCCAAGTTGAAAGATCGAATTCCCAGTTTTCCAAAATAAAAAAAATATTTTTCCTCATAATGGTAAAAAGCGAAGTTTTTATGTAATAACGTTGAAAGCCTCTTTTTTCGTCAGCCCTTTTTTGCTCAAAAAAAAAATAAAAAAATTGCAAAAAATAATACACTTCAGTTCTGTTAACATTTATTCATTTATTTAATATTTTATTCTAAATTTTCACCTATATAAGTTTTAATCTCTTTTTTTTCGTACCTGTCTTACTAGAAAACTTAACATTTTCATTGAAAAGTGTAACTAAAATAAATTTAACTTATACCTGACTTATGTATACAAAAGATATACTTGCACTATATTTTCATACTTTAGAGTTGAGAAGAGGGGAGTTTGCAAGAACTGAACGAGCGGTTTGGAATTTTCAATTTGGATAACATGATATTTTGGCATAATTATTATGTGTATCAAGGGTTCTTTTATTATATGTATATGTTACCGGCCAAACTAGTTTTTAGGCCAAACTAGTTAGCTTAAGCCTAAAGATGTGCAATGACATTTTAATGCAAAAGCACTGCGGTTAGTGAAGACTACGACAGTAGCAAAGTAAGAAAACAAAATTTGTCAATTTCATTATAACTTGGCAAGTTGTTAGTGGGGGTAATTGGGCCGCGGCTCAGGATATACATTCTCCAATATGTCCAATTTCGGCTTCGAGGCGGCCTTCGGTCTATAATAAGTATGTGCAACACTGACTTGGCTATTCACAGTGCTTTTGCATTAAAATTGAATTGCATACTTTTAGGCCTTAAAATTAACTAGTTTGGCCTAGGATAAACTAGTTTGGCCGGTGACATACATAACATCACTTATTATGTTGATGTAATGTTAAAGCCTAAAAATATGCTGCTATTTTTTATATTTACACACAGTGAGAGCTAAGAGAAAGAGGCGGTGTCAATAGCAAATTATAATGTAGAATTATTGGAGAACCTTTACGGAATTAAGTGATTGTTAAACCGAAGTCTTTTTTTTTTTGTGACGAAAAGTCGAAAAAGTAAAAAAAAAAATAGATCCTGCCTGAAAAGTACTAAAAAATATTGAAGGCTCAAGGATATACTTCGGAAGATTATTCTGAAATTTTCAACTCTGTCACGACAGAGGATTAAAAAAATTTCAAACCCGCCTAGAGAATTTATGAATAATTTGCGCTAAGAAAAAGCTAATACGCTGCCATTTCTAATTGTTAAAACTCAATCGGGGGCCATGCAGTATATTAAGGGTAGGGGCAGTAAAGTTTTCCTGAATTATTGAATATTTGTTTGAACATTTTCTAACTAAGAGTATGTTCAAAAAGAATCAGAGCTTAATGAAAACGTTTATTTCACCAAAAACCAAAAAATGCAGTTTTTCAAGTCTCTCTTATAATAGATTTTACTGATTTCATTGACTTTAATTCAAGAATCATCAATTTCTGAAAAAAAAAACAAATCGTTACCTACACAGCGAAGGATTAGATTTTGCATCTTGTTCAGTAAGGTCTTAAAATATATGACCGCAATTTTATTGATACAATATATATAGGATATTTCTTATGGAAATAGCTTAACTATCACACACAATTCGATCACATATACAGTAGATATTGTAGCTTTTTTCATTTTTAGTGGCTTAAATTTGCTTATATCAGTTCTAAAAGCATAGCAACTCCGATAATGGAACAGCTGAAAAGCTCAGAACAAATAGATAGGTTTGTAGAGTATTATACAACACGACGTCGTGCTGTTTCCGGAAAGGATTTTTCACTGCATAGAACTTTGAAGAAAAAGTTATCAATCTGGTGGGATAAAAATTTTCAAATCCATTGTACCGCTTACAGTCATAACATGCAAATTATTTTTATTATCAAAATTTATTTTTAATTAGCTTTTATTTGACTTAAAGTTTTGAGCTTAATAGCTAAGAAGGCTAATAGTTAAAGTAGCTAAACTTTATTATTTTTATTAACCACTGCAAGAATGCTATCTCAGCTTGATGAAGTTTTTCTGTTGCAGATTGGAAAGTTATAAGCTTTTAAAAAGACACACAGAACTGTGAAAAATAAATTGAAGTTTTTTAATAGATATGCTCTGCTTTCCAATAATTCTGCATACTGAGTTTGTGACTCCAATCTAGGCAAACCTTCGTTCTGCTAAACTACACTGTGTGGAGAACTTTCTGAATTTGAATTTTTTTATGTTGACCGCATCCTTAAAAATATGCAAAATGAATTATTGCAGCACTTAAAATCGAATTATTGCAACAAACTTTCACAAGGACGCATCACTTTCTTAAGCTGTTTTTAAAACTCTATTTTTATGCTTCGACTTGAAATTAAAAACTTTTGCTGCAGCGCTTCGTTTCTTTTTCCGTTTAATTTAGTTCCGCAGTATTGAATTCATAATAATATAACAAAATGTTTACCTCAACATTCTTATGCAAGTTTTCGTGTTTATATCCTTAGACATTTATATGAATAGTTTTGTTGAAATTTTATATACAAAGTAAATGTACTATAACCCTCAACGATTAAAAATCGACTCCAGAAACTTTAAGATATATTTATTTTCAATATAATTTTATACATAACATACAGTCCACGCGTAGTTTTAAGAAATAAATTATCATTCTTTAGGTTACATCGATAGTTTTTCGTAGTCTAATTAAAAAAAAATCTAGCTGATTTTTCATTTTAAAATCATTTTGAGTTAATATACCTAGGGCATTAAATAGTATTTTCTCTTAAATTTTATCTCAAATTTATTATAAAGACTCTACAAAATACTTTTAAATATATTGTTTTTAAAACCATCTTCTTTTAAGGTCTTAAGTTAGCTTATAACTATGGTTATTTCTTATATGTTAACTTTATTATTAATATTTTTTTTTTCTCAACGACAAATTTATTTTTCTTTAAAACTTTTCTCAATATCTAATGTCTCAACTTTGAAGCATACAAAAAATCTTAAATAAAAACATTTATTTATTATTTATTTAAATATATATAATTTGAAGTCCTGCTAAAATCCATACAGAATTACATTACATTTTGGAAGCTTTTCCATAGAAGACAGCTTTTGGTTTTTTAAGCTTAAAAAAACTTCCAAATTGGGGCTCATCGTTAACGTAGTTTTGTATACTTTTAGTTACCAGTTTGTTTTACTTGTTATCTATTTACATAAATTCTAGTTTTGCATTGTGGTCTATCTAAATTCATACAATTTTTATTTTATAACTGCAAATTGTAAGTACTTTATTTATTTATAGTTTTGAAACCCGTTTTCTAAATGTTCTATTTACAATAATATACAAGTTTATAAGTTTTTATAAATGGATCTTGCAGATCAGGTTAATTTTAGCTTAAGCCTAAGATAATGTACTTAATTAGATTGCAAAAATCATAAATGAGCTCAAAAACACATATTGAAATTGCACATCTTTCGACATTAGCTAAAGTCCCTTAGTAATTTTTTAGGATACTCACGACAGACAAAAAATCTTTCACTGAAATTTAATCAATAGAATATTAATTATATATTATTATTATTAAAAACAAGCAGTTGCACTATGTATATCACGCAAGTGTTATGTGTCAGTGAATGAAAAGGATATCAAAAATTAAGTAATTCATTAAAATATAATTTAAATACATAAATAATGATGATAAAATAACTAAAATGGCGCTTAAAAATACAAAGAAAAATTAAAATTTATAAAACTTTAATTTCTTTTATATGGCTTGGCGTGGTTTGGCCACACATCAAACTCGAAATTCATTTAAAGTGCATCAAAATTTTGAAATAATTTTTTTTTTAGGTAATATCAAAACATAGATGTTCACTCTTCAAAGTTTTGATTTTATAAGTATGAGCAACATTTAGAGCTTTGATTTTATTTCTTATGTTTGCATGCTATTTGAAATAGCAACTCAAAGAACCCTATTTTAACAATTATAATAAAAATTCGTTTCGAAATGTATTAAAGAACAATTAGCTTGCCCTAAAGTTTACTGCTGACCAACATGTCGTATGCTTATTATTTTATTACTATTATATCAAATAATAAGGAGTGGAATCGAAATAATCTTAACATATATAAAATTCAATAATTTTTAAACGGTTGATCTTAGAGTTTTGAATTTTTTTTAATTAATTGATTATATTTTACAAATTACAGAAAAATATAATTTTTATAGTTCTAACCACTATTTATGAACTCGTGGACCTTTTTTGATAAGCCTTCCATTAGAGATTTGATAGTTGTTTCAGACACCTTTTTGGAACAGTTTGTCCATCTTCTTTTAAAATCTTCGATATTTTGGGACACCTTTTTTGTGCTCTTTAAGTTTCTTTTCACATGAGCCCAATATCTCTCCACTGGCCTTAGCTCCGAACAATTTGGAGGATGGGCCTATCTTGGCACAAAAAAAATGTTATTACTTTGGTACCACTCCAGAGCTTTCTTGCCGTATTGACATGATGCCAAATCGGGCCAAAAATATGTGGACACATTGTGCTCTCTTATGAAAGGAAGAAGTCTTTTTTTCAAACATTCTTTGATGTATATTTCGGTATTTATAGAGCCAACCATAACAAATGACTTGCTTCTTTTGTCGCAACTGCATATAGCTTGCCATACCAGGAATTTTTAAGGAAATTTTGTCTGCTTTTGGATTCTAAATTGTTCTTCGACATTTCCTCGAGCATCAGCAAGATAAAAATTTTGACCCGGAAGCTGCGTAAAATCTGCCAGTACATATGTTTCGTCGTCCATTATACAACACGAATATTTTTGTATGAAATTCGGTTTTAATTGCCGAGTCCTACTTTGGGCGTCAATATTCTTTGCAGCATTCCTGTCTGTAACTTTTTGGACTTTGTATGTTTTCAAACCTGCATTAGGTTTAACTTTTCGCACCAAATAGTCAGAGCACTGGGCTAACCGGGCAGATTTTCTAGCAGATGTGTTTGGAGATCTTTTCAATATGCTTTAAATTTTCTTGGCTTTCCCAATATCATGTGGTCCTTGTTCTCTTCCCGAACCAGGTTTTCTATCGATGGTCAAATTCTCCTGAAACTGTTTAATAATATTGGAAACAGTTTGATGGCAGACCTTCAATTCTTTAGCCAATTTTTTGTAGGACCAATTTGAATTTTTTTGAAAATATTTAATAATTTTAAGACATACTTCTTTTTCTTCACTCTTTTTGATCAAACCCACGACAAATCCATATGTTTTTCATTAAAAATAATAACAGACATATTTTTCAAAGATAACTATATCAAAGAAATTTTTAAATTTTACACCCAAAAAAAATTATTAGGTAAAAAGTGTGTTAAGATTTTTTCAATCTCACTCCTTATGTGCGTCAATGTTGTGAAATTAAAAAAAAAAAAAACACCTGGATACAGCATGCTAAACTTAAAAGGCTGATAGTACATGACAAAATATTTAAGATCACGGAGATGCGGTGCATTTTTTTACTCTTTTCGATATAGCACCAAAGCGATTTGTCAGACGAATGGATGAAATTGTGTTGCTATAATATTTTGCAATTTAAAAATTACTTGCACTAGAAACATGGACATAAGAAAGCATTTTCTCAGAGAAATTTATTTTATTAATTCATAGTAGTCAAAATCAATTCAATTTTAGCACTTAATTGCTGGAAAAGCTTAACCGTCTATATGACCCGTATCAAGATCGACTCTAACTCTTGTTGCTCTTCTTATGAAATTCGATTTTATTAAAATACCTTACATATTCTAAATACATACTCAATTTGATTTGCTCAACACGTTGTATGAGTAACTTTTAATTTATCTCATGCAAAATGTTTCTTCATATCAAGAGATTCATACCCAAATTATAGATTTACTTGGCATATAATTAGATAGCTTTATTGAGCAACAAACCTGTAAATTTTATTTAAGAGTAAAGTTTTATCAAGTGGGCACAGAAAAAAACAGCTTATTAAACTTAAACTTTTTTTTGCATAACTTTGAAGATTAATTGATCAGTACTAATGCCTCATATTTTTTTTTTGCAAAATTTGGATTTTTTAAGAAGTTATGAACAAGTGAATTTTTATGTGAATGTTTTTTTAAATTGCGATTTCTCAGTAAATATTGGGTAAGAGTTAATGAAATTTTCGTGATAGAACAAAAAATGTTTTACAATTATATGAAATAAAGTTTTTACAAAAATTTTATTTATTATTTACAAAAAATTAAGTTTTTAACGAATAAGTAGAATTTAAACCAACGTCTCATATCTTCAGAAACAAAATTTTTCCACAGAATTTCATAAATAAAAAAGTTACGAATGTTTAAGTGAAAAAACCATTCGATAAGAAAAATTTGAATTTTACAATTCAAATACAATTCAAAAAAAATAAAAATTAAAATTTTTCTTATCGGATGGTTTATGTGAGTAAAATTGCCTAGGTATCGACACTTAAATATTCGTAACTTTTTTATTTATAAAACGTACTAAAATTTTTTTCAGAAAAAGTTTTAAAGACTTTACAGAACTTTCTTTCTTTCTTTCTCTTCCAACATTAATTAGCTAAAAAATGCAAAAACATCAAACTAATCTCTATTAATTGTTAATTTTTAATTTGCTTTAGTTCATGTTATAATGTCATATTCGACATAGAAAAACATCATTTGTTCTCATTTCGTAATTGATAGCAGCAGCAAGTTTGTCAAAATTTTTCTTCAAATAAAGTTTCATGTAAATAATTATAATTAAAAAAGAAACAACGAATGCAAAAAAAAAAATAAAATTTTAAATTTTTGAAGCTGTTTGAAGTTGGTCACGTTCGCAAACATAAGTGAACAGGTAGTTACAAAACTTATTAACTGCCATAACAAAATATAATCGCATAATTTTTTTTGTTGGCAAAGTTGTGAAGAAGGGCAGTGCATAATGTAAGTTTCTTTTGAATAGTAGGTGGTGCCACGCCCCTTATAAGAAAATACATTTCCACGGTAACTATAATAAACTTATTTTAATAAAATTTGATTTAGCGATAGATTGTACAATCAAAAAGGTTAGTAGAGACTCTATGTCCTTTAAGTGGGCGTGGCACCGCCATAATGGGAAAAAATTCACTCACGACTGAGTTGCTACACCAATTATGATCAAATTTGGTATGGGGATAAACTGATTCCTGAGAACAAAAATTTATTTTTAGTAAATCGGTGTCACGACCCTTACAGGAAAAAATGTTTTAACAGCAAAAAGACTAGTTTCATATTCTTTTGAAATTAATCTCACCAATTGAAAAATTGCCCATGTGAACCATAATAGAAAAATATCTAACATTTGCAATGTCACGTTCGAATGTTATTATGCCTTGTAAGAACAAAAAATAAGTAAGATTTTTCAATCAAACGAAATCTAATAAAAAGTGATATTATTCCATAAAATTTTAAAATTCGTCGCATCAAAAAATTTTTGCAGGTTTTGATGACTTCTGTTTTTCTATAGATGGCCATGAAAAACATTTCCGTTTTATTGTCTTTACCTTGGAATCAGTATTACTTCTAGTGTCAACTTTATCAGTAAATATAGTGCTACCAAAGGGTTATTCTAACGTAACAGAAGAAAAAAAATGACTCTTCTTCCACTTTAAAAGTGTACGACATCATGGAAATAACCATATTCTCTTATGTTAAGTACTTAAATGTGAAAAAGTTACTAGGATGACTGACCCGAGTGCGAATGCTTTAACATTTAGGCACCGAGGGAGAATAATACTTACATTTCGTTCTTTAACGATTTCTAGTGTAAGTCACAGTTTTGTTCGTGCGAGATTAATTTTTATACATTGTCTTCTATTTAGTTCTTCTTTTGTTCAACATGTCGTATGAGTAACATTTATTTTTTTAATGTATGAAAATCAAAAATAAGTAGGACATATACAAATAAAAAAATTCTTTAATGTTCTGAGAATATTCATGATATAAAACCTTTTAAAAATATTTTCTCACTTGCGTTAAAAAGTAAAAAAAACAACTTTTGAAATGAATTGTAATATAATATGCAACAATAATTAAAACTGAAGGGTAAACTCAAACAGAGTGTGAGCGTAATGGGGGCAAAAAATTAAAATCACCTCACTGCACAAAATCTTCTAAGTCTGCTGATATGTGTCTTCAAGTGTATGAATAATTAAAATAAATACAATTGCAAAAAGGTTAAAATATAAAAAGTTATACAAAGGGGGTGTTAGGTGAATTGAGAAAAAGTGTTTTTGAATCAGCTTACAGTGATCGTGAAACTACAAAATGTTAAACATTTTATTAACTTAGGTTAACTTATTTTGTGTGATAGAAAAGATATTTGATTTTCAACGTCCCACTCGTAAAGAAGAATTTAAAAATTTTTTTCAAACATCTGCGGTCTAATGTCGCAGGCTGAATGTATCTGTGAAAAAAAAAACAATAGATTTTTCTGTAGAATAAGAAACTAAAATTACTTTAATTTATCATTGACTGTAACTTGGCGACCGATCTTGTACTGAAAAAGTATTAGCCGCTGACTCCTTCAGCGTATAAAATGAACTTAAGACTAAATGTATTTGACTCTACGAGCGTTTGAGAGCGTTCACTCAAAATATTGAAATCTTATTTTGCGATGTTACCATTCAACAAAAAATGAGCCTCATTGCAGATAAAATCCACGTTGACTTGTGTTCCACTCAACGAATCTTTAATTTTTCCACGAGTTGGTTTTTATAAGGATA
The DNA here is from genome assembly GCA_949775025.1 of Tricholauxania praeusta. Lineage (NCBI taxonomy): Eukaryota > Metazoa > Arthropoda > Insecta > Diptera > Lauxaniidae > Tricholauxania > Tricholauxania praeusta. The sequence goes on from OX459028.1 coordinate 68,996,636, forward strand.
TCTTCAGTTAAGATGACGACTTTCGTAATAGAATTGCATAATTGGGGAGCATTTCTATATTGTCAGCTGTTTCATGATGAAACGGCAAATTTACTTGAGTATAAACGATAACGATAATCACGGCTCGTATTGATAATGATTTTTAAGATAAAAATCACTACAAAATAATCGTAATTTTTTGATTTTTATGTTTCTCGATCACAAATAGCTGTTTGTTTGGATTTTTATTTTTTCCATCAAAAATAACATTAATTTTGGATTTTGAATTTTTTTAATAAAAAACAATCGTAGTTTTGAATTGTTATTTTTTTTCTATTAAAAATAACCGATATTTAGGATTTTTTTTTAAGATTAAAGTCATTCGTTATTTTGGATTTCTATTTTTGTCGATCAAAAATAATTGATATTATGGAGAAAACTCCATTCAGATAAAACTAATCGTATTTTCAAATTTCTATTCTTTTAGATCAGTGTAAGGCAAACCTACACAGATGCATGCGAATGCGTGCGTCAAACGTAATCGAATCATGTTGAATTGTATTTCGCAGCGTCAACGACGAGTGTACACTGGGTTTTCGGGCAGTTATCGATCGGGGAATTTAAATTCGTGATTAGTTTTTCTTCTTCTTTTTCTTTCTTATAAAAAAAAATCAAAAAATTGACCGGACAAAGGTAAAAAAGTACCGATTTTCCACTTTCTAGTTGCAACACCTCAAATATTATCCGCCGATTCCGTTTTACATCATTTTTAATGTACTGTATTTTGCTTGAAAGAATGCTGAAGCCGCATATCATTATCTTATTTCTAAACCAAGATATCTGCATTTTTCTATATTAACATACCTGATTCTTATCGAATCGGTTTCGACAAATTTACATATTTAGGTGATTCAATTCGAATCCGTTATTAGCTTTTCCTCTTCTCTTTTTCCTTATAAAAAAAAAAGAAAATTGACCGGAAAAAAATGTAGCAAAATCACCCCATATTATTTTGCCTCCGATCCCGTGTTTCATTATTTTTAATATATTATTATTTGCTTAAAATAATACCTTAAGGGGCATATCATTTCTTTTTTCAAACCCGAGATATCTGCATTTTTCTACATTAACATAACTGGCATAATTTGAAATTTTGAAAATGGTAGAAAAATCTATAGAATAATTCAAACTATGTCAGGTCTATTAATTTGGAAAAATGAAGATATCTTAGTTTAGAAATAAGAAAATTATATGATTAGTTACTGATTTTTTCAATTTTTTTCGATAAGGTTACATTTTTTGGTAAGATTCGATGTTTTCCGATAGTTTTCGACAAATATCGTCTTATTTGAAAAGTTATAATTTTGTCGATTGCCTATAGTTTTCAAGTTTTTCGATGATTTTCGACGACTTTTGACCTTTTTAATATTTTTGAAATATCAAAATTTTATGATTCTTAGCATATTTCAACTCCATCTGCATTTTTGAATTTTTTTAAAACTTTTCCATAAGTATAACCTACTACTTTTCGAGTAATAAAATTTATATAGAAAAATCACATAAGTAACTTGGTGGTTAACTATACTGGGCAAAAATATTTATAGGTTATGTGTCGAAATTTTCTTTTTCAATAAACAATGGAAAGTCGAAGAGTATCGCGGTATCGTAAGACTACGCATAACCAGAAGAGTAGTGCAGAGTGAGTGAAAAACTATATCTATTTGTGAGTCTCAAAGATCGGTCAAAAAAATTTATAAATTAATTGGTCCAAAATGCCCCCAGCTGATAGCAATAGAAAATTAGGGTTTAGTTTGATTTATAAATATAAATGTAAATATTTTAGATCTAAGGAATAGAAAGCTTAAAATCGTTTGTTTTTGATCGATAAAAGTAAAAATCCTACATTATGATACGATTATTTTTTATTGAAGAACTATAAATCCAAAATGGCGTTTTTTTTTATCAAAAAAATACAAATCTAAAATAACGATTATTTTTTCATCTTAAAATAAAAATCACAAAATTAAAAAACATCTCATATACATATCTGCGCTTCTCGTTTAAAGAAACTTATCTGTATATTTAAACTTACGTTTCGTTTCTTTCTTCATTGTGACTTTTTTATCTCAATTATTAAAAATAATGATTACTTACGGTCCATAATACTAATCTCTATTGGAAAGTAGGACACTGTTAACAAAAATCTTTTATTTGAAGTGCATGGGAAGATTTCTTTTAAAAAATTAAATTAAATAATGTTAAGTCATTTAGTTAAATTTTTTTCAAAATAAATTAATAAAACAGCACAAAATCAAGACCGCAGTAAAGGAATCTACCAAACAAATGATATTCTTTCGCGTTGTTATAAAGAAGTTCATATTCTTGAGTCATGTGACGTGCTTTTCGCCAATATGATCTAAAGTTTTTTAATATGCTTTTCTAAAATAAAAACAATAAAAACTAAAACATTTTTTTTTTGAAGTAATCTGCAATGTTATGCATTTTTTACTATAGTACAAATAATGGACGTTAACAAAATTTCTTTTGAAGAAACCACTCAACTGTTAATAAAATAAAATCATTAATTAAAGAATATGATGTGCGCAAATTTTGTTTTTGAGTTTTAAAATGAGTTTACTGCATGGACATTTCTTTTTAAGTTGTAATGAAATTATTTATTGCAAAAATAATAATAAATTTTAAAGTGTAATTGCTGTCATGACATGGTTGATTTACCCAGCAGACATCTCTAGGGATGACAAATAAAAAATAAATTACAGTGTCTATAAAGAAATAATCATTATTTTCAAAAATTTATGTGAAACAATCAAAATAAAGGTTAATTCAAAATGTGCGAAGTTTCTTTTAATGTAAATTTTTCAAATAAATTACAGCTAACTCATCGTCTTTAATTTTAGTTTAGTTAGGTTATAAATAAGCTTTATTATTGGTTTAATTTTTTTTATCATAAATCATCATTTCATCAGTCATTTTTGAATTCTATGTATTTTGAATAACACAAAAAATTATGGATTTTTATACTAATAAAGATTAAAAAAATTAAATGAAATATGTTGGTTAAAGATAATTCATGTGTGTTTTTTTTTTTAAGAGATAAAATTGACCCTTATCCTTATGCTTTGTATACACTCGACAGAAATAAGCTAACTTATTTCATTTTAAATGTTTATTGATAAAAATTAACTAGAATTGTTGTTGACCAGAAATAACTTTCGTATTAGAAACAATATTTGCTTTTTGTCATATTTGTTTCTAATAATAAAAAAGCTATAAGTTTTAATTTGAGCTATTTTTCGATCAATAAATAATAAGCTTTGTTCTGGATTTATTTATTTTTTAAATCAAAAGTAATCGTTATTTTGAATTATTTTATTATCTTTGATGAAAAATTTTGAATCAAAAATAACTGTTAAGATTTTATTTCAAACAGAAGAAATAAGCGTTGATTTAAGTTTTTGGTTTGTGAAGATCAATTTTATTTCTGGATTTTCATTAACTTTGATCAAAAGTAAATATTAGTTTTAAATATTTAAATTTTTTTTTTTAATAAATATTTATTTGATAAAAAAGGTTTTAATTTTTTGATCAAAAAAAAAGCGATCAGTTTAAGTTTTCCTTTTATTTTCGAATAAGTTACTGTAATTTTTTTCATTTGTAAATAATATTTAATATCGATATAAATTTATTTTGTTTCAAAAACCCGATATAAAAAGAATATCCTCAAGCACTGCCAAAGGTTATTGTTTCTTTGCATACCAGAAACATTCGATCATCAAATGACTTCTCTACAGTATTAAGGGCTGTTTATGTGAGCCATGAAGACACAAAGCTTTTTTAACAAACTTTTTGATCATATTTTCTTAGCAAAAATAGCCGAAAAACTAAAAATGATAAATTTACCAAAAAAAAGCAAACTAAAACTTTGACGCCATTTTTTGATATAAAATTAGGCCAAATTTTGCATGAAATTATGTACATTTTTACATCTTTACAACTTTTTTCTGCTGGCTATTGCTGCGCTTAAAAGGCTCTTATGTGCGTACATGTGGAAAGCAACTGATTTAATTTGAGGTTAACTTTTGTATTTTTTTATTTCTTGTAATTAAATTACAATGCAACCCCATTCACACCATTATAAACATGTATGCTGTTGAATTTCACGCATGAACATGTACAGGGTGACCAAAGAAGAATGATGTAATTCTAAACATTTTCCTAAATCAATATTATATGTATTTAGGTTTAGCAATTAAGTATGAAATCTAATATACGCTGCATAACGAACTCTATCATTGCGTCTTTTATTTCAGTTTTTGCTCAACATATCGCACCGTCAGAACAAGAGAGCCGCATCTCAAAATTTTAAGTTTCGAGAAAATTGAGATTAAAGATATCTGAAATTTTCCACTGAATTTGAAGACAGCCATATTTATAGTTATGACAGTCTTGAACTGAAATACTACAAACTAATCTCACAAATTTATGGAGTAACATTGACATATTTCGGAATGTGGCAGTGTTGCAATTACTTTGATTGAAAATATTTTTGGTTTAAGAGAACTATACTGCCTAGTTTTGATGTGCCACTGTAAAAACTTTAATGGAAAATATTTTAAGATATCTTTTTTGACTTAAGGCTTTGTTGTTTTAATTGTTTTTCTTTAATTTAATAGCAAAATATTAATATTTTGAAATGAGGCGGTCTTGTATTGTTAAGAAAAATTTCAGAACAAAATATCCCTTGTCTAAAAATGTGTCTTAGAAGTTATTAATTGAGCTAGAAATATGGTGGCAAGACTTAAATTAAGAACACTTAATGAGCTATATAGTGGCATACATAACTCGAAAACTCGTTGTTTTGATTTGCGGCCCTTTTGTTTTGACGGTGCGATATATTGCCTTAAGTATACAAAATGCCTTTAAGTTGGCCACCCTGTTAATATTTTTGCACGAGTATTTCAAATGTACAATTGCTTAAAAATTAAATTAAACGTTGACATAAAACTGATAATAAAAATTTCATTCACGAAAGCGTTTACACCAATTAACGCAAAAAGTAGCAGCTTTGAAGCGCTTAAAAATATGCAATATTTGTTCATTAAAAGTTATGAGTACGTGCTTGCATGCGAAAACCTGTAAAAGTTGACTCACTTATGGTAGACTTTAATGAATACGGAAGTGAATGACGTATTGAAATATTGTATGCAAAAAGGTTGTGCATTAAGCGAACAGCATTTTCTCTATAAAACGGCAAGGTTGCAGCGCAGGTTGCTGGTAATTAGCAACGAATATACGAATTAATGCATGATTTAACAGTTGATTTTAAAAGCTACTTTACAATTGAATTATTTACTTACTATAAAAGGCAGATATTGTCGGTAATACAAGTGAAGTGGAAAAACCCATTTACAATGCAACATTGTGAGGAAAAATTAAATAATGTAACGGAGTTAAGCCTTTTAAAATTGAATTTTGCAGGAGAAGAACATTACAAAACATTTTCGATTTCTATAATCTGCAATAATGTGGCGCCGAATTTAAATCATTTAAGGGGTTTTTTCACCGAGCTTCATGAGAAAAAGGTGGTGTTACACCCCTAATCGGAAAATACGTTTTAACTACTAAACTAATGAACCGATTCTACTGAAATTTTGTACAGAGATAGGTTGAACCCTTAAAAAGATTTCTTAATCTAAAATGAGTGGTGCCACGCCCTTAACAGGAGTATATGTTTTCATAGCAGTCTTATACACCGATTTTGATAAAATTCGAAATGGAGTTGAACTGAACCCTAAGAAAATGTATTTGTAGTAAAATAAATCGTACCGCACCCTTAACTGGAAAATATGATATTGATCAAATTTGGTATGGACATAGATTGAAACTTGAAGATGAGATAGAGATGAGAATTGTTGCCTATGATTTTAGCCATGATTTTTATTGTTGGGAGCGATAACATTTAATCAGTTAATAAGCTACTGAACTGTATTTTGTGTTGTCACTAAAATGGTTGAAGTTCAACCAGTGGGCGAACTCTAGTTTAATTATATATTTGTGCCCCAATGGAATATAATATATCCAAAAATGTTCTAGTAATTTCGGTTAAGAACTTAGCTTATGGATTTTATAGTAAATACCATAACTCACTTGGCTTTTTATTTTGGAATCTTTCGTGTGTGACTTAACCCCCTAATGCATAGATTTTTGTTTTTGCTCATAACTTGTGTGGAAGGTAATTCGGGTGTATGAAACATGAATATTAGGGTGATTCAATTTTTTTTTTTTGCTTGAAACAGGTTCAAAAGTTGCAGGCACTCGAAAAAAAAAACTCTGGTGAAATTATAGCTCATAATATTGATATTTACTGGTGGCTCATCGAGCTTTTTTGTTTTGCATACGATTTGTATGGGGAAAAATGCTTGGCAAGACATTTGTCTCTATATCTCGTGAAAAAAAAATGTTAAAAATACGGAGCCTATTGGAAAGATCATACAATTTTCTATAGAAAAGCTCTTTGCATTTTTTGCGTGAAGCAAGCACTTCGTTATTTAATTAGCAAACTAAATTCATAAAAAACTCAAATTGACAATACATTTGTCTCTATATCTCGTGAAAAAAAATTTACATAAACGGAACCTAGCCTATTGCAAAGATCATAAAATTTTCTATAAAAAATCTCCTTGCATTTTGTTCGTGAAGCAAGCGTTTCGTTAGTTAATTAGCAACATAAATTCATTCAATAACACAGCATATGTACTCTTAAGCGATGCTTAAAATCAACATCGATTCCTATTTACTCGCCTTATTGTTGACTGCCGAGATTGAAACAAATTAACTAACGAAGTGCTTGTTTCACGAAAAAAATGCAAGGAGCTTTTTTATAGGAAATTTTATGATCTTTCCAAAAGGCTAGGTCCCGTATTTTTAACATTGTTTTTCACGAGATATATAGACAAATGTCTTGTCAAGCATTTTTCTCAATACAAATCGTATGGTAAACAAAAAAGCTCGATGAGCCATCAGTAAATATCAATATTATAATCTATAATTTTACCAGAATTTTCCTTTCGTGTGCCTGCAACTTTTTAACCTGTTTTAGGCAAAAAAAAAAAATTTAAATCACCCTAATGAATATGAAGTCGAATTTTCATTTCCGTGAAGGTAGCATTTTTCATAGTTAAAAACCTGCAGACTGCCTAAAGGCAGGCATATGCTTCTTAGGATACAAAAACTATTATTATATTTTTATCTAAGCTATTTACTTTTTAAGTAATTTTATTTTTAAATTCATGAAAAAATATTATTAAAGAGACTTAAATAAAAAAATACATATTTATAGTTATTTGCGTTGATGGAATAGGAAAAAACAATTCTTGATTGCCGAATCGCTTAATTTCAGATTGCACTTTGTGCAATACGATTATGTAACTGACTTGCATCCAGGTAGCTTGCATGTTCTTTTGGGCGATCAATCATGAAATACGCACTAATGCTCCACTCCATCGTATCGAACATCGGCAGTTGGAAGGATGATCTTTTTTGGTTAAGTTCCTGATGCCGACGGCATGGATAGTCTGCCCACTGACCGTTTCTTCGTAGAGAAAGATGCAAACAACATGCACGATTCAGCTACTTCAGTATGAAAATTAGATATCTCTTTTTTATCGCCTCCTTTATTCAAACGATGGTATAAAATATATGTACAGTGAAATTCCCCATTACGGACAGCCCCCATAACCGGACAGTTTCCATAACCGAACATATTTCAGCGACACTCACTAACTTTTCCATGCAAAATACATTCCGATAGCCGGACGCTCCAATAACCGGACAAAAATACTGTGACGGTGGGTGTCCGGTTATGGGGAATTTCACTGTATTGACGGTCGCGACATTCAGCAAGTGGCAGAAGATTCGATTTGTCCACTTTCTAGTTTTCACGCAAATGTGGTATCGCCCAATTAGTCCATCCATCAAGTCGACACTTCCCATGTGTTTGTTGTATTCCTTGACGATGTAAGGACAGTCAATTTCGACATGCTGGAAAATTTTCCGGTCCCATCGCTTAGCTTTTCGATGTTGTTAGTTCATATCTCGACACAAAAACGGTTTGATTCCCACGTAGGTTGATAAAAAACGAACAATTTTGGTGTCATGCCATTAAACGCTATTTATTTCTACTCCATATGAGCTTCCAACAAATTCTTTAGAATAACCTCGCTCAAATATCTTGAATTTTCTTGGATAAAATCATATAAAATACTTATAAGGTGCTAAGAAAAAATATCGCCCACAGAAAATCGCCAGAAAATTGATGTAATTCGAATATAATAATTATTTTTTCTTCTAAATTCAAACACTATTGAATAGATAAAACATTTAACTACTAACCAGTAAAATTATGGAATCAATCAAACACGAAATAATATTATTTTTTAATAATCGAAAAATCTCGTATTGCGAAAATAATTAATTTCGTTTTTTTTCACTTTGAACTGACGTAACTGCCAAACAAAGCATGCGAAGTCGCAGGATGTGCACCCACACATAAATTGAAACTATGTCTAGTGATCGTACGCTGATTCCACTAAAAAAAATTGTATAAGATAGCTTTAACGATTTAGCTATAGCCCGTCTAAAGGCGGTGGTATGCATTAGAGGGTTAAGGCGTTTTTCTCTCGCCGAGAGTCCTCTTTTCTAGCTCTCTAGAGTATTTTTTCTTCTCTTCTCTTCTCTTCTCTTCTCTTCTCTTCTCTTCTCTTCTCTTCTCTTCTCTTCTCTTCTCTTCTCTTCTCTTCTCTTCTCTTCTCTTCTCTTCTCTTCTCTTCTCTTCTCTTCTCTTCTCTTCTCTTCTCTTCTCTTCCTCTTCTCTTCTCTTCTCTTCTCTTCTCTTCTTGAATGAGCTTATCGAACTGTAGGTACAGCTCAAGTCAGAGGGAATACAACTCAAAATTTTCCATCTCGTTGAATGTCGTAATCTTTTCTGATATCAGAGAACATTTTTTTTTAAGTTTAATGATGAAAAAAACAGCAATCTGCTTATGTAATGGGTTAAAGTGAATGAGATGTAAAGGCATCTCCAAAGTATTAGTAATTTTTACGAAAGAGACACTCATGCACAAGAAAGTAACCCTTTGTACTGCTTGTCGTGGATGATTTCGATCAAGTTATAAAACCAAATACAACCAGTATGGAATATGTGATGTTAAGTTCTATCTTCTACTGACCGCTCTTTCTCATGAGCATAGCGTTACAGTGGCTATTCTAATCATCTTTTTAACATTTAGTTATCAATTGTCTTACCTCAAATTCAATTAAGGAATCAGATGGTTTTAGTGAACTTTTTTAAAGCTGAAAATCTAAAAATCTCTAATTCATTTCATAAGTTATCAGTTCTTAGTAAATTTTACATTAAATTTAATTTTTAAAGGCCGACTGAACCATACTTTACCTACAAACATTAGTCAACAGAATGACTTGCATTTCAATTGAATTCCTTTGAAATGCGAAAGTGGCATTATGCGCAGCAACTTATAAAAGTCAGCGGTATGAAAAAGATTTGAATAAAGTGTAAAAATAGTACTATTAGTAGTTGTGTAAAAAAGTAAAAAAAAATATATTTTCAAGTTCTTCAAAACTTTACCAGTTTTGTAAGCGTTAAAGCTCCTTTAAGGATTTTTTTCTCATGTAACTTGTTTACCTTTTGACAACTGAAATTTCTTCGTAAACGAGAGAAAGAATTTCTTTTTATTCCACAAAGTAGGCAAAAATCCAGACAAAATGTGGCAAGCAAACAAGAAGAGCCATTACAAAAGCAGGCTTTTCCTAATGCGCCGCAGGATCAACCCAATACAAAGAGAAAATGAGAACGAAGTAGAAAACATTTTTTTTTTACGTTGGCACTTAATTTTTTTTTATTCTATTTAAAGTTTTGTACCAAACCCTACTTTTAGGGTTTGCTGTGCGTGAAAGCAAAAAAAAAAAAAAATTCCTCTGTAGTGTGTGCCTTTGCAATTGACAGCGGTAGAACGCTACGACGTGGTTGTCAAATTGAAATTTACTGCTAACAAACAGTTGAGCAAAAAAATCAAATTTACATTCAAGAAGTTGTGTAAGAAAATCCGGAAAAGATAAAGAAAAGGAAATCAGACCAAAAAAAGAAAAAAAATTGAATGGAGAAAGAAAGTTCTGCGTAAAAGCAGTCTGACACAAGAAAATATTTCCTAAAAGTAGACAATGCGCTTATTTGAGTTCTTTTGCACACACACACATACTTGCACAAAATATAATTCTAATGAACTTGCACACGTACGCAATTTAGTACGTGTACAGGAAGTGTTGACAATGCTATGTTTCTTTTGTAGTTGTTGGCCATTAACATTGGGATTTCCTTTATTTTTCTCTCACTAATGATAAAACGTTATATTTTGAGAGATAATACAGATTTCATGCGGCCATAAAATTGAGAATTTTTCAAAAAAACCATTGACATCAATTAGCAACAGTATGTTTTACAACAACAGCGCCGTATTTTGTAATTGAGATAAGCAAAAAAAGCAGTGTAAGTTAACAAGTAATTGGGTCAATCACAAACTTTGAAAAGCAACTGATGTGGGGGCAACGTAGACATGTCAGTGTATAGTCCCGAATTGCATTGTCATTTGACTTTGCCACAAATCAAGAGAGTGTGCTTGTGGTCAGAGTGGCAGGGATTTAAAAAAAAACAAAGCTTCAAAGACATTTCTCACTTGAATAGTCACTAGCTCCTGTGAAAGTTCGCTGTTTCTCTGCCAGCTCTATTAAGGGCCACAGTATTCATCTACTGGGAAAAGATGCAAAGTGCATTAAGAGTTGCAACATTTAGATGTCACATTGTGAGCATATCAAAGCAGCTGTCCATAAACAAATTTGTAACCAAGAACTGGCTGAAAGTAAAGGCAATGTTCATTTTACTTCAGAGAACAAAATGCAGTCTACAAACAAATTTTCAAGTTCGATGGCACTAAAGGACATACAAGCTATCGGACCGCAGAGTTTAACTTTTAAGTTATTAACCAAATGCGTGCAAGTCTTCGTCAGGTGATAAGTTGACTGTCATTTCATAAAAAGATTTTTATGCAAACTGCTGTGAATAGTAGTGGCAGAATGTATTTTTCTCAAGCACGTGGGACAATAGAAATGGCTAGGATTATAAGATTTGTCGCTGCAGCACACTCTGCTTGGGTTGATAATCATCCGGGAATTTTTGGCAATTATCAGTAAACTCCTAGTAATACTACTAACATTGCATGCTGGTTAATTCGACCGAACGTATTCGCATTGAATTGGACCAAATTAACATAAATAGACTCCGTAGTGTATTTATAGTATGCAAACATACTATATTCCACTTTTCGCGCTGACCAGTTAAGAACCATAGGAAAATATTTACATTTTTTCTCCCTTTATATGCAATTGCTACTGTAACCTTTTTGATATTACACATTTCTTGACAAGCACTCCGTTGAAAGCTTTTCTGGTTATACGAACTAAGTTGCAAGTGCAATATGTAAAAATCGGTGAGCTCACCGAGAGTAATTTACTTATAGGTGTTTTTGGAACAACATTTTATTATCAGGTGTAGTAAAAAGTAATACATTATTTTCTCAAAAGGTGGTTTTAGTACCCTGTATCTGGCTTAGTTTTTGTTTCATTGATTTACAACAGATGTCATTGTAAAGATGACAGAATGTACTAAAAAAGATTCTTTCACAGTTTTGCATTTGATTGATTTAGTTTCGTTTGCGCACGTTTCAAAATTGAACCCTTTGCAAAGAAAAAATACGCTGCATTTTACAGTTTTCTTCGATAAAGGCGAAAATGCAAGTCAGCCGGCTGAAAATTTGAACAGTGTTTATGCTCCTGATACTGTAACAGCCAACTATACGCAATTTTGGTTTTGTCGATTCCGTTCCGGCAATTTTGAGGTTAAAGATGAACCATGCTCCGGAGGGCCCATTGTCAAAATGTCGATGAAACATTTAAAGCGTTAAAGCCGACTGTCATGTAAGCACTGTTTCGATTGCACAGGAGCTGAGCATTGCACAAAAAACCGTTTGGAACCATTTGAATAAGACCGGATACAATAAAAAACTCGGTGTATTGGTGCCAGACGAGTTAACACATAAAAATATCATTGACTGAATCACTACTGAATCGAAACAAAATTGATCCGTTCCGTCTCTGGCGAACGATTTTGCTGGTGAAAAATTCACTTCAAGAGGGTTTCTATGAGAGAGGTATAATGAAATTACCTTCAAAATGGCGGAAATTTATCGAACAAATTGGCGAATATTTGACTTAATTCGGATCATTCTATATATACTAAATAAACTCTTCAATTTCATACAAAAATAATGAATTTCTTTTTACTATACCTTATATTATGTTTTGTAATGAGCTTTTGTGTTCAGTACTTTTAGTGCAAAAAACACAAAAAAAAAAATTACAAGCGCAAAAGGCATTAAAGAGACTTGACACACTATTTTTATATTTTTTTGCTATGATTCTTAACTGGTCAATGCTTGAAATAAAATATAGTATGCTTGCAGACTCTTAAGCGTCGGCTAGCAAAGCTTACTGATGATATCACGTAGCGGTGGTTAAGACTAGTATAAGCAGCTAGCTGCCCATTTTTTGATCCTTTGAATGCATTTTGCGCTTGTAATTTTTTTTTTCGGTTTTTTATTATAAAAGTAATTAACATCAAAGCTCTGTTTCATAAACATATATAAAGACTTTAAAAATATTCAAAATAAAAAACTGATTTTCAAGTGTGGTGCTTTACAAAATGTACTCAATATTTGGGATTTGAAAAAATTTCTTTAAGATCATTCACCTAAGGATATACAGTTATGTCTACATCCTATGTTTAAGCGCATTTTTGATCAATATTGTAAATAAACTGTTTGTTTGATAAAATGCAAATATCTTAGATAAAATGATTGAAAAATAAAATATATTGCTCACACATAAATAACAAAAAGAGTGTAAGAAAAAATCATATGAATCATATTTTACTACAAAACATACGCGACAGCCTATAAATCATGATTTTCCCAACTCACACAAGCAGTTTATTGCGTTTCGAGTATTAAGCGTGAAAAAACACCTTCTGAAGATTATACTCAGTAAGCAGCTTTTTTTTTCTGTCTTATCGCTTATATTGTGATGTAAATTTTAAGCCTTTTGTTATACTTTCTTTCTCTTTTGCTTTTTCTCTACTTCCCTACCTTTTCAATTACAAAAGGCTTAAAATTTAAGTTATTGATTTGTAATCTCGATTACAACGCTGCGTGCGTAAAATAGCGCTTCAGGATTCGTTGGCGTTGTCGTTAGTGATACCGCGCTATTGAGTGTCAGACAAAAGCGCCGTGCTATTGTTACCGGCTGTTCTTTGAGTTGTCATGCGAAATGGCTAAGAGTTTGCTGATGCACAGTGCTTAAGTGAAGACGAGAAATTGTATAATTTCTCATAGATACATAAATAAAAAAGGAGTAGAACTAGGAAAATATAGTTTTTAGTTAAAGTGGATAACACATTTTGTGCGAAATTTTCTGTGCAAAAGTCAGCTATGCAGATGGAAATGAAAATTTGTAAAAATTCGAAAAAAATGTGAAAATCCTTAGCAATCAATCACTGTACGCAGGCACAACAAAAACTCAAAGATAGCGCTACAATAAAAGGAATATGAAACGAAAATTGTGTAACAGAAAACTGAAAGAAAAAGTAACAAACGAAAAAATCTTATAGCAAAAGATTAAAAAAAAAAAAATCAAAAAAAAATGGAAATTTTACAAGAACTTAAAAAGTACAATAAAAAAGTATGTGAAAATAGTAGTATGAAAAAATGTACTTAGTACTCGGAAAATCTTATTTTTGATATCCTGTGTGCGTGTTGTCAAAGTAGTTAAGCCTGTTTTGATTGTTGTTACAAAGCTTACAATACTACCACTTTACGTGATTTGCTTGTTGTTGTTGTTGTTGTAGCTGTTGTTTTGCTGTTGCTGTTGTCATTTAATATTGTTAATGTTGTTGCTGTTTAAATTGGTTATTTTCCGTTGTCACTATGGTGTCGCTGAGTATGCTTTTGTTGCCATTGGGCATATTAAAACTAAACGTCTTCAGTTCAATTCGTTTTACTGACGCCCTAAAAATGCGTTTCAATAACCTGCAAAGAAAAAAACATATGGAAAAATAAATATGTTATTAGAAAGAGGATAACACATGTTATTTGCTTTAAAAGTATAAGGTTCAAGCGTAAATAGTTTAAGTTTATAATTAGTTTTTCTTTCAGTTGTTACTTAAACTTAGGAGTTTTGTATTTAATAATATTTGAATGGGTTGATGTTGAAGTTTATATGATTACTAGAAATTGATTTTGTGTCCGTTTACTAAGCGAATTATGTAAATAATCGTTGCAAACTGGCTCTATCTTTATTGCTAATACTTAGTTACTAAAAATCATAATACAAATTTTGAAAAAGTGAATAAAACATACTATATCGCTCATTTCACGCCAAAGTGGAAATCGCCCTAGTAGCAATTGGGAAATTTTTGGTATTTTAATATCATTGTAATTTTATAATAAGGGAATATATAAAAATCTCTTTAATATGCATTTTAAAGCTGATTATAAAGGCTTAAGAGGTGTCTCTTATGTGTCCACTATACTGTCTCATGTCGTTATAAGCATTTTGTTTTGTACAGTATAAATAGTCATACGAAACATGCCACTTCATGTGTTTTGATATTGTATATAAAAAGTGCTTATTAAGACATAAAGTCACATCTCTCGAGTGTGTCCTTATACTTTATATAAAAAAGTGATTATAAAGACATATTGTGGCATGTATCGTGTACGTCTTTATGTAGTAGACATAAAAGTCTCTTAATAGACATACCACCTAATGTGTTTATATTGCCCTTTTTGTCTTTTTACGGCGCTTTGCCAAGACAAATGTGAGAAGAATATGATTTGCTTTAAGGTAGAATATATCACAGATAGCTTAATGGACAGCATGCAGAACAATGCATTTTTGGAACAAGGGTTAGGGGTTGGCGCAGAAAACTTAAAAAAAATGTAGTTCGAGAGTATAATAAAGTTATATATAATAAACGTCTATAATTTCAGTTAAAACAGTTGCCAGTAAAAAAAGAAGCGTAATAGTTCTTTAAAAGACATCTTTAAAGTCTCTAAGCAAGAAATTTTTTATGCAACTCTTTTTAAAGTCTTTGTAAGATGTTTTTTACAGACCTAAGAAAGATACTTTACTGAATCTCTTCAAATACTACACAGAAGATAAAAGTTTTATGTCATTAAAAGAAGCTACAAAAGCCCGTTTTGCTACTGGGACCATCCGGATCTTCATGTGTAGATTATATGATTAATGTATATGTCTTGGGGAACGTTTAGAAAAATCACATTTTCTTCTTGAAAACTTTATCTGTTATTTCTTAAATTTCAAAACTTATAACTTCGTTATCTTAAAACGATTGCCTTTGAAATGAACTTTGTGCTTATTCAAAAATAAATCGGTTTAAGTATTAGCAACAGTTTTTAACAGCTTGTGATTTCTTTGACATATTTTTTTTTCTTATTTAAATAGCCCTCTTCAATAGCTTTCAAATGTAATATAATATTCCTAGCAATCGCAACGAATTTAGTTTGAATGGAATTGAGCACATTGCACAAAAATTAATCTTAATTACAAAAAAATGTTAAATGGTACTAGTAAGGTTCAGAAACGGTGTCCTTTGACCTCCATAAATTTTTTCGAATTGGGGCATTTTAATTGACATCTTTTGCTTTTGAATGATTTGAAAAAAAATGTCTCACTGTTTGCACAATATTCTCATACTATATATGACAATTTTTTTTACGCTTTTCAGTACATAAATGACTCGATATTTAATTTTATAGCAGAGGATATTAAATGGCGTGTTTCGTGTGTCAGTAAGATTTTTATATGGAAGGAAGTGCTTTGATAATCAATAAGAGAGTTCATAAGGTAGTAACACACAGTATTTTTTGGAATGTTAATTATTTTTTGAGAGTATTGTATGGAAAGAGAGATTCTTCCTACTCAACACCCTATACCTACTCTATAACACAGAGCCTACAAAGCTCGGTTAGTTTCGCAACCTACAACTTAGGACTGGTATAACGACGAGAAAGCACTGCAAGGATAAAGAGCTGCTCGTAAAGAATACAGTACTTAAAGAAGGAATAAAATCAAAGCGAACGAAACTTTTACAAAAAAAAAAAAAATAACTTGGACTGCTGGCTGAGAGCCATAAACACAAGTCCTTTGAATCACAAAAAAAAATGAAATTTTCCCGCAAGGCAATTGAAACGTTTTACCTCAAACTTTTTACCTTGATACTTCGATTGAAAAAATGTTAATTAAATAAACTCCTAATGGCTCGTTTTAAGAAACGAGTGTAATTACATTGTGTAACCTTTAAGTTACATTTCGAAATTAAAGTTGCACAAAAAAAACTCACAATTTAACAAATTACCCTATGACCACAAAGTAAAGTTTTCGATATCCGACATTGAAAAAAAAGCGAAACACAAAAATGGCGACAACTTCCGTCACCTCCCACACACATAAACATTTCGTCCACCATAAACAACGCATATTTGCTGGCACGTTTTTGTGTGTGTGCGAAAGTTGGCATAAAAACGGTTTCTGGTTACATGGTTACAACCTACGCTGCTGTTATAGCGCGGCTAATTATGGTTTGCGGTTTTTTCTGGTTGAGTGCTATATTATTTCTAACCAAGCAACCAACTAAACAGCAAACTGACCGACTGCCCAACAAATTCACATAGCAACTTACTTTGCCAGTAATGTAATGCTGCAATATGAGCGCCAACACACATTCACTCACTTACAAATGTAAATGTATGTATGCACTTATATGCGTGCAAAATTACACGCATACACTAACGCTTACATAGCTATGCACAAACACACACGCCTAGAATAATTTGCACAAATATTTAATTATGTGGTTTTATGTGACTTTCCATACGCCGTGTCGTATGCAATTTCAACGCCACTAAGTTCAAATTTGCATGTCTACGTCATCGTGTTTTTGCCTATATGGGGCAATCTATGTGAAATTAACACCAACACCAAATCAAGTATCTAGAGTTAGAAATGTTTTCTTTAGTTTTATATTAATACAGCTGGCACGTTGCTAAAAAAATAGTGGACGATGGAGTAAGTAAATACTCGTATGGTGGTCTAAGGTGAAACACCTCGAAAAGGAAGACATTTAAGATATTTATGCTTAAAACTCTGATGATAAGTCGGCTTCTAATAGAAATTTAGCTAAAATACAACCAGTCATGATTGAGATAGCGCATTGTACAAACATGACATGACTTAAATCTGTTTCAATGGTCTCAATTAAGCTACTGGAAAGCTCCATTTTTGGTTAGTACATTTTTGACGCTAAATAAAGCCAATGCTGGAATATAAAAATAAGCCTGGGAAATCATTCTTTCTGAACAAAGTGAGGTAATCTTGATTACAAGATATGCAAATATCACGCAAAGCAAAGTGTATGAAGCTGAGCAGCCAGACTTAAAATGGTGTAGGATGTTTAAAGAACAAAGTGTCATCAAACACTCGTCTAGTATTTAAATGGGCATATGCCATGAAATATGCATATGCAGTGAATACGGAGAGTAGAACGAGACTCTGGTATATATCATTAAAGTATTCTTTCATCTTTATCTTTGAGAATTAGGTGGATCGAGTTTTGAAAACTCATATTGTATTTCAGGGATCTAATATTTATCAATTTAATCAAGAGAGTGCAATATTTTATGAATATTATCGATTTTGCGATAGTTTTCGATGTTGATTGGTATTTTCGTTGATTCTTCTTAATTTTTTTATGATTTTCTCTAGTAATCCATGTTATTCGAATTTCATTGCTTTCAGATAATATTTGATACCTTCCAACTTTTTCGATATTATACAATACTTTAAGGCTTTCCAAGTAGCATAAAAATACTACTTTGCAATAATTGGTAGGAGTAAGCTGTAAAAACACTTTTAATGCAATTGACAAGTCATTTATTAGCTGTTTTTTAAGTTTTGCTTAAAAAAAAAATTTTTATTTTTTAAAAACGATTTTACAGCTTGTGTCTAGCTTAATATTAGCATTGCATCAAAATACTTCCCTAAGCTACTTTAGAAGCGTTTATACAGCCGAAATTGATGTTGAGAACTAGCACAACTTCGTGATTATTTTCTTTACCTATGAACTATTTTTTAACGAAAAAATTACAGCTAAACAAAAGCAACTACATTTATTGTTTTGATTTGGCATTTAAAGCTAGATTCATGGCTCTTATTAAAGCGCACTTAAAGTTAATTTACAGTAAAAGCAACATGGCTACATTTTATAGCCTTTATTTTGCAAGCATGCTTCAAATTATGGCTAAAAAATTCCACACACATTTCTTTTCTCTATACTGATGTGCAATGTTCCAGAGAGCGCTGAGAGCGTCAGCTCGTTATGCTAGTTCTTGGCTATAAATCAGCTTTTGAAATCAAAAATTTTGGTAAAAAATGCCAATGTGTTAAAAGTTATTTTTTTGCAATTTATTAGCTATTTTTTGAAATATTTATGCCAATTGAATTCCAAAAAAAAGCTGTAGCACTCCCGCTGTTAAATTCATATTTTTTGGTTAAGTTTTAGCTATTGATGCTTCCATGCAATTCACTTATCAAGCTCTGAAGACGCCATTATATCAGTGTTGTGTAAAAATTTTTCGAATAAGAAAATGTATTCGAACCATCAAAAACGCTCAACACTGATTATATTTTAATGCATGGGAAATAATTTTGCCAAATGAACTAGTACTATTAAAGCTCATAATATAAATTACCATGGAAGCCATATTTTTTATCACTTAACCCTTATGTCAGTAACCGGGTACCCGGGTACCCTTTTCGTACTTTCCGTATGATTTTTCTTATGTTCCCGTGAAAAAATTTTTAATTCCAATCAGATCCTCGTTGTTTGCTTTATTTTTCATCGACTCATGGACTTTATTTTTAGTTTTTATAAATAAAAGTAATAAAAATTTACGGTTAATGTTAATATACGCTTGTTCAATAACCAGGGTACCCAGGTACCCACATGCATTATACATACTTGTATCAAATTTCAAATAACAACATATGTATATATGATATAAATACTTTCCAAATTTCGTTGTTGATAGCTCTTCCATTGTCATCAGTATAAACAAATAAACAGTACACAGAATTTTATCACAGTTTTTAATCGTAGAAAGATGTTAGGGTCGTTTTCGACCAAACTTTTTTTTCATTTCAAATATTTCGATAACTATCAGCTGTGTTGACCTGTGTTTTCGTTATTATGTATGTAGGTATGTTATGAATGAAAACATGTAGCATCAGAGTTTATCGATAGTTGTCCATAAGATTTTTTCGACTTTGGAACTATTTTCGTCATACGGGTCGTTTCCGGCCTGCACGTATGTTTCGATGTACAGGTGTGTTTTCGTACTTTCTGTCGACGTAAAAAGAGAACCACGAATCAGCGTTAACGTTGCATACAATATTTATTCACGACTGTAGAAAATCCTCTCACTCGGCATCGATTTATTACTTAATTAGTGGAAAATTTCGTCAAAAAACACAACTTCACAAGTACAGTTACCTCAAACTTCGGGACCCTCTTACTCATTCTACTGTTAATATTCCAGCAAACTATTATATGCAAGATTTTTGTTGATCTGCTAATCTCTGACCGTCTTTGCGCGTGCGTACTAGCGTTATAGGCAATTTATCGCGATAACAAGAATCTTATACTCAGCACTCACTCAGAGCCCAAACAGATTGAGCTCCACGGGAATGAAATCAGGGAGAGTGAGTCAGTGGTTTTTGATTTAATTCAGATGCTCTATTTGGATCAAAAGCTGCTACACACAAATTTGTTAATGGTTGGCACATTGCAGAAAATAAGCATTCTGCGTAAGCTTCTAATCGAAAAAAGCTGCCAGTATTCCAATCTACATTCGCCTTCACCGAAAATACCATAATTGTTTTATATGTAAGCAAGCAATACAATTCACAACTATTCAGAGCATCAATCCAAAGAATTTACCTAAGGTAGTTTCATACTATAATAAAACAAAATGCAGTGTTGATAATGCCGACAAAATGCTTTCGAGATTCAGTTACAAGTGAAAAGCTAACAATTGGCCGATAGGCGTTTTTTCCAACATCGTTGACATTTCAGCGCTAAATGCTTTCATCATCCATTCAGCAATACAGCCAGCTTGGCAAGAAAGCAGCGAAAACAATGTCGTAAGAACTTTTTCATGAACTTGGTCTTGCATTGGCCAAAAATCATCTAAGTCTAACAGAGCCAGAAATCTACGAAGTGCGTATTTTCTTTTACTTCTGCCTACGCTATCGAAGTTGTCATATAATTTTACTGACGACAAAAGGAAGAAGCCGGTTCTTCTGCCAAGCGGAATAGAATGGTCCCACTATGTAAACAAACGGGGTAAATGTACTCTTTTTTGTCACCGAGGAGACTTTACCCAAACCAAACACGTGCGGATTGGATTGTTGTGAATGTAACGAAAACGTTTCCAGAGGAACAGAAATCCGAAATGTGTTTGTCAAATGATTTCAAGAACTGGAAAAGAACTAATTATTTAGTTAATTTTATTATAGTTTTACTGTTACTACCATTAATATAATTAATGCAATTTATAAGTGTAATAATTAAAATTTTTTTCACTAAAACATTATTTTTCTTTAAAATTTCATACAAAATATGTGATTAAAAACGTAAGATTAGTCGAATTATTTAAAGGTCGGTCTTCGGTTAACAGAAAAATCACTAAGCAAGCTTTGCTTTCTATATAACGGAAATCAAAACAATGAAAAACAAAAATCTACTCGTACTTTGCCTTAATTATATAAATTACTTCTAT
Organism: Tricholauxania praeusta; assembly: GCA_949775025.1. Classification (NCBI taxonomy): domain Eukaryota; kingdom Metazoa; phylum Arthropoda; class Insecta; order Diptera; family Lauxaniidae; genus Tricholauxania; species Tricholauxania praeusta. The sequence continues at coordinate 69,017,677 of OX459028.1, forward strand.
GGGTACCCGGGCACCCTGGTTACTGAACAACGTAGGTAATTTTGGTTACTGACATAAGGGTTAAGAAAATGTTGGATTATTGCGAAAGGAAAAATATGCTTAAAAATTTATAAATATAAAGAAACTTTGAGGCGCATTATTTATCTAAGAGTTTCAGAAGAAAATAGTCGAAAAATTTTTATTCGCACACAGTTTGTAGTTCTGGAAGAATGTTTTTCATTGAAATTTATCTAATTGACATTATATTAAAAAATTCTTATATTTTTCAAGAAAATAAAAGAGAAGTAAAATCGTTCGTTCAAATAAATGCCAGTAAATATCAAAAACGTAAAAACTTGTTATACATATTTATATTATTAACAAACATATTCATAGTAATTCCAATACAATTTTTTAAAGCGCTTTTATTGCTTGGAATGGCAAAAATAGCGCTTTAATGGAGCCATTTTTTCGCATTTTTTCCTCCTGTAAAGATATGTGAAATGCCAAGTTCTGAATCTCAAAGGCGCTTTATAAACTATATGACAGTGCATTCTGCGCTGTATTAGCCAAAGACTTGCAACGTGTGCTACTTGGGTTGTTTCATCTTCTTCGGTGTTTTTAAATTTATTTCGATTTGTTTGTTATTTCCAGATTTTTCCAATATTGTTTTGATAATTTTCGTATATTAATTGACAAATGTGAAATGTTCGATAAATTTTATTCTTTTCATAAAAAAACAACAAATTTCTAATATACCTACTAAAAAAGTTTAAGATATAAATATCACTGATATGTTTATTTAAAAAAAAACTGAGTATAAAATTTTGAAATCTTATTTTGTTTTTTAGTTGAGTGATATTGAATTGACTGTGAATTACCCATACGCGTGAGTATGGCTTACCGCTATAAAATCTGTGCAGTTTTTTTCTGGTCCAAATTTAATTACATATTTTGCCATGAAAGTGAAGATCCGTAATTATTGCATAATTTTTATAATGACTGGCGACACTGGCATTGATGTCACACGTAACTATGGTTATTTAAGAATTGCGCAATGCACACGTTGTTATGAAATTAAAGCCATATCTTTAGGTAGTATAAAAAAACTGTTGAGTTACCCTATTTCTATTCATTTAAAGCTGAACAACTTCATGTCTATGATAGTGCTGTTTTCGAAAATGCCTTTCATCGACATGCCAATGTGAAATATTCCAGTTTATAATGATTGGATTTGTACCCTACAACTTAAATTGGGTGTATTTACTACCTAAAGACTAGGCGCAGTCTCAGTGAAAATCACTTAATTAAAATACATATTTCTTGCTTTAATTTTGAAAACAAAAATCAAATTAACAACACAAAATTGATCTATTGCTATATTTTGCAAAATGCACAACATGTCGTATGAGTAACCTTAAATTAAATTCATTGCATGTACAGTGAAAGCTCCCGTCGCGGACAGCTCCCGCAGGCGGACATCTCCTCGTAGCAGGACGAATTTCTTGGTCCCAAGCTTTTCGTTATGTTTTTAGAACAAAATACATTCCGGTGGACGGACGCTCCCTTGGCCGGACGCGGACCACTACATTTATACACATTTCATACAATTCATCTCTGCTGGCGGACAAAAAAGACATTCTAACGACAAAACTCTTTCTCAACTCTGTCTTTGCTTTGCTGTCATTATGGGTCAAAAACGGGAAGCATGGCCTGGGGACACATTTTCGGGTCAAAAAACGTTTGTTTCCAGGGTTCCGAGCTTTCTTTAGTGACGTCCAAAAATATTTTTGAGCTATCTTTCGTTTAAAAAAAAAAATTTTACCCCGAAAATGAGTCAAAAACGGGGTAGCATGGCCCGGGGACACATTTTCGGGTCAAAAAAATGTGAAAAATAACTGTAAATACAAACGCTGATCGTGCGCATGCATTTCTGAGTGATAGAGATCATTTTCTTTACGCGCACATTTTTTACCGACAGAAAATAGTTCATATTCATTTATGATCGGTGAAAAAATTGTTGGCTTGAATTCATTCGTTGTTGAAAAAAACGGATACTCACATACGAATGCGGTGCAATAAAGAGCGATTTTCAATCTTGCAAAAAAATTTAAGAAAATTCATTCATGAATAAAATGCGGCATTTTGAATGCACATACAGGAATATTTTCGAACTCTGTCATACTTGTATTAAAAGTTAATTCCCTTCACTACAAACATTTTGCTTGAAATAGAAAAATCGACAAATGAATTTATCATTTGAATACTCCTCACTTTTCACATCATTTATCATTTATCATTTGATAAACTCGAAAGTGATGAAAACGAAATGATACGCATCAATACAATGTTCGCTCGTTTATTATTTATCAGTGAGGAAAAAACGAGTGATGAAAACAAACGAGGAGTTATAATAGAGTGAATGCTGATTTGCTTGCGCTCTTGAGTTTTAAAAATAAAAAGATAAGTATAGAAAGATAAATAAAAAAGAGCAATTGTGTATTTTGAGTGCTCTACGCACTCTACCTACAAACCATCCGATAAGAAAAATTTTGATTTTTTTGAATTGTAAAAATGTACTTTTTTTCGACAGCTCCCGCAAGCGGACATCTCCCGTAGGCGGACGATTTTGTTGGAACCGTCGGTGTCCGCCTACGGGAGCTTTCACTGTAATCACAAGTTATATTGGAAAATTCAATGTTTTAACGGAATTTTAATGTGTATTGATTTTAAATATTATGCAAAATATATTAATTTTCATTATAGAATTTTTTTATGCTATAAAATTTGTTGTTTTTGAAATTGAAATTTCCTTAATGACTTGCAACTTTCGCAGGTATAAGGTATAAGAGTTTTGCTCATAAAAAATAAATTCACTATGAACTATCATGCGTGATCCCACTTCAGTGCCATTTTTATATCTCAATTAATCACAGATTTTTTTGTATTGCATCATTGTTTACTTAACTCTGCTTTACTCGTTGTTGCTGTTTTTGTTTTTTTATCTTCTAGTCCTTTCTAGCAGCACCTACCTACACATGCTGTTGTTCTCTTAATTTAATTTTTTTTTTTATTTGTTTTTTTTTTTTTTTTGTTTTTTTATTTCAGGCAAATGTTATATATCATTTGTTGGTTTTTCACTCATACTCTACAACACTACAGGGTATTAAAGCAACAAAACTTAATTGCATTAACTTGATTGCTAGGGTTGCCAACGTTGCTAAGTTGTCAGTCGTTGGGTGCTAGTGTGAGTGTGTGTTCCTATGTGATAGCAATTACGTAATGTGATTAAGTTGTTTTGTATCTTAAATATTGTTGTTGTTATATTTAAATAATTGATGCAATTCACTTTGCAATACTTATGTTAATGGGAAAAGTGCTTAAAGTTTGTAATTATTTAAATTTGTTAATAAAAATAAAAACTCCTTTGCTAACATAAAAAGCAGAGAAATTCAACTCTTTAGATATAACGTCAAAAAATTTCAGCAATGTTCCACGTGCCAGTTATTAAAACATAAATTACAATAGTTAACACTTTAAATGTACATTTTATGAAAGGTGAAAAAAAAAAAATAAATATCACCGGATTTCCTTAATTTTTTAAGTGTTGCGTAAGAAAACATGGCTAAGCGAGATTCAAAAATCTAGCTGCAGTGTTTTCCTACTGTTTTTAATGAAATTTTTTCTATTGCAACATTTGAAGGAACTAAAATGAATTAAAATTGACCCTTAAATGCATAGCGTACCATATATGGTACGTGCCTTAAGTCATAGTCAAATCTACCCACACAACCTGCATCGTGTAAAGTTTTGTTCTTGTTTGTAGCAGGCATTACCAGCTTTCACTTAAATGCCTCTTCAGATCTGCGATGTTTATTTTCAGCTCCCAGTAAGCTGTCTGTCGAAGTGGTCGAACGTTGTCTTTAGAAATAATTTTAAAAGTGATTTTCATCAGTGAATTATATATTGATAATTTCCATTTTTCTTGTTAAAAAAATATATTGGTGAGTATATTGGACTAAGTTTTAGCAAATTATTGAGGATCAAGTCCGAACTCGTTTCACTTGGAATAGTTTTTTTACCTATTTTTCTACGTATAATATATGGTACTTCATGCATCTGAGCCAAATCAGTAATGTAGATACATATACATGACAGTTCTTGCATTGGTATACTAATTTTATGATTTCTGTGGGAAATCGTGCTTTATCATGTATATATGTATTCAAGCAATCTGTTTGGTTTCAAAATGTATATAAGAATGGTCGTCATAGCATATACAAGCGGATGTTATTTGTAATGCTCACCTTTAAGTCTGGAATAAAAAGAACTACGAAAATATTACGATTTCCTACCCCCAAATCATCAAAGAATACAATCTTCACATGGGCTGTGTAGATATTATGGATTCCGCCTTGGATTATCTAAAAATTGGCTTGAAAAGCGGAAAACGGTACATATGAATATTCTACAGTTTGCTCGACCCTTGCATGGTCACTGCGTGGTTCCTTTTAAGAGAGCAAACCCTACAATTCTGATGACCCAAAAGGAGGTCTTGAAGTATCCCACGTGCTAACGAATATAAATTAAGAAAATGGATGTTTGAATGATAAATAAATTAAAATAATTATATATAGGTACTATAAAAAATAGCTACATTTGTTATTCCCATTAATTTTCATTAATTTTTAATAAAAAAATGTTTCCAAAAAAAGATTTTTTCATTTCAAATATATAGGCTTAATGCATGGTATACCATAGTTGGTACACTGTACAAATCACACATTTTGAGCTTTTCCAGAAAAATGGTGTATTTTCCAGGAAAATGAATGCACATTTCGTGGTCAGCGTCTGATTTTACACAAAAGGAGTTTAGTCTTCATACTGGGGGCTGCATTTAAGGGTTAAGTTATTCAATTTGTGAGCAACTATTCATTCCACGTATTTTTTTTTTCTTTAGGAAACCATTAAAGTGTTATGTTGCAACTCAAAATATTATATTGAACATACATTGGTGTGAGTGTTCAATACGTATATACTTGCAATAAAATACCAGACACATTTCTTTGACACTTTTGAAATTTATTACATTACTTCTGTACTCCAACAATGTGCAAAGTTTTTAAACGAAATTTTTCGTACAGAAAGTCACGAGAGAGTAGATTGAAAAATGTACACAGCAGAATATATAAAGAAGAAATATGTATGTCCTCTAAAAAATGTCATAAAACTTGTAATGTTGAGTTTCTGCTAATATTAAGCGTTTTTCAATTTTCGTTCAAGAAGGAGTTACTTTTTATTTTTATACAATTGTTGCAGGTATAATCGCAAAAAGCAAAAAAATAATTTTACATAATTGCTTACCCATGGTTGTAAAAAGTATTCTTATAATTATAAAAAAATATTATTTAGTTCATAAGATATTAAAATTTATAGAGAGGCATATAGGCGGTGGCAAAACGGTTCCATCGCTTTTTAACTGCTATTACACAACATAATCGCTTGATTTCATTTTTGTTGGAAAGGTTGTGAAGACGGGCAGTGCAGAATGAAATTTATTTCCCCAATAGTAGTTCTTCGACTTAATTAATAGACCGAAATTGATGAAATATGGTTTGGAAATATATAGATTAAGACTTAAGGAAAGGTATTAAAAACTCTGTGTTCTCTAAATCGCTGCAAAAATTTAAATAAAATTTAGTATAGAGACAGATCGATTTCATGGTAAATATATATGATTTTAAGTGGGTGGTGCTACGCTCCTAACAGTAAAACACATTTTTACTGTTATATTAATGAACTGATTTTTATGAAGCTTGGTATGAGGATAGATTATACCTGTACACTAGGGTGGTTCAGTCATATATGGAAAAAATTAAAGTTGCTCCAAACTTCGCTCTCCGGGCACCAAAAGTTTTGTATTGGTGCCAATAAAAACCACGTAAAATTTGGTCCATTTCAGAAAACATTTGATGGACTCGCCACCGTTTTGAAAACTGGAAAATGGACCTTAAACTATCAAAAATCATTAATATCCCCCCGAAGCCACCTCATAGAGGCAAAAAATTTATGACAAGGTCCCATTATTTTTTCTTCTCCAACATTTTTCCAGAACATACTTATCACCTATCACAAACCCTTAGGGGTCCTCCCATGAAAAAATGAAATTCTTGTCAAATTATAAAATCGATTTCCCCCTCTTCTCAGATGCCTCAGAAGGGGTAAAACGCAAGACAAACTCGTATTATTTTTACTCTCCCAAACTTTTTCCTTCACACTTCTACCCCCTATCTGCCACCCTTTTGGTGGTCCCCCTACAAAAAGCACAAAAAGTTATGAAAATTTCTAAAAATAATTCATAGTTTTCCCGGAGTGACCCGTAGAAGGGTCTAATGTATTGCCAGGTCCTCCCTACATTTTACCGAATATACTTACCCGCTACTTAACCCTTTTGGAGGGATCCCTTTGAAAAATGAAAAAAATTTTGAAAAGTTTTGTCAAAATGAGATACCTTCACTTCATTGTGAATGAAAGCAAAGTCGTTCTTGAGTTATGTCAAACAAAAGAGCCCCAAACGTGACAAATTCCCCTATATGATACTTACTAACTTCAAATCGATATTTCTCGATTCCTAGTTATGACCCAGCGAAACGTCGGAACACGTATAACTTTTTTTTGACCGATAGGACATTTCCCGGTAGTCAGAACCACCGCCGATCAGTGACCCCTACCAGTTGTCGCACAGTATAATTCGTATCACTACTACTTAGGTTGTATTATATTAATTTTTATTGTGTTCATTGTTTATATTAACTGGCTCTTTTCACAAAAAGCATACTTTTTGCGATATATTTCTACGATTTGTAGTACTAACTGTTTCTGTTCTCCATCATTTGACAAAATTTGGTTGTAGTCTTTCATAAAGGCAACACCTCTTTCAGCGGTGTCATTTACGACACCGAGCACGTCTTTGATCTCATCATAATTGCGAAGTTTGGACCAACTTTAATATTTTGAACCTCCCTATTGTACACCCCTAACAAAAAAATACGTTTTTACTGGTAAATTATTGAACTAATTTTGATCAGATTTGGTGCATTCAACCGAGTAAAGATATTTCTTTTTGAGTGTTTGGTGCCAGGAACCTATAACGGAAAGTACGTTTTCACTGCTAAATTAATGAACTGATTTTGATGAAATTTTATACAGACATACATAGGTTGAATCGTAAGAAAATATATTTGTTTTTTAATGGGCAGTGCCACGCCCCTAACCAGAAATTATGTGTCACAGCTATGCTAATGAGCCGGTGTTGATGAAATTTGATATAGGGACGGATTGAACGCTGAAGAAAGAAATTTGCTTTAAATTGGCGATGACACGCCCCTAACAGGAAATAAAAATTCATAGCAAAATTCTGATTTTGATGAAATTTGGTATGAGCATAATTTTTAGTTTTGGGAGCGATGAGGTAAAGTGGTACTGTATTGTCACCATAATGATTGAATTTCAACCAGTATACTCTTACTTTGTTTTGAAACATGCATATAAAGTGTTTGTGCCTTCAGTTCAACTAAAATTGTGGACTTCATGTCACCCGCAAGGATAAAAGTGAAAAATGTAACAATATATTGGTAATGGTATCACGACCATGACATGATAAACTTTGATTTGCAGATGCTCCAACGATTCGAGTTTGTTGACGTAGACGCGAGTCTTAGCGTAATCCCACAAAAAAAAATTAATATGGTGTTAAATGGCAAACTCTTGGCAGACAGTTAGTGTTACGTGAGATAATGCATCCTAGGAAACTTCTACTATTTCGTGTCAAAAAAAAAAAGAAGAAATCGCCACAGTGCACCTAAGACGCTCACCATAGACTGTTGACATTGACCTTCTTTGTTTTCAAAAAAAGTAAGGCTCAATGGTTCTCCAAATCCTCTTAATCACAATGAACACTCACTTCTCTTGGGGTATATATATGTTAGATGTGCATGAGAACTTCACTTGCTCGTAGTGCAACAAATTTTGCTTATTCACATGCACAGAGAGCTGGAAAGGTGCCTCGCCGGAGTTGAATATTTTTCACGAATATGTAGCATCAACTTTCTGCTGGTACATCAATCAATACGTAGAATCGTGACTAAGCGACCCATTTCGTCAACGTGTCATTGCAAACTACAATTTGACGCTTTGAAAACGCATCATTATTAACACTTGTCTGACTAACAGCACTGCCAACAAAAGAAACTCGAGTTGGAACATCCTGTTATCAAAGTTTTAGAAGAAAGACGGCAAGGAACCAGCAGAAAAGCCAAATGCTGCAAAAAAAAAAAGCGTTAACAAGACGACGGTCAAAAAAAAAAGTGCGTATAAAGTGTGTAATAAATTATATTTGAACAACGATTTTGACAGCTTGAGTGAGTTGGCAACAAAAAATGCCATAAAGCGCAGCTAATGAAGTGATGTGGCAGTTTTTTTTTTTTTTTTGTACTAAAAGTTGGATGCGAAAAAACAAAAAACACACAGTGATGCAACAAACTTAAACCGCTCTTAAAAGTTTTCTGTTTTTTTTTTTCCGTTGGTAAGCAAAAATCAATTTTCTAGGAAATAAGACTAAAAACTAAACTGACGTTTATTTAGGAGGGAGCCGCATACAAACAAAAAGTGTACGCAAAGTTTAGTCATTAAATGCTAAAAGTTGCCAAATTAATTTATCTTTGGTGAGTTGCAACAACACATAAAGTCGAAAAATATTTGCTCACGTGGAATTTTATGGATTTGTGTGCCATTTTTTGTTTGTCTTTCTTTATGGGTATCAATAAAACTGTTTTGATAAAAAAGGACCTCGCAAAAATAATTTGTGCAGGTAAGCCAGCGTGAATGTTGTCAAAAAAAAAAAAAAAAAAAAAAAGAATGTCCTTCGTTGAAAGCGTAAAATGAAAATATTTATCATCATCATAAATGCGTAGCACGTTGTGACACTTTTTTTTTTTTTCTTGACATGTAATTTGGAAAGGTAGTTACTTGTTCAACCTTGACGTAGGGCATTTTTTTCTTTTGTTTGACTCTTTGCAAGATGATGCCACCACCATTTATATTTTTGTTGATCTTAGCCATAATCATATTTGTGTTAAGGGTATGAGTGCTGAATTGTTGTGTCCGCAAAGGCTATGCCGTGTTGTCAGTGATGCTTAGCATTTTTTTACATTGAAATCGATAAGAAAATAATACAAATTTAGCACACAATTTAAGTGAGAACATAAATATTTCGCATTACGCATTGGATTGCCACCTTAATTAATCAAATAGTGAATGACACTGGAAATAAGTTGTACTTAAGTCTGCATGACTTATAATAATATCGAATTAGAATAATACGAGATTTTACTGAAATTCATTCTCTATACCTCTTTAATAACCTGAGCCTAATAAATTTTTTGTGTCAAAATATTAGCCTAAAGCATGTTAGTTTGAGCTTCAGAAAAACTTGCTCTGTACGATGATATCAGACCGAGATATAGTTTTTTTTTAAATTTCTTTGAAAACCTGAGTATTTCTGCTAAATCGCTAGTTTTTTGAGTTTTTGTTGATCTACTCGAAGACTGTGCCTCAAAACAAAAATATATTCTATGTCTTAAGCTATAAATAAGAAAAAGCCATATCTGTTTTGGATAGTTAAACAGCCATGCAATTAATTTTGATTTAGTCATGTTACTTTGATACGAGTATTTTTAAATTTCTAGATTTTAAGTTGATAACATTTTTTTCTTTGATGGTCAATTTAACTTCGACAGTTGCTATTCAACACTGCAGAGTCTAGTATGTCCTTAACTTAATATCAATAGCTCCAATATTGATAAGTTTCACGACTAAATTACATTTAATGAATAAAATTTCTTATGTTAAGACACTTTGAAGGCTTAAAAACTTAAGATTTGGGCTAAGGAATTGTAATTTTTAATAGTAATTTTTTTAAGTCAGAATGCATGACTTTTGTGGTTTTTCTATTTATTTGATGTATACATATAGCTGTTAATAAAAATTTTCCGAAAAAATGTAAATTACGAAAATAAACTCCCAAGAGTGTTTACTTTGAACTTATCAAAAATTAAAAACATTCAGTTTCCTGTTAAGAGGAAAATAGAAACGGATTACACCCTTTTTTTTAGGGTAAAATCTATGTACATATCTGTGTAGCAAATTTTATTAATATTGGTTCAATCGTATAGCTGTGAAAACATATTTACTGGTAAGGGACGTTGCAATGCTCATTAAAAACAAATGAATTTCTCTGGGTTCAATCTATCTCCATTACAAATTTCATAAAATCAGCCGTGACAGCATTTTTTCCTATACGAGGCAGTGCTACGCCCACTTAAAGAACACATAGTTTTAAGTGCCCCGCTTTAGGCTAACATCTATCTCTAAGCAAAATAACATCAAATTCGCTTAAATAGTTTAGCAGTGGGAACGTATTTTCCTGTTAGAGGCGTGACACCGTCTTCTATTGGGAAAAAATTACAATCTGCCCCTTTGGTCAAACTTTCTAACAAAAAAAAAAAAAAAAAAAAAAATCAAGCGATTTTGAGTTGTTATGGCAGTCAAAAAGGGAACCGTCTGTATTGATTTTTAATTGCATTGCCATAAGTATCTGAAATTTTTGATTTGTGCACAACATGTCAATATGCAAAGTCAATAATGGCTATAAATAGAAAAAACCGTAAACAACATAAAAAATCGAAAACACTCATACAAAACGTATGGGATACCCGGATATGTTGGGTGTATGTTGATGTAAAATTTTTTAGCTGTGGACACAACGGTAACGGTTCAAACATTTTAATTAACTACTTGCCCCAATGCTGCTGGCATACCATTTTGAAGCTAATGGATCAAGCTTAAATCTGAAGTTCACTAAAAAAATATTATGAAATGAGTTTTTCAAAAAAAAAAAAAAAAATCACAAATACATTTCAATTTACAAAATTTTAGCCCTTTTATTTTTTTTTTAATTAAAAAAAAAATATAAATAATTTTTTCCCCACTATTAAACTTGCTGCATTAAACGCAGAATAAATCAAAATTTTTTTAAAAAAAAAAATTAAGATATGAGTTTTTGAAAAAAACTCAAGAATTCATTTCAATTTACAAAAATTTAGCTCTTTTATTTTTTATTAAATTAAAATAAAAATATAAATAATTTTTTCCCCATAAAAAATTGTACGGCATTAAGCGCTGAATAAATTAAAGTTTTTTTTAAAAATAAGAAAAAGAATTGAAATATTTAATTAAATTTTTTTAATTAATTTAATTAATTAATTAAATATTTTTCAATTCGCAAAATTTTTACCTAAATTTTTTTTTTTTTTTTTTCAAAACAGTATTTTTTTTCGAAAAGTACAAGTAAAAATTTAAAATTCTCTGTGTACCAATTATTAATTGATAAAGTTATGAGCTATGAGTTTTCGAAAAAAAAACACTTATTTTGGAAAAGTACAAAAATCGTGAATATCATACCCGCGCATCTCAACAACAAATAATATAAGAACAAATTCTTGAACGCAGTTCTATTGCTGGACATTGATATTTCAATGATGCCAAATTTCAGCCAAATAGGAGCCAAAAATTTGTTCGCTGGCGTTTTCTAGCTTTTTATCCCATATGTGTTTTTGAATTACCTTAAAGTCAAAAATGGTGGTCAAATTACCCAAGAGATTGAACTGGACTTAGAGCTCTGCAACTTTTTTTGTTCTTTGAAAGAACATCTTACTGATCGTAAGTCTGCACACATCGAACAATTTTTTTCCTATATATATATATAATTATATAATATATATATTTTTTTTTAATGAAATAAGTAATCGAAAGTATTTTTTTTATTAATTTTTGTGAATTTAGGGGTCACTACTGTCTCGCGAATAAGAAATCTGACGTATTTCAAAATGTTGATACATAAAAGTATTTCTAATGAAAATTGATTGAGGGTCGTTAAAAGTTACCTACTTAAGCTTAGCTTAACATTGACATCTGAGGCGCCCAGTTTCAAAATCAGCTTTTAAATACTTTTGGAAAAACAACCAAAAATGGTGTATCTCCATCTATGTTCATTGAAAAATTAAAACGTATTTCCCACATAATAGCTTATAAAATTTCTTACTCAAAGTACGTCGGATCAGACTTTTCGAGTTTCATTTGCCTATGTTTTTGAGAAAACAAATTTGGACTTGGCGGGTTATCATACCAATGTACTGGACGTGGCCGGTTTTGACATAAAAATCAAAAAATTTTGTTTGCAAAAAAAAATGGACCGGGCCGGTTTTGATTCCAAGGCGTTGGACTGGTTTTGAAAGCAAGTTCATGGACTTGGCCTGTTTTGAAATTTATGCAATTAAAATATATTTAAAAAGTGTAATATTTCTTTTAAAAAATATTTTTTTAATCTAAAAACATAGTAGAAAGATAAATCATGGTCTAGATTTTGATATATGAGAATATCTCAAAATTTAATTTGTTTCGACTTGGCTGCTTTTGCAACTGGACGCCTCATATATAACTAAATTATTTTCTCAGTGTAGTTTCTGTTTTTATTTTCCGTTGTCGTCTATTAAGAAGAATGTGAAGTTTTTTTTTTTCTTATTTTATGTCACAAAAATTGCCTTATTAAGTACATAACACTCAATTTTTTTTCTCGCAGCCGCTACACTGTTACAAATGTCAAACTTTGGCTATTCACAGTGCACAAAGCTGGCGTGTCTTTAATGAGGGTACTATTTACTGTAGCCAAACTTATTTTAAGTACAATAACAACTTCAACATTAATGAAAATAGACTCATCTTAACTTTTAATGAACCAGTAATCATATAATGCTGTGCCAACGACCGGCTAGTGCTGTTACTTGTAGTTTTATGTCACTTATTATGACTTTGGCATGACAGGCAGTACTTTTTGACAGTTCAACTTAGGTCAATTGGCCACTTTGTCGCCGAAACTTTTATGAAGATTTTGAATTCAATAATTCGACTTGTTTGTAGTAAAGTAAATATTGTTTAGTTTATATGGTGAATGAGCAATTGAATTGGGAAAGTATTTAAGTTTTGTTTGGAAAATCAAGCGCTTTAAGCAGATATTGTAAGGACTAAAGCAAAAATTTGCGCAATAGCTTTGTATCTTTAGGTTTTTTTATGTGCAGGTTCTTAAGAACTTTAATCTTAAAATTTTTTCTTCTACCTTTAAAATGTGCACTTTTGGACCTTAGTCTGCTTAGTTTGTTTACATCTGTTGGTTTCATTTGTTCAGCTCTAGCGTCTTTTGCTTTTGTTGAATTGGGTAAAGTTATCAAAATTGCATAAGATTGTATGTTTTCAGTTATATATTTAGCTCTGTGATGTTTTTTTCCAGCATTATAATGGCCGAAAACGTTGTTTTCGACTTGTCAAAACTTGGTTGGACACACAATCCACCAAGGTTCTGGAGTGGCCACCTCAAATTGCCGACTTAAATCCTATAGAAAACTTATGAGGTATAATCAAACGTGTCGTAGCAGCAGCAAAACCGACGAGTAACATGTGGCAATTTATTCAAGAGGAGTGGAATAAAATTACTGCAGACCAGTGGGCACGCCTCGTAGGCAGCATGTCAAAGTAATTCTCTACAGTAATAAAAATGAAAGGTTCTCCAACTCATAAGTAAGTTAAGCTAATGAAAAAAATAAGACCCCTCCAAAAATTTAACAATTTCAATTAATTTCTTTCGAACGATCATCAAGTAAGCCAAAAATCTCTAATGGGTACGCTACTTCTGAGTCATTCAGTACCTTTCCTTTCATTTTCAAAATATAAATCAGTAACAAACAATAAAAACTGTCACAGATTCAGGCGGAAAGTGAATATTTTTACCACCACAAAAAATCTATACCATAAAAATCTGTGAAATTTAATATTGAAAATATGAACGAATTTTAATGAAATATCCAAAAAACTTTAGAGATACCAACAACTTACTGTTTTCGAGTCTCACATATCACAGATTTATAAAGACTTATCCAGTCGTACTGAAAATCTTCCGATTTCAATCTTCCAAACGTCACAGTGGAAAATCTAAAATGGCGACTTGTCACTACCATAAAATTCGCTCAACCCTAAAATTCAATCAACAATAATTTTTAAATAAGATAGTGGGAAAAATATTCCCACTGTCTTAAAAAGGGTTAAGTGGAGAATGCGAATGCACATAATTTTGCTCGTTGCTTTTGGGACAAGGGTTTCGAGTGGAGCACAAATCGTCCCTCTCAAAGTATATGTGCATTTCCACAGAAATTGTCTCGAGAAAAGCCATAGTTGTAGCCTGTGCTCCAAAAAACATATTTAAATCATAGCCGGGCTAAAATGACAAATTCGAATGGTTTTGGTTTTTTTTTTTTGGAACACTGCCTGCAACCGTAAAAGAATTTTAGCTCAATAATAGTGAAAAATTGGTTATTCCTTTTTGCTATAGAAATGATAGCTCTTAAGTTGCTGGAAATCGTACAAACACTTCGGGGTGATTAAAGTTCTAAAAGCTAGCGTTGGCGTGGGGTTGACAGCTAAGCAGCTCTCAAACTTCTTCTCAGCTCTACGATGATCCAAGTCGGTACTCCAGTCATAAAATTTGCTGCAAGCCTTTCGAATTAGATTTGAGACATCTCTCTTCTGCATGCTTGCTCATCTTGGCGTTGAGGACAATTAAATAGCAGACTTTAACCTTTATGCGGTCGGGATTGTAAACTTACGTGGGAGGTCGAGAGACTACATTTGTAGACAACATATCCGAAAAAAAACTTTGCACACAGACTGTTATACTTAAATTCAGTTTAGCATGTTTATTTGATAATGAATATTATAAAATATATTTCAAATCGAAATGAACAGGTTTTTATATTCATTTAAATAGCAGCATTTACCTTAAGTATAAGTAAAGGTATGTGCGTCACACAGTGGTTTTTTACACCAACTGCAAATCTTGCATGTTGTTTTACGATTTCCGGTTTCGCAATATTGATAACGGACAAGATTCTCGGGTTGTTGTTCGTTGAAAATATTAGGTAAGCCGGGAAAATTAGTGCTTGAAGACTTAGCAGGACAGTGACCGAGTGCCATTTCTATAGCCAGACGTGTTTGTACACAGCCTAATACCTTTGGTATTTTATAGCGCTGTTGCCGGCATGAATAGCTGCTTAGCTAGGCTTCGCAGAAAGATTCGACGTTTGTCGTTTCTCTGGATACCGCAGACTCTATGAGCCCTTTGGTAGCTCCAGATGGACCAATAGAGCAGTGCCACGAAACAGATTATGAGCACTCATGCAAACTCTTTGATTAGGCAGGTTTGTAAGCCAAACGTTGCAAGGTAGATGCTTCCTCGGTGACATTGCTCTCAAAATTTTCTTCGGTCAATTTGAAGCACGCTCCATTCTCCTAGGTGTCATTTGCAGACTACGGGCCAGGAGTAGTTTTTAAAAGTCAGGCGTGGAGGTCTTTTAAGCTACTTTTTTAATGCTGTTAGTGGCAAAAAATGCTTGGAATTGTTTTTTAGGAGGGTACTGGTAACACCGGACTCTTATCTTGTGATCATTTTTTTTATTTAACTTTTTATGCAAAACTGCTACAAATTTAGACAGCCGACCGGATAAAGGTTAAAACAAACGTGAGAAGAGAAATCAATAAGCACACCACTTCCTCCACCACCTTTTTTAAACACATTTCAGACTCTACGACCTGTCAGAGTTAGATAAACACTAAACAGATGAAAATAATCTCAAAGGATACCGCGTTCAAATAATTGGCATTTATGCGCATAACTGACATTGTTAGTCTAACGAGGACAAAGAGTCTTTTTTGTTTTTCAATAACCTTGGGGAATTTGATCCCAAATCGGGTCAAATACTATCAACGGGTTAGAAATCAACAAAATTGGAGACAAAGAAAATTCCTTGTTTAATTTCTTTTCACTAACACTTACCGCTACCTAAGATGTTATACCTAATTGAATTTAGCTCCAAAGAACCCTGAAAACATTTTCATCAATAATTAAAAAAATTAATCATTGAAATTTTCGAAACTCATAAATTTTGCAATGAATTTAATTGCGAGACTTTTTCGCTGTGCGCCAAATTATGAAAACTTTGAAATCATTAAAATTAATAACGCTAACGTAAACAGCGGTCTAGTGTAAGCGGCCGCAGGCAATTAACTTGTGAAATTGTTAAAGCCACGAGTTGGCAACGCAGCGGTCTTTAACCGAGAAAAAACACAAAATCTACAACAACAATGTGTTTTTGACTGGTAGTCACCGCCAATACAAAATGAAAAGGTACAACAATAAAAAGTCGTACTACACAATCAAAGGAGTGTTACAACAATAATAACAAGCAATGAAACGGTTAAGAAAGAACATAACTGGCATCTTAAACCGTTAAAAAGAAATCCAAAAGGACAATAGTGAGTTATTGTGGCTATGAGGGCACAGTGCCCAGTGGAATGTGTAAAAATGTGTTTATTTGGGGTTTCTGTTAGTAAAAAAAGACTCTCCGTCTCATGCTCAAAATAGCTTTAATAAAAAACTTTAATTAAAAAACGAAAAAAATTTCAAAAAACCAAAATAAGTTTTATACCGAAACCAATGGATAAATGTGGTATAAAAGAATACATGGTGTTACAGGCTTAAACAATTGATAACAAAACTTAATACGTAAAATTATTGGCCAGCCCTTGTCTATTATTATTATACATGGGATTTTCCTTATCTTATATGGCAAGAATCAAAAGTTGGACGACAAGAATCCGAATGACAAAAAGTTTGGTGACAAAAAAGTTGGACGCGAAAAATTGCGATGGCAAAAAAGAAACTTTAAAAACTAAAACAATTCGCCGACAAAAAAAAATTGGAATTTTGGAAAAAAATCCAGTTGAACAACAAACAGTTGAGTGGCAAACAAGCTATCTAATGGACTTCCTAAAGATAGACATCAAACTTAAACTGCTATCCAAATTTTTTTGTGTCCAACTTTTATACCGTTTTGCATTTATCGTTTAAGTCTTTTATGTTTCAGTTTTGGTTCGTTCATCTTTTAAGTCATATTTTTTTTTTCGTTTTATTTTTTTGTCCCCCGACTTTTAGTCGTTCAGCTTTTTTCCGTCCAACTCTTTTATCATCCAACTTTTAATTTTTTATCGTTTCACTTTGTGTCGTCCAACTTTTTCATCGTGCTACATTTTGTTGTTCAATTATTAATGCAAGAACTTTTTTTTTAAGCCGTATGGTCTCTTTGGAGATCTGGGGGCAAAAATAAAGATACAAACGGGTGCAAATAGAAAGCTTCCATCTGTGTTCCATAGCGTCCAAATAAATTGAGCATATGTTTGGAAAGCTCGTAAATAAATTTCGGTTTTTTTTGTTTGGAATATTAAAAGAATTATTTGGTTAATCGAAAATTACGTACACTGTGCTAGTTCACCTTTCCTTTTTTTTTTTGGTAAAAATTTTAAACGATGCAAAGCACTGTGCATAATGAGCAATATTCAAAAGCATACCAATAACAAAAACGATTATGAAAACTAGTGGCAATAAAATAAGACATTATGCCATAAAACAAAATACCTTTACACTGCTACAGTGCAAACATTTGTTGGTGGGTGATGGGGTGGTGTTATGACAGAGGCTAAAAGTGGGCGCAACCAACAATGGTGTTTAGTATTTCACCATATTTCACGCCTTAGGCAATTATTTTCAATCATCAACACGCAAAGTTTATAATTCATTTCCGTTTATATCCGATTCCATTTTCCGTTTCCTGTTTCCGCCGCGCCATCGTCATTGGTGGGCGTCAAAATGAAATAAGAAACTTTTATTCTTCTTTAAGGTTTGTGATAAATTTGAGGAACATTGTTGTTGGTATGAGTACTTTTAATGATGGAAATTATCACTGTTGTCATTTTTGTTAAGTCATGGCATTCCATTGTCATTTTTGTTTTTCGTGCGTGATGGTGTGGGCTAGAATCTACCCACATTGAATGTTGTATTTTGGGAGGTAACTCTTTAAGACCTTGACAATCACTGTCATCAAAATGTCACCGATTTTAGTTTATTGTATAGTGCGGCACAATTTTTCTGCCTGTCATTTTGTTGACGCCAAAAAAATCAAGTCATCATCGATGTCATGGCGCTTTTTTTTCTCGATGCTGCCAATGATGATGATGATGATGATGATGTTTAAAATGTTAAGTAAAAACAAAGTTTGTTATTGTTTTTGCCGTTGTGGTAATATTGCTAAAAGCCATGCATTTTTGCTTGTGCGAATATATGTAAAATGCTGCATTGATTGAAAAATTCCACAAAAGCATGATGGGAGTGAAAAGAGAAACGAAAGGGTAGACTGATTGATATAGTGGAGCATATCAATAAATACTTCTAAATCGAGTTGAATGTTCATATTCTGATTATAAAAATAAGCTAATGATTATGCATTTTTTTAAAAAATTTTTATTAATTGGTGTACTAAATTTGAGGCTATCAATCAATTTCCTTCTACTAACGATATTTATCTGTCCATTTGGAAGACCATTTTTTAGCATTTATTAAAAGATTTAAGTCCTGAATTTGATGCGTGTAAGATATGATTGAATTTTACTTTTCTTTCTTAAACTTAAGGATATGTTTCACATACCTTTGAAACTCTAAGCCAGACCTTTCTAGAGTGATATACAAAGAATATTGTTGGCACAACACATACATTTTTTCCACTACACCGAACTAAAGTCCTACTTAACAAACGGATCTTTACTCTATGGACAATTGTATAATAAATTAAGTCAAATTATTTACTTTTAAGCCGTTTAAAATGGAAAAATAAAAATATTTTTTTAAAAAAAAAATCAATTTTGAATAAAAAATAGTTCAATCAAGTTTTCCGATAATATTTGTGGCTTAGGCCCATCAAACTTTTCGCAGAGATAAAGCGCATTGCTTTAGGCGCAAGCTTAAATGAAAATTTCACGGAAATGCTGAGCAACCAAATGGTTTAGAATTTATGATTAATAACCTAAATTCTATTGGTAAATTGATATGTTGAATAAGGTTGCAGTTATTGCTTTTTTGCTGTTTGAATAACAGCTATTTCTGTCGTAATTGATAGATTTGAAAAAATTTTTTATGTAAAATGAAGCACATAGAAAATGTACCAAAAAATAATTAAATATTTTTGACAGAAATCTCTATATTAAACTCTCCTCATAAGCATGAGGAAAAAGGGGATAATTGCTAGCACATGTGGTGTGTTGAGTGAACGTTGTGTTGAAAACATAGATCAATCATGGTTTATTGATTTGCGTGTCAAAATGCGTCAACTAGTACTGCAAAGCATAGAAAAAGTAATTAAAATCCTTACTGTATCATTTGATGCATTAAAAAATCGTTAGAAGTTGAAAAACATCGAATAATATTAAAAACTAATGAAAATGTTCACGGTAGTATCGAAAAATATCAATAGTCGAAATATATCAATTTTAAGAAAGTTGAATGAAATAAGATAAAGGTATCGTATAACTAAAGAAAACTATCGAAAAAGTCAATAAAGGTTACAAATTAAACTATTGAGGAAATCGGCCAAATTCGGGCTAAAAGGGTTCGAATACAAAGGAACATTTTTATGAAATTAGTTCCCGTTTCGGCGTTTTCAAATCCCATTGCTTAGTATTTCCATATTTTACTAATCCATATCTAATATATTTTGGTTATTTTTTAAAAAACTGCACTAATGTTGCATGCTATGGATTATCAAAATATATGGGGGAGATTCTTAGAAATATAATATCGGAAGAGTGCAATATCAAGAACGCTTTTCAACTTAAAGAAAAATTAAGTAAGATTAAATTAGACGAAGACGAAATTTTAGTATCTTTTGACGCAGTTTCACTGTTTACTAACTTACCAACATACACCGGTATCAAGACGATAATGAAACATTGGAATGTTATAGGACGAATAACAATTACACCCAAAGGAATTTTCCTTACTATATTGAATTTCTGTCTTAAAGAAAATAATTATTTCAGATTTAATGACAAATTTTACCAACAGACTTTTGGAATGCCAATGGGCAATCCACTCTCTCCAACAATTGCAGACATCATATTAGACAACTTAATAGAGATAACAAAAGAAGAACTTGCCAAGAAGAATATTAAAATCAAATTTATAACGAAATACGTGGATGATGTACTAGCTATAATTAAAGCTAAAGATAAGGACATAATGCTCGGGACGTTAAACGAATACCACAACAAAATACAGTTTACATTGGAAGAGGAAACAAATAATTGTATAAAATATTTGGATACCAAACTACACAGGGTCGGAGAAGGAATAATTTTTAATTGGTACAAGAAACCAGTAGCATCAGGAAGAATGATGAATTTTAAATCAACACAGCCCATGCAACAAAAAATCAACACGGCTTATAATCTTCTATCCAAAATTCTCACAATAAATGACGCACGTTTTAAAAAAGACAACATTAAAGAATTCACACGAATTATGACATCAAACAATTATCCAATATAGAAACTTAATAAAAAAAATATGAAACTAACAAAAACTCGAAAAATCCCACAGCTGACAAAATTGATGGTAACCCTGTCAAATACGTTGCGGTTACATACCTACCTAATTTGACGAATAAAGAAAGCTTAAAAACAATAACAACAAGTTAAGGTGTTATCTTCGGCTAGGCCGAAACTCACATACCCTACACTGCACTGAAATAAACTTTTAAATAAATGTTGAAAAGACTTTGAAGAGGTTAAGTAAGTCGAAAAAAATGTGAAATGTTAGAAAGATTGGCAGAGGTTGGAAAATGTCGAAAATATATGCAAAATGTTGAAAAAAGTTGAGAAAGGTTGAAAAACTCTAAAAAAGTTGAAAAAGGTTGAAAAATTTTTAAGCAATTCAAAGTTGATGAAAAAGTCGAAAAAATAAAGAAACTTATGAAGGAAGTTGAAAGAGGTTGAAAATGTCGAACAAATACATATAGGATATATTGGAAAAAGTTGAAAGGTTGAAAAAGTCGAAAGAATGTAGAAAATGTTGGAAAAAATCGAATAGAAACGAAAATTTTGAAATATGCCACGACCACTTCTCCAGTTCCGCCCACTTTTGGTACAATAAATTATATTCGCGATCGACATCCTCATATTAAATTTTAGCTCAATAGCTTGAATAGTTTGCGATACATGCTGCAACAAAAATTCAAAATTTAGGGCGGTGGCACACCCACTGGTACAATCCAGCCCGGTTTTGATCCAGAAATAGCTTTCCATAATCAAACCCCTAACACCAAATTTTAGTATGATTGCTCACATGTTTCGATAAATATGCCACTTACCGTATTTTATTTGCATGGGAGCTGCCACGCCTACTGATGCTATTTCAGCCACTTTTGATTCAGATATGCCCTATAGCGACAGAAATACATACATTAAATTTCATACCAATTGCTGCAATAGTTCACTTAAAACAGCGCTAACAAATTTATGTTAATATGGGAGGTGCCACGCCCACTGATGCAATCCTGTCAAAATTAATTTATTTTTAAAGCTCATAGTAACTGACATCTATACACCAAATTTTATGAAGATTACTCTCATAGCACACTATCTATAACAATAAACGTTTTTTGCTTATATGGGAGGTGCCACGCCCACAGGTACTATTGGACCAAATTTTTGTAGTAAGAGACCTTATAGCAAGTATATCTGCCTCATTAAATTTTATAAGGATTACGTTGTTAGTTCTTTAAATATAACGTTTATAAATATTGTGGGCTGTGCCACGCCCTTTAACGAGTTTTTTCGGTCCAGTAGCTGAGCTTGTATTGATGACTGCTTTCAGCGGCATAATCTCCAAAATTTTTATGGAAATCGCTTGTGCGAATTTTGAGATAAACGGAATCAAAATTTTTAACAGTTGAAAAGTGCCACGCCCACTCTTTAGATTCCGCCCACTTTTATCATGTTTCAAGATATATCTTATATGTATCCGTTTACCAAATTTAATCGCAATATCTTGAACGGCTTACAAGATATGGTAGTATTAATGATAAAATTTAGGGCTGTGCCACGCCCCTGTACGACCCTTTGGAAACTTGAAACCCAGCCTAATCCTAATTTGGTTCACATGTGCACCAAATCACCAAGTTTCATCAAAATCGCTGAACTTTTTTCAAAATTGGCCGGGGTAAATATACATAGAGTATGGGCGGTAGGCGTGTCTGTCAACCGGTTTTGCCCATTTTCAATAGCAAGATGCCTGCAAGAAGATGTGACCTGTGTGTGATAGTTTCATTCAATTAGCTTTCTTGGTTTTCCCGTAAAACTGATTTCAACAGACACCCAGACAGACAGACAGACAGACAGACAGACAGACAGCCAGACGGACATCGCTAAATCGACTCAGGTGGTTACGCTGATCAAGAATATATAAACTTTTCCATACCTGCCACGCCCCCTTCGATGTGTTACAAACGGAGAGATAAAGTGAATATACCCACGGTGTAGGGTATAAAAAACGAAGAAGTTAGTTTCGCTCGAATAAAAATGACCAAATAGAAAAAGACAAACATAACAACGTAGTCTATGAAATAAAATGCAAAGGAAATTTCAACGAAAGCTGCAACTTAACTTACATAGGGATAACAAACAAGAGAATCATAGAACATAGATCAGACGTAGAAAAAGAAAAAATGACAACAGCTTTGGTGCAGCATATGTTTGAGAGAAAGCACTCAGCGGACTTTGATAACGTCAACATTTTAGACAAAGAAAGGAAATACAACAAAAGGTTCACTTTGGAGAACCTTCGGATACAACAAAAAATTAAAACGACAATGAACACAAAGGAGGGCAAAGACAAAATTAAAAAAGCTTATTCAATAGTATTAGTTCAGTAACGTCCAGTAATTGTTTAAATTAGTGCAAGTTGTTTTATATATATTTTTGTGTTTTCAATTTAAATTTTAATGTTCTGTGTAAAAACGAAATTTTTTAATGTTAAAATAATTTATGTAAGTTTTGTTAAAAATATTTATGTTATACCACTTTTAATATGATAAATTTTGTTCTTAGTGCTTAATAAAAGAGACCCTGATGAAGTGAGGAACAACTCACGAAACGTTGGTCAATATTTAACCAATTAATTATTTGAAAATCTTTTGACTTGAGCTCAACTACAACAACTTAAAACTGCACACTTTGTTATTTGAAGAGAAACTTCTTTAGCAAGGTTGTAATTTGAAATCAGGTGTGTGTACTGAAACACAAAAGCGAAACTATTTTTTAGCATAAAAACAAATAAAACATAAATATTTTTTATTGTTTATCGACTCGTTGAACGGACAAACAAATCTAATAGTAAACGATGTAATATTTCAAGACGAAACCAAAAGAACTACATGTACAATTAAAGTTATACCACCAAAATGTACGCCATTAGTATAACCTTGTGATGTGTTTTTCTACAGGCTGGTGAAGAATTTTATAAAAAAAATTCAAAATTGCTCTACAGTTATGGAAGAAAATAGAGGTTTGACATCGAGAAAAGACTGCTCCAAGATATTAATTAAAGAAGATTGTGCTCCAAAAAAAAAATCGAAGCCATGGCCGAAAATACCTATCAGAATTTTAATTGAACAATCTTGAATATTAATGCAAGACAGCCTTAGCTTTAAGAAAAACTATGGCTGAAAGATGTACTCAAAAAAAAAAAACAAAAAAAAACGAGGCCAGCTAAAAGGCTAACTCAGGCGGACTTGCACATATAACAGAAAGAAAGAATTTATGATAACCAAGAACTCATATTTTTAAAAAAATGTTATTCCATGAATCAATAGGAAATAGCTGAAAACAGGTTTTGGAAGTGACAGGTTCCCGAATGCCCTAAAAGGGTTTTTGGACCTCTTTGCGAAAAAAATTTTACCGCAGTTATCGATGGAAAAATGCCGCAAATGGATTTTGAAAGTGACAGGGGAGGTCCCCGACTAAAGAGCACCTAGGGCCCAATTTTCGAACTAAACATCATTGCGCGAATCGATGAGAAAAGGCCGAAAAGTGATTTTAAAAGCCATATTTAGAAGAACCCATTTTTTGAAAAAATTTTACTGCACCAACTAATGGTAAATAGCCGAAAATAGATTTTGGGTGGAGCAGAGGCTCTCAAAAGAATTTTTAAGTCCCATTTTCGACGTTATCCATAATTAGCCATCAATTTATTTTCACTTCATTCTTGATGCAATATATGTACACGAGCAAAGGATCGAGTGTCAAAAATAGGAACGTAAGTTAGCGGGCTTTTCTGAACAATATTTTTTCATCCTGCATATATTCGTTAAAACAAAAGCCTGCTGTATTTTTTTTTTTTTGAGTGCTTTTGCGAATTTCCGAATAAATTTCTGAATTTACAGTTTTCGCTAAGTTCAATGTCCCCAATTTTTTCCTAAGAAACACCCAAATGTGCATAAATAAACCTTTTTTATGTAGAAAAAACCAGATCATCTATCACTATAGTGTACACTGTACATATCTACTAAATAATAAAAAATAAATTAAATGTTGTCAATCATCAACATCGATTCCGTGGCATAGCTACAATAAATTTGTTTTACATTCTAAAGAATAAAAAAAAATTAAGAATAAAATATTTGGTACAACTTCTATTTTTGGAATGAGTGGGAGATAAAATGTTCAAACAATGACCCATATCCTAACATACTACTGATCTATCTCACCATAAATTGAAGATTATTTTATTGTGGAAATATAATTCAAATCTTAAGGTCCATCCTCTGTCTTCCTTATAGAGCATAAAATTTTTAAATTTTTGAAGGATGTAGATGAAATGATTCCAACGATATGCTATTTTGATGCGTCACACTGATATGCAGTCAAAAATGTCGAACGAAAAAATTTTAAGACGACACAGGAACAAAGATCATCTGATAACAGAATAACGCAAGACATACAACAAAGAATGAAAAATAGTTCAATTGCTTAATTTAAGTTTTCCAAAGTAAGTAAAAAAAACGGTAGAAATTCATTCAGAATCGACGGCCGTATAAAGTTCATCCAAGGATCACATCTTACCATTTCATTACGAAAATATGTTCATTTACGACACAATTTAACAAGCATTGCAATTAAAAATTAAATACAAATCACACTCATAAAAACTCTGAAGTTTGATAGCTTTCTGGTATATTGTTCCTCACGAAAAAGTGTGATTAGAAAAGTTACATCTCTTAAAAAAAAGCACTGTTTTATGTTCTCATATGACAGGCAATGCACTTAAATTTTTTTTACATTCGACAACATCAGGATATACCCCATTATATGAGGGAATGTACCAAAAATCACTCATCATGATTTATACGCGCCAATATTACGGATAATGATGATGACTTTTGCTTTTACATCTATGCACATACTTACATGTGTAATCTTTTTCAATTCATTTTTCCTGCACTGCCCCAGTATTTGAACTCTGTCTCAATGATTTTTTAATGTGCATTTTTTTGTGTCTAGTCCATATAAATAAAGAAGAGAAAAAAAACAGGCAGCAAATTGAACAAATTGCGATTTTAACAAAAATCTGCCACTTCATCACTTTGGCTGGGCCTTACAAGAAATTTGATATTTATTATTTGGCATAAAGCATAAGGCAACAAAGCTATATTTTTATATTTTATTTTGTGATAAAAAATGAAAATCTGAAAATAAACTGCGTAGACTCGCAATGTCATTTACATTTACATTGATTGATATGGCCCCTTAAAGTATGCAATGATGAATATTCTAATAAACGACGAACAGCAGTAATAACATTTAAGGACACACATCCATACATCTCTGTATGTAGACTGAGGAGAAAATGAGTTAGCCCAGTAAACATTTTTAAGCGAAAATTAATGTCGTATATCAATCGCCGAGGCAATGGTTTGCATTGTGTGCAAGCGCACTTTCTGTTGTCCAGCGTTATTTTGCACGAAAAAATTGTCTGATGATGGCGAATTTCCAAACCAATTAGCGTATGAATGAGAAAGATATTCAACCAGTTAAGGTTGGTGAAAAGATATAAATGTATATAACGTCAGCGTAGCTATTAGTTTAATTTATCCAAATAACCTATGTGAATATTTAAATAGCAGCTTGTTTTTATTATATAAAAACTAAAGATATAAAACATACGGAAAAGGTAATATCGAATCATAGTGAATTGAAATATACGAAATTATAAAAAAATACCTAATATTCCAATACAACTCTTCTGATAGATTCAACAGTCCTTCAAATGTCTGCTGGGTAGTCTTGCAAACATATAAATGAACATCACATCTTTTAATAAAATGTTGTCCGATACGCACATATCACAGCATGTAGAATATGTTGTTACAATGTGGGATTAACCAATGTTGGTGAAATATTTTTTGGCAATGACTTTGATTGTATTGTCTTCGGTTTGGTTTTCTTAATCAAATACTCGAGGCAATCGGAAGTACTTTTCATCTATATGGTGCATAAATTGAGTTATGCGGCTTATGTTGAACGGAAGTAAAAGAAGAATAGATTTTTTCTATTCTTCATCTCAATATTATTTTTTCACAGGAATGAACTTGAATTTTTATTCTTTTTCGTTTAAAATGCGCAAGCATGTAGCGCTTGCTTGAATATGAAATATTTATCTATATTTTTCGCCAACTTTTTTAGTTGGTTTTCAGTTTTTATAATATACATACACGGTATGTTCTTTTTGTGTATCCTTTTTTAATGCATAAGGAAGTGTATGTTTCTTGGCAAGCACGACCTTTTAAGTCGATAGAGTCGTGTGCGTCTGAATTGTTTCTTGCTTGTCTGCTCTCCTGTCTGTCTGCTCATTTGCCTATCTGGTCATCTGTCTGTACTTTCTATCTGCCCATTTTTCTATATATTGGCTGTTTCTCTATAAAAGAAAAACATATCCGAGAATACAAAGCTGTTTAATAATATGAAATTAGCCACAATGTTTACATCCTTGTCTTTACAATGTCTTGATAAATTAAAAGAGTTATCATCTGTCTTACAAGTAACGCATTATCTGGTTCTATATTTGACTAAATCCAAAGTAAACTGCACGCAATTATTACAAATGATCTAGGCAAGTACTTTTAAGGAGTTGGAGTTAGTTTGAAGAAAGAATAAAGTGCGCTATATAAAAAAATTATACCAAACATCACACAAATAGTTTGTACAAACTCTTGAAATAAAATGGATGGATTTTGACTGGAGGATGTGACTCCTACACAAGCAAAACTTTAAACTTGATCTGTAAACGGAAATGGTGCTCAAATGAAGGATT
This sequence comes from Tricholauxania praeusta, assembly GCA_949775025.1. Classification (NCBI taxonomy): domain Eukaryota; kingdom Metazoa; phylum Arthropoda; class Insecta; order Diptera; family Lauxaniidae; genus Tricholauxania; species Tricholauxania praeusta. The sequence continues at coordinate 69,045,071 of OX459028.1, forward strand.
TAAATGAAAGAAAAAGAAATATAGTTTATGTCAATATTATCCTCCAAATCGAGGATCAGTAAAATTTAAGATCCTATCACTGGAACTTTTTTACAAAATTCACATTTTTCTTAAAAATTTAGATCTTTCCTTAGGACACTGATACCTTTGGAGCATTTTTCGGAGCAGAAAAACAAATGAGATAATGAACTTACTGTTTTTCTTGAACATATTCATCAAAGTAGTCTTTTTTGGAACTTTTTGTTTGGAAAAATTGATGTCCTTACCTTTACCCCCATTTTTTATACCCTACACCGAGGTTATATTCACTTTGTCCTTCCGTTTGTAACACATAGAAGGTGGCGTGGCAGGTATGGAAAAGTATATATGTATTCTTGATCAGCGTCACCACCTGAGTTGATTTAGCGATGTATGTCTGTCTGTCTGTTGAAATCAGCTTTACGGGAAAACTAATTGAATGAAACTTTCACACACAGGTCGCACCTGGCAGGCATCTTGCCATTGAAAATGGGCGAAATCGGTTTTTGGACACGCCTACCGCTCATGCTCAACGTATATTTGCCCATTTTGAAAAAAGTTCCATCGATTTTGATGAAACTTGGTGATTTGGTGTACATATGTACCAAATTAGGATTAGGCTAGGCTTCAAGTTTCCAAAGGTTCGTACAGGGGCGTGGCACAGCCCTAAATTTTATCCTTTATACTACCATATCTCGCGGTAAGCGGGTACATATCAAATATATCTTTAATTTTGAAAAAAGTGGGCAATTTAGTAAAAGTAGGCGTGGCACTTTTCAACATTTAAAAATTTCGATTCCGTATGTCTCAAAACTGGCACAAACGATTTTCATAAAAATTTTGGAGGTGATGCCGCTGAAAGCAGTTATCAATACAAACTCAGCTGTTTTACTGAAAAAAACTCGTTGAAGAGCGTGGCACAGCCCACAATATTTATAAACGTTATATTAAGAGAACTAACAGAGTAATCGTTTTGACATTTAATGAGGTAGATATACTTGCTATAAGGTATGTTTTTGCAAAAATTTGGTGCAATGGAGCATGTGGGCGTGGCACCTCCCATATAAGCAAAAAACGTTTATTCTTATAGATAGTGTGCTATGAGAGTAATCTTCATAAAATTTGGTGTGTGGATGTCAGTTACTATAAGCTTTAAAAATATAAGAACTTTGACGGGATTGAATAAGTGGGCGTGGCACCTCCCATATTAACATAAATTTGTAAGCGCTGTTTTATGGGAACTATTGCAGCAATTGGTATGAAATTAAATGTTAGTCGCTATAGAGTATATCTGTATCAAAAGTGGCTGAAATAGTTCTAGTGGGCGCGGCACCTCCCATACAAATAAAATACGGTAAGTGGCATTTTTATCGAAATATGTGAGCAATCATACTAAAATTTGGTATAAGAAGTTTGTTTATGGGAAGCTATTTCTGGATCAAAACCGGACTGAATTGTACCAGTGGGTGTGTCACCGCCCTAAATTTTAAGGCTAATTACGGCATAAATCGCAAACTGTAAAAGTTATTGTGGTATGTGGATAAGATCACGAGGCGGAATAAGAGAAGTGGGCGTGGCATATTTCAACTTTTTGATTTTTTTCCACCTTTTCCATATTCTTTCGACTTTTTCAACCTTTTAACTTTTTCGAATATATCATATGTTGTTGTTCTACTTTTTCAACCTCTTTCAAATAACTTCATAAGTTTCTTTATTTTTTTCGAATTTTCATTGATTTTGAGTAGTTGCAACATTTTTCAACCTCTTTCAACTTGTTTAGAGTTTTTCAACATCTCTTAATTTTTTTCAAAATTTTCATATCATCTCGACATTTTTAAGCTTTTTTCAACCTCTGTCAATCTCTTTTACATTTCACATTTCTTTCGAATTACTTATTCGACCATTGCAAAGACTTTTTAACATTCATTTAAAAGGTATTTCCAATGAGTTTCGGCCTGGCCGAAGATAACACTTTAACTTGTTTTATTTTTTTTTTGTAGGGGCAATTAAGCTATAAGTTTCTTACATAGTGTGAATTGGCGTATTGTTGTGGTGTAAAAATTGACGGAGCAACTCCCATTTTTGCTGGTTTTCCAAGAATCTGTTGAAAACTTGTGGTTATGAATTTTCTGTACACAACTGAGAAGTTATCATTGTCATTATCATTTTTGCACCGATGCAGTAAATCAACATCGTCTTTTGTTTTTTCTAACATTTGAACTTACACCTCTTGGGTTCCATACCTCGGATTTTGTGTCGTTCTTCTTGAATTAAGTTTCATCATCATCATTTCAATGTGGTAGCTCTTTTGATTTTGTAAAGAATAATTTGATAAAATGCATACGTTTTTCTTACCGATCGTCATTCAAAGTTCATGAAACCCACGTGCAAAAAGCAATGAGTTTTCTTCGATTACTGCAGCTTAGTGACTCTGAATTCCTTGCAGAAATACTAATGGTAAATACTGAAAATTACTTAGGAGTCATGAAGCACTTACATGAAAATTTCCGTTGAAAACGACTTGATTTGTGAAAGAAAATCTCAGGGACTTTTCACTATCGCATAAAGCCAACAATATACAAGAGTTTCAAGCCAAAATATGATACCATCTGCTTTTTCCAGTTTCCGAAGCTAAAGTTACCATTTCGAAAAAACTGCTTGGAGTTGGCTGAACTAAAAGAGCTGAAATCTATTCCTCAATCAGTTCAAGAAAAATGTATGCAGGACTAGATCAAGTGCTAGCGTAGTTGTCTTACAAGCGTATGGTTGAAGATTTCGCATGATCGTGACAAGTTTCGTTCTCCATGGATTGCATCCATTTCAATTCAGTCATAAACTGACTGACTTAAAATTTCGGAATTGGTTGCCGATAAAATATGTTGTTTTTTAGAGAAAATAAAGGGACACGTGCATTTTAATTTTAATGTGTTAAAAATCAAAAAACCGTTGAAAGTTTTTTTCAAAAAAAATGGTATTTCTATACAAAAAAAAAGTTTTAATTTTTCTAATAGAACATTTTTTTTATCTATCAGAATCTTCAAAAATTTTGAAAATGTTTGATAATTTTTTCGATAAAAATGTATTATTTGTATCAATATGAAGAAAAAATTACATGAATTTAATGTGAGCCAAACGGCGTTTAAGTCCATGAGAATTTTTTTCTCAGAATCATTCTGCGGTACTAATTTCAAAGTGAATAACAAAATCAACAATGTAAATTACATTTTGCGAATCGTTCTTGCTTTCTGCATACTAAAATTTTAATGCTTCATTTGGTGGAACCTTCCGTCTTTTGCAATAGCATAAATTCAAGCAATCGGAAAATAAATTTTTATATCACTAAAACCACTCAAATTTATTTCAATTTAAATTCTGATCATTTTGGTCCAATCCCGGATGAAATGATATTACAAATGCCAAAGGTATAAAGAGTGACTCTCTGAAATACTTCGCTAAGAAGCTTCTGTCCATGAACATGTTAAAATCCAACTCAAGGTTAATCCAATCTTATATCTTCTGGCCTAGATAGTATCTCTAAACTGTCTGATAAAGAAACTGTAGTAAGAGAGCCATTGATTTGCCAAAAAGATTAAAGTAAGTCTTAATTAGTTTGTTCAGCAAAAATTGGATATATAGCAGAAAGCTTAAAATATGAAGTATGTAGTAGCTTAAAAAAAATACATTTAAAACAAGAGATTATCTCTTTGAATACCAATAAACACAAGTCTTATGCTGTACTCAGAAATTAAGCTTTCAATTTTTACATTCATCGAAATATTCCTACAGTTTTTCAAATGAATACTTTTCAAAATAACATTGTGAATTACTCAAAATGTCTACTTAATCAAATTGTTCTTATGAGCTTACTATCAACGCTCCGTCGTTAGATAACCATCATAAACTTCTTTAAGTTGCACGTAAAGGTAAAACTGTTTAAATTTCCTCAATATCGATTTGGCATTAATTAAGAGTACTATAGCTTGTACTCTGTATGTTGGTCCTTAAAACCAATGACGTTTATTACAATTCAAACCACAAAAAAGCGAAGGCAAACCGAAAAACCACTTAAATTTCGCATGCCACTAAGCTCAGGAATTTTGCCTTCATTTATGTAATAAATTCTCATCATTAATATTGCCTTAACCACAACATGCTGGTAGAATTGACAACTAACATCCGTGACTTCCTGCCTGGTTGTTTGGTCACAGCCACTTGTTTCCGTTTTACTCCTTTCTGATTAAAGCATAAAGAAAAGAAATTTCTTCATTGTCGCCATCACCATCAGCAGCATCATTTCCATTGCCATCAGCATCACAGAAACATCGTTGATGCCACCATCAAGATTTTATTGTAAAATAATGTTTTTCACGATAAGACGCGCACATACCATATTCCACTATTACTCTTACATTGCAAGTGTGTGAGCATATAATTTGATACCCATTTGGAAAACTGAGGTATTATCATAACTTTATGAGAAATAAAGAAAGAGTACAAGTCTCCAAGCAGAAATACTATCCATAAAAACTTAAGGCTTTAGCAGTGGTTTTAGTAAATACTCAGCAAATACAGCTGCTTCCAAATGTTTCCATATGCATTTGTCATTTTCCAATTGGGTACATGAAGAAATTGCTTTGTCTGTGGTTGTGTGCTATCCAGGCAAACTAATACATATAAGTATTTTATGTTGTTCGTTTTCGAATGCAATAAAATCGCGTTAGTTGCACAATGGGCTTGAAAACAACCAGCACTTTCAATTTTAAAAGTACTAGATTGGTTTTAAGTGGATATTAATATCTTTGATAAAATTTCCGATACCAATATCGGATAATTTTCAATATAAATCTTGACCATGCAAAATGAACACCTTATTGAAGCTCCTTTGAGCTTCGGGCAGAATGAGAAAGAGGCACATCCGCAGATTGTTCCACCCAAGTATGTGTGGAGTATATAATCAACATTAGATGTTTAGAAACTTCCGTCAAATAAATGTATGGTACTGCCTTTTTTAATCTTGTTGACCAGGCTTTATTAAACGTAAACAGAGAACATGTGGAATTGCACCCAACTCTCTGAATTACGTGGAAAGCATCTTGAATCAGACACACTATACGAGAGAAATAAAATGTTCTTCAAGGACTCATCTACCCGCTTATGATGCTGAGGACTGGAGAAACAAAATATTACCTAGAGATGATCTTTAGAAGATGCCTGCTGTATAGTCATACCTCAAATAAATAGATTCGATTGGTAATTAGGCATATGTTAACAAAATATTGATAATGATCGCAAAAAACTTAATTTCAACGGTACTGAGTATCCACTATATTTGGCATTGACAGCAACTTGCTCAGAAAGGTTAAAAAACGTAACCAGAGACATGCAGTGCAAAAACTCTGTGCAAGACTTGATCAATCGGATGCAAATAAACACTTCTGTCTACAATTTCGTGTTTGTGATTTTCAACTAAGAAATTAAAAGAAACAACGATTTCTTATTGCCATTTATGATCTGCAATATAACAAAATTTCTTGCAGACCACTGTACAGTAGGCACATAACCGTGTCACAGAACGTTTGAAGATTTGGCAAATTTGAAGAGCTTGTCAAATATGTATATGGGACATTCTACCTCGTTTTTACATTGAAAATTTAGATTTCTCAAAAACAATTTTTTTTTTTGATAATTTGTCAAAAAATATTCAATACGTGTTTTTGGAAAATGTTTTTCCAGGCTTATTTTCGAAAATATGATTTTTTGAAAATCACAAGTTTTAAAAACATATCGATTTTCGATAGCTTCTATTTAAAAATATACGCGTAGTGAAGAAAATTTGTTAAAGTATAAAAATTAGCACTTAACGTCAATTTTCATAATATATGTAGCATTAAAAATTTTCGGGCAAAGTAAAAGACGCGCACCATGCTCGACCATTAAGAAGAAATGTAACAATGGAACTTATGAAAATATCAGGCAGCACGTTAGCTTTTAAGACGTCTAAGTGTCCTTGCAATATGATTTGTGTAGCCTATGTGAACTAAAATTCTTTATTTGAATTGATGTGGCGCAGCTAAGGTAAATTTGATATTTTCATAAAAAAAAAATCTCCAATGATTTTGTTCAGCTTTTCGTTTATAATATTCCACAGTGCATGACTTTAGAACTGTACACTTTGTTGTTTGTTATTTATTCTTCACTTATTGATATAGTCCTCATCTGCTTTTCTCCATGGCTGCCTTCCCATTTAATACTTTACTGCCTTTCACTTTTACACCCACATTGAGTATCAACAGGGCAACCAGCAAATAACAGCAATAACTTCATCGTTGATTCTCTGACACTTTTGTTGCTGCTATTTCTACGTGTTGATTTATTGCCGCCATTATGCACTTTCATGCCGCAGCCCTCGAATGACTTGCACCACTACGACTTTATTTTGTTTAACACGAATATTCGATATGGATGCTGATGCTGTCATCACAGCTGACGGTTTCATTCTGGTTGAGTCATCTCATCATTAATAGTGTTTGTTGTTGTTGTTATGGATGGCTTTTTTTTTTTGCATGGCGGCTTAAAATCGAAATATGCTCTTAGAATATATGTTTATATGTGTGTAACGGTATGAGTGCTTTGTCAACGTGTGCGCACAGATTTTTAAAGTGATTTTCCTTTTAGCAGTTTGAGCGATATTTGCGTTGAAAATTGAAACTTTACACCGGTACTGTTTATGTTGGTGGTAGTAATAGTATTATTTATATTGTTACAGTTGCTGTTAATGTTGTTGTAGGTAATTGTTACTGTTACTATTATTAGTACTGTAAATTTTATTAATATTTTGAAAGTTTCTGTTGCTTTTACTGTTGTTGTTACTATTACTTACTATTCTTTTTAATGATAATTTGACTGTCAGTGTGATTGATGCTGTCACAGTTACTATAACTTTGACTTTACTGTTACTGTTACTGTTACTGTTACTGTTACTGTTACTGTTACTGTTACTGTTACTGTTACTGTTACTGTTACTGTTACTGTTACTGTTACTGTTACTGTTACTGTTACTGTTACTGTTACTGTTACTGTTACTGTTACTGTTACTGTTACTATTGCAGTAACTATTGAAGTCACTATTACTATAGCTGTTAGCTTTAATGTTACCGGTTCAGTTGCTATTGCTGATGATATTATTGTTACTGTTACTGATTACTATATTTCACTATTACTGTAAGAGTTTCTGTTGTTGTTGTTGTTACTGTTGCAGTTGCTTTCGCTGTTACCGTAACTAATACTATAACTTTCGCTGCTACACTTACTGTTAATTTAACTGTTATTGTTGTTACTGCAACTGTAACTTTTATTGGTACTGTGACTGTTCTTGTTCTTGCTCCGGTTCCTGTTGCTGTTATTGTTAATATTATTTCTATTCTAGCTTAAGAATTTAGTATTACTATTATTATGACTGCTGTTGTCAGTGTTATTGTAACTATTACCGTAAGTGTAACTGTTACTCTTGCTGCTAATTTTACTGTCACTGTTACTATAACTGTTAGCTTTGCTGTTGACGTTACAGTTGCTGTTAATGTTGCGATTACTGTTGCTGTTACTGTAATTGTTACTGCCAATGTTACTGTAACTGCTAATTTTGCTGTAGCTATTACGGTTGTGATTGCTGTTACGATTACTATAACCATTAATTTAACTCTTACTGTGACTGTTACTGTACTGTTACTCTCTATATAACTTCGTGACTATTACTTAAGCCATTAATTTTATTGCTACAGTTTTTGTTGCTGTTTCTGTAACTTTTATTGTAACTTTTGCTGTTACTACTAATACTTATGTTTTTTTTTCTTTTTCTATTATTTAAGCTATTAATGTGAATACTATTAAAGCGGTTACTTTTACTGATACTGTTAATTCTATTGTTACAGTTATAGGCGCTCCTACCTTTTGTTGTATTGCTACTTTTGATACCATTTTACCTCAATTAGGGGCCGTTCAAGTATTACGTAACGCAATTTTCGAAGATTTTTGACCCCCCCCTCCCCCCTATGTAACGCGCCGTAACGTTTTCCTCTACCCCTCCCCCCCCCCTTAAACGTTACGTAACACCCAAGTGACCATATTTACCTAAAAGTCACAATTATGTTGCGAAAAGTACCGGAAATACATGCGTATTTTGTTTATTTTCTTTATTATATCCTACACCGAGGGTATATTCACTTTGTCATTTTGTTTGTAACGCATAGAAGAGAGCGGTGGTAGGTATGAAAAAGTATATACTTAGATATATTCTTGATCAGCGTCACCACCTGAGTTGATTTAGCTATGTCCGTCTGTCTGTCTGTTCAAATCAGGTTTACGGAAAAATCAGGAAAGCTAATTGAATGAAATTAGCACACTCAGGTCAGACCTTCTTGCAGGCATCTTGCTATTGAAAATGGACGTAATCGGTTCATGGACAAGCCTACCGCCCATACTCTATGTATATTTGCCCAATCCCATTTTGAAAAAAAATGCAGCGATTTTGATGAAACTTGGTGATTAGGTGTACATTTGAACTAAATTAAGATTAGGCTAGGTTTCAAGTTTCCAAAGATTTGCGTGGCACGGTCCTAAATTTTAACCTCTATACCACCACATCTCGTAAACCGTGCAAGATATTGTAATGAAATTTCTTTATTTTTTCGACTTTTTCATCGATTTTAAATTGTTTAGACTTTTTCAACCTCTCTCAACATTAACATTTTGCATATATTTACGACTTTTTCAACAGTTTTCAACCTCTTAAACATTTCACACTTTTTTCGAATTATTTAACCTCTTCAACGTCTTTTTTTACTGAAATATATGTACCTACTTTGAGTGCAGTGTAGGGTATGTGAGTTTCGGCCTGACTGAAGATAACACCTTAACTTGTTCATATTGTTATTTAATAAAAATCACACATAATGTAATAAACATTAGCTTAAAATATGTTAAAATGGCGAAAAATGAGACGAACATATTTTATTAAAATGATAAAAGTTGATGGGATCTAGAACAGCTACAGCAATAAATGAGAAAAATAGGAAATCTTTCCACGCTTACATCTCTGGTTTTGGTTAACCAATCTCGAAGATGATAGTTTTAGGACATTCTGCTTGATAAGTGCTTTAATTTAACATATCATTTATTGCTGTAAATTATCTAGATCCCATCAACTTTTATCATTATTATAAAATTTTTTGGCTGTAGCTATTCAATAAGCATACACATAAAGAAAGCGTTTCATTATACATACCTCATTTCAAATCACCACCCGCTAAAGTAGTTTCACTTCTAAAACAATGTTACGTAACGCGTTGTTCGAAACCCCCCCCCCCCCCTCCCCTGTAACGCATCGTAACGTTTCACAAGACACCCCCTCCCCCCCTAATTGCGTTACGTAATACTTGAACGGCCCCTTAGTGCAAAAACCTCTTCTGGCTAAATGGGCAAAGTAGAAAATTTATAAATTTTTTTTCTTTTCACATTTTAAGTCAAAAGAGAATGGAAGTTCTTCTTTGACGAAATTTGCTGCAAGCATTTATTGCAAGGTTTATTTTCCCATTATATATACCAAAGAAAAATAAGGAATTACGTTATTTTAACTATGATGAAAAACAATTTTAATTTCACATATTTTCTTTTTTTTTGTATACTTATTTTTGTGACATTTTTTAATTTTTTTTTTCTTTGTGCATACAAACTGCGACGCTAAAATTAATGCTTTTGGGTTCTTGCCCTGTAAACATTGTTTTTTAAACGTTATCGCTATGGTAAAATCTATTTAATGTATTCAACAATTAAAAATACATCAACATTCTTTTAGGCGCGTGGTTTTATATTCTTGTGTATCTTGTATGCTTAGCTGCCTAGGGTGTGAACATGGTTGATTTTGTATAGAAGGCATTTTAATTGAATGTAATGTGCGAACGTAAAAGAGAGTTCAAGCAGAGAGATGAAAAATAGATAAGCTCTGTCGGTAAACAGAATACAACAGCAATAGCATGACAAAAAAAAACACAGAAAGGTCATATTATTTCGCGTAAGCACTAGCGTGCTTATGGACGTATTTGTAGCCACATTTATAGTTTTTTTAAAAATCTACTTAAAACACCTATTTGCAGGCAGCAGGTAGGAGTCTTTTTTTTCTAAAAAAAGGTTGCTGCTAAAATTGTTTATGTAAACACATTTATGAAGTATCACTTTTTATTTGATTTTAAAAATTCCCTAAATACACCATAACAATTTTTTTAAATCTGCACCATGCCATCGATAGCTCAGGGCTAAATACATCCTTTTTTATTTTTTCCTGTCAAAAATCAGCTTATTTTTTATTATTATTTGTTTTTTTTTTATTTGTGAACTTCCCTGTGACATTGACATAAATCCTTTTATGCGTAATACAACAATAATAACAATAAAATCAAATAGAATAACGTACCTAAAAGGGTGCACCAGCTTGACGTATGTACGTATGAAATGACAACAATTTAAATTGCTGATAGCATACAGTGGGTCGTAATAAACTTAAAACAGTTTGGCTGAATTCAATCACTACTGAATAGATGGTCTTTTGGAAAATTCAATATGGCGAAACCAATATACCGTTAACGACAAGCAAATATATCTGATAATTGAAAAAAAAAAACATATTCATATTTTCAAAAGTTTCGCTTATTATTGAAGATTAACATTTAAAATTTTAGTTTTTTGGCACGTTCTACCTCAACGGAATGCTTTCCTGTCCTAAAACTAAAGCAATGTTAGAAAAATGCATTCTACACTTAAATTGTTCACATATTCATAACTTTTCAAAATTCGTGTGCCCGAAAGATTACTGCTATCCAGTTCATAACATTGACCAGTTTTATAGAAATTTCATTTCCTTAGAATTGTGAAACCCTTTCAACACTCTTTTAAAATGTATAATGTTTAATATTCCTTGGGATATTGCGACATTTTGATCTTTTTTATATGCAATTTAATATAAGTCATTATTCTTTCAATGAACCAATGCCAAGAGCTTTAAATTTGTATAATAATTTATAAGTTAGAAACAAGAACATTGATCTCGCCCTATCAAAGAATAATTTAAGAAACTTGTTGAATAAATTAAATATTATTTAGATTCTTCTATTAAAACTTTTAATTATTGTTAGTTTTTTTTATTTAGTCTGTAAGGATTGCATCTTTCAAAAGTTACATTTACAAAATTGCAACACCAAATTTCATTGTATCCTCTAATATTTCTTAATATCGCAAAAACGTTAACAACATTAGGGAAATTGTCTTTATTAAATTTTTAGTAACACGCAGAAATGTTAATTTTTTTTAAATTTTTGTCTAAGTACACTGTTAACTTCAAGCTTTACCCTTTACTTTGTCATTGACTGATACAATGTTATTCATTTTAAAAGGACTCGCCGAGACAATACTATTTCAGTATATGAGCATATATAAAAAAACATATATTGCGGAAATAGCCAAAGCATACGTTATCATTTATCAAACTAAATTGATTCATTTGTTATCGTGTCATGTTTGCTTATGATCGACTTATAAGCCTACAATATTGTCAGTTTTTGGGAATGACTTTAAGCAGAATTAAAGTAATACACAATAATTGGTATGTCCCTGTACCACGTAACTGCTCTGCGAATAAAATTGCATTGCACCTATAAAAACATTTCATTATATCGACAGCTAGTTCTTTTAATCTAGTTTATAAGCCACGTCTATTTGTTTTGGAGTTCTAATAAAGCGAATACGTTTTTAACTTCAAATGCAATTAAAAGGATAAAAATTCCAGCCTTAAAAGATTATGACACGATTAAAAATACAACATCACAATAGTTGCAAAAATTTATATAGATGGGAAACTAAATATTTCAGGTGAGAATTCCTTAACAGCTGTAATATATTTTCAAAATTTAAATTGAATTTTAAAAATGTTAAAGCTCTGCATTGAAAACTGCGCTTAAAAACTAAATTTCTTATAATCTTTTTTTATTCATGGAAATTTTTAATTAAATGTTACGTATACAACGTGTGATACCAAAAATAATAAATGAATGAGAGCTTATTTTCAAACGGCTATGCTGCCCTCAGAATCGGAAAGGGAAGCTCAGTGGAAGCTTATTTCGAGATAATTGATGTTTTGTTTATGTCAATTTGTTGAAATACCTGTAAAATTGAGCTAGAGAAAACTCTCCTAGGAGATTTTTTATATGTTTGAACTGAGATGCCGGCACTTAGAGTAGTTCATTTGACGCGCAATTTCTTAAGGTAACCGATGATATTAGAAACACGAATATGAATTTAGTTTGAGATACGTCCTTACCGCTTCTGAGGGCAATATAGCTTCTACAAAATCATCGAAAATTACCACTGTTTAGTCACGTTTCAGAGTTGAATCTTTGAATCTTAAAAAAATTAAATTTATTTTTATTACATAATATAGTAGCTAAGAAATAGCACGAAGCTTAAGAAGTCGGGTAAAATATTTAGGTCTTAAATTTCTAGTTCACTTTGTATATGAATTTCGGCAACTTTTTTGGAGTAAACATCATAATACATGATGCCACCTCAAGTTTTAAGTAAAAACATACGCAATTGAAAAACACTTTTGTATTGCAGTAACTATTTGATATGGAAGTTTCATACCGACGGAAAATTGTACAGACTTCGTATGAAAAAAATTCCAGAAAACTGTGATAAGTGCGGGAAGTTACATTCATATGTAAATAAGATGTGTGCAATTATTTGTCATATAAACAAAACTAATCAAATTTCTACGGTAAACCATTAATTTGTATACATGTACTTAACGCCAATTTACTGAAAAGTGTAGAATTTTAAGAAATTTTCTTGCGAAATATTAAACTTTCAGTGCTAAAGCAACATTTGCCGCACTGTGCAGTGACAAAAAATTAAATGCTCAATCCTTCACTTTGACTGCTAACTCAATTGAAAGCAAAGCGATTCTGCTGAGCATATGGAAAAAAATTAAATCACTTGATATAAATATTTTTGGGACTTAAAAATACACAAACAAAAAAAAAATAATGGAAATCCCTTTTTTGTGCCTTTTCCAGCTTATTTTTGTCGTGCAGAAAATAAAACTGAGAAATTTTTTTTTTCCTTGGAAAAAATTACCAAGAACAGTGCGCTCGTACTGTTACCCATTTAATCTTGTTGTTTTTGTTATCGTTTCAACAGTTCTCGAGTGAGTGCACAACAATAAAAACTACAACAACACAATATCCAAATGTTAAAAAAATATCACGAAAAGCAAACAAAATATATATGGGTGAAAAAAAAAACAGCTTAAATTGTAAGCAATCGTCATATCCAAAGAAAATAAGTAAGACGAAACAAAGCACGGAAAAATAGTTATGACAAAGAACAATGAAAAGCAGAAAAAAATAAATGAAACAAAGTTATAAACAAATCGACAATTTTTTCTGAATCCTTTGGGAAATTTCAATGAGAGTCCTTCCAGTAAAATGTTTTTCACTTTTGCTTTCTCTTTTTTCTCAATTTTAGTTTTTTATTTTCGCATTATCTAGTCTTTGTTTTGTAGCTTTTCATTTTACTATGTTTTTTCTGTTGTATTTAAAATATTCACGGTTCGTGATTACATTGTTCTTTTATTTTAAGTTTTTTACGAAAATAAAAACTTGACAAATTTTATTTATTTGAAATTTATTACTTTTTTATTATATCGGAAGTTGTTGTTTCTTACTCGTTAGCGCTTTTTCGTCATTTCTTGTTTTAAATACACCAACCTAAATTCACAAATGATTTGGCACCGTTTAAATGGGTAGTTATTATTGTGTAGAAAGGACACATTTTATGCAATCATGTAGAGCATTACGAGGTAAAACAAGACAAAATTTTAAAAAAAACTTCTAAAAACTATTGAGTTTGATAACACAAAATAGTCGGTCATTATATAGAACTTTCTAGGAATTTTTAACAATTTTGAATTTTGGGAGATGAAATTTTTGCAAGTATTCATATGAAAACAAAGCCCAAAATATCAAATTAGTTTTACAAACTAACTCATTGGTGATCTTCTGTTCAATTTCAGCTTAATTTTCTAATTGTTAATTAAAAGTTTTTCTCATAAAAATATACATAGCATATTTGTTGGCTTCAAATTTAATTTTGACAGAAAAATATATTAAAAATATTTTTAAGTTGAAGCTTCAATTTAATATTTAAAGTCAAACATACCTTTGACTTTTTTTACCAAAATTTAATTTCGATTTAATAAATTTTAATTTTTTTTGCAAGCTTCCAAGCAAATTAGCAGGCTATTTTTAAACAGTTCTTCTAAAATTCACCATTTTTTCAACATTTTCATATGAAAATATTCGCTTGGATCATCTGCGTAATTGCGAAATTTGTAGCGTAATTTGAAAACAATTTACATATTAAATAGCATTGCTCCGTACGGCGTTTGTGCGCTTGTAAAATTATTTCTAACTGCACAGCAGGAGATACCATCATTGTGCCTACTTCTAGGCGCCCACACACTTTATTTCAGTTCTAACGAAAACAATGACAAGGACAACGCAAATAACGTTTTTTCCAAATAATTTTATTGACTATGAAACAAACGTAATCTAATTGCCTCTACGCAACTTAATCAATTAGTACATACGAGAGCAATAAATGGCGTACCACAGAAAATGCTGCAAACCAGCAATAAATATTGACATATTTGCCAGAGCGTTTCCTGAATTCAAAGAAAGGCCTCTTTTGGGTGGTGGCTCATTAAATTTAATAGAAAATGAATTTAAAAATTAATTTAAAGAAAATAAAGGTCATTCATTTGAAATATGCAATAGCATAGTGAAGTGAAGTTAAATTTTTTTTTTTTTTTTTTTTTTTTTTGCGGGTGAGGCAGGTGAAATACTTTTCGCACCATCAACCAGGTCGTCACCTGGTCGGTGTGTGGGACTTCCGTAGTGGTATACCCACTAAAACACCTCCCTCTTTGTCCGGGAATTGATTCCCCCACTGGGAGGCTCTCTTGAGCATTACTTCAGTAGAGTTCCCTTTATTTAGGCATCCAATGCCATTAGCTGCTTTCTGAGCCTGCGGCCAGGCCTTCGCCTCCATCTTGTCTTCTTTGAAAAACCTCAAGGTCCCTTCTCTTTATTCGTAGTACGCTTTCGACGTATCTCGTTATCAGCATCCAGTACTCCTCGCTTCTTAGCATCGTCGGGACGATGTTTTCGACTGTTAGTGGGCCAACTTGTCCTTCTAAAGTGCTCCTTCTTTCAGCCCAGTTCCTGCAGTTGAAGAACGTGTATTCCGCATCATCAACGTCAACGTCACCATATATGCAGTTTGGTGCCTCGGTTTTTCCCATCCTGTGCAGGTATTTTTGGAAATACCCGTGGCCAGACAGGAGCTGCGTGATGTAGTAGCCCACCTCTCCAAAACATCTATTCAGCCATATGTCTAGCTGAGGTATTAAATGTGATGTCCAGCGCCCGTAGGTTTCATTTTGCCACCTTCCTTGCCACTTTTGTAATGTTTGGCTTCTAGCCTCTCGTTTTGTCAGTCGATTTTCGGCTTGGTTCCTCTGCTTCCATATCCTTTGCCGCTCCAAGACCAGTAGGTCAACTGGGATGGTTCTGCTTATTACAAGCACCGCAGCTAGTGGAACAGTGCGGTATGCTGAGGCTACCCTTAAAGCTGCCGTTCTTTGTACTGAACTCAGCACTTTCCGGTATTGCTCCTTTTTTACTGCGTCCGCCCATACCTCGCAACCATACAGCAAGGCCGCCTGAGTTGTTGCCATAAGAAGTTTGCGTTTGCTTGCTATTGGTCCACCTGTGTTTGCCATTAATCTTGACAGTGATCTTGTGGCTTGTGCTGCTTTTGTAGTCGCGTGCTGTATCTGCGCCCAATAAGTCAGCCTGGAATCTAGTCGAGCTCCCAGGTATTTTACCGCCTTTTTCGTTTGAAAAGTCTCTGAGATCGTGTTTATCGGTATCTCTAACGGTATATGCTTCTTTGTAAGAATGAGTACCTCCGTCTTTTCAGATGCCAGCTTGAGCCCGTGATTTGCCATCCACGCCTGCGTTCGTATCATGACCTGGTTCAGCTTCCGTTGAGCGTCTTCGATGTTTCTCGCTGTGATAACTGCTGCGATGTCGTCCGCGTAGCCGACCAGATAGGTGTCGTCCGGCATCTCAATGCGTAGTACTTCGTCGTAGCAAACGTTCCAAAGGTCTGGGCCAAGGATGGAGCCTTGCGCCGCACCTGATGATATTTCCATACGACGAGGGCCACTGCTGGTGTCGTAAATTAGCGTTCTGTTATGTAAGTAACTACGTATTAGCCTTCTTTGATATTCTGGAATCCGGAATTTGTTTTCAAGGGCGTCGATCATATCTACCCACCTAGCACTGTTGAATGCGTTTTTAACATCTAATGTTGCCAGTAATACTATTTTCCTGCTGAAATGGCTCTGCGCAGATTGTACACTTTTTATTACGTCGGTTATAGCATCGACTGTAGACCTTCCTGGGCGGAATCCGTACTGTCTGTTTGAAAGACCGCCAGAGTTTTCTATCGCCTGGGATAGCCGCGGCTTTATCAGCTTTTCCAACAGTTTTCCCGCTGTGTCAAACATACAAAGTGGGCGGTATGAAGATGGTGCCTCTGGAAAAAGTCCATCCGTCAAACAAGCATTATACACTCTAAGAAGCAACTGAGGTCGTTCTCTTGCGAGAATCTGGATTATCTCGGCTGGAATCCCGTCCGGACCCGGTGCCTTTTGGTTCTTCATCGTGCTGGCTGCCCTGGTAAGCTCTTCCTCAGTGAACAGTTCTAATGGGCTGTCATTTGGTTGCCTATTTCTTTCAGTAGGTCTAACTTCGTGTGTTGGGAACAGCATGTTTACATGTTGAAAAGCATTTCACCTGCCTCACCCGCAAAAAAAAGGGAAGGGAAGTGAAGTGAAGTTAAGTGATGAGGTGTGAAACTTTCTGCATTGAAATAACAATAGCAGACTTAGAGAAAATCGATAGAAATAAGTCGTTATATGAGGTTAAATATGTACATATGCTTAACAGACCGTTTCCTTGAGGAAAGGCTTTACAATAACTTATTGTGATGTCATCAAACGCACAAGTAAGTGCACCAATGTCACAGCTATTTCCGACATAGCTATGAAAAATTCCGACAACTACAATAAAGTTTAATTATTTCTTGTGTTGACAATAACATTGTGACAAAATTTCCGGATACGAATTTTTTTCTTAAAAGCATTTCCTCTGACGTCAAAGTCTCACTGAACATAAGAAAAGTAATTTTTGTTTTTCTCCTGTGAATTTCTGACCAAGTCTTTTAGTGTGATCTTACAACCTTTCATCATCGCTGCCTTTCATCTAAATTCCATAATTTTATTTAGCTCAAATTGAGGTTGGCATGTTTTATCTTAACTTGTATCCAAAGCATTAGTGCGAACACATAAAAAGACACTCCCATCATACAAACATGTGCCTACTTAATTTATTAATTCGGGCCATAAACCACAAATTAACAGGAAATTCCCCAACGGGATTCAGTAAGCGTTGCCTGGTAAAATATGATAAAGCTTGTGCCTTGTGTGGTAAAGCAGGTAGGTCTCTCATCTGTGTGTGTGTTTGTGTCTTTTGACTTAACATACCTATACTTAATTCAATTAGATTGCATGTCCAGAACACAGTAGTCAATTAGACAATAATTAAGTTGATTTTAGGATTTTATCTGTATGTTATTTTGGTTTCTGTTTTTTGGCATGATTTAAGACAAGACAGTAATAATAAATTGAATTTAGAGAGCTAAGCGCTCAAAGAAAAAAATTAGTGAATATTAGATAGGATAAATTAGATAGGATTAAATTTTTTTTTTAGTGAATAAATAATGACGAAAATATCTTGTGAAATAATAACTACCTTGTGTTCTCTCTCATTTTGTGATTATATATTTTTAAAAGAACGCAATTTTAGTTTGTTTAGCTAAATATTCACACCTGTGTGGTCACTTCACATAATTTTGCCTAAACGTAATTAAAATAGAAATTTCGAGCCATCTAGCGTATGAGAATCTCCAAGAATGCCATTTCGTGAAACTTGGAGCCATCTAGCGTATGAGAATCTCCAAGAATGCCATCACAAATTGTAAAAACTACAAGTTGAACAAATTTTCAAGTAACTGCAGCATTAAAATTAATAAGAAAACTCATGCAACTCTTAAGAAAAACAGCTTAAATGGTGTTAAGTAGGACAGAAAAATACTTAGCATGCAACGAGGCGAATGCGATGCTGTGCAGTAAAGTAGGGTAAATGTGTGAAGTTGAAAAAAGAAAATCTAAAAACGAAAGTCAGAAGTTCAGCTGAAAATTTTATGTTTAAAAACTTTCAGAAAAATGACTGCCATTTGAAGGGAGCCACGTAAGTTTGGGGTCAGACCACTATCATTTTATTCTGGTGTGGTAAGTCATGCAACTTAGCGGCTGTATAAAATTACTAAGAATGCATAATAGAGTGGTGCTAAAATTAAAATTAAATCAAAAAAATTTAAATAAATTTGAACATAAAAATAACAAGTCTTAACATAATCTTTGAACAAAAAGCCAAGTTGATTTGCTATGTGTTAAGTCAATATATGATTTTCTAATGGAAGACCACTACGACCTTTAGAAATGCGCAACTTAAATGATTTAATACGAAACACCAAGCAAAGGTAACATACAATCTTCCACAAAGCTCACCACTTATCTGTATCAGTATTTTGAAGAAAAAGAAACAAAGCTGAAAAACAACATTCCTGAAACGTTGTTGAAAAGAAGGATTACTTATTGTAATAGCCAAAGGACAGGAACATCATAAGGTTATAAATTCTAGTATGTATAGCGAAATGCTTGACTGAAGTTGTATTTTTTGTGTACTATAGTAGATATTTGTAGAATTTACACATCAGGCAATCTGGAAAGGTTTTTTACAAAAAAAAAAAAAAATCGTGTTTTTTTTTTCAATCCTTTGAAATATTCCTAAGCTCTGACAGCTAATAAGCTGATGAAGAATTAACTTTACGAATAAAATGATTAGCATATATTTTATGGAAAACATTACGTTTTTTCCAATAGGCTTGGTTGTGTTGTTGTGAAAGTTTTCTTTCGTGAGATATTGACAAAACTGAGAATTTTTCTGCAACCATTAAGTCTGTTTGAGACAAAAGAGGAAGAATTTTGAATCACCCTAATGTATTTATTATGGTATTGCCATGTACTCGTACAAAGTTTATTATTGAATACTGCAAAGTAAATAGATACGTTTAGCATTAAAAGTTTTCGGATTTGTTAAACGAAACGGCATTATTTATACACAAAAATTTATTTTTTTGCCTGCGAAGTAGGGCGGCCCACCACTTGCAATACAATTTCTTTAGCGCTTGATTGGGAAATAGACTTGAGCTAATGCAGCGAATTTGAAGTGTAAATTTTTGCTTCGTAAACTGGAAAAAGTCCGACGGGATCATATGACATTCATTAGATTTTAGTTCAAAAACTCCTACATAGTCATAGTCTTATGCAGTAGTGCATTATGATGGTGACAAATCCATGAGTAGTCCTTCAATAAATCTCACAGTTTTTGACGGAAACTTTCAAGCAAGCGTTCATGACGTCTAAATAACATTTTTAATTTACCTTGCTGAACTTCTGCAAGGAATTCAGAGTACACCATAGTACCATGGTAATCGAAAAAACTTAATTCCGGATACAGAGAATTATTTTTAAATTAAAACCTAATTCGATTCTCATAAGCGTGAAAAAATCTACTTAGATTCACTCTACTACATATATAACAGTTTTTTGTTACACCCCAATATGTACGGTTGTGCATCTGTTACGTATGTCAGCGCGGATTTTGCTATTTTATGCTTCGACAGATCTGTTTCGAACCCGTTACGAATCCGTCAAAAAAATGCACATTTCATTAGTAGAAAAGACAGTTTTCAAGTTGTCATCAAAATTCTTATTTTATTTTCAATGTATATGGTTTACGGGATACAGTTTAAATATCTTGTAATTAAAAAAACAATATGCATCGTATCCACTGGGATTTGAACCCTGTTAACACAATAGTTGCATGCGCTTTTTAACCACATCAGCCAACGTATCATAATTTTTTGGTTGGCTAAAAGTATATTATATGAATTGTTAATTGACAACTTCATAAAATGAAAATTCAATTTTTTAAGGTTTTAAGGCAATCTGCCTTTCGTTTGTTACACATTGTATATAAAGATGTAGGCAAGCTTCATACTTCATTCTTTTGAAAAAAGATCTTACAGATGTGGCTGGAGTTGTGAGCATTACTGCCTACGATAGGCATATCTTTTCATCGATGTTGCTTATAACATATTTGCCGCTGGGATATAAAGTTTTAGTCTCTCAGAAAAATAATGAGAGTAGCCCAGTTGCTTAAGATGGCGCAGGATGACCTAGGTTAAATTCTGATTGGTGATATGTAAAAATTTAAGTTCTTCTTTGAAGTTTTAAAAACGCAACACACATAAATTAACAATGAGTTACAACAGCATTAGAGAACAAATTTGGAAGATATGGTAAGAAATCCAAAAAAATAAATAAAAAAATGTTGGTTTGCGTTAACCAAATCTTTTTCTTTCATTGAAAAATAATAACGATTTGCTTGAAGAAATATGTAGGAGTCGTTCTTTTGCTAATCAACATTGTATTTTTTTAAACACATTCCGTTTCTAATTTATAATTTTTATAAAAAAAAGAGTCCGTCCCGAAACCGTTTTATTTAAAAGAAGAGTTCGTAACGGGTTCGTATATACACTCAGTTTCGAGTTCAAGACAAATCCGAAAAAGCGATTCGCGTTTTCTAGAGGAATTTAATATGAGTTCAATTTGGATCCGAAAAGTAAATCGTTTCGGATAAAATACACGAAAAAGCGAATTCATCTCGAATTCGTAACGGATCCATTTTGCACACTGGGACAATACACATTATCACCATGGGTGTGTAAGTAAAAGTTTGCAAATTGCACGTCAGTTAGTTTGAACTAAGCGAACTCTAATGCACACACATGAGAGAGAAATAAAACTCAAGCTCAGTCGAGCTCATGAGTGTAAAAAATGCATTATTCAAAAGCTGAGCCAGCGGCAGCTATGCTCAACTAACCCGCCACAACTGTTTAACTTGCATACATTTTTCAACATAGATTTTCCATTTTTTTTTTTTAAGGTTAAATTTTTTCACACACAACTATTTTGTGAAATTTCTCTGCAGTGGAAAATAAATCATTTTTTTTTAGTGGTTCTGATTTTTCAAAGAATTTCATGTTTTTTTTTTTGACAGCTTTTCGAAGGCCATGTTTTTATAGTAGTAGTTTTTTTAAAAAAAAAAAAAAAAACTAAATTACAATGGCGTTTTGTAATGAAATGATCTATGGGTAGGCATGTGAATTCACAAATAGTGTGCTCAAGGTTGGTTCATCCCCACAGAAGCAAATATGCACATCTGGCTGGCATTAATAGAATGTACGAAGTGTGAGTTGTCTCACAAGGGATATTATGTAAAAATTTTTGCCACACAAATTATGCAGCTACCATGGAAGATTTTGTTATGGTTATAACATATTGCATGTATCATGAACTGCATAATAGATGTTTTATGGCAAAGATTTTTAATTTATCTAAAAATATTCACACATTTTTGACATCTGATACATAACGCACGATGTTCTTAACACAATATGATACCATGTGAAATGAGAATTTAAGAAATATCTCTAGATTGTTTCCTTAAATAAAGCTGCACGCATGTAATTTCAAAAAAAAAATCGCACAAAAGTCAAAGAAAAGCATTTTGCCTGTAAATATTGAAGAAAAAAACTTGAGTTATTTCACCAAAAAAAATTAAAATTAATCTTCCAAAAACCATTCCATTCTTTAAATGGAGTAAAAATCAAATTTTTGTTATGTTCTATGACTAAGCATACCAACTTTGAGTTTGAAAAAATAAGTACATTTGCCTAAAATCAATAGTTGAAAATAAGTACAAATAAGTACAATATCATATATTGTGGGTGCAGTAAAGAGAAAAATCAAATGGAACAAAGAAAAAATGCAACGAACAGCTGTCAACGCGGTGTGCTTTAGTGGTAAGACAACGATCCTGTATTGCACCCACCATATAATTACACCATGATTCCGAGCTATTGTTTTTATATCGAAATTTCTTTATTGAATTGTATTTGTCAGAAATTCAGAAATTTAAAGGATAATTGATATTCGCTCTGTGTACTACCAATCGACATTTTGTTGGATGAGGCAGCCTTAGCGTCAGCAGTTTCTCCGACAGCAACCACGGTGTGCTGTTGCTCATTGAAATTGTATTTTTCTTGACACGAAATTTGTCAATGAAATTTGTTATGATTTCCAAAAATGGTAAAAATCGACGCATTTATACTGGAAATTTATTTTTACAAGCAAAATCGATTTTAGAGTGTTCACTTCAAGCCGAGAAAACTCGGTTTTCCAGATGTTTTTTGCTGATGAAAAGACGCGCTCTACTGGTGCACTCGTTCCAGGTAGGCACAGAATGAATTCGACGAGACGATAAAATTCAAAATAAGGCACTTGTGAAGCTTCCATGTGCTTAAAGATCTCAACCCAGCGTTCATATGCCGTATGACCAAACGCCTTCATATGCCGTAAAGGTGATGTCGGCTGACGATGTAAAAAATTCGCAACAGTGCAACTGTTCGATTTGGCAGACAACGCTTTCTTGTGTTTCGTGGATTCCCAGTGCTTATCGATTTCACTCTATCCGGCGTTTGCGATGTTGAGTTCCGTGTCGCACAAATTACTCCGTATATCACTTTCTGTTTTTCCTTTTTTCATTTGCGGATATTTTTTCTGAATATCCGAATTAAAAATGCACTTACGGCGCTGCGGCGCAATTACCATTTAATGAATAGAAGCACGAAGCATATAAGGCGAAACACATAAAAAGCATGCATGCGTCGTATGCTTTTCAAGAATGCATCTATTAAAATTTATCAATCTCTTTTCCCATACGATTTTCTCAGCAAATCTGTATTGTTTACAAATTTTGTTTTTGTCACTCTCTTTTCCCATACGATTCTCTCACACAAAATCTGTCAATGCTTCGATTCCTACAAAAAGTTGAAAGTAGGTTTGACATTTTTAAAAACTACAAGACTGCGCTGTCAAACTCAAATTTAATGATGCCACATATCAATTTTTGAAACATTCGTGTGTAAATACTAATTAATTCGCAGTCATCGGGCCAGCGCAAATGATTTTTATATTTTTATATTTATTATTAATTTGAAAAACAGATTTCGGCCGAAATAAGTACAAATTAAGTACGCTTTGAAAAATAAGTACAAATGAAGTACGCTTTGAAAAATAAGTACGGCAAGCTGAAAATAAGTACTGTACTTACTAAATAAGTACAGTTGGTATGCTTATCTATGACCATTTTTGAGTCGGATTCAGGTCGGAATCTTTATTATTGGAAGCTTTCATGGATATTCAAGATATCATACGGAAGATATCAAAATTGCCTCTTAGTCAATTTGCTTGACTTTTAAGCAAACGTTCTAGTAACTCTTCCTATTTAGCTTTTAAGTCACTTCCAACTTTTCAATGTCATGAGATTTATCTCTTTTTTGTTACTTTTCAGTATAAAGCGACTTTTTAGTCTTAAGTATTTTTTTGTATAGGCGAAATTTTGTTTATTTTGACTTTTTGGATGTTTAGTTTCTTGATTAACTAACATTCGTTTGCGTTTTTTGGTCATTTGCGACTGTTTAGTCTTTTACCGACTTTTTAATCTTTTGCGAGTTTTAGTTCATTTCTTCAACAAAAATTTATTGAATTTTTTAACGCTGTAACTTGATAGAATTTTTGCCTATCATATATTGTCAATTGTGTGTAAGTTTTAAGTCTATTGGCGATTTTTCAGTCTCTTGCATCTATACCGTATAAGTGAGTACTTTTGTTTTGATTGGCATTTCAGTTTTAGATAACTTTTTATCTCTTGATACTTTTTGATCACATGATAGTTTTAACTGTTGTTGAAAAATTGAATGCAACTTTTTGGTTACTTAACGATTTTCAGCCTTTTGCGACTTTTCAGTCACATAACAAGTTCTCGTTCAGAGGCGATTTAAAGAATTATTGATTTAAACTCTTTGTAAGTACTTGCTGCTGTACTATAGTAATGTCAGCTTTAGTTTATTGGACTGCAAACATTACATTCATACAAACATTTTTCACACTACATCAAATTACCCCATCTATGACATGATTTCTCTTGCACTCACCTTTCCTCAGTTATTTCCTCGCTCGATGTCTCCCGTTGCATCTAATGCATTGCTATGCTCCAACTCGCTCGTACTCGTTTCCACCATACTGCTTATACCAGTCGTGTTATCTGAACTTACGAACGGTGTCTCCACAAAACGCATCTCAACAGTTTGCTCTTCATCGGCAGAATCACAATCGCCGCGATGTCCACAACGACGATTGCGACACATATTTGTGTCATTCAACAAGATATCAACACGTTGGCCATGCACCAGTGCCGTGCCAGCACCCGGTGACAAAGCACCACTGCCATTTCCATATGTGGCCTCACGTGGTATAATCAACAGTTTCTCTTTGATCGGCACGCACGTCTCCTGTGTGACACCATTTTCATCGAGGTCATCGAAATCAGTGCTAGCACCACCACCACCGCCGCCACGACCACCTTCACCATTGTGTAGACGCGGGCCGCACGTATTGCGCTCGGAACGATTGTAACCACGCGTTATATTAATGATGTTGTTATTCGATGGGTTGAAACATGGCAGCACGTGTTTGAATTCCTTGCGGAAGTTCTCATTCAACCAAGCGTACAGAAAAGGATTATAGCATGTCGAGGACATGGCAATTGAATGCGCTACAAAAAAGAAGAGCGTATAGAAGCGCCATTCATGCGACTTGTCATAGAAATCATCGAAGATATTGACAACGTTGATGGGCAGCCAAGAAAGACCAAAAACGGCGACCATGGAAATCAGCATGCGGTTGGTGCGTTTCTTGCGATCACGATCGGCTTCTTCGCGACGCGATGACTTCGAGCCGGGCTTAGCGCGTGCGCGTGCGTTCAATTTGACCGAAACCCATGTGTAGCAGATAGAGATAATGAAAAAAGGCAACACAAATTGCAGTATTGTGGTGACAGAGCCAAAGACTTTGCGATATTGCTCTGAGGGCCAGTTTTCCTCACAATAAGTGGGCGGGGAAACTGCATTGCTGCCACCAGGCGTAGAATCAACGGTAGCTGTTGTTGAGGCGGAATTTGCGGTCATAATTTGCATGTAAGCAGCAGAAGAGGGTGCCACTGTGTAGCTGCTCTTTAGTGGCACTGAAGCTGATGCAGTCATCGCTGAATTGTCAGTTTCGTATGTTGCAGTCAGTGATCCGTTAAAGTTCAGTGTGGGTGTTGACAATGTTGTGGTCAAGTTCAGCATATCATTGTATGGGCCAACTTTCATGTACATGCCGTAAGGAAGCGTTGATAGTAGCGAAATCACCCAAATACTCACGATAATTGCAATGCAAGTGGAGAGTTTCATTCGTGGATGAAATGGGTATATGATGACAAAATACCGATCGATGGCGATTGATGTGAGCGTCAACGTTGAAATGTAGATGCTGCAACCCTGCGCAAACGAAACTAAGTGGCAGAGTGTTCGTCCGAAAGCCCAACGTCCCATAAAAGTATAGATCGGTGTAAATGGTACAGCCAGCACACAAAGCAGTATATCGGACAGCGCTAGGTTTGTGATGAAAATATTGGTGACGGTCTGCATGGCGCGATTTCGCAGTACCACATAGCAAACGAGCACATTACCAAATACGCCCAGCACAAAGACGGTGGTGTATAGGATGCAGAAGAAGATTTGTACAAATTTGTTGTCTATGAGATCGGAAGAACTTTCTGTATCATCAGTTGGCTCAATAGTTGCGTTTAGCGAAAACGGCTCTGCGCTGCTAAGCAAAAATTGTGCTGTTGCCGTGATGGTTGATAAATCAGGTCCAATGGATGTAGTTGGTAGTAACCACGTGGTGTTGCCACTTGACCAATTCGATTGCAGCAAAATGCTAGAATTGACATTGGGAAGTAATGGAGTTGCCATATTGTGAAGTTTTGCCGAATCCGAGGTTTATCTAGGATGAGTTATTGATGTTTTCTTCGAGATTCTGCGAGGTTTTGTTCTTAACACTTAAACTACAGCAACAGCACACATTTTCGTGTAAGTTGTTCCTCATGGAGACATTTCATGTTAATGTTTGTTTGATTTAATTGTTTGAATCCTTAAAAATATCACAAACAAAATTGCTCAGTTCGCAATTTACGTGTCGCTCGTATGCTCTACTGCTTCATTCTGCAAAGAGAAAAGTTATGCACAAATTAGTATCGTATTATTTGAAAAGTTCGTTTAATCGCTGTAATAATCGTAATTAGTGTATTTGTAACTGCATTAAAAGTTTTAAACCTTTCACGTAAAGCTGTCAACATCATCCCATACTTTTATATCCACCCCGTTTTTATTACTTAAAAAGTTTCATCCCTGTTAGTTTCATCCTTGTTAGTAAACAGTAAAAAAAGTTTCTTGCATATTGAATTCCCTTTGACTGCACAGCTACTTTTATTGATACAAAATCAAGTTGTAATATAATCCTAATAAAATTGAGAACATGGCTTAAAAGAAACCACTTTAAAGGCTAAGTTAATTTCAATAAAATGTTTTATTTTGAAAATTCTTTGGCAACATAAACTTTGTAAAATAAACTGTCGATATGTTTGTTTAAAGTTTTAAAGGAAACGGACAACGGCTTTATCTGTTGCCCATGTGAAGGCTAAATATTTCACTTTCATAATGACCTACAAGCAAAAGTTTTTTTTCGGTACAACAATTCAGCGTTAAGGTCAAAAATGTGTAGATTTTATTAAATTATTTAGTTTTCAAACTAACGCCTTCATTTGTTTTGAGTTCGAACTCTCTATTCTGATGCAATTAAATGGTAAAAAAACCTTTTTAAAACTTTTAGCTTTATCAAGAAATATTAAAGCACACTTATTTATTCGCACTTTAAACTAAACACAATGTAAAGGCAATGTTTAATAACACAGTTTAAAAGTCAATTTCTTTATACATAAGCTTCAATGAGAACCAATGCTAAATAATGCGAAATCCTTAATTGTTTTTGTACAATCATGAATTTTACTGATTTTAACAGCTATTCACAATACAAACTTTACACAATGTAAAGACAGCATCAAACATCATATTTTAAAAGTCAACTTCTTTCTATGTAAACTGACCTTTTAAATGACAGCAGATGCTTACTTCTACAAAACCCTCAATTGTTCTAGTACAATCTTGAAACTTACCGACTTTATTTGACACAACGTGAAGACAGCGTTGAAAAGCATAGCATAGATTTCAACCTTTTTCTGTATAAACTGACTTGCTTTAATATCAGCCGATATTAAATTGTACAAAACCTCCAAGTATTTTCGTACAATCTTCAAATTTACCGATTTTTCTATTTACGTGCTATTTTTTCTACTTGTGCTCGCGAACTTAGGTATAAATTTTTTGGGTATTTTTATTTTTTTTTATTTGCTTGCGTTATCCATTACATTATCAATAACATTATTGGTTTATATTTAAGTAAATCGATTCAATTTACGATTTATTTGTTTAATAATTTAATAACGCATTCTTAAAATTCTAGAACATCATATACTTAATATGTGCGTAGCAATATAATTTTTTTGTTAAGAATTGAAAATAATGCCCATTTATTGAGCCACACGATGACACCAAGTAAATGGTTGCATATGATTTACTTGACGATTAAGGAATGCCTTAATGACATTGCGGACTTTTCTGAATCCAGTAAATATCTTATCATAGTAGATTTATTCATCTAAGGCTCTTCTGCAATTGACGAATGAATTAACACCGCAGGGCCAATCCTCATATTGACTAATATCCCAAATGAGGATAGTATAACACATATCGCTCACTTACTTCAAGACTGGCATAACTCAAAAAACATAATGCGGGAGAAAAACGCATTTAAAGTTTTCAATAAGTAGCTTTTTATATGAAAATTATGAAAAGTATGTCTAAATAAACTCTTTTCACAAGGCAAGTTTATGAGATACTTTTCTGTTTTTTTGACACAAAATAAAACATAAAATGGTGGATATTTCTGCATCATTAACTCAAAAATCACGTTTTTTGAGTTATGCCAGTCTTGAAGTAAGTGAGCGATATGTACTTAAAAATGCATGTTCATAACTTTCTAGCTCACATTTCTTTACCTTTCCCCTATAACATGGAATTTTGCAAAAAGAGTTAATGATATATTCAGAAGCGAGAAACCAAAATAGTTCTACAAAAGTGCAAAAGGCTTGTTGGAAGTCAATCTTTATTTGACTGTCGCTGAGCATAATTCGGAACTAGTCCACCATGAAACCTTTATTAAATCCTCCAAAACCGATTTTTAATTTTAAGCACTTTTGATGATTCTAAAGCTTTGAAAAAAGACACTTTTTAAGAAAAAATTATCATCCTCTTACAAGGAAAGAATGAGAATAAGAAATATTTTTCAAAGAAATAAAGTTTTTTTTCTGATAAAAAAAAAATTGTCAAAACTTAAAAAAATTGGTCCTTACTCAAGGTCCAAAATATATATTTTATAGTTTTGTATCATTTACTTATAGCCTATACAACAACCTTTTAAATGACATTATATTTATTGAATTCGATGCTTTAATTCAGAATGTTAGTATATATCTATAATAATTTAACAAAATAGTTTTGAAAAAACCACGAGAGTTTTTTGTGTCAGAAATACTCAAATATTAAATTTACATGCACAGCATAAAATCCGCATGAAGTTCAATTTTTTACATAAATTTTAGTTTTATTTCCGCAAGCAATTGATTTTTATCGCTGCATTGCCGCAACATTTGTCTACATTTGATTTTGCCTTCCGGTCTATTTGCTTTAAATTTCAGCTGAAAAATATGCAATATTTTGTGCTGCAATGCAAAAAATCTACAAGGCAAGTAAATATTTTTAATAACAGCAAATGTATCCTGAAGCAAAAGCATAATACCGAATGGTAGAGCTTTGCTTATCGCATTGGATTAAAAATTTATGGTTATAAAAACTAAGGGAACAAATTTTAAAATTTTAATGAAAAATAACTTTTTGCTTGAAAAAAAAAACAAACAAGACCTGAATAATTTAAATTGTAAAAATATGATTTTTGCTTATCATATTAAAAATGTTCAATAATTACACAGCTTTACAGAATTAATTTCCACGCAGAATATTGCGAGATTAGTGAAAAAATGCTGTCGAAACAATATTTGGACTTCATTACGAGAGCACTAAGACTTATGACATTTGAATGATTTTGATTCCTATTTTGAAAAATGATTATTGACGGTATGTAACAATTGGTTTGTTCAAGTTTCCACTGGTGTAATTGCTCCTTTATTCTACCGATATAACTTAGTAACCCAACCTTTAGCTATTAAATTGTTGCTGACAATGGTCTATGTAGGCATAGACCCCACTTTTGAGATGACCCCAAAGAAAGCAATGTACCATGTGGCATAGGTAATGGTCCTTAGAACCTTTGATTAAATTTTTAGAATTTTCAATTTAATATTTTTAAACGCATCTTGATATCGGCTTAGAATTAAAAATTACTTTGCATTTTAAGAGTTTAACTGATATTCATCTTTATTTTTTTTCTCCGATATGTCTTTTCTAGGTTAAATACTAGTCTAAGAGGATACTACTTAGATAATAGACCTCGTCATTTTTGCTGATATTTTTGTTGTTAATGCTAATGCTGCATAAACTGTCTGAAGTTAAGGCAAGCACATTTTG
Organism: Tricholauxania praeusta; assembly: GCA_949775025.1. Taxonomy (NCBI): domain Eukaryota; kingdom Metazoa; phylum Arthropoda; class Insecta; order Diptera; family Lauxaniidae; genus Tricholauxania; species Tricholauxania praeusta. The sequence goes on from OX459028.1 coordinate 69,075,155, forward strand.
CCTTATTGAAATCAATTCGCCATTTTCTTTTTTATCAAACTTTGATCTCTGGTAGGATATATTGGAAAGTTTTTGTTAAATCTTTTTCAAACGATAGAATCGTGGTATCATTGGTAAATGCGGAGATTAACATTTTGCTGTCTGTTAGTGAATCTGTCACACAAAATAGTAGATAAGCATTAATATTGTAGACTTCTGTAGAGTAGCTCTTGTATCAAACGTGATATTTTCTTTTCAAAATATAGCTTTTGAGTACCCCAAAGCCATTTTTTGGCAACAATTTTTGAATTTTATACAGTAATCCTTTGTGCCACATATTACAGAAAGATTACGCGCTGTCCAATAATATCTTAGAGCTGTACTATTTATATTTATGATACTTTTGTATGCATTTTACGAACCTATTTACTTGTTCTATTATAGAGTGCTTACTGCGGAAGCTGTGCTTATTCCTAGAAGTTAAGCATTATACTTGAATTTTTACAATTTGAAGTGAGTCTTAGTAGTAGTAGTGAAGCTTTGTCCGTCTTCATAAATTCGCTGATTTTCCAGACTTCCATCCAAAAATGAAGTTTCTAATACAGACCATACCTATAGGAAATCACATAAACTACAACATTTGATTGCTATAAATTAGTAATCTATCAATCAGAAGCAAAATATGCACAAAAAAAAGAAAATATTGAACCTTTGGCTTTAAATAACATCAATGTTGTTGAAACACGCAATGCGTAGATTTATTTAGATTTAAGCTCAAGAAGTCCTCTACTTAGACAATCGTGAATATTTGGCAAAAAAATAACAATTTCATCATATATCAACTGATAAACTTTCAGGATACTGATCTAGAAATTAAAAAGGCTGTTCTTAAAAAAAGGTTTCACACCTTCTCTGGTACTAAGTTCCTGAAACTGTGTCTTAATCATTACTTGATGAAAATCATTGGCAAATATGGCTCAAGTTATGCTGAAAGCATAGAAAATTGAAGAAGCGCACGAAGGCAAGAATCAACCGAAGAGGCACTTTCAGCACCAAAATAATTTTGCACATCGAGTTTTCGTTGTTTGCAGCTAATGGTACTAAGATTTTCTTCTCGAGATTTTCTATCAACACCAATTTCCTCAAGAAATGCCCTTCAACATGAAAGGATTATTCTGTTTACAAAAGTGGAATGATGTTACCTAAATAGGTGTCAAATTTTATCAGGATCAGGATTTCATCAAATATGAAACTGAGAAGCAATTTGTTTTACAAGTCGTTGCCGAAAACCGTAAAAAATATCCAAGTACTACTTAATTCTCTCTTAGCCATACATAATGTTCAATGTTCGTTCGTTCGCATTATGTTTTGATTATACTATAGCAACTAACATTGTAAATACAAATGCGATTTTTCTTATAGAAATTGTATGCGATATTAAAAAAAAGCTGATGTATATAAAATTTCTCAAGATATTTCTGGAATACTTCGAACTAAGTTTTGGAAAATTTGATTCAGAAAATTTTTTAAATAATTGCTGATGTGTCCATATGAAATTAAAGAAAAAAAAATTGCTTTTGAATGGAATTTATCGTTGCGGATGTAGCATAATTCCAACTTCGAGGCGTTTGAGGGTCGCCTAGTAGTTGTCCGATTGACGTGAAGTTGTTCACAGCCCTTTTTTTTGTTGATAAGAGCTGGATTTGTGGAGACAGAAAATTTTAATGTTCAAAAAATTTACTTAAAAATGCTCTCTTTAATCCATTTTTTTTTACTTTAACCACACATAATGAAAAATCAATTAAATAACCTTTTTTTACTTAAAAATTTATGAAATTTACTGTTGACTTTTAACCATTTTTGACAGCTGTTACACAAGCTTGTGTAATAAGAGCCTAATTATGTTTGTTGGCCTAAAAAAATAATAAAGAACATGAAAAATAACTACAAAGCAGCAGCTGTTGATTATGATTAATTGAGGAAACCGATCGATACCGTGAAAAACGTAAACATTTCAAAAAATAAAAAAAAAAAAAATTTTATTTCAAAGTATTTGCAAACATTAAATTCAATTCAAATGGAACATAATGTACCATTTTAATTAAAAAAAATGTTAAAAAAATAGCATTTGGTACTATTCAAAAACTTTCAGCATATTCAATACTTTTCGATACTTTCTTCAAAATTTTAATTTAGTTTAAAATAGTTCTCAATTTTTTGATAATTTTATAAAATTCAATACTTTTGTATTTGAATCGGCTTTCCTGTTTCTTATCCATACTATTGCTTACCTGTAGATTTTTATTAATTTTATCGAATCTTTTTGATACTCTTCGATTTTCGCAAAAGTCTTTAAAATTATTAATATAAAATATAATATACTCAAATACCTATGTATATTATTAAAGTTAAATACTTTTTTAAATTACTTTATAAGTATATTTTGACTTTTTCAATACTAACGATATTCGATTAGAATTTTTTCAACTTTTTCAAAATTTGTAAAAGTTATCAAAATTTTTTTATATTACTTATAGTACCTATGTAAGGGTGTTTTTTTTAGAGGTATAGAGCTTCGAATTGAAATAAAACACAAGAAAATCGTTTTAATGTCCATCAATTTGGCTTTATTAGAAGGATAATTTTATGCCATTAATGTTTAAATATGATTTCGGGCATGTGGCCGCCGCGGCTGGCTCGAATAAAGCCAATTCTACAGGTCCAATTTTGAACCACTTTTTCGAGCATATGGGGCCGTATGTCGGCAATAACGCCACGAATGTTGGCTTCTAACGTTTCTGGTTTGTTGGCGTAGACGAGCGACTTCACATATCCCCAAAGAAAATTATCCAATGGTGTCAAATCACACGATCTTGGTGGCCAATTGACAGGTCCATTCCGCGAAATTATGCGCTCATCGAATGTTTCCTTCAATAAATTGATTGTGACGTGCGCTGTGTGGCATGTAGCGCCGTCTTGTTGGAACCACAACTCATCCACATTCATGCCATCCAATTCGGGAACAAAATAGTCGGTTATCATGGCTCTATACCGGTCTCCATTAACGGTAACTGACTCTCCAGCATTATTTCGGAAGAAGTATGACCCAATGACTCCACCAGCCCATAGAGCACACCAAACAGTCAGTTTTTGTGGATGTAATGGCGTCTCAAGGGTCTCATGTGGATTCTCTTCACTCCAAATGCGGCAATTTTGCTTGTTGACGTAGCCATTCAACCAAAAATGAGCCTCATCACTGAACAAAATTTTGCGATGAAAATCAGCATCGAGATCAATCTCATTTTCGGCCCATACACCAAAATCACGACGCATTGCATGGTCTCGCGGCTTTAATTCTTGCACAAGCTGGATCTTGTAAGGTCGCAAGCCAAGATCTTTGCGCAAAATCTTCCATAAAGTTGATGGACAAAGCTCCAATTGCTGTGCACGGTGGCGAATCGATTCATTCGGGTCCTCTTCAACATTTTGCTCTACAGCGGCAATTGTTTCTTCGGTGCGCACTGTTCGACGTCTCTGCGGATGCGTATTATCACATAGAGTAAACGTAGTGCGAAAACGAACCATGGTTAACCGAATTAATTGATCTGATGGACGATTATGTCGACCATAAAATGGACGGAGCTTGCGGTAAACTTCGCGAACTGAACCATTATTTTCGAAATAAATTTGCACGATTTGCAAGCGTTGTTCTTTTGTCAATCTATTCATGATGAAATGGCAAACCAAACTGAACATAAATGACATTAGAGTTGCCAGATTTGACCATAAAATGCCAGTTTTATCTCTATTCGAAAAACAAACCTCTAAAAAAACACCCTATATATGAAATTGTTTGGTTGACTTTTACTAATCAATACTTTTCGATTCCATTAGACTTTTAACTCTATATTGACACTTTTGTTTTTTATAGTGCTATGCACTTTTTGACTGTGATCGCCTTTTTGGATAAATTTAGCAGACCACAAAATTACGAAAGAAGTACCCATTTTCTATTGGCTCACCTCATTTTAAGAGATCATTTTAAATCAGTGATGGCATTTTGAGTACATTCATATTTTTTTCAGTATATATATACGCGTTATGAAAAGCGTCAATACCTTCGACAGCACACTTTCACAACATTTGGACTATATATAATATTTAACTTTTTTAAGAAGATCCGAATGACCTTTTCTTAGTAAATTTTTTTTTAACACATTTGTTTTCAAAAAATACATACAAATGCCATCTTTGTTCCAGATGTTCATATGTGCAAAATATAAATTTCGGAGTCGTAAAATGATATAGTAAAGAGGTTGTATTTAGTCAAGCAATAAGTCAAATTCCTCACACTCCATAAGTTAAAAGTGCGTGGCAGTCTTATATTTATACTTATATACAACAACAACTAAAACTTTCTTTCAAAATATTCATAAAATATGAATTTTTAGCAATACAAAATGTGAAAAAGAACCATTCCAAAACGCACAGAGATGAATTATGGAACTCACTTTTCATGTAAGAAACAAAAACTACACAAAATTTTATATCTAATTTACTTTAAATTAAGGTAATGAATTTTTTCATTAAAAATCTCAAAAAAAAAAATCAAAATTGAAAATTTACCCAAAAATTAAATTTTTTTTAATGATTTTCATTTGGTGTTTATTCTTTAAGAGATTTTTTTGCCTAAAGTTGAGATAAAAGTTTGCAAAAATTAATACCTCCTACAGCAAAGAGTGTAACGCATTAAATGAAATTTTGTGCAAACTTTTTATGAGTTTTTTCTTCAATTCCTTAAGAATCTAAAAAGTATGCTATGTTAACATTTTTTTCTGATAAGACGCAATCTCCATAAAATTGAAATAACCTCAAGAGGGTAGCTTTTTAATGCTTGAAATTTAATACGAGCATAATGCTTCCGTAGTTTTTATTTTTTATTTTGAACAAAAAACTTTTATTTAAATTTTATTTGTATAAAATTTTTCTCACAATTTTTTATCACGATTATTTCGTTTACATTACATACCCTCCTATAATCTGCTGTTTTTTTTTTTTGTATCCACAGCCAATATGACTGACATATTGTGAACAACTGTCAGCTCAAATACATAAAACAGTTAAAGGGAGAAATCCATTAAAAATTTCTCACTTCCAACAAATAAAAATTATGCAAAAAAAGGTAACAATACAAAAAAAAATTAATAAACGAATTTTGAAGCGCAATACTACCTTTTGGCGTTTGCAATTTCCGTTGCTTGGATTTTCGTTATCGCTTTTTTTCATTGTGTAACATTTGTTGCATGAGCTGATTTCTGTCTTTACCGCTTTTAGGCTTAAGGCGGGATGCAGCAATGAACGTTTGAAAGTTGAAGTGTGGAATTCAATTTACTGAAAACAACTGCGCTGTTTAGTTTTTTTCTGCAGAATATTTGAACTTTTAAAAATCTGCAAAGTAGTTGGCGAAAAAACGAAAGGATATGTTTTGCTTTTTTGGTGCACTGTCCATATGCTGTCAAAAATTAAAAAAAAAAAAATAGTGGAAAGAATTGAAAATTCGAAAAATAAACTGAAAATCAACAGAGCGCGAAGAGTATAAAAATACATCGGAATATTGACAGAAGTCGCAAATTGTATTGTAAAAACTAAAAGTAACGACTTGCACCATATATTATTGACATGAATTAAGGAAGTTGAAGTTTTGCGAAAATCACGAAATAAATCAATAAAAGTCGAATTATTTTTTAAAATATTGACTAATTTTGTATAGGTTGAAAAGTGCCAATTAGTATAGAAAAATATAGAAAAAATTAATAAAGGTTATGGAACCATTATTAAAGAAAGTCCATAGCAGTCAAAAATGCTGTATTGTGCCGTGGAATTTCAAAAAAGTCGGACAAAATCAAAAGATATCGAATAGTTTGTAAAATTCTTAAAGTATTGTGTATACTGTAAAGTCAGTAAAGATTGAAAGCAGTCGAATTGTAAAAAATATCTTTAAAAAGTTAATAAAAATCTAAGTAAGTTAAAATATAACAAAAAAGCATATAAAACTTGAAAAATATCGAAAAAGCTGATCTGTATCAAATACTTAGTACTGAAAATTTTCAAAAATATCGAAGATATATGTAGTAACATTATAAAATATGTAGCTTTGTATATTGTAAATTAATAAATAGAATCAAATAATTCAATAAGTAACTGAAAAATCAATAAACAATTTGAAATTGTCGAATAGTAGCAAAGTATCGAAACGCAGCAAAGTAGACGAACAGCATCAAGTAATATTAAAATGTAGTGAAAAATTTTAGAAATTTTAAATGTATCGAATAGTTTCAAAAAAGTATCAAAGAAGAAAGTTAAATTTTAAGAATATATATACTTAATACACGGTGTTCAGCAGAGGTGAACATGCTAAATTGAATCACATCAAAAGCAGAATATTCAGTGTTCTTATCGAGCTCTTATAAGATTAGGACCTAGCTATCGTGAAACTGAACCTAATCGTTTTGTGAAAAAATTTGTTTATAATCAAAAAGAGTGCTTTTCCAAGACTTAGACCGTTTTGACGAGCAAATTATGACTTTAATATTTATAATAGTAGCATTTCTGATACTAAAGCTGTTTCTCTCAAATTGGTGTCAAATTTGAATATATGTATCTCAGATCTTGCAGATCAAAATATTTACATTTTTTGTATCATGGTTGACAAGAAGTTAGCACTATTCCTTTATTTCAATTGGTATATGAGAGGTATTTGTAATTGAAATCGGATAATATTGAAAAATATCGATTAAAATGATTACTTTCAGAGATATTAACAACAAATAAAATATTTTGTTTGCAGTAACCCCTGTGAATAAATTTTGAAACTTTAATAACCAGCATCATTCATAACTATATTAAAGAAAACTATGCCAAAAAAATTCAAAATGTCGCAACTGGATATTTTTCAACATGGAAAACTGTATACTAGTAAAGTACTAGTGTTATCTTTGTGCGTAAGTCTCAGATTTTTGAAAAATTTTGGAAAAAGTTGAAAAAAGTCAAAGAACTGTTGAAATTTCGAAATAAATGAAGAAGTCAAAAAAATATTAAAAAAAATAAAAGCTGTTGCAAAAGTCAAAAAAGTTGAAAAATCTTGGCACAATTCGAAAGTCATAACAACTGTTGAGAAAGACGAAAAAGTTGCAGAGGCTGAAAAAGTAACATGTACATTAGACCGGGTCGATTTGTATGAAGGAAAATAAAGTCAGCCAGACACCGACTCAAAAGTTTAAAAAGTTAGGAGTTGTTTTTTTTTAAACAAAAAGGACCTTCAGCAGAATCAAAAATGCTCCGTTGGTTTTTCTCGGAACGAAAAAAAAAAATGACGGAAATATCGTTTTTAAGGGTCCTTCTAACTTTTGAGTCGGTGTCTGGCTGAATCTATTTTTCGAAGCGGTCTAATGAACATAAATGTTGAATGAAGTTGAAAGAAGTTAAAAATTCCTAAATGAATTAGAAAGGTCAAAAGAATATGGAAAATTTTGAAAAAGAAACCGAAAAGGATTGAAAAAGTGGAATAATGATTCACACATTTTTCTAACTCCGACTATTAGTTCAATAAATCTATTCGGTATCAGTATTCGCTAACCAAATTTTATCACAGTAGCTTATATAGTTTGCGATATTGTCGTAATAAGTTTGAAATTTTAGGTACAATCCAGCCTGATTTTGATCCAGAAAAAGATTTTCATACATAACAGTTTTACATCAAATTTTAATATTATTGCTCACATATTTCGAAAGGTATGCCACTTAAGGAATTTTACTTGTATGCAAGGTGCCACGCCCGCTTCTGATTCAATTATACCTTATAGCAACTGAACCACCTCTTAGAAACAGAATACAGTCATTCGCCTTTACATCAAATTCTAGTGGTGATTAAAGCGTTTTACTCCCCAACATCATCACGGCAATGTATACAAGTATCTACTCAATAACACTAACTTTTATCAAATAGATGGTTTCTATCAGCAATTTTAATTTTTTTGGTGCATGGAAACTTTTCGGATACTTTAAAAATCTTGCTCTTGTGTATTTTTTTTGGAAAAAAAATGCTGCTGTATTTAAAAGTTTAAAAAAAAATTATCATAGTTTGCATTTTCTAGTGCAGCAACATACAGTCACAACATTCAAGCTGTTGATTGCCGGACCGACAAGGGTATATTAAAAAATGCTGCAGCATTAATTTTTGTTTTCCCCATCATGGAACAAATTATTACTGTTGTTGCTTATCTTTCTTGCATAATTTATGTAACGTAAATAGACCAGGAGAGCACAATACAACAGAGGAGAATTGTTGACAGCAAATAAAGACAGTTCACCAAGAACAACAACAGCGAGACAAACAATGGCAACAATAAAGGACGCAGCAGGCCAAGTAAAGTCGATTTGTATGTTAATATATGTGCTTTGGATCATAGCGTCTCCCCCCCCCCCCCCACTTCTTCCCTCATCAGCCGTTGACTTGCCGCTGCATTAAGCGCTTTTGCGCTGCTCTTTTAATGTACGCATACTTAAGCGTCATTGCTGTTCGCGCCGCCATGACACTTCCGGCGCATAAGAACGAACATTTTATTTTGCTGTTCCTTTTTTTATGACGATTTGATTTTTAGTTTTTATCGTCGAAAGTTAGTACGAGTATTTTATTGTTGAATTCACTTAAATCGAGTGTTGGCTGGATGAACGGTATGAATAAAATCGCACTTAAATTTCTGTACAGCGCACGCGATGGGAGTGCTAAATATGCTAATGAGACTTTTAGCGCATCTGGTGGTGACAATTCTACATAAAGCTGACAATTGCTGCTGAGTTGTCATTTTAAAATTGCAAATGGGAAACTGTATTAAACAGTTTGTTGCTTGATTAAAGAGAGTTTAAGTAAGGCGCACAAAAGTTGCATAACAGCTAATACATCCGTACAATTAGGAGATATCTGCGGAATAGTTTCGAGCAGCTGAATTTCTGCGTGGACATTTAATTTGGCTTCATAATTAACGTGTAGAAAGTTCTCATCGATATCACGTATACTAAAAAAGTTATTCAAACTCAAAGTTCATAATTGTCCTGTAATACTAGCCAATACGCTATATCTTTTAGCAGTCCGTACATTTTATGCGCCATACTTAAACTCGCTTGAATCGAGCAACAAGCTCTAAGTGCAATTTACACGTTACGATACTAACATTCCTGTGCGTAATAATAAAAGTTCAAAACAAAATAGCAAAACAAAAGAATTGTGTAAAACTTAAAAATTGCAAATATAAAAGTAAAAGTCACATGAGAGTAAAATATTGCATGTCTAAAGAAATTCGCAGAGACCAAAAATTCGCAAAGACGAGAAAGTTTAATAATATTAAAAAGTCGAAAATATCTTAAAACTTGCCTGAAACTAAATATTCGTATAGACGCCTCATATGGAAAAAGTAGCACGTTACTAAAGTTGCATAATATTAAAAACGAAAAACACAAAATAGTTGCTTGAAACTAAATAGTCGTATAAGAGTCTCTTATGAATAAAAAGTTGCATTTAAATAAAAAGTTTCGATAGACCACAACATAAATTAACATGGGGTTAAAAAGTTGCATGAGACAAAAAAGTTAAATAATATTAAAAAATCGCAAAAGACTAAAAATTTGCATGAAACTAAATATTCACATAAATGTCTCATATGAAAAAGTTTCGCATGATACTAAAATAAGTCACTAGACTACAACACGAATTTGGATAGAGCTAAAATGTCACATTAGACTATGAAAATGCATAAGTCTAAAGACTGACGTTTGACTTAAAAACCCATAAGCCCAACACGAGGCTCTGTCGAGGAGGGTTGGGTTAACCAAAAGATCACTTTCAGTCACGCAGAGGCAGAAAGTCTATTATTATCTAACACATATATTTATTTTAAAAAAATAATTGAATGAAATATTGTTTGCCAAACAGAGCGAACAAAAATCCATCAAAAGTTAATTTTTATGCAGCTGAATAGATTTACAGAGAACTAATGAATATACGGTATAAAAAATATTAAGTAAACTAAGAAAAAACTTTTTGCAAATACGTCTTTGCTTTGAAACAAGTTTTTCTTTAAATTATCACTATCAGATTAGTTTTCAACATTTTTATAAATTTAAACATTGGGCGCTTACAAAAGATTTATAAGTGCAATATTTTTGATAGCAATCAGCATTGTTTTCAGTAATAAATTTTTTTCAAAAAATTATGCTATTAATAAGTCGCATAAAACTAAAGTTACATAAAACAAAAAGAGGAGTCACATTTCTAAACTACATAAAATTAAACAGTGCCGTGAGATCAAAAATTACAAAAGAACAAAAAGTCACGTAAGATTATTAAGTCGCATAAGTCTAAGAAATATATCGAAAAAGGCAAAAATTTCGTTCAAAAAATAAATGGGTAGAATGACTCAATACTTACATGAGATAAAAAAAAATCATACGTAAAAGTTGCGTGAGATCAAAATGTTAACTGAAACAGAAAAATCACTTAGGTCTTAAAACAAATAGCTTAACCCATTCCAGACTATTGGGTATTTAAATACCCATGCACAGAGGAATTTTTAAAAGGTTATAGAGCAGGTCAGGGTTGAGATAGCTGAATTTTTTTTTTCATTTCAAAGAGTAAATATAGGTTACAGATCCAGCCCTTAAATCTATGTTAAAATTTCAAGGTTAAAATTAAATTTTCAGCGTCTGAAAATCACCAATTTTTTTCTAACGCAAAACTCTAAGGAAATATTCTGTCACAAATCGGAAAATTAAGTCATCGCGACAGTTTCGCAGTGTTAGCTAGTCTCATATGTCCCCTATGTCAATTTGAAATAGAACACTTGTACGAAGACGACAATGCACATCGTCGTTGTGGTACGGCTGAACAACAAAACGTTCATGCCATGGATGAACCTACCACATCCAATGGTCCCAAAAAAAAGCTCCCTTGGCAGTCTGATAATAGAAATAATTCGAATGGTCGCGGTAAAATTGCGCTGTAATTTTTTTGTGTTTTTTGCACTTACAGTACTGAACAGGAGACTCATTAAAAAATAATTTTTAAATAATGATCTGTTCCAAACACAAACAAAGCTGAGTTTGGTTACTTGAAATGCAACGTGAATTTGCATACTATTTTCTTCCATGACCACCATAATGGTCTGATTCCTAATAATATAAGATATTCGAAGCACAATAAGATATATATATTTTTAATGATTGTTACTTTATATAAAATTAATTACAATTTCAATTCCAATTATAAAAAAAATAATTTTTCTTTTTCCAAAAACAAGTATTTTTTGAACCCGTTTCTGGCTATTGGGTATTTAAATACCCATATCATATCTCAGTCAACCAGTAAGGTTTTAATTTTACTAGTCAACTTCTATGGCTTAATATATGCTCTGCATGAAGTTTCATCAAAATCGTACGGGTTTTTCTAGGAGCAGTCCGGAATGGGTTAACAATAGAAAGTCGCAAGTAACGAAATTGCATTAAACATTTACTTAGGACGAAAATTCGCTTAAAAGTAAAAAGAATAAAAGTCGCATTAGATTAAAAAGTTGCGAAGGACTCAAAGGTCACATCGGGCATAAAGGTGCATTAAATACCAATGAGTCTCATATGAATCACTAGTCGCATATGAGCACAAAGAGTTGGTGTAGCTATAAAATTGCATATTCATAGACAGTCATATGAGATAAAAAGCATCAGCATAAAATTATTAAGTGACATAAAGCTAAAACCCAAATAGAGTCCAACAGGATGCTTACCACTAAATAGTTGCATAAGACTAAAAATTCGCTTAAAACTTACAAGTTGCATATGATTAAAAATTTGTTTGAAGCTAAAAAGTTACAAAAGACTTTAAATTTGTTTGAAAAGAAAATATCACAAACAGTTAAAAATCGCAGAAAACTAAAAAGTCGCTTAAAAATTGCATTAGATTAAAAAATCGTATAAAACTAAATAAATAATCGCAAGAGACTATTGATTTGCTTAAATATATCTTAGTTTTGATAAACGTAGTATATGAGAAGTAGCTGGATTACCTCTAGTGACTTTTTAATAAGAAATGCTGTTAAAGATCTAAGAAGGTCAAAAACCTAGCAAAATTCATTTATTGTAGGAATAATCGCAATATTAATGATGCGAAACTTTCCGCCCAGACCTAATAAAATTAGCAAAAAGACAAAATCCCCATTAATTACACGTTGACTTTGTAATGATAAAACGCACAGCGTTGCTGACTGCGACAGCCATGAATTGAGTTAAATTCTGAAAATGAAATTTGCAATAAATTTCAAGCAACCACGAAATAAAACAATGACCTCATTAATAATACAGAAGGTCACTGCATGGATGCGCATTATATGCCAAAAAAACAAAACACAAAAGCCAAATAAATAATACCAAACAAGCGCAGCAACAACAACAACAACACCAACAAGAAGCGTAAACTTTTCCAAAAGTTCAAAAGCAACATAAATCTCAGGCAGCATAAGCAAATGCTTTTATTGCTAAGCAAACAAGCGTGCCACCGAGTATATCCTGTTTATCCTTTGCAATAACGCATCGTATGCTTCATGCGACGATAGGCTTTCACCCACACTTTTAGCCAACTAACCGCTAATGCACTTGGAACATTTTGAGCCAAAGCACATGCTGTTTAGCTTCTTCTTGTTTGTGTTCTCCTGTGCGTGCGTGTGTGTGTGTGTGTGCGTGTATGTGTGTGTGCGTGTGTGTGTGTGTGTATTTGCCACTTAACCACATTTGCATGCCAAGTTAATTGCTGCTATTATGGCTGTGAGGCATTTTTAGTTTCAGCAGTAGCGGAGTTGCTAAAATCACAATAGTGTTCGCAACACTGTGAGTGTGTTTTCTAAAGAACAAAGACAAGGTTGCCACAGTTTAACTGCTTGCAATATTTTTAATGAGTTTTTCATTTAGTCCGGCTGTGTGTCAACTTAGTTAAGTTAATGCATTTACAGAATTAAACAGGTCTTCTTCATTAATAGGTATTGCCTCAAAGATTTTTGAATTTCATTTAGTTTTTATACCCTACACCGAGGGTATATTCACTTTGTCTCTCCGTTTGTAACACATAGAAGGAGGCGTGGCAGGTATGGAAAAGTATATATATTCTTGATCAACGTCACCACCTGAGTCGATTTAGCTATGTCCGTCTGTCTGTCTGTCTGTCCGTCTGTTGAAATCAGTTTTACAGGAAAACCAAGAAAGCTAATTGAATGAAACTTTCACACACTGGTCACATCTTCTTGCAGGCATCTTGTTATTCAAAATAGGCGAAATCGGTTAACGGACACGCCTACCGCCCACTTGGTGATTTGGTGCACATGTGAACCAAATTAGGATTAGACTGGGTTACAAGTTTCCAAAAGATCTTTCAGGGGCGTGGAACAGCCTTAAATTTTATCATTTATACTACCATATCTTGTAAGCCGTTCAAGATATTACGATGAAATTCAGTACATGGTTAAACATTTTGATTCCGTATATCTCGAAATTGGCACAATCGATTTTCAAAAAAAAAATTTTGGAGATGATGCCACTAAAAGCAGCTCAAGCCACTTTACCGAAAAAACTCATTGAAGGGCGTGGCACCACCCAAAATATTTATAAACGTTATATTAAGAGAACTACCAACGTATTCGTTATGAAATTTAGTGAGGTAGATATGCTTGCTATAAGGTCTCTTAAAACAAAAATTTAGTCCAATAGTACCTGTGGGAGTGGCACCTCCCATAAAAGTAAAAATCTTTTATTGTTATAGATAGTGTGATATGAGAGTAATCTTCACAAAATTTGGTGTATAGATGTCAGTTACTATAAGCTTTAAAAATATATGAATTTTGACGGGATTGCAATAGTGGGCGTGGCACCTCCCATACCAACATAAATTTGTAAGCGTTGTTTTAAGTGAACTAATGCAGCAATTGCTATGAAATTTAATATAAGTGCTTCAGTTGCGATAGAGTATATCTGAATCAAAAATGGCTGAAATAGCACCAGTGGGCGTGGCACCTACCATACAAATAAAGTACGGTAAGTGGCACATTTATTGAAATATGTGAGCCATCATACTAAAATTTGGTGCAAGGGGTTTGCTTATGGAAAGCAATTTCTGGATCAAAACCGGGGAGGATTGTACCAGTGGGTGTGTCACCGCCCTAAATTTTAAATTTTACTGCGGCATATATCGCAAACTATACAAGCTATTGTGCTAAAATTTAATATGAGGATGTCGATCACGAATATAATTTATTGAACCAAAAGTGGGCGGAGTTGGATAAGTGGGCGTGACATATTTCAAATTTTTCATTTCTATTTGTTTTTTTTTCAACATGTTCCATATTATTTCGACTTTTTCAACCTTTTAACTTTTTCCAGAATATCCTATATGTATTCGTTTGACTTTTTCAACTTTCTTCATAAGTTTCTTTTTTTTCGACTTTTGCATCAATTTTGAATTGTTTCAAATTTTTTCAACCTCTTTCAACTTTTTAGCGTTTTTCAACTTCTCTCAACTTTTTTCAACATTTTGCACATATTTTCGGCTTTTTCAACGTTTTTCAACATTTGTAAAACTTTCTAATATTTCAAATTTTTTTGGCTTATATAACCTCTTCAACGTCTTTTTAACATTTATTTAAAAGGTACTTCCACTGCAGTGCAGGGTATGTGAATTTCGGCCTGGCCGAAGATAACACCTTAACTTGATTTTTCTTAAATTCAATTTTCCTTCAAATGGTTTTTAAAATTTTCTGTTTCTGACATTATCATCGTTTCACTACATTAATTAATAAAGGCCTATAAATATGTTTAAAAAAAAAATACTTTATCAAGAGTGTTTTGTCTCACTTGTCTAAAATATTGCAATGATGCCTTTTATCTGAATATTAAGCTCGGCTAACATCATTTTAAGCAAAAGTAATAATGCTTCCAAGAATTTCTACATAAAAAGTTTCGATTTGTGTTGAACATTTAAGTTATGTGGTTGTATCTTCGTTGCGATTTAATATGCAGTTCATATTTATATAAATTAGTAAAACTGAGATTAAAGTGAAGATAAAGGTACTTTTTTAAAATAAATTTTGAACTTGCAAAAAAAAAATCCATTTAACTATTTCACCGCGTCACCGCTAATATGTTGTGTTAGGTCTACACTGTCGAAATTTAAATTAGCGCAATTGTTAAAATGTAAATTATTTTATTGTTTTCTTCCAGAGTTTCGTTGTCTTCAGTATTGGCCCTAATTACTGAAAATACAAGAGGCAGAGGTCTCTACTTTTTCAAAACACAGGGAATTGTATCGTCGATTTTGTTAAAATTCGCATAGTAATTTTTTGGGGCACCATATTTTTGCAAGTATATTTATATATATAGTTGAAAAGCTTAACTTTTTCCTTTAGAACCCACTTTGAATATATCGATTAGTGATGGCATTTAAGTTTTTTGGAAATGTACTGAATTAAGACTTCAAATGTACTTTTTAGAGGCTGAATGTACTTTTTGGAATTTTGTTTTTTTTTGCCAAATTTTAATAAAATGTAATTAACAGTTCACTAAAAAAAAAGTTCATCACTTCTGGGTGAATACTGAACAGTGTAATTTCTATATTTTACTAAAAAAAAACCAAAAAACCACTCTTCACATAAAATTCAAAGGCAGACATAGTTAGAATTGCATTTAAGTTAAAAAAAAACATTAAAAGTTACATATAAAGTTAGATTTAAAAAATTAGCTATCTGAATTTTAATTGAACAACCTTGAATATTAATTCAAGACAGCATTAGCTTCAATAGAAACTGTGGCTGAAAGATGTACTCCAAAAAAAAAAAAATAATTTAAGGCCAGTTAAAAAGCTAATTCTGGCGGATTTGCACATATACATAGAGTATGGGTGGTAGGCGTGTCCGTAAACCGATTTCGCCCATTTTCAATAGCAAGATGCCTGCAAGAAGGTGTGACCTGATTGTGCTAATTTCATTCAATTAGCTTTCATGGTTTTCCCTTAAATCAGATTTTAAAAGACAGACAGACAGACGGACATCGCTAAATCAACTCAGGTGAAGACGCTGATCAAGAATGTATACACTTTTCCATACCTGCCACGCCCTCTTCTAGGTGTTACAAACGGAAGGACAAATTGAATATACACTCGGTGTAGGTTATAAAAATTACCCGAAAATAAAAGATGCAAAAGCAAAATTCTATCTGATATGGCGTGGAATGCCCGTGGAATATATACACATTGTTTAATATAAAAGGCAGACACGATAAAATATTGTATGACACCTTTTTTATAGTATCAAAGTGCTCTCAAATAATAACCACGCGTATTTTAGATTGTTTATATTACTTATATTATTTAGAGCCTATTGGTTTTAGACCTCTGACGCACAAAAAATCATATAGAAATGTAGACCACCACCTACCTAACTATTATGGAAACTCTAAATATACGAATTTAAAAATTTATTTATGGTAAGTTTCCTACTATATATGGGTGCGTCGACTGATAGCGGACCACCTAGTGCGCGTCATGATGTGAAAACGCTTAATTCAATATCTCCTTTCGACACCAATTGTGAAAATATTACGTTATCTACATCTATATCATTTAATTCTGAAGAAAATGGTTATTACCCTTCCATACTTGCCGACGTAGAAAGTCTCATCTCCGAAAATATACGGTTTTATGTAGTGGCCCGATTAAAATATACACTAAACTAATTTCCTTTATGCAAGCCAAGTTTGTCTAACAGTTGTAAATTGGTATCATTATCAATCACTTAACGTGAGATTTTTCCCAGCTAATATAGAATCCAAAAAGTCCTTTAACAGAGGTCGAAGCGTCACAGATCATGTACAAAAACATTAAAAAAATTCGAAAAAGTCGAAACCGCTAATCCACTCCAATACAGATTTTCTTTCTTACCCCCCTCGTATAAATGTTCACGATAAAAAAAAATAATTTAAAAATTTATAAAATCATAAGACTGCCTTCTTTACGAGTAGCAGTGAACTTTCACATTCAAAGACCTGAAAACTCCATTAAAAATATTGTCTTAAGTTCAACAGATATCGCCTACATATGTTTTATAGGTCTCCTACAATATGCATGTCATACATAGGATAGTTGGTCTATGCACGCAAGCCTGCAAATGGCAGACAGCTGCCATTTTCCACCTTTGAAATAAAATGAACAACCTTTTTTACAATATCTCAAGCTGCTTTTACTGTACGGTTTAACCCACAACGCAAACAAATTGATGATATTTTTATTACCAATACGTTTTTACCAAAAGATTGAAGCTCTTTCATAACTTTGATATCCTTAACCACCTTCAGAATGTCGATTTATTTTTCCCCTGCCGTAAGTTGCTATATTGATTCCCTCATAAAAACATGGCGAAGGTAAGAACACGCCAGCGGTTTGCGCAAAAAACACGAAACGAAATCAGAAATGAAAATTTTTATATCCCATTTTATGTCATGCAGGTAGTCGTATACACACGCACAGCATTAGTTTGCATGTATTTGTATATGTTGTGAGTGTCGTATCCGCTTTGTGTAGCGAGTGGATTAGCAAAAAAGAAAGGATATGCGTTGGCATCTTAAAATTTTCTTGACATAATGATTCTCAACGGAATTTCAAGCAGATGATTGTTTGATTTATGTTGGATTTAACAAACTTTGCGGTGCTCTCGCATACAAAATGAGTTGTTGCGGTGCACAATTGCCAAAGTCGTCGTCGTCGTTGTCATTGCGGATTAAAGTTACTTTGACAAAGAACCAGATGAAATGGATAAATATGTATGCGTAATGCTTCTGTCGAGATAAGCGTGCAACAAGGACTTAAAGTATTTGCATGTGTATACGAATGTGAATGCAATTGATGATTAATTTTTAACAATTCAATTGTGTACTTTAAGAGTGAAATTGTAAGCGCAGAGATTTTATGGAAATTTTAGAAAAAATTTCAGGAAAATAGAACCTTAGGAGTACTCGTAATTGACCAGTATTGCATAAGTCTAGCATTATGTAATAGTCTTAAGTCATAAAGCCGACGAAGCTACGTGATCACCTGATATGTCCCCAACAGATTTTTTTCTGTTTTCGAAGCTATTTTAGGTCATTTGAATGATGGTGTTTAAAATAGAATATCGGTAATGATAATGTTCGTACATTAAATTTTAAAAATAAAACCCTGTATTTAAATATGAGGCGACCATAAAAATTTCGGTTTTTTCCCGCGACACCTCCCATTTTTTCATTGAAACTTAATTTTTCGCCTATGTAAATGAACAAAGTCTCATTTATCTGAGTCAAATAGTTCATCAGATATAAAAAGCCGTCGACAAAACATATGTGTGTACCAAATCTTATCCACCTGCGTCAAATAGTATCTAAGGTAGAGAAATCTTGGTTTTTTCTTATTTGGGAGGCGTAGCAATGTTCATTTTTTAGATTGAAATTTTCATTTTCTCCTGACTTTTATATACTTATGTTCCAAGATTCAATTACTTGCGTTAAATAGTTGATGAGAAATGATGAATTTAATCTATTGGGGGGCGAGGCACTACCAATTTTTTCAAAACCCAACAGACATATCATAAAAAACATATGTACAAAATCTTATTCATCTGCGATAAATAGTTAATAGTTATTTTACATAACTAGGGGGTGTGGCGTCGTCCATTTTTTCCCAAACCAAACTATGCTAAGAACCTTCCACAAACTAAAAGAAACAAATACATGTACCAAATTTTATACATATGCGTCAAAAATGTTGAGATATAAAATTTTGTATTTCTTCTCATTTTGGAGGCGTGGCAAAGCCCTATTTGTCACTAAGATCTTTGCTCTTACTTTTTATATATGTACCAAGTCTCATTCATCTGCGTCAAATAGTTGATGAGATATAATGAATTTTAAGTTTTTCCTATATGGGGGGCGCTGCATTGACCATTTTATCCAAACCAAACTATGCTATAAGCCTTCCACGAACCATAAAGAATAACGATCGGTTGAACGGTTTGGGAGTCCATAAGCAACACACGCATATTCAGCTTTATATATATAGATTGCTTAGTGCAAGGTGACTCAATAAAACGCATTGATATTGATACAACATAAAAAAATGTTCGGCCAAATAGCGTCCACTTCAATGTTGCAGACTTTGTTCTTTTTATGAAATATTTCATTACTTTTTGGCTAAGGCTTACAGTAGTCCACGACAAAGGCAACGAATCTCATTTCTCAGCTCCGGAAATATTTCGGGGTAATTATCATACCTTTTTCGGATGAATAAATATGGGTACAGAAATTATTTTCAAATGCACAAATTGTGTAAGTTAAAATTTTTCTATTTTTAAATTAGGCTTTATCAATTAAATCTGTTAAAAAGCATATCATATTTTAAAAAGTACTTAAATGCTTTGAGAAATATTGTTTATTTGAAATTATTAATCCCTTCATGATTGGCTACTGATTTTTATCCCCGAGACGATATAGTATGATGACAGTTTTATTTTTTAGTTTCATGATTGGCTACATTTTACTGTCTCAATAATACTATATGAAGTTCCAAACTTTGTGGATAACAAAAATATTGACATTTCTGTATTAACTTCACATATGTGGCATAATTTGATATTTCTGCTCAACATTTATTAACATAAATTCTGGCATTAAACTTTACTATGTTCATTTCCAATTTTCGCCTCAATAAAGAAAATGTATGTACGTTACTAATGAAGTAAAGGACTCTCCTAGAAACCCAATACTTGATGCCATTCATTTTTAAATTAAGAATTTCTTTCCAAAATTAAAAATTTTTCATTGAAAGAACATTTTGAAATTTTTAAATAATAATTAATATATTTATACATAAATAATAAATATTTTTTATTTACGTGCACTTTACCATTTCGGTTATTTCAAAATGGCTGTCTTCAAATTTAGACATTTCTGAATACGAATTAAAGAGACTGTCGCCAACTATGTTATCGCCATTGTCGTCAACCAAAAAGCTAAGTAGCAGTTACCCTTGAAGTTTTTCGATTTTTTTTAAGTCTTAGAATCTAATATCTTGGGGCCCATTATGGTCTCCTAGAAAGCCAATACTTGATGCCATTCATTTTTAAATTAAGAATTTCTTTCCAAAATTTAAATTTTTCATTGAAAGAACATTTTGAAATTTTTAAATAATAATTAATATATTTATACATAAATAATAAATATTTTTTATTTACGTGCACTTTGCCATTTCGGTTATTTCAAAATGGCTGTCTTCAAATTTAGACATTTCTGAATACGAATTAAAGAGACTGTCGCCAACTATGTTATCGCCATTGTCGTCAACCAAAAAGCTAAGTAGCAGTTACCCTTGAAGTTTTTCGATTTTTTTTAAGTCTTAGAATCTAATATCTTGGGGCCCATTATGGTCACTGGTCTCTTATTTGATATGACTTTTAGCTTTACTGTGGATCTTTATTTAATATTTAAAATGGTTTATTAGTCTTAACGAGTTGATATTAATTTCGTGATATTTTCACGCGATTTTATAGTTTAAAAAAAAAAGTTATTTTTAATCACTAACTCCATTTAGGAATTTATCTTTGGACCAAAATTTGCATTTTTAGAAAAATGTTTAATACCTTAAATGTTAAGCTAAATTGTGAAATTTTCTTTTATTTTTATTTTCAGGTTGGATATTTTTTCGTGGAATTTTCCACTTACAAACACAAAACATTCACATTAAGTGAAGTTTAATAAACCAAAAAATAATGATGTTAACAATTATATCATTAGTAATAATAATTTAATTGCAATTCTAATAGCGTTTTGTGTTAATTATCCGCATCGATGAGCTAATTTTTTATTAAATTTTATAATTAAAACTCAATTAATTTATATATTATTAATAAAGATGTCAAGGGTCCATTTTAAAATGCAACTGATGAAAAGTAAAAATGTTTAACATACAACACACAATGTATTTATTTTTTTAAATTGAATTTAGAACCGGACGACATAAGCTACATTACACTGTAATGGCTGCTTAGTTGACAGAGACCTAATTTAAATAAAATTAGTGCAATGTGTAGCGTTTTTTGATCAAATGATTCATGATAAAAATAGTATTAAAGTGGAATACTCAGTTATTTTTTTACTCTTTGAACACTGCCACAAATTTTTAAAATTTACTTTGTATGCATAAAATTGCAAGCTGTTATCATTAAAATGGTGCTTGAAATCTAAATTTGTCATATCTTTCACAGAAGCTATCAAAAATCAATTTCAAAATAATTTAAGCACAACATGTCGTATGAGTAACCTTACTTAATATAGAAAATAAAACTCAATCATTTATCGGAAGCAATTCTAAATGAATATAATTTTTGCAAAAATGTTGATAAGTCAATATGCCAAGCAGCATTTTAAAGAAACATTTTTAAGCTTTAGACATACATATGAGCTAAGTCTTAAAAACATTTAACGGTTTGATTTTGCCGGGGCAAGTCCATGAAAGACTATATCGAACTTTTTTGGTATTTCGCATATTACATGTTTAATTTATAATTAAAAGCAAAAAATGCATTCTTTAAAAAAACCCTCAAAAACAATTAGTATAATATTTAGTTAGAAGTTACTGATGAATCCTCTTAGCAGAGGATGAAACTAGTATAACTAGCTTTAGCCCATTTTTCCTTTTTATTTATCTTTTTAAGTTGTAATTTCTTTGGTGTTGACACACAAACATATGGAACAGTAAAGCTCAATAAAATGACATATGTACATAATATTTAGTTGCCGAAATGTTAAAAACTTCCCCGGAGTTAATTAACCAAATTCGGAAAGAATAAAATTATATGGGATTAATGAAAAATCCCAAAAAAGGAGACTTATCGCTTCGCCAAAATTACAGGTGCATCATGATCCTATCACTTCCATCCAAGGTCTTGAAAAAATCCTACTCACTATAGTCAGCGCAAAAATAGAACCATTTATTCGAATACAACAGGCAGGATTTCGCCCAAACAGATCGTAGGTCTGAAAATCTACATAAATAAAACAAAAAACCGTGTCAGCAATATTCTTATGATAGGCGAATCTAGCATAGAAAAAGTGGATAACTTTAATTAGTCAGGAAGCGTAATAACACCTGATAGCGGTAGCAATAATGACATTCACGCCAGAATGAAAAAAGGGAAATAAACTTTCTCTGAACTTCGTAATATTTGGCATTTTTCATTCTTATCAACGACAAAAAAAAACTCAAAGTCCTTGCATCAAATGTGAAACCTGTTCTTATATATGGCTGTAAAACCTGGTAAACAAACAACACCAATTATCGTCTTCGCCGAATTCTGAAAATTTGGTGGCCTTGGATAATTTTCAGTGTCGAACTACTCATTAGACACCGTCACTACCCAATTTTCATTCAAATAAAATGTCGAAATTGAAAATGAATTGGGCTCACGTTGTGGAAATCACCTATTGACGGTAGCAGAAAACGCGTCCTTTCAATGTTTTGCTTGTCAATGATATTTATAAATCATTTGAAAGGTGCCAAAAACTTAACGTGAAGACTAATACCGTAAACTGAGTAAGATAAACGCTACGGGTTGAATTCTTTTCCTAAAGTAAAAGTTTGAGAATATATTTTTACCTTTCGACATCTTTGGTTTAGAATTATCAAATTATAGATTTGGGATCAACGACCCCAAAATCACCATAGGTAACAAAATTCGGGACAAAGTGTTCAGTGAAATAATTTGGCATTTTAAGCACTTTTAGGCTAAGTTTTCTCAAATCTCTTTTGTGATGGCGAAAAACAGACTACGCCATAATACTCAGTGCTTCAAAAACCTTTGGATGACAGTAATGAATTCCCTTCGGTCGACACTTTTTTTTGCAAACCTGTGTTATTAATGTCAGACACATTTTTAAGATTTACTGAACGAAAACATATTAACTTGAAATGAGAAACTATTTTGATATATTTCGATTATTGGGGCGCTTATATTACGACTGAAATCATGCCGCAAAAGTTACAGTATTAAAAAATAACTTTCAAAATAACTTAAATATTCTCCTAACAAATAAATTCAATATCTCAAAACGTGACTTTAAATTAAATAACACTAGTTTACAAGTTTGGGCTTGATCCCGAAATCTGGTTTCTCATAGACTTTTTTCCATGTATTTTGAGGCGTAGATTCCAAAAATGGCAACCATTTTTTTTTTTTCTTAAGAATCGTTTTCGAGATATCCTCAAAAAACCCATTTTTCGGCACTTTTTTCATTTATTTGACTATATCTCCATGTATTTTCGTTTAATTTTATTTCAAGTTTTTTAGTGTTTTTTCGAATAACTTCTACAGTTTTTTTCCGATTTTCGCAAAATTATACTTTAAATATTTGCAAAAGAATAGTCTTACATTAAAAATTTTAAAAATATGAAAAAGAAAAAGTTTTTCATTCAAATGGAGCAATTGAAATTGAGTGATTTTCAAAAAAGACAAAAAAAGTAACTCCATCAAACCTTATCCGATTCAAGCAAAGAGCATATCGTTAGAAAGGGAATGCAAATATCTTTCGAATGCTGAAAATTGTTTTTGAGTCGAAAAAAATTTTATGGAGATATAGTCAAATAAATGAAAAAAGTGCCGAAAAAGGGGTTTTTTGAGGATATCTCGAAAACGATTCTTAAGAAAAAAAAAATGGTTGCCATTTTTGGTATCTACGCCTCAAAATACATCGCAAAAAGTCTATGAGAAACCAGATCTTTTTTCTTGTAAACTAGTGTAATTTAAGCGACTTTAAACTAAAAATTGTAGTGAAAGGTTGTAGCAAAACATTTTCAGTTATATTTTTTTTTTTTTAATTTCCTTGAATTGTTCTTCTTACCATGCAATGAGTCTCTGAAGCACATGATGAGTTTGAGTGAGATTGATGCCCATTAACTTGTTTGTATTGTTAGTTTCTTTCCATTCCAATCAAACTTTTATTTCTCTCATGAATAGTAGATTTTTTCACCAATTTTATATCATGAGATGTTGATGCAAATTCGCAGATATAAGCAGACATCAAGCATTGATTACCAAAATGACACAACTCAAGAAAATGGAATTTTTCATTTATACCGAAACCACGAACTACGTGCAATAAGAAAAAACACAGCTCTAACTTATGTGTGTGCCGCTAGATAGCGTAATGAACTTTGGCTATGCACACATTGCCTTGAACTGAATACTGACAGTTTTTATATAGTGACAGAATGGTGAATGTGCGTGGCGAAGGTGCGTTAAAGGAATTATGGCATTCTTATTTATAAAAATGTGGTTAGATCAATAAATAATATGTATATTGAAAATATTTTTGATAATATTTTTATTTGTAAATGGTGCTTTAATTGAAGTGTACAGTGTGACACAAAAAGTTTTGAGTTGTGGAGGTCTTATGCTTCGTGAGAAGATCTTGTTCTATTGTCTTTTGTATTTTTTTTAATTAATTTTTTGATTAATTTTTAACCATTACACGAGATGGGTGATGATGGTTATTGACTATTTTTCATTAAATTTACTCCAATTTCAGGGTAAGTCTAAATAACTCAGTTGAATAATATTTCATAATTGTAAATTCTTAAGAGCACCCGTTGTGAAATATTAGCTCCTCATTTTTGAAAATGAAAACATTGCTAAATTTAAATTCTAATCACATATATAACATGAAAAATTGGGATTTTTATGTATATTATTTTGTTGAAATAGTTTGCCAAAATTCAGTACTCTACCTACTAGTTCTAATTAAAATGTCGTCGTACTCAAAATTAAAAGGATTCAGTATAAATTTATTCAAAAAAGTAACTGAATAAATGCTGAAGCCTGGTTCTATTTACATTTAAGACCAATCTGCTAAAATGACTTCAAATAGGAAAGGCAATTCAGATGTTACAAACGAAATATCACAGTATGAATTCTCCCACATAGTGTGGGAGGTGATGAAAATGTTTTTAATTATAAATAATAAAAATTAAGGAGACTGAAATAAGTAAAGTGATATTAGTAGTTGAAAATAGAGAAAACCTTTCAAAAAAAAGTTAAGCCGTGACAAATTAACACTAACACAAAGCGCGGAATTTTCAACATTTTTTGACTAATGAAAATTTTATAAATGACCAGGAGCAAACAATTTTAGATATGACCAGAGATACCCCGACTGCCCTAAAACGGTGATTTATGGAAGAATTTATCGGAAACAATTTTTTTTCAGTAATAAATGGGTAGAGATCATAAGAAAATTTGGAATCGACACTTTGAAGAAATGTTTTGACCCCACATATGTCAAAATTGTTATGTGCCAATCACTGAGTGAAATATGCAAAATATATATGAGATAATCAGGGCACTCCAATCTCCTAAAAGAGTTCATTGACTATATGTAATAAAAAGATATTTATTGCAACAATCGGTAGAGAAATGTCGGAAAAAATATTTTTGATTTGACCAGGCATTGATATGAATATTTCCTAAACGTACTGAATATTGTGGTGGAATCTACTTATTTTGAGTTTGATTTCTGATGCTAATTATCTTTACTGACGATTAAGAAAGAAAATAATTTCACCAAACTGAATTAGTTGAAAAGTAATAAGAAATGGAGCTAATAATATATTTTTGACGGTAATTTATTTTTTTTTTCAAAATATTTTGCTCTTAAATAACCAGTCATCACTATACTGCCCCATTTTATCTATGACGAACTCGTCTATGCCTACTTTTGGATATCTTTAAAGTGTCATAAGATCGCCGTGAGCTGCGACTCTTATCAATAAAAACTTAATTGTGCAATAGGTCATCACACTACTCAAGTAGCATTAAAATACTACTATGCAATAATTGCTAGGAGTGACCTATAAAAATACTTTTAATGCAATTGACAAGTCATTTATTAGCTTTTTTGAAGTTTTATTTAAAAAAATTTTTATTCTTTAAAAATGTTTTTGCAACTCGTGTCTAGCTTAATATTAGCATTGTGTCAAAATATTTTCTTTACCTGCTTTAGAAGCGTTTATACAGCCAAAATAGATGTTGAGAACTAGCACAACTTCGTTGTTATTTTCTTTAGCTATGAACTATATATTAACGAAAGGATTACAATAAGAATAAGATAAGCAATAAGAATCAAGTTACCGAAAATTCAGTGTAATTACTTTCAGCGTACGTGACAATATCCAAGAAACATACTTTCGGATCAATTAAATTTAAAGAGAAATAAATATGAAGACTTTAAGACTTTAACCCAAACTACAGACGTAAATATGTGACAAATACATAATAGTACATAATTAGTAAATAAGGATTGATTTGTATAAAAGATCAAGTAACCAAACCGAATCATGTCAGAACTCAGAAGCCAGAAGGCAGTTAAGTTTGTGAAGTGGAAAGTAAAAGTTAAGAATTATAATTAGCTTAAAATTATTTTGTAAGGAACAAAGAAATGAAAAAATAAATATATTTTTTTAACCAACGTGACTTCGAAATAATTAATTTGCATGCTTCAAATTATTGCTAAAAAAATCTACCCACATTTATTTTCTCTATACTGATGCGCATTGCTCGAGAGAGCACTGAGAGCGTCAGCTCGTTATGTAAGTTCTTGGCTATAAATCAGCTTTTAAAATAAAAAATTTTGCTGAAAAATACCAATGTAGTAAAAAATATTTTTCCGCATTTTATTAGCTATTTTTTGAAATATTTAGGCCAATTGAACTCCAAAAAAAAGCTGAAGCGCTCTCGCTGTTAAATTCATATTTTTTGGTTAAGTTTTAGCTATTGATGCTTCCATGCAATTCACTTATCGAACTCTGAAGACGCCATTATATTAGTGTTGTGCAAAAATTATTCAAATAAGGAAATTTATTCACATAATCAAAAACGCTCAACACTGATTATATTTCGATGCGTGAATTATTGCGAAATGAAAAATATGCATTTTAATAAATTTTTTGATATAATTTTTTTTATTTTTTAAAAATTTATAAATATAAGGAAACTTTGAGGCTCTTTATTTATCTAAGAGTTTCAGAAGAAACTAGTCGAAAAATTTTTATTCGCACACAGTTTGTAGTTCTGGAAGAATGCTTTTCATTGAAATTTATGTAATTGATATTATATTAAAAAATTCTTATATTTTTCAAGAAAATAAAAGACAAGTAAATTCGTTTAAATAAATGCCAATAAATATCACAAACGTAAACACTTGTTATTTATATTTATATAATTAACAAACACTTTCATAATAATACCAATACAATTTTTTAAAGCGCCTTCATTTCTTCGGCAAAATGATGGCAAAAACAACGCTTTAATGGGGCTATTTTTTCGCATTTTTCCTTCTGTAAAGATATGTGAAATGCTAAATTCAGATTCCCAAAAAAGCTTTTTAAGCTATATGACAGTGTATTGTTGATCAAATCCTAGTAGCAAGAAAGCAATGCAGTAATGATTTTTTCCTAGAAATGCGCTGTATTAGCCAAAAATTTGCAACGTGTGCTACTTACTTGGGTAAAGCGTATCACTTTTCATGGAGCAATTGTTGAGTGATAAAGGTAAGAAATGAGAGAGAGGACGAATTCTTCATGTAGGTGTTCCGCGGAGGGTTAAGTCTTCAAATCCCGTCACGCCACATCACCTCTGTTTTTTTTTATATTATATGGGTTATTTCCTTTAACCAAACATAAACTTTATCTTTTAAGGGTTTATTTGACTGAACTTTGCCTTAAGAAGAGAGTAAATAAATATAAAAAATCGTTTTACCTACATGCACTTAAAAATCATTATTACCTCTAACATTTAGTATTTTAGTTTATAAGTCATTGGAAAAATGGGAATTTAAATGAAATTTTTTCTTATGCTCAAATAATTATATTACCAATATAAATGTGAAAGTATGGATATCGCTTGCTCAATCACGCCTTAAAGGTTAAGCTGACTTGAATGAATCTGTGTCGAAGTATTGTATATGTCCTGGATTAGAACAAAGGCTAATTTTTATGCCAATGTTTCTTAAGGTTGAAATTGTTTTCTATACTTAAACATTGTCATAGCAAAAGAATATTAATGTGAGAGATTGAAAGGAATATTTATGAGAGAAGCCCGCGCAGATTACAGCTAGATTACAGGTAAATATTTGTAAAATTTTAGTTCACTCAATGACAATGTAATTTCAAATATTTATAAATTCTAACACATTAAAAGAACAACAATGTTAGAACTCCTTTCTATTAAACCGTACGTTTGGCAAAGTTTTCCTAAAACATTAGTCGATGGTATCGCAAAACTACAATTTTGATGTTGTGCCACACGCATAATTAATATGCGATATCTGTCATCGTATAATTCCTCACACCCAATTCCTTTTGGGTAACACGAAGGCTGTTGTAATAGAAACAAGTGCCAAGTGCTTGGATGGCGTCATAATGTGTGCAAGGGAGATCGCTATGCAAATCACTGATAAACGTTATTAATATAATTTTCACTTTATCATGTATTGAAAATTATAAAAAATTAATGAAAATTTATATTTAATAAAAAATTGTGCTTAGTCAATTGTGGCGCACGTTAACGAGTGATCCATATGGTATGTCGGTGCTAATGTCACAGTGTCTGCGTGTGTGTTTGCGTGTATGCATTTGTGCTGATTTTTTTTTAACAAGTAATTGTGAATTAAGATAGCAGCAGTATTAACAACAACAAGCAGCACACACTTAATACACACACACAAACACATATTCGGCATACTTTAAATATTTGCCTCCACATATTGACGAATTCAGTGAAATTTTCTGTATCGTCGAACATATTAAATGACGTCCTTTTTGTTGTTGTTGTTTGTGTGAAGTTTTTGTTATAAGTAGGACTTTTTGTATTTTATTATTGTTGTTGTTATTGTTGACTTGGCAGTTTATATGTAACATGTAACCGCATAAAAACAGTGGGATTAAATGTCAATTTTTAGAGTAGTACTAATTTCATTTAAGCGTGGCAATGTGATTTTTTTCCCAAAAGACCAGATCCTCTTTTTACGAATTAAAATTGGAAGTGAATGAAACTGCCTAGAAGCAATTGTTCAGTTTAGTTACATTGGTTTATTTTCGTCAAAATATGTAAAAAAATGCCCCGAAAATGAAAAAAAAAAAATTAATTTAAAAAAAAAATTTAAAAGAACTGTATGGGCTTTAAAAAAAAAACTACGCAAAAAGTGAATATTTTAATTAAATATTAGATCAGTGCTGAATTTTGCTGGATTTTGAGGACTTGTTGGCCTCAAAACCATATTCCAGAGGAGCAGGAAAGACTCTTGTTGGAATCTGCTGAGTGATAGTTAGGTAGAGTGGAAGACCCAGATCATTGTGGTGACGTGCGATAAAAAAAGAGTTGTTAAACATCAGCCAGAACAAACACATTAGAAGACAACGAAACAGGGATTAAAATAGCGATAGAAATTTTGTTCAGACTCTACGCACCTATAAGTGTGTGATTTAAAAAGGCTGACTTGAATTAAATTTCTTGAGTAACATTAACTTTCCCACAAATAAACAGCTTCCGAGATACAACAGTTAAAGTGAGAAATAGTTAAATAAATTATTTTTACTAAAACAATGTTATTTATTTTGTTCGGTCTTATCTCAATCTTCACAACTCCACGTAACTCAGAGACCATTTGTCTTACAGAAATATTTCTCTGACTAGATATATGGAACGTTTATTTTAAAGTTTTATTGTAATTCTAGAATTTTTTCTGTGGGTTTATTAAAAGGCTGGCATTTTAGTTGAATAAAAAAACATTAATAGATTGCACTAAAAGAAACTGTCCATATATGAAATTTTGTAACTTATACACCGATCAATTTTGGTGTAATGTGCACCGTATGCAAAATTTTTAGGAAAAACTTAGTTACGTCAATATTTACGATTGCTGTAAAATAAAAAAACTCGAAACTAATTAATATATCAAATTTAACAGCTTTGCTAAAACAAAAAACATTCCGCGACACTTAAAAGATAAAACCTACTGTGCTGTCAATATTTTGCCAACTGAAATTAGAATTTTATTCCATCTGAAAAATAGTCTATTTATTATTTATGTTATGAGACGTTTTTCATATTTGTATATCGCCTATGTAATAATAATCAAATTAAGTAAAATGCAAAATTGTACAAGAAAAAAAACACTTAAAACCGCCGGCACATATTAAAGAAAGCAATACAAAGGATAGTGGAGTGGCATTTCAAATTTAAAGTGTTATTTCTTTCAAAAAAGGGCCGAGTATTTTATAGGTCTTGCAGTTATCCTTTGTAGAGAATAACCTTTTCTTTCAGTAATTTTTCTTTATGAAAATCGCACAGAAAACCGAAATTTTTTTTAGTAAATTACTAAATTTAGATAGTTAAATAGTTGACCGATTTTTAATTAAAAAGTAGTCGCAAAATTGTATACACTTGTTCGTTAGTCGACTAGTTAATTATTTAAAAAATATTGTCTTTGGATGCGTGCAGTTTTAATATCCAGCTTTAATCTAATCTCGAATATATAGGCACCGGAAATTACTAATATAGCTTTTTAAAATTCACTTTGAGATAAAGGGCCTGCAAACATTTTAATTTTTAAAGGAAACCAAATGAACAGAATATAGAAATTTTAATAATACATTAGCAATCATCCGAAAAACTTTAATAAACTAATGAAAGAATTATAAAAACAAAATAATCTCTTAAAGGAATTCCAAAAATAACGCCAAAAACATTAAAAAAAAAATTCTGAGCAATTTTTCATTTTAGAAATTTTGGAAGAAACCGATTGCAATATATAAAGTCGCCGACTTTTTAAACTTTCGAAAAACTAATTTTTTCTTTAATTGATCTTACTCTTCGATTATTTCTTATTTAGCAGAAGTATGAGTATGTTAGAGGTTTAATTATTTCAAACACAAACTTAATGATATTGTGCTTTAAACCAATAGCTAGTTTATCTAGTATATTTATGTCATTCTTTTGACTCGAAATTGAAGCTGTTGAAAATTTCGAAATAAACTTGATACCAAAGCTTATTCGTACGCATTAAAATATCACTTTTTTGGTAAAAGCTTTGGCTTCAATAATAGATACGCCAGTTGTTTAGTTTTAAAGTGACATTGATCAAATAAGAGCACACACTAGTGGCTGCAATTTTTTGATCAAAGAAAGGATCATCACTCTTCTCAGTTCATAACACATTGTAAAATAATATTAAACGCGCTAAAAATTTATTACAGTAATCCCCGCTTATAAACATTTCTGAAAATGCTTGATTTTTGGTGCATATAAGCGTGAAATGCACTTAGAGAAACTCGGTTATATGCATGAAAAGTGCATATATAAAAATTCGGTTATCTGCACCAGATATGCTTATATAGAATCGTAATGCCAACTATTTAGAACCTTACAAAAATATTTTTGAAGGCAAAAAGTTGTAAAAACAAATATATGGAGAAAGGGAATAGATTTTTTAAACGCTTCAATTGTCTTTCCTGTTTGAAAAAAGCAGATTTGTTTCCTTACTAAGCTCTGACGATAATATGCTTTGAATGCATGAATAATTCCGGCATCTAAAGGTTGTAAAATTGAAGTCGTATAGGGTGGCAAGTACTGATTATTAACGTTTTTAAGTTTGTAATTTTATGAGACACACCATTATCCACAAAAAGTATGAATTTTCGATTTTTCACTCCATTTTTTCAACAAAGCTATTCATTATTATTACATTATTTTTACCTTTATTCCTTTGTGCTTCTGCCATCGGAATAGCCAGCCCGAACTTGGATTGAAGTCACTTTTTATTTAACAGCGAACTGTTTTACATTCTCCAATATCATATTGTCGTCTTTTGACCTTTGTAGTATGCGATATATGTTTCGCATAATCCGAACAATTGTGTATTGGGCACCCATATTTTTTGCAACTTTCTATTTTGCTTACGTTTTCACTCTCTCGAAAGATTAATAACTTATGTTTTAGTGACAAAGTTATTCTTTTTCGTGAATTCGTACTCATTTTGCTTTTTAATTTCACACATTTGACAATTCAATAGGTATGACACGATTGTCTGGTACCAATATTGGTTTTGCCATTGTAAAAACAAAAATTTTTTCCCTGTCGTGCATATAAGCGTGAATGGAGGAAAAAATTGGAAATTTTTTGGGGCTTATATCCGAGAAATGCATATAAGCGAGTGCATATAAAAGAGAAAAATGTTAACAAATCTAAATGAAAAAATTAAATTGCACAATTTTTGATGCATATAAGAGAGAAATGCTTATAAACGGCGTGCATATAAGCGGGGATTACTGTAATGTCAAAACTTTTGACAGACATGAAACATTTTGAAAAATATTTTATGTCAGACGAATCAATTTTTTTTTTTTTTTTTTTTATTTACTTCTTAACTTAAAGCGCAATTACCATTATTTGATCTATGTTCTCAAAAGACTACGATATGATAGAAATTTTGGCATTGAGAAAATTGCCAAAATATTGATATGTACATATATTGAATGAACTGGAAGTCGAAAACCTAAAAACTTTACTCAACTTCTAATTTCTGCTTAATTTTCGAACCACTAATATCTCAATTGAAATTAATTTTCCAAAATCGTACAGATTTATCTCTAAAATGTGCTATACTTGTCGTTATTTTCACAGTAGTAAAAGCGGCTTAAAAGTCTTCTCTTAATATCTGCCACAGGGAGAAAAATTTTTAATTCATATGGTTTGGGTTTTATTTTGAAAATGATGAGGTTTTGGTTACGGCTTTGAACCTTATGTTTTGCAGCAGCAGTATTTTTTTTCTGTTTTTTTCTTCACAAACAAAAGTTTTTGCGCAAACTTTGTGCGGTGCTATTATTTGGAGCACGTGCTTTGAAGCGCTGAAAATAAGAGGAAGTTTAGTCAAATTTTCAGCGATGAACTTAAGGTAAATTTAAATTTAAATACAAAAATACATGAGGAAAAATTATGAAATCTATTTTCAAGCATATTATAAAATTTTTACCACAAATACTATGCACTATATTTACTTATTTTCATTTAATATTTATGTCAAAAACGCAGTGTATACATATATTGTATCATCACCATAGCAAACTTATTTTCACGTTTTGTTTGCATTTTTTCCACTGACTTACTATTGAGAACAACTCTGCGGTGCTGCTATTATTGTTGCAGTCCTTCTACGCACACATGCATGAGTATCTGTGTTGACAACCATTGCATATTTTGCAGCATACGTTTGCTAGCGTTGATTGATTTCCGTCTGTTAATTTTATTTAGTGAACTGAAAAGTTTGGTTGGTTGTTGGTTTCAAAACATCGTGGCTTACATTATATTTAGAAAATGAAAATATAAAATAAAGTATGAGTAATTTTCCGATTTTTAATCATTTTATCGGCTCAGTGATCTGGACTGCATGAGGTTAAAAAAGCTCACGGTCAAAGCAAAAACCATTAATGGCCCATTTACACTTTAGTAGCAGTGTAGTGTAAGCCGTTATTTTAGTGATTGGCCTTTTAAATCTATTTTCATAATTTTATTAAACACATGCTTCCTTACTGATATGAATCAGGTATTTATCTGCTAAAAATTTAAGAACGTATTTCATTAATACGTTCGGTTAAAACGATATAACTACAAGTTATTTATTGCATATAGTTTTGCATTCGTTAGCTGTAGACACAACATGTCGTATGATTAACATAAAATTAAACACTTAAAGGTTACAAGGTGTTGAAAAAGAAGCACCGCTTTTAAATATTTTTTTTTTATGAAAAATATTATTTTTTTAAACTTAGGTTTGATATTATTTATCAAAAACTTTTTTTTTTACAACTTTAATTTTTCTACTTCAGTATAGAGGGCGTTGAAGACGCGGTCGAAAAAAAAACCTAAATCTATACCAATGATACAGCTTCTCCAGTGCATCTAAAGCAAAACAAAATCAAAATGCATATAGAGAGTGATATATGTTATTGGGCATCCCCCCAACAAAACCGGATACAAAGCTTTTTCCTAAAAAATGCCACGAATTCGAAAAAAAAAATCGTTCTGGTTTTTGCACTTTTTAAGCCTCTAAAGGGTTGGGGGGAGGAATAAAAAAAAATACCTTTTTGGTGGGAGGATGCTCAATTGATATGTTAATGAAAAAATGAATCAAAATTTGTTAAAATCGGTGAAATAGTTTTCAGCTGACGTTGGTACAGACTTGAAAAAGTCATTTCAAGAATATCGCGTTTAAAGCTTTTTTTTATGAAATTTTGCTTATATTTTAGAATAATGACTATTCAAAAACAGGTATTTTTTTCTGTTTTAAATTTTGACGTCAAATTTTAAACTTAAGTTCTTGACACATAAATACTCCAATTTATAACCAAAAAAAATCACTATAATTGTAATAGTACCTTAACTTCCCAGTCGATTTTTTTTTTTTTTTTGGTGTTTGGTATTTAATGAATAAAATATAATAAAAGTTCTTAAAAAAATCTGCAATAAACTTTCAGCGAAGTGTCCTTCAATGCCGTGCTTAATGAAATTTTCTCAGGAAATTTTCTTAGCAATGTAAACAATAATAAAAAAAAACAACAAAAAAGAAACAAAAAAATATCATCGAAAAAAATTTAATAGAAACAAAATTTTTATTTATTTTGGGTGAAATTTATGTAAAATATAGTTGCTTGAGCCCTTGCCTTAATGGCTGGTCGTAAAAGTGCAAGTTCGGCGAACACCCTTAAATATTTACAATTCATTTATAAAGCTTTATGTCCATTAAAACTATGCTATAAAAATACATATGTAAGTATAACGATCAGGATTTAATCTCGTGTAATTCCCAAAACTATTTGTGGGAGACTATATTCCTTAACTATCCCGGCTGCAGTAACTTAACTCAAATCAAAGGAAAATTGAATAGATGAAACAAAAATGAGCGTATAAGAAAGTCTTGTGAGCTATTGTATATAAAAAAATTACTCACAAATCCAATTTGTAATAAAAATTTACTCATACGAACTGTTGTTGTAGTTTTCATAACATATCAATTTATTAAATATACGCATTAAGTGTATAGGTATCAATGTTTTTTATAATACGAAAAATAAATCGTGCTTTTCCTGTGAAAATAAGCTCAAAACCTTAGGAGCTACGTGTCCCGTAAATTTCTGTTTCAAATATGTGCGAAAAATTTCGACTTAATGCGCCCAAAATCAATAAGACCTTTTTTTAATTTCTAGGCTGTCATAATGTGTTCTCCTTTTAAACACGGTAGTTTTTAAAAATTTTTATCATATATCTCAGCTCAAAGAAAATTTAATGCAACGTTTACTCTTACGCATATATTTTCAATTCAAAATTAAAACAGTTCATATATTCCAACTTTTGAAACTCTTCCATTTCTTAAAAGATCCTAGAGATCTAATTACTATGTTCATTATAATTTCTTTTTCCTTTTATTTTGACTTTGATTACCATAAGTTTAAAGCAATGTTTTTGAGGCTGTGAGTCGTCTTCCTTGTAACAAAATCATTTGATTTTAATTTTTTTCTGAAATACCAAGTCTTACTGCAAACTTTCATTAGCAAATATTTGAGGAACATGCTTTGGAAACCATTAACAAAAAAGGAGGCTCATAAACAAGTCTATGCATTAGCAAATCTACAGAAAATCTAAATTTAAATTAAATTTAATCTGAAGACAAATGAAAGAAATATTTATTGGAATATCATTACTCTTCATGTACCCTTAAAAGTAAATTAAAATTTAATTGCAACCATTGGAGTCTACCTGCAAGCCACAATATAAAACTTTATCCGCATACAAATCATGCCATGCAATGTATAAATTCACGCTAATTAAGAAAAAATTTCTGTCGCATTTTCTCTTATTAGCAACTAATAAATTGCAATATGTTGGAATAAAAAATCCCGCTGAGTATTCTGAGCATAGCAGTCATATTCACGTTTTGCTCCCTAATTGAATTTCTGATGAATGCAATTCCCCAATGCTGCTACTGCTATGCCGTACCTGCCTTGGCGCTAACAGGAAGTTGAAACATAATTTTAAAATATTCGCTGCATATTTTCTTGTTTTAAGTTAGCAGTGCTTTGAATTCTGTTGCATTTGTTGCATTTCTAATTTAATTTCGTGCACTGAAACTCTGTGATTGCAAGTTTTTTGGTTTACTAATTGTGAATGTTTTTAAGTGCTTATTCATTTCAAGACTACCGTCTACATACAAACTTTCTTAGGCTTGAGAAAGTACGCATAGCAACAGCATATTAGCTTTGAGTCTAATATATCGTATGAGTAACGTTTAATTATGTAAGCTGCATTCGTAATCAAATGTTATTCATACGACATGTTGTATTGCGTTAATATTTAAGAATTCAGTAAAATTACATAATTTTCGTTACAAAAAACTCGGCATCTTTTCCTTCCATTTTTGATTTGTTTCTTATAAAAAGTCATTATATGGCGCTTTAGCAACGATGTTGCAAATTTCGCTAGAATGTTACGCACTGTAAAATCCCGCATTTAAATTTTGTTTGCTGGCAGTTTTGTTGGTTTGAACATTTTCAGCTCTAATTTTTACCCCAACCTAAACGCCTGCGGCTTTTGCTGCAAAAAAAAATTAGATTAAAAGGGACTTTTAATTTGAGACCGCGCTGCTAAATGGATTATGTTTTTAATTTGATTTTAAATTTTATTTTAATTGTATTTTTATATGGAGATTAAAATTTAAAGAATTTTTACTGTACATATTTGGAAATTAAAATTCTAAGAATAACATTTTTAATTGAGGAAGCTGTGTTGCTACACATGTCGTATGAGTAGCAATTAATTATATCTGATGAATATTTGCCATTTTATTTAGAGTATGGGCTTATGTATATGACTTGAATTTGAAATGAATAAAAACATTTATGTTCCTTATTTATTGTCATTACATTGTTGTGTTTTTTAATTGATGCAGTTCAAGTTACTAGCCACTAGGAAAATTAGACATGGATCAAAAACATTATTAAAGGACTAAAATTAGACGCAATTCTTATGAGACAAACTATGCTATGTTTATGTAAGATTTTCAATTACTTGTATACTTTATATTTTAAGGTAGGATTCACAAATAGCACCACCATTTTTCACTTACAGATATTCAACTGCAAAGGCGGCAATATTGTTTCCATGAAAAGTTTTTCTTGACGGTGAACTGGTAACTTTCCTGATTCCTAAGAAAACTCTTACTATTTTTACAAAGCTTGGAATTTGTACGAGCTCGAGTTATAATGTAAGCGCTTCCTAGCAAAATACTGAATCAACAAACATGCATCTAAAGATTGTGGTAAATGTCAGTTTTTGCTTAAGAAACCCAAAGACTTAGAGTTTTCATCTAATAATTGTAGAAATTAACATTTTTGCCTTGAAAACAAAAATAGTATAAGCTTTCGTCTCGAATGCGAATACTGCCTATTTCCCACAATAATTCAATCTTGGTTTACATGGTACATTAATATAGGCTGTGTGGTGTTACATGTAATTTTGTAACGAAACGCTTCAAAATTTAAGTGACAAGCGAAAAGCAGAAAAATCATCCAAAAATAGTCTTGGCCAACTCTTTTGTTATTTATTAAAAGTCGCTGAATGAAGAATAGAAAAGAAAAATTTTTCGAGGTTTTGATGCAAACCTCAGAAAAGTTCTTAGTTTAAAAACTGTTCAATTATCACCTGATATATCAACAACTTTGTTAGTTACTTTGATATCAATAATTTGCATCATAATAATACATTGAGAGAAAGGTATGGTCAGTAAGACAGTGTAAACTGTGAGACAGTCGAAATTGTAAAACGATGCAAACATTTTTTTCAAGTTCAGCTACTGAGAGGTGTTTCTAGTCAACAAGACTAAGTTTTTTGCACTTGAACTTCTGCTGATTTGTGATCTGATTAAAAACTCAATCATTCAAAATCAGTAGAGATACCATTTAAGTTTAATAAATCAGAGAATAATCAAAAAACCAAAAATGTTGCCTCAATTTATAATGGGAAAGTTAATCTAATCTGTACCAATGCATTCAGAGCGATTGTAGAAGTAGTTTTTTTTTTTTGGGTACGAAAGTTACTTAAAATTACTTATCATATTGTTACGAAATTTCTGTCTCTTTGACGATAATTTCGATCACTCACACTTTTCTGAGTTCGATCACTGGATTGTGTAACAATTAAAAACACACAAACTTATTTAGTTATAAAATGGTTTATTTTATTAACGTTCAAATTCTAATATTAATTTAACACTGTATAGAAAACTGTTTTGTTCTACTACGGATCACACTGTATTCACTTTATTGCTTATTGCTTCGCTGTTCTAACTCAACTGTGTCACTCAGCTCAGATGACAACCCTTTTATACTGCAGTCATCACTCTCTCGAATAATCCAGTACCTTCTAAGTGGCGTATATTCTACCATTATCTACAATTCACCACAATTCATCAGCATGGCGCACTGACGTTAAGCTCACAATTATCCAGAATGTTAGATGCTAGATGGCGTTGTACGTTGTATGAATTTCACAATCTAGATGTCTCTATGTTATTGACTTTAATAGTGTACTGCAGCGTCTGTTCGGTTTATTATTTTTACACCATTACGCTAGATGGTGTATGCTAGCTAGTATCGTTTAGTTTCTTTCGTTGGTATTTATTTCAAGAGTCTTCTAGCATAAACCAAATTTCGCTACAATATATTATCTAGCTTAACTTATTAATATATATAAATGCAATTCTTAGTTTTGCTTTTACGAGAATTTATTTAATTTCCCATCAAAAGGCAGATTTGTTATTTTTCGTAATAATTTGCATTGTTTCACTATTTGCTTTAACTTCCCTCACTAAAAGCACTGCTGGCAAACAGTGAGACACTTTGAAACTCTATATAATTAAACTTTTAGTTACGTGGTCTTAAACCCATCTAGAGATGTTCTATTCATAGCAATTAAGTAGAATATGCATTTAAATAATCAATAAAACGTGACTGAGACAACAGAAAAGAATATCTTTTTTAGGCCGATTCCAAACTCACCATTTTTCTCAACCAACAAAAAATTAAATTCCAGCAAAATGCAATCAAGTTTAATTGCAAACTTTAATATTGAAAGTTTAATTTTCTTAAAATACGCTTGAATAACATTAGGTTACAAAAAAGGGCAAAAAAATCATACCGCAATTCATGTAAAGTTTTAACAGCCTTACACATGCGGCCACTTACAAAACTTTAAATTGATCCACAACACACAAAAGTCAGGAGGAATATACTTAAACTTGGGTGATAAATAAAATCGAAACCCAGCTATTGGAATATGACTGTTGTGCATAGAACTGTGATAGTACCGAAAACAACCAAAAGCAATAATGTAGAGCTCTAATGTAGAATATGACTTGAAGTGCTAATGACCTAAGGTTTTTGTGGCTAGACAACTTTCTATAGGTCTTTTCAGTACTAAATATCGAACGATATATGTATGCTTATGTCATTTATACACTTTCTTTTAAAGAAAATTTTCTTCTTCAATTTTTACAAAATTTCAGACTTTTAACACATAATTTTAATTCTAACTGCAACATGAGCGACAAAAAATTTTTAATTCAAAAAGTGGCTGCCAAGCAAATAATGCAAAGCTGTTTATTATACTCGTACCATGTTGTAGAATGAATTTTTATTTAAAGCAATAGAAAATTTTTAAAATTTTTATTTTCATTTGTTTTGAGAAGCTAAGGCTCTAATTATATAAGTCACATGCAACGTTGCACTCATGTGGAAAAACAGCAACAAAAATTAATAATTCAAAAGTCGAAAACATATTTCATTTCATAAAGACTTAAAATAATAATAATAAATTTATGAATGCATTAAGTTGCAATTGCGTTGTTTCATGGAAAAAGTTAAGCCGCAATTTGTATTTGAAATTGAATATTTTAATTAAATTTGAATTTCATAGAAAATTTAATTTTTAATTATTCAAAAAAAAATTTTAATGCGTACGAGCTTTTTTTTAGAGAGACAAAAGAACCTGTACGAAGCAAATTTTTTAACTGTAATTGTGAACATTAAGGGCCTAACCTTCATATCACATTTACTTTTTTTAACTCACATGAGACCATAAAAGCATTGCTTGCAAAAGCAACGAAAAAAATGTAAAGTTTTTTTTAAAAGAAGCCTGGCACGCGCAGAGACAGAGATACAAAGACTTGACAGCAATTTGCAAATGAAAAATTACATATAACTACCACGCAAACAAACCCACACTCACACCCACAGTACAACCACAAGCAAAAACTGTCATAACATTCAGAAATTTAAAATGTCCTTGAAGTGTCTCCTTTACGTACATATAAAAAATCATTTTCAATTTTACGAGTAAATAAGCCTTAGATGCATGTAGCGTAA
Organism: Tricholauxania praeusta; assembly: GCA_949775025.1. Classification (NCBI taxonomy): domain Eukaryota; kingdom Metazoa; phylum Arthropoda; class Insecta; order Diptera; family Lauxaniidae; genus Tricholauxania; species Tricholauxania praeusta. Next base: position 69,115,758 of record OX459028.1, read on the forward strand.
GGGGACATTTTTCGTAAGGTGCCTATTTGTTGATTTTTATGTTTACAATAGAAAAAAAATTGTTTTCAAGAACTGAAATCGCCATTTGAATTTCATATATTTAACATGACATTTTCAATTTAATGCCCAAGCTTTAACATAAATAAAATAGCATGTTAAATATGTTTATTGATAAACATGTCGTATGAGTAACATTAAATTGTTTGAGGGAAGAGGGATTTATTTGTTCTGTATATGATGTTGCGTATAAAGTGCTCTTATTATTTTACATTAATTTTATCAAATGTTACTTTTACGCCAAAGAATCAAAAAGAATCAGTTAAATTATGTTCTGATACAACGTAAACTCTATTGCTCAAAATAATTCTCTAACTAATATTGCTTTGGAAAAGCCTTATTTGGGTATAAGCAAAAAAGTTAGTCGCATTCTATAATAATAGAGTTTAGCTACTACAGCTATTATAGCCTTCTTAGCTATTTAGCATTGAAGCTTTATACCAAGTAAAAAGCTTATTCAATAAAAAATGGAATAGAAAAAATTATCGTGGAAATTAATTTGTTATTTATTTTATAATTTTTTCTTAGCTTTATCGCACTTTCTCAACATACCCACTCACACCATGTAAAAATAGACATATAGATATTAAAATAATTATATGTATAAATTTACGTGGTCCAAGGCATAAATGTTAGAAAAAATTTACCCAGCATGCTGTGGGGCTCGGACAACACAAACAAATAAAATTCACACCACCATTAAGCTACAAATTTAGCTACAGTTAGTTTTCAGTCTAAGCTTGAGTTGACCTTTTGACAAGCTAATGTTATAAACTTCGCAATTATTAATAAGAGTTGTCATGCGATTAAAAGGAGCTGTAGCCATATAATTAGTTCTACTAACCGGTTGATAAAATAACTGATAAGAGTTACGAGTACTCCTCCGATTACTATTAAAATGTATATAGTTAAGAAGCTCTGGTGCAGCAAGAGACCCAGTTACAAGTTGATGCAGATAAAGTATATCCGCAATATTTCTGCGCGAGCTCAAAGACTGCATATGTAATAACTTTAAACGATCCTCATAAGGAGGAAGGCTTAAAGGGTCAATCCAATTTAAGCCATTGAGAGCAAAACGAATAAAATTTTTTTGAATTCTTTCAATTCTATTTATATGAATATTATAAAATGGTGACCATACTTGGCTGGCGTACTCTAAGTGAGGGCGCACTATTGTATTATATAAAGTCACCGTTACTAAAGGGCTATTAAATTCTTTTGCCCACCTCTTAATAAAGCCAAGCAGAGATGAGGATTTTTTACAAATTTGATTAATATGCTCATTAAAAGTCAACTTAGTATCAAAATGTATACCTAGGTCTTTGACTACATCGACACGACAAATATGTTTATCTTTTAATTTATAATCAAATTCCACAATAGTTTTCTTCCTGGTAAAAATCATAGCTTGGCATTTATCAGGATTAAGATGTAAGTTATTCTTAGAACACCAAACTTCAAAGGATTTCAAGTCAGACTGAAGTGGAATAGTGTCACCAACCCCCTTTACGTTCCTGTAAATTTTCATGTCATCTGCATATACTAACAGATGGGAGTTTTTAATAACATGTGTAACGTCATTAATTGCTAAAATGAACAGGAGCGGCCCCAGGTGGCTTCCTTGTGGAACACCTGATGTCGCGCTAAATGGGGAGGAAAACACTCTCCTAAATTTTATTTGATACGAGCGATCAGATAAATAAGATTCAATCCAGCTGATAAAACTTAAGGGAAATCCAAGTTTCTTTAACTTAAACAAAATCAAATTATGTGGTAATTTTTCAAATGCTTTACTGAAGTCAGTGTAGATGCAGTCAACTTGCCCACCAGAGTCTAAAGAGCTTAATGCAAAAGAAGTGAAATCAAGGAGGTTAGAAACTGTAGATCTGCCATTAACAAAACCATGCTGACGAGTTGTTATGACTTCACCACAGCACACCTTAACCTGATCGTATATAATATGTTCAAAAATTTTCGGTATTGATGATAACTTAGCCACGGGCCTGTAGTTTGAAACATCATTTTTACACCCTTTCTTGAAAATGGGGCTAATGTATGCATTTTTCCAAAACTTAGGAAAATAGCTTTCTTGAATTGATCTATTAAATAAAATACTGAGGGGTTGACTCAGCACAGAGCTGCAGTTTACTAAAACTGTCGCAGGAATACCATCCGGCCCGGAGTTGAAGTCATCATCAACAGATGAAATATATTTCTCTATGAGGTCAGGAGAGAAAGATATCTCATTAACCGAAACTAAAGGGTCGTTATCCATATATTCAAAATAGTTGATTTCAGGGCTAAATAAATCCGTAGAAAACGATTCATTAAACAAATTAGCAAACAACCCGGCTATAACTTGTGGGTCGCTAGTGAGCCCATCAACTGTTTTAAACTCAGATGGAAACCCGTCAGATTTTTTTTTAGAATTAATAAAACCCCAAAAATTTTTGGGGTCATGAAGAATATTCAGCCTAATTTTATTCAAATATTCAGAATAAACCAAAGCTGACATATCTTTAAATTCAAGAAACAGTCGCTGATAAGCAACAAGGTCATTACGGTCCTGGCTACAAACGTATTTACTCCATGCCCTATTACGGCCATTGCGAACTTTTTTCAAATCCTTTGTATACCAGGGGTACGAGGAATTATTAACGTACCTCCTTTTATATGGAACCGACAATGCTATGGCAGAAAAAAGTTCACCATAGAAAAATTTAATGCAATCATCAAATGTATTGTTATTAAAAAAAATGAGTAAGTCGTCTAATTTATTTCTTAAATTTTCATTCAATTTTAAAAAGTCAGCTTTCTTAAAATTGAATTCGTAAATATTAATGGATGAACATGCATTACTCAAATTTTCATTTTCAGATTGGTACACAATACTCAAAGGTGGATGATAGGAATCTACCGTAGACAGAGCATGGATAGCATTTCTTACAATAACATTGCTACTATTTGTAGCCAAGACTAAGTCAAGTTGTCGTCCATGGAAGTTAGTTATACAACTTACTTGTTGTAAATTTGAAAGTATTTCGTCAACAAAAATTTGTTGTTGTCGAGTTTTTGGACAAAATGCATAAAAATATGTACCATCGTCCGAAGGAGTCCATTTTAGGTCAGTCAAATTAAAATCACCTAACAACAAAATGTCGTCATTAGTGTCTAGTTCATTAATAATATATTCTACGGCCATCGAAAGACATTCGTAGACATCTGCGCTACTATTTGGAGGAACATAAGTGTTAAGAATGTATAAATTAGAGTTACAATGTGTAACCTTAACACATAACAGTTCAATATTAGATGCACAGGCAATTTCAATTAATGAACTGGTTAAATGATTTTTTATAGCTATTAAGACGCCTCCACCAACAGAAGAAAGATCTTCCAAGTGTCTGTCTCTTCTAAAAACATGGAAACTATTATCAAAAAGTTCCATATTGAGAAAGCTGTTGTTTAACCAAGTTTCGGTAAACACGATAATATCCTCAGAGAAATTCTGAGTTGATAAAAAGATATCTTGCGTCTTGGAACGCAAACCCCTTACATTTTGATAGTAAAGGGATAGCCGTTTCAGTTTTTTGAATTGGAACGTGCAGTTTTATCATTTTTTTTCGATTTAAATTCTGAAATATAGATATTATCCACCCATGCTTTAGATTTAAGAATGGCAGAAACATGAGAAGATGCCACTGTTATTTTAAAAGACGCATGAGTTGGTTTATTACCGAGTTTCCTGCAAGAAACGAAGGCGTCGGCAGGAATAATTTGATTTTGTCTGATAAAATTTTTAACGCTGTCAGAGGTAGTGTTGGAATGAAGTCGTGAAATAAAAATCGATTTTAACCTTGGTAATGCCTGCAGGGAAACCGATGGCACAGAGCTATCAATCGCAACATCCACCCGCGAATTAGCCAAAATTGACAGAGGATTATTTATAGTGGAGGAAGGAGATGGAAGATTGCTACTAGAGATTATAGCGGGAAAATTGGGAGTGGGTGAAGAGGTATTTAGAGAGCAATCCACGGGAGTTTTGTCACGACTGACGGCCGCACCGCCCACCCTCCCCACATTACCCAGATTTTTATTTAATTTCTTATTTAATTTCTTATTAGACTTTCTTTTCTTTTTTAAGGAAATAGCTTGTTTGGGTAAAGTGGAGATCGAAGGAGTGGAAGCAAAAACCATAGTAGCCTCGGTAATAGTTTTATTTTGCAAACTAACATCCGGTGAAGTAAGTAATTAGTACAAAGCAAAATATTTAATGAGCTTACGAATTCCAAAAAGGCGAAAAATACTTATTTATTGAAAATCAGAACCGTTAAAGAAAAAACCTTACTGCCTAAGTTAATGAAAAAAATGTGAGCTTTCATTATTGAAAAATTAAAATTGTTCACAAAACTTGCTGTGAATTACTTTATTGCATGTGATTTAAGAACTTAATGTCTTAAATTTATTCAGTAAAGCATGTTTTAGAACAAAATGTATTATTGGTCACATGTAAAAAGTCCTTCAGATGTGTTGTTTTCTCACCGGCCACCATTTAAATCTATTTTTTCTTGTGGCGTCCTTCGCGAAAAAGCAAAAAACTAAGCTACGTAATTTCAGATAACATCGGGATCAAGATATAATAGATTCTAAATATAACTACTTTAGTTTAATTTTTTTTTTTTTTTTTGATTCCTCGCAAACAATTTTATAAAAAAATATTATTATACTGACTGACTTATTTGCTTAAATTAATGCTATTTTCATCAGCCTGACAACATTTATCTGTATATATTTTGAATTGACTTACATGGTTCCATGATTTCTACTGCTTAAGTTTTTTTAAATTTTGCATAAGTTTAGTTTGCTTTCTGTAGAAAAATATTTTTCTCAGGCCAAAAGCATAGCTTTCTGAATATTTGCGCTAAGCAAAGATTTAACATCGATGCTATTAAATGTAACTCATACGACGTGTTCAGCAAAATTAAAACGCAACGAAAACTGTCAAAACTGAAAAAAGATACCGAAAGTCAACTACATCAGAATGGACAACGCCATGTAAAAACATTTTTTTAATTGAAAAGAAACTAAATTTGTTTTTCAACATAATTATCGTTAGCAAGAACTCGCTCGATTTCCAACTTTTTAAGTAAAACTTTTGATGTGAAACTTCTTTAGCTGATGTTTGTAATCAGTACTTTATTTTTTATAAATTTTATTTGTGGTCAAACCGTGTAAGTCAGAAGACAAAATTTGTTGATTTTTTTCAAAAAAATAGTTTATTTTTTTTACGAAAATGACGAGGTCAATCGATCAACCATAGTTCAGAAAATAGCTACCAACAAAATTGAATCGCAATCACATCTAAAATTCTAGAGAAATCAGGCTTATCAGTTTTAAGAATACCACTTTTTTTTAAGAAATATTAATTTTTGAACTTGTTTTCTCCTTCAAATTGCTGATTCAATTCTACCATTTTCTTAAGTGTACTCTCATGTTTTATTTTCATAATTTTAGTTTTGTCTATCAGATATCGATGTACAAGTATGAATTTTTAAATAAGCAAATGTATTGGCATAAAAAGACTTCAAAGTTTTCAATGTTTTTTCTTGCGATTAGCAATCAAATTAAAATTTAGCGCAGAAAAAGTTGAAATGAAATAAATGGCCAAAATTATAGTAAAAAGAAAATATTTCGAAACTCGCCATTTTCTTTTTAGACTTTTACGTCATTGAAGTCAAGTCGTAAAAATTGTTTTACTAGCAGCTACGTTTTAATCATAAGCGTTCGTACCACCATCATCATCAACGTAATTTAATTATCACTGCTATAAACTTAGCCCATAAAAATCACAAAACAAAATCAACAGCTTCTATTTAATGCTTGAGTAAGCTCATTAAATTTTGCTGCCTGCGCTTATGAGTGGTGTTGGCGCATCATTAAGAACTGACCATTCATTCATTCTCAGGCTGCGTCTATTTGCGTAGTTTCCAGGCACTACTTAACAAGATGGTTCATAGTTGATGATGAAAAAAATCATCATAATTACAATTAAAAAAGAAGCATTCTTTTATTTTTCTTTTTATGTTTAATATCCATTTTTTTTTTTCTTGTTATTTTTAAAGTTGCTGTGGCATTTGTGGGCAGTAGCAGCAACATCTGCTTTTGAAGTTTTAGCTTCTGCTGTCTATCATTTTGTTTGTTCGTTGGTCACTTGGTGTGGCTGTTGCTTACACTTAAACATTGAAGTAGCATAAATTAATTTATTCATGGTAACCCTAACTCAACTTTCAATTTTGTTAATAAAATAGCGCAATATATATTGTTTTGCTGTTGTTGTTGTAAGAAAACTTTTCGGTAGCTGTGAAAGTTTAACAAAGTAAATTTAAAAAAAAAATCCATGACAGCTTTTAATTTTACTTTATTTTTTCCACCTTCAAGTAACTCAAAGCACTTTCGCACATCATGACGTATGAGTGACATTTAATTTTTAGTTTTAATTGAAAATATTTTTGCTATGTAAAAAAAAATAATAAAAAATATGAAATTTAAGGCAAACTGCAAATTAATAATTTAAGATTTTCTTTCTAAATAAAAAAAAAAAACATTTTCCTCAATATGCTACTTCCATGCAATTTAATTTCAATGGCGCTATTTTCTGACACAACAAAGAAATGGCGAAAAACTAAAAATTCTGCACCGAAGAAACTCAAAAAGCAGCTGTTGCGAAAATTCTTTCGTTACGCACACCACAAACAAACACAGCACAACTCCCAGGCACATAGGTTTAACACACCCCATAACACATTGGCAACTTTTACACGCATTTTAACCGTCGCGCGTTCACTTGAACTCACCCCGGCACTGCTACTTCAGTGGTCGCAGCTCTATTGCTTACTATCCAAGTCAAGGTTGTTGCGCCCAAAAGCAGACAACGAAGAAAAGCAAAATGGAGAAAAATTCAATTTCATTTTTCAAGGATATCACCCAAACATAACACGAAACTTTACGTGCGCTAACAAAATAATATGAAGAAAACAACAACGGCGGGACAGCGTGCGTTGTCATAACGAAGCACCATTCAATTTGAACTTTGTGCAACATTTTTTGTGTTTTTCTACATCGTCTTGTTTTAGTTCTTCGACATTGTTTGTTCACATTTTTCTGTCTCAACGCTTATTGCACTACTCTTTTTGGCTTCAACAATGTCTAAATTTTATTATGGTTAATTTTGGTCAGCAGCTAGACAAGACATTTTGACAAAATACTTGGAAATATTTGGTAAGGATTTAGTTGTTTTTCTTCAAGGCATTTGTCATTGAGGCATAGGTACGTTAGGTGATAGAATTAAGCTACTATGATCTTATTTCAAAGTTCTTATCTTATTCTAAAGAATATATAAAGCACTCGAGGTGCTCAAAAATTTAAATAATTTATTTGGATTAGACTCTGCAAACTTTTGTGGGAGCTGACCGCATTCCCAAAAATATGCTCTTGGGATGCCTAAATTATCTTAAAAAAGGGTGTGGCAACTTCCATAGAAACAAATTCTAAATGCTACGCTTAAAGAGTTATTTAAGGTAACGTTAACTTAAATGCAAATAAAAAGAATAACTTGGACTATCTCTATACGAGAAGGAGGGGATCGTAACAAATGGGTCTGGTAGTCGCAAATCTATAAAGGAACTTTAAAATACTAAACTGAGCTACTTAAGGTAATGCAATAAAATGTAATACAAATACTAGAATGGTTCATACAAGCACAAACAAAAAATTGAAAAGATTTTTTCATTAGGGCGTGGCAACTCCCACAAAAGACAGCTCTAGTATGAGCAAAAACAAATTTAGTAAGTCCAAGCTTTGCAGCAAGAGTGTTAGCTAACTGATGTTTTGTTTCTTAATAAGAGTCTCCTGAAAAAGTAAGAGAGTATTGAAAAAAGTCGAAAAATGTTTAAAAACCTTAAAGTGAGTTGATTACAGTGGAACAAACAAAACAATTTTTGAAGAAAAATAAAAACATATCAATGATGAATGTAGACAAAGGGAATGTGACAGTAGTTATGTATGAAAAATAATATAATGACAAAATGAGCACAATTTTCGGAGATTGGCTTACATACAGACATTTAAAAACAAATGTATTCGCTGAACTTTGAAAATTTGATGGCCCAGGACCATTTTCAATGTCGAATTTCTCGCCAGTTGCCGTGTAGATTCATTTTTCATTCAAATCAGATCGAACCATCAACTGAAGTAGCAGAATATTCAAAATCATCGCATTAAAGATCGCTTGCATGAAAATGTCACTCGCTACTGACCGTCCACGCGAGAGGTTTTTTTTTTATTGTAGTCTTATGGTCATTGAGAAGATAAAGGAAACAAGAGAGATGAATTTTTTTTTTTTTTTTGGATGCGCATTTTGGTTATAACGCATGATTTTTAGAAACAAATAGTAAGTTAACAAAACTTTTTCAGCGCCTTGATGGCAAAATAATTTTTCGAAATCTTTAAAACAAAAAGAAGCTTTATGGCGACTTATCACTTAATTTTTAAACTATTTCTTTCACACATTGCAAAAACTTAATATTTTTACATTTTTTCACAAAAAAAGTACCATGTTGTTAACAGCCATAAAAAAAGTACTTAAAAGAACTCAGTAGCTCAATGAGAAATACAAAATCAAAGAGAAGTCTTTAAAAAAAAAAAATAAGCTTAAATTTAGTGCTTTTAGCAATTTTGGCTAATTCGAAACATTTTTTTTTTGTGGATATTGTGGAAAAATGTGTGTGGCTATGTTAAGGTAACTGCTCGTAGTGAAAGCTGCCTTAATTGAAGCAAATATTATGTTGTCTGGAATGGTCATGAGTGTGTTTTAATTTTTCCAGTAATAAAACGTGAGTGCTAAGTTAAGTGCCATTATAAAAAAAGTAATTTCGATATTTGAAAATGACTTTGGAAAATATTTCATTAAATGTTTCTCATACGACATTTCGCGCAGTTGGTTTTAATAAAGTGGCATGGGGTAAATGTTCTCTGCTGTATTGACTTAAACAACTTCGCTTGGTGACATTTAATTTCAAAATGTTATTGTTATTTGACTCAAAAGTTTTCCTATGTTTCTTAAAAATTTGTTGTTGGTGTCAGAAATTGTATGTAATTATATTTAATTCGGTGAATACTAAAATAAAACTTCATGTATATAGAAAAAACTTACATTTTTTCTTCAGTTTCTTTCATGAAACTTTATATAATTTTTGTATTTTGCTAGAAATATTCTCAATTCTATTAATCGTAATGTTTAGTAAATCAATAGCTGAAATAGAGTTGAGTGCAACTGATATTCAGATGCTTATTCCTAAAAGCTTTATTATGAATCTGCTGGAGAGCTATGCACTGGGTGTTTTTTTAGAGGTTTGTTTTTCGAATAGAGATAAAACTGGCATTTTATGGTCAAATCTGGCAACTCTAATGTCATTTATGTTCAGTTTGGTTTGCCATTTCATCATGAACAGGTTGACAAAAGAACAACGCTTGCAAATCGTGCAAATTTATTTCGAAAATAATGGTTCAGTTCGCGAAGTTTACCGCAAGCTCCTTCCATTTTATGGTCGACATAATCGTCCATCAGAGCAATTAATTCGGTTAACCATGGGTCGTTTTCGCACTACGTTTACTCTATGTGATAATACGCATCCGCAGAGACGTCGAACAGTACGCACCGAAGAAACAATTGCCGCTGTAGAGCAAAATGTTGAAGAGGACCCGAATGAATCGATTCGCCACCGTGAACAGCAATTGGAGCTTTGTCTATCAACTTTATGGAAGATTTTGAGCAAAGATCTTGGCTTGCGACCTTACAAGATCCAGCTTGTGCAAGAATTAAAGCCGCGAGACCATGCAATGCGTCGTGATTTTGGTGTATGGGCCGAAAATGAGATTGATCTCGATGCTGATTTTCATCGCAAAATTTTGTTCAGTGATGAGGCTCATTTTTGGTTGAATGGCTACGTCAGCAAGCAAAATTGCCGCATTTGGAGTGAAGAGAATCCACATGAGACCCTTGAGACGCCATTACATCCACAAAAACTGACTGTTTGGTGTGCTCTATGGGCTGGTGGAGTCATTGGGCCATACTTCTTCCGAAATAATGCTGGAGAGTCAGTTACCGTTAATGGAGACCGGTATAGAGCCATGATAACCGACTATTTTGTTCCCGAATTGGATGGCATGAATGTGGATGAGTTGTGGTTCCAACAAGACGGCGCTACATGCCACACAGCGCACGTCACAATCAATTTATTGAAGGAAACATTCGATGAGCGCATAATTTCGCGGAATGGACCTGTCAATTGGCCACCAAGATCGTGTGATTTGACACCATTGGATTATTTTCTTTGGGGATATGTGAAGTCGCTCGTCTACGCCAACAAACCAGAAACGTTAGGGGACTTGGAAGCCAACATTCGTGGCGTTATTGCCGACATACGGCCCCATATGCTCGAAAAAGTGGTTCAAAATTGGACCTGTAGAATTGGCTTTATTCGAGCCAGCCGCGGCGGCCACATGCCCGAAATCATATTTAAACATTAATGGCATAAAATTATCCTTCCAATAAAGCCAAATTGATGGACATTAAAACGATTTTCTTGTGTTTTATTTCAATTCGAAGCTCTACACCTCTAAAAAAAACACCCTGTATAATAGGGTTTTTATTTTGAAAATTTTGTAGATGGATTTTTTTTTTGTCTAAATTATAGTTTGCGGAATAAAAATAATTGTCCCAATACTTAAGCTTCCTAGCTCAAACCTATAAGCGGCGCGGATAGAGTTTATGTCCAATTTTGTTCAAATTTGACGAAAAACCGACCTACTAAAATGTAGTAAAGTGTTATAGATATTTTTTAGTTGTCTGAGAGATGTAACTCACTGTTATCAAACCTCGCCCACATTTTTCGTGTGGCTGAAAATGCGGACAAGGTACACTCAAAGGGGAAATGTTTCTTTTTGTTATAAAAATGCGGTTTTATATGCCTAAACTATAGAATTATTTTTGAAGAAAATTCTCCCAAAATTTCAGCTCCCTTGATCAAACCTGCGAACGGCGCAATCACTGTGTTTCCTTTTACAACTAAACTCTATATCTCGGCACCTAAAGCAGACTTTTTCTTCGTTTAAGTAAGTCGGTTTTTTCGTTATATATAACGAAATTGGACGTAAACTCTGGCCGCAGTTTGGAGCTAGGAAGCTCAAATAATGGGATAGTTATTTTTATTGCTCAAACTAAAATATAGGCAAAAAAAAAAATGCGTCTGCAAAATTTTTTAAATAAACACCCTAATGTAAACTCTCTCTCTAAAAAAATATGCAAAACAATTTAAGATTATGCGACTGTTAGCGCGCTACTGAGATCATCTTAATGATTTCAAATAAGTACTCTCATGTGTTTTTCAAAAAAAAAAAACATACTCAAATTTGTAAACATATGTATTTTTTAGTCATAATCCCAATTTAAAAATAAAATATTTCAAAGACAGAAAATTTATTTTTAAAAAATAAATTATTTTCATATCAGCGTCACTTCAAGTGGAAAAACCTTGAAATGTCAAAGCGTAATTTTATGAAAAACAAATTTTCTATTAAATGTACCATTCCTACCATATGTACGAATGTAAGTAATTTTTAATTACCGAACTATGAAAGCTTTTCAAAAAAACCAAATTAATATTCATTCGCAATAAATGTCAAAATTTAATTTTGTTTCTTTTCTTTTTAAATGTTGCATTAATTTTTAATTGAAATTGAACAAAAATTAAGAATTTCAATTTGCACATGCTGCATGCATCATTTATCTGTCGTAGTCTATTTTTAGGCGGAAGTTAATTCCACAATTTAATTAAATGTGGGAAAAATATCTAAGCAACAATGATGGCAATTTCAATGCAATTGCACTATTTCTTAAGTGCATTCACGCTTTGAAAACCACGAAAATTACAGCGAATTCATGTTTAGTACATGCAGAGAGTTTTCGGCACATTTTTGATGCACTCGTTTGCTAAAAGTCCTTTTTTAAGTTTAATTATAATGATTAAAATACATACTACATAAACAAACTCTATTTTATTTAAATTGTCGGAAGAACGTTTTCGGAAAAACTAAAAAATACATGCGTTTGACTCACGATAAGTCCAAGTATCATTATTGACAAACACATGTCACCGTTGGTCCAGCTTTCCGTAAGTTAAAAAATGGATTTTTCAATATGTTCATTTCTTCTATCTGTTCTTACTGTGTTGGAAATGTTGAGGTCTATCTAACATTAAGGTATATTTAAATTAGAATCTTAAGGGTTCGACTTCATTTTATTTGTACTTTTTATGAACGCGTATTAAGTGCTCAGAATAGATTACATTTTGTGATCGTGGTATTAAATATAATTTTTGCTTTCAAGTCATCTCTTTATTTCGCAAATAAGTAAAAGGAATGGCAAGATTTTCTATGATAAATTATAACTCAATACACTACATTATTTGCATATAAATTTTGTCTTTACTTTTATTTTTAATTTACAATTTATTTTTAATTTTTGATATATTTTTTTAATTTTTTATAAAAAGCTTAGTTCGAACTTTACGATTTTTTATTTTATTTCGTTGATTATTAAAAATTTTTTGTAGCGCCAGCGTTTTGAGAATTATTTGTGCTCTTCATCAGGGCGTCGATTAATTACACAGACCGACAAAATTTAACCAACATTCAGACCCAGAAACCTGACTATATATTTCCGTAGGTTTTCGATGCGCTGATTCCGAATCTGGTCGCAGAATTGCTCCATCACGTCAGGTTTTTGTGATATCCTAACCTAAAAGTGCCAAAAACATCGTTTTTGACCATTTTTGAGGTTATGTAGCACCGTGAATTTTCTTTTTTTCAAAAAACTATATGTGTGATCTTAAAGAACTGTTCTTCTTCTTTCCAATGCCCTTGAGTTTTCTGAAATATCTTTATTTATCGTCCAGTTATCGCATTTTGAAATTTTCAAATTTTTTGACATACAAATGTTCCTAATGAGCTTGCAGGTATAGGCAAAATCACAAATATGAAAATTTCAAAATGCGATAGATCGGCAAAAAATTTCAGAAAACTCAACGACAATGGAAAGAAGAAGAACAGTTCTTTAAGATCACATATATAGTTTTTTGAAAAAAAGAAAATTCACGGTGCTACATAACCTCAAAAATGGTCAAAAACGATGTTTTTGGCACTTTTAGGTTAGGAAATATATAATCTGGTTTCTGGGTATAATTTTTGTCGGCCTGTGTTATCAACAACATTGATAATATTGATAGGTATCGAAAATATGACGAGCATCGCATATCACTGAGAAAATCAGAAACTATCGCGTAATATGAAAAAAAAAAAGATTTATTTTAATGAAACGGTATCAAAAATGTTGAATAAGTTTACTAAGTGGCTTAAGACCTGTAGCTGTAGAAAACCGATGTCATTTATGCGAAGTTGTTTCAGGTAAAAAGTGGTGTAAGGGAATAAAAGAAACAATAAGGACTTGTTACGCAACCGCTTCTCGACTCATGTTTTTGCTGCTAGACTCCACGGCATGCACTGCAGCGGCCGTAAATTTATCTTAAGAGTAAGTCAGGCAAAACCGAGCTGAGTATACCTTAAAAATAGAAAAAAAAATAATATTTGAATATTTCGTACGACATTCTCTAGATAATTTGGCTTTGATTGTACTATTCAAATTTAAAAGAAAACTGAATAAAAGATAAATGAGAAAAAAGACGGGAAGCATCGGAAATTATCTAAGAAGAACGTGTGTGAATTGCCACAGCAATTGTGATTTTAGCCGACCTTGGTTTCGACTTTTTTTTTATTTTGAGCAGATCCTTTTCTTGAAGTTTAGACTATCTTGAATTAATATTCAGTTAATATTTTTTTTACTTCAAATGCAATTTTCATTGTTCCACTTTGAAAATTAATATCGAGAATTCAAAAAAAATAAGAGGTATCGAAACATTTTTAAAAAATATTGTTAAGCGTCCGAAAGTTTCGAATAACATCAAATAAGTCGGCATCCAAAAAAATCTACAAAATATAAAATTATCGATGAATATCGGAAATGTCAAAGGCTATCGAAAATAACATATATAAGCTATTAAATATTAACGATAAGGTAAATAAATTTTTAAATAATTATTCGACCTTTTTCGTTTAAGTATATTTTGATTATTTTATTTTGGCTAATAGCTCAATCAGCTTCAATTTTTATTTATTAATCCTTAAAATTTGAAATACCCAATATTTCGAAGAAGTTCCTTCTTCATCCTCAGGGGTCACTAAAAATTACAATATGCAACAATAAGTAAATATCACAATAAATTATTTAAAAGTAACATAAAAATTAAACACTTTCACTAACATAAACAAAAAAATAACAAGACAATGGTACTGAACTTACATTTAAGTTTAACGAGGTCAAAATTTGAACTAAATTAATTATTAACTAAGTGTCTATATATGTGAGCACAATTTTCAGTGTCACTCTTAAAGTTCATTCTCAGGTCAGTGGGAGTATTAATAATGTGAAGCATCTCTATCATTAGTCGTTTGTCATATTGGTTCTCTTGTTGCAAGATCTTCACATCGTCAAAGTTAAGATAATGTCCGAATTCTGCACAGTGGGCTGAGAGTGCTGTCTTAGGAACTTGTCCTGTTCTATTTTTTTGGTCAGATCTGTGTCCTGAGAGTCTTGTCCTGAGTTTTGTTTTTGTAGTACCAACATATACTTTATGGCATACGTTGGACCCGTCACCATCACAAGGAATTTTGTAAATAATTTTCGATTTGTCAAGTTTGTTTATTTTATCTTTAGTGTTGCTATAAAATTGTCCAACTACGTTGTCTGTTCTGTTTGCAATTTTTATGTTGTCAAATAAATGAGATTTTGCGAATCTCTCGGTGAAACCGGGTATGTATGTCATAGATTTATATATTATTGCACTTGGTTCTGGCCGTTGTCTATATTTGTCATGGGATCTCTTTAATAAATGTTTAATAGTTCTTTTTGGGAAACTATTTTAAAGTAAAATATCCTTAACTTTGTCAATGTTGTCTTTAAAAAATTTTTTGTTTATGTTAGTGAAATTGTTTAATTTTTATGTTACTTTTAAATAATTTATTGTGATGTTTACTTATTGTTGCATATTGTAATTCTTAGTGACCCCTGAGGATGAAGAAGGAACTTCTTCGAAATATAAGGTAAATATTAATCAAACAATAGGCAAAAAAGTATTGAAAAACATAGAAACAGTATGTAAAATTCAATTAGTTAAGAAAAACGTAAGAAAAGTAAGCAAGTCTGAAAAACATCAAGAAGTTCATAAATCCTTGAATTCCACCGAAAAAATTTGGAAAAGCTTATGAGTCATTCCAGATGAAGACGTCTATAAAATGCACTACTTTCGCGCTTTTAAATAATAGTGAGAGAATATGCCATCACGAAGATGATTTTGGATTGAAAGCAGAATGGCATTTATTTGCAACTTCTCACGTCAAGGGCCCATATGATGGTGCAGGAGGTACAATCAAAACAACCGTGAGAAAAGCTAACATACAACAAACTACAGATCATCAAGAACTATCTCCAAAAGCAACGTTCGATTTTTGTTCTGTTCAAATTCCTGGTATACAATTTTTTTTGTATCGAATCTAAGTCTTCGAGCTGCTGAAACTATTTTATTGGAAAAATTTACAAATTTAAATAAAATCAAAAATAAGAGAAAATATCATAGTTTTGGTCTTTTCTCTCACTATCAATTAAAAGCACGAAAGTATTCAGCTTCCGATAATTTTAAAATTGTTAATATTATAAAACCTAGTAAAAAATAATATTTTAATATTAATAATTTCATAACTCGAATTCTGTGTTATAATTGAAGATTGGGCGTCGGAACGGATATAATTTCAATCTCAGACACTTTCAAAAGGTACTTTTTTGATAGCAAAGTAAATAATTAGTTCAAAGACATTAGCCTTTTTTTCGCGGTTTCTTAACATTTTTGCAACTGAACATGTGCCGTTCTGTTCGGCTACTCCTCAATTGTTGTTTTTTTTTTTTTGCTTTCATTTGTACCAATGGTGTTTGGTTTCGAAATTTAAACAAAAAACTCATTCTATTTTTTTTTTTTTTTTTTGTTGCTTCTTTTAAGCCACTTGAATACTGGAAAGGATGAAAATCTGTTAACGAAATTTCAGGCTTTTGAAGTTCAAGGTTAAAATTTATTATTCTGTAAGTTTCATATTTTTATCTCGTGGTCCACACGCCGATAAAATGGCCTAATATAATTCATTTTTTCAAATGTACGAAATTTCAGGCACAGATTTTTTTTTTATAAAATTTTTCCTGATATGTGTACTTGACCTATAAGAAATATTAATGGTTTGTATCGAACAGTTGCGACACTGGAGCCAGTTAAAAATCACGAAAAATCAATAAAATACATGTATTTTCAGCACCGTGTAATTTTCGCGTATATAAATTGTGTAAATTTACATTCATTGCACAAATACTACCATTTCTTGGCTTTAAGGTGCTATCTCAATTGTGTCTATATCTTAAGCAGAAACATTTTTACAGCTTAAAAAATATTGAATCCTAAAAGTGTCGATTCTCATATGCAGCAATTCGACCAGGCGGGGACTGACGCGTCCGATAATTAAATGCCCTTGGATTTCCTTCTTTGGAACCTAAAAGAGGGTTCTTGCAAAGTTTGAGCAAAATCTAAACTAAGCCAGCTTTGCCGATTAGATGTTTTCATCTGGAATAACTCTTATAGAATTCGAAATTAGTCGATAAACCTAAAAATGGCAAAAACCATTAAAAACTTGATAAAAAAAAAAAGTAAATCAGAGACATCGAAAAGTAGTTAGAAATCGAAAACATTGAATAGCTAAACAAAGCTCTAAAAATTGTATGAAAATGGGATGGCATCGGAAAATACCAAAAAAAGTTGAAAGGTATTAATTTTTATCAAAAAAGTCTTTTTTATTTTACACAAAAGTAATACTAAATTTATTATTAAGTGTTTTTAATTTAAATCTACTAGTTCATTAAAATAATTCGTAATTTGCAGGTCACTGATTTTTGTTGCATCTGCCATACTTAATTTATTCACTTTGAAATAATAGCACCCCCAGGATAGGTTTGACAGCTATCCAGTAAATTCATTTACGGATAAAAATAGACCAAATTTTTTTCTTTGCTTCTTTCCGCTACTCTCACAACCATTTGGGCACATTTTTTTAATATGAAGTACTTAGATAACATATCCAAGTGTTGACTGAGTTAACTAGATTATTGAAAAAACAAAGGGCAGGATAATTGCAGTCATCGCAAGAAATATTCAAATTCCTATCATTTTTGCAAAAAAAAACAGTGATCATTGAAGATAGCTTCCACTATAAGATTCTTTTATGGTTTATTATCTAGCAACGGCCTCATTGAAAGGGACTAGTTTTCAATACTTGACTTAATTGTCATGTCTAGCGAACTCGTCAGCCTTCTTGTTACCCTTAACACATTAATGCTCTGGCACCTAGCAAAGAGTATGCTTTATTAAACTAACGATTTTGTCATCTAGCCACAATAAGGGAATTGTAACGGACAAAGCTGAAGGATTTGATAGCGACCTGGTTGTCAGTGAAAATTTAAGAATTTACGAAGAAGTTCCATTACATTTTAACCATTCTGATGAATTAAAAACTGCCAGTAAAAAGCCAACTCTGAATTCTTCCCGCTCCTTCATCTTCACACTTTATGCCTCATGTTTTAACCATCTGTTTAAATTGAACAACGTCTTAACGATTTAAAAAGAAGTAGTGAAATTTTTTATTAAAACCCAAATACGACAACGGGGGCATACAGTAGACATTTGTTGGGGAATTGATCTCAAACTTCTTTAGTATGTAAGTTTGCTTGAGCCCCTATACCCTATAAGTCAATTAATTTAAGAAAATTTGTAAGAATTTAGTTCAAAATTTGTATCATTCAGTTAAGTGAACATTTCTGAGAAAGCGTTTTAACATGAATTCAACACTCGGTTCTAAAAAACGCCTTAATGCGCATTTTCACGGACACAAAGAAAAAAATTAAAATAAAATTCTTTTGACTGGCAACTTTAATATGTTTAGCAGAAAGTGATTTTAAATTGGAAAATTGTATTTTTATTCTGTTTTATTTTATTCCATTTCACTTTATTTCGTTTTTTATTTCATTTAGTTTTATTGCGTTTGGTTTTGATTCATTAAATTTCGTTTAATTTTATTTCATTAAATTTTATTTCATTACATTTTATATCATTTTATTTAAATTAGTATTATTTCTTATATATATTTTCCTTAATTTTGTTACAGGTATGAGATCTATTTTTCAATATTCAATACAAGTATAAATCAAAACTTCTACAATTACTATCAATAATAGTGACAACATACTCACCACATTTTCATGATATTTAATTCTGCTTCGGTATGTAAATTCGGCTGTAATAAATTTTCCTAAATTGTTTTTATTTCGCCATATAAATAAAAATTCATATAAATTATCTATGCTATAAAAATTATGGCAACTAAATGCAAAAATTATTATCACATTTGCAAAAAATATTTCAAAAAGATAAAAAATGTCCCATATAATTTAGTTAATCTGTCTGAGTATAAATTATGATGTCGCTTGTTGTTAAGTGGCAAGTATTGAATAGCAAAACAAGATTGTACAGGAATTACCTTTTTATAAAGAAGTAATGGATTCTTATCTTTGATTTAAGTTTCCTCAAAAAATTAAATCGAAAAACATAGAAGATTAAGTTATATTTTAGCTTATTTAATTTTAACTAATTTTAAGCTCTAACTAAGCTACCCCTATTTAATAGTGACTTTTTCCAATAAAATCCATCTTTCGTCTGAGCTAAAACCCCAGTTAAAATTTTGCATAATCCTAAGGAAAATATCAAAGCTATTGTTGGTATAAAAGTCTTTTAAGGCATAGTTTAATAACATGAGAGGTCTTCTTCAGTGCTATAACTTCTGCTCAGCAACTATGCTACATGAGAAGCCGCACTGTTCGAGATATGTCCCAGCATAATCATAACCATTTGTTTATTGAGATGCGGTTAATATGATTAACATTCCGATGACAGTGAAAGCCCTTCTTAAGTAACAAACGTATATTACAAATTTTCAGTTAATATTATCAAATACCTGCTGTACTTCTTCTCGTTGTTACGAATACAAGTACTACTCATTTTAAACTAAATGATTGTAGCCCAACAGTATACAGTAAATTAGAAAACGTTTATATTATAAAGCACATTATTAAATAATAAAATAAGCGCAAATTTTACTAAATAGATTCACTCCATAATCGTTTTATTTTAAGTGAGTAGCTCTTGTATTCATAATAACGAGAGCAAGTATATCAAGCATTTGAAAAAGTTGATCGTGAATTTTTCTTCTTATTTTTGCAACGTCTATTTTTGACAAACAATGGCGTCGACAAAGCTCGGCCATGCTTAGTAAAAAATGATTTCAGGCGGCTCATGTCAGGGTAGTCCATTCCCACTCTGAACCTAATTGAGATATTAGGTATTTTATTTTGTGCTACACCAAGACTGCAGAAGGAATTTTGGCAAGTTGATTATTATTCGCCTCATAGATTTCGTTTGACCTTTTTATTTCAAAATCAAAATATCTTGTCTAATTTTCTCCCCTGAAATAATATGACTAATTGTGTTTCCAAGAAAAATTTCTGTAAATTGTAAATGGCCCAGTTAATAAATGCTGTATTATGTTAAAAAAAAAATTATTGTAAAAATTACAGTAATGTAAAGCAAATAGCCTACTCTGTTTTCTCTTGATCTTTTTTGGAAGTAGTATAAACTGTATTACTTCCTCTTTTAGAGAACTTAAGAGAGAAATAAAAATTATAATAAGCTTGGGTGGCAAAATCCATTCGTCATGGTTTTTCGACACGTTTATCTTTCTGTTCATTACATATTTTTTCATAAGCTTCTTGATTAAAAACAAATCTACTGATACCATATCCTCTACAGTGAAAGGCTGCTTTTTTACTGTTTTCATGACATCTAATCAGTCGCCAGGGACAAAGATATTGGAATAATATCGTTTTTTTTTTACTTTGTCAATTACTCCAAAATCAGAATTGCAAGCTAGAAAGGAAATTAAAAATTATCTCTGATGCATATTATGTCAAAGTGTTCTGGCTGAACCACTTATTGGCAAAACAATGAGATTTTTATATTTCTATTCTGACCGCCACATTTGTCAGAGTATACTATAATAGTTTTGGTAGCAACATACTTATTAAAATAATGCAAGAGACAGCATAGCACTAGATATTTTTCTTAAAAGAATATGAAACTTTCTTTTTTGCTCTTAAAAAGTTTTTTCCTGTAAGGGACGTGACACCGCCCTACTAAAAAAAAAATTTATTCTCAGGAATCAATTTGTCCCCAAATTTTATTAAAATTTGTATAGCTACTCAGTCGTGGCTGTGTTTTTTCCCATTAGGGGCGGTGCCACGCACACTCAAATGACTTAGATATGACCTTTTTTTATGGTACAATCTATCTCTTAAGCGAATTTCATTAAAATTGGTTTGTTAGATTAGCCGTGGAATGGTATTTTCCTATTAAAGGCGTGGCACCGCCTACTAATCAAAATAGAATTATGTTGTATTATGGCAGTTAACAAGACCAACTGTCTATTTATTACACTTATGTTTGCGAACGTGACCAACTTCAAAAAGCTCCAAAAATTTAAAATTTTATTTTTTTTTGCACTCTTTGCTTTTTTTTTTAATTATGTACATGAAACTCTGTTTGTGGAAAAATTTTGACACACTTGCTGCTGTTATCAATCACGAAATGAGAATAAATGATTTTTTTCTATGTCAAATGTGACATTAGAACATGAACTAAAGCAAATTATATAGAGTTAATAAAGATTGGTTTGATGTTTTTGCATTTTTTTAGCTAATTGCTGTTGGAACAGAGATTTTGCGGAATGATTATCATCATGTATCACCTCTAGTACAGACGTAAATATTTAAGGCAAAATACAATAAAAGAGAAACTACATTTATGCAAGTGGTTTGCTCACCGTGGCAAATGAATTCTGGTGTAAATTGTTTAAATTAACAAAATTTAAATGTTTTCCTTAGATAATATCATATAGTAACGCTTTTATAATAACTTTTAATTTTTCTGTCACGGTTCACAATTTTGCGGAAATGCCCATACATAAAATTAAAAAAAAATGTTGGTCGAAAGCGACCCTAACATTGTTCTACGGTTAAATACCGCAAACGCTGAATTTTACTTAGTTATCATCTGCTTGTAAGCCACAGTTGAAAGTTTTACCACATTAAAAAAATGTTTTCGACGTTACAAATTTCATTTAAATACAGTCCCTTTTTTTCATTTTATATGCTACGGTCTTTTTTTGTAATTTAATTCAGCGCTTTCAACTGATGTGGGTTTATTTACAAAAATCTCATCTATTTAATAAGCTTTAAATGACAGTTAGCTGTCAATATGGGCATTTGTCAATGTTTGTTTTGCTGTGGTTGCCTTGGTGGCTTCGTTTTCTTTTTCTTTAACTTTTCTGGTATATTTTTTGTATATATATTTGGCTCAAATTTCAGTCAGTTTGTTTATTGTAATAAATTATGTAATTAATCAACATTTTTATGTGCTGGTAGTAAAAATTATGAAGCCAATTTTTAGGCGCATACTGTGAAGGGTGAGTCACCTTGATAAGTTTAAGTTGCGGACTATACGCATATGCTTGTAAGTATGACAACATTTTAAAAATATCTCTTAAGAATAAGCATTAAACCAAGAACTGAGCATTGGGGTAATTCATGGCTTATGTGATTATATTAAGAGTAAAGTTTGTCAACTCTAATTCTATGTGTTCTAACTTACAATTAGTTTTGAAGGAGCTGAACAGCATAATCCAAAAATCCTAAGAAGCAAACAAAGCGTAGTAAAAATTAGAAACAAATTTCTTTTAGTGATTTTCCCATTCATTGCACTCAATAAATGAATACGACAAATAATCCTTTTTAAATGCACTTTTAAATGCATATCTTGAAATTCTTTCAATTATAGATATTTATAAGAGCAATGCTGAAGTTTTGTACAAATCAAAGACACTTATATGAAGTGGTTCTGACAACAATTAACAAACCTCAAATATCTTAACACTATGAATTTGTTTGCAGAGATACTTAAGTGCATAAATATTTAACTTCACTTCATTTGAAAATTAAACTGGAAATTATTTCCAAGCAGCTAAGCTCCTTGGAATATAAAAATATATTTTTTTTTAATAAAAGGCGCACATATACCACACTAATTTCTTGAAAGTATAACAAGTGCAAACTCAATTCATTTTATATGGTAAATTTCACTTTTTAAGATAAACACAAAGTTATTCAATCGATATGAGTACTTACGTCTTGAAATTGTTTCCTTTGCATGATATCACTAAGTAAGTGCACGCTTACACTGGAATAAAAAAAAATGTAAATTGAATCAATAACGTCAATTTTCTAAAATAATTTTAAATTTATTACGAAAAATAAAAATATTTCTCACTCACAAATTTTATTTATGTACATTTCATTAAAGCAAATTTAAAAAAATAAATCCACTCATCATTTGTTTATAAAAAAAAAACATGGCAGATAGAAATACACATACACACATTTATATATTTTTCTAAGAAATCAGCTTTGAAATGAATTGCAAAAATCTGCTCACACAGCTAATCGGATAAAGCATAAAGCACAACAATACGTACAACAGCAGAATCAACCGCAAACGTTTAAACATTTGAATTTGTAGGAATAAAGCTAAGTAAGTGTTGCAGAGAAAAACGCAAAGAATAATTTGAGATAAACAAATGTCAAGCTATAAAAACAACAAAAACAACAAATGCTTCAAATATCTTATAAAACCATTCTAACATGACAGCTGTCTGTCTAGCAGTCAATTGGTTGAAAATGATTTTCTCAAATTATCAAATGTAATATTTGTGATGGGTTAAAAAAAAGCGCGTGATTGTAAACACTTTCTAATATTTCGTTATCTTAGTGTTTGCAGAGAAGTTGCAAAAAGTCTCAAAAGGTCAAATGCTGAAAGACCTGAACAAATTTTAAAAGTTTAAAAAGTTCAGAAGTAAAAAACTGTTGAAAATGTCGAAAAATATTTAAAGAATTGAAGATATTGAACAATGTTGGAAAGTTTAAAAAAAATATTCAAAAATGTTGGAATGTATTAAAAAACTTGAAAACTCAGAAAATATTAATAAACTCTTAAGCTAATACACATATGGTTAAAATAATAAGTACACTACCTGATATCTTATTAGTTCTCAATTATTTTTTGTTTTACTGAAAATATATATGGAAATTCTTTTTTATTTTGATAATTTCAATATGGCAATGCCTTTAAAAGTGAAAAAGAAGAAGGGATTTCCCCGAATTTTTCTATACGCGTATGTTTTCATTTAAAGGGCTTATTTCACTTGGACAAAATAATAAGTACATTAATCATTTCTTTAATTTTGCAACAATCTGATCGGCTTTTTCGTACAAGTTTGTTAATTTTATTTATTTTCCGCCGAGGAGAGGCGGATGGTTTCGACACTCAGAAATTACGGCCAAAGTCTTCATACTAATGCCGAAGCCATGGATCAGTCAATTTTTTCGTCCAAAACGCTTTAAAAGCTAAAAAAGTGGTTGAAACCCGCGGAAGACCAAAAAATTCTTCAACAACGATAGATAATCATATTGTCACTGTCGCAAGAAAGAACCATTTCGCATCTTCAAGAGCCATTTCAGCAGACATCGGCAATGTGATCTCGTTCCGAACGGTACGTCGATGATTACAACGAACCAATTTACCTTGACGGATAGCGAGAAAAGTTTCTGTGCTTCGAAAAAAAAATTTGAGGATGCGTTTATCATTCACAAGGAAACATTCAAATTGGTTCGGGCCAGACGGCGAGAAGAAATAGCGTAATATTTTGTGGAGCGACAAGTCAAAAATAAATATGTTTGAAATGACTCCGCCCGAAATGTTCGACTCCCCAAGGGTAAAGAATTTCACGTACGCTTCACAAACAAGACTGTAAAGCATGGGGGTAGCCATATTATGGTCTGGGGTTATTTTTCATGGTACGGTGCCAGACCAATACATCGAATTTCCGATAGCATGACCAGATTCCACTATAAAGACATTTTGGAAAGACATTGATCCTAAGCATACTTCCAAGTTGGTGAAGAATTGGTGTCAAAACAATAGTGTGACCTTGCTTAACTGGCTAAGTCAATGACTGAACTTGAACCCTTTGGCAAACCTTTGGCGAGAGTTGAAGAAGAGAATAGGAAAGGAAGTATTCCAAAATAAGAAGCAATTATGGAGTTTTGTCCAAAAAACTTGGTATGAAAAAAAAATAGAGACTTGCCGTAAGCTTGTCTCCAGTATACCAAAAATAGTACACAAAATTACTCAAAACAATGGTTGATATACCGGCTACTAATGTTGAACTTTAAATATCAACAAATAGAGCCGATAAAATCGAGTTAGTTTTTTTTTTTTTTATTTAAATGTACTGAATGTACTTATTATTTTGTCCAGTCATTTTAATCCATTTTTTACTTTTTTGATAAGACTGAAAGATATTTTTGTTTTTCTATTAACTTAAATAAATGTTTGCCTACAAGCCATTGAACTAATTATGTGAGCGTGCACATATTATTTTGACCATATGTGTATATTCGAAAAATGTTAAAGAGATCGACAGAAGTTGAAAAATTATAAAAAAAATTTGAATAATTTGATATATAGGCATTTCCATGGTGTCGAACGGGACCGTCGAACACATTTAACCCAGATATGCTGACGGGCGCGTTAATGCAAAAACCTTCGTAATTTTTCATAATTTCTTTTGTTCTGACAGAATACCTTACAAAACTGAAAAAAAAGTTTAAAAAAAACAAATATTTTAACTTGGATTTTGAGTCCGGAATAAATGTAATACGCTCGGCACATATGAGTATTATAGACTGTTTTTTTATAAATTCAAATTGTTTATTGTTCAGCCATGTTCATGTACATAAGTAAAAAAAAAAATTATGAGGAAAATTATTTGGTGGTGTGACAAGCCTCATTAAACGAAGCGATACGTCACATTCATCTTCACACTATTGCTAATTTCACAAAACTGATAACTTCGATCCAAAAAAAAACATCCAAGTAATTACTCTAGACAAAACTTATCCACGCACAGTTTGTTGACCGCTATGTTCTGTTGCACCATAAGTTGGTAAGATAATTTGAAGAACAGGTTACGCAGAAACCTGAAAATAGTAGGTGTACTACATGAAGTACGCTCGGCATATCCGGGTTAAAGTAAAAAAAAATCAAAATAAAACAGATTTTTATTTTGAAAATAGGCTTAACTTATAGCTTTTAATTAGCCCTATAATTGGTGCTAAGGTTGATTTTGGACAATTTTTCGTTTTCAAGATAATTGCAAAAAATCAAGGCGTCGGGACAAAAGCAGAATTAGTTTTCGCGACCAACAATTCAAACGGCGATTTCAGCGAAACCTAACGCAATATATCAATGAGACTAATTTTAAAATGTTGAGCATTAATGTCTCTTAAAATGGTTTTGATTTTATTCTTAAATAATTTATACTTTTTTTTTAAGTTAATTTTAATCATTGTCGCACGGGACGTTTCGCACAGGACATTTTTATCCATCATCCTATTTATGTTGTTTCAGCTGCTCTTTTACGAAATTATATATAAATAAGCTTAGTAAAAATAGTTTTAAATCAACAGAAGTATTCAATATATTTATTTTCATATAATAACAACAAACTTAACAAAAGTATGTAGTATGAATATAGTATTGATTGTGTAGTCTATACTATCTATACTATTATATAAAGAGGTAAGGTTTGTTTGTTTGTTTGTTTGTATGTTCACGCTAATCTCTGGAACTACAGAACAGATTCCAAAAATTCTTCTACTTATAGAAAGCTACACTATTCCTTAGTAACATGGGTTATATTTTATTTTGATAAAAGCAAGGAGCGTGGCATTTACATGCAATTAAAACTTTTAACTCGCTATATCTCGGTTCATATGATAGCAAAAGTGGTGTCAGGATGCACATAGCCTATGTTAAGCACTTCACAAAATATGAACGGGATTAGACACCAGGGGAGTGGTGGCTATAAAACTTTAATTTAGGGTGGCCCTCATACGCAAATAATTTTAAAATAGCATTTTTACAAAGACCATTTAATCGATTCTCATGGAATTTACACCACATGTCTCTTATATTAAGACGCATAGCTAAGACGATGAAACTTTTATTTAGGGTGGCCCTCATACACAAATATTTTAAAAATAACGCTTTCTCAAAGACAGGTAAATCGATTCTCATGAAACTTACACAGTATGGTTTTTATATTAAGGGGCACAAATGAGATTGTAAAAATTTTATTTAAGAAACATAGCTTAGGCTACAAAACTTTTATTTAGGGTGGTCCTCACACAAAAAAATGTTTTAAATATCATTTTCTCGAAGCCCGCTAAATCGATTCTTATGGAATTTACACCACATGACTTTTATATTAAAAAGATAAGATAGTAAAAATTTTATTTACGGTTCATACTTAGGGTGGTCCTGATTCAAAAATATTTATAAATATCATTTTCTCGAAAACCGCTTAATCGATTCTCATGGAATTTACTCCACATGGCTTTTATATTTAGAGGCACAGATAAGGTTGTAAAACTTTCATTTAGGGAGCATACTTAGGTTTTCTCGATGACAGGTTAGACGACTCACACCGAATTTATGCCACGTATCTCTTATGTTAAGAAGCATAGCTTAGGCTACAAAACTGTAATTTAGGGTGGCCCTCACACAAAAATACTTTTTTAAATATCATTTTCTCGAAAACCTTTTAATCGATTCTCATGGTCTTAACACCACATGGCTTTTATATGAAGGGGCACACATTAGATAGTACAAATTTTACTTAGGGTTCACACTTTGGGTGGTCCTCATACAAAAATATTTTTAAATATCTTTTTCATGAAGACAGGTTAATCAATTCATACCGAATTTTCACCAAGTAACTTTTATATTAAGAGGCGTAGATAAAACTTCAATACTTTTATTTAGGGAGCATAATTAGGGTGGCCTGCATACAAATATATTTTTTGAACATAATTTTCTCGAAGATCACTTAATCGGTTCTCATGGAATTCACACCACGAGGCTTTTATATAAACAGACACAGCTTAGAATAGAATGGGTGATGCCACGCCCCCTTATCTAAAAGAAAATAAGATTTATCATATCTTGTCAACTATTTGATGCAGATAAATGAAACTTGGTACATATATAAAGGGTAGAGAAAGAAGTTAGAGTCAATGCAAAAATGGGCGGTACCACGCTTTTATATGAGAAAAAATCAACTTTTTTATGTATCAAGAACTATTTGACGCAGATGTTTAAGATTTGGTACACATGTTTCTTATAGTTTGTAAAAATTTCTTAACATAGTTTGGCTTGGAAAAAATGAGCTAAAAAAAAAGAAAGTAAGACTCAATGAATAAATGGGTAGTGCCATGCCTCCAAAGTAAGAAAATACTATGACTATGAGACTCAGTATATATATAGAAGACAAGGACTATAACCAAATTAAACTCATTCAAAGGTGCTGATTCTAGGCATTCCATTGATTCCCGCCAAATCAATTGTTCATTTATGAGCCAAATAGAAAAGCATACAACGTTGTTAATCCACTTGCAATAAGATAGATATCAACATAAATAATTTTTACTTATTGTATTTAATCCAACTAAAATAAAAACACTTTATATTTTATTTGTTGAGGCGTAGCAACGCCCGCCGGGTTTCGCTAGTATTAAATATAATAAAAAAAAATAAATTAAAATGAAAGTAGTATCAGAAGTCTGAAACACAATTTTTTTTATTTTCAGAATGGGTAGTCCTAGCTGCTTTTACTTCTTGACCATCGCAACAAAAAAAGTGGAACTGGAATATACTTGGAAAGCTTTTTACTTCTTCCTATTTTTCGTCTAAATTATATAACAAGGAATGTTTTTCAATCCAATCAGATGGAATATAACTAATACATTTTAACTCCTGTTATGATGATATCTTGTGCATAATTATAAAATGAAAATCGTTTCATTATTTCCTTCAGCTAATGCCTTCTACTTTTGCCTAGCATTCCGCATTCTTTGCTTGATGTTTTTATTTATTGTTTTGTAATTTTAGTATATTTTCTTTCAACTTTTCTTTTCTTTATTTTTTTCGCCGCCATTTTTGCTCCTCTAGACTTAAATTATTTAAAAGTATGTCGAATTATTCATTTTAATTTAAGAAAAAAATAATAGTTTTCAAATTTTTAAATTTCACAATGACGGCGTCGCACCGGACCAACTTTTTATAAGTACCAAGATCACAAATGTTCATATTTTTCAGCAAGGTTTTTTTTTTGTTTCAATTGTATAAAAAATCTCCGTTTGTGCACAATATTTAATGAGCTTTCTTTTTATACTTTCGATGCACTGATAACAAATGTTGTTTTTTAAAGTCGCACGGGACATCGAAATATGCGATAATGCAAAGCATAAACTTACAATTATTTACATTCGCATGGTTTTTTATACATTCTTTTTTGAAATTTCATACCCTCTGAAAGATTTTAGAGAACAAAAGTCAATTCATAATGTCTCTCTTTAAGATCTTTTACCAAAAGTAAACGCGAAATAGAAATATCCAAATAAGAAAAGTTTTGCGTGCGCGACTTTGGATTCGAATATCTCGAAATGCGTAATAAATAAATGCTAAATTTGTTTACATTAGTTAAAATATGATAAATGAAAGTGTTTTCAAGAAATTTTAACTTTACTGTCTCGGTGTACCTTTCGGTGGAAATGCTCATAAGTTGAAAATATATGTGCATATCCATCAGATTGGGCCTTTTAGCTGGCCTCGTTTTTTTTTTTTTTTTTTTTTGGAGTACATCTTTCAGCCATAGTTTTTCTTGAATCTAAGGCTATCTTGAACTCATAATAAAGGTTGTTCAATTGAAATTCAGATAGCTATTTTTTTAATTTGCATTTAAAGTAAGAAATACATGAAACTTTTCGTGTTTTTTTAAAAATTGCCACTTTATTGGGTTTTTACGCTGTAGTCTAAAGACTGTTGAGTACATCTATCAGATATAGTTTTTTTTGAAGCTAAGGCTGTCTTGAACTCATATTAAAGGTTGTTCAATTAAAATTTAGATACTTATTTTTTTAATTTGCATTTAAAGTAAGAAATATGTGAAACTTTTCGTATTTTTTAAAAATTGTCAATTTATTGGGCTTTTACGCTGTAGTCTAAAGACTGTACATCTTTCAGATATAGTTTTTTTTGAAGCTAAGACTGTCTTGAACTCATAATAAAGGTTGTTCAATTGAAATTCAGATAGCTATTTTTTTTATTTAACTTTATATGTAACATTTCATATTGTTTTTAACTAAAATCCAATTTTAACTATGTCTCCCTTAAAATTTTAATTGTTCCTCCTTGAATATTAATTAAAGATAGTCTAAACTTCAAGAAAAACCATGTTTGAAGAGACTCCTCAAAAAAAAAAAAAAAAATAAATAAATAAAATCGAAGCCATGGCGAGGTAAGATGACAATTTCGATTTTTTTTTTATTTTTTTTTTTTTGGAGCAGACTCTTCAAACATGGTTTTTCTCGAAGTTTAGACTATCTTTAATTAATACTCAAGGAGGAACAATTAAAATTCAAAAGGAGACATAGTTAAAATTGGATTTTAGTTAAAAACAACATGAAATATTACATATAAAGTTAAATTAAAAAAATAGCTATCTGAATTTCAATTGAACAACCTTTATTATGAGTTCAAGACAGTCTTAGCTTCAAAAAAAAACTACATCTGAAAGATGTACTGAACAGTCTTTAGACTACAGCGTAAAAACCCAATAAATTGACAATTTTTAAAAAACACGAAAAGTTTCACATATTTCTTACTTTAAATTCAAATTAAAAAAATAGGTATCTAAATTTTAATTGAACAACCTTTAATATGAGTTCAAGACAGCCTTAGTTTCAAAAAAAACTATGGCTGAAAGATGTACTCAACAGTCTTTAGACTACAGCGTAAAAACCCAATAAATTGACAATTTTTAAAAAACAAGAAAAGTTTCATGTATTTCTTACTTTAAATGCAAATTAAAAAAATAGCTATCTGAATTTCAATTGAACAACCTTTATTATGAGTTCAAGATAGCCTTAGCTTCAAGAAAAACTATGGCTGGAAGATGTACTCCAAAAAAAAAAAAAAAAAACGAGGCCAGCTAAAAGGCCCAATCTGATGGATTTGCTGATATAGTGAAACATAATCCCGAAAAATTCGAAAAAAGTTGGAAAAAAATGAAAAATTCACTATTCAAACACGTATGTTGAAAAATTCAAAAATGTTGAAATTTCAAATTATATTGAAAAATTCGAGAAATGTTGACTTGAAATGTTGGATAGTTCGAAAAATGTTGGATAATTCGAAAAATGTTGGATAATTTGAAAAATGTTGAAAAATTCGAAAACGTTGAAAAATTCAAAAATGTTGAAAAATTCAAGAAATTTTGAAAAATTTAAAAACATGTTGGATAATTCGGAAAATGCTGAATAATTTGAAAAATGTTGAAAAATTCGAAATAGTTTAATGTTGAAGAAGTCGAAAAATGTTGGAAAATCCAAAATATACTAAAAATTCGCAAAATTTTAAGAAATTCGGAAATTTTAGAAAGGTCGAAAAACAAAATGCTGAGAAAGTCAAAAAATGTTAAGAAATTCATAAAAGGTTGATTAAATCGAAAAATTTTGAAAATTTTGGAAATTTTGAAAGTGACAATAAAAATTAAATCTTTCTAAAACAAAAAATCGAAAGGACTTGAAAAATGCCATGCAAATGCTTAACAACTTATGTGGCATCACCATCACGCAAAAAGCAATTAGTCTTTCAACCTTGTAAAGTTCTTCAAACATCAGCAACTGACTTAATTTCTGCTACCA
The DNA here is from genome assembly GCA_949775025.1 of Tricholauxania praeusta. NCBI lineage: Eukaryota > Metazoa > Arthropoda > Insecta > Diptera > Lauxaniidae > Tricholauxania > Tricholauxania praeusta. Next base: position 69,147,064 of record OX459028.1, read on the forward strand.
TAAGAGTAGATGAGTGAGCGTTCAAAATGAAACATTTCCATTTTATTAATATTTTCTGCTAACAGCTCTGAGTTACACGTGATGATATTTTCGAAACTTTAAAAAGCAACACTTACCCAATGAAGTTGCAAAGTTAACATTCGGCAATTCTATATTTTGCCAAAGTACCATATCTTTTTCATAGGCCTCAAAATACTCTACGAAGTGTCGGCTTATTTCTTTGACCTTCGTTATGAGAATAATGTAATTTTCTGTATGTGAATTATGCCAATAAACAAAACATAAAAATTACATAAAAATATATATATTGTAGTAAAAATGAAATTATAATAAAGTTCATTGTCGTTGGTATGACGCCTTATCAAATTCGCAGTCCATCATGATAAACGTTGCTGTCAAATGCTGTGTTTAGGAAATGAGTGCGTGTTGCTCAAATCACTGACAGGCAATAAACAAGTTATTATAATACGAAAGAAAAATTAAATAGAAAAAAAAATATAAAGAAAAACAAATACACATAACATTAAAATAAATTACAAATACAAAATGAAATGAAAATGAGAAGAAAAAAAATATTCGGAATCGTTAAGCCACAAAGCGCTCAAAATCTAATAAATAAATCAATAAAGTGCTTTACCAACCGGAAAAACACAGCAAATCAAAGTTGGTATTTTTTTCTTTTTTTTTTTTTTCTTTCAGCGTTTTCAGGGTTTTTTTTCGCATACGATCTATGTGTGCTTGTAGTTCTGTGCCACGAATAACCTTATGCACACCTACACTCGCACTTACAAGTACACGCCCTCGCCTTATCGATGCGCCCCACTTCATTATTAATGCTGTCAATGTGTTTAATTAAGCTGTAGCTTTGTTTAATTTTTAGTTGCTTCTTGATGTTATCAGTGATGATATACAGACAGACAAACAGACCGACAGACAATCAGATTGACAGATAGTTAGTCAGAAGCGACCGACAGACAGGCAAAATACATTGTCTGGAAAATTGTACGCTGTTGGGTTTTAGCAGCGGATTAATTTATCGCTGAGTAATTGCTTGATATTTTATTCGGGAATAAAACAAATTTAAGCATAAATTTATACCCAAATCGCATTTTGAATTATTTTCATTCCTTATTTCAGTATGTCTTTGATTAACAAATGCTTACAAAGCAGTAAAACAGCAATTCCTGGTTAGGTTTAGTCTTTGATTTCCAAGAAAATGTGCGACATTTAAATATATGAAAGAAATGTGAGTGATAGTAAAATGCAAAATCGTCTTACACTTAGAGAAAAACCCAAAAATATAAAAAATCAACGAAATAAATGTTATAATTCAGAAAAACTTATTTTTGTCGCCGCATGACATACAGCTATGCAAGCGCTTGATCGAATGCTTCATACATTCCTTTTAAGACTGATAGAGGAATAAGCTTCAACAGTTTTGGATTCATTGCTTTAACTAGCTAGTTATGGAGCTGGTAAGCAGTTTAGGTATATGAATTTATCGTCGTCGGTTTTGTTGTGAAATGTAGTTAACATTTGCTCGAATTCGAATGACTAAAAGATACGTTAAGACAGTGTCGCTTTTTTTTAATGAATTTTAAAGTTGCAATAAAAAAATTTTATATAATTATTTTATCGCGTCTGCCTCTAATATATTATGTTAAGGACATAGTATAGATAACGAAAATATAAAAGGCAGACATGGCGTATTTCAATCAAACGCTAGTATGCAAAATACAATCTTATCGTTTTCTTCTATAATTTCATTGTCTTCATCATTAAGAGGCAGACGTGTAGGTCTCCGCTTTTTCAAAATATATAGAGTTGTATATTATGCCGAAATCGCCAATTTTGGACAAATTTGTATGTTAGTTTTTGGGACATCAGATTATTCCAAATATTCTTAATTATAAAGTTAAAAAGTTTAACCTTTTTCTTTCAAAACTCACCTGCAAAAGGCGCGTACAGAGTTTATGTCTGATTTCGTTTAAATTTTAAAAAAAAAAAAATCGACTTGCTAAAACGTAGAAAAATTCTGCTTTAGGTGCCAAGATATAGCATTTAATTGTAAAAGTGATTGCGCCGTTTGCGAGAGAATTCTCTTGAAATCTTATTTTATATTCTATTTCGTAATTTTTGGTAAACCAGGAAACTTAAATATTTGTTTTCAATGGTATTTCAAATAACATTTGCTGTTTTTTGAGAATATTAATAACAATTTACAATAATTTCATGTAAAAAACAGCCATTTACCATACAAGAGATTGCAGTTTTGCGTTGTCTGTCAACCCAAATCTGATTGTTTTCGGCAGTTATTCTCACGCAATCGCTTAATGACATCTGAATAATATTTCCTACTTATCACTAGAAGGTGATTATTTGACAATAATACTTTTTACACAGAAAATACTATGTATCATTGATGGCATATGGGTTTTATGGAAATGTATTAAATCGAGACTTAAAATGTTTTTTTAGTTGGCGAATGTACTTTTTCATTATGAACATCAATAAGTTTATTAGAATTATTAAAATTTAAACTTTTTACTGACAAATGTAATAATAGTAAAATTTACTTCAGGTTCCTATGCATATTTCAGCTTAATTTACTAAAAAATTGGTAATTTTAAAGAAATAATCCAAATGTTCTGAAAATGTACCGAAAATGTACGGAAAATGTGGCAAATGTACTAAAAAAAAAGAAAAAGCTATAAAACATTTTTGGATAAAATGGACATATAGCACCCTTAGCTAAGGTCCTTAGGATTCTGCAATACAGTAAGGTCATAATGAATGCTAATATTTATATTTTTCAAATTGTTAACTTTATACATAGGCGTATATTTCGAAAACCAAACCAGGGCGCTTATCATGATTCGCGAATCGAAGCGTTACGAAAGTGATATGCGAATCGAACGCAAAATGGTATTTTGTAATTCGTTCGAACTCGTTCAAACATCTGCACTTTTACCATGTTTTTATAAGTGAGGGAATTCTACGTTAGTAGGCATTACTTGCTATAAACGTTAAAGTATGAAGGCAAAGTGACAAGACAACAATGAAAAAAGTAACTAACTACTTGCCCTCATGTTATGGCATATCGTTTAGAAGCTTGCGTATCAAGCTGTAATCTGAAGTTCACCGAAAAAATATTCAGAAATGGATTTTTCAAAAAAAATTCAAAAATTCATTTCAATTTACAAAATTTTAGATCTTTAATTTTTGTTAAAATTAAAAAAAAATATAAATGCTTTTTTCCCCGCAAAAATTTTTACGTCATTCAACGCAGAATAAATCAAAGTTTTTTTTAAAAAAAAAAATAAAATTTTAAATATGGGTTTTTTAAAAAAAATGCAAAAGTATTTTTCAATTCGCAAAATTTTTGAGAAAAATTTTTTTTTTTCAAAAACAGTATTTTTTTTCGAAAAGTACAACTAAAAACCTAAAACTATAAAAACAAAAAAATATTCAGAAATGCATTTTTCAAAAAAAATTCAAAAATTCATTTCAATTTTCAACATTTTGGCTCTTTAATTTTTTCTTAAAATAAAAAAAAAATGTAAATAATTTTTTCCTCATAAAAATTTTTACGGCATTAAGCGCAGAATAAATCAAAGTTTTTTTTAAAAATAAAAAAATAAATTTTAAAAAATGGTTTTTTTAAAAAAAAATTCAAAAATAATTTTAAATTCGCTAAATTTTTGCGAAAAATTTTTTTTTTAGAAACAGTAGTTTTTTTCGAAAAGGACAAGTAAAAACCTAAAATCGTATGTATACCAATTATTAATTGATAGAGTTTGCTGTAAGCTATGAATTTTCGAAAAAAACACTTATTCTGAAAAAGTACAAAAATCGTGAATTTCATACCCGCGTATCTCAACAACAAATAATACTAGGGCAAATTCCTGAACGCAGTTCTATTGCTGAACATTGATATTACAATAATGCCAAATTTCAGCCAAATCGGTGCCAAAAAATTTTTTCGCTGGCGTTTTCGCGTGTTTTACCCCATATATACAATAAAAAATTTAAATGGATTTTGTCGCACTTTAGTTGGAAAATTCTCCTGTTCAAAGATTTTCAGCAATTCGAAGCTTGCTTTGCGTCTACAGTTTTTACTCGGTTTTAGGTGGTGATAGGTCCGAGTGCTCTTACATAAACTCCACTAAAACATTAAACTGGACTGACGTTGTTAGCTCCTTCTTCTTGTCCCTAAATCAAATTTTAAATTGTTATTCAAAAGTTGAAAAATAATTTATTAACTTACATTTTTGTTTTGTTTCTACACTGATCGATAGCTATTTTGTTGTCGAATGAAATTTACGAAATTTGAACGTATTTGACGATTAAAACGCAAATCAAAATGTAACGAGCTCTCAAATTCGAACAGGGAAAACTGAGATGCGAAACTCGCAACTATCATGGTTGCGTTTCGCAAAACAAAATACCAACTGCTCGAATTCGTAGAATTTATTTGCGTTTTCGTGAATCATGATAAGCGCCCAGATTGTTTTTAGATAAAGTATTTTCGAATAAAGCAAGAGCTGCCACTAAAATGCTGCAGACCAGTGATACAAAATTACTTATTAAGACACTCATCATCTTTTAAAATGCTATATCTTATGAATGATTACCTCTAGGATAAGAAAAACTACATTTTTTTCGAGGGATTTTCGCTTAGTAAAAATTTTTATCCTAATGAATTGAAAACTTATTTTAAAATACTCAAAGTTAAAGTTTATTTATATAATAGACAATAAAGACTTATAAATTTTGATATCAATGGATTCTAATATTCAGTAACAACTTTCATTTGGGCATTGGCTTATCTACAATATCTTGGCTGAAAGTCAAATCAATTAATTCAACTTTATATGCCTGGAAATATACCAAAATTATGAATTTCAGAAATATTCAAATTTCAACTCACAAGCAAATGCATTGCAGTTATTTCTGATATTGCCACTTCAAAGTGGGCGTTCGTTTGCATTGCACTCAAAACTCATTCAGGCCAATGAACAGAGTTGTACAACAGTTATTAGGAACTGCAAACCAATTACAAAAACAAAACAAACAAAAAGTCTTATGTGTGTTTAACACAAAAACCAACAAAGTTTTACATTAACATTGTTGGCATACTGTGTGGGTCCTCTAATAACAACACCGTTGCCATGCCGTCGTCAGCCTAGCAAAAGTGTTCGAAGGTACAAAATTCTGTTTGAATTCCGCCTGTTAAGTGTTGCGGTGGTGCTATTTGCCTGATGTCTCAAGGTTGATGGTACTTGTGGCAAAATTGTTGGCATATGTCAAATGTGCATGCTCGTTGCCATTACAACAATTGCTATTGCGTATGCGAATTTTGTTGCATTAAACATCATAAAATATATAGACAGTTTGCTTAAAATGTTTGGTTGAATATTGAATAACCTAAGTTACACCATGTTAATTTTTCTATAAAATACATTGAATAAAGAGTGAGGCGAATGCCAACGAATTCTTTCTTTTTCGGTATCAGTATGATTATATATGAGTATGAATAATATCTCGTAATGAAAATATTTATTGACTTTTGTATTGAAAAAGCAAATCAAAAGTCAAAAAATCCAAAAAAGAAAAACTTCAACGGCGTTAAATCACACGAGCTGAAAATGACGCATGTAGTGATTGAATTGTTTTTGGGTTTTTCGGTCTGTGTGTACAAAAAAAACAGAATTGCCATTACCACCATTAACTGTTATTGCCTGTCCAGCCACATTTTTCAAGCAGAATGGTGCGATGTTACCTCCAGCCCGAAATTCGCACCAAATAGTAAGATTTTATGAATGCATTTGTGGACTTTCGTACTCCCCGACTGCGACCGTTTAGACTATTAACGAATCCATCGTTGCTGAAGTTGATTTTTTTCTTTTGAAATATCCGCATGCACTTGTTGCTATTCCATAATCCATTCAATGAACTCTCTTCGCTTTCTGTAGTCAGTATGGACGAATCGTACTATAGGTGTACTTTTTGACTTTTGAATTCTTTTAAGTTAAAAGCTGTGCTTTTGTAACAAACTTCGGCACATAATTTCTACTCATTTTTTATCTAAGGACTGTCCCAGAAAAAACTTTCGATTTTTTATTTTGTTTGATTATACATACTCTTCCTGATAATGCTATAGGTCTTAAAAGACACAATATTTGTTCTTTATAAAGTGACGTTTAATATGATGTACAACACTTGTTATTCTAACAACAAAGATGTCTTGCAAGCAACAAAAAGTCCACGAACTTATTTTGTCCAAATAACTGCAAAATCCAGAGTTAAAATATTCAGCTATAGTAAAAATAGTTGGTGCATCAGATAAAACTGTTTACACGGTTTGATGTGGCCTCAAAAGAAGCTTCTCTGTTACGCAAGGCCCAATCAATTCAAAAGTTTATATAAATGAGTGCCTCGAAAAACGTGTTCTAACATTTATTCGTGAGGGTACAGTGATGCTCTGGTCGGATTTAGCAACCTCTCATTACTCTAAAGCTACGATGGAATGGTATCAAAGTAAAAAGATCATTTTTGTACCAATAATAGCAAATCAGCCCAACTGCCCAGAACTTCGCCCAATTGAGAGATATTTGGCTCTAATGAAAAGAGATCTTCAAAAGAGTGGAAAGACTGCAAAAAACCTACAAGACTTCAGACTTAAGTGAAATAGATCGTTCCGTACTGTCAATGAAACAACTGCACAAAATTTAATAAAGAGCCTTAAGAAAAAAGTAGCAATTTTTAGTTATTGATATTCTGAACAAAAAAGAAAAAAGAAAAAAAACCAAAAAGTTTTTTGGGTTATTTTTTTCTGCTGAGGCAGTCCTTATTTGCAATATTTTACATTTTTACTGCTCCGGTTAGGAGCAATTTTTACATACCTTTCATACATACATACACCATACATACTTTTCATATAAACTCTTCAACAAATGCAGGAACTTTGCAGTCCTTGCAGTTTTTATTCAAAAATTTGTGATCAATAAACAATAAGTAATAACAAAGTAATAGTAATAATTGCAAATAGTAAATAATAGTAAAAATTATTTTATGTTATTATTATATACTATGTTGACAAAAACAATTTTATCGAGAGTTGTTTGTTTAAGAAAATATGATGGCATATCACACTACCCGACCACCGAATTCACAATGCCCAAAGTTACTCTACAGCATACACGACCGCGAATGATGTAGGCAATACAGTAGATGAATGGTGCACGCATACTGTATTCAATTCTGGTCATCCAAATATTATTATATTTTTTCCCGTCCCACTTGGGTTAAAACATCCTTTAACATACGGTCTCAGATATACAGATTATTTAGCAAAGCTCATCTCGCATATTCACTTTCTTTCAGCGCCCAATCTAAAGCATAATGGTAGCTTGGATATATGTAAAATTTTAGAAGCAGTAGAAAGTTTTTGCTCAAATGCTTACGTAAAAAAGCATATGGGATGAAATTTATATATCGCCCTTGCAAAAAAACTATTTTCTTCGGATTTTTTTTAGGAACTCTATTGAGTGGTTGTGTTGTTTGATCTAAATAGTTAATTTAAGAAGAAAACCGTTTCCAAGCAAAATTTCAGAAATTCAATTTCTTTGTAAATTCAAGGAGTCATAAATTCTCATAAAGAATATGAATTCAATGCTTAATATATGTTTTTGAAACCAGTTTTTTTAATCTACTCAGAAAAAATTAGATTTAAAAAAAAAAGAATTTTCTTATACTCTTTTCAAGTAATAAATAAAACTTTATTGTTGTAAAGTTCAAACAAATTGTTTTTTATTTAAAAACTTTCTTATTTAAAGAAAATATCTTGAGATCGATTTTCCTATGTATGAAAATCAATGAGCCCATAGGTTTGAAACTCTGTTATCTTACTATAGACATCCTGAGTTGATAACTTTGCCCCAGATTCGGTTTGAAGGCGTAGAACAATGATGGCTAGCGAAATTCTGCTTTATGCTTATGAAGAAAATTTCCTAGGACCAAAATAAATATAACATAACAGCAAAACTATTTTTCTGCTAAGCTGCATTGCAAGTACCGTTTTCAAATTTTTCAATTCTTTAAGGTTCTTTACCTCGATACCTAGACAAGCTTGAGTGATGTTTGAAGAAATGTTTTTTCAGGGACCTTCAATATTCGTCATTCAAAATATCTTTTAGTTTATGAACTGTGTTACATGTTTTTATAAAACTCAAAAGAGCCCCGACTAGGATATTTTTTCAATATTTTCAGTTTTAAAATTTTGTTCGCACTAAAACGAATTCTCTTGTGTTCAATAATTATGTTCAAAAAACAATAAAGTGCTTCACATTTAATGTAAAATTTCTGTGTCAGTATTAAGGCTCTGCCATTACTTTGTCCTTTAAAAAATGTTTATGTATCCAAAAGGAATAACTCTACTGACGGCTCAGTTGCGAAATTGTTGATGGCTTATGAGTTCGGTAAATGAATACATAACATAAGAACATACTTTTGAACTTCATATTTTAAGGAAGTGGCTTTTTTGACCTAAAGTGGTAAAAAGCCTCGTTAGCAACACTAGTGCTTCTAGATACAATTGATAAATTTGGCTTCAAAAAATTCAACATGTTTTTGTCGCACATGTTAGGGTGCAGCTTCAATGGAAATAATGAAAAAATTTGATATTTTGAAACAAAATCATCGCAAGTACAATGAAAGCCCATTCTTTTAGAAATATTATAATTGTAAGAAGTTTGCTAAAACCGGACGAAAAACTTAAAAAGTTTTGTTTTGCTTGTGACTGACGGGACGAAAACTTAAAAGTTCTTAGACACTGAACAAATCGCTTGATGCGAGACGCTAAATAGAAAAGGTACAGTTGCTGAGTTACAGTACAAACAGATGGACGCTCAAAAAAAAATAATACTAAAATAAGTCATTAAACTTAAGAACTTGTTAAAACTGTAGAATTCCTAAAACAAATTAAACGAAATGTGTTTTTTATTTAAAAATAAACGGAAAAAACAGGTAAAGGACCACAAACATCTTGTGTGAAAAACCAATATCCGAAACCGTACTTCGGATTTCGAGCAAGAGATGGACAAGTTAAGATCACGGCATAGATCACTGTATGCGATTTAGCTCATGAGCTTTCCTTATCCATGTTCTTTCTCCCCATCGCTACTGGGAGACAAAATCTAAGTGAGATTGTTGTTTTGGACTGTTTTTTTTTTGTCCACTTTTGGAGGCTGAGAGGCTGAGAAGAATATCGATTATTCTACCCTTACGTCATATGTGCTACAATCAACACAAAACATTTCCATTGAGTTCTAACACATTTTCAAATTATTTCGTGAAAGCGTCGCGTCATGCGGAAACAAAACAATAAATAAAACGGTCGTGATAATTGCACCCCATCGAACTCGATTCTGGCCGTCCTCGTTATTGATCTTATACTTATGTAAGTAGTAAAACATGTCGATTCCATGTATACTCTGATCATTTAACGGATAGAGTCGTTAGAACCATGGCATACGAATATTGATAGAGTATATACGTGAATAAAGCAAATATTGAAGTTACCCCTTCAATTGATTTTCGAATAACATTTAAATTTTATGTCCAATTTGAGCAAGCTTGTACTTCAGATATTTATTAAGAAATGGACTTGCGACCTAAATTTTAAAAATTTTAAAAATATATATGGTTGAATTTAAAAGAATCATTTGAAATTTTGTAACTTTTAAAAATGACCAATTTTTTTGGAGTGTAATCGCTTTTAACTCCATCAAATTTCATGCGATTCTCATTAAAAACAAACCGTTAAAAAGAAAACAAAATTACTTTTGAACGGTGTACAGGTAATTTAGGGCGAAAATTGATGGAAATATGGCCAAAAAAATTAAAAAAGGGCAAAAAACGGGGCTTTTGAGGATATCTCTAAAACGATTCCTAAGAGAACACAAAATGGTCGGCATTTTTGGAATCTGCGTCCCAAAATTCATAAAAAAAATTTTATGAGAAAAGGGACCTCGAGAACAGGACTAAATTTGTAAGCTTGTGTAATAAATGGAAATAAAAAAAAAGTATCATACGCATTAATTTTTTATTTTTATTTATAGTTTTTCTTAGCTTTTTCGCATACACATATAGATATATTTAAGCAATTATATGTATAAATTCATATAATCCAAGGCATAAGTGTTAGAAAAAATTTACCCTACATGCTGCAAGGTTCGGACAACACAAACATAAAAATACACTACCAGCATTAAGCTACAAACTTAGGTATAGTTAGTTTTCAATCTAAGCTTGTGTTGACCTTCTGACAAGCTTATATTGTATACTTCGCAATCGTTAATAAAAGTTGCCATGCGATTAAAAAGTGGTGCAGCCATATAATTAGTTCTACTAAACAGTTGATAAAATAATTGACTCGAATTCCGAGTACTTCTCCGATGGTGAGACAATCAATGGCGATTCATATCGGTGGATGTTGGTACACTTTGTTTAGCAGCAAATGCGTAAAAAAGGTCTTGAGACTTCTGTTAACAACAAGACGTCGCGACATGCCACACTGTGCACTCAACAATAGACTCTTTGCATGTGAAGTTTCCATTGACCAGATTGATGTGGTGCACCCTATATTTTTCAAAAATACAGACTGAGCCTAAAATAAGGTAAACTTTGTGGAAACAAACATTGCGTTTATTACTGTTTTTTGTTTTTTTTGTTTAGAACAATATCTAAATTTTTGTATGAAGACATAGAATACTAATGTCTTACCAGACTTACGACAAGATTCAATATTTAGCCCATCATGTGCATAACACATAAAAGCCAAAGGTAACTTGCTGACCAAGCCTGTTAGTTCAAGCGATTACTTATGTCCATTTCAGGTCTGCGCCAGCTTATACATGGGATATTAGAAATGTGGCTAATTATATGCCTATTTCTAAAATTCCAATTTTACATATCGAAACGCTTTGAAAGTGTGGCTAAAGCTTAAAGGTCCTATGCTGTCAAAAGCTTGATATACTGTAATTTACATGGTTTTGTTACTGACCGGTCAACAGTATCAAATTTAGCTGTTTTTACTGAAAACTGTCCTTGAGCTTTTCAAAATGGTCATCAGGTTGTTTAAACTTATACCGATTTTGCCAAAGCTTTCGATAAGGTTTCGCCTTAAGTTTTAAATTAAAATAAAATGGTTTTCACTCAGCATTTTTAGACTGGATTGAATCCTATTTATCTAACAGGCTGTGCTATGAGCTTGTGGACTGTAAATCTCAGCCTTATATAGCCATTCCGCAAGGAAGTATTTTAGGCCCTTTAATATTTGCCATATTTTTTCAATGATATATAGAGTTTTTGTTTTGCCAATACTAAATTTCTTATGTATGCAGACGATCTTAAGACTTATGCTGATTCCTTAAAATTACAGTCAGACTTAATTATACTGAATTTATGGCGTCAAAAGTCGTTTACATTTAAATATAAAGAAATCTTTTCATGTCCCATTTTTCAGGTCAAAATTGCAATTCTGCAATGACTACTATCTTGAAAGTTCTTGTCTCAAAAAATTAACGAAGGTCACAGATTTGGGTATAGTTTTTGACCACAAATTCACTTTTATCAGATCATCTCACACAAAAAACGCTGCTCCTCGGTTACTATGTTCAATGCAAACTTTTTTTTTCTAGAAAGGCTAAACTTATTTTTATAAATTAACTTAAATGGAAATGTTTTCATTGTGGTAAAACCTGAAAATTTTAATTTTTCATACTGTACTAAAAAGCTTCTAGCTCCCGCTCACTTCGCTCACCAACTACCCGCATCCACACACTTTGCTGCGCTTGTGGGCTCTGGCCTCGTTCAAAACCTTTTCTTTCAGTAAGTTTTTATTGCAGAGCACTTCAGCGCCATATTTTCAATTTTCTTTTTTTTTTCAACTTATCCCTTCTTTGCTTCTGTAGCTTAAGAGATTAACATGTAATTAACATATAATTGTGTACAAATTCTTTCTCAGAATTTTTATTCTGTTTGATCTTGACAGCGATGGAAGCCACTTTGACCATTTAATTCTATGAAGATGCAATGTAATTTCTGTTTTTTTCTTGTATTTGTTTTCTTCTTTGATATTTCTTCTTTTATTATAAGCTTATTTTCTAATACTGAAAACTATTTTGTATAATAAAATGAAAAATAGGTGAAAATGTTTCAAAACCTATGTCAAATTTTTAACTTTCGTAGAACAAATTACTTTATTGGCTGTTGACTATTTCAAGGAATTGAAAAACCTTACACATATTTATCTAAAACTGGTTTAGTATAGGTCTTCTCTTAAGGGTATTCATTTAAGCCAAATAATGCTGCAACTAAGCCAAGTTTAATATAAAATATTCGTAAAAAAAAATTTTGTGATTTCCCGGAAAAAATCAACAAAAAAAAAATATTTGTAGCTGACATTATCTGAATTTTACATCATTTATTTTGCTGTTAATATCCGCATAATTGAGCGACGTCTTTTTAAATAAAAATTATTCCATGCAAAACAACACATAAAAAGTTCATGAGCAAATTTCTTAAAAAAAAAATAAATCTGCAATAAAACTGATTGGCCATATATTGAATTTAAATTACAAATTGGTTTCATCTTAACTATTGAGAATAAATATTTATAGAGGAATTCGAAAAGTCTTAAAATTTTTTTTTATTTACCTTTTACTAAGTTTTCATTTACTTTTCCACATCAATGTTTCCATAATATTTTTTTAACAAACCCCACATATTATTTTTATAGTACGGTTGCTGCGTTTTCACTTAATCTTTTCATTTTGTCGTAAAAATTTATTTATAGAATTTTTATTGTTAAAATTTGAATAAAATTTTATGACTTGACTAAAAAAAATCAACATTGGTCAAAGAAAAATACAAAAACTTTTGAAAAAAAAAAACACTCAAAATCAAATGAATCGTAAACAATGCGTACAAGACACTTAAGCACGTTTTTGCGCTTAAAATTGCTACTGCACAATAAAATATAAACTTAAGTATTCCTTCATTTCAGAAACAAATAAAAGCTAAGTAAACACACTTTTTGGTATCCGTTCTTAAACTGCATAACAATACATATGCCCATTTACACGAACGCAAACATACGCATGTATTCGTATGCACTATACACTCACTATTCATGCGAGACAGACGTATGCATTACCTGTAATATGTCAAGCACTTCAAATTTTATTATTTATAATTTTTTTAATTATGCCACACTTAGACTTTACAACAACAAGCTAAAATATAGTTGTAAAATTGTTGTTCTTTTTATAGTTTTTTTTTTTTTTTTTGATTTTTTCTTGGCAAGTTTTCATGCGCACATCCAACCTGCCGCTACGAATGTTCACCGTTAACTGTTTGCTTGCTTCAAAGCCACTTGACGAATTTCACTGCTTCGTTTTTGTCGCATTGGATCGTATAATCGTCGCTTGTTTTCGTTCATCGTTTGTCTACTGCCCGCCACCACTTTGTTGCACTTTCTCAGTTGTCTGTGTTGTCGCTCGTCGCTTCTACTCTTTAGCATCAGTGAGTTGTGTGATAGGGAAAGTCTAAAGCCAACAGGTTACACGATTTCAAATTCGTTAGGATAATTTTTTTTAGGGAATGCTTCGTATACGCGCGAATTGTTAAGGCACAGCCTGAAAAATGACAGCAGCAGCTGTTGTTGTTTTCATTTATTGTTGCTGTTATTGTTGTTGTTGTTTTTACTGTTTACTGTTGATGTTGCTATTATCGTTGTATTTCTTATCAGGTGGTTTTTCTCAAGAGCCGGAAAACATGAGAGTGTCGTTGTACCCTTAACAGAGAGGCAAGAGCGTTTGAGTTTTCATATAATTGAGCATTGAGTCAAAGCTATTTGTGAAAGTGAGTGAGATATTGTGTCTTAAGTAAAAATTTGTTGCAATTAGCATGAAAAATATCTCATGGTTTTTGAAATGAAATTAAATTTATACAATAAATTCAATAGTTTTTAAATAAAATTTTTTAATAAATGGGGGCGAGATAACCTCTTTTTCATGAAATTTTTTTAGTTAAAACTTTAGGGACATAATGAAAATGAAAACACCCAAGTAGAAATTTCGGTCAGCGTTCCGTCACTGTGACCACACATTCGGTTTGTTTCGGTTAAGTATTTGTGTAGATAACTACTCAAACCCAGCTATGTTACGTAATCGTTACGTAACCGTTACCAAGTGGGGATATGGAAGACAAAGGGATGTGTGTAGTTATTGTTACTGAATTTGTGACTGATTTGTGACCTCAATTTGTAGTTATAGCGACCCACACGCAGACGTTTTTGAGTAGAAAATATTTTACTTTTAAGTTATTTTTATCATTGTAGTATACATGCATAAATGAATACAATGGTAAGAAGCATTAATATGTATGCGTATTATTATGAGTTATAATAATTACTTTTTATATGAACTAAATTCTGCATATTATGCGTAGAAACTCAAACGAAGCTCATTTTTATGGTAAATATTAATATTCTGTTGAACGAAAAACTTATATGTTGTGACCGATTGTGTCCACACTGTTACCATTCAGTACAAAACTTATGTTCTGTTATCTACACAGTGTGATTAACAATTGTGCTCATAGCTACACAATAACTACACTGTGTAGTTCGTGTGTACCTTTAAGCGCGAAGCTGTTTAATCTTAAAAATTTCAACGTAACTCATTATTAATTAGAGTTATTCAAAAAAACAAATTGTGCTGTTTTTATGTGTAAGCGGATAGCATTACACATCTTGACAACGCTCCTCAAGAGATTTCCATCAATATTGAATACTGAATTAGCGCCGCCTGTTTGAATTTGTCAATTCAACCCCTATCTTGCTCGAAAATTCGATAACCTTTATAACTTAAACAACTTTTAAGATCAATCTATTTCTTCAAAGGCTGACAACTTCAAACAGGCGGCTCAAATCCAGTATTCAATATGATTAGAATCCTATGAGGAGCATTTTCAAGATATGTAACGCTATAAATATCCGCTGACACATCGTAAGAAAAAAACATTTTTTTGAACCACTCTACTTTCAAAATGTTATGTACACACATGTGCCCGAAATGTGTCTCTAACTAAATTTGTGTACGAAATGGTCACATTTTGAGTCACTTTTAATGATTTGTGTCTAAAATATCGTGGTTACTTACAGGTAACTTTTAAGAGGAACTGTGTAGTTATTGTTTCTAAAATTTGACTGAAATAGGTTCAATTTGGTACATAAAAATTACTGAAATGTTACCATAAAGTCAAACTGACCTTATCAGCATTTTTTCAGTTAATAATCGGTTAATATGACTCAATAAAGTCAAAGTTACTTTATTTACACAAAATTTAGTCACAATAACCACACTGTGACTCGCACGCGAATTTTGACCGGGAATCGAATGTGGGGAATTCTGCATTGTAAGCGCAGTATACTACCACTGCGTCACATGGCCGGCATGATACAATCAAATGTTTCTGAAAATTGTTTGGTTCCTATGGTGAAGGATATTGCTTCGCCATAGCCTTTTTATGAAATTGAAGTGACATTCTTTTTGTATCACTCAAAAGATCAATTTGGCTGGATTAAAGCTACAAAAGCTTTGTTATGGAGTTGTAGTACAATCACATAATTAGATTTTAATAAAACTTTTTGTTGTAGCCTTTTCAATGTTTTTCATTACTATTTGAAACGTTTAAACTTTTGTCCACTTTTTCAATTTGTCGAATGTACTGATGCATATTTTCACAACGGAAACGTACTGAAAAAAAATACAAATTTACCGCAAATTTCATCATTTCTCGATACCTTCCGATTCAGATTTATCGACTCTGTTCGACTTTTTCGATTTATCCGATACTTTTTTACATTTTATCTTTTATCATACAATACTTTTCAAATTTTTCGATGTTCTTTAAAACTAGTCATAATTTTTCGAGGTTTATTGATTTTATACGAAACTTTTCGACTCTTCCATTACTTTTCGACTCTTCCAATACTTTTCGACTTTTATTAAAATTCAGATGTTTTCCGACAATATTCAACACTTTTCGACATTTGCATTGTTTTACTATACAATTCGATACTTTCTCAAATTTATCAACCTTTTTCGATATTCTTTGATATTATAGGATGCTTATCGATCTCATATATATCATTATTAAAAGGAGCTTATCCCAAAAATAAACTTTCAAATTTACAAAGCTAAGCTTTCTGTTAAAAGACACCATGAGCGATAAAGCTGATTTATAAATATCAGCTATAAGTTATCAACTCAATAATGCTGATTCCTCACTTGCCATGAAAATACTGCTCGCACTGGTTGGGTGTATGATTTCTTTTTACTGTCTAAATGCTTGAACTCAAACCGTTTTTTCCGAAGGTTTGATGAATTTTGCTTTTAAAGCATTACGTAAAGTCTAAAGCTCTGTTGAAAACTTCATCCAAGAACAAGATTATTGGCACCAGACAATTTTGGCGCATAACTGCCATGGACTCCAAAATATTAAAAAATTCCCACTATGAAATACTCTACACTTAAAGCCTTTATAGTGAGCCTAGGAACTAGACCAATGTTTGCGCAACTCAAAAAGCAATTTTATAGTAGGAGGAACTTTGAACCTATTGGTTTTTTTCTTCTGTAATTTGTTTTGTGAAATGTTTTTTTATTATTAGGCTAACTTTTTAAATAAATTGACAAAAATTATATACAGCCAATATTGGTCCAGTTCAAGAAAACTATATTGAATCAAGAATTTTTTGAAATTAAAAATCTGCAATTAATTCATTTCACCATTCTATAATCCTTTGTCACCAAGTTTTTTTTTTCAAAAAATACTCACTTAACAAAGCTATCATAGTAGGAGTAAGATTTCTAAACAGATTTTTTATCAGTAGCCACTGATTCCTTGTTATTTTCAAAGAAAATTCTCTCTACGTATCAAGTGTTGTATGTGCCTTTTTTTTGCAGCATCTTGGCAACTTTCATTCCCAATTTTTGATACGGTTCATAGTTGATTTATTTGCGCCACGTTTTCATCGGCTTGTACTGAGGTTTTGCTTTCAATGGTCAATGTCTGCAATTCCAATTTGAGGGATATCGTGCTTCGTCGTCAAACAAATGTTCACATTTATATTACTTGGATATTTCTCTCCAAGGTCATTCATCTACATGGTCTTTTGATTGTACAAGCAACACATTTGTCTTGATTTAGTGTTTGGCAAAGCATTTACTGTTTTGACGTCAAGCATTATCTCTTGCATACTGAACGTACATTTTGTTGTAAAGTGTTCAGTCAAATGCATTTTCAACACAAAAGATTTTTTCAAAAAATATATAGCAACAAAACGCTTAAAAAATTTTCAAGCTTTACTTCGTATGAAATTTTCTTTATATCCAATAACTTTTGGATAAAATTATATTCAATAAAAATAAATTTTTTCAGTGAAAATTTGAAGTAAAAAGTAGGTATATAAAAATAAAAATCATTTAAAAATAAAAAAAACCCCACCTAAAATTGATAAAATATTTTTTTTGTTTTATCATTTGTGCATTTCCATCTATACTATTTATATAAAATTGGAAGTATGAAAATGGTTTGTAACGTTTTGACGAAAAATATACGGAGCTGATTTTAATAATTTCTTTTTTCAAATAATATATCTGTGCTAAAGAAGGATATTGCATACTTATTTTTAAATTTTTCATAGCTTAATATCCTTTTTTAGGATTAAGTTTTTGCGAAACCTCACGCAAACATTGTCATTTGTACCATTTGTATTTATTTTTGAAGTTCAAAGAACAAACTCACTTTCAATTGCATTTTTTTTACTTTTAAGGAGAAAATATAGAGTGAGATGCTTAGAAAATAATGTCATTATAAAAAAAAAAACAATGGAAAGTCGCTGGTCCTACTAGTTATGTATAAAGTACAATATATTTGTATGTCCAGCAGCAGACCTCTGTGGAAGTTAATCCTTTTGATGCAACATTCGATAGCCTTTCTGCATAGTTCGGACCGTAACTCAACTATAGCTTGGGCAATGTTGGTTTTAAATTGCACTATAGTGAGAAAAATTGCCAACGAAAACACTAAATACATATTTTACGTAACCTTACAACCAAAAAAAGTCCCACAGCAATAAATTGCACGATCTTAAAGGTCAATTGAAATCACGATGCATTTTGTAAAGGACACTGGTCTTATTCTTTATTTGCTTCAAAATGGGATGAAGAAACAATTTAATTTCAATAAATTTACGACTGCTCAGAATTATAAAAAAAATATATATCGTAATATTTCTAAAATTTGTTTTCTTGCTTTTTTTCGATTTTGTTTTCAAACATTTAACATTATTTTTATGTGTCAAAATTATTATAGCGAAATCAATAATTTATTGTTCCAACCAACTTGTCAACGCTTACATATGTTTGTGTTACATTTAATGACACATAAAATATTTTCATTATCCTTTACGACTTTATAAATGAATCTCTGCTCCGATATTTCTAGTTTTTTTTGGCACTCACTGCTTTTGGAGAAATATTTTAAGATTCAAGTGAAAATTGCAATTGCACAGTTTGTGACCTTAAATTATAGCAACTGGCCGAAGGCGACAGTTTTATTGCTTCTACGCTTGCCAAGCTGTTACTAAGTGTTTTCCTATGTTTTGTTGGGTGCATTTAAATTTTTATGAAAATGAAAGTTCTTAAAGAGGGTTTTCTGCGAGCAATAAGTAAGCTTAATTTGAGTCACCTCGTTGAATAAGCTGGCATAAAAAATGTATATTTGACTTATTTTAGTGTTTAAGTTCCAACCAGACAGAAAATTACACACATGAGAGAGGTTTTTCTAACGAACATTTGACACTATTTTTGTATTTATTTGTAAGGGTGTTCAAATTGAGATATTTGTCACCATTTTTTATAGTACTAAGTTTTTTTGATATTAAGTAAATACATACCGATTAGTTAAAATGTATCGTTACACGAGTGAACAACGTGTTTTGTTTATTAAAACTTATTTTAAATTATTCATTAATCCTCAAACAGTTCAAAACCTCAAAGAGAACATCATTCAGCAAATATCACTAATTTAACCATCATTATGCAAAAAAGTTATTCAAAAATTTGGTAAAAAATTGACAACCTGCCGAGCTATCTGAGGAGATCATTTGAACGACACTCTTTTTCATTATTAACCGGAACCAATAAAATTCAATTAAATAAAATTCAAATAAAGATTTCACACAATTTACGTATTTTATTTAAAATTTAAAAAGATACATCTAATTCGAACACCCTTTATAAAAAAACAAACAGAGCATATACAATGTGCTCCATTTTAATTTCCCCAGGCTAATATCTCGAGAACTAAGCAAGATAGTGAGAAATGTTTTAGGCTTAAGTTGTAAGGTTTCTAGGGGGTCTTTGGTCTTGACCAATTTTCAAAGTCCAATCGAGTTCAACTGTGATTTTTTTATACACAAACCTATATTTTTTCTTTTACAGAATTGGTGACTATAAAAATAATGTGTTTTGATTTGGTTGTTTTTTCTATGATTTCTAGTTTTGATAAAGAAACAGTTTTGGTCAAAATTTGGCCATACATATATCATTTTTTCTCCTAAACTATCAATTTTCGGTAAGAATTGTCAGAAAAGTTTGTTTGCTATTTTATTGGAAGAATTTTTTTAACAAAAACAAATTTGAAATGTAAAAAAGGTTGAAAGAAGTTGAAAAATGTTGAAACAGCTGTAAAAGACTGAAAAAGTCGAAAAAAATATGGAAACTTTTGAAGAAACTTGAAAGAAGTTAAAAATGTCGATATAATATGAAAATGTTAAAAGAAGTTGAAAGAGGTTAAGAAATGATAGAACGATTCAAAATCGCTGGAAAAGTTTTAAAAATAAAGAAAATAATCAAAAAAATGAAAGAGTTTAAAAAAGTCAAACGAATACATATGGGATAAATTGGAAAAAGTTAGAAGATTAATAAAGTCAAAAGAATATGGAAAATATTGAAGAAAATCGAGTAAAAACTAAGGAATTTATATGTGCCACGCTCACTTCTCCAATTTCGCCTACTTTTGGGTTACTAAATTATATTCATCATTGACATCCACATAACAAATCTTAGCCCAATAGGTTGTATAGTTTGCGATATATGCCGTAATTAGTCTTAAAATTAAGGGCGGAAACACACTTACTGGTGTAATATGGTTCGATTTTTATCCAGAATAAGCTTTTTAAAAGCAACACTCTCACCAAATTTTACTATGATTGATCACATTTTTCGAAAGATATGCCACTTAAGATATTTTACTTGTGTGGGGAGTGCCACGCCTACTCGTGCTATTTCGCCAACTTTTGATTCAGGTATACCTTATAGCAAGTAAACCACCTAAATTAAATTTCATACCAATTGTTGCAATAGTTAAATCAATATAGGGATTGCGACTTTATGATAATATAGGAGGTGTCACGCCTACTACTGCAATCTCGTTAAATCTCATTTAATTTCAAAGCCCATATTAGCCGACACCTCTAATACTAATTTTATGAAGATTACTCTCATAGCACATTATCTATAACAGTAAGCGTTTTCTGCTTGTATGGGAGATGCCACGCCTATATGCTCCATTGCGCCAATTTTTTGCAACAACATACCTTCTAGCACGTACATCAGCCTTATTAAATTTCATAACGATTACGTTGTTAGTTCTCTTAATATAACGTTATAAATATTGTGGGCTGTGCCACGCCCGTCAACGAGTTTTTTTAGTAAAGTGGCTGAGCTTGTGTTGATGACTGCTTTCAGTGGCGTCATCTCTAAAATTTTTATGAAAATCGTTTAAGCCAGTTTTGAGATATATGGAATCAAAATGTTTAGCTGTTGAAAAGAGCCACGCCCACTTTTAACACAATTAAAAATACAATTTAAATGTACCCATTGACCAAATTTCATCACAATATCTTGCACGGCTTACGATATATGGTGGTATAAAGGTTAAAATTTAGGGCTATGACACGCCCCTATAGGAAGCTTTGAAAACTTGAAACCTAGCCTAATCCTAATCTTGTTTACATATGCATCAAATCACCAATTTTCATCAAAATCGCTGTAACTATTTTCAAAATTGGCCTTGGTAAATAAACATAGAGTATATGCGGTAGGCGTGTTCGTGAGCCGGCTTCGTCCATTTTCAACAGCAAGATGACTGCAAGAAAAAATGACCTGTGAGTGAAAGTTTCATTCAATTAACATTTTTGGTTTTCCCGTAAACATGATTTCAACAGACAGACAGCCAGACAGACAGACAGATAGACAGACAGCCAGACGGACAGAAAAAATTGATAGCTTAGGAGAAACAATTTTTTACCAAAGCTGTTTTTATCTTTAACTCAAAAACTAATGACCTTGAATGGACTTTGAAAAATTGTATTAAGGTCAAAGGTCACTGTTATTTAACCCTCTAGAGACTTCATATTTCTTACCTACAACATTTCTCACTTAATATAGCACTCGTTTGCTGGAAGACTGTCAGAGCGCAAAAAACTTAAATTTGGAAAAAGATGCATTTAAGGCTTTCAATAAATTACTTTTTACGTGTAAATAAATAAAAGTCTGTCGTCACATACTTTTCTCACAGGGTGCGGTTCCTGTATGTACCGTAACGATTTTTTCACACAAAATAAAACATAAAATGATGGTTCGCATAACGTTTTGTATTAAAAAAAATAAAGTCTGTCTACCAATGCCACTAAGTCGCTTGTTAGCAATAAGCCGAGAGAAGTAGGTATCGCTTAAAAACGAGTCATCAAACAATTTGAAAAAAAACTGAGCCGGCTTATTAAAACTGTAAAATACATGCTTCAAAAATTCCCTGGAAAAATTATGAAAACACAAACTTTTTGATATAAATCGATTTTATTCTTCAACATAGTTCCCTTCGAGAGAGATACACTTCACCCAACGATTCTCCAACATTTTGATACCTTTTTTATAGTAGTCGACGTCAAGGCTCTCAAAATAGTCATCAGTTTCGAGTTCGACCTCCTCATTTGAGTAAAATCTCTTTCCATGGAGCCATCTTTTCAAGTTTGGAAACAGATTATAGTCGCTGCGGGCAAAGTCTGGAGAATATGGTGGGTGAGGCAGCAATTCGTTAAACTTTGCCATTGCTTTGAGCGATGAATGAGCCGCTGCATTGTCATGATGAAACAGCACTTTTTTTTGTCATAAGCGGCCGTTTTGTCTTCATTTCATTGTTCAAACGGTCTAATAACGCTACATAATAGTCAGCCGTGATGGATAGCTTTTTTTAAGATCGTCGATGAGGATTATGCTATATGCATCCCAAAATATGCTGGCCATCGCCTTCCCAGCCGTTTCTAACCATGTTTCCGACTGTTTATTGGACTCGGGTGTGTAGTGATGAATCCATGTTTCATCCATTATTACGAATAAACGCAAAAACTCTTTTGGATTACGCCGTAACAGCTTTCATAGAAACATGCTGATCAAAAATATATATTTCGAAAATATTGAAAATTTATTGAATAAATATTATTTTTTTTTAATTAGCATCTTTTTATACAAAATTCGAAGCTTCAATTTCTAAGTTTGCCGAATGCAAAAAAGTATATATATATTTTTATCAAATATAAATAGAACAAAGTTTATCTTTTGACTATCTACTTGTTTTTTAAAAACTTTTAACTTTTCAATATTATATCAAATTTGGTAGTAAAAATTATATAAAATCATTGCATCATATTTTTTCCTCACCTACATATTTGTATGTAATATA
This sequence comes from Tricholauxania praeusta, assembly GCA_949775025.1. Taxonomy (NCBI): domain Eukaryota; kingdom Metazoa; phylum Arthropoda; class Insecta; order Diptera; family Lauxaniidae; genus Tricholauxania; species Tricholauxania praeusta. The sequence goes on from OX459028.1 coordinate 69,169,939, forward strand.
GAATAAAACTTGGCTCTAAATATAGATAAAATTGCAAGGTTTTTCACAGTTATAAAGTACATTTTACTGAATGCACTCAAAAGCCACAAAAGTGCACTTTCAAAGCAAATTTATTCAACTTTACTTTACCTAAATTGTTTCTGTATGGTTTCGCTATCGAAATACAAAGTGCAACGATGAAAATAAAAATCATTTTTAAAACACAATTCTCAATCTCAATGGTAAAACTTGACAAACGAAAATTGAATACTAAAAATAAAATAAAAATTATGTTGCATACTTTAAAGCGTCTGCATGATATTATAACGCCAACTGCATTGCAGTCTGTTTTGTAGTCAAGGTCATGTAAATGTAAAAACGTACTTAACATCTGAATATGTATACTGCCTTTTTAGCTTGAAGTTTTTATTCAAAGAACTTTATGCCACAAAGTTTTACAACAAATTAAATTTTCACTTATGGAATTAAATTTTTTAATTTTATTTATTTTTCATATATTTTGCGAAAGATTTTTGCAAAAAAAATGCGTATATCTCCATACAATGCATAAGCCTACAGGATTAAGTACTTGAAAAAATTTTAGCCACATAATTTGATTCAAGTGCTGAAATCCTTTTGACGCCGCTTCTATATAATATTTTAATAGGGTAAAGCTAGCAAAAGGTCAAAAAGGATGTAACAAAAAAATGTTTTCTTAACATCTCGGCAACTGGCATAGAATCGGTTGTAGCAACTTTGCAGTGTATCAAACGTCAAAAACTCTAAAGTAACTTTCTCGTTGTGATCACTTTGCTTCCTTTACCCTCAAAATTTCATTATTCTTATAATTTTTCCAGCACTTCACACGTTAAGTGCAGGCAGCAGGAGCAGCACTTGAGCAACATTTTGTTGCGCTTGAAGCGCTGTGTCGCTATTGTTTCTTGTAACCTCTCGGAGTGTTGGCAACAATTATGATGCTACCGTATAAAGGAGAGACTCATATTCGACATCGTGTCAAAAATTAATCCACACACGTTATGTGGCGGATTTTCTAAACAAAGAACAAAAATGAATGAGAAAATTTAATTCAAAAAAGGAAAAATTAAATAATGGAATACGAAGGATTTCTTAAGACTCTTATACTTTTTCATTTTTTTTTTTTCCTGCCGGATGTTGCGCTAAATGCGTCGTGCTGTTGGCATGTCATATCAGCGATAACGTCGGTTTCATGCGTTCGTTTTATGCAAGGTGGCAGCTTAGATTTCGGTGTTATCATGAAGTGGCATTAAACAATGAATGTTGCTGTTGATGTTCTTGTTGTTGTTGTTGTTGTTGTTTTTGTTGTTGTTGCACTTGAGGCGCCCAGAATATGTGAGCAAAAGCATGTGGCAAATACGTATTACATTGTTGTTGGCACGAAATTTGCGGCTTTGGATTTCAAGTAGCCGTTTTCTTGAGAGTTGCAACATTTTCCTTAAGCCATAGGAAGTGTATTCGTGAGGCTCCCAAGATTTTGAGCATTTTCAAGCAGTTTCAGCAATTTAATTCTTTGAAAATAAGGAATTAAAGTGTTGCAGCTTATTAGGCGTTAATACCAGTATTTTATAAAGGTTTTGGAAGTCAAAAATTAACTGAAGCAAAGACGTCAAAAGAATTACTGATAAAAATTTAAAAAATAACACATAGACTCATGATCTTCATTTTATTATATAGTGCGTTCTAATGAAAGTGGCAAATTTAAATGGCAAATCGAAAAATTTAATTTTGGTGAACTTCTTTGATTATTTTCAACGTATTTCGACGTTTCAATTTTTGTAACATATTCTACTTTTAACCATAACAATTATTTTCGAGCTTATTCAAATATTTTATCGAACCTGTCTACACTTTTTAAACTTTTTTTGACATCTTCATTTGTTTGATCCTTTTTCAATTCCTATCGACTAATTCAACTTTCTTCAACTATTTAAAGTCTTTACTTTTTTTCGATACATTTAACATTTTTGGACTTTTTTGGACTTTTTAAAAATTTTTCGGCTAACATAACGAAGCGTCATTAAATTAACACATCATGTCGCGATTGCGTTTGCATCAAGCCTACACTGAGAAAAGAGAAAGTCAAAGAAATTTATTATTTTGATAGATTTTAAAAATACTTATTAATTATAAGCGTTTTTTGGTAGAAATTACTTACTATGCCCTTAATTGTAAGTAAAATATTGTCTATTAGGCAAAACGTAATATCTTTTTAACAGGTACGTGAACCTGGTGAAAAATTTGGTTGGTTCGGTTCAGCGGCTCGAACCGTTTTTGCACTTTTCGATTGGTTCGTCGGTTATTTTTTGCTATGAACCGGGGTTTCGGATCGGCTTAACTGTTCGGGAATAAAAAATAACAATGCACATTTGTGTTACTTTTAGTTAGTATTACAATCCAAAAGAATATAAAAATATATGTAAGTAGATATTATTTATGTCATATGAAGAATATCTTCAAAAAAGTCTTCGTCAATATTTCCCAGCAGGTCTCCCAGAACGATTTTTGGAGTGAAAAATGCCTTCTCCACCTGTGCTGCAGGAACACTAAAACTAATTTGAGCTTATTCAGATAATTCTATGTCAGGGTAGTTATTCCAAAAGTTCAAAACATTTAACATTATTTGAAAGCCGCCTTATATTACACAGGACCACAAAAAAAAAAAAAAGGTCTTGTAGTTGGAAGATGAGGTATTATCCGGTATGTATTTTGGCGTCCGAGGTCAGAATTTTTCCATCGCCCTCAGATTTTGACATAACCTCAAAGTGTAATAAATAAAAATGAGTCTTAGCTGCCCACTTTTCCCCCAGTACCCCAATTTACCCCTAAAGGGTTAACAACTCATTTCTTATAAAAATTAAAAATTAATGCATATCCGCAGGTTCCTTGTTATATCCGCAGGTTCCTTGGTACGAAAACTCAGAATGTCGATAAAAACCATTGGGGAAAAGTAATAAGGTACTGGTGTGGGTTTGGTGGATGATTAGGGGGTAGAAATGAGTTTTTATCGATATTAACAGCGTTAGAGCACCAATGTACCTACGGATATGCATTAATTTTGAATTTTTATGTGAAATGAGTTTTACCCTTTTTACCCATTTTGGGGTAAATGGGGGTGCTATGCGGAAAGTGGGCAACTAAAACTGGATTTTGATTCTATTTTTTTTTTTTTTTTTTTTGAGAGACTTCCTTTTTACGTATTTTAAAGTGTAATTTTGAGGTTATATCAAAATCTGAGGGTGATGGAAAAATTCTGACTTCGGATTCGTGCTTAGGACGCCAAATTACATACCGTATGTTACCTCATTTTGCAACTACAAGACCTTTTTTTTTTGTGGTCCTGTGTTAACAAATGATTTAATTTTATCTATTATTTTTTTATTTTTTTTTATTTTTATTTTTATTTATGAACTCTGTCTCATGCTTCTCTATTTCTTTGAAAGTTTCATCAGTTTCCATATTTAGCAAAAGAAAAAATAAAAAAGTGGGGAAAATTTATCTATTGAAAATTGGTCAGAATTAACCCTCAAAAATTTATAAAAAGTGGTTCGGTTTTCGGTTCGGACCAATTATTTGTGCAAAATTTTGGTTCGGTTAATGGTTCAGTAAACTACTAAAAAAATCGGTTTTCCGGATCAGAACCGGTTCGTTTCAAAACCGATTCACGATCCTGTTATTTAAGTCGATTTAATTAGATGGAATATATTTGATAATCCAATTTTTGTTTAATTTCACTTTTAATATGAATACCATACACTAATTCTGTATCTTCTGCTTGATTATGGTATTCATGATAGTGTAAATATCAACAGAATCCAATATATTGATGTGACGATATTGGAAAATATCGATATATATATGAATCAGTGCTTTAAAATATCGTTTTTTTTTTTTTGCTAAGCGATTTTTACATAAATCGATACTCAATATAAACGTTTACGACAAAGTAATATTTCTTCTGCTAAATACATTATTGGATGATTATTGACGAATTAATGTTCGCTACAACGAAATATTTGCTTCAATCAAATAATGTTTTGGGAATGATTAGCATTAAGCCGGGTCGATGTGTATGAAAAAAAAAAAAAAAGGCAGCCAGACCCCGACTCAAAAGTTAGAAGGACCCTTAAAAACGATATAGCCGTCATTTTTTTTTCGTTCCGAGAAAAACCAATGGAGCGCTTTTGATTCTCCTGAAGGTCCTTTTTGGCTAAGAAAAAACGTGTTTTTTGCTCGAAATTTTTTTCTTCACAAAATCTATACCTGAATTTGCTTGAATAATAAAAATTGCGCTCTTGCAAAAAAAATTGACGTATCATATATTTGGTAATATTAACTTAATTATATTTGGATAGTTACACATGCTCAATCATATATGTATATTAGACCGGATCGAAAAAAAAATTCTGTGGAGAATACGACATGTTTTCGTTTTGAAAAATATATAATTTCTTAATAAATGCCAAATTTCGATACATGGAAATAAGTCATTTTCTCTGTGTACGTTTGTGCATACCGAAGCTTTATATTAAGAATAGATGTAAATCACAATTTGTCTGTCAATTAAAATTGAACAAAACGTGCGGAATCTTATATCCTTTGGGCTTGCATTAAGTACATTTGTAGAATGTGTAAATAAATAAAATAAATACAAATAAAATATTTAAATTGAAGGATTATTTTTTTTTCTTAATTGCAGCAATTTGTGCTCATAAATATTTAAATATAAATAACGAAATATTTACTAAATTGTATGTGAGTTAGTATGAACCCTTTTCAAATAGCTGAAAAATAAAATAATAAAAGGGCTGACTAGACGACCAGAGTAGATGAGGAGGGTTGGCACAATACAGAAGACACCGCCGCACACTTCACACAATTTTGCTGGGACCATTAACCTATCAAGAGAAAAACAAAACAATACAGAGATAAAAGAAAAATGAACAAACAAATAATGAACATAGCCTTTATTTACAGTGAAGAGAAAAATGGGGTACGAGCGTAGATTCATTGTCAGTAAAAACAAATCTTCAAAGAAAAAATTACCTAAAAATTAAAATTAGAAAATCGCACAGAAAAACGTTTTACTTCCAAGAAAATTTAAGATCGTTAAAGTTTTTATGCTATATTATATATGAATTTGAATTTGTGAGTATCGCACATTTCCTAAAAGGTTTTATTTATTTTTGCACTTCATTGTCTTAAACAACATATGCTCAAAGGCACACATTGAACCAATCAACAAGCCAAACAACACAAAGCCACTTAAGACTAATGACCCTTTTATGGTACAAAATAAACGAGTGGCGTATGGTATATTAATGAAGGATATTTAGGGAATGACCAAGCATGATGTTGCAGATCTTTGAAACATTTTGTTGTTAAAACTTTTCTACAAATAATTATACCTTCTTGTGTTAATGATTTATGATTTTTGCTAAGTTTTTGAAGTGCTGGAATTATGTTGCAAGAGCTGAAGGCAGTTACAATAGATATAATTTTGAATAATTCATTTCATCTAAACTGAAGGTTTGATTAAGTTATTACGCATTAGAAACTTTAATGACTTTAAGCCAAAAATTGTTTTCATAATTGTAATATTGATAAGCAAAAGCTACATCAATGAAAGTTTGATTTCAAGTTTAAGAAAAATACAACTTTGCTTATACTTCAGGATTTTGTTCTAAAATTCTAATGCGCTCGATTTGCAATATACTTCATAATACTCGAAGCCTCTCAACGTTACTTTTAATCTGTAATCATATTTGTCGATACTCTTCGATCAATGCCGATTTTCCGATACGTTTCTGCATATTTCTCAATATTCTGATCACATACTTGATACTTTTTGTTGCTTTTCAACTTCACTCTTTGATGCTTACTGACCGCAACAATTTTAGTCGATATTTTTCGCTCTTATGTAATTTTTTCAATACATCTTCAATAATTTTGATTTCATGCGATATGTAAATCTATTTATATCAATATATGAAGAACTGAGATGCAAAATTCGCCAAGTCCAAAAAAATTAAAATGTATGATATTGTAGGAGGGGACGGAAATAATTTTTGTCTACAAGCCTACATACTCTAAAATGTAAAAAAAATTTTGCCTTCACAAAGTCTTGATTGCAATAATTTCTGATAAATTATTTTTGTAAAAGCTCACCAAGTCCACCTTTCTGAAAATCAAAACCCGACAAGTTAAATTTTTCATTAAAAAAGATTCAGCTTTTGAATGAATGTTTTGAATGTTTTGAAATGAATTTAAGCTTAGTCATTTTTGAAAAATGATTTCGAAACCATTTACTTTTATAATTTTTCAAAATCCTATTAGTTCCGCGATTTCACTTTCAAAACCAGTCAAGTCCACATTTTTTGTTTCAAAACCCGTCAAGTCCAAATATTTTTTATAATAGTCCTTGTAGATTAGGTCATAAAATGTAATGAAAAATCAGGATTTTAATAGCTATTGACAACTATTACAATGGATCAATCTACGTTTTTATTATAGTTAAATTCAGTGGAATACAGATTTTGCGTTTTTCTCTAAAATGCAAAATATGGACTTGGGTCAGCTCTTCATATATCAATTCAATACTTTTTGAAATTTTTTGACATCAATTACATTTTATCGTTTTCCTTTGAAATTCAATATTTTTATTATTTTTTGAAAGTTTTTGTCTTAAATCGACTTTTTGATTTTAATGGATTCTCCAATATTTTTCGACTCTTAGCAATTCCCCTATGCTATTACAAATCTATGTCGATTTCTTATTCCGTTAACTTTATTATTGAAAGTCTGATTTACGACATAAAAAGACTTGCAACACAATCTTTTTATTATATTTGAATTTTATTTCATAATATATCTTGTGCTACATTTCGATCTCTGTCGATTTTTAAATTCATTGCAACGTTCTGATCATTTTGCAAATTGTATTTTTTATAATAATCGCTAAGGTAAATATTTGATGACACTTTTCAATATTTGAGGAGCCCAGTTGCAAAAACGGCCAAGTCCAAAAATTCAATTTTTGAGATATTCTCATATATCAAAATCTAGACCATGCTTTATCTTCCTATTATGGTTTTAGATTAAAAAAAAATTTTTTTGACAGAAATATTACACTTTTTTATTTATTTTTGATTCATGGATTTCAAAACCGGCCAAGTCCAGTACATAGGTATCAAAACCGGCCAAATCCACTTTTTTTCCAATACCTTGGAATCACAGCCGGCCAAGTCCCGTTCATTGGTATCAAAACCGGCCAAGTCCAAAATTGTTTTCTCAAATACATACGCAAATAAAACTTGAAAAGTATGATCTGACGTGCTTTAAGTAAGAAATTTTATAAGCTATTATGTGGGAAATACTTTTTATTATTTCAATGAACAGAGATGAAGATAAACGTTTTTTGTTGTTTTCCCAATAATATGAAAAATGGACTTGGCCGGTTTTGAAACTGGGTGCCTCATTTATTGGCACTACGATACTTTTCGACTGTTATCATATTAATCGAAACTGTGTAATGGACCTGGTTCTACTGATTGGCTAACTATGGTGCATGCTAGTTTTATGCCTGGTATAAGCTCGACGGATAGGGTGGGATCTTGCTAGTCAATAAAATTTTATGTAAAACCAAGTTACATAAAACAAATATACTCATGCACTGTACTCGTATACTTTATTTTTTTATTTGTGGTTTGCAACAGCAGAGTTCATTGAACTATAAAAATTTAGAGCGAGAAAAAAAAATGGAAGGAATTGTCAAGCAAAACAAACAAAAATACTAGTCCAAAAAAGACTGACCAAAAATTCTACACAGACTGAAGCAACTAGATGTTGTTGTTGTTTCGTCTGATCTCCCTGTCCCAACCATGCATAGATCAAAAATAAAAAAAAATCTCTCCTGCCCAACCATAACAACAACTAGCGCTCCAAAATCAAATTCACAAATTCAATAAAAACTCTACTCTTTATTCATTGCGGCTTTTCTCACGCAAAATTCAATAGGAACAGTAAGGAAAATGGAACATATCATTTACCGAAAAATAAACAAGAAATGCAATAAATGCAAGGCCAAGCCAAGTTAACCCTTGCATAATAAAGTTAATAATCTGATTTAGAAATTGTATTAAAATAAAATTATGAATAAGTTTATGTATGCATGTAAATAAATCAAGTTAAGTATTATTATTTTAGATATAAATGTAGTGTTTTTAACCAAAGCAAATTAGATTAAGTATAGAATTTTTAAATCAATTTAAAGTGCATATTTTTAAAATATGTATATGTATGGAATTTAGTTAGAAAATTTAGTATTAAGAATTCATTTTTTTTTATTTTAAGATTAAAATTTAAACTAAATAAAACTACAAAATGATATAATAGAGTATGAAAAATTATGGAAAAAGAATTGACTTACACATTGCGCAGTCCAACTTTGTTAGTACTAACATGTTGTTCTTGTTGTTGCTGTTGTTTTAAATTTGTATGTATATAATATGTTGGGTAGTTTTATGTAGTTTGTTTTTTTTTCTTTTACATGTTTTTTCTTTTTTTTTTTAAGCTAGTTTTTAAGTAGTTAATATTTTACTTCATAGAATAATTTTAGTTATTTAATTTATATTTTTAGATTTAGAAAACCCATAACTTTAGCTTTTTATCAATTTTTAAATAAATTTATGACATAAATTAGATCATTTCTAGAAGAGTATTCCATTTAAATTTTGTGGTGATGTACCACTATGTATGTATATACATACAGATGTGTGTATAATAATAATATACACATTTTTATGTACATATGTACATTTTTTTGTTGTTTTTCTTTCAATCTAATTTATATCATTCTCACTGCACTTTTTCGAATTTTTATATAGTTTTAGAAAATGAAAATTTACATTTTTAACACGATCAGAAAAGGAAACTAATAAGAGCTTTTAACAGCAGATTTTAGATTGCTGCTGAACGATACATGTTGCAGAAAATGTATGATCTGCCGACTAGCATTACCCACGCGCTGTAACCAATACCGTGTACTGAGGTTTTGATGTTAGAGACAACGTAAAAGCGGAGTGCAGTCAGCATCCACGCTGCTTGCGCGTCTTCAACTGGGTGGCTCAAAACTGCTTGTTACTCCTTTAAAAAAAAGTTCTCCGTAGCAAAATAATGTTCCGGTCTTAGTAGATAACCTTGTCTTTTTTGTGTAAATTATGTGTGAATACCAATGAAGGCCAATGCGTGATTACTTATATACATAAGTATTCTCAGCTTTTATTTTTTTGATTAAAATTTCCTCCAGATTCTAAACAATTTTAAAGAAATTAGATTGCATTAGGCAAATTAAGTTGCAAATTTAAGTGATGTTAAGGAAATTTTGTGATTTGATTAAAAAGAAAATTTAACTTACATCAGCGATGATCGTGTTACTTCAACCAATGACAAAAAAGGAAATGACCGAACAAAGTGAAGTTGGTCGATTAGTTAGTACTTATGTACTAAGCAATGTATTAAGCGTTCACTAAACAAACCTTCAATTATTTTTACATGGCAACTTATTAAGGTGAACCTTGTTTTGTTATTTACCTTTAATTTTAAAAGGCTATATAACATTTTGCATATAAAAATAATTATTATATGAAGACTTAAGAAAATATTAAAATTGCCATCACAACTGTCGATAATATTTTAAACTTTTTTATATTTTTATACTTCAATTCTTTTGTGAAATATTCAATATTTTTCGATACTTTTCTTTCCTTATTTTTGACGTTTATCAATTTTACGTAACGATTTCATATACATAAGTCGAAACTATTTGATAATTATCGGACATCGCTACGCTTTGAAATTTTCTAATATTTTTAAACTTTTGACGTTTTTTGTAGTCGAAATTTTCAAACATTTTTATATATTTAGACTTTTATATATTCCTCGATACTATTATATGTATTTCGATACTTTTATGCACACATTGAGTTTTTGATATACTTGAACTTAAAAAGTTTCTTAGTAATATTTGATATTATTGATATTTCTTTGATTTTTTTCGCCATTATTTTATTATTTTATCGATTCTTATCAACGCATCGACTTTTCGGCTTTTAACAATTTAACCCTAACCGTACTGACGAACTTTCTATACACATTCGGACGGACGAGGTACCTGGGTACCCACTTTTGTTTTCATACATATTGTATGGCATGAGTGCTGGTGAAAGTAAAATTTTTTCGTTTTGTGGGTTCATTTTCATAAACGAGCTCTGATAATAAGCGTTAGAGCTCATTTTTTATTTGTGTAAGTATATTGTATCAAATTCGTCACTCGGAGCGATGATACGAAATGGAATTTTCGTTACAGCTCTCGCTTTTACTCAAGCGCTCATCGAGAATCGTTCTGATTATATGAAATGAGATTTTTGTTACAGCTTTCATTTTTGCTAGAGTGCTCCTTAACACTTATTTCGACAGTTTTGGCTCTATAAGGCGGCCACTGGCTGTTATATCTATCAAAGAAAGCTGCCTTATGCTCAACGCCAAACGAACTTAGGCGAGAGCTTTGTCATTGACTTAGTCAAAATGTATGAGAATTCAAACAGGAACGTTACAATGGACAATTACTCCACGTTTTTTTGATTGAAGAGCTCTCTTCTGTGGATGGGTCTAACGCTGGTGGCGACCTTGTGCCAGAATAAGCTCTACATTCTATAGGAATTGAAGCCGCATCCTACCACTACCGATGACGTCAGTTGTGTTTGCTAAGTTTATCGGCAAGATTGTTCGTCGTTGTTGTGTCGTAAAGAAGAAGTAATCCGTGTACATGCTCAGCAGCATGTACTGCCATGTTTTAACAAATATATGGCACGGAAAATATCAATAACCACTATAATATCACCTATGGAGGCGTGAACATTATGGATAGGATGCTACGTAACTGCACAACCAGAAAAGAAGACTAATAGATAAATGGCCTCTCGCTTTTTTCTATAACACGTTGGATGTTGCTGCCCTGGTTTCCTACATAATTTATCTAGAGCTCCACGATAAGAAAAATGTTGCAAAATTTTTGCACAATTTTTCTGGAGGATCTCTCGAGTCAATTCAGCTGCCTACATATTGTGGCCTGGTCCAGAATACCACGGATAACCCAGCATTTTTCCAATCGACTGGCCATAGAAACGGAACTGGAGTATTGGTTGTGCTCTCCACCAGCAGACTAACAACATCAGCCTGCAAACTAACGCGAGGAAAATTGTGAAAGGTGTGTGCCATTACTGCAAGTGTCTCGGTCAAACCTAAAAACGACGCGAAACTCATACTCAGTGTTCGTCTTGCTTCAAGTCAATGTGTGCCGAGCACTCTACAAATGTATGTTCGGATTTCGAGTGCCTGCTATGAATACCGTCTGAAAAGTTGTGAAATTTTTATTATATTTCAAGCAGCAACAATAAAATTATATTAGAAAAGCCCCAAACAAAATTGTTGTTTCGATTTTTCCCATACATTTTGCACTACAAAATATTGCGTACCCAGGTACCCACGTCCGTCCGAATCTCGGATTGAATTTTAAAAGGCTTATTACTCGAAACTTAAAATACATTTGAAGTTAAAAACACGTTTTATACATACTTTGACTATTCTAGTTTCATAATTTGAAGTTTCAAAGTGCTATGATCACAACTTTCAGAGATACATTCAATCAAAGTTGCCGTGGGTACCCAGGTACCTCGTCCGTACGGTTAGGGTTAAAGATAAAATTTTCAAGGTAAGCAAGAAACATATTAGTATTTTGTAAAGTTTGTCGTGGTTTCTATTATATATGATGTTTATAGTAATTTTCATATCTTTTCTACTTCTAACTTTTTAATAAACTATTCACATTTTTTAAATTTTCTAATTCTAAAACTTGTTGATATTATTTAGTTTATTTTGATTTACGATATTTTATTTAACTTAACTGATATTTTTTAACATTTATCGTGTCTCTTTTGCATAATACTTATAATATTTTCCTATACTTTTAGAATTTTATCAATTCCGCGATAATTTTTCTGTTTCATATTACTCGATACTTTTTGTTTATTTCGATACATTTCAAAAGTTTTTCATTTTTTAATCTATTCTGTTTTTTTTTTTTTTTTGTCATAAAATTTGATATTTTCCAATATATTGCGATATTCTTTAAGTCACATGCATTTCTGAATACTATATAACATATTTTGATACTTTCTAATCTCTGCTAATTTTTAGTTGCTAAAACTTTCTGATATTTTAAATTTTTTATCGCTGGTATTCGATATTTTTATTTTTTTTACGAATTCTTTAGACTTTTCGCTCAACTAGCATTTACCAGCTTTCGTCGAATGTTCGATTATTTTCTGCACTATTTTATAGTTTAACTTTCACACATTATGCCAAGGGTATGAGGCACATGTCTATTGACCGAAAAGCACTCCACAAGCCAAACTCGTAAATGTAGTGTGCTTTGAAAATGCAAAGTGATTTAATGTTGAAATTGTGCTGTAACAACAAAAATACCACTGCATTTGTGCCATAAAAGTGATTTTTCATTTCATTTATTTTATATTCAGTTTTATTTTTATGGAGCGTAAATTACGGCGCCACACTAACTCTTCCAAGGTGATATATGTATATTTTTGTGGAAACTTGTTACTTGTCTGAAGAAAGCTTTTTCAAAATTTATGTTTATTAAAAGATTTTTTTGCGCTGTAAAAAAAACAACAGCAAAAAGTGGGAGATACTTCAATAAATCCATAAATACTTTTTTTTTTGTTATAAACACAGGCTGAAAAGAATCTTTTGAATACTAAGAATTGTAACTTGACTAAGCAAGTCTTAGAAAAAAATATTGAAATAAGTAAAATAGTTTTTGCTTAAAACTTATAAATTAAGCCTTGAACAACGTTTCTATTTATATTTATGTAAATTAACTAAGTACTGTTTAATAAGCTTCACCAATACTAAGCACATTAACAGAATTAACTACAACTGAATTTCTACAAAACATGTTAGACGCATTCGGGCAACGAAAACTCTTCAATAAAACCCAAAAAATAATCTTTCATTACCACAGCTGGTCAAAATGATTGACATGTAAAGCAACCCAAAAACTCTAGCGAAATGTTGATGACCGAAGCTCATTTTTCAACGGATTTTGACCTCTCACATCAAACTAACCGACTACAACAATGAAAAAAATGCACAACCACACATAAGCACACGAAACGCTACCAAAAACTCATGCAAACATAGACAGTAAAAAAAACCAACACACTCGCAATAAACTTTGCAGAAATAGAGCAAGTGGATTTTTTTTTTATATTTATGAGCACGCAGTAAACTTAGCATCAAAGTCGGCATTTGAGCTATTCGCGTATGTACTGAATTCAGAGTTGGATTGTACTTTTTGGAAGTCGAACGTACTTTTAACACAACTCCACCGGAAGTTTGACAATGCACCATATGGAGATGGTCTCATGGAACGACATCAAGAGCTTAAGGGGGGAAAAGGGTCAAAAATCAATTCTTTTTTAATTTGTTTTCTGATACTACGAGTCATAAGGAATATTGTCAGAAAATTTTAAGTCATTAGGAGCAAAACTTTTCGAGTTCCAGACAATAGAGTTCGAGCGGTCGTATGAAAAAGTAATCATATATAAACTTCAATCGCGTTTTTCTCAAAACTTGTTTTTAAGTCGGTAATTATTAAAAATTTCTCGAAAGCTTGTGGATCGATTTTGCCAAAATTTTACATACTTCTTTTCGATACTAAGTACTCGGATCTGAACGAAGTATTTTGTTTTTCTTCAATTACTACTAATTTTGTAATTAAACAAAAGCAGCTATTTTTGGAAAAAATCCGAGTTCTTTTTATTAAACCTGTACAAAAAATTCAAAAATGAATATTTTGTTTGTTCCTTCGTTCAATTTCAAGATGATCTTATATACTAAAGAAATCTTTTTTGTTTTTTTATATAAGATGAAGAAGTCATCTGCATGTTGACTTTTTTTAGGTTACTTAGTTCTCCCCACTACCACTGGCTTATTTTTTAATATTTTTTAATGAAAATTTAGCAGAATGCTCGTATTTTTGAAATACTGCTTAATCATATTACAAATTTTAAGAATTTGAATAAAGGAGGTACTGTGAAAAAAAAAATCACAAAAATACGCTTTTTTTTTTGTCTCTTTGGCCATTTTCCCAACTTAAGACATACGGTTGTGTAAAAACGATAATTGCAAAAATATCGGAATTCATCGATCAGGCGATTGACGCATATAAAATGAGGAAATGCTTTCCAAATGTTCACTGTAGAATCAGCTTGCTAGTCTGATAAGAAAAATGACAGCAATGCTGGACTTTTTTCTTCAAATATTTTGAAGTTAAATGTTTATTCCAACAAAAAAAAATAAAGGCCATTTATCCGTAATCCTACTCCATACATAGCCATATACTGTACACTCAACGAATCAATAAAAAATTTAAAATTTTTATTATATGTTTTCTTATCTCAAAGAGATTTTGATTGATCTGAATTCAATAAGCGATCAAAATCTTATATAAATAATGTTTAGTTAGCGTCATAGGCCTACAACCTATGATCTGAAATTTTGTCACATCCAGATAATTCAAATATCATGGAAATATTTTCATTAAATTTTGAGACTTTACGTTTTTATACCCTTTGCGGGTGGCATAGGTACAATTGTACTTTCGCATATTTGTCTTTAATCTGCTTTAACCTTTCTGTCAATCAAAAGTTAAGTTGCTGTTACATTTTGTTGTGTTGGGCTTAATATTGGCTATAAAAGATTTGAAACGCCCACATTCGACCCCCCCCCCCCCCCTTTTATGCCTTTAAGATAAATATGTATGAATTTTAGCGATCGTGCACACCGGTATTCTAATTAGGGCCAAGCAGACCTAAATGATGTTCATACCAGACATTTTTTTCACATCAGACATGGAGGACTTGCTACTCTCAACTATTACGATCACTATAAAGCCTGCCAGGTGCAATAACTCTGACATCACATGAGCACTATTATAAATGTAATTTTTTTTTTAATTTTCGAAAAAATAAAGTAGGTATTATACACTGTACGACTTAAAAGGTGCTACAACTGAAAGGAAAACTTATGGCACGGACGCGGCTAAGCTAGAGACTATCAGTACTTACAACAAATCCAAAGACGGATTTGACGCTATGAACAAAATTTTACGAAAATATACTGTGTAACGTCGAACACTGGCACTTTTTTCAACATAATTGATATCTTATATCATCTACAATGAGACAACAAGGGTTAAGGACGAATACCCTGCCTATGAGCTTTTCGAAGGAAAATAGCCAATCACTGCTACAAAAGAAACATTTCAGATGAAAACAGTTACATCCTGAAAGAAACATTATCACAATTTTTTTTAGAACTATCCATGTCTACAAATACGTCCTGTACTGTTTTCTGAAAAAAAAAAGTTTGTAAGGGATAGGAAAAATATCCCTTTGGAATCATTACCTTCAAAGAATTTATTTAGAATTTATTAGCACACAAAAGGGTTAAACATAAACTTTATTTTGCTTAAATTTATTTGGAAGATTGTGGCACTAGAAGTTCAAGTTGAGACTGACTTGGGTTGCAACTCAGTAAATGTGCAATTAAAAACAAAGCCTAGGTTTCTTTCATTTTTTTTTGTGTACAAATATATACAAAAATTTTTTTTTGATTGGGAGTTCCCCGAAATAATTTCATTGAGAAAACAAACAAAAATTGGTAAACACTGATTGTACTCCTTGTACTTACATTTTAAAGACTGAATTATGAGTTATGCTCATAATTTTTGAATAACAAAAAAATTTCAGCCACATTGAATGTATTTGATTTGATTTTTTACTTTGTTTTATACGATAGTATACATATATTGACTCTGAGTTATGTCCCAAATCAAGATATAGCCTATGTATGGAGGACTACATCAAGCTTTTACGTTGTTGCATTAAAAGCGGTGGGACCTGATGTGATAATGCAAAATAAATTTTGATTAATGAATTATTTCGTTTAGTTTTTATTTAATAAATCCGAAAACTTTTTACTCAGTATTTCAAAAAATATTTTTCATAAAAGTGTACTGAAAATCTATTGGAAATACCTCTGAATGTACTTAAAGTCACTACGTTGTGCTTGCGTACTTTTTAAATTTTGAATGTACTGAAAAAAGTATAATTGTACTAAAAATGTGTAAACCATGCTGTGGATATGGGCAAGAATAAATCAAAAGGTTTAAGCAAAAGAAAACAAAAAAAAAACGAAATTACAAAAATGTATCTTCTAGTGGCACAATGAATTGTTGAACGTAAAGTGATATAAAAATGCATTTCAACAAGAAACGTGTGGGAAATGGTCCAGAAACACAGCAGGAATGATAATGTAAAATGGAAATGAAGATGCGGTTCAAAGGACAATGAGTTTAATGTAATGCAAAAAAAAAGCACACTAACTTTTTTTGAAGGTTTTTTTCTCCTTTATATAGTGGGAAATTACTTTTAGCGAAAGCATAAGCCGGAGAGGATAGCACTATTGATCTTTTGAGAACATGTGAAGTACTGTGGTTTCATGTCGGAAAAATCAAAATGTCACTGTCATTTACTTTATAAAAGAAAAGATTTATTTGTAACAGGATGACTGCCATTAGGTTTTTTAAGACTGTAGCTCTTTTGGTATGCTACTTTTGTCAAAATGTTGCTATTGAAAAACTAGCAATTTATTTCTTAACTGCGAGTATAATAAATCAGACCCTTGAAGTATAGCAATTATCAAGCCATATCCTTTTTAAATGAACAAAAACATCTTGCCTTAAATATTACATATATAAAAAGTTGACATTTTTCTGTAACATACTGATTCGACAGTATAAATGCGTAAGAAAAAATACATATCGAGCTATTCTCATGTGAGAGACAGTGGAAAATGGCCCATATTAAAATCTGGGGAGCATAAGATATACATTTATAAAAAGATTTTTACTCAGTAACCGAGGCGGGGAAGAGTGTACTTGGGGCCTAAATTGTATTAAACTAAGATCCAGGGGTTAAAATAAGAAAAAATCATTACTGCAGAAAAAAAGTTTTTATTGACAATTTTTATTAATACTAAATATGAAAATTAAATAACAGATATCACGGCAAAAACAATTCAATTTAGAAGATCTAATTTAAGCGATAGTATTAATTAACAGATATTATTATGGCAAATACTGAGTTAAAATCAAAATTGAAAATTAATAGTGAAATTTTCTTCCGATTCGTCTTCATCTTCACTATTTGTTTTTTAAATTTGGCGATTTAAATCGGAGACAAATTTTTACCCTCTGGACGTGAATCCCATTTCTCTAACTCAGGTATGTTAAAATGAACGTACAAGTAATGATCTTCTGTTCGTTGCTTTGTTTTCTATAGGTTGTTGGCAATTATCGTTCGCTCGAAGTCAGCTGGGTATTCTAGCAAACACTGTGACAATTACTTTAAAGTATTTAAAACTATGTTATTGTCAGTTCGCAGGTATCGAATTGACGCTGCTAGTGACTTCTCTCGAACTTCCTCTGGTGTATTTGATAGGCCATGGTATTGCATGCTTAGCAAACTAAATTCGAAATCTTTTCCAAACGATGTATGGATTTTAGTAATATCAACAGAGTTATCTAGTTTAAAAATATTTCCATTATTGTCACACAAGTCATTAAATGCCAAATTCGTTCGATGTTCGACGCACCAAATTTTCGTTAAGGGAATGTTTGAGTTTGTTCCAGCATTTTTTTTTTTTCTACATAAAACCAAAGAATGCCCTTTTTGCCTGTCTTTACATTTGTGTCATCCGTACAGATTGATGATACGTTTGGTCAAACATAACTGGATACAAATTCATTTGTAAGCATATTTGCCACTGCGTTGTGTGTTGCATTGAATAAACCTTTCAAGCCTGATTCAATTTGTTCATTCATTCCCAAAAATATTAACTTCCTTTCTCTACTTCTTCACACGATCTTACCCATTACGTAGATTAAATCTTTTTAAGCCCGTTCAATTGATCCATCCATACGCAGAGGAAATGCATTCTTTAAAAAAATTCTTGATATTTTCGCGGTCAGCTTCAACAATTTGTTTTAGCATTTTGGAATGTTGGTGTGGGCTAATACGTATATACACTGACGGTCATGAAAACCGCACCACTAACAAAACTTATTCCATTTCTATTTTTATAGCATGTGATTACACTTCATTTGCCAAAATCAGCTTAAAAGTTTACCTAAAAGTTGGCTACCATTATATGCCAGTGTCTTTCGAGTGCTCCAACCGTACATTCTCTACTTATTAATTTTTCCCTATTACTTGCACTACTCATATTTATTAGCTATTCTTACTAGTGTTACTCACATTCAATTGCGACTTGTGCTTATCCCAACTGTTACATCTGTAGAAAATTTGTGTAGGATTATATGCAAGCAAGCAATTCAATTTGTATGAGTGATACAGTGAAATTCCCCATTACGGACAGCCCCCATAACCGGACAGCTCCATAACCGGACACATTTCAGCGACACTCACTTTTTATTAACTTTTCCATACAAAATTAATTCCGATAGCCGGACGCTCCAATAATCGGAAATATCGTTTTGATCAAAATATCTCTTTTAAACGTACATAATTAAATAAGAATTGTATTAAATTTGTACTACTTCCCCGTTTTACAAATTCTAATTGATATTGTTTTGTAAGAAACTATTTTGGCGGTTCCTCTAATAATGCGAATGTACACATTTATGTATGTCAAAAATGTTGAGTAGAGTTGGAGTTTTTCGTTCATTCTAGAATAAGATTGGTGCAGTTTGGTTGCTTAGTTCGTGTTACTCTTTTTTTTAACATTTCGGAGCCATAAAATATCTATTAAAAATAATGTACTATCCTTCGCGCATTACCTGATAAGACTGTTGCTTTTAAATTCGAAAAATACATTGGTGGTAAGTGGGATTAACTACCCCCGGCAATCTTCGCGAAATATCAAAAAGAGTACGCAGGTTTGACTAATTTTCGAAAATCGATGAAAGTTTATTAACTGAAGACAACAATACTGAAGTGCAATTTGAAAATCAAAGCGCCACTTCAAATATAAGCGAGTCTAATGACAAAGCTGATGAAGAAATTGCTGACCCCATAGCTTCATTTGATGAAGCATTGAAGCAGTTGCCCGTCTGAAGCATTTTGTCAGAGATGATTTTCTAGAATTTCATTGCATCAAGAATGTAGAGACAATCGAAGTCAAACCAATCTACTCTCACTAGAGTTTTTAGCCAAATGTAAAATGCCAGTGGTGTGTAAATTCAGCTAACTAAGTAAACGGCAGTTTTAAACAAAAATTATTGTTCCTTCCTCATAAGCGGACATCTCCCATAACCGGACAAAAATACTGCGACGGTGGGTGTCCGGTTATGGGGAATTTCACTGTGTATGGTAATGAAAAACCCAAACAAGGAGAACGGGCGTGCATTCGTTTCTTTTCGCTCTCATATTTTATCGTTACGCATAAGGATTTACAGGAAGTCTCTTGTATGAACGCATTCATGCAGAGATTTAGTACATATACCATGATCATGTCTAAGCGAGAACGAAATTTTACCTGATTTACAATTTAAGCTTAGTAGGTGATTCACACTGGTGCACAGTGGAAGATGGTGGCCATAAATACAAAAACTGGGGACTTAGATATTATATAGAGAAGGAAAAAGAACTATAAAAGTTCTAAATTTTTTTGTTTGGGTTCAGTGACATACATAGTTCAAAGTTGAACTTTGAACACCAAAAATGTTCAATGGAATTCTTTAAGAAAGCAACTGTTATACTGGATAGAGCTAAAAAGATATGCTATATATATAGATATAAGAACCAATTTATCTATCTCCTGTGTGTGATTTTTCAAAAATTAGAATGAAAAAATAGTAGAAGTGGAAAATTTGCAAACTTTGACAGAAAGCAAAAAATTAATCCCCGGATTTTTTTAATTTAAGTATTATGTGGGGAAATATGATTAACAAAAATCCAAAGTTTCAGCTGCAGTTTTTTACAATTTTTCTTTTTTTAGCTTTTCGTAATGTAGTCTTAGAAGGAAAAAACTATATTGGCATTTATGAAATACTCTTATTAATTTATTTGCACCGAAATCTTCTCAAGTAGTATATTGGCAAAAAGCTCATACATTAAACTTTTAAAAAATCGTTTGCTTTTTTTATATTTTACATGTGATATACGCTAATTTATTGAAATTTGGAACTAAAAAAGGCATAATTAAGAAATCTTGTAAGCTTTAAAGTAAAAAAAAAATACATATCCTCGGATTTCCTTAATTTTTTTTTATATATTAAAAAAGAAAGTATATTAAACTAAAATTTAAAGTTCCAGCATCTTTTTATTTTGCTATGATTTTTTTTCTAATGCAACGTATGAAGGAAAAAAATATACTTTATTATTTCACATCTTACAATCCATTACAAAAATTGTATCAATTGTTAAAACTTACAGTGTAAGGGAAGGTGCTTAAATTCTGAAGAATTCTGGAATAAAAGATATAAATTTGAATGCTTTACAAAAACAGAAGAAATAAGCTTTCGAAATTGTTTTTCTCCAATAACTTATAGGCTATAAAAGATATCGAACAATTTTTAGCATTTCAGAAATTAGGATCGCCAAATTAGTGGAAATTGATAAACATTTTGAAGAAAAAGTCTCACCCACATACCACCTTTGTATGGGAGGTAGGCTTGTACGTAATCAGATTTTATTCATGTTCACAAATTTTTGTTGTTTTAATGAAAGAAACATATGTACCGAATTTCAGGAGTCCAGCGCTATTATTACTACTAGAGTTCGCCCAGCGGTTGAAATTCAACCATTAAAAATGCTTTTGGTATTAAAAAACTGATATAAGAAAGAGCTTTTTTTGTCATCGCTTTTAAAAATAAAAATCATTCTCAAATGTTGCCCTATCCCTATATCTATATCTTCTTAGAGTACAATATACATACCTAATTTCATCAAAATCATTCAATTAGTTTAGCTAAGGAAACATATTTTCCTGTTAAGAGCGTGGCACCACCCACATAAAAAAAAATCTTTAATCTATCCATACTGAATTTCATCAAAATCGGTCCATTAGTTAAGTTGCTAAAACATATTTTCCTATTGAAAGGGCAGCAGCCTCCATTTAAAAACAAATGCGTTTCCTCAAGGTTCAATCTATTTCTGAATCTCATCAAAATCGGTCCATTAGCTTAGTAGTAAAACAATTTTACCGGTTAGGGACGTGGTACAGTTCACTCAAAACAAATATCTTCACTCAAGATTCAATCTATCTTCATACCAAATTTCATCAAAATCGGTGTAGTGGCACTGCCGTTATACCGCTCTTTCCCATTAGTGGCGATGCCACGCCTCCTTAATAAACTTGAGGATTTAAATACCTTTTTTAAGGTTCCAATCTATCTCCAAATCAAATTTCACCAACATCAGTCCACTTGTTTAACCGTGGAAACGTATTTTCCTGATGAAGGCGTGGCTCCGCCTACTATTAAAAAAAATTCACATTCTGCACTGGTTCTCTTCATAACTATTACAACAAAAAAAAACTAAGCGATTATGTTGTGTTATGGCAGTTAAAAAAGGATGGATGTATAGATAATCCTCACTCTCTCACAAACAAAGAATAAGAAGCTGTTGCATGTCTCAACTCTAAGATTCGATTCGATTACTTTCTTAGGATTCAATCTATCTTCAAACAAAATTTCATCAAAATCGGTTCATTAGTTTAGTAGTATCGACGCATTTTCCTGTAAGAGGCGTGGCACCGCCCACTTAAACAAATATATTTTTTCTTAAGATCCAATCTGTCTACATACCAAATTTCATCAAAATCCGTGAAGTGGCACAGCCGTGATAGCGTTTTTTCACATTTGAGGCGATGCCACGCCCCTTTTTAGAAATCAGAGTTTCTAGTAATCTTTCTTAGGATTCAATCTATCTTCAAACAAAATTTCATCAAAATCGGTCTATTAGTTTAGCCAAGGAAACGTTTTTCCTGTTTAGGGGCGTGGCACCGCCTACTATTGAAAAACAAAGTATACATGCCCCCCCTTCTCCTCACAACCTTTCCAACAAAAAAAAATTGAGTGATTACGTTGTGCAATGGCTGAGAAAAAGTGGTGCAACCCTTTAGAGATTGCCTATTTATACATATAATGATTTATAGCCACCGTTTTTGGTTTTTCTCCAATAACTGAAAAACTATAAAAGATATTGCACAATTTTGTACCATTTTTGAATTGAACATTACCCAGTCCTTGGAAATTTATACTCATTTAAAAAAAAAAAAGTCTCAACAACATCCCACCTTTGTTTGGGAGGTAGGCATATCCGTGAGCTCATTTTTTTCGTATTCACATATTTTTTTTTGTAGTTTGAACCTAAAAAATATCTGTACCGAATTTCAAAATTCTATTACTATTTATGACTGCCGTTCCATACAAAACCATCCAATGTGTGGCGTCGAAATAAACTCGATTTTCATTTATCTCGATTTTGTATCGAGATTTTAAAAATTTCTTTCACACTGCCAATATCGCGATCTCGCTGACATTTGGTTTTTGTTTTAAGTTACTTGACTGATTTTAATTGAAATGACTTGATTTTCGTTGACTCCTTTTTTTGACATTAGCTTTGTCAAAATTATCTGAAAATTAAACATAGTTTATTAAATAAATCTACTACTTAATACTAAGATACTAACATCAGTTTGAGGTTTAATTTTTAATTTACCTATTATTTTATCTGTTTTTTTTTTAATAGCTAGCTGACAATTTATTCACAATAGTTCTGCTATTTCATGCAAAAACTGAGACGTGAGAGAGTTTAGTTTGACGTTAAATATGTTGGGAGAAAGAGCTGATTTCCTCTTGGTTTTTGGCTCTAAGTCAAGATAAATGAAAATCGTGCTGATTTTGATGCCAGTGTGAGTCTTTAACATAAGGAAACAGTGTTACATTGAACTTCTAAGAATAAAATTGTGAGATTATATAACAACTAATACTTACATTAATTTAATATCATATTTGCTTTACATCCCCAGTCTGCATTGGGTAAGTTTGATTAATTGTGTGAGAAAGTATAGGTGAGTAACCCTGAACCGCTAATTTTTTTCCCACACGTGACTATCATGCATTACGAGGCTTTTTTTTAAACAAAACCGAAAAAAAAAACACAATTATTAAAAGTCATATGTTTTAACATACATATGTTACTATAAATTGTGTCAGTCAAAAATGACTGACAATTGCGAAATCACAAAAAAAAATCTTAAAAACTCAAGTGCGATTCTTTCAATTTCATATTCAATATAAAAAAGTATCTATCATTTATGGAAAAAAAAATCATAAGCTTTTTTATGACTACTTGTAAGCGTGTTTGTGCCAAACACTTGCACACCTGTTACTACATCATTTTGTATTCCAATAGCGTTTAAATGACAATTTGCGAAAGCCAAAGCAAAAACAATTCATGCAATGCCAAACCATTTATTTGCCCCCCTGACACAGAGTTGCGGCCAAGTTAAAAGCATACCCAATCAAATCAAAGCCAAGCATCCTAAAAGTATACAACTGGGAATAATTTGAGTAAGGAAACAAATTGAAAACGAATGAAAATGTTACTACCTTTATTAGGCAACCAACCGCACACAGACACATGCACACAGACACATACAGACAGACATGCATGCAAACTGTAAACAAATAACAGACACGTCCGCAGGCATTTGGTACTGTCTGTGCTGAGGGTACTGTCTGTGCTGAGTGCATAGCCAGGGGTGGGGGGAAGCGGAACATTTCCTTTTCTTACAATGAAACAGACACACTTAACGCAATAGTAAATACCTGAAAATAATCTAAGTTATTAGGGTCAAGTTTGAAGTTGTTGTTGTTTTTTTTTTTTTTTTCTCTTCTTTAACTTTGTATTTTTGCTCTGCTGGAAAATCATCTTTTCGATTACAGGTGCTATGCCACGTTGTCATGGAGAAAGATTATGGTGGTTGTTTACTTAAAGCTCAATAATTTGTTTACCATTCAAATAGTTGAATGCTATTTGTTGAATTACTGAATACGTTTATTAATGCTTCGATAATTTCATTTAAATGAGTTTCCCCTGAGAAAAGGCAACCGAAGGGAATTGCAAATTGAAATTTGAAAATTTAATTTCAAAGGTTTTTGCACATTTGCCATCATTTGCGGTTGAGTGCTTCGGTTCGTATGTTAATTTTCATTTATTTGTTTTAATGCAGCAAAACTTAAGAAAATTATTTAACGTGTTTTTTTTAAAGCAGAATGATTGACGTGGTCCCAGTAGTGTAATCGTTATCCCATTAAAATAAGCTGGGCATTTTGTAAAATTGCATGTAACATTATGCAAATGACGCTGATTGATGACAACTCTCACAGTGGCAATAAGCAAGTCCTTGTCAAGTGAAGTTAGCTCATCAAATATTTGAATAAATTCAGCACTCATCAGGTAAATGTGGTTTTCATACCGACACATTTTTTTCATACTTTCTAATTAATTCCGTTGGAGAGCTTCTTTGTCAGTACAATATTAGAAACAAAGTACATGCCCACTTTAGTGATAAGCCAACTGAAGTTGCAGTTCGTCATGTAGCATTCATATCGAATCTATTTCGCAAAACAAAAGATCACTATTTAGCCATGAAATGTACTTTTGTCTTAACTCACTATCAACCAATTTAAATCTATTATAGTGTCTAATACTAGGAAAATATATTTAAAAATTGTGTCATTATGACTAAGACGTTGAACCCTCCTTCGAACTCAAACCTATGGCAATCCTATTCTATCCCATCTATTTAAAAAGCTTATTGTAACCGACATCTTCACACTAAACTTTAATATAATTAATAAGTACTTAACTTAATAAATAACTTTAATAATTAATATTAACGTTATCAACCTTCTTCAGCTTCATTTCATTTTTTTTTTTTTATTCAACCTCTATCAATTTCTTTTGGCCTTTCAACCTAATTCAACCTTTTTCATCATATTCCATATTTTATCGATTTTCTTAGCTTTTTTCAACGTTTTGAACATTTTTCAACCTGTTTCAATATTTTTCAATCTTTTTCATTTAATTTTTTTCGATTTCTTCAACATTTTTCAAATTTATCCGAATTTTTCAACATTTTTCAACTACTTTAATATTTTCCATATTTTTCGACCTGTTTAACCTCTTTCAACTTTTTCAATCTCATTCAACTTTTTTCAAAATTTTCCATTTCGAAAAACCTGTTTCAAAATTTTTTCAACCTCTTTCAATCTTTCTCAATTTTTTTCGACTTTTACAATATTTTTCAGCTCTTTTCAACATTATGAATACTTTTCTTACACTTTCCAACACTTTTCAACTTTTGAGATTTTTCCAATCTCCATCAAATTTTTAAATATTTTCCATACCTTTCAACATATTGCATATTTTTTCTTTTTTATATGGCTCAACTTTATTTCGAAAACGGCAGCAGTGATTTTGAGAAGACTTAGAGATTTGGTGCACATGTGAACGTGGCACAGCCCTAAATTTAAATTTTTGTGTCGTCATATCTCGCAAGTCATTCAAGATATTGTAATTAAATTTTGAAGAGGTATGCAGATAATACATTTCTTCAATTGTATCAAAAGTACGCAAAATTAAAAAAGTTGGCAACAATTGAAAAGTTGGATTCAATATTACTCGAAAGCCGCCTCTACGGTTTCATAAAGTTTTTACATATAATACCACTAAAAATAGTTATAAATCATGCTTAAGTTACTATGCTGGCAAAACTCTCTGAAGGGCGTGGCGCAGCCCACAATATTTATAAACGTTATATTAAGAGAGCGTAATCGCTATGAAATTTGTTAAATAGTATCTCACATTCAAAAGTGGGCGCAGTAGCACCTGTAGGCGTGGCACATCCTATACATGAAAAAACGATAAATGTTATATTTAGAGTGATTTTTTTTAAATTAAGTGTATAGATGCCGGTTATTCTAAGCTTCGAAATTGAATGGATTTAGAGGGGGGTCCATCAATGGGCGTGGCACCTACGAAAGCAAAACAATTAATGTACCATATGAGTTATACTAAAAAAATTCGAAATTCAACATGAATGGATCAGTGGGCATGGTACAGAAGGTCAGCGTAGTATTTGCAGACCTGATTCTTATATTTCTTGGCTTTTTCAACTTTTTTCAACATTTTCCCTTTTTCCTTTCGACCTTGTTTCGAGTTTTTCAACCCATTTCAATTTTTTTTTTTTTTAGTATTTTCCATATTTCATCAACGTTATCAGTCTTTTTCAGCTGTCGCTTCAACGTCTTCGAATTTTTTCATCCTGTTTCAATTTTTTTTCAACCCCTCAACTTTTTCTCGACTTTTCAACTTTTTTCGTTTATTTTCCAAATTTATTCGATTTTTAGCCTTTTTCAACTGGTTCAACATTTAACAACCTGTCTCAACTTTTTAAGCATTTTCCATTTTTTCAAATTTTTCAATATTTCTCAAGCATTTTCAATATTTTCCAAATATGTCCGACTTTTTCAATATTATTCAACATTTCAATATTTTTCTTCCAATTCAACTTTTTTTATATCTTTTTTTCGACTTTTTCAACCTCATTCAACTTTTTTCGAGACTTTAAGCTTTTTTGAGGTCTTCAACCTCTTTTAACTTTTTTCAATACTTTCCATATCTAATCACTTACTTATCAGCCTTTTCCAACTGTTTCAATCTCTTTCAACTTTTATTGACATTTTCCATATTTTTTCAACTTTTTTAACCTCTGTCAATTTATTTTGACTGTTTCAACCTCATTCAACTTTTTTCGAATTTTCCAATTCCTTTCAACAGTTTTCAATCACTTTCAACTTTTTCAAAACTTTCCATGATTTTGCGAAACTTTCAGCTTTTTTCATCTGCTTTACAATTTTCAACCTCATTAAACTTTTTCCAACCATTTTTATTTCTTTCCAACTTTTCCAATATTTTTTTGCTTTTTCATACCTTTCCATGATTTTCAATACTTTTTTGACTTTTTTAACCTCTTTCCACGTTTTTCAACATTTTCACACTTTTCCACGGTTTTAGCTTTTACATTTTTTCAACCTCTTTCAAATTTTTAAATATTTTCCATATTTTTTTCTGCATTTTTCATATATTTTCTTCTTTTTTTTTTTTTTGTTCATCCTCAAAAGGAAAAAACCGATCTATGGTCAGTTTGCTGATACTACTGTTTATGTAGAAGGCAGGAACATCCATACTTTCACATTTATAATATCAAGTAAAATATTCTGTTCTATAATTAAATGTGGTTCATTAGAATAAAAATAAATACATTGTCATTTATCATGTGGAACACAATTTTTGAACATAGCTTGAATCAAATTCCACAAAATTAAATCTCAAAAAAAATAGTAAATTTTTAATGAAAAAAAAACACCAAAGCCTCATCCAAAAACTGCATGTGTGGCCTTAATATGAGTATCTGTTTCACGAAATGAGAGTGAACTAGACCTGGAAACTGGAATCGGCCAATAAATTGTCAAACTTTAAGTCTTAAAATCACTGTACTGTTGGTTATATATTCGTACACTAATGTTGGAACTACTACTTACTGATATCAAATGGTGATTTCACTTTGACGAATGGCGTTAGCATGCTTTTAATTTAATAAATTTTATATTTGCTTGCAACTTAACTTTAAGAACTTGTGCAGGGCTTAAATATTGTGTGAGAGCCTTTAATATTTCGCTTATCGTTTTATTATCACCACTACATGTTTGCTAAGAAATAAAAATCCACTTATTTTATTATATGGTGCATCAACACGATTAAAAATTATGATTTCCCTAAGCTCATAATTTCTTAGAGACGACCTTTCGTAAGCTAAAGCAGATTTCTATTTCTTTAAGGCCTTCAAATTTTCGTACAAGATATATTTAATACTTTCCACTTGAAGTGTCCTTTTTTCTACTTAAATGTTTCAATTTGCGCTGATTTCATTGCAAAGGGTATTCGTAAAAATCTTAAAATAGACAAAACTCAAGTAACATTTCATGGTTTGCAAAACAATTAAATGTCACAAATGAGTTTTTTGCATCCCAGTTTAGGAGTTGTCGCATGGCTTTATCACTTAAACAAAAAGTTGAAAAAACGCATTATAGCCATAAGTAAAAATTTAGCGCTACTTTGCAAAACGTTTTTAATGGCTGGCAAAGAAACAGTTAAGGCTGGCAAAGCTAAAAAAAATGGTATACAACACACACACACATATTGAGGAAAGAGGAAGAGGAATAACCAAAAAAAAATGGAAACTTTTTTTGAATGACTTTGAAACTTTTTTAATATGGTCATTTAACAAAAAATAGGCGCACACAAAACAAAAAAGGGGATTATATTTGAGCTCATTTTGTTGCTGTTGTTCTATAGACCATAAAGTTCCACAAAAAGTTTGAAGAAAAAAGTGGTAGCTTATTTAAATGGTGCCCGGAAAGTATGCAAAGTATTTTGTTTCGCGTATATATACAAAAAAAAAAAAATTTCTTCAAATCAATAGATTTTGAGATGCTTCACTTCGCCTTTTTTAAAAATTTAATTTATCGTTGAAGGAACGGGTCATCCAATAAGTGTCTTTTTATATCTTGCGATGTTTTCAAACTGTACTAGTACAATTTAGGACGTTATTAAATATAAGTCGATGTGCTGAATTACTGAAAATTCAGAATAAGACTGGTAAAAAAATATCACGGATACATCTCGTGAAGTTCATACTGCTTATGGTTCTATTGGTCGTCGTACAGCAGTTTTTCGTACTTTCGCCGTACTTGATTTTTTACAAAAAATTATTCTTACTGATGGCACTCATTAACAACTGTCTAAGTACGAAAACTGTCGTATGAGGGCTCCAAAAACACAAGAATAATAGTGGCAGATATTGTATTGCATTACTAACATTAGACTGTGTTTATTTAACTAAAATAAAAATGTTGTGCTTTCCAAATGAATTAGAATAACACCTCCTGCCTGTGTTAAATACTTGTACTTGTACTTGTACTTGTACTTGTACTTGTACTTGTACTTGTACTTGTACTTGTACTTGTACTTGTACTTGTACTTGTACTTGTACTTGTACTTGTACTTGTACTTGTACTTGTACTTGTACTTGTACTTGTACTTGTACTTGTACTTGTACTTGTACTTGTACTTGTACTTGTACTTGTACTTGTACTTGTACTTGTACTTGTACTTGTACTTGTACTTGTACTTGTACTTGTACTTGTACTTGTACTTGTACTTGTACTTGTACTTGTACTTGTACTTGTACTTGTACTTGTACTTGTACTTGTACTTGTACTTGTACTTGTACTTGTACTTGTACTTGTACTTGTACTTGTACTTGTACTTGTACTTGTACTTGTACTTGTACTTGTACTTGTACTTGTACTTGTACTTGTACTTGTACTTGTACTTGTACTTGTACTTGTACTTGTACTTGTACTTGTACTTGTACTTGTACTTGTACTTGTACTTGTACTTGTACTTGTACTTGTACTTGTACTTGTACTTGTACTTGTACTTGTACTTGTACTTGTACTTGTACTTGTACTTGTACTTGTACTTGTACTTGTACTTGTACTTGTACTTGTACTTGTACTTGTACTTGTACTTGTACTTGTACTTGTACTTGTACTTGTACTTGTACTTGTACTTGTACTTGTACTTGTACTTGTACTTGTACTTGTACTTGTACTTGTACTTGTACTTGTACTTGTACTTGTACTTGTACTTGTACTTGTACTTGTACTTGTACTTGTACTTGTACTTGTACTTATACTTGTACTTGTACTTGTACTTGTACTTGTACTTGTACTTGTACTTGTACTTGTACTTGTACTTGTACTTGTACTTGTACTTGTACTTGTACTTGTACTTGTACTTGTACTTGTACTTGTACTTGTACTTGTACTTGTACTTGTACTTGTACTTGTACTTGTACTTGTACTTGTACTTGTACTTGTACTTGTACTTGTACTTGTACTTGTACTTGTACTTGTACTTGTACTTGTACTTGTACTTGTACTTGTACTTGTACTTGAACTTTTAAGTACGTGAAATTGTTTTCCATTTCAAGCGCTTCTTCCTTTCATGTGTTTCAAAGAGTACATTGTTTGCATACTTGATGCTGTTCTTAAATTTTCTTGCAAGAAAAAGTTGCTGACATCTTTATTTCTAAACAATTTAACGCTCGAACAACTTTTAACCTTAATTTCAATACCATTGCCAATTTCCATAGATAAAAACTTTGTTTTTCTGGATACCCAAAGTTAAGAATTTAATTTCCACATTTTAACAAGTCGTCAGATTTTTTTTTTTTTTTCTTTTGTAAGAAAATAACATCAAAAAATAAAAACAAATTTCTACATAAACTTTATAGGCACCATCAGAACCAATACCAACAATTGCAAAAAATGTACATTTCACGCCGCAACATCTGCAAACTACCAGCACCCCACGACATCATAGTTGATTGGACGATTTTCAAATGCTGTTCCTAATTAGACGAGGCAACGAACTTCCGGTTGAATAGAATTCGCAAAGAATTTAATGGCCAGTAGCATGAGCGTTGATGGCAACAACAAAGACAACGACAGGAACTGCGGAGGGACTATGGATAGCGTCACTTAAAATGTAAACAATACGCTTGAACACACTGAAAATGAGTTGGCATTTAGTTGGTGAAATGAGTTTTGAATTTCACAGCGTCTATTTGATTTGGAGCGTGATTTGTAATTTTAAAAATTTCAAGCGAAAAATTATAATGTCAACAGAACTTAGGGATGGGTGTAAAAAATGTTACTTAACGTTTGCCATTTTGTTATGTAATCGAACTGAGGTTATGTAACGCTTCGAGTACTTTAATGGTTATGAATCGAATTAAATATTTACATAAAAGCCTTCATAGGCTCACAACAAACTGTAAAGAAAAGGTGTGTTGGAAATCATAAAAACTTGACTGGAATAAGGGTGTTTTGAGAACTGCACACCATATTAGTGAACACATGAAAAGTTATTTTTCTGCC
Source organism: Tricholauxania praeusta (assembly GCA_949775025.1). Lineage (NCBI taxonomy): Eukaryota > Metazoa > Arthropoda > Insecta > Diptera > Lauxaniidae > Tricholauxania > Tricholauxania praeusta. Next base: position 69,201,197 of record OX459028.1, read on the forward strand.
TTGGGCATGAGATATCTAATGCTTATAAATTTTGACTTTTTAAATCTGAGCACCATGTTCACTTGTTGATTAACAAGATATTTCACACTAAGTGGCATAAAGGACATCTTTGCACATAAGTTGTTAGTTCTTAGCCTTTCTATCTTTGTAATAAGCTATATCGTATCGTGGTCAGATAATCTTTGTATCGCTGCATAATTTTTAAATATGCCACCTCAAACTTTCCATTGGAAAACATTTGAAATGAAATTGTTCAATGGTAAGCTTTTGAATATATAAAAATAATTTCAAGTGAAAAAGATATATTTAATCTGAGCACGATTTATATTTACAGCCATGTATTGTGTCATTTTTGAATCCAAAGACTTAGGTGCTTTCTTGAAAATTCAACTGATTGGTCGTATGATAACCAAATTTTCGACTTGCAATTGAAAATATCAATCTGAACGAAGTATAGTCTGAACAAGACAGCGCACAGTGGGCCATAAAAACAATGAAAATTAAAGTGCTAGGGACTTAAAATTTTCTTAAAACAATCGGCAGATAATCTTTAGAAAAAGAAAATAAACTATAGAAGTTCTAAACTTTTATTGGGTTTTGTGACAGAGTGGGCTCAAAGATGAACTTTAAACACTCAAAATCCTCGATGGAAACTTTTTATATAAGCAATCGTAAAGTATAACGCTTTAGTTAACTTGCTTGAAACAAAATGCGCTCGTGTGGTGTTATGACGGGACGGAAAGTATATGGTTTCAATTCAACCAATTTATTTTTCTACTATCGCCTTTATATAAATTGTACGAATTTATTAAAAACCAGTATGAAAAACGATTAAAGTGACAAATTTTCAAACTTCGACAGACAAAGCAAATTCCCGGATTTCGGAACTTTCCTTAAATATTATGTGGGAAGTATAGTTATTATACTTCCGGAAATTTTTGTTGTTTTAACTTAAAAAACGTATGTACCAAAGTTCAAGAGTCCAGTGCTACTATTACTAAGTATTTATGGCCATCGTTTTTGGTTTTCTCTAGTAACTTAAAAACTATGAAACATATCGCAAAATTTTTAGCATTTTTGAAAAAAACATTACGAAATCAATGGAAATCGATACCTACCGTTAGTAAAATATTTCAACTACAGTGGGAAGCAAAACTGTCCGGATGTTTAGCATTGTAATAATTTTCCTTCTTCATAATGCCTTCGATTCTCACCAAAGGTCCGATATGCCATCAGGTAAAACAGCCATTATCCGTCCGCAGCCGTGTTGCTAGCATAAAAACACAAGCCGGCTCTTTCAAATAAAAATGTGCAACGACGCTTGAAGTTCTGCAAGGAGCACAGAAAATAGACTTACTTACTTACTTGGGTGGCCATAACAACCCGTTACCGGGTTACGGCCGACCTCAAAAGCTCTCTCCAGGCGCCTCTGATTTGCGCACGCCTTCTCCAATCATTCACACCAAGCGTGGATAGGGTTTCCTCGGCTTGGTCTTTCCATCGGAGGCATGGTCTTCCTCTTCGTCGTCGCCCAGCGGCTTCCGCATCAAACACCTTTTTCGCCGGAGCTGCTTCGTCCATACGCACAACATGTCCCAGCCAGCGCAGACGTTGTATAGTGATGCGCTTGACTATGTCAATGTCAGCGTAGAGCTCGTACAGTTCGTGGTTCATTCGAATACGGTAGTCGTCGCCGACGTGAACAGGACCGAAGATTTTGCGAAGAATTTTTCTCTCAAACACCCCAAGCGTGGCTGCATCAGTCTGCGATACAACCCAAGCTTCTGCGCCGTAAAGTAGCACGGGTAAGATGAGCGTCTTGTAGAGTGTCAGTGTTGTCGGGCGAGAGAGGTCTCTACTACTCAATTGCTTACTGAGACCATAGTAACACCTATTAGCAAGAGTTAGTCTTCGCTTTATCTCCAGGCTGACATCGTCTTGAGTGTTCACAGCGGTGCCAAGATAAGTGAATTCCTTGACAACTTCGAAAGTATAGTTGTTCGCAGTAACAAAGGATCCAATACGCCGCGTCTCCCTGTTTGTGGACAGCATATACTTTGTTTTGCCCTCGTTCACCGTCAAACCCACTTTCGCTGACTCTTTTTCGATAGCAGAGAACGCAGCAGTAACATCTCGCTTGCAACGTCCAATGATATCAATATCATCGGCATATGCAAGGAGCTGGACACTTTTGTAGAAAATAGTGCCATTACGATGTACACTGGCTCTTCGCAACACCCCTTCCATCACAAAGTTGAAGAGGTTGCAGGATAATGGATCGCCCTGTCTGAAACCTCGTTCGGTATCAAATGGTTCGGAGAGGTCCCTTCCTACTCTGACGGAGCTGGCTGTGTTGCTCAACGTCATTCTGCAAAGCCGCACCAGCTTCGCAGGTATACCGAACTCAGACATGGTGGCATACAGGCAATCCCGTATCGGGCTATCGAAAGCTGCTTTAAAATCGATAAAGAGATGATGGGTATCGATCTGTTTTTCGTGGGTTTTTTCCAGGATTTGACGTAGTGTGAAGATCTGGTCTATGGTGGACTTACCAGGTCTAAAGCCGCACTGATAAGGCCCAATCAGTGTGTTGGCAAACGGCTTAAGTCTTTCACACAGTACAGTCGACAGGACCTTGTAAGAGATGGCAAGAAGACTAATTCCCCGGTAGTTAGCGCAGATTGTCGGGTCACCTTTCTTCAGTACAGAAAATAGACTATCGATGACTTAAAACGGGTTATATGGAGCGATGAAACAAAAATCAACCGTTATCATTCAGATGAAACGGAGTTTTACTGGCATCGACCGCACTCAAATTCATCAGGAAACACGGCGGTGGATGGATAATGGCCTGGGGCTGTTTTACCTGATGGCATATCGGACCTTTGGTGAGAATAGAAGGCATTATGAAGAAGGAAGATTATTTAAGTATTCAGCAAAACAAATCTCCTTAATTTTGTTGATGAAAGCGTGTATCCATCCAAAGAAATGGTCTTCCAGCAAGACGGGGATCCGAAGCGCACAGCGAAAGTGGTTCAAAATTGGCTCCAAAATCAAGATTTTCAACTTGTTCAATAGCCTGCGCAGAGGCCGGATCTAAATCCGATAGAGAATTTTTGGATAATTGTTAGAAGAAAGCTGAGAGCTTATGAAAATCCTCCAAAAAACATCCACAAACTTTGGGAAAGACCACAGAGAGAATGGCAGAGAATTGACCACGAAATAATGAAACACTAGGTAGAAAGTATGCCAAAAAGAATGCAAACAAATAGAGGACTTTGGACCAAATACTAATTGCGAAATTATTACGATTAGGCAACGATAACTAAAAAAATCGCTTATGTGCAGAAGTGTCCGGATTGCGAATTTTTTTTTTACTTGCAATTCTTTTTAAAAAATTGAATTTTGTATCAGTTTCTGTTATTAAACTTGAAGAAAAATGTTAAGTTAAATAAATCAAATAAAAATATATCTGAAATTGCTGTTTTCTTATTCATTTCAATAGCATTGCTATGGAAACGCAAAACATCCGGACAGTTTTGCTTCCCACTGTACATCCCATCTTGTATGGGAGGTAGGCGTATCCTTGAGCCGATTTTTTTTCATACTCACTTAAAAAACACTTTTACCGAATTTCAAGAGTATATCCCTATTTTTACTCTTTATGGACTCTTTATGGCAGCCGCCGCGGTATGCGGCGCCACAAGCCATATATTGCGACCAATTTTTAATTTTATTGAGTGAAAGTATTATGTAATTGCAATATTGAGATTTGATGTTGTCAGTTGTCTTCCAAGATTACGTGATTTGACGATGATGTACTTTTTTTTTTTTTTTTTTGTAACATAAAGTGGAAGATCATGTTGACGGAAGTTAATTTTTGACTCTAAAGCAATTAAGAACTAACATTTCTCAAACTGCGACTGACTATTAATTCAGCACTTGGTTCTCTCGGCGGATATTTGTTACAATTCCTATGCAATTGCGGGGCTCACACAATTCAATGATATTACAAAAAAAAAATGTTCTTAATCATCCCACAATTATATCTCGAAAAGGCACAGTACAATTTCCATCTCAAAATGCTACATTTTCTCATCGCTAACAGAGTTGGCGTAAGAAAATTGTGTGCAACAGCGTGAAAGAAAAAAGTATGGGTATTTATTTGATTAAGATGGACAGTAAAAATAAGGCAGCCTCCGCAAGAACGCCGCCCTTCACTGGTGCCGTGTGTCAAATGCGGGAAATCAATAAATTCAATTAGTGGCGATGTACAGCAGCTTATCGCATTAACGTTGAAATAAAAGACGATTTTTGTTCTTTTGTATTTATTTTGAATATTCAAACAAGAGCAATGCAGTAAATTAACTTTTGACATTTTATGGGATTGAAAAATTAAACAAACTTTACGTTGCAAAAAAAAACATAAAATTTTGAAAGAGATTTAAAAACAAATTAAGTAAGGATACAAAAAACTACAGTCAGCGTTGACCTTGGTAATGTTGGCTTGAGGCAATTTTCAACCTTTATCAACTTACGACAGAGTACGCAGATCTTTTAATGCTCTTACAAGCAAGCCAGCATTCAACAGCACACTTTTTTGTAGAATCACCAGCTTTGTCACTATTTGCTCACTTATATCCTTCCTACCTTCTGTAGCAACAGTTCTTGTATTGCACTGTTACAATCTTAGCCGCCGCATGTACGATTTCAGTAAATTATGATACCTAAATTCAAGTGCTGTAAACTACTGTCGGTATATGTTAACCATATCAATACTGAAAACAATAATACCAGCAACAACAACAGCAAAATATAAATTTCTAATCAATAAAAATCTGTAGTTGATAACGACTGCGTAGCATCTATTAAAAGAAACGTGAAATTAAACTAAGCCACTAGAGCGCCAAAAAATATGCTACACTTTTTTTTATTTATTTTTCATAAAAAATTTTTCATTGTTCGAAGGCAACGAAAAGAATAATAAAAATAAAACGTGATGCCATGTCTGCGAACGCACTAGCTGTTCAAATAGGAAGAACATTTATTTAATGATTATAATGATGAAAACAAGAGCAACAACAACAACAACAACTATGTACTCTATGGTATATACAGCATTAACGATGGCAATGAAGATTATCTTTATATGAATGTAAAAAGAATAAGTGAGCATGTGCGTTTTGTTGAAATGAGAGCTCATACGCATTTATACTAAGGTGGTTGCGATAAATTGGACAATTGTTTTCTTATCTCTAAGCTATGTATATCGCCTTAAAAGTTAGATGTGATAAAGCAAAATGAGCAACTGATGTAGATTTTGTGTCACAATATTCATGCAAAAAAATTTATGTTAAATAAAGTTTAAAAGAAAAAACTTTAAATCCAGATATTTTTATTTTAAATAGCATGAATTTTTCAAAAGTAGATTTTTATTTATTTGAACCGCCCTAATATACATATGTATATGTGTGTAACACGTAACTAAGCATAAGAGTATTTCCGAGTTAACCCAGTGAGAAGTGTTTTACTAATTAACATTCCTAAGGCGATACTGGCTGCCTATAACTAAAAGCAGGAAGTTAGTTTTTATGAAAAAAAAAATATTTTCGGGATGATGAACAGACTTTTCATGGTACAGATCTTAAAACTTACATAGGGCTCATTTTCTGAAATAAAGACATTGATAGACTTTGGAAAGTTTCGAAAGTTCACTTTATGTTAGAGACGTCTAGCCTTTTAAAATTTATTTTATCTCGGCCATCAACCAAAGTTTCAGACTATCTGAGCAACTTAGAAAGTTTACATAGGAAATGATTTTTTTTTTAAATATCCAGTTCGCATTCCAGAAATAAAATCGCTTCCTTCATATAAAACTCTTTGGCTTGTCTGATTGGAAGTCAAAGCCCAGACAAAACCACTCATCCTAATAACATGAAATAGAATTACATAGAATTTTTTAAACACAGATCTGAAAAACGGTGAGAAATATTCTGGAATTTAAGAATTCCACCTTTATCCTTATGGAAATGCATTCTAACAGACATGCTTACTAGCAACAAACGCCCAAGCCAAACTGTTTGCGCATAAAATTTAACATTCGGAATATGAGATAGTCATATAATTTTTATATTGATTAAAGAAGAATTCTGGAGATTCAAAAAAAAATAAGAGTCGTAAACTCAACCATGCCACATGTCACACCGAATGGTTACTTTAATGAAATATAAAGATTTCTCATGAATAGTTTGTGCATTGGTCTAAAGACCAGTAACGATAATTTTGCCTATATACCGATCTGGAGAAATAAAAATCTGTCTCATCAGAGAAGATGATTTTCTGGCCAAAAAGAGCGTGACTTTGAAATAAAAAGTAAAATCAACAAATTCATAGCATTTTTGATGAGCTAAATGCCTCAATTCCTACGTGCTGATAATTTCGTAAGATTATAAGCCCAAATTCAACTATAAAATGTGCCATGTAGTTGCAGCAGATAGTCCAAATAATCTCTATCAAAATTTGTTTGCAGAGCAGCAGTATCTTCGTCACTTTATTCGGATCCTTATCTTATTGATACTTGAGAATTGTGCAACGAAGGATTGCGTTGAAAACTATCCACAATGTAACGAATAATAGGCGACGATTTGCAATAAGAAACAAATATTTTGATAGAAAAGTTAAACGAATTCCAATCGTTATTGAATAGTATATTTTTCCATGATTAAATTGCAAACCTAACTGAATACAACTGACAGTGACACAAATGATAATATTTCACAACTTTTAACGCAAATGACAAGTCATTTATTATCTTTTCTTGAAGTTTTATTTAAAAGAAAATTTTTATTATTTAAAACGCTTTTGCAGCTTCTGTCTAACTCAATATTAGCATTGCTCCAAAATAATTTCTTAACCTGCTTTAGAAGCGTTTATACAGCCAAAATAGATGTTGAGAACTGGCACAACTTCTTTGTAATTTTCTTTAGCTATGAACTATACTTTAACGAAAATATTACAGTTAAACAAAAGCAACTACTTATTGTTATTGTTTTGACTTGGCATTTATAACTAAAAGAAATCACAGAGCAAAGCATACATTCATGGCTCTTATTAAAGAGCATTTAAAGTTAATTTACAGTAAAAGCAATGGCTATATTTTATAGCTTTTATTTTGCATACATACTTCAAATTATTGCTAAAAAAAATCCACACACATTTGTTTTCTCTATACTGATGCGCACTACCAAGAGCGCTAGCTCGTTATGCTAGTTCTTGGCTATAAAACAGCTTTTAAAATCAGAAATTTTGCTGAAAAAAAAACCAATGTAGTAAAACTTATTTTTCAGCAACTTTTTAGCTATTTTTCGAAATATTTAGGCCAATTAAACTCCAAAAAAAAAGCTGCAGCGCTTTCGCTTTCATATTTTTCGGTTAAGTTTTAGCTATTGATGCTTTCATGCAATACACTTATCGAACTCTGAAGACGCCATTACATGAGTGTTGTGCAAAAATTATTCAAATAATGAAATTTATTCGAATAATCAAAAACGCTCAACACTGAATATATTTCAATGTATGGGAAATAATTTTGCAAAATGAACAAGTACTATTAAAGCTCATAGTATAAATTACCATAGAAACCATTTCTCTAATCACTTCAGAAAATGTTGGATTATTGTGAAAGGGAAAATATGAATTTTAATAATTTTTTTTTCGTTATTGCTTAAAAATTTATAAATATAAAGAAACTTTGAGGTGCATTATTTATCGCACATTGTTTGTAGTTCCGGAAAAATGCTTTTGATTGAAATATATGTAATTAAAATTTTATTATATATTATATTAGCGCTTTCATTATACTTCTAAAATATTTTAATAACTAAATTATTGCACCTTGTAAAAAAGAGAAAATTTGTGGCATAGCAATGGGGCCATTTTTTTGCATTTTTCCTTCTGTAAAGATATGTAAAATGCTTTATTCTGATTCCCAAAGGCGCTTTATAAGCTATATGATAGTGCATTCCTGATCAATTTCTGGTGGCAAGAAAAGCAATGCAGCAATGTTTTTTTGCTAGAAATGCGCTGCATTAGCCAAAAACTTGCAACGTGTGCTATTTTGGTGACTTTTTTATAATCCCAAATAGCTAAACGTATTGGAATATTTTTTTTTTTAATTTGGAATATGACTAAGTGGCCTATGGCGCTATAGAAATTGCATTTTTGGCATTTATAAGTATGGCATATTAGTGTTAATTATTGTTTACAGTCTCACTTGCTACATATATTGCTTACAAACTGCTCATAAGTTTTATGAATCAAGATGAACTTATTACTTAACGAACCTACATATGTCATAAAACCGAGATATAGCACTAGAAAATGTATTTTGTGTATGGCAGCACGAATCCACTTTCTTCGTTTTGAAAAAATACGATAATGCTTTTTAGCACTATCTAACAGCATGTGCATGAACATTTTTCAAAGTTTTTTGTCTCTGTGGACCTAACGTTTTTTAGCACTTAGTGCAGCTTTAGTAAATTTTTAAATTTTTTTTTTAAATTATAACTTCTCCGACATATGCTAAGTTGAACATTTATGCTAACAATTAATTTCTTTTGCTCACAGTAAATATTGTAAAAAAGGAGCTTTAAATTTTTTCACTGGAAATAATTTATTCTATTTTCTACTTGGGTTGTTTAGTTAAACTAAGTGCGCTTATACATTTGTGTGTATATTACTTTATTGTTATATTTAATAATATTAGAAAATAAACGTTTACTTGTTAAAAAGAAGCAAAAAGAAATGTAGTCGGAAGGACAAAAGATGGAATTTAATATGCCGTCTAATGTCAAACTGCGAAGGATAACTAGGATAACAAAAACAAGCACTCACACAAACACAATTGCAAAAAGTATTAAAATACCATACAGCACTAAAAATGCGACATGTGAAAATTTGAAGGCCAAAATTGTGTCGCCAATGAAAATAAAACATTTAACAAACACAATTTTCGAAGAAAAGTAATTAAATTGTTTTTCCCAAAAAAATGAGGTAATAAGTTTTATTATTAATAAATTCAATTATTTGTTAGGAAACTGCTTGTTTGAGAGCTTATTATCAAATTCAATATAAATATGAGACCCAAAATCTAATATTTAATCGAAAATTAAATTACGATCTCAGACTCATATAGACTCTACTTAGTTCGTCAAAAATCTTGTTATAAACCAACTAAAATGAATTGGTAATGCCTAGTTGGTTGAAAAATCCACTACCTTTATTACAAATCAATTTGAGGTAGCATTTTAAATTTTAAACAGAAGACATAAATTGTACAAAATCTTTATTAATTTTATTGGAAATCAAGGAACATTGACTGCAGTTAATAATCAAAAAGAATGTCGTTCATGACATTTGTTCGATGATGTTGTGCGTTTGAGGTGTTGAACAGTTTAAGGATTATGCGCATAAGCTTTTTTCTTCAAGAAACCCGAGGAAAAGGAAATGCAATGATGCTAAATCGCGTAACCTTGGTGGCCAATTCACGTCTGTTCTTCGGTATATTATTCAATTATTATACTTCTCCTTCAAAAGATCTTTCGATTCCGTTGCTGTATGTCATTGTTGCACCGTGCTGTTGAAACCACTTTTTTTGCAAATCAATATTTTTGAAATGGCTTTGCAAAAAGTTTCAAACTATGTATCTCTTGATATCGAGCTCCATTAACAGTAACCGCATTGCCATTTTGATTTTTTGTGTGGCTTTAAATCGAAACTTAAGTCAAATTTTATGAATTACTAGCTACCCTTTCCGGTAGGTAGCGTGAAGCTGTATGAGCTCATGCTATGGAATGTTAAAGCGAATCAGCCCTTTTTTAAAGTGAAATCAACGTCTGTCCCAACTCTTTTACATATATTATAGTAAAGCAGACTTGGCAGACGTTACTCTGGCCTTATTGCTAGGTGGTGCGATGAGTTTAATTTATTGTAGCTTTTGTGTTTTACATAATTACCAAGTCTCAATCATCTGCATCAAATAATTGCTGATATATACAAAATGTTGTTGTATTCGCATATGGAAGTTGTGGCACCACACATTTTCTCATTAAAACTTCTTTTTGCCCGTACTTTTTATAAACATATGTATCTAGTCTCATTCATCTGCATCACAAATTTTGGTCTTTTATTATATGGAAGACATGGCACTGCACGGTCATATCTGTGCCTCTTAATATAACAGATACGTGGTGTAAATTCCATGTGAATAGATGCAGAGGTCTTTGTAAAAATGCTTTTTTAAAAATATTTTTGTATGAGGGCCACCCTAAATAAAAGTTTTTTAGGCTTAACTATGCTTCTTAATATAAAAGTTACCGGGTGTAAATTCGGTCCGAATAGATTTACCGGTCTTCGTGAAAATTAATTTTTTAAAAAAAGTTATGTTTCAGGGCCACCCTCTATAATAGTTTTATAGACCAAACAATGTCTCTTAATATAAGAGACACGTGGTGTAAATTCCATGTGAAACGATGCAGTGGTATTTTTAAAAATATTTTATATGAGGGCCACCTTTAAAAGTTTTGTAGGCTTAACTATGCCTCTTAATATAAAAACTACGTGGAGTAAATTCGGTGTGAGTCGATTTACTGGTCTTCGTAAAAGTGAATTTTTTAAAAAATATTTTTGTATGAGGGCCACCCTTAATAAAAGTTTTATGGACCAAGCAGTGTCCCTTAATATAAAAGACACGTGGTGTAAACTCTATGTCAATCGATGTACTGGTCTTTATGAAAATGCTATTTTGAAAATATTTTTGAATAAGGGCCACCTTAAGTATGCACTCGAAATAAAAGTTTTATAGACTAAGCTATGTCTCTTAATATAAAAGACACATGGTGTAGATTACATGTGAATCATAGGAGTGGTCTCTGGGGAGATGCTATTTTAAAAATATTTTTATATAAGGGCTACCTTAAATCTGCATCCTAAATAAAAAATTTATAGGCCAAACTATGTCTCTTAATATAAAAGACATGTGGTGTAAATTCGGTATGAATCGATGCAGTGGTCTTTGTGAGAATGCTATTTTAAAAATATTTTTTATAAGGGCCACCCTAGGTTAGGTTAGGTTAGGTAGGAGTGGCAGTCAGTTACAAAAACCGACTCACTTAGACCAAGTTTGGTCCATTGTGATACCACAGGGTACTTGACTATACCCTCTCATTGAACCATCCAGATTTCGTTATGAAACTAAATAACTGACCTATGCTAACATGTCTAAGGTCCTCCAGGTCATCAAACAAAAACGAGCCAAGTGTTTTGTGGCGTTTTCTAGCAAGTGCAGGGCAGGAACAAAGAAAATGTTTAATGTTTTCCTCCTTCTCCACATCCCCACAACTTCTACAGTAGTCAAAAGACCGAATACCTAATCTCTCCGCATGTCTGCCGATAAGCCAGTGGCCAGTTATTACTGCAACAACTGACGATACACTGTGCCTAGTGCGGGATATCAGTTCTAGAGATCGCTTAGCGTTCCATTCCGGCCAGATTTGCCTTGTTATATTGCAAGTTAACCCTTGGGTCCATCTTATGTTAGCCTTTTTTATCATGTCTTCTTTAAGCAGTAACTTGCAGGTAGCAAGTGGCATGCCAACACCTTCCTTGTCTTGAGGAATTTGTGCAGTAGTCCCCTGCCTAGCAAGTTCATCAGCTTTGCAATTGCCATCAATGTTCCTATGCCCAGGCACCCAGATGAGGTGAATGTTAAAATGCTGAGCCATCTCATTTAGAGACGAGCGGCATTGTTGGGCCACTAGTGAGTTTAGGAAGACTGATTCTAAGGATTTAATAGCAGCTTGACTGTCTGAATAAATATTAATACCCTTCTTGGATACCACATTTATTCTCAGCCAGGATGCTACTTCTTCTATTGCTATAACCTCTGCCTGAAAAACACTACAATGGTCTGGTAACCTCGCAGCAATACTTATCTTCAGTTCCTTAGAGTAAATACCATAACCCACTTGGTTATTTAACTTGGAGCCATCCGTGTAGAAATTAATATGGTTCCTTCTCCCCGGGATTCCTCCCTTCCAGTCATCCCTAGATGGGATATGGGTAACGTAATCTCTCTTGAATGAGATTACTGGAATAGTGTAGTCCAATTTAGAGGGTACGGAATTCAAGCTATTAAGGATAGTTGAGTGTCCTGTACTTCCCTCGGACCAGCAAGCAGTTTCCCTGAGTCTAATGGCGGTACATGCTGCCATTCGTTTACCAAACAGGTCAAGGGGAACGAGATGAAAGAGGACCTCCAAGGCATCAGTCGGTGTGGTCCTCAGTGCACCACTGATGCACATGGAAGCAGCTCTTTGAACCTTCTGCAATTGTCTGTAATAGGTGACCTTGTCTAAGACAGGCCACCACAACACAATGCCATATAACAGAATCGGTCGAATTACCGCTGTGTAGAGCCAATGAATAATACGAGGTGATAGCCCCCATCTTCTCCCCACAGCTTTTTTACAAGAGTATAGTGCTACAGTTGCTTTCCTAACTCTCTCAACAACATTTATTTTCCAACTTAATTTCCTATCCAATATCAGACCAAGATACCTTGCACTACTTTTTAAGACAAGTCTAACGCCCTTTAGCGAAGGTGGTACTATAATTGGAAGTTTGTGACTCCTAGTAAAGAGTACTAGTTCAGTTTTGTTCGGATTTACGCCTAAATCAGCCTCATCTGCCCATGAGACGAGTCTGTTTAAAGCATTCTGAAGAATTTCACACAGTGTGTTTGGGAATTTACCACATGCAATTAATGCTACATCGTCGGCATAGGCAATAGCTTTACAGCCCAGCTTTTTCAGTGACATGAGCATCTTATTTATTGCCAGATTCCACAGTAGAGGAGATAGCACTCCACCCTGCGGCGTTCCTCTGCGGACAAACCTATTAGCTTCGGAAATGCCAAGGTTCACCCTAAATAAAAGTTTTATAAACTAAACCATGTTTCTTAGTATAAAAGCTACGTGGTGTAAATTCCATGTGAATCGATCCAGTGGTGTTTGTGAAAATGCTATTTTAAAAATATTTTGTATTAGGGCCACCCTAAATATGCAGCCTTAATAAAAGTCTCATAGATTAAGCTATGTTTCTTAATATAAAAGACACTATGGTGAAAATTTCATGTAAAACGATGGAGTGGTGTTTGTGAAAATGCTATTATAAAAACAAAATTGTATGAGGGCCACCCTAAATAAAAGTCTTATAGACTAAACTATGTCCCTTTACATAAAAGACACGTGGTGTAAATTCCATGTGAATCGATGAAGTGGTGTTTGTGAAAATGCTATTATAAAAAAAAATTTGTATGAGGGCCACCCTAAATAGAAGTTTCATAAGCTAAGCCATGTCTCCTAGTATAAAAGCTACGTGGTGTAAGTTCCATGTGAATCGATGCAGTGGTGTTTGTGAAAATGCTATTATAAAAAAAAATTTGTATGAGGGCCACCCTAAATATGCACCGTTTATAAAAGTCTTATGGCCTACCACCTATTCTCAGACCTACCAAATATACACAAACAATTTCATAAGAATTCTGTGATACGAGAATTTTATATATTACATATCCGAAGAAGAAGTCCAAATTCGTAATTTTCTTCAATTTTTTTGTTTGGCAATATTTTTGTCTTGCTAAAGTCTTTATAAGATATGTGGCAAACCGATGTCATGTTGCCGAGGACTTTAAGTCCGTCAATGCTATGTAAGTTTGAATTCAACGATTGTTAAAAATAACACAATGCTACAAAATTTGGTCAAATCTCTAGCTATGAAACCCGAATACACATTTCCGAATGTTCATGATGCGCTGAGTACGAATCCAAGATCACAACTTCTCTGATGATTTTGGTTTTCTAGATATTCTGACCTATCAGTACGAAAATTACTGTTTTTCGAGATACTCATTTGAGGTTATGTTACATTGAAAGGCAATTTTTTTTTTTTTTTTTTTTGTAAGACCATTAATTGATGATGAATTGTCAACTGCGTCCAATGCAAGGTGTCATTAATATTATTTACTGCTTTATGTACCTGACTTTTTGTTTGATTTTTTCTTTGTCTTCCTTTTTATAGTCAAATTCAATAGGTCGGCAGCAACGAGGATATCCTTCCTACCTTTTCGTATGGCAAACATCAATTGATAGTTTAATTGCCGGTCGTTGTGATCAAGACCATACCGGGATATATAAGTTATATTAGATATTGTCGTTCTGAAAGCAAAGTGGCATCATTTATAGCAAGCTTTATTGGCATCTGCAATTAAGAATGACAACCCCCGAATAAGCCTGAATCCAACGAGCGAAACGTCGGGTGAAATGTTTTAAAAAAATGTTTGTTCTTTAATTCTATTAACTAAAGCCAAAAGGAGCTCAAGGGAATTAGTTTTCCACAAATTATCATAAGCAAAAAATATTGGTCAAAATAAAATCTCCAATTATGGCAATTGTCAGTACGTTTGACTACATTTCTGTACTAATTGTAAGATAAGAAAAGCTAAAATGAAAAATTCATTATGTGAGTTTCCGAAGCAAAATTTTATTACAAATTTAGCCGTAGTTTATTGAATGTCCACTAGTTATGTGAGTTTTTTTTTTTTTTTTTGGAAATTCGGACCGTCATCCCCTTTGGTGGGACCTTGCGTTTTTTGGTGAAGTAATTGAATATATTTTATTTGTTCCTGGATTCTGCTTTATACCAACAATACTTATGTCTTATACCCACTCGGCATGTAACGTCTCAGGAAGAGCACAAGTGCACCAAAAATGTTTTATTTGAAAAATTGCAAACGGAATGTTACAGAAGCCTTCCTTATATATTTCAAATGTACTATTTCACACGCAATCAATCAGAACAGTTTCTGCAGGATTGCTGACTTAAGGTTTCGGAAATGGTACCCGAAATGTTTCAATTGAAATATTGCCAACGGAACGTTATAAGAATCTTTCTTACACATACATATACATATTTCAAAAGAAGTTTTTCACATGCAATCATTTTGAACAGTTTTTGAAATCTTACTGATTCAACGTTCCGTGAACTTTACAAAAGAAATCTTTCTAATGTAGTTGTTGTGATAGGTTCCAGACTTAATGCCTACTGAATTTTTTCAATGGAATCTAAATAATGTTTTATGATTCTCAGGTTAATGCTATGTTAAGTATACTTTAAATTAATAAAGTCATACAAAATATCTGCATATAAAGTATCAACGCAAGAAGACGCAGGTAAATTGAAACAAAAATACTCCAAAGCACTGATGACGTAATAAAAGAACAGCGAAAGTTACGCAAGATTAAAAAGAGTCCGAAAGTAATCTTACAAAATTTCTGTGACGTTTCAGAAACATTTCAAATTAAATCAAAATGCAGTCATTGACACATTGTAGAAGCTTATTGAAATTGAAATGAATAATTTCTGAGTGTTAAATTCAATTTTGAACGATTTTAGGGCCTCCGGAATTTTTTTGAAAAATAAAAAAACACTTTTTTAAGACGCCCAAGACCTGTTTTTTTATATGAACCAATCTCCAGATATCTTGCTCACCGCAATTTTTGAGGTCGTTCACGGTATTGCACTTTTCCAACTTATTGAAAAATATTTTTATACCAAAATTTCAAAGATAAATTTTGAATAGTTTTACTTTAATAATGTAAAAAAAAACTTGGTCTAATTTGAATTGCAGCTTAAAAAAAAAAATTTAAAAAAGTGTCTTTATTTTTCGAAAAACTCTCAACACAAATTTGTAAAAGGTTTATGAAACGCCAACGGCTTCTTTCGATTGAACACATAACATCCATGTCTTTTAGTAGTATAGAAAGACTGTGATTAGATGTATGCGTCTACATCTTCCTCGTGCAGCCAATCCAGCCTATTGTTCACGGCACACAGTACAACAGCTTTTGCAAAACGTATGTTAAGCGGCATGCCGACAAGGCAAAACAATCGTGCCATTAAGTCAAAATTTAGTTGGAAAGTTTGTCAGGATTAGGAGAACTTTGCGAAAGTTTTGAAAACAGAGCTGTGAAGTAAAATGAAAACTATAGCAGAAAAAATTAAGGATTTTTGACTTGAGTCCCTATCTTAGTTTAGAAATTATGTCAGAAAAACTTATGATGGGCAAATGGCAAAGTAAAATTTAGAAACGTTTTCTAGAACTTTAATGCTTTATTTTCAATAATAATAATAAAGTAAAAAATGCTACGGAGTTGAATTATTTAAAGGAAATATTTTGTGTATTGCAAAACAATCATTATAAAACTTGTAATTTTGGACAGATTTTTTACTGTGAAAATGTATATCATCTACTGAAAACGAGATAAGAGTTTTGGAATTCAACTGTTTGCGTTTCTCCTTTTTGTTTTGGATTAAATACCGCAAATTATTTTCTGGCGGCTTTCTTTATTTTTCTTTTTGCTTTTCTGTAAAATGAAAAATGCCTTCACTAAAAACTTAAAAACAAACAAATAATATTAGATGCAAACTACATAATAATATGAAACGACGTATTTTATAAAAACACTGCCACAATTATTTTGAAGTTCGGGCATTAAGCAAAATACATGCGATCACGCAATATCACCAACTTGCGTGAATACTGGGACTTCATTTATAGTGATCACGTGTATGTTTAGAAAAAAAAAATATGTATGATCCTAGAATTTCGTGATTGCAATCGCTATCACGCACTTGCGCTCTTCATCACACCAGATATTGGCTGGCACGCATTATTTTGCATTTTGTTCAACATGTCGTATGAGTTACATTTAATTATCAAATGTTCAACATTGAATTAAATGTTACGCATACGACATGCTGAACAAAAAGAGCTTTAAAATAAATAATTAGATAACGCATTAAATTTTTTAATTTACAAATTTATATGAAACACAGTGTTAAGAAAAAAAAAACTTTAAATTAATATTCCGCATACCTAAAAGCTTCAGGTTCCGATGTTTTTTTTTGTTCTACTAAGTTTTTCCCCTTGGCTTTTCTTTAGAACTCCAAAGCAAAAACTCCAGCTACAATATCTTTAATACACACACAATTCGCACATGCAATTGTCATTTTAAATGTCAATTTCGTGAACACACATTTCTTCCAACTAAGCAAACAAAGCAATAAAAATAAACATCCAACTAGAGGAGTGTCAAAAACCACGCAAATAAATATTTATTTGCTATAAAATTTGTCTGCTTTCTTTGAGTTTTTTTTTTTTTTTCATTTTATTGTGAAATTGTCTGCATATACAGATGATGTTATCACGCTCTAAATCATAGAATTGAAGCATCAAATTGATGGTTAAAATTAGAAGAAATTTAAAATTTTGACAACATTTTTATTTTGGCTCATGTACAGCTTACAGTAGCGGTCTTTAAGTGAAACCATCATAATTATTTACATTAAACATCTCCTTTAAAATACTTTACATATTAAAGACTTATTGCTATTTAATTATCAAAATTATGGAATCTTTATAGAGTACCGCAATCAGCAAAGAGTTTATTTTAAATGAATTGTATTCATAAAACAAAATCAACACTTATACAAAGTGTTTACATAATTACTACATTGTCATTACAGCTGTCGCGTTCTTCTGCATTGGCATGCACTCATTTAAGTCTAATCATCATTCATCATACTAATTACGTTTAGTGTACTACTTGCGTCTTGAAGTCTTGAGCTCAAGAAGAAACGTTTAATTGTTTATTGCGCAACAAATGTTGCCAACATAAGGCGGAATATTTTTTTATTTTTTTTTCCTACGTAATTTGTTGTTTTCTGTTTTTTTTTTTATCAACACAATGTAAAACAAAAATGTAGTAATTTCTCTTATTCTTAATACGTGTCATACAACAGCATTTACAAGACGCACATATTAATGCAATTACGACACTTTTTTAGATATATAAAGTAGTGGGATATTCTATGAGTAAATTGCTAGTAAACATGAAAATTATAACAATACTTTGAGGATGTTTTTGAGGAAATTAGGAAAACAAGATTAAAATATTTTAGGAAAAATGTGTTTTGTCTTAAGACTACCAGCTATTTGACAGCTTAAGTTCACATACAATAATAAACTTGTGAATACCATTGCAAACGTCCAAAAAAAGATTTTAGTAGAAGGAAATTTAAAGCTTAAGCTGACGTGTCTTTCCAGGAATTGTAGATGACGTGGCATGTTGCATGTACTTTGCAATGAATTCTAAAAAGCCTGTCTTTTTTTTTATGGAAAAATCGAATTTTGGGACGAAAAAACCACTGTGGCGCTACAGAAAAATCCATTGCCAGCCATGCTTCCTTTCATGCGTTACAAAGAATGAAAAACATATTATTTTATTTTATTTACTTATTATTTATTTATTTGAAAATTAACTTAAAATTATAAAGAATAATTAAAGTTAATATAAAGCTATGACGACTTAGGCCTTAAGCTTTGTGTTTAATAGTTAGTATATCATTACGATTAGGGTTGGATAAAAATTAGGGTTGTTGTGTGGAAAAATTTAATTTCGGATATTTGTGAAAAATGAGCATTCTGATAGAACATGCTCAATCGTATCCTAACATTGGTGTCGCAAAATGAGCAAGTTGAAGACGTATTACTGTTTATGTAGTGTTCGTGTTTGAGTTTAGAGTTTCCTAACCTCAGACGTTCGAATATGGTTAGATATATGTAGTTAGTTGAGTAGTGGGATTAAGATTTAAAAAATCTTCGGCAGATATATTATCTTTGTTATTTTGCTTATACCATGGTGATGTCCTAAGCCATGTTTGGGATTGTTTTGAGATGTATACAGATTTTATATATTTCATTATATGATAACAAATATAATTAGGAGTTACCGTCAATGGAGCATAAGCTGTATTTTTTGCGGTTTGGTTTGCAAACTCATTGCCGGGTATCTGGGAATGACCATGTATCCAAATTAAAATAATTTTTGTGGAGTTTAAAATGAGAGCGGTGCGAATAAGGTTGGAATAGTAATTTTGGTTGTCAATTTTGGCTATTGAGTTCAAAGACGATAACGAGTCAGTGCAGATTGCAAAGTTTCCTTTTTTATTTAGAATAATAGAAATGGCTTCATGTATTGCAATTATTTCTGCTGAAAAAACTGAGGAAGGTGAACGGCTTTTAAATAGTGTTGTTTTTTGTTTTACTATAAGAAGTACAATGTTGGGATTTTGAACCGTCGGTAAAGATGAAACAATAATTTTTCATATTGTATTGTATTGTATTTCTTTGAAACCTTGTTGATAAACAATTAAGGGGAATGAAGACATGTTTAGAGACCTCTGGTTAAAGTGCCATGGAGGCTTAAAACTAGTCAAATATTTTACGGGCTGAAATGGTATGTCAAGTTGTTTACAAAGGGAAATAGTTCTGAAGATTGCAGATTCAATCTTAGGAATTTTTTTGGACTTTATCGTTTTAGAAATTAGTTGTGAATTAGGTGAGGTTTTACTTAAGATAAGACATTTCACAATTTTAGCTAAGATGTAATCTCTTCTTATTTCAAGAGGTTGGATATTTGACTCAAACAGAATGTTGTTGGTGGGAGTGGTCCGATACGCTCCTTGAGAAATTCTGGCAGCAGAGTGGTAAATTATTTTTAATTTTTGGGTAATAGATTTAGAAGCATACCCACATAGGTATAGACCATAATTGATTTTGGATATTATTGGTGAATTAACTACGCTAATAAGGGTGCTCTTGTTACAGTTGAATTTGTTACTCTTGATTATGTTTAGCCTTTTGGACAAAGATGATAACAGAAACTGGATGTGAGTAATCCAAGTGTATCTCTAATTCATATAGATACCAATTATTTTAATGCTATCTACTTCAGATATAGAATAGTGTGTAGAGATAGCCCAACAGTCACAGTTTTTCTTCCGAAAAATATATAGATGTTTACATTTGGAAACAGACAATTGTGCACCTGAATATTCACAGCATTACAGGATTTCATTAATAAGGCTATTGATTTCCAATTCGAACTCTGATTTTTCTATTTGACATAAAATTTATGATGTAATTTATAATATTTGGACCCAGTTTCCAACTGGTGACCTCATCAATGACAGTGTGGGTTCCGATTTTGTCAAAGGCCTTAACAAAATCAAGAGATATAATTGAAAGATGGTTTTTAGTGGACTTGTGATCAAATGGTCTAGTGACACTAGAGAATCAGACACAATCTTGCCTCTTTTAAATTCAATCTTATGGCTGTTGATTAGTTTGTTGGCAGTAACAAACCATCACAACCTACTGGCCACAATTTTGTCCATAACCTATTATTTGTGTGATAGAACTGATTTCGTAGGATTGTGGAATATGATTTATAAAGATATTATTGTAAAGATTCAGAAGTCTAGATTTTGTGCAGTTGGTAAGGTTATGTAGCATTGGATATGAGAATCTGTCTGCTCCTGGTGTTTTGCCTTTTTGGTTGGTTAGTGCGAGTTAAAATTCAATGTGTGAAATAGTTACAAAGAATGAAAAACATAATTATTTTATCTTATGTAATGAATAGAAAAAGCGTTGAAAGAGTTGTGTCGAACTATTGTATTTATAACATAAGCTCTGATGAATTCCAAAATTCGATTATTTTATAACAGAAAAAATATTAAAACTTCTTAACGTCAAATTTTTTTCAATAACTCAATCTTTATTTTTCAAGCAAATTCAGATATCCGTTCTGTAAAGAAACAAAAGTTACGAACAAAAAACACGTTTTTTTAGCCAAAAGGACCTTCAGGAGAATCAAAAGGTCTCCATTGGTTTTTCTCGGAACTAAAAAAAAATTATGCAGATTTGGTTTTTAAGGGTCTTTTTAACTTTTGTGTCGGTGTCTGGCTGACCTTTTTTTGCTTCTTACAAATCGACCTGGTCTATTATACATGGTAAGCCACTTAATAGTCAAAATAAAATTCTGCAATCGGAGACTTCAAATGCCAACGACTTTCGTTTTTTAGAGAATTCCCTACATATTTTTTATCAACATCATTTCTGTCTGTGAGAGTCACGAATGAGGGAATACCAATTGAGATAAAAAATCGGTTCACTTGCACACAAAAAATAAATCAATTTTTGCTGATTAAATGCTGCTTGAAGCCTAAAACTAAAACCTAAATTAAGAAGGTAATACTTAGAACATCATTTAAAGTAATATGCACATTAGGTCATACTAGGAATAATTTTAGTTATCAACAAACAGCTACCATATCAAACAAAAGCAATCATGTGTACAAGCTATTGATAAAAGTTCAGCGAAATTCGAGCAGAGGGCACGACACTATGCAAGTAGCATTAAAATGCTACTGTGCAATAATTGCTAGGAGTAAGCTGTAAAAACGCATTTAATGCAATCGTCAAGTCACTTATTAGTTGTTTTTGCAGTTTAATTTAAAGGAAAATTATTATTCTTTAAAAACGCTTTAACAGTTTGTGTCTAGGTTAATATTAGCATTGCTTCAAAATATGTTCTTAACCTGTCTTAGAAGCCAAAATAAATGTTGAGAACTAGCACAAATTTGTTGTTATTTTCTTTAGCTATGAACTTTACTTTAACGAAAAGATTACAGCTAAACAAAAGCAGCTATAATTATTATTTTGATTTGCCATTTATAGCTAAAAGAAATCACAGAACATAGCATAGATTCATGGCTCTTATTAAAGCTCATTTAAAGTCAACTTACAATAAAAGCCATGTTATATTTTATAGTTTTTATTTTGCACGCATACATCAAATTACTGCTAAAAAATAAACACACATTTTTTTTCTCTATACTGGCGCACTGCTCGAGAGAACGTTGAGAGCGCTAGGTTGTTATGCTAGTTCTTGGCTATAAAAGAGATTTTAAAATCAAAAACTTTGCTGAGAAATACCAATGTAGCAAAACTTATTTTTCTGCAATTTATTAGCTATTTTTTAAAGTACTTAGGCCAATTAAACTCCAAAAAAAAACTGCAGCGCTCTCGCTGTTAAACTCATATTTTTAAGTTAAGTTTTAGCTATTGATGCTTCCATGGAATTCACTTATCGAACTCTGAAGATGCCATTACATGAGTGTTGTGCAAAAGTTATTCGAAAAAGGAAATTTATTCGAACAATCAATAACGCTCAATACTGATTGTATTTCAATGCATGGGAAATAATTTCACCAAATGAATAAGTACTATTACAGCTCATAAGTAATATAGATTACTATGGAAACCATATTTTTCAACACTTTAGAAAATGTTGGATTATTGCGAAAGGGAAAATATGCATTTTAATAAATTTTTTTGATAGAAGTTTTTTTTGTTTCTTGTCTAAAAATTCATTGACGTAAAGAAACTTTGAGGCACATTATTTACAATTTTTAATAACAATTTTTTTAATACCAATCATGGAAATCTCCTGATTAATTAAAAACACTTAAGCTAAGGCGAAGATGAAAATATTCAATGCACCTAATTGAAATCAACACCAGACAACATTAACACATATTAACACATACGAACACATACGAACACACACATACCTATGTCTACCATCGCATGACATGATTATGTCAAGAGCAAAAACAAAAAAACAACACTAATAATAATTCTGCAAAAATTAAGAAAACAGAAAAAAACCAAAAGAACTTATAAAGAGAGAGAGAGAACGAGAAATACACGCTGATCAAACAATATAATGTATGCTGTCCTTTTTCCTAATTAAAGCCAAAAGGATAAATAAAAAAATATAAGAAAATATACAAACAGCTCAGGTCTAAAAATAAAAAAAAACAGCAAATAAATAACGTAATTCACACCTACAACAACCCAGTAGGCATTTGCGCAAAGACTCTACCAGAAGCGATGCCAGCATTGCTGAATGTGTATGCGCATAGATAAAACCTTCGTTGAATCCGCATGATCGAAATATTTGCTTTATGTAAGATCTGATGCTATTGTACCTTCTAACAGAAGGCCCTAAGCTTGAAGCCACGACATCATTATACACTCTATTTTTGTTTTTTATGATTCGTTTCTTTTTATAGTTCTCTTTTGGCTAATTGAAATTGAGCACTTAAATATTACTTGGTATCAACAATATTCTTCATACAATTTATCATGAAGAATAATTAAAAATATGCTTTCAAATATATCGGTGTTTATATATGAATATATGGACACATAATTTATTCATAAAAATTCATCAGGATGTCATTTTCCTTTAAAAATCATAAGAACGGCTTTTATTTCCTTCTTTTATTTAGAAACAGTCGAACTTTAATCTCTTCCATGAAAGGTCTACTTTAATTTCTTCCACAGTAAGCTTAATTGCCTTCCTTTCATTGGAGGCTACCTTTTCACTCTTCCATTTAGAAAGGAGTACAGACGACCTACTTTGAAGAGCCATTCCAGCCGAGTCATTTCATATAAAAAAGAAAATTAGTTTGAAATCTGTTGACACAACATTCTAATAACGCTTCTTACCAGTGCTTTGGCCTGCTGGGCTACATCATGTAATACAAACACGTTCAAAGCTTTTACGGTCAAATTTTAATTGATATGCTGTTGTGTTAGTGTCCGCTTGTATTTCTATGGAATTACAAAAAATTCACCTCAAGATGTTGCGCAGTTTGGCGTTAAAATGTTGTTGGCGTTTCTTAAATTACTTGCACTAACACAAGCGCATAATAGCAGAAATAAATTCATGTATTTATACACACACGCACGAACTTTAAAACCCAATGAGGATAGACATCATTGGTATGATTAATAAAAAGAGAACTTAAGAGCTCATCACTTCACTTCAAATCAGAAATTGATTCTACTCAAATCTGAGCAAATCTCATCTATTTTAATCAAAGCTGTTAAAAACAAAGTTCAAAATGTACAAAAGTATCTTTAAATCTGAGCACTTTCAAAAAACGCTTATCTAATACTGTCGAATATCCTTTCAATTGAGATAAAACTTCATCTAATACAACTAAGTATTATTAATTGCAATCAACATCGGCTAAGCAAATCTAATCAGATGCAGTAATATGTGCTAAAATCGAAATTGTGGCCACATTTGAAAATGAAATGTCAAAATATTATGTCACTATCGATTTTATTTAAAAAGCTATACAATTTAATTATAGAACTATACACGCCTCAACAATGCTTTGATATTAATCAATCCTTTCTTTTTTATTTCAACATGTTGTCGTAGTTGGAGAAGTCAGTTCCATACCGCTCAGGAGGTACATGGTTGATTTCACTAATTAAAAAGTCAAACCTACTCATCCCAAAATTATTATTTTAAATTTTATTATCTATCCAAATGAATTGAAATGATTCCAAAATACATTACTTAGAATAGAACAAATTTTATAGGATATAACTCTTTGTAAACAGAGACAATGGGCCATTGTTCCCTATTCTTAGTCTAGCAAATGTAAAAAGCAACTTCGCGATTAGATCCTACTGATTATTATTATAGAATATGATACTATTGCATCGAAACAAACAATATTTGACTTGAAAGTTTATTTTCACTTCGAAAATTTTTCTTTTTATTCAATATTTATAACAGCACCTAATTCTACGTAAAATTTAATGCAAAACAAAAATACTGATATACTTACTTATTGTTTATTTAGTTTTTTTTAAGCTTAAGTCCACAATTCTTATTCAAATAAATTAAAAAACGTTAATTTGTTTTGGGTAAATTTTATTATCATTTTCTGTAATGTGTGCTATTAAATAGCAATTTTTCTTCTTCAGTCAACAACACTTAAAATCGGCAAAAACGCAATAATCGTAAGAGAGATTGTCTATGCTGTAACTTTAGCATAAAAGCGACTTCAGACGTTACGACTTTTCTTCCGAATTTGAAGACTCGAATAAAAAGTCGTAGCGTCTGAGGGCAAGACGAATAAAAAACAGAAGTCGTACGAACAAGCCCGATGAGAATCAGTTTGATTTTTTTCCAAATTGAGCGAAAAATCTGAGCGGGTGAGGGAAAATCGTACAACTTCATTGTTCATTCGCATTTTGTCTGTTAAGAAGCAAACATCGTGTGCTTTGTGAAAATGACTAAGTTTACTTTCGCTCTTAATTTTTATGAAACTAAACTTTTCTTATGAAAATTTTAATTCTAGAGATAAATAAGTAATCAATAAATATCAGTCGAATCTAAATTTGGAGGTATAGCCATCGTTGCGTATAAGGCTTTTGTAAAAATCAATATAAAATTTAAAACAATATATGTATGTCTAAAGTATGGATGTCGTATAGAAGATAATTTAATAAGCTACAATCATACATTTTCCTAATTTAATTCATATTTTTGATGATATTATAATTTTTTGTAAATTTTAACTATTTTTTTGCAAAAAATAAATAAGGACTGTCCCAGAAAAAAACTTGCACTTTTATTTTTTAAGATTATACTCTACCTGATAATCTTATAGGTCTAAAAAGACAAAATATTTATTCCATGTAAAGTGACGTTTGATATGATGTATAACACTTGAAGATAGCACTTCTAACGACAAAGATGTCTAGCAAGCAAGAAAAAGTCCGCGAACTGATTTTGTCCACCTGTCCACCATACCTGCAAAATCCAGGGTTAAAATATTCAGCTATAGCAAAAATAGTTGGTGCATCAGAAAGAACTGTCAAAACGGTTATTTCTAATTATAAGAAGAGTCTACCAGTTTCACGAAAAAAGGGTTCAGGCAGAAAACCAGAATTTTCTAGCCCAAAGGTAGCGGCGAAGGTGAAGCGCCTTTTTAAGCAGAATCCCAACACCTCAGTGCGAGATATGGCGGATAGAGCAGGTACATCAAAATCTACTGTGCAAAGGCTAAAGGAAAAAAGTAAGCTGAAGACATATAGAGTTCAAAAAGTACCAGATCGTTCTGATGAAAAGCAGTTGGTTGCTCATATATGAGCCCGAAAATTGTATGAAAGGTACCTGACTAAATTTGATTACTGCGTTATGAACGACGGAAGCTACGTCAAAGCAGATTTTAACCCACTATCTGGGCACAAATATTATACATCACCGAAGAAGGGGCATGTGCCTAGTAAATTTAAAGAAAAAAAAATTTCATAATTTTCGAAGCAATATATGGTTTGGCAGGTCATATGTACCTGTGACCTCAGAAGAAGCTTCTTTGTTACGCAAGGCACAATCAATTCAAAAGTTTATATAGACAAGTGCCTCGAAAAACGTGCTCTACCATTTATTCGTGCACATGAAGGTACAGTGATTCTCTGGCCCGATTTAACAACCTCTCATTACTCTAAAGCTATGATGAAATGGTATCAAAGTAAAAAGATCAATTTTGTACCAAAAATAGCGAATCCACCCAACTGCCCAGAGCTTCGCCCAATTCGGAGATATTGGGCTCTAAAGAAAAGAAATCTTCTTAAGAGTGGTAAGACTACAAAAAACTTACAAGACTTTAGACTTAAGTGAAAAAGATCGTTCCGTACTGTCGATGAAACACCTGTACAAAATGTAATAAAGGGCCTTAAGAACAACGTCAGAAATTTTTATAGAAAAAACAAAATTGTTAATTAGTTTTTAGATATTTATATTTTGAACACTAGCCATTATTAATAAAAAAATAAAAAAAACCAAAAAAATTTCTGGGTATTTTTTTATAACTAAAAAACAAAGTGCAAGTTTTTTCTGGGACAGTCCTTAATTAAAAAATTGATAAATCTGTTTAAGAACATTAAAAATTTTTCCATGAAAATGATGTATCGTATGATCTAAGTTTATGCATACTAACTCTTTTTTTACCGATAAATAAACTATAGACAACAACTATTAGAACAAAAACTACAACAACAACTGCACTTTTTGTTTTGCTTTAAGCACCTATTACCCCTGAAAAAAAAGGAAACCTGTTTCATTATTTCTTCAATAACAAGAAGCACAAAAAAATTCGCTTTGATTTTGTTAATAGCACTGTGCGACAGCCAAAATTGGCGGGGGTTCTGAGTACCGGGAAAAGTTATATTGGTCAAAAAAAAGTTACACGTGTCCCGGCGTTTCGCTGGATTACGTCTAGGAATCGAGATATATCGATTTGAAGTTAGTATGTATCATAAGGGGAATTTGTCACGTTTGGGGTTCTTTTGTTCGACATAACTCGAGAACGACTTGTCCGATTTTGCGGCAACAAACTTAAAACAATTAAAAATTATAATTGCTTTAACCTATTGATAAACTGTTTCTCTACTTAGTCAACAGTTTTGCAGTTATATATAAATTTATGAAGAACAAAAATAATTTTTTGTCTAAGAAATTAAAATTTTTTATTTTTAACAATCATTTAACATCCAAAACGGGAAAAAGTGTCAAGTTTTATTACTTTCACGTAAAGTCACATAGCCTATTAGCAAATTGAGATATAAATTTTGAAAATCGATTAGCGAATTTTGCTTTTATTCACAAGTAATTGAAGGTATCTCATTTTGACAAGAATATTGATTTTTTGTTTCAATGAAGATACCTTCACTTAATTGTGAATAAAAGCAAAACGCTTTCATAGATTTTTATGATTCATGTCTCATTTTCTTCATAGGTTATGTTACTTTACGTGAGAGTAATAAGACTTGACACATTTTGCCGTTTTAAATTTTTAATGATTTTTAAAATTAAAAAATTTCAATTTTTTAAACAAAAAATTATTTTTTTTCTTCATAAATTTATTTATAGCCGCAAAACTGTTGATTATGTCGGGAAACAGCATATAAATAGATTAAAGCAATTGTAATTCTTAATTGTTCTAAGTTTGTTGCAGCAAAATCGGACTAGTCGTTATCGAGTTATGTCAAACAAAAGAGCCCCAAACGTGACAAATTCCCCTATATGATACTTACTAACTTCAAATCGACATATCTCGATTCCTAGACGTGATACAGCGAAACGCCGGGACACGTATAACTTTTTTTTGACCCATATAACTTTTCCCGGTAGTCAGAACCCCTGCCGATCACTGACCCTTACCATTTGTCGCACAGTGTAGCTGAACAATTTGTAAATAAATAATTAAATTTGATTTTGTTAATAGCTGAACAATTTGAAACAATGCTAATTTTGTTATGAACATCATCTTTTATGATAAGGCGGATTTCCATCTCTCTGAATCGATAGTAAGCAAAATTTTAATTCTGGTCTCAAGCCAAACAACAAATTTTTCAAGAAGAATTTTTAGACCTGAATTATTAAATACAGTGGTCGAAAATTGCCGTCATCGTATTCAATGCAGAGCATTTAACAATTAATTGTAACTCATACGACCTGTTGAACTAAAATGCAAAATAATGCGTACAAACTAATATCTGGTGAAATGTGGGTTCAATTAAATAACTTATTACCAATAGATGGTTTCGTACAGTTTAGCAAAAAAAAAATACTTAATTTCAGTCAGTCTGCATGATTTCCTCCATTTTCTATTTTTTGCGGTTTAATGTTAATGTGTGATGCGATTAGGTTGACGAAAGTTTTTCCCAGATATTAAATTGTATACCCTTATTAGGTATGTTTGTAAAAACTTAGAATTCATTTTAAAGATATTATCTTATATTTACGCATAATGGATTAGTAGCGCTGGCTATGAATGATATTGAAAAATTGACGTCTCAAATTGTATCAACACAAAAAAATTGAGAGAAATCGGAAGTTTTACTGAAATTGTGCCCATAAACAAACTCGAAATTTTTTATGAAAAAAAAACTTTACTATAAGAACTAATGAAGTTTATTTGATGAAATTTCCTACTGTGTTCATACATAAAGAACCCATTACGATATGTCCTGCATACTTTTAGTTAAATGCTGCGCTGTGCTATCAATTTTTGCTGCCATCATTCTGTTATTGTTACTGCTGTATTTGTTGGCATGTGTTACCTCCATAACCGTTAGTTTACGACACGTGTGTGCATTAGGATGTGCCGAAAAATTTCAACTAATAATACCATAAAAATTTCAACATTAGTCATAGAGTTGTGGTAGCCAAAAGACTTGTTGAAATTAGTACGAAACCGTATTAAGGTATGATGTGAATGTTTTTCGAGCTGCTTAGTCAAAAGTATTCTACTCTTTACAGAAACTAATTTAAAGTTTTTTGATATTTTGAAACAAATTTTATCAGGAATAAAATATTTCTTATAAAAATTATACTTTTTTAAAGAAAAATAAAAGTTTGACCGCAACGCAACGCAATAATTAAATAATTTTTATTTTTGAAAATCTCTCATTTATGTGCTTAATATAAACTGTCTAATGCTATTACGAACTGAAATTCAAAAATCTATTTTTTGGCGCATCCTAAGTGTGTATGCAAGTACATATATAAGTCTGCATGTATTCATGTTTTCTTGCTGTTGCCATGTACAAATGGCGTACCCGTTTCAGGTGATGGTGTTGACTGGACATGTGCTTAGGTAAGTTGGTTCTTGTTTTCGCTTAATCGAGGTCATTTACCACACTTGTGTGTAGTAAGCAGATATGTATATGCATGTGTCAGTGTTGACGTGTTACCTGCCGGCAGCTGTTTGCTATTATGCCATTAGCGGCAAAATAAAAAAACAACAGCAAAATTATGCTGTCTTTACTTTTACTGCATTTGCAGCGCTTATTTGATCTGCATACAAATTTTTTATTTTTTTATATTCTAAGCCACTACAGTGCGCTTTTGACAGATTTATGTACATCAGTTTTATCTTTGAATTTTTTTTTACTGTAACTTGCACTGTCGTGAGGTTATAAGAAAATGGAATTTTTTTTGCTACCCTTGCCATACGAATGAAATTCACATTATTTCTGAGCAAACAACAAAAAATAAATCCAGCTGGAATATTAATTGTTGCTGCTGCAGCTTTGCGCTTACTATAGAAAGCGTCTGTTAAAGCATGTACTTATAAAAATGCAGCAAAAATTTAAAATTCTGCACACTTTTCGAAGCGGATATTTTAAAAGCTAGACATAGCCGTGCAAATTTAAAACCAGATTCGGAATTAACACATGTCTTCCACCATCTAGGCCAAGGCAGTTGATCTTTTTTTTTGTCGCTTCATACCACATATGTACTTCCATTTAATGAGCGGCAAACCGGAAGGCGTCTTAACGAATTGTGGAGAATGGAGTCCAGCCTCAACCAATCGACAAGCAAATGTTCACTTGGATATTTGTGCATCTTATTGATCATTTATATCGCGTTGGATATCTGCAGCAGTTTTACGAGGATCCAATTTTGCCTTGCGCACAATCTGGTGATCCTTGTACCCAGAAGTCTTACGAGGTCCTTTTTTGCGAGGAACATTTTTTTTTGTGTCATACTTATCGAAATAATTAAGCGCATTGGAAACCATCTTTTTGGAGCAATTTAGGAGTGTTGCCATCGCCTTATATGTATTTCCTGGGCGTCTTTTGAAGCTCAACGAATGACTTACGCATGGCCGGTGTACAACTTTTGGCCACTACCCATGATTAAAGATATGCAAATTCGGCTAAAAAGTGTTCTCAAAGGAATTAAAATATGACAATATCGTTTTTGGAATCTTTTATCAAGCTTTTCTTTAATTTTTATGCAAACTATTTTTTTGTTTCCAATTAGTTACTCAGTCAAATCTGAGGCTTGAGGTGAAAATTTCTCATAAAACTTTTTTATGCTATGAATTTGAATTTAATTATGTTTTTTTTATTATTATGTATAAATTTTCCGGTACACATAAAAAAATAAATGAGAGAATTCACCAATAACACAACGAATGATTTCGTTTCTAATTAGTTGTCAACAGCTGTACGTTTTGAATTCTTTTTTTTTTTTTTTTCTTGGAGCACATTCTTCGACCATGATTTTTCTTAAAGCTAAGACTATCTTGAATAAATATGCTGTAATATGGTAATTGAGACTTGCGAATGAACCAAACTTCATGACTAAGCAAGACTTCAATTTGAAAATTATGTTATATTTTACATATTTTTTTTAAGTAAATTTTGATGCACATAACAAAAAATACATTTCAAGTCTCAATTCGGCTTATTACCGTAAAACCCAAATATCATCACTGATCAGCGCATATGTATGTCAGTGAGGCCATTTTCGGTACATTTGTACTTTTTTCAGTAAATTTGCGTTGTGAAAAATCGTCGTTAGTATATTACACAAGTTTTGAGTACATTTGGCCCATTTGGCTCATTTTCAGTACATTCAACATATCAACATTTGTAAACTTATCGTGAACAGTGCCTGCAGTAAACTTTGTTTGCTTGTTTTCTTTCTTTTTTTTTTTGTAAAATCGCGACTAGAAAATGTCGTTTAGCGAAAATTAGGTCTCCATTGGTTTTGCCTAGCCAGAACGTTAGCGCCAAGTGTGAAAACCCAACGACAACCTAATTTGGATTGTAACGGTGTGTCCCAAATTTTCCTAAATGGGATTGTCCAATGCCCGCCGCATTAGGCTCTCGTTACGCTTTTGCACAAGACTCTAACGCTCTGTTAAGGCAAAACTAATTTATGTCTAACGACATTTTTTAGCAGCTCTTGTACTTGGTTCTAAATAACTCCATATATGAAATCAACACAGCATTTATTGTATTTTTAATTTTTTATTTATTTAATTTAACTTAAAGCCGACTGGTATGAGTTGTGGATTAAAAACATTTGTTGATTGTGAGAAGTACTGATTCATGCCATTTTCATAGCGGTTAGTCTCAGAATGGACTGACTTCTTCTTGAAATAGCGCACTTGGCGTTCGAGTCAAATGTAGATTCGATATTATTACAGCAATCAGCAATACGTTCTATTCCAGCGGTGTCATCACCTTTAGAACTACACACTTCACCAATGCATAGCACGTTGCCATCGCCCTCTTCAAGCTTTTTCTGCATACGCAAAAATCGTATCGACTCCTTACGTATGTTCACCAAACTTTTAAAAGTTTTGGTTGGCTCATTAACTTGTGGTGATGGATATGGGAAAGCAGTATAGTAGGTTACCCAGGAAATTTTAGTCAGCACTTTCTCCAAAAAGATGGGATGGGGTATCGAAACCTTCGCCATCCAATATGGTATAAAATGAATACCGAAGAAGTTTCCCAATCTATGTAGATACTTGTAGGCGTGGTTCGAACTCTTGTTTACTTAACCGCTTCAGCAGAACAAGTATGCGCAATCCTAATCTAAGTAAAGAAGTAAATGTGAAAAAAAGTTAAAGAATTAATGTGTCTCAATACTCTTGCAATAGAATATAGGTTTGAAGGATATTACGCAAAATCATTTAGAATAATTGTCGTAGTGTTACCTTGTGTAATTTCAGTACTGCAGTTTTCTCTGCGGTTATTTCTTACAATTCCGAAGTTATTTTAAACTTAATCACGACTACCACATTTCTGATTCCCCAGATTTACAGAATTCAGGCATTCCAAAGGTTAATAGAATGACCAAACCATTAGGCAAACCCATCATAGACATGCCTTTTACTACCCGTAGTAAGGCCTACTCATACAGTTGATAGGTAAGCCCAATTAAGAAATTCCTTAGAATTACCTAACAAGGCTGCTAGAACACATTCCCAGTGAAGGCCGAAAGTATATTTAGGCATGCCTAAGGAAAATATTAGTCAGGGTATGGCTAAAATTTGGCAGAGTTTTCGGTCTAGTAAACATGGACTTGTTTGCTATTGATATGATAATGTCAATGATCTTTTTCAATTATTGACATTGCACTATACCAGCTATAATGAAATCCACAAAACAATTCGTTAAAATTTCATGCAAATTATATTAAATTACAACAAAATATATTCCTTTGAGAAAACAAAATCTGTCATAATTTTGTGTTTTCATTTTACAAAGAGTTAAGCTGAGGGTCATTTTGCAAGCGTTTCAGCACATTTTTTTGATAATATTTTTTTAACCAACTAAACAATCTCTTTTGAAATATAATCCCATAAGCCATATACTTACATACTTAAAATCGCATTAAAAACTCATTTACACCAAAAACACACAAAAAAAAACAGCGCGAAAAAAAAGGACGAAATATGAAATTGTTTGACCAGAGCACAAACCTTAACTATGTAAATTGTTAGTCAAATATTTAACAACAAAGAAGAGTTTAACATAATAATAAATAAAAAAAAAGAAGAAAATAAACCAACCATCGTTAACATAATAATTGAAAAACATAAAGCAAAGTACACGCTTTATAAAAAATGCGCTGAAAAGACAACTTCATAAAAAAGCCAACATTCATAAAGTACTCGTTAGATTGTGATAGCAAATAATTTTCGAAAAAATGCCAAAGTAAATAAGAACATGCAAAACACCATAAAATAAACATAACAATAAAAATTTAGCAAGAAAAGCATTAAAAATTATAATAATAATTTGCATAAATGTTTTAAAAACCACCAGAACATAAATGCACTCCCCTCCTGTTTTTGAGTTATGTGACGTTTTATGCTGCTGAAAGTGAAGTGGTATCGATACTCAAGTTGATGTGAATGTCATACTGCGATTATCTGTTTTTGATTGGTTAGGACTAAATTGCCAATGAAAAAAAATTAATACGAAAAGTTCATTCCACGCAAAATACATGGAAAATGGAATAATCGTTCAAAACTTTTAAGATTACCTACCTTTTGCAAAACCCCGGGCAGATATATGATGCTATTTATAGTGACTCTACAAAAGAGACAAACGAGAAACGTACGAAGAACTCACAGGAAAGGGCCACCTAATCTCACAAATCAGAGACATTCACGACGCTTGTAAGCTAACAAGCAAATGACAGGTTACAAATTTATAGAAAATTCGGAAACTAAGAAGCAAAAACGGGAACTGATGCCGAACTTAAGCATCCTGTCTTTATTAAACTATTGGAAAGGAACGCATCTCTGAAGACTATCTCATAGAAACCACGCTAAGGTAAAAAGTATCCACTATTCTAGAACTGCAAAGGTATCATGATGGTTTCAATCTTTTGCAAGATATCGTCAGCTTTTTTGCCGAACAGTCGTGCACGGATCAAATTAATGCCATTCTCATTATCGTTCAGTTGATAATTTCCTTACACTTAACCTTCATCGAGTACAGTACCACTTTTGATACTTTTAACCTCCAAAAAAAATTAACTTCGTAAGGAGTAAGAGTATTACAAAACGAAAAACTCCTGATACTTTTGATTCCATCTCCGGCATTCAATTAACTTTCAGCAGACACTTGAAAGACTTCGCTTATGACAATAGCATAAGCTACCTCGCAACAAAGCAGTCAAACTTGAAAAACATATCTAACTCAAAGCTTCAAGTTAAATAGCTAAGAAGGCAAAAGGCTGTAGTAGCTGAAATTTATTACTCTAAAAAAAACTACAGCACTTAGATCTTCTTAAAGAGAGGTAAATCTAATTACTTACTTACTTAGATGGCCATAAAAACCCGTTGTTAGGTTACGGCCGACCTAATTAGCTCTCGCCAGGCACTTCTGTTTTACACGCGCCTTCTCCAATCGTTAATGCCAAGCGTGGTTAGGGCTTCCTCAGCTTGGTCTATCCACCGGAGGCATGGTCTCCCTCTTCGTCGTTGACCGGGGACCTTCCCTTCGAATACCTTTTTCGCTGTAGCTTCTTTATCCATACGATGGACATGACCCAGCCAGCGTAGTCGCTGTATTGTTATACGCTTAACTATGTCAATGTCGGCGTAGAGCTCATACAGCTCGTGGTTCATTCGTATGCGATAGTCGTCGCCAACTCGAACAGGACCAAAGATTTTGCGGAGAACTTTCCTCTCGAACACCCCAAGAGCGGCTGCGTCTGTTGTCGAAACCACCCATGCCTCAGCGCCATAAAGAAGCACAGGTAGAATGAGCATCCTGTAGAGTGTTAGCTTTGTCGATCGAGAGAGAGCTCTGCAACGTAATTGCTTACTGAGACCGTAGTAGCACCTATTAGCAATTGTTATTCTCCGCTTAATCTCCAGACTGACATCATTGTTGCTGGTTACGGCAGTGCCAAGGTAAGTGAATTCCTTGACAACTTCTAATTTACAGTTGCCCGCTGTAACATGAGAGTCTGTATCACACACTCTCTTGTTGTTGTTAGTAGACATCATGTATTTCGTCTTGCCAACGTTTACCGTCAAACCCACTTTGGCTGATTCCTTTTCAAGAGCAGTGAAAGCAGCAGTAACATCTCTCTTACTCCGACCGATAATATCAATATCATCAGCGCACGCAAGGAGCTGAACACCTTTGAAGAAAATGGTGCAATTATGATGCATTCCGGCTTTTTGTACGATCCACTCCATAATGAAATTAAAGAGATCGCACAAGAGCGAGTCACCTTGTCTGAAACCTCGCTCGGTATAAAAAGTTTCGGCGTCTTCTTGTATGCGGCGTTTTTTGCAGCAGTCGCATCGCGACACTCCTGGTCATACCATTGGTTTCGAGGTTGTGGACGTCGGAAACCAATAACTTCCTCGGCAGCAGCGCGCATGGAGTGGGAAATGTGTGTCCAAAGTCCACCGGCGTCGTCGGTTCCAGAAGTTGGTTGGTTGAGCTTAACCAAGAGTTGAGCGGAGTACGCCTCGGCAGTCCGTTGTGATTGCAGCTTGGCAACGTTCAGCTTTCGTTGCATGCCCGTGCGAACATTTGTCGCATTACATAGCCGCATGCGGATCTTAACTGCTACAAGATAGTGGTCGGAGTCAGTGTTGACCCCCGAAATGTACGCACATCTAGAACGCTTGAAGCGTGCCTTCCGTCAATTATAACATGATTAATTTGGTTTTTCGTTTTTTGATCCGGGGATAGCCAGGTGGCCTTGTGGATGTCGAGGTGTTGAAATCTGGTGCTACTAACTACCATGTTTCGCGCCGCGGCGAAGTCGATCAGTCTCAGACCGTAGTTTGAAGAGGTTTCGTGGAGACTGAACTGACCGACTGTAGCGCCAAAGATGCCTTCTCTTCCGACCTTCGCGTTAAAGTCGCCGAGGACTATTTTTACATCGTGGGTCGGACAACGGTCATACACGTCCTCTAGGCTCGCGAAGAAATCATCCTTGGTGGCATCGTCCTTTTCCTCTGTCGGGTCGCGAGCGCAAATTAGGCTTATGTTGAAGAATTTTGCCGGGAAACTACACGGTTCAAAATTTAGGTTTAATTTTTCAACCGTTCTCAAAATTGTTTGGTTGAAAACAATATTTTTGTTTTTTTTCTTCAAGTTTTCAACTCTTAAGTAAAATTTTTCATCCTCTACTAGTTGAAATTAATACATATTTACTGATTTCAACCTGAAAGATGAATATTTCGACGCCTAAGTCAATTTTTTCAACTTTTTAGTTAAATTTTTATACTTATTTGGTTGAAAATTTTCAAATTCGAATAAATTCAACTCCGAAGTTGATTTTTTGAACCAAAAGTATAAAAACTAAACTTCATGGATGAAAAAGTTTTTCTTTTTGGTTGAAAAATTGTTTTCAACTCTTATTTGACAAATTTTCAACATTAGAAAATATTTTCAACTTCTGTCGTTCTGACGTCTGTTTTTTATATAGAATTAAAAAGTTTCAAGTTTCTTTAATTTAATAAATAATAAAAATATCAATGGAATCCAACGGAAGGCTAGTGAAAGTGAATTTCGTCAGCGAAGTCAAGATACGTGATCATACAAAAGACACGTCAATTAGGAGATTTTACTTCTGAAGTTGTCTTAGGTTCGGATATGTGTACTCTTTCACAATTTGTTTTGAATATTCTCAAATGTAAGTACATCCATATCTAAGTACATTAGAGCGACCAAAAAAAATCGAGTTTTCGATTTCTATGTTGCTTATATGAAAAGAAGTTAGTGTTATGTCAAAAAATTAAGCCTCCGATTTGTGAATTAAATTAATTTTTTTTTTATTTGCGAGTGATTATAGCTCTGCCCAAAAGACAATTCCGCATGAGATACGGGCTGTTGGAATTGATTCCCATATTTTAGGGTCTGCTGAACACGATGGTGATGGTTGCTTTGCTGTACAGTGGCTAGATATATAGGTAGCATCGAAAAACTCCCAGAAAACAGCAAAAAAAAAAAAAAAAAACAGAGCAAATTTGGGTTTAAGTGAGGTAAGCTCGAGGAATACATTTTTTTCTTAGTCTAATATTCTTGAACATTATTGTCCGAAAACAGACTAAGAGATCCTGGCTAGTCCCGATGTTCCAGTATTTTTTATCAGAACACCAGAGTAATAGAAAAATTAAAAATTCTCGAAAACAGGCCAAAATTCAAGCTTAAGGTAAATATGGGTAATATATTTTTTAAAGTTTGTTTCCGAAGAAATTTTTTGGACTGAATCATATCAGAATTCTGAAATATTTGAGGTTAAGTACTTAAAAAATTCGGTTTTTTGTATACTTTTGAGGCCATGTATAGGTTTCTCAAAAATGTGTTCAGCTTAATATTAATAAAAACATCTTTTAAAACCGTTCTTCCTCTTTAAAATTAGCTTTTAAATGGTCATCTAGCTTGCAAATTTTCAACTCATTGCGTTGATAAATTCAACTTTGAAAACAATATTTTTGTCTTCTTTGAGGAACTTTTTCAACTATTTCGGATGAAAAAGTAAACTTTTCTGCGAATTTTCAACTCACTGCGTTGAATAATTCAACTTTGAAAGCAATAATTTTATCATTTTGGGGAACTTTTTCAACTATTTCGGACGAAAAAGAAAACTTTTGTGTGAATTTTCAACTTACTGCGTTGAATAATTCAACTTTGAAAGCAAATTTTTCATCTTTCTGTGGAGCTTTTTCAACTATTTCGGATGAATATGTATACTTTTGTGGAAGTTTTCAACTCACTAAGTTGAATAATTCAACATTGAAAGCAACTTTTTCAACTAGTTTGGACGAAATAAAAATTTTTCGAAAGAATTTTCAACTCAATACCTTGAATAATTCAACTTTGAAAGCAATATTTTCATCTTTTTGCGCTACTTTTTCAACTACTTCGGACGAAAGATTCTGTTTTTATTTGCATTTTCAACCGAAAAGGTTTAAATTATCAACGGATGAAGTTGAAAATGCCTTATGTATAACGTTTTCAACCTAAATAAGACACAAATTTCAACTTTTTTGGAAAGAATGTATATGTCAACTTAAAAAGTTGAAAAACTATACTTAAATTTTGAACCGTGTAGGTGGCGTAATTTTCGACATACAACGAATCCTCAACCGAATTCGCGCCTCTTCGCATGGCCGCTGTAGTAGATATCACAGCTCGTCCATTTAGAGCAGTCTTG
The DNA here is from genome assembly GCA_949775025.1 of Tricholauxania praeusta. Taxonomy (NCBI): domain Eukaryota; kingdom Metazoa; phylum Arthropoda; class Insecta; order Diptera; family Lauxaniidae; genus Tricholauxania; species Tricholauxania praeusta. The sequence continues at coordinate 69,239,539 of OX459028.1, forward strand.
TCCTTTCCATCGCATCTTCTGGATGGCGGTGATGTCAGTCTTTATTTTTACGAGGGCTTCCGCCAGTTGTATAGTTGCACCTTCCCTATGGAGGATCCGGACCTTCCAGGTGCATATCCGTAAATCATTGTCCGTTTTCCGTTTGCAGTGGTCGTCATCGTAGTGTGGGCTATTATCCGAGGCTGTTTTGGTTTTCATTGGAAATGATGTTAATGTGTGGTGGGACCCAAACCCTACGCACACATTCCAAGTTTTAAGTCTAGGACAGACCCGCCTTTTCACAACTAGCTCACCCCCAGACGGCTGTCCAAGGGATCTCCAGAGGATACTTGGCCAAAAGGCCGGAAGTCTGTGAGCTGCTTGAACTGTTTGCAAAAGAATCATCCCTGGCTACTCCCAAGTGAGTGGCGATCAGGAACTTTACTCACTTAGCTGGACTTCTACAAGCAGCTCCATCCTCCATCCTCCAATCTAATTAGTTCTAGCAAATGTTTCATGATACGAGATTCCAACATAGAAAAAGTGGATAGTTTTACTCATTTGGGCATCGTTCGTACTAGAATCACCAAAGCGAAAAGTAACTTCGTAAAGTCCGGTAATCTTTGCTCCTGTCAACGCAAACCCAAAATCAGTTCTTCTGTACGGCTGTGATACTCAGCTTACTGAATTCGGAAAACTAAATGGCCAAGGACCATCTAAATACAATGTTGAATTTCTCCACAGATGCCAACTGCTTATGTACATATATATGTATGCAAGTACGATGGGTAATATGAGCCCCTAGAAACCTTAAAAAAAATATCAAAATTAATTCCATGAAAAAAATATTTATATCTCAATGCATGGGATTTTTTATGTAAAAGTCAAGATTTTGTTTTGAATTTTTTTATAAATTCGGAGATCGTGGCCCTACATACCAATAAAAATGAGAATGGGACTTAAAAATTTTTTAAGACAATCGCCACATAATACTGAGAGCAGAAAAAAAAACTATAAAAGTTCTAAATTTTTATTAGGTTAAGTGACATGGTTAACATTAAAAATGTTCTATGGAACTTTTTATATATGCAACTATTGTGTAAAGCGCTCTGGTTGACTGGTTTCAAATAAAATGCGCTAATGTGGTATATAGGAGAAAAGAACATTGTTTTCTCTATATAAAAATGAGTTTATTTTTTTCCAATCGTATTTTTACGAAGTGTACGGTTTTTTGAAAAATTATAATGAAAAATGGTAAAAATGGCAAGTTTTCAAACTTACAAAAAAAAGTACATGCGACATCATGACTTTGAGATACTTGACTTAAAAATACTGAAATATTTATTTTAATCGTTGATCATATGACATGGCTGCAACAAACTTAAGAACATTTTTAATGTACCTTAAACTATAAAATATCAATAAATTTACATTGAAAAAGTTACAGCTGCTTGAAAAAAAATAGTTTTTCTGAGAAAGTAGTAGATGTTGCTCATACGACATGTTATTCTTAATCATTACGTGCAGTTGACAGATTTATTATACTATCACTTCAGGAAATCTATAAATGCTAAGATTTTAATTTTTTCCTAAACCTAAGCTGCGAAAAATGTGTAAAATTAATACTTTTTCAAAAAATGGATATCTTTCAAACAGCTGTAACTTCTGCAAATATAATAATGGTATTGATATGTCTTAAATATTTTTTTAAGGCCAAAGTAATTTTTTTTTTTGTTTTCAAAAAGTCACATGAAAGCAAACTTGAATTTTAATTTTTCCATACAAAAACCCTATTAAAAAGATCAACCGTTCAGTGAAAAATGTAAGCATTGAGATATCAATTCAAAATTTTCCAGTGAATTTTTCCTAATATATTTTCCAAGGTTTCAACGATACGCTTGCCTTTAAATGTTACTAATGTTTACTATTATAGCTCAGGTTCATTTGATACTTTCCGCTCTAACTGAATATATACTGTCAACAGGAGAATAATACACTTGGTAGGAGGGTAATGAAAAAAAAATTGTTTTTGCTTCCCATACAAATCACATTAAAAGCAAGGGAGGCATTAAAATTTCCGCATTACCTAAAGAAAAATTACGCAAAGAATTCGTTAACATTTTTCACCGTTTCATTTAATTTGGGTTTTTTTTTTTTTCTTGTCCTACGACAAAGGACGCAAAACAACCATAGGAGTTAATTTCAAAGTAATTCTCGGAAATCCAGTTCTACTTTTATTTTTCTTTTTCTTTTAAACGAAGCTTTGGAAATAATATTTTGGCCTGTTTTCTTTCACATTTCTTTTTTTTTTTTGTTTTCGTCTTATTTATTTTTCTTTTTTTCTATTGTTTTGTGTGCTCTTTTGTTTAAAAAGAAAAATCTGTGCTGAATTATAATCATACCTGCACAAAAAAGCCACAAAGAAAAGAAAACCTTCCAGACAACAACTCACTTTTCTTGTTGCGATACAGCAACCACTCCCCTTGAATCACTTACATAAGTTAGATAAAGTGTAATATGATAAATTATGGTATAAAATCTGCATCCTTGTTGTATTGTGGCACGTGTAAAACAGTCAATTTTGTGGTACATTTTCTTATGCCACTCGGTCTTTGCTTTGCTTTCGGATTCTACTCGAGTTACGTACATACCACAAAATCTACTGTCGTCTCCATGGAGGTGTGTAGCTGCAAATGTAGATATTTATTTTTTTGCTGTATAATAATTTATTTATTACTTCTTATCTTGATCTTCATCAGTATAAAAGCTGAGGGAAGACGAGATGACTTTATCATCTTGAGTATTATTACGTGTATTAAATTTTATATGAACCCGCTTGGTAGTGGGTGAATAATAATGTCCTTGATTTTTATCGCATTTTTGTTAACTTCACTTTGAATATTTATAGATTATCTAAATGTAATTAATGGGAGGTGCATTACAATTTAAGTTATAATTTTATGAAGATACTTTAATATTTAAATTATAAATATACATGCATCAGTTAAATTACACACAGCTGTAGCACAAGCTACAATAATGTGTAATTTTTCTTCAACAAGGTACACCCAGGTCCATTGTGCAAATTTATGATAGCTAAGCACAATATTAAATGTTAAAACGTTCGAAAATCGCTGAAAAAAAAGAGTCAAAAAATGTTGAACGATACTGAAAAGTTGGAAAAAATATGAAAACAATAGAGAGAGGTTGTAAAAACAAAGAGTCGAAATACATTGATTAAGTTGCAAATATAATGAAAAAAATTGAAAGTGGTTAGAGTCGTCGAAAAATGTTGGATAAGGCTGAAAAAGTCGAAAAGATTTGGAAAATGTTGATAAAAGTTTGAAGAGATTCAAACAAAAAAAAACGGCGGGTTGCACTCCGGGAGTGTCGACAGAAGTGAAAACAAATCGTTTAATGGCAAGTTAGTGTGTTAGTTGGTATGTGTGCCTTTTTTTTATATGGCAATGCAATGGAAGACAAAAACGGAATATGTATTCAAATTTTACTCTCGCTCTCATTCTCAATTTGTCAACGCAACAACGCGGAATTTGAAAGAAACAAACATGTAAGCATAACAATCGTTAAATGAGAATGGAATGTGTCAGTTAGTGTGTCTGGTTTGCTTTTTGTCTTCCACTTAGAATATTTATTTAAAAGAAACATTCAAATTTTACTATCGCATTCATGACGGGGAATCCCGATGACGGTCGGTGTCGCGAGCTTATACTTTTTTCCTCAGCCGCACAACGTGCCATAAGAAGTTTTCACTTCAAAAATTGTTGAAGTCGAAAAAGTTGCAAAGGCTGAAAAGTCATATGTGTATGAACGTATATGGAAAATGTCAAATAAAGTTGAAAATGCCAAAAAAAAATGTTAAAAAGATCAGGAAAATATGGAAAAAGTCAAAAAGAATTGAAAAAGTCGAAAAATGCCACTCTCACTTTTCCAACTAGGTTTCTTTTAATTCAATAAATTTATTGGTGATCGGCATCCGCATACCAAATTTTGTCACATTACCTTCCAGGATGTGCGAGAATTGGTGCATTTAGTCTTATAATTTAAGGCGGTTGCACACTCACTAGTAAAATTAATGCAGAAATAACTTTTTATAAGCAACATTCTTACACCAAATTTTAGTATGAGAGCTTACATATTTCGCTTGATATGACATTTAAGGTATTTTATTTGTATGGGATATGCCACGCCCACTGGTACTGCTTCGCCGACTTTTTGTTATGAATAAGTTTATCTGTCATATGAAATTTCATAATGATTACGTTGTTTGTTCTCTTATTATAACGTTTGTAAATATTGTGCGCTGTGCCACGCCTATTTACGAGTTTTACCCAAGATTGCTTTTAGTGATATTACCTATACAATTTTTATGGAAGTCAGAGGTGTTAACTTGGAGTAATACACAATCAAATTTTTCAATTGTTGAGTAGTGACATGCCCATTTTTTCAATTCCTCCTACTTTTAGTACAGTGAAAATAAATAAGCTGCATCAATTTACGAATTTTCGTCACAATACCTTGCATTGTTTTCGAGATATGACGTTTTAAAAATTAAAATTTGAAGCGGTGCCATGCCCCTGAAAAAGTCGTTAAAACTTGAAACCTAGGCAATCCAATATAGGCGTAGCGTCTTGAAGATTTTCTTTCTATGGAGGGTGCAACGCCCACTAATTTTTTGTCCAGAAGTTTTCCGAATCATTCTACTATTTGTGTGGAACTTGGTTTCATTACCTTAAATAACTCACTCGGTATAGTGACATACAAAATGATGAACGGTAGGCGTGCCCATTAACCGACTTCGTACATTATCAATCCCATAAAGCTGATAACGCTGATCATGAATATAAATACTTTTCTATACCTGACACGCCCCTTCTGTACGTCTCGAATGAAATGATAAAGTGAATATAGCCTCTGTTTTGGGTATCTATATATTGATACGTGTACTTCGAATCTTGTGGTACACTTTTTGAGTATTTATTATATAAGAGGGGAATGAAACTTATATCATTGGAAAGGTACTGTTCTATAGATATGCAGAAAAAAAAATCAGGTGCATAAGTTGCCGTTAAGGCAGGTAAAATAAAGTGAACATATTTACATGATTCCCCTATACAAAACGCATTAACCCCTAATGAAAAAAAACGCTGTCACGGCTAAGATGCCTCTACGATTTTTATGAAATTTGATATGGAGATAGATTGAACCTTGAGTAAAGATATTTGTTTAGAGTGGGTGGTGCACGCCCATAACAAGAAAAAACATCTTCACGGCTAAACTAATTGACCGATTTTGATAAAATTTAGTTTGGATATAGATTGAACCCTAAAAAACATTTCTCAAAACTCTGAGTTCTTTTAGTAGGCGTGGTACCACTCCTAACAGAAAAACCATTTTCACTGCTAAGCTAATAGACCGATTTTGATAGAGTTATGTACAGAGATAGATTGAATCTTGGGGAAAGGTATTGAGCTTAAAATATACAGTGTCACGCCCCCAATGGGAAAATATATTTTACCATCTAAGCTAATGGACCGATTTTGATGCAATTTGGTATGGAGATAGATTGCACACTAAGGAAGACAAAGGGTTAGCGGTAGGGATAAAGCAACATGAAACCATGATTTTAATTTTTGGGAGCGATGACGAAAAATAGCTCTTTGAAGTTTGGTCTTTCAATACTAAAAAATTTTTTTGTTTCTTTTATGCGCGCTTTATTAGAAAATACTTTCATGACTTGAGCTTAGCCGATCTTCCACATAATCGAATACACAGGGCTTAGATATACAACAACTTTGTACTGTTTGTTTGTGAGAGAGTGAGAATTATCTATGTATAAATAGGCAGTTGCAAAATGGATCCATCCCTTTTTAACTGCCATAACACCACATAATCGCTTAAATTTTTTTTTTTTTTGTTTTGTTGTAAAGGTTGTTAAAAGGATCAGTGCAAGTGAATGTAATATTTTTCTAATAGTGCAAAGCCATGCCTGCATCAGAAAAATACGTTTCCACGCTTAAACTTTGGACTGATTTTGATGAAATTTAGTTTGAAGATAAATTGAATCTACAGGTAAGGTACTAAAATCTTCAAGTTCTAAAAGGGGGCGTGACACCACCACTAATGGGAAAAAACGGTTTCACAACTGAGCCACTACACCGATTTTGATAAAATTTATTATGTAGATAGATTGAATCTTCAGTAAAGACATTTGATTTGAGTGGGTGGAGCCACGCCCCTAACAGAAAAAAACTTTTCAAGACTAAGCTAATAAGCCAATTTTAATGAAATTTGGTACAAAAATATTGTTACGAAATTTCTGTCTCTTTGACGATAATTTCGATCTCTCACACTTTTCTGAGTTCGATCACTGGATTGTGTAACAATTAAAAAACACACAAACTTATTTAGTTATAAAATGGTTTATTTTATTAACGTTCAAATTCTAATATTAATTTAACACTGTATAGAAAACTGTTTTGTTCTACTACGGATCACACTGTATTCACTTTATTGCTTATTGCTTCGCTTTTCTAACTCAACTGTTCTGCTTCGCTGGTTTAATTCTACTGTGTGTTCAGCTCAGATGACAACACTTTTTATACTGCAGTCATCACTCTCTCGAATAATCCAGTACCTTCTAAGTGGCGTATATTCTACCATTATCTACAACCCACCAGTGCTACTTTGTAGCGTGCATTCTACTACTATCCACATTTCACCACAATACACCAGCATGGCGCACTGACGTTGAGCTAGCTATTATGCTAGATGTTAGATGGCGTTGTACGTTGTACGACGGCGATAATTTCTCTCGGTTGTTGACTTTTTATTGTTTACTGCAGCGTCTGTTCGGTTTATTATTTTTAGCATTTTGCGCTAGATGGTGCTAATATCGTTTAGTTTCTTTTGTTGGTATTTATTTCAAGAGTCTTCTAGCATAAACCAAATTTCGCTACAATATATTGAATCCTGAGGAAAAGTATTTGTTTTAAAGTGTAGGGTGACACGTTCTCAATAGGAAAATATGCTAAAATAATGAACCGATTTTGATGAAATTTGATATGGATATAGATTCAGTATTGAGAAAAATTATATGTTTTAAGTGGATGGCGCCATACCCCTAACAGGAAAATATGTTTTCTTAACTAAGCAAATTTTCTGATTTTGATACAATTTGGTATGGAGATATGTATATTGAACTCTAAGGAAGGGATTAAGATAAGTATAGGGCAACATGTTACCATTATTTTTATAAAAATTAGCTCTTTTTATATCTGTTCTTTAACACGAAAAGTATTTTTAATGGTTGAATTTCAACCACTCGAAGAAACTAGTAATTATAAAGCTGCCCCATCTTTACCAGAAAATTTAGTATCTGCTGTCAAAAGATTGTGAGCAAACTTTTTTTAGACTAAGTTTACCTTCCACGTTAGCAGTATTGATACAAATTTATGTGGTGAAAATAAGACACCTTTGAAAATCTGACCAAAATTTTATTAAAAATTTCTCAAGAAATTTCAAACTTTTGGTTTTTGTCTTCGATAAAAAAAAAACACTTTTATTTAAAAAATAATCCAAAGGTGTGACAATTATTTTTGGGCCTACACTTCAAAAACTTAAAGTCTGGCACTGATAACTCTGAATACATTACCCAGTTGCTAACAAAAAGTCCAGTCCATTGATGAATTTTAACATCCACTGCAAGTGACAGTACGATGACAACAAACTGTAGGAAGAACATAACCTGTAGAGCATGTGACATGTAAGCAACATTGGCAATTTTAAAATGCTTACCTGGGCAGTTGTTACTTGTGTTTAGCAACAATTTACCTCTAGTTTTACAGTGCATTCATAACAAATGAATGTAAGGCTTCCATCAACAGACTATCATTTGTTTGGTCATTAGAATCAATATTACTTATCACGTCTCCCATACTTAATGAATAACTAAGTAATAAGCTGTCGGACTGCCGTGATTAGCCGGAATAAAATTTGGTGTGACAACAAAAGTTAAGTGAAAACGGGTGAGTTATTTGTTTTTCCAGTGTAAATTTTTAGACATTTAACGTGTGATTTGTAACAAAATTTGACAATAAAAATGCTCAATAAAACTTGCCATTATAAAAAGAAAAACAAACAAACAACGCTTGCAAATTATTGAATTTAATTATCAAAATTCGCTCGAAAAATATTCTTCAGCGACAGCTCAGTTTTAGCTCAATGGGTACGTTAACAAACCAGCGGCATTATTGGTCCATACTTTTTTAAAAATAATGAAAATCGCAACGTTACAGTCAATGGAGCAAGATACCGTGCGATAATAACCGACTTATTTTTGACCAAAATAGAAGAATTTAATTTGGTTGACACGTGGCTTCAACAAGACGGTGCCACATGCCACACAGCAAGCGATACCATAGACCTATTGAGAGGCCAGTTTGGTGTGCAATTAATCTCACGTTTTGGAGCAGTCCATTGGCCGCCAAGATCATGTGGTTTGACCACACCATACTATTTTTTGTGGGGCTACGTGAGGTCTCTTATGTACAAGGACAAGCCAGCCACAATTGCAGTCCTAGAAGATAACGTTTCAGCTACCATGAGATACCGGCCAAAATGCTGGAAAAGTATACCAAAATTGGAGCTTACGGATGTACTAGCTCAGGCGTAGCCGCGGGCAACATTTACATAAAATAATCCTTAAAAAGTAAATGGCAGAAATTGATATATTGTTTTAAGTAAATATTTTTTTCATTAATTCAAATTTTTAATTTTTTTTTTTAATTTTTAAAACGAAACGCTTAAAGAATCATCCTTTTCATTCAAAAAATGGTGTTACTTGGGAACATGAAATGTTTAATTACTTGCAATCTTGGAAAACTTTTGACAGATTTCTGCAGTGCCCAGATTTTTAGGATCAACAGAACTTTTAAGAGACTCACTGCTTGAAGGAATAAATTGAAGTAGATTTGTCAAGATAAAAAAAAAATACTTTTCTTGATAAACTCTCATTATTTGCAGCATTTTAAGCAGGGAAGCAATTTACCTAAAAGTTTCAATGTCCACTATGCTATTGACAAGTCATTTAATAGCTTTTTTTAAAGTTTTATTTATAAGTCAATTATTATTCTTTAAAAATCCTTTTACAGCTTGTGTCTAGCTTAATATTAGCACTGCTTCAAAATAGTTTCTTAACCTGCTTTAGAAGCGTTTATACAGCCAAAATAGATGTTCAGGACTAGCACAACTTCGTTGTTATTTTCCTTAACTATGAACTTTACTTTAACGAAAAGATTACAGCTAAACAGAAGCAACTATATTTATTGTTTTGATTTGGCACTTATAGCTTAAAGAAATCACAGAGCATAGCATAGATTCATGGCTCTCATTAAAGCGCATTTAAAGTTAATTTACAGTTAAAGCAATGGCTATGTTTTATAGCTTTTATTTTGCATGCATACTTCAAATTATTGCTAAAAAAATCCATACACATTTCTTTTCTCTATAATGATACGCACTACCCAGAACGCTAGCTCGTTATGCTAGTTCTTGACTAAGTATAAATCAGCTTTTAAAATCAAAAATTTTGCTGAAAAATACCAGTGTAGTAAAACTTATCTTTCTGCAATTTATTAGCTATTTTTTGAAATATTTAGGCAAATTCAACTTCAAGAAAAAGCTGCAGCACTCTTTTTTTTTTGATTTTTTGGTCTTTATTGCTTGGAATGGCAAAAGTAGCGCTTTAATGGAGCTATTTTTTCGCATTTTTCCTTCTGTTAAGTTATGTTAAATGCTAAATTCTGATTCCCAAAGGCGCTTTATAAGCTATATGGCAGTGTATTCTTGATCTATTCCTAGTAGAATGAAAAGCAATGCAGCAATGATTTATTAGCCAAAAACTTGCAACGTGTGCTAGTTGTGCAGACTTGGCAATAATGATAGCTATTTTGCCACTAAGATTTCTTGCAATTGAATTTTTTTTAATAAAATTCTGCTTTTTATATTGCATTAACTGCGAAATAGCATCTAATTTAAAGGTGTTCTCTTTGTAGCTGGGCACATTGCAAATTTAATCAAATTTATATTCAATGTTATTAAAAAAGTTCTTTAAACCCAAAAACCAAAAAATTAATTCTATGCAAATATTCTCCATAAAAGTAGACGACAGTGACAACATGAACATTAGTGTTAATGAGACGATTACGATGCAAATTAGCTACATGTGGCAACAAAAAAAAAATAATGTGGCAAGTTCATTAAATGAGTTTTAAAAAACATTTTTAACGTTTTGATTTAATTAAAGTTTAAGTGAATTATTTCACAAAAATGCTGCAACGCTATAAGACAATCAAGGCCAATGAACAGCATATACGATAATTTTGAAAGCTTCTTTTTTTTTGAACACGTGTGAGTACTTGTAAGAAGCAGAGGTAAAAATTTAAAGCTTTTTTGTCCTTAAAAAAAAACATCGAGATTATTTTCTTTTCGAACCGTTAAAAGCTTTTGTGTCATTGATTTGCATGTGCTATTGGCCGCTTTGTACTCTTGTGCTTCTTAGAAAGCTTTTTTGTGCTTTATGTGTAGTACCAGTAATACCCAGTAGGCAAATGCAGCCTCTCATACAGCTCCCCTTAAACTCATTTCATTTTTTGTTTAAGATGACCAAAAAGTAGTCTTTCCGTGGATGACGCCTGTCATGGCAGGCATAGAAGTAGGTCTTCCATTAATGATAGAAATCTGCGTATCGTACAAGACATAAAAATTGGCCTTCCTTCGGCTTAGTGATTTTGGAAGAAAAATACAAAAAAACTTGATTTTTCTTTTCATAAATTTTTATGAAAAATAAATATGTGGAAATACGACTTATTCAAAATTTTTACTTATAAGAATACACAACATATCAGAATACCAACATATTTCAATACCTTACATTCTGCATCGGATAAAGGATATCGTATGGATTTTAGAAATTCTTAAGTGCCAAACAAACTTTATTTGTCACGAAATTTACACAAACAAATAAAGCACTACATAAGGAAACAAATCGTAAGAGCAGACTTTGTTGTTTTCGCGCGAATAAATTTAAATCTTAATTTAATTTTTGTACTTTTTCATTTTAAAAAAACAAAAAGTTTAAAATGCACAAATTTTCATAATATGAATGAACTGAATCTTAAAACATCTTTATTTCGATCTGTCTGAATTCAAAATTATAATTTTTAACTATATAAACTTGGACTCCGGCTCCTCTCTGACCAAACCTTAGTATCACGTCACCATGTTTTCCACAGCATATATATAAATGGGATACTCTTGCTGTACCTATATTGAAAACTTGCATATATGAAAACAATATATAACTTATAAACCTAACCGAAATAACCCTGTGCACAGTAAAATCTCTGAAAATTTTGGTGTACAACTTATTTTTGTTTTAAGAAAACTAATAGATGCGATTGATAACTATTAGTTTACTCATCAACCTTTTTTATTATGTATCTGTGGATATTTACCAAACAATAACTTCTATTTTTATAGAGATTTTTGCTTTGCAAATATAAAAACCTTTTTAGATCGACCAACCAATCGTGGAATATGTAGTTATTGTTGATAAGCCACAGTTCTCTTGGAATATCCGGCTTTATTAGTCTTGTCAAGATTGTCCCAAATCCAATAAAAGGCGCTCGCATTGTGAGATATTAAATAATTGGATATCGCTTTCGATTCACCTTCAGTTTCAAGGTTAGCTAAATCAGCCCTTTGTCGGTGACAAACTTTTGTAGCATATCTACAAAAGATATACAGTGAAATTTCCCATTACGGACAGCCCCCATAACCGGGCAGCTCCCATAACCATGGCATATTTCAGCGACGCTCACTAACTTTTCCATACAAAATTAATTCAGGATTTTCCAATAACTGGACAAAAATACTGGACGGCTATTGGTAATTTTACTGTACATAAATTTATTCAATATGTGGCGAAAATTTGATTCAAAAACAACAATTCGGTAAACAAACTATAGTGGCGCTTGTAGTCTTAATTATAATATTTTCAATTCTAATCAATTTTTACGAAAAAGTAATTTTTTCTGTGTGCTGACTGAAAACCTATGTAAGACGATCGATTTACTTGACAACTGATATTTAAATTGGTAGATTTATATTATTTCGTTAATTTTTCGCATCACGCCTCAAATATACCGAACTTTACTAAAAAGCTATACGGAAATTTTCGTTCTTTCTAATTTGATCATCAAGCAGAACACACCTAACCTATAAATTGTTGTATAAGGGCCACCCTAAATAAAAGTGTTGAAGCCTTATATATGACTCTAAATATAAGAGCTACGTGGTGTAAATTCGGTGTGAATCCATTTACCTGTCTTCGTGAAAATGATAATTAAAAATATTTTTGTATGAGGGTCACCCTAATTTTGCACTTTAAATTAAACTGTTGCAATCTAGTCTCTGCCTCTTAATATGAAATCCATTTGGTGTAAATTCCAAGAGAATCGATTAAGCAGTCTTTGAGAAAATGCTATTTTTAATATATTTGTGTATGAGGGCCACCCTAAATAAAAGTTTTGTGGCCTAAGCTATGCTTCGTAACATTAGAGATACGTAGTGTAAATTCGATGTGAATTGATTTATTTGCCTTCGTGAAAATGATATTTAAAAATATATTTGTATGAGGGCCACCCTAAGTATGCACCCTAAATAAAATTTTTACCATTCAACCTGTGCCCCTAACATAAAAGCCATACTGTGTAAATTTCATGAGAATCGAATTGCCTGTCTTTAAGAGATCGCTATTTTAAAAATATTTGTGTATGAGGGCCACCCTAAATATGCACCCTAAATAAAAGCCTATGACACCCGCCCGATCGATACTAACATACTGTAAAAATTTCATCGAAATCGGCTGGATAGTTTCCGCGTGCATAAGAGACAGACAGACGGACGGACAGACAAAAAATGAGTTTTATATAATAGATGGCTGGCGACGAAACACAACGCAAAATTACCAACAAGCATGGCGCTACGTATTTACCAAAAATGACAAGCAAAGCAACAACACGCAAGGGTTTAATTGTTTTGATGCAGTTGCGCCTGTCAACGATTCGATGAATTACAGCAATACGAAGTTGTTGTAAAAGAGTGGAAAGAGTGGAAAGAGTTAGGCACTGTCGACCCCTGGTGTAGACCGTAATATATTGAACTGAGAAGGTTCAACACTCAAGATTATAAATCTCATTCAGACTTAAAGGAATGATTTCAAATGTATAGTATTATGTAACGGCAATCTTGCTGATCATTTTGAGTCTGTCTCAGCTAGGCTCCAAAGTTTTTTCCTGTCGGCAATATTATTTCTGATAGCACTTGACGATTTTCTCAGCATAGCTCTAGACTCTAAAAATCGCGGCATTCAATGAACTTTCAGCGAACATCTGGAAGACCACGCTTATGCCAAAAACATAAGCTTCCACGACACCAAACAGTCCGACATGCAACACTCTTCCGCAAGGTCTTCTGCGGAAAAAGCAGTTCTGAAGATTAACAAAATGCAAGTTCATTCGCCTAACCAATGCCTGCAACAGCTTCATGATAGACGAACTCAGCATAGTAGGTGAAGATAACTTACTTGGGCAGCATAACAACAATTGCCTTCGACGCATTCTATAAATTTGTTGCCTAAGACCATCTCTAATGTCGAATTGCTTACCAGATGCCACCAAAATACGATTTCTATTCAAACAAAACAGTGAAAACGAAAATAGATTGGGCATACGTTGCTGAAACCTGCCGAAAAGCTTTGAAGTGGAACTCTCAGAGTAGCAGAAAATGCAAACATCCTAAATCATCGTGGAGACGTTTGCCAGAGTGGAAAATTCGTGAATCGGGGAAATATTCAAGAGACTTACAAGCACTCGCTACTGATCATGCACATTGGAAAAGTTTTGTGGAGGCCATATGCTCCGCGGGAAGATAAAGGACACAAAAGGCGAGAGATTGTGTTACATTTTATTTAGAGGCCATCCACTGAAAGTTACATTACTCGTAACGTCTGTAAAAGACCTCAAATACGAGTAGTGCCAGTTTTTTGACCGTGTCAAGGCCTTAATCTATACAAACTACAGGTTCCGACTAACTTAAGCTTAGGTTCAAACAAAAGTATATAAGAAAGCAAAATGATTTTTCAACCATTAACATCTGAATAGTAATCTTGCATCCTTTATCTCCTCACGAAAAATAAGGTCTCTGCGAAGCTCTACCTTCTCGAAAATTTCCACGATGTACGTATTTTAATATAACTTACCGATAAATTCGAATGTGTATGACACCGTCAAGAAACCGCAATTTTTATGACTGTCGAATTTTTTTGAAATTTTGTTTGAATAAAACTATTTTTTTTTTTTTTGTTTATTTTAATAATAATTCTTTTTTTTTATTTAATTATTTACATAATATACTTTTTATATTCTTTGTTTTACGTTTTTCTTTGTATTGCAATCAATTAGTCTCATAGTATATATATATACTATATATATTTATTATTATTCATATGCATTTTTAATATACTCGTAGTATATTCTATTTAACAATGGTTTGTTTTTTTTTATAATTTACATACTTTACTTGTTCTTTTTGTGATTTACACTTCTTTAAACATTAATAATATTTTTTTCTAAGCCATCACACAGAGTTTTCCTTGAATTGAGTTTATGTTTAGTGGTTGTACATGGGGCGTTATCTGTACATACATATGTTAAAACGAAAGGAGCTGTGCTATGATATTTTGATATATATTTCAAAAATACATTTTTATTGTGATTTTGATCTATTTGACGGCATAAGTTTTAGAATTTTTCGAAGCCTCAAAAGCTTTAAGCTCTATTTCCTCGGAAATAAGTTGTCATACAAGAAAAAGTGGCCTTCGCTTTATTTTTTGAAATGTTAAAAATTATGATACCAAAACAACGACATTTTTTTCCATTCATTTTTTATTTAAAGCTAAATAAAATAACAACAAAATTTGATATTCCCAGAAAAAATTTATGTTCAGTACCTTTAATATGCACCGCCTTCAAAAGATATTGATGCTTTAAGCCCTATATCAGAGATATAGCTGACTTTTGTGTGAGTAAACTTGCTTTCGAGTACATAGTGTTTATAGCTATCGGAATTTTTGGCAAACACTAAAATTTAATCGTGCTGTGTAAAATTGATCAAAATTTATAATATTTTATATTTTCTTATAGCATAAAATTTCAAAATTTTCAAATAATCGAAAACTTTAGGTGCCAGCTGCTTTCGTTTTGACTTATAAGGCTCCATATACACGTAGGAAAGAGTGGTTCTTTATATTAACGGAGGTTGTAAGCCAAAAATTATGAAAATAATATAAATTTATTTTCTCAATGCAAATATGAAAACAGCACATTGCAAAGCTATTTTCAAAAACTACCTAATAATAAGTTTTATTTGATAACAGAAAAATATTTGTTAAATGATTTTTTGAAATATAAATCAGATATATTCAAATGAAACCTAACTCGTTTGAGCAGTATGTTAAAGTATTAAAATTTAAATTATTTTTTTTAATAAAGATGACACATTTGTGGTAATTTTTGAAAATTAAATAAAATAAAACTAAATTAATACAAAAAATCAGAATGGTGAAAATTAGCAACATTTTTTCAAATTTGTTTTGAGTTAAGCTAAATATGTAACCAAAGTTTTTTAAAGAAAAAATTTACTTCTAAATCAAAAAATATTTCATACTTTTATAATTTTATTTTTTAGTTAAGATCGCGTTATTTCTAGAAATTTTCACTTGTATTTTATTAACTCATCGTTTCTAAACTTAATTTTTTTTAAGAAATTTCTCAATTCATTTTAACTGTTTTTAAAAAATTTAAAATGAAATCTAAATTTTTGTGTGTAATAAGTGATTCACACGGGCATTGAAATTCAGCCTGACTTACATCTATCTTGACTTGAAACAAAAACTGAGACGGAATCAGCTCCGTGAAACAAACTTCCTCGAATGTTGATTTCATTTTAGTCCACATGTTTTTTTTTTTTTTTCAAAAAATCTTTTTGTTTTAAATTAATTTTTGGGGCTGTTTAATTTTTTCATTTAAGTCAAAAATTCATCATCGAATTGCTGTTAAGTCAATGGAAAAAAACATCATTCGGGCAAATACACAAATGTGAGATAAAATCTCACAGCGATTCAAGTATTTTTGTTGTTAGAGATCATTTTAAATTATATTAAGTAGGTAAAATTTATTCAATTAACAAATTATTTGGATTTAACTAATGCTAAACAAAAAAGAGTAGGTGACTCCTCTAAACCGAATTCCAGTGTCAACTTAACTTATGTAATGTCAATTAAAAGTGTCAAGTTACTTCAAATATTAAGCTAATGCCACTAATAACGCGTTATTTTTGAAATCGCGATACAAAATCGTGATTGTTGATAATAAAGCTGATTTCGTTGTCAGTGTGAATCGCTTATAATAGACAAAATACTCCTTAAGTGCCGTTTTTATAATATAAAAAATAAATATTTAATAAAACTTAAGACTCTTCAAAACCAAAATTAATTTAAGGAAATATGTTTTCAAATTTTTTGTTGTTTGTTGTAATGGCAGTTTTAATAATAATAATAATAAAATGATAATTGAACTTACAATATTGATCAACATTCAAGTAAAATTTTACAAGTTGATGCAATGTGTTTTACATTAACAAACATTGACAAAAAAGGAAAAAGCAACAACTCTAGAATGTAGAACATCTGTTTCGATTCTTTAGGGGATATATCTCCCTAATTTTTTTTTATTTTTCCATTTTTTTTACTGGCTTAAATCATGCCGAAACAATCCTAGAATTAAAGTCTACAGCGCCCAAGTACCGATTTAAACTCAAAATTTTTTTAAATCAATTTTTTTCATGAAACTTTGATGAAGATGTATAGCATTTTGAAACTTCAAACACGTTTTTCTTAAAACCATGATTTCAAAATCGCCGGGCAGTAGAACTCAAAAAGTTTACATCCGATTGACTTGAATTTTTAACAAAGGCTTCATTGTTTGGTTATCTGTTGAAGTACACACGATTTTAATGATTAATTAAGAAAAAAAAAATTATAAGCAATTAAGTCGATTTTTTTCGTCGAAAACATGATTTTTTGTTAAAACATTTGTCATTTCGTGAAAAAAATTCTAAAAATATAATAGAAGAACTCATGTAGATAATGAAACATTTTTTTTTTTATAGGTGGAGTTCTAGGTGGAGTTGGACGAGACTTCAACTGCCCGTCGCGGAAGACCTTTTTGAAAATGAGGTTTTCGGTACTCACTGCACAGCCGCCATTTTGTAAAAAAAAATAACAATAAAAAATTTGTTTCTCTTCTTCAAGAGTTGCTTAATCCAATGTTATATTATTTGTATAACTTTAGTCTCAAATGAATTTTAAAAAAAATAATTAAAACAGACTTATTTTTTATAGCATAAGAGTGATACAACCCCTTAAAATCTCACCAGTATAATTTTGGTTGATGCCTACGTCAGCACTAAAATTACATCCGCCATATTAAAGCAAACATCACGAAAAGTTATTTTTTAATTTTCAAGCGATTGTGGCAAATTCTTAAGTAATCTATTTTTAGAATTTCAAATATCACACCTTTGCGTTGAAAATTTCAATCAGCTGTTCCAATTTGTTTACATATTATCGATGACGTCATAACGTGAATACATTTCCTTTGTTGTCAATGTTTGTTAATGTAAAATGCATTGTAAATTTTACTTGAATGTTGATCGCTGCTAACTGGCTATAAGTTCAATTATCATTTCCTTATTATTGAAATGTATTTTCGTAATATTCATTAAAAAAAAAAAGATAATATTTATTATATTCTGAAAAAAACTAATTTTTTTATTTCTAAATTTTTTGTTTTAATTTAAAAAAAAAATCTAAATTTCATTTCAAAAACTTATTAAAAAAATGACTGTTACACTTAAATTTTTATATATATATTTTTTTCGCAAAGCTAAATAAAATCACAATCTTCTAGAACCACTCTAGTGTATTTACATTATTTTGCTCTTTTTTCTTATCATAATAAAATTATTGTTACTCTTGCCATAATCAACAACTTTGCTTTGCTATACAATTTAGCGCATATTTATTGTAATATTTTCACATAAGGAATATTCTTAAGTATAGTTTTGTTTAAAAAGAAATTTGAAAAAAAAATATTTAAAATATAGAGTTGCATAACTAAATAAAAAAATAGTTTAAATAAACTATTAATTATATCAAAAAAAAATGTTTTTTAAAACCGCCACTAAAACGTATATGTGCATTTTTACAGAAATTGTCATTTTAGCCGGTCATGGTTTCAATTTTTTTTTTTTTCGAGCACACCCTCCAACCATGGTTTTTCTTGAAGCTTAGACTATCTTGAATTACGAAATATTCAAGGTTGAACAATTAAAATTTAAAAGGAGACATAACTAAAATTGAATTTAAAATGAAAAAACGTTAAATTTACATATGAAGTTATGTACATTAAAAGCTATAGGTATTTGAATTTATAGTCTTAACTTCAAGAAAATCCATGGTTGAAAGGTGGCTCCAAAAAAAAATAAAAACCATGATCGGCTAAAATGACAATTTCTGTAGAGGTGCACTTGCAGGTACGTGTATTCAGATTTTTTTAAAGGGTGTTTTTCTCCAGTATTCCGATTATTGAATGATTAGCTCTTGTCTATTCGTTTGATAGACGAATGTTTTACTTCTTTTAATAAAATCAGCTAACTCATCCGAAAATACAGTATA
Organism: Tricholauxania praeusta; assembly: GCA_949775025.1. Taxonomy (NCBI): domain Eukaryota; kingdom Metazoa; phylum Arthropoda; class Insecta; order Diptera; family Lauxaniidae; genus Tricholauxania; species Tricholauxania praeusta. Next base: position 69,258,395 of record OX459028.1, read on the forward strand.
GCAATAATATTGAGCTCCTCCTCATAAATAACTTTTAGGTATATAACGTCAGTATAAAGCAAAATGTCACTATCTATATTTCCAGCTATTTGAATTATGAGGCTTTTTATATATGGGGTAAGACACGCGAAAACGCCAGCGAAACAATTTTTTGGCACCGATTTGGCTGAAATTTGGCATTATTGTAATATCGATGTCCAGCAATAGAACTGCGTTCAAGAATTTGCCCTAGTATTATTTTTTGTTGTGATAAGCGGGTATGAAATTCACGATTTTTGTACTTTTTCAGAATAAATTCTTTTTTCGAAAATTCATAGCTTACAGCAAACTCTATCAATTAATAATTGGTATACCTACGATTTTAGGTTCTTACTTGTACTTTTCGAAAAAAATACTGTTTCTGAAAAAAAAAAATTGTTCGCAAAAATTTTGCGAATTTAAAATTATTTTTAAATTTTTTTTAAAAACAACTATTTTTTAAAATTTTTTTTTAGTTTTTAAAAAAAACTTTGATTTATTCTGCTCTTAATGCCGTAAAATTTTTTATGGGGAAAAAATTATTTATATTTTTTTTTAATTTAAAAAAAAATTAAAGAGCCAAAATATTGAAAATTGAAATGAATTTTTGAATTTTTTTTGAAAAATGCATTTCTGAATATTTTTTTGTTTTTACATTTTTAGGTTTTTAGTTGTACTTTTCGAAAAAAAATACTGTTTCTGAAAAAAAAAAAATTTTCTCAAATATTTTGCGAATTGAAAAATATTTTTGCATTTTTTTTAAAAAAACCCATATATAAAAATTTTTTTTTTTTTTTTAAAAAAAAACTTTGATTTATTCTGCGTTGAATGACGTAAAAATTTTTGCGGGGAAAAAAGTATTTATATTTTTTTTTTAATTTTAACAAAAATTAAAGAGCTAAAATTTTGTAAATTGAAATGAATTTTTAAATTTTTTTTGAAAAATCCATTTCTAAATATTTTTTCGGTGAACTTCAGATTACAGCTTGATACGCAAGCTTCAAAATGATATGCCATAACATGAGGGCAAGTAGTTAATTAAAATGTTTGAGCCGTTAAAAGCGCGATGTACTACGCGTTGAAAGGCTACTGCACTGATTTTAAATTTCAGTTTTAGTTTTCAGGTTAACGTCTCAAACATTTTAACTAACTACTTGTCATCATGTTATGGCATATCATTTTGAAGCTTGCGTATCAAGCTATAATCTGAAGTTCACCAAAAAAATATTCAGAAATGGATTTTTCAAAAAAAGTTCAAAAATTCATTTCAATTTACAAAATTTTAGCTCTTTAATTTTTGTTAAAATTAAAAAAAAAATATAAATACTTTTTTCCCCGCAAAAATTTTTAGGTCGTTCAACGCAAAATAAATCAAAGTTTTTTTTAAAAAAAAAAAAAAAATTTTATATATGGGTTTTTTAAAAAAAATGCAAAAATATTTTTCAATTCCCAAAATTTTTGAGAAAAATTTTTTTTTTCAAAAACAGTATTTTTTTCGAAAAGTACAACTAAAAACCTAAAAATGTAAAAACAAAAAAATATTCAGAAATGCTTTTCTAAAAAAAAAATTCGAAAATTCATTTCAATTTTCAATATTTTGGCTCTTTAAATTTTTTTTAAATTAAAAAAAAAAATATAAATAATTTTTTCCCCATAAAAAATTTTACGGCATTAAGCGCAGAATAAATCAAAGTTTTTTTTAAAAACTAAAAACAAAATTTTAAAAAATGATTTTTTTAAAAAAAATTCAAAAATAATTTTAAATTCGCAAAATTTTTGCGAAAAAAATTTTTTTTTTCAGAAACAGTATTTTTTTCGAAAAGTACAAGTAAGAACCTAAAATTGTAAGTATACCAATTATTAATTGATAGAGTTTGCTGTAAGCTATGAATTTTCGAAAAAAACACTTATTCTGAAAAAGTACAAAAATTGTGAATTTCATACCCGCGTATCTCAACAACAAATAATACTAGAGCAAATTCCTGAACGAAGTTCTATTGCTGGACATTGATATTACAATAATGCCAAATTTCAGCCAAATCGGAGCCAAAAAATTTTTTCGCTGGCGTTTTCGCGTGTTTTACCCCATATATTAAATCATAAAAAATCCAAAATGTGCCAGCTAATAACAAACAACTCATTTTATTCAAGAGGTTTGTTCTATTCAGTTTTCAGTTATAAAACCCATACAGAAAGCTTCATTACTCGGAAACATCAAAATGTAGATAGTGAATTTTTGTTTTATATAGACGAGATATTAACAGAAAGCAACCAATACTCCTTATAAGATTTATCAGGGAAAAGTAGTAAATTATAGAATTATAAACAATTTTTTATCAAGTCTATTCTAATGTTTAATTAAATTAATATCATTTCATATAGTTTTAATACTGAATAATATAGACCGCATTATTAAATCAGTATCAAATTAATGCAAGATTCCCTACGAACGACTTTTTTCAAAAAAAAAAAAAATCACCCTTTATAATACGGAAATTAATATGCACTAGTGGAGAAATATCTATTAGGGTAACAGTATTATTAAATCAATTTTTCTGTATATATTTATTTAAAAAAAAATATAAACATAAATTTTTCTATATTAAAAAATGAAACAGTGGCATTTTTTAATTTTTTGTTTTCAACTGCTATAAATTTATTTTGTTTTTTTTATTATATATATTTGGTATATTAACAGTACATACAAAATTGCTTTTGAATTAGGTTATTACAAGGAAAGCTTCAGTTTTAAGTACATAATTTATTTTTATTTTTATGTTATATACAATGTATTATATAGATTATACTTTATAATTTTTGGTAATTCATGCAATAACACATTATTCGTTTGTTTCGATTTTAGTTTCATATTATTGCTATTTGGTTGAAAATATTTCGAATTGTATCGAAAAACAAATAAATATATACCACAAAAAAGCAAACTATTGTTAAAAATATCAAGAAAAAATCTTCAGTTCTTCTATTAAGAATATTGCCTAGATAAAATAAAAATAAAATACATACATATGTGGTGTTATATGTCACAACGTAAGAAATTAGAGCTTGAAGTCTACGATCTTAATGGCATTTCTTTTGTGGATGAAATTAATTTTGTTTTAAAATTTTTAATCACTGAAAATATCAAATTTACAAAAATATATAAAATTATTTGATTTTAAAATCGAAATAATTTTTTTTTAATTTTTATTCATTATATGGTAGTTGAAAGCATATAAGTTAAACGATCTCAGGAAATTATAATCTCTGCAAAAAAAAAATTTCTAAATCAAAATTGCATCAAAATTACACTCAACTTTTTTTAATCTTTGAAGGATACTATTTCTTTTGAATTTTAAGCCAGATCAAATTTTATGGAACAAAGAAAAATCTGAGTCTGACAAGTAAGAGCTATTCTTGTAAATGATTTCTACCAAAAAAGTTCCTTTTTTTGGTGCCTAATATTGTTTGTAATAATGAATAATTTTATATTTTTTATATATAAATGTTTGTAAGAACTCTACCTTAACTAGCAAATTTGGGTATACATTCCGTGACGAAATAGAAGTTATAAGCAAAAATTGTCTCCATTGATTGAATTTTCTCCGATCGAAAAAAAACTAATATTTCAGACCTTATCGAACTGAATTTAAATTTTAATCCGCTCCGCATTTTGCGAAAATTCTGAAAAAAATATGAAGTTCCCATTTTCATGTTGCTCCATCTTTTTTGTTTTGTTTTAAAAAAAAAAATTAAAAATAGCAAGTATCGAGTTTCGGCCAATTTTCAAACTAAATGCAAAATATCTGCTACCTGATGAGAGTTAAATTTTTTTTCAAGAGATCAACAAATTTTAATCATTAAATGTGCTAACAAGTTTTTCTGATTTCATAAGTTTTCAAAAATTATAGCACAACAATGATTCGACTTATGCCGAAATATAATCTGCAAAATCGGGGATTTATTTTTCAACTGCTTTTGTTTTAATATAAAATGCCCCAAAGTGTGTACTGAGAAGGAAAAATTTTGTAGCCTGAAGTAAAAATATTTTTCTGGAGTATTTCAAGTAAATTCGAAATAATATTAATTCGCCTTTATTTTAATACATACGTGCACATAAATAATTATACAAATAGTAGAAAAAATTAGTGTTTTCATTAACTATCTTCTTAAATATTTTGGAAATGACCAAAGTCAAAAAAATAAGTTAACAAACGCACAGATTTTTCAGGCTTACTTGCTTGTGAAATAGAAAGTCAAAAATCACTCAATATTCAAAAAAAAAAAAACAAAAAAATCTTCCAAACTTAATGAAACTTTTTGCCAAAGTTATCTTCCGTAAAGTATGTGAACACGTTTAAATTCATTATGCTCAATTGTTTTCGACGGACTATGCCTTTTAAAAGGCTTCAAAAATGTCTAGACTTTCAAGCTTCGAGCAAAAACTTGTGCAGTTTTTATTTCTTTTCATTTTTCTTTCGCTACTTTTTCTAGAGAATTTTTTCATTGATTTTATGGAGAGTTTCCTTCTCTGCATTTTTTGCGATTTCTTACTTTCTTTTAAGCGCAATTCCTCTAAAAAGTTTCATAAAAATGCAAATACTTTGCCAACGGCCCTACCTGGTTTCCAGTAGCTTTAAATTATATTAAAAAATACTGTATATATATTTTACATATTTACATATATAATTAGCATTAAAATTTGACTTTGCACTTTTAAAATGATAAATTCAATAAAAATCACTAATATAACTTTTAATATGAATATGAAATATAGCACTTGTAGCATTGTCATACTATAACTGATAATGATGCATTATAGCGGAAGCTTGAAACTTTTAATTATGACCAAGCGCTGGCTTTTGTGTTCGTTTAAACTGAAATTTCTGCCAATTTGTGTCAGGTTTTCTTTCATAATCGCCACTACAGAAATTCAGAAATCACAAGAAAAAAAAGTATTTCTTAAATCGATGAAATAATCCTCAGAGTTCTTAAAGTTTTATATGAACTTTTCCTGGAAATCGCTAGTTTCGCAACATATACTTGTGTGGGAAAACTAAAAATTATTATTTCTGTATTATTACAGGGTTTCGCAATGCATTTTTTCAAAATATGAAAGCAAAAAAATCAGCTCAACATATGAAAATGTTAAATATTTCTTTGCAATATAGTTGCTATAATATTTTCTAGTAGTTTTGCTATAAATTTATTTAAGTTTTATATAGACAGCAAGAGTTGAAATGAGACATTTTATTGAAAAAACGAAATTCTTTGTGACTTATGCTGTTATATAATATCATTTTTATATATAGTTTTATTTTATAAATTTATTTGCTATTTACAAGAAGCGCCTGCGTTTTTTTTTCTACTACTCTTTTTTTAAATGCTATTTTAATGATACCTTTTTGCCTTTTATTGTTGCTTTTTGTTGAATTATTTATGTATATATTATCTCTGTAATTATTTTGCTATTTTACTTTTATTGTATTTAATTTAATTTAGTTTTTTTAATTAATTGTCTGATATCGCGCCAAATCAAGCAGATGTTCATAGAGCAGATCGTCATGTGGCGTTAGTCCTATCATCAACCAACCGAATATTGCACCAAGACTACGTGCCACCGAGAGACTGTTCCAGACGTTGAGCACTTGATTGCTGAGCTGTGAAAAATAGAAATGGCATGAATTTTTTTTTTTTATCTTAAAAGCAGTGCATTCAGCAGATGTATTAAGGGTTTTCATGATTGCAAGAGAGTGTTTTTGGGTTTTTGTAAAAACCAGCTTTGGCTGATATGGAAAGAGATCGTTAAGTGCGCGTAACCTGTTTAGGCTTAAATCTTAAAGTATGTTGATTAATTTCGTGTCAAAAGCTTAGAATTTTTATTATTTTTAAGTGAATTAATTAATTTTTATAAATTTTAAATTATTTCAAAAATTATAATGAGATAGTTTGATTGCATCACTTATCTGAAATTAATATATTTATTTCAAAACGTAACAATTTATTATAACAGCATAGTGAGTTTTCTGCAATATCTTTGATTGTGCTTGAAATGTTCAGCATGCAAACTCAATTGGGTGGCACGCCAAACCCCCAAAAAATATACTTAAGAAAATTAAAGCTCATCAGACTTTTTCACTTAAATGAATTTTTTCGAAATTTTTAATTTGTTTTTAGTCGACTAAATATTATTTACTAATTGAAAATTATTTAAACGAATTTACAAATTAACCAAAAACTAGTCTGATGTGGCTATGTATATTGTACATATGAATATGTATATAAGTGGTAATAGCCGAAACATATGCCACCAATTACCAGGTTAAATTGTTCCATTTGTTATCTTTCTCATGTTTATTTATAAAGCAAAAGCCGATTTGTGAAATTTCACATAAATATCGGTTACTGCAATTGACTGTAAATTCGACTAAATAATTTTCAATTACTAATATATCTTCCTTAAAAAAATTTATCGAAAACTTATGCTGAAAAATTACAAATAAAAAGAAATTTTATATAATTACTGTCATTATTTTCCAAAAAAAAAGTTTAAAATGGAAACAATAGCTTTTTCACATTAGTTTGGGGGGCTTAAATTTTGCCATTTGTTATTTTGGTTTTTCGACGATTGTTGGAATTTTTTCAAACATTTTACGAAAGATTTTCGGAGCCTAAGGTTTTCCTAATCTTAGAAACTTTTTTATATAAAATATTCACACATCAACGCAAAATTATAATTTTGACACTGAATTTAAATTACAGAAGGAATTGAACTAAATGTTACAAGTTTATACGAGAATTTTCTCAAAATCTTTAGTATTTTGAAAATAAAACAACTAAAAACCTTCTTTTTTCAAATTAGTTTGGAAACATTAATTCGTTTAAATTTTTCAAAAAAAAAAACTTTCAAAGTGAGCGAAAATTACTCCGTAATCATCAGCGGTCACTAACTAAACCTGAAATTATATGAAGTCTTTCACTAGTCAGCAAAAAAGTTATATCGAAGTTGAGTTATCGAAGTATGCACTTTTCAAATTAAAGCAAATTTATGCCATTTGAATTGAGCTCAATGATACTCATGAAACTATGTCAGAGTGACGTACATATATCTCATAATTTGGACATTAGATTTCTCTTAAATATAAGACGTCGTTTGCCAAAACGAAAGCAGTTGAAACCTGTGGTCTCCGATTTATTATTATTTACGATATTTTAAGCCATTGTTGAGTGAAAACTTTTCAAAATTTATGAAAAATAAAAGGGTCTGAAATTTTATGCAGATAATCAAAATTCTGATAACACATATTGAGATATTTATAATACTGAAGCACTGAGCTCAGATTATTTAAGACTTAGACATTTTTAGATTCGGATTATTCTTCTTGGCAAAGAATGTCGCATACGCAAAGTAACCTTATGAAAGTGCAATATTTTCGAAAATTATAAATATTGGAAGCTAAACTCGTCATTTGAAGATTCAGTAGAAAATATAAAGTGCTAACCCATAATGAACACCACTATAATATTTTCTAAATGCAACATTTTAAGCGGAAAAATATGCTGCTGCACAAATAGTTTCCTGATACGGTAACATGATTTCACTTACCATTTCCTGATGCGTTAACGTCACATTGGCCGTATTATTAAAATATAATTTTTCATCGATGGAATTGGAACATATGGAAAGTATTATTGTCGCTATATAAATCATTGCAATGATTATCCAACGGAATGACACCAACTCAGTGGCATTTGAAAGATCCAAATGGCAAATGTCCATGCTGAAATAAAAAGAAAAAAATATTATTTTAAATAATACAATAATTTCAAATCCGAAAAAAATGTTATTACAAAACAAAAGTGTGGGTATTTTCCAGAGAAAATAATTTTATAATATGTATTATACATTTTATTTGTCGAGTTAAGCTCCCTCCACTATTTTTTAGTTGCATCCTTGCTACTCCCACACACACATACATACATTTAAACGTAGTAGTTTTTTACTCCTAAAAGAATTTTGCAAGAAATAAAAATTTTCTGAAGGTCAAAAATGTTTTTACTTCAATGCAGATATTCCATCACACCCAATTCGAAAGGTCAACACAAAGCTTCGTCTATTAGATAGCACAAGGAAGGAAATACATTTTATTCATAGCAAACTAAGATAAATTTTCCTACCGGGCAGCTTTAACTATTGCCATAAACATCAACTGTAAAATAGCAGCTGTGCAAATTCTTTGAAACTAACAAAACAACAACAAGCAGCAGCAGTATGACATTTAAATGTAAATGTCTGCCAAAAGAGCAACCAACGCCAACAACAACAACCTGCTAAGCAGCACTGACAATATAACAGCAGTACTGAGAGAAAAAAAAAAACCGTCACAAGCTTAAGCATCAATGACAATAAATAAATGCACAAAATGTCAAAAGTCCATACGTACGAGCACCTAAGGTACACCATATACCACCCTACCAGCATTTTGTGCATAATAATTTAGTTATTTCCGTTTGGATTTTGTTTTCAATATTTTGAAACAAAACATAGGGGTTACAGTTGGCCAGGTTTCTTAACAAAATAAACTACACTTAACTCATTTTCTACCGGTGTTCGATTAATCGAACGTGAAATTTGTCTATTTTCAATAATTTTTTGAAGAATAATGATATTCTCAAAACAGTTAGTACCATATTTTACTTTGATTTTTTAGCTATTCAAAAATAATATTTATCATCTCCCATCCCCACCCATAGTTCTAGAGCGGGGTATTTGAAAAATATCTTACCTATAGAACTTTCTTGTAAATTATATTAAAAATATAATATAAAAAAAAAGAAATGATGAGTCTTTTGCAATCAAAAAAACAACACCTTTGCAAACTTGGATGGCACAGATATGAGTTAAAAGTAGTGTTCGATTAATCGAACGTTGGAGCTAATCCAATGCAAATGAAACATATCGTAATAGAAGTGAATAAACACAATTTATTCAGTTTAATGTTTAATGAACTTTTATGATTTTACATTATTTAAAGAACAGTAATAAGATTGTAAAAAATAATAAGCATTTGCTTAGCAATCGAAAAAACATGTAGAAAAATAAAAAAAATATTTTCGTTGAAAACTTTGAAACAATGGTTGGTTGCCACATTTCTCTCACATCCAAATTGCTGCAGCTACATGATTACAGTGAACAGTTCCAGTGGGGGGGGGGGGGGCTTGGACGTTGCTGAGAAAACGGAGAACTACATCAGCATCAAGATCAACTTCTGTGTTGAAAGGGATGAACAATTACAAATAGCCGGTTGACGACTAGAGGCACTAAAGCTTATATTGACTTTCCCTGAATAAATATTTTGCACTATGACGGACGAAATAAGCCACCATCTGCACGTCTATGGACGAAAAACCTGCCCAAAATCAAAAATTTAAAGATATGATAAGCACGCACAAAAAAGCTTCTAATCCTTTGAAAACACAAAAGAAATGGGAGAAGCACTGTCACTTTTTTTTGTTTCGAGCCTGAGAGATTTGATGGCTGAAGCAAAGTTGTTCCTCGTGAAAAGACAAAAATAAAATTTACACTATTCCTCCAGCATCACTCCTTAACCCCCTATAGAGAATTTTAATCAAATTTTCTGAGCAAAATTACATACGGGACTAAGAAATTTTCAAAACATTGAAAACTATAAAAAACATATGAAGGAATTGCAACATAAAAAAATTGGCTTTTCTTATAAATTTACTGCCACACAGCTGAGTCTTAGAAAGTTTTTTTCTTATAGGATACCTGTTATTTTTATGAGGAATATTTTTGTCAAAGACCGTATGAAAAAATAGTGTAAGTCAAATAAAATGTTTGTATTTTCATGAGGAGCAATTTTGTAAATGTTGAAAAAGTCGAGAAATTATGAAAAACTTTTAACGTTGGATATGTCAAAAAATTCACAAAATGTTGAAAAGGTCAAAAATCTTAAAAAAAAAATCATAAAATGTTGAAAAGGTCAAAAATCTGGAAAAAAGTCGTAAATCGTTCCAGAATGTTGGATAACATTAAGATTTTCTAAGCTATTTAAAAAATCGAAAAAATTAAATACCACAAAAAACTGGAGAAAACATCTTCAGAAGACAAAAAATATTAAGAAATGTTGAAGAAACCGAAAAATTCTGAAAAAAAGCTTAAAAAGAAGCGTCATAAATTGTTGAGAAAGGTCGAAATACTTTGAGAACGTCTAGAAATTTTGAAAATTCGAAAAATGTTGATAAAGTTTTAGAGAGTTTTAATTAAAAAAAAAATGTTGCAACTATCAAAACATTTTGAAACGTTACAAAGGGTCGAATAATGTTGAAAAAGAAACAAAATATTTTGATAATGTTGAAATATATTGAAAAATTGTATAATGTCGATGAAAGCCTTATAAAAGTTGAATGAGACAAAAATCTATGAAAAATTTTGAAAAAATATTGAAAAAGTCGAAAAACTTTGAATTGTAGCATCGAATACTAGCTGCATGTGTCATGCGAAAAAACTTGATTCCTAAAGGCCCCCGGCTTTGACAAGCAATTAAAGGCTTGACCGTGTTAAAAGCGGCCATTAGGCAGCCCTGCTCGTGAGTAAAGTTGCTGGTCAATAAATTTTATTATCTCACTTAAACGAACTGTTCATATGTATGACATCAAATTCAGATATCTCAGCTCGGATGTTAGTAAGCATAAATATGTTTTATGCTAATAGCTATATATAATTTGGTCTGTATTAAAATCAAATTTAATTAGTGGCTGCTTGAAATAATTCATTTTATAACACCATCTTTAGCTTATAAAATTAAAGTTCTCTTGAGCAAAACAGAAAAAATCAAAAATTTTATTAGCAGCGCTTGCACGGCTAACTCTTTAACGCCTTACTAATTTTATTTTCTCACTTGTTAAGAACTTTTTAAGACTTTGAAATGCATCTATTTATGTATGCTATATAATATGAATTTTAACTTAAAAGCTATGCTCTAACGCACTGGAAAATTTTTAAGCCAGAAAATAACATGACAAAAACGTGAGAAGAAAGAAAAACAAAGCACTCATATACATTAAATGCTACAAATGTGCTAAGTGTGGTGCATGCACGTTTCTCACGACTCATACGAAAAGTTTCACACAAAAGCAGCATTAACTATGGCGAAGTAAATGCTTACATTAAAATTATTGTAAAATAAAGCGCTTTGCATTGAAAAAATAAAAAATCTTCTGTTTGTAATTAAAACAATAAACTGCAGCAGCATTTATGTAAGGATAATGTTCGCATACAACTGTAAGGCGCTTAAAACTATGCAATTAAAATTTTAGATAATTCAAAACAAATATGCAGTAAACATTCATTTTGAATTCATTTTTTTTTTCATGCGGTCTTATTTAATTATTTTATAATAACCAATTTAAAATTTATGAAAACCTTCTACTGCACATTATTTTCTTAGCAAGTGTTCATGTCTGCTGACCATTTGCTAAATTTGACCTTTTGTGCCACTAATACTTTTTACCTTTTACTTTCGAATCTCCATCCACCCACTGCAAACTAAAGTGGGGGTCATAGTATAGCCTTAAGCAAGAGCTAAACATTAAACTGCCATAACTTATTGACTACTTGACGGTGTGACTGAATGACGGACTGTTTAACTTGCATACATATAAGTATGCATGTATGTGCAGCAAGTGCGTTCAAGTTCCTTTGAATATGACCTCTAATTAAAGCGACTTTGAATGAAACGCAAGCGAATTGAAAAGCCATGAGGTATTTGCCCACGTTAGTTTGTGTTATGGTGTGAGTTGTCTTGATATTGCTTGTAGAATACAACTTTTAATGGCACACCACATTCGCACATTAAATATCAGTGTGCTGTAAATCACTTGAAGAGTGTTATAAAGTGCTTTTGTTTAAAACTCGTTGACCTTTTTACTTTACGGCACACAGAATAGATGGGTTTGAATGAAAGTGCCATAGAATGCCTTACAACCAACACCTACTGATTGTTTGTATTTTTGCTCATTAGGAAAAGAGGCTAGAAAAAACGAAAGGCTTTTATCAAGAGGGTACTCTCTTATTAAAAGTTTTAAAAATAGCTACGTCTACATTATTAATATATGAAATATAATTAAATTAATACTTAAATATAATTGCTCTATCTCCAGCAATAATTTGAATTTTGTTATTAAGGAGCATGAAACAAAATATATGCAGAAAATCTCATGTAACAAAATCAGACAAAAAATTGAGGGAACAATTAAATAGAAATTTTGGCATCTTTTTCTACGTAGAAATTTCATGCCAATAAAATTTACTATAACAGATTATGTGCATTATTTTCAAATGAAAAACATTCGAAAATTTGATATTACTTCAATTGTGTCTCGTTCTTACTTATTATTTGATAGTAAAAATAGTTTGAGTTTTTTCATTAAGCGTTATTTATGCTGTATGAGCATTTGCTTCTACTTTATCTGGAGCAACTTTGGGGTTCCAAGAAACGAGTCTGGAAAAAATGTGCTCTTCAATATGTTTTATATTTTTCATTACAAAATGATTCATAATATTAAATAATGGTAGCCAACAAAGATACCTTTTACATTATTTAAATTCTTCTTTTGAAGCACCAAAGGATCCAAAATATCCTTTTTGATGACATTTCGAGTTTTAATATTATATGTGAAATTTTTTAGTATTATATATTGTTTGATACTTGAAGACATTTTCAATGTTATTTGATACTTACTGTTGCTATAATTTTTTAAATTTTCTTTCGATTTTCCTTATATACACATAAGGAAGTATCGAAAACAAATGTACCGTTATTTTTTAAGCCTATTTACATATAAGGAAAAAAAATGTGGTCTCCCCGCGAGTATAGCTTTGGTGTTTCTTGTGTAACATTTCAAATCCTTTGTTGCTTTCACTGCATGCACCTTAATATATTATAATTTGAAGTGGTCAATACCACTACTTAAATTTCTATTAAAAAATAAATGAGAAAAAAAATAAAATTTGATTTTTGGTCCGAAAATTTTCAAAATATTTTATAAGCAAGTAATTACAATATTTTGCTTCAATAACCAGTCACATGACACAGTAAAATAATATAAAAAAAATTAATTTTAAATGAAAAAAATTTTTTTTATCATTTATTTTTTTAATGGAAATTCATGTAGTGGAAGTGACAATTTCAAATTACAGTGTATTTAGGTGATTGCAGTGAAAAAAGCAACCCAAAGACTATTTTTTTAATTTTTTTAAATGAGATTATACTCGAATTTGAATAAATTTTCGAAAATCGAGTGTTTTTGAAGTATTCTAGAACATGCCATTTATTTGAACAAGTCTAGTGTTTATGTTATGATTCGATATTCAGTTATCAATACGTAAGTAGCTAATTCTGCGAGTTATTTGAAAACACCCGTTCAAAACTCTTTCCACATTGATTTCGCTATCGCGGTTTATATTTAGCGAGGCTAGGCCATTCAGCCGATTTTCGGACATTAGTAGTTAATCTGAGGCATGTCTTTAGACGACGTAGCGATGAAAAGGAGCGTTCATTTGTTACTGTTGATACAGGAAAAGTTGCCATAACACGAAGCATTTGATGGAAATTTGGAAACGCGTCTTCATTGCAAATATCCAGTGCTTCGAGAGAATTTTTGATGTCTTGCCCGGCAATGCGTTGACGCCAAAGTTGAACTTCATTTATCCACATGTCACGTGAACCATCATGCAAAATTGAAATATATGGCGCGAATAGTTTTTTGCATGAATTTTCATTGAAGCTGATTTTTTTGATGCCAGATTATGCTTAAACGCGCATTGAAAAAACGCTCGTGTTACTTAGCCTTAGTGACGCCCAGTGGTCCCAAATCGTATTTTTTGGTTCAAAAATAGCTAGAGAGCACAAATCTTGTCGAAAATGAAAATTTCGGGTTTCGACGGTTTATTGACATTTTAGTTTTTTCATTAAAAAAAAAAATTTTGTTGTGTCTTTTTGATTATTCGTTTAAATGTCAATAAAAACCTATGTGCGAAAATTCCCAATGGGAGGGGGGTTTGAACCCCCAAAACCCCCCCTTGCGCACGGGCCTGGTTCGATTATTTTCAATTTTAGTACTTGTATCGATTCTTTCAATGTTTTTTTAAGTTCTATTTGATATATTGCGACATTTTCAATGATTTTATTACTATTAGACAGTTTTCCAACGGTGTTCGGTACTTTTAGATTTAGTCGACGCTATATCTGAGAGTTCTTGTTTTTTATTTCATTGTTATCGACTTTCTCGTTGAAATTCTGAAAGCTTTTGAATCAATCTTTCATATAAGCCTACTTAAAAAAAATAAAAATATGTTATTTTCAAAAACATGGAAAAACATATTTTAAATTGCAAAATTTTTCTAAATTTTTTTAAACAAAGTATCATTTTTAGTAAAGATCATGAAAAAATCCATTGAGATCACTTATTACAATTCTTAATTTACAATTGAAATACATGTACGGAATTTAAAAAAAAAACGTTCGTTGAAAAAATTACGAAAATTACAAACTTCTGTATTTTCGAAGCAAATCTCATTGTAGAAAATCCTCTTAGAATTTAATCGATCTCTTCTAGAACTATAAGAATTCAAGATTTAAACAATATCGGAGAATAAAAAATGCTCACCCGGTACGCTTGGCAAGTTTTAGCCCTGTTTCTTTTTGGATTTTACAATTATTTCAGCGGTGATAATTCATTTGAGCAGTGAAAAATTGATTTAAATGATTTTTTTTTTTACTGTTCAACATTATTTTCCTACCGCTCGAAGTTAAGTATAACACCTCTTTTTTTTAAATGCTAAATTAATTTAACTACTTAGAATTTAACAACTGATTAAAATTCAACTACTACAGTGAGAATATAAAACAGTTCAGTACTATTTTATTTGAGTAGATGTCATCGGCCCCAAAAATAAAAGTCATGACATCATGTGACTCTATCCCTTACCCTATCTCTATTCTTTCCTTATGGTTTGATCTATCTCCATACCAAATTTCATCAAAATTTGTTCGTTAGTTTAGCTGTGGAAGCGTATTTTCCTGCTAGTGGGTGGTGCCACGCCATCTTAAAGAAAACAGAGTTTTTGATACCTTTCTTTAGAATTCAATCTATCTCCAAACCAATTTCATCATAATAATTCTATTATTGTAGCCGAAAAATCTTATTTTTCTGTTAGAGGTGTGGCACCGACTACTATTGGAAGCAAATTATATTTTGCAGTGTCTCTCATCACAATTATTCCAACAAAAAAATAATTAAGCTATTATGAAACGTTTATTATGGCCGTTAAAAAAGGAATAGGAATTGTTTTCCTTCGCCTATTTCTTTATATAAAGATCGATACTTCATAATTTTCAAAGCCGCTCAAAATTTGAAAAAACTCTGCTTAAAATTTAATTAAATGCTGCCCACGATTTGCTGCTCAATTTATAAATTTATCATAAAAAATTCAATAAATACTTAACATACTACCCGTTGAAGGGGCTATACCAGTGTGATACTTTAAAAAAATCGATTTTTTTATTTTGGCTTATTCGATAGCTTATACTTTCAAAAATATCTTTTGAAAGCGGCCAGGTTGTACCTTGAATAGTTTTTGAATGGCAGCGTTCTAAGGAGTGACCGCTCGCAGGTATAAACCTCGATAGTTGAAACTTTTAACGCGTTTTTTTCGAAACGACATTTTTCAAAATTGCTGACATCATAACTCAAAGAGAAATTGACCGATCGACTTCAAATTGAAACTGACTATTCTTGAATATCTACTATTAATAAACGAGCTTAAATTGTATGTTTATAAATATGTTTATGTGTACATATATATGTATATATGTATATGACTGAACTTTATTTCGAAAACGGCTGCAGCAATATTGATGGAACCTGAGGATTTCATGCATATGTTAACAAAATCAAGATTGGGCTAGGTTTTAAGTTTTTCAAGACTCTAACAAGGGCGTGGCACAGCCCTAAACGTTCATTTTTATAACGTGATATCTCGCAAACAATTTAAGATATTTTGATGAAATTCGGTAGACTGATGTAAATCATAAATATCTTCAATAGTTTAAAAAGTGGGCGGAATCGGAGAAGAGGGCGTGGCATCTATCAACAATTGAACATTTTGATTCAATATTATTCAAAAACGGCGCCTACGATTTTCATAAAAATTTTGAAGACAATACCGCTGAAAGCAGCCATCATAACAAGTTATGCCACTATACTGGCAAAACTCGTTGAAGGGCGTGGCACAGCCCACAATATTTATAAGAGTCATAATAAGAGAACTAACAACGCTATCGTTATGAAATTTAACATATAAGATACACAAGCTATTGGGTATCTTGTAACCAATAGTGGGCGCAACGACACTTGTGGGCGTGGCTCCTTCCATACATGCGAAAAAAGTAAAATGCTATATTTAGTGTGCTATGAGAGTTATCTTTTTGAAATTTGGTGTAGAGATGTCAGTTACTATAAGCTATGAAACTAAATGGATTTCGATGGGATTGTATCAGTGGGCGTGGCACCTTCCGAACATGCAAAAAATGTTAAGTGTTATACTTAGTATTTTTGAAATTTGGTATGGTGGTATCGGTTACCATGAGCTTTGAAATTAAATAAAGTTCGGCGGGATTGCATTGGTGGGCGTGGCACCTCCCATACAAGCTAAGAACGTTTAAGGCTATATTTAGTGCACTGTATGAGTGATCCTATTAAAATTTGGCATGGAGATGTCGGTTGCTATAACCTTTTAAGTTAAATGAATTTTGATGGGATTAGACCAGTAGGCGTGGCATACATGCATAAAACGTTAATAGTTATGTTTAGTGTGCTGTAAGAGTAATTTCATTAAAATTTGGTGTAAAGGTGTCGGATACTATAAGCTTTGAAATTAAATGAAAATCGACGAGATTACATTAGTGGGTGTGGCACCTCCCATATAAGCAAAAAGCGTTAAATACCATATTTAGTGTGCTATTGGAGTAATTTTTTTTCAATTTGGTGTAGAGGTGTCGGTCACTATAAGATCTAAAATTATATGAATTTTGACGGGATTTAATTAGTGGGCGTGGCACCTCCCATGCAAGCTTAAAACATTTTATGTTATATTGAATATACTATATTAGTGATCCTAATAAAATTTGGTTTCAATATATTCAGCCTCATTCAACTCAGTTCAAGTTTTTCAACCTTTTTCAATTGCTTCATTATTTTTCAACCTCTTTCAACTTTTCTCAACATTTTCCATATTTTTTCGACATTTTCAACCACATTCCACTTTTTTCGACTGTTTTCTACCTCATTCAACTTTTTCGAGTTTTTCAACCTCCTTCAACTTTTTTCGAGTTATTCAACCTCTTTCAACTGATTCAACAGTTTTCAACTTTTTTCAACATTTTCCATATTCTTTCGAATTTTTCAACCTTATTCCACTTTTTTTCGACATTTTCAACCTCATTAAACCTCATTTTCGAGTTTTTCAACCTCCTTCAACTTTTATCGAATTATTCAACCTCTTTCAACTGTTTCAACAGTTTTCAACCTCTTTCAACTTTTCTCAACATTTTTCTATATATTTTCGACTTTTTCACCTCATTCAACTTTTTTCGAGTTTTTCAACCTCTTTCAATTTTTTTCGAGATATTCAACCTCATTCAACTATTTTCAACATTTTCCATATTTTGTCGACTTTTTCAACCTTATTCAACGTTTTTCGAGTTATTCAATCTCCATCAACATTTTCTATATTTTTTCGGCTTTTTCAATCTCTTTCAAATTTTTTCAAGTTTTTAAACCTCTTTCAACTGTTTCAACGTTTTCAACCTCATTCAACTTTTTTCAACATTTGCCATATTTTTTCGAATTTTTCAACATTATTCAACTTTTTCCGAGTTATTCAAACTCTTTCAACTTTTTCAACATTTTTCAACGTCTTTCAACTTTCTTCAACACTTTCCATATTTTTTCGATTTTTTCAACCTTATTCAACTTTTTCCGAGTTATTCAAACTCTTTCAACATTTTCAACATTTTTCAACGTCTTTCAACTTTCTTCAACACTTTCCATATTTTTTCGACTTTTTCAACCTTATTCAACGTTTTTCGAGTTATTCAATCTCCATCAACATTTTCTATATTTTTTCGGCTTTTTCAATCTCTTTCAAATTTTTTCAAGTTTTTAAACCTCTTTCAACTGTTTCAATATTTTCAACCTCATTCAACTTTTTTCAACATTTGCCATATTTTTTCGAATTTTTCAACATTATTCAACTTTTTCCGAGTTATTCAAACTCTTTCAACTTTTTCAACATTTTTCAACGTCTTTCAACTTTCTTCAACACTTTCCATATTTTTTCGAATTTTTCAACCGTATTCAACTTTTTCCGAGTTATTCAATCTCTTTCAACATTTTTCATTTTTTTTTTCGACTTTTTCAACCTCTTTCAAATTTTTTCAAGTTTTTCCACATTTTTCAACCTCTTTCAACTTTTTTCAACCATTGCCATATTTTTTCGAATTTTTCAACCTTATTCAACGTTTTTCGAGTTATTCAACCTCTTTCAACATTTCTCTACAATTTCCATATTTTTTCGACTTTTTCAACCTCATTCAACTTTTTTAAACTTCTTTGAGATTTTCAACTTTTCTCAAAGTTTTAAATTTTTTTGAGTTTTTCAATCTCTTTTAAATTTTTCAACACTTTTCATATATTATAGACTATATCAGTCCGTTTCAATGCTCTCAATTTTTTTCAACATTTTCGATATTTTATCGACTTTTTCAACCTCTTTCAATTTGTTTCGACGTGTTCAATCTCATTCAACTTTATTCGAGTTTTTCAACATTTTCCATGTTTTTTGACTCTTTCAGCCTTCAATCTCTTCCATATTTTCCGAGTTTTCGAACATTTTTCAGCTTCTTAACCTCTTTTGCCGTTTTACTACATTTTCCATATTTTATCAAGGTCTATCTTCTTTTTAAATATTTTCCATATTTTTCGACATATGTAATTTAAACTCATTTCACTTTTTCAAAATGTTGCATATTTTTTCGACTTTCTAAACCTCAAAACGAAAAACCGAACTAGGGTCGGTCTCCTGGTACTATTTACTATACAATGACCTACAATCTTTTTGATTGGTTGAAAATTGTCAATTTGGCATTAAAAAACGACAAAAAAAACGACAATTTTTTCAGAAATTCGCCATTTTGTTGATTTTTGATATTTTTCAAAAATCGTAAGACATTGTATAGGAAATACCTTCAGCTTTAATAACCTTTTTGATTTTTTTTGTTTCAACTACTCATTCGACCGGAATCATGTCAGCAGTTGGGGAACTTTTTTTTTGGCACCTCCGAAGACGGCACATAACTCCGTTATTTTTCAATATTTTTGTAAAAAAAAATCTGAAAATATAGCTTATTATGTCCAAAAAACTTCAAAACCTTCTATCGAGTAATTTCTTTTAAAATAATTCGCGAAAATCGCCTAATTTTTCATGGGTTATACTGGTATAGCCCCTTAAGTAAAAGGCATAAGATAGACTACATATGTATGCATATTAATTGGGAAAATTGTTAAAAAGCTTTTTATTTTAATTTTGCACAAATAAATGCAATCACTCATATCATTGAATTTTCCCACTTTAAATAAAAAAAAATAACATCTGCGAGTTGACGTCTCTTGAATGACATTTAAGGGAAAAAACTTTTTTTTGCACAATTTATTTTAATTACAAATCAAACTGTGACATTAAAATGACATTGCGCAAAAAAAATTGAATTTATTGCCAGTTGCTCAACATCATTTTGGTAATGTCAAAATAACGTCAAAACTAAAAAAAAAAGTTTTTGTTATTAACTAACTGTTATTAAATGACATTTTGACAGCAACTCGATTGTAATTATTAAAATGTACGAGTAAATTATTTTAATAAAGGGGTGAAGAACTACGCTAACTTATGCTGCAAGACTGCTTACGTGGGCATAATGTAACAGAGCACACTCCTACAAGACTGATACACAAAACCCATGCTATTTATAGACAAAAAAAAACAGTAGCTTTAACAACAACACACAGCAACAAAAATTTGTAATTTAATATAATTTTGAGAATCGCATGTGAGCTAAAAATATGCGGCTTCTCTGTGATGTTGGCTGGATGACCTTGGCTGATTATGTAAAATTACCTTTGTGCTTGTGTGTGACAAATGTAATGAAAGTGTTATATAACATTTAATTTCACGCTGCTCACAATTCGCTGCACAATTAATTTATTCATTACACAAAATTGAATAAAAATTGCAGTTCATTCGATTAGGAGCATTTAAATTTCAATCCTCTTAAGTTAATTGTCTAAGTATTGATATTGACAGGATATCAAAACTATGTCTTCAACCCCAATTTTTCAAAAAAATAAAGAAAATTATGAAACGCGTTAAACGAGATTGAAAAAATTAAAAAAAATTTAAAAAATGTTTAGAAAAAAAGTCGAAAAATTTCACGCGCATTTTTTCAATTCCGCCTAATTGTGTTTCAATAAATTATATATGTGATCGGCATCCGCACACCAAACTTTATCAAAATAACTTGTATAACACTAGCCGACACCAAAAATGTTCCATGACATTTCTTAATTTGTTATGATGTAGTTAGGTCCCCTAAGCTCAAAAAAATTTTTGATTCACGATTAGTTTTTGTTTTAATTTTTTTAGTGTAATTTCAGTGTATTTTAATTTTTTAGGCTATATCTCATACAAATATAAACCGATTTTTTTCAAATAAATTTAAAAAAAAAGGTAATAAAATTCCCACATTTCCTGCACAGACAGGGGTTGGTTGGAATATACAAGTTACGAGATAAAAGGTGACACATTTGAAAAATTTGATTTTTTTAAAATTTGTATCCAATTAAAAATAACTTTAAAAATATAAATATTTCAAAATACACCAATTTAGCTCTTTGATTACAAAGAAAAAACTCTTCAAAAGGAAATAATACCAAGTTTTTGAAAATCCGTTCATAAATGCCAAAGTTATAGCCAATTTAGTGTAAATTGTCATAATTTCATTTTACCAATTCTTCAGTTTTTTCTTATTTATAGGCTTTTAATCCAGTAGAATTAGTCGTGAAAATGAGAAGAAAAAAATAATTCGTTGCAGCACTCTGACAGCGGGACATTGTTGAAGAAGCTCTTGTAAAAGAGGACAAAATAAATCAAGCCGACAGCAGCTATCCGGGGTGGAATAGGGTGCATTTTTAGAGGTCGAAAACAGACTTTGACGATTTCTGGCTAAATTGTGCATCCTATCAAAAAAGTTTAAGCTAAAATTTGTAGGAAATAAAAAGATCTACAACTTTTGCTTTAACTATTTTCACCTTAACCTCAAAATTTTTCGAAAAAATGGCTGAAAACCGATTTTTCGGCTTTTAATTTTTTTCTTTAACAAAAAGTATCTATGAAGCTGAAACTTGGGCAAAAGATACTTTTTAGTGTTACACAAAGGCAGTTATTTTTTCAGACGGAAAAATTAAGAGATTCTTGTTAAATTTAATTTTTAAACCAAAAAAACCGAAATTTATTCGAAGAAAATCGGATTATATTTGTATGAGATATAGCCTATAAAATGAAAGTACACTGAAAATACACTAAAAAAAAATTTTAAAAAATACTAACCGTGAGAAAAATCTATTGAAAATTTTTTTGAACTTAGAGGACCTATCTACATCATAAAAAATTAAGAAAGTTCATGGAACAAAAAAAAAAGTCAAAAAAAGACGGCTAGTGTAATCTGTTAGATATAGTGTTATCAGCTTTAAAGCTTTGAGCCGTGAACCAAACATTCTACCCACAGCCCCATTTGGGTATCGTAAGTATTTTTCTTGCATGGGAGGTGCCACGCACGCCCACTGGTACTATTTTGTGCATTATTGATTCAGATATACATGCGTTATAGTAAATAGCCAGCCACATTAAATTTCATACTAATTGCTGCGACAGTTCACTCAAAATAACGCTTGCACGTTTTTTGCCTACGTGGGGGATGCCACGCCCACTTATGTAATCACGTTTATCTCCATTTAATTTCAAATTTTTGAGTAGCTGACATTTCTACACCAAATCTTATGAAGAATACGCTCATAGCAAACTAAATATAATATTTACTGCTATTTGATTTTATGGGAGGTGCCACGCCCACAAGTACTATATTCAGTTCTCTTAGTAAATCGCTTAAAAATATTTTAGGAAGTGTCGCGCCCTTCAAAAATGTTTGCCAGTGTAATGACTTAACTTGTGTTGATGACAGTATTCAGTAGTAACAACTCTAACATTTTCATCAAAATCGTAGGAGTCAATAGATGTTTGCTTACTACAACTTTTACTTAGAAGTCCAGTACATATGTTGGGCTTGTGAGCAAAAATATTCTTAGGAAAACTTCAATACCACTCGGTGACCAATATTAGTAGAAAACCCTTAGCTCTGAAACCAAAATCTTGTAGCTCTTTTGAAAAGCCTGACAGAAAGAGAGGTCCTTAATTTCTACAAAGCAATCAGTGCAATTGGTGGTACAGGAGAGTATCTAGGGATCAGAACAAAATGTGGGTTTTTTAATTTACGATTGTAAAAATTTCAAAAAAAAGTGATTTCAATTAAGTCAACATTTTCAAAAAGGCCATTTATCTATGATAATATTAAGACACCCCTACCCCTGGGTGTACTAGGCAGCTGTAGGGAAAGGGAGCACTATTTTGAGCGTAGACAAATATGGTTTCTTTGAAAAGTTGAAACTTTGCTTTCAAACATTTTTTGTCGAATGAATATTTTTCAAGTTGCAGTTTTTGCAGTCTCAATTTAAAAACAAAACTCACCCTGTAAATACGTTAAAGAATTTCAAAATTATATACAAGGTTTCTTTGTTACAAAGCTTGGGATTTAATAAATTTCATTGATTAAATAATTGATTTTAATTTTAAGCCATGAGTGAAATTTCTAACAGTGTACTTTTTGTTAGTATAAAAATGTTTTTCAATAATTGATTGTACAAATTTTTAAATTAGAAAATCATATGTATTTGGATACTTACCGATCAAAAACGGACACCAGACATACAATCGCCAGGCAATAGAACGTATTCGCATAGATCTCAGCAAATGCTGCATAGTCTGCAATGACCACCAATGATTGTGCACCATGCAATGGTATAGCACCGGCACTGCCAGTTATACTACCACCACCGGTATCGAAATCATCAGTAATACTATTGGGTTGTTCACTGGTTGCTGCCATTTGTTGTTGTTGTTGTTGTTGTGTCAATGTAGCCTCGCCAGCAAGGCTTATATCATTGATAACTTTAGACCAGTCCATAGGATGACTTGTAATCACAAAGAGTAGATGTGCCAACGCTAGGCCGGCTAATAAACCATGACATATATTCGAAACCAATAGCCAAATTCGTTGTACAACACAAGCAAGATGTAGATTTGATGTAATTTCAGTACTGAAACGATATAAAAGATATTGTCATTATTGAATGAATTCGAAAGTTTAAAGGTCACACAATGATGTCAATGGGTAGGTACAGTGTTAACAATCAAACCATAGTATTTTTAAGGAAGACTATCGAAAAATTAAATACTTAGTATCGAAAGACATTGAAAATTTTGTTAAGTCAAAGAGGAAGGAGATCTAGGAAGATCGTCTAAAAAAGTATCAGTCGCTTAGCAATTTTACTTATTTTGAACTTCTCCTTTTGAATGGTTTTTTGTAAGGTCCAGGTTAGGTTAGAGCAGGCAGCTAGCAAAAATTGTAATAACAATATAAAGCCAGAAAAAGATTCTCTCAGGGCAGCTGAAAGCACTGCCGTCTTAAGTCATCGTGTAAGTGATCGATAGGGCAGAAAATACCACAATCGGGAAATCTTGGAGAGAATTTTGGCACTCGCTACAGATTGTACACGTTTAAAAAGCTTTGTGGATGTCCTAGGCTCTGTGAGAAGAAAAGAGACACACTGAACTGTTTCAAATAAATTCACACTCTCATGCTTTTGTTAATTTTTGATCCGTTCGTGAGATTGAGTCGTCAGTTTTAGAATGTCTCACAAATTTTCAATATTTTTTTTTATTTTTGAGAAAAAATTAAAGTTATTTTTTAAATATGAAAGTGGTATTTGGGTAGTCAATCGATTTCCTGAACAAGAAATCCTATTGGACTGAAATCAAAACGCATATGTTCTGTAGTGCACTATCGCAAAAAGGTGGCGGTTTTAGGACTTGAGGAAACTGTGGGGGCATTTACACCAAGACTTTTAAGCTTCACTTTGTTTTGTAATGCACATGAATAAAGTACAAATATTTTGAGCGAATTTTCTTTAAATTGTGGTGAATTTTCCATAGGAAAGTTTATTAAAATTTTTTTTTTGCAATTATTTTCTGTGCTAATTTCAGTTTAATATTTATTTTACTTTTGAATAAGCTACTTTTAATTTTAAGACATAATTACTGTAATTTGAAGGTCTCATATCTTATGTCCTGCACTTTCCGAGAACCAAGTGAAATGATATTGTCATCAATATGTTGCTTTCTTTATTTGCCCATAACAAATACTTTTATTTTTTACTAACAAATTCTCAATTTTTTTAACTATTTTTAAACATAAGCTCTTCGTATTTATAAAATTTTTTCAAGCTTTATTTATGCAATGTATTCATCGAGTATATTTCTACCATTCCCATTCTTTCTATGTTCTAGAAAAATACTTTCTATGTATTTTTATTGCTGTGTTTTCTTTTTCTGTTTGATATTTATAGCTCAAAATAAATCTCCAACAAAGAAAACCTTAAATAAGTAACCACGTCACCGTTGTTGTTTGTTTTTTTTTTGTTGTAGTTGTTGTGAAACTTTTCCGAAAGTAATTTGTTCTTTGCCTGTTTATTGTCTAGTAAAATGAAAAAAAAAAAGTGAAAAAGATAATAAAAAGCGAAGGTTTACATGCGACAGCCTAAAAGTAGACTTTATTATTTTTATTTGTAAATAAGCCCAGCAAACATTTTCAACTGCGGCAGGGTGATATTTAAAACAGCTAGGTGAACTAATTTTCTGTTGCCAAGTGATGTCCTATGTAAGCGATTCGCGTGAGTATCATTAGCCAGGACTTCAAACGATTCTTGTTCAAGCTCTAACAAAATTATATATCATACATATATGTACATACATATCTAAGTTAGGCTGGACCGATATTATAGTTTCAGCTTGATGGAAACTGAAAAGTTAAAGGGTCGCTTGAGAATGATTTATGCTCCATTTTTTTCGATTGAAAAATAGTCAATGCAGCAGTTTTGGTTTTCTTGGTTAACTCAGCAACACCTCCAAAAAGACGATATTTAATTCATGTACAGCAAGAGTGAGTTTTCGAAAAGTAACGAACGTTAGAAAGCCTGTCAAGTACTAATACATCCATAAATTAGATGCCGCTGCGGCGCCGTCTTTATTTGCTTGTCATCTAATCATTTCTAGCTATCCCGTTTTGACAATTTTTGGAGGTGCTGCTAAAGAGTTTTTTTTCGATTCATGTAAAATTTATTTCAAAAAATTGCGGTGAGTTTTTTTGAGTGTTTATTGGAGGAACGTAAATCTTTAGCAAATGAAAACTTTAGTTTTTGGAATTAAAATATTAATAAAGATAGGAAAATGCCGCGAGGAACTCAATTATTCACGGACGAACGCGCTAGGATATTAGCCTACAGGGAATGTGACCTTAAAATTCGATAAATAGCTCAAAAATTAATGAGGAATAAAAACACTATTCACAACTTTTTGGAAAATCCTGAACTATACGGTACAATCAAGAGAGTAGGTCCCAAACCAAAGGTGAACGAAAGGGGAAAACGTGAAATAAAGCGTCCAGCTGTTTCAAAAAATATCAGCTCTTCTCAAATTAAATCAGAATTGTCCCTTAACATAACTGAGAGACGAATTCAGCAAATTTTGAGCAGGGATAATAACTTAAGGTATGAAAAACGTCTCCGTAAACCAAAGTTACTTCCACAACACAAATCATCCAGGCTTGAGTTTGCTGGAAGGCACAAATTCTGGGACGATGAATGACAATCCATCATATTTAGCGATGAGAAAAAGTTTAATTTGGACGGATCTGATGGTTTCCAAAAATATTGGCGAGATACACGAACACCTTGCCAAATGCGTCACGCTTAAAACTTTCAAGGAGGGTCTCTAATGGTATGGGCTGGATTTAGCCAATTTGGTAAGACTACAATTTGTTTTGTAACTCATAAAATGAATGCAGAAAATTATGTGGAGCTAGTGGACAACGTCTTAATAAATTTTGCTGATGAAATTCATGAAGA
This sequence comes from Tricholauxania praeusta, assembly GCA_949775025.1. Lineage (NCBI taxonomy): Eukaryota > Metazoa > Arthropoda > Insecta > Diptera > Lauxaniidae > Tricholauxania > Tricholauxania praeusta. The sequence continues at coordinate 69,284,843 of OX459028.1, forward strand.
AAATTGGTGTTTTCAGCAGGACAACGCTCCAATACATAGCGCTAGGCATACAAAGGCGTTTTTTGAAGAAAGAAATATACCTGTATTGAAGTAGCCTGCTTTTAATCCTGATTTAAACCCCATGGAAAACCTGTAGAGCACACTTTGCCAAAGAGTGTATAGAAATGGACGTCAGTTCAACACTTTGTTAGAGCTTAAGAACGCCATTCAGGAAGAATGGAAAAAATGATGAGTTAATGAGCTTCAGGCATTAATAAATTCGATGCCACGACGCTTAGTTGATGTCATTATTAACAGTAGAGGACATACAAATAATTTAAATACTTTTTCATTTTTTTTTTTTCATTATTCTTGAACTGTGCAATAGGCTTTGTGTTTTGTCCTGTATAGCTATTTCCAATGAAGTTTTTAAAAAATGTGAAAAAAATATAAGATATTTAAGAAAAATTTTGTGAAAAATTATTTTTTTGTTTATGTTTCGACTAGATATAATAAAAAAAAATATTTTGAAAAAATATTTACAAAAAAAAAATTTTAATGTTCTATGTTGTCCTATATAGCTACTTCGCTGGGTATATTTACCTTCCTATAGTATGCGAAGAGCGTTAAAATTAGTTCGCCTATAACTCCTCTAGAAGAGTTAAAAGTTCAGTGCTATATGTATGTACGGAGCATTTAAGATGCTCTAAATGTTCGCTGGCACTTTCTTTTTTCCTCAACTTGACACCGACGCGTTGTCACAAATAGATTGCTAACAAAAAAAAATCTCCGGGTGCAAAAATGTTTTGAGACATTATTTCTTATTTGGAATTCCGAAAATTTTTAAAAAGATGAGAGATGGGTTAAGACTTATCATTTGGAGATTTTTTGGATGCGATTCTTCATTTTACCTACTTCGAACTTTTTTATTTGAGGCTCACTTTCTCAGTTTTAAAGGAAAAACCCTTCTTATTCTCGATTTTCTTTGCTAGTAACATCCAATTAATCGACTGAATATATCCTCAGGTGACTTCACAAACTCTTTTTTTTATGCGGAATATACCGTTCAAGTTGAAGAACAACGAGATAAAGAAAAAGCTGATAATAAAATTCGGGTATTCCCCCAATTGTATACATAAGATTACTGTAAGGCTCTGTAAAAATTAGAATTAAAAAATAAGCTTTTTTGGGATTATTTGTGAATCGTATTCCATGTTGGAAATCATGTAAAAAAAGACTGTGTAAAAATAGAACTAACACGCTCTAAAATTTCTTTGGTTTTTTTTATAGTTCCAAGATTTCGCAAAGCTGACAATGTCGTGCTCATTATATCTCTTTATTACCATAGCTACTGCAGTCATTTAAATGTATTTAAAAATACAAAGGATTTGCATGTATTGGTTAAATTTGCTTTGCACCCACACAAAACTCGTTTGCATATCGATATGACAAAATTATTTCCAATGTACCGTTAAATCAGAATCTCAAACTCAAACCCACTATCCAAACAGTGCCAATGATATCTATATAAAAGCAGCATGTAATGCACTGGTGTTTCTATCAAAATTACAAATTCAGTGACTCGCAACAACAACAGCTTTTTTGCAAGTGATTTGTAATCCTTTGGCACATCATCATAACCAATACCAAAATTTCACTTTACATATCATGCGCCACACAGGACCCCAGCAGTAACAACACATACTCTTCCAACTTACCTCCTACATTGCGCATCCAGCAAACAACGTGTATCAGCAGTATAGCTGCCACTGCCGCGCATACCGCCAACACCACTTGCCGCCATTGCTGCACTTAAACGGGCTGCTTCTCTGCTGCTCAACGTCATACCGTTGACACCAGCACCAGCAATGCTGGCGGCAGCAACACCATCACCACAACCAGCAACGCCACCACCACGATTGGCGCCCACAAACGAATGTTTGTAGTAACAGTGATCCACTGGTCGATATCCCGATGACGTCTGTATGAACATTTTGTCGATGTGTGCGGGTGTGTCCTCCTCTGTAGGCGAAACAACCGGTGTGAATGGGTTGTAAATTTCCTCACCATCAGCGGGTACGATATCATCGGAGAGCTCTTTCAGTATCGATGAGAGACCGCCAGCTGAATAAAGTTTACCTATAAGTGAAGTAAACAAAAAGAGAAACAAAGAGAGAGAGAGAGAGAGTTAGCACAGGTGCATTTATAAGTAGTGTATATTGTGCAGCTTTGAAATGATGAAGCTTTTTTTTAAGAAAGTCTAAAAATATTGCTCAACTGACTTAAAGTGAGAGAACAAGCTTTGCAAGAAGTGCACTCTAAGCCATAGGCTTTCACTTCATTTATGTTATTAAAAGTTTCCAAGAATTTTAAATTGGAAAACATATTCAGAATTTGAAGATTATCGAAAAGTATCGAAAAATATCAAACACATTGAGCACAATAAATAAGTCGATAAAAGTTGATATCATTGAATAATATCAACAAAGTGAATTGAAGAAGCAAATTGCGTAGAAAACAACCGCAAAATTAAAAATTATAGAATAATATCGAAAATTGATAAAAAAGACAATAAAAGTTTAACGGGAAGGCATCTTAAAACACCGAAGAAAAAGTTAAGAAGAGTATCAGAAAATTCGACAAAAATTGGTAGATATCAAAAATTTGAATTGACTGTTAAGTATCGAAAACAGTCGGAATGTATTGAAAAACATTCGAAATAAGCAGTATCGAATAGTTGCAAAAAATCGATAAAAGTTCATAATATATGGAAAACATCGGAATAAGAGATCATGTGGCATCTTTAAGGTCAAAAAAGTTTGGAAAAAAAGTCTGAAAGTATTTTTGAAAACATAGAAATGTTTCATTTAGTAACTAAAAATTCGAAAAATATCGATATTGCTATCGAATAGTTTCTTAACGGTCAACAATAGTGTCAAAATATTCGAGAGGACAGAAAAGAATGGGAAGAGTATGTAAGAGTCTTGAAGTACAGAATAATACCGAAAAAACATTTAATCTACTAAGTACTTATGTGGCTTAACTTGAGGACTTGATGCACAAAATTATGATTGGGCTATGTTTCATGATTTTACGGACTATTACAGAGAATGACACCGCCACAAACTCAATTTTTATAACGTTATACATCGCAAGCCATGCAAGTTTGGCAAAATTATGCAGATCATATACATCACAAATTATACCGAAAGTTGGCATATTTTGAAAAATGGGCGTGGCACTTATTAACAATCGGAAATTTTGATTCAATAATACTCCAAAACGGTACATACGATTTTCACAAAAATTAAGATGATACTACTGAAAGCATTATAAGCTAAACCACTATACTGGCAAAACTCTTTGGAGGGCGTGGCACATCCTACAATATTTGTTAATGTTATAATAAGAAAAATAATAACGTAACCGTCACGAAATTTATTATGGCTGATATACTTGCTTGAAGGCATCTCATAACCAAAAGTGAGCGCCATAGAACATGTGGCAGTGACACCTCCCATTCAAGAGCAAAACGTTTAAAGTTATATTTAGTGTATAATGGGAGTAACCTTAATAAACTTTGGTAAAGAGATATCGGTAACTACAAGTTTCGAAACACTTGGTAAAAAGCTTCAATGCTAAATAGCTAAGAATGCTGTAATAGCAATAGTAGCTAAACTCTATTATTATTATAATTGAACCAAAAGTAAACGAAATTGGAAAAGTGTGTGTGACATTTTTCTACCTTTTCAATCGCGATGTTCAATCTTTTTCAACATTTTTCATTTTCAATGCTTTTTTTCTACTGTTTCAACCTCTTTGAACTTTTTTCAACCGTTTTTGATATCATATCGACTTTTCCAACTATTTCAACTTCACTCAACTTATTTCAACATTTTCCATTTATGTTTCGACTTTTTCAACATTTTTTTGCTGTTTTCAACCTTATTTGATATTTTTGAAAATGTTCCTACATTTTTAATATTTTTCCAACTTTTAATCGACTTTTCCAACCCAATTTTTTTTTTTTGTATTTTTCAGCGATTTTCAACTGTTTCAAAATTTTTCAACCTCCTTGAATTTTTATTTTTTTAGTTTCTCAACCTTTTTCACATTTTCAATATCTTATCAACTTTTCAGCCTTTTTCAACTGCTTCAACCTCTTTCAACTAATTTTAAAATTTCCATATTTTTTTCGATTTTTTCAACATTATTGAATTTTTTTCGTCTTTCTCAACCTTTTTCGAGTTTTCTATCTCTTTCAACTTTTTTCAACATTTTCCATATTTTATCGACTGTCTTCATAGTCCGGGAGCTAGCGACATTTTTGAGTGACTCATTTTCTCGTCAATGAAATTTTCCTTTGTCTTTGAATGAATCATGGAGTTACCAAAAATCGACCACTTACAACCAGTTAGCGGGACAATGCTTATTGAGAGCGTTGACAACATGCAATAAAAAGTAGAAATTTGACTTATTTTCTCGTCGTTAATATTTTGAGGGGTTGTCAATTGACACCTGAAGATGCCAAAAAATGACCACTTACAAGTGCTTAGCGGGACAATGGACCGCTTACAAGCGCGCGAAGAAGTCAAATTTTCAAATTTTTTTGCACTTTCGCGCGCTTGTAAGCGGTCCATTGTCCCGCTGAGCACTTGTAAGTGGTCATTTTTTAGCATCTCCAGATGTCAACTGACAACCCCTTGAAATATCAATGACGAGAAAATAAGTCAAATTGTCAATTGACAACCCCTCAAAATATTAACGACGAGAAAATAAGTCAAATTTGAACTTTTTATTGCATGTTGTCAACCCTGCAGACTGCGAAAGGTCTCGTGATGCGCTGTAAGTGGTCGGTTTTCGTTATTAACATAATGAAATTGATACTTTCTATCAACTTTCATTCACGAGAAAATTGGCGCATTTCTGATGTCGCTAGCTCCCGGACTATCAGCCTTTTTAAACTGTTTCAACATTTTCAACCTCATTTGACTTTTTTCAATATAATCTACATAAATCGCCTTCTCAGTCTTTTCACCTGTTTCCATATTTTTTTGAATTTTTCAATTTCAAAACAATAAACTATGGTCGGTCTTCTGGTAGTAGTATCTTAAGTATCGGAATGTCAAATAATCTTGAACAAACATAAAAATAGGAGGAAAGTATTGAATATTTTCGAAACATTCGATAAACGTCGTGAAATGTCAAAATACATGTGTCGAATAATATCTAAAAAGTCGATAAAAATCGGAAATTGTCGGAAGCTTTTGAAGCATTCAAGTCGAAATAATTTATATAATATTGAAAATCATGGAAGACACCGTATAAGTATTTAATGTACTTTCATCCACTAACAAAAGGAATAATAAGATTATTTTCGCTCATTAGAATAGACTCATTGATATTCTCTTGTTTCCATTTCAATTACACAGAATCGCAAAGAATATGGAAAGTATCTACTAATTTCATTAATTTCAAGTACACATTAGGTAATTTGTTAAAGCCAAGTAAGTAAGTTAAAGCCTTCCTTAACATCAGGACTTGTGTAACTTAATGTAGAGGTAATACGTCTCCTTAACAGCATTTTGTGCTGAGTAGTCAAAAACTTTCACCAATGAGATGCTCTCTATTGCAATAATATACCATCTTCTTGGGGCAATATGCTTTCTAACGACATGTTACCATATTGATATACTTTCTAAACTAAATAATATAATATATTGCTCATGAGAAATACATATCTAAAAAAAATAATAATAATTTTTCCAAACTTACTTATTAAATGTCCACGCTTATCTCTTTGAGATTTCGTTTTCCGATGCACACGACGCTCATCAAAGTTCTGATCAATTTCCAATTCTCCTGACAATGAGGCATCATTCATCTCAGAGCATTGCTTTAGATAACGCATCAGCGTCTCATTTGCTTGCCGTACCTCCATTTCACCGGCAGCAATCATTTTTCGTTCACGACGTCGACGTGACTCCGATTTACTGCGTTTGCGGCGTGGACTCTTCTCCAGACTACTGCGACTACGTGTCGAACGTTGTGCCGGACTCGCTTGCGGATCTGACAATGACTGTAATTTCTTAGTTGCTCCACCAGCAGCAGCACCGCCAGCGCTCAACGCTGACGGTGTAGGCGATACAGCAGCCAAAACGCTACTCGATGTCTTTATCTCACGATCCATAAAGCCAATGATGCCACGATGAAAATAATTTGTTGCTGTATCTGGTTCTGGTTCGCTAACAACGCGACTACGACGACTGGTGGCCGCTGCTGGTGATTGTGGTGAATGTGAGGTGCGTCGTCGATGATGTCGTGGATGCGAGATGTGCGCACCAGCATGAGGTGTAACTGTGGGCTGTAATTGCTGTAGAGTTTCACGTAAACTCATTGCATCGCCAGAGGAATTGCGGCTGCTACCTTCGGGATTGGGTTGTGGCGATTCAGAGCGTGTGGTCTTAACAATTTTCGATGTTGTCGTTTGGTCCAACGTCGTCTCAAGAGTTGCGTCTTTTGCTGCCTGCAATAGCGTATCTTCAGCGGCATCTATAGGAGGTTCATGATCTTTGTGATCGCCATCGTCATCATCTGGTAAGCTGTAACCATTCACTAAGACGACAGTCTGCTGTGAAGAGGAACCAAGTGAGGGTGTCGTCGTCTCGGTTGCCTCTATGGCATCGGAGGAGCTTTGACGTTCGTTTTCTTGAGAGAGTCTTGTATGTGTTGCTACGACTGCTGCATGGGATACGCTGGAGCCAGCCAGCGCTAAACCTTCTTCAGCAGCAAAGATGGTGGTTGTAGTTGGTGTTGTTGTGGTGCGTCTTTCACGTGCTGTTGGCACAGCAGCCTCCGTTGTTGTTAACTCACTATTCGCTGTGCTGCTACCGCTGTCAATATTGTTGCGCTCTTGCGTACGTCGTGAGCTGGAGCGTCGATGGCGTTGACGATGAACTTTTGGTACCGCTTCCATAGTTTGTGATTACAAAGTTCAATTGTTTCAATTTAAATATTCAAAGCGCTCTCTAAATTAGATGCTTGCTCTTTTGACGTTGACGTTCAAGTTCTCTTATTTACAATCTCAGCTGTTTTTTTGTTTTTGTGTTCAATGCTGCTGCTATTGCAGCAGCTATTGTGCAACAAAAAAAAAAAGAACAACAGCAACACTGATGCTGAAACTAAAGATTTCAATATGCATACAATAATGACACGCAGCTTTGGCAACATTCACGGCAACATTGAATCTTGTAGAATCAACTTATTTTGCGAGGCAAGCGGAGGAGCAGAGTAGAGAAAAATATGGATAAAACTAAATTTAAATGAGTAGATAAAGATAAATATATATCAATCTATTTTTATCTCTGTTTCTTGGTTCGTACTAATACGTACCGCAAAATAAAGTTAATTCTACTGCGTGGCACAAGATGCAATGTTGCTAAGGTCGAGGAGTATCATTCTTGTACATTGCCAGCTTTGCTGAAACCACAACTTACAACAACAATAACAAGAATGACGAAGTTTTGACCTAAAAACACGATGTGTTCCGCTACTTCCCGCAGCTGCAGCTCATGCTTTTGGCTTTTCGCTTTTTCTTTGTGGCTTCTTCAGCTGTTGCAGTTGTTGTTGTAAGCTATTCGCAGCTTTTGCCACCAGCTAGTGCATCAACACGCGCACTGCTATGTAACTTCTTTTATATACTATATAATGCTTTATGTATATAACGGTATTTGTTTGTATATGGTTTTTGTTGCTGTTATATTCGTTGTTGTGGCAGTAAATTCGTGCAAAACTGCCAGGCACACAAGAAGATACGAGAAATGTGGCAACGAATTTTTATTTTGTTCAGTTTTCTGTTTTACTTTTTTGCACTTAAGTGGAATCACTTGTTGTTTGCCTTAGCCTAAGTATTTTTTTTTTCTTTTTTGTTTGCTTATTGGAATTGCAAAATATAATTTTCTGTTTAAAAATGTGATTTTTGCTTAAAACTTTTTCATGTTTACGACGATATAAGGTTTATAGTATTAAAGTATAACATATTTCTCTTATTCGGGCGACAAAACACAACAAGGTTGACTAGCAACGTGTAGCTTTTTTTTATTTAAAGAATAAAAGACTTTGATGACTTTAGTTCAAATGTTCTTTTCTCGATAAATGGAGAAAATTTGCTGCAATCTATCTTCATTTTCTTCAGTGGTGTAAAATGACAATAATTTACCAATCATATTTTGTTTTGAGTTATTTCACAAAACTGATTTTCAAAAAATGCGAGGACTTGGTTAACAATTCTTTCTTAAGTTAAAGCCATACATACTCAAGAAATGAAATAACTACAAGGGTCATACATCTTGAAAAAGAGAAAGAAACTAATAAAATGTGCTCTAAGCTTTAAAAGACTCGATTTTTGACCAAAATTTCAAGTTCTTTCACGTTTACAAAATTCAAAACATCATTTTAGAAGGAATGATACAAAAAAAAAAACAGAAAATTCACAACAAAGTACACACAAGACAAAGTCACTGACTGACCTGTTATTTGTCAAAATTATTGACTCAACTAATCTACGATCTTTTTGAGCATTGTACCGACCTAATGTGCACAAAAACGGACGTGTTCATAAAACGGATCCGTTTCGAATTGTAATTTCAGTGTTAAAAAATACTAGTTTTTTTCAAATTTTTAAACATTTCTAAGTCGATTAAGACACAAAATATTTTTTGAAAATTTTTCCGGGACTTGAGAAAATTTTCCAAAATTTTTAAATTTTTCCAATAAAATTTGATCTGTTTTATGAACAAAAAACGAATTCGTATTTGAAGTCCGTTTCGAATTTGTTTTTTGTAAATAAAACGGATCAAATGAGAGAAAGATATCATTCGCCTTTGACATATAATATAATCGGGGCTGCCCAGAGAACGAGCAAGCGCTCAAAGAGCGTAAAAATGAGAACGAGAAAGAGGTTAAAGAGAGTTTAAAAGCGTGCATATATACAGAATCATCATCACATGTTTATCGTTGCTTGTAGTAGTGGGCACCACTGATTATAATCAAGGATGGGCACCATCTTCCACGCAAATTTTGTTTCTATGTAGTGGTACAACAACCATATGGAGTTTTACTCTGCTGAAGTAAAACTGAATCGTTGTTGTGAGCTCATATTTGTATACGTATACACAAATGCTCTCCCGTTACTCGCAACTGCGCTCTCGTTAGAACTTGCAGAAGAACTTGTGCCCATCTATGATTATAATATATGACAAGTAGCTTAGTAGATAGCGAGTAGGACTATGAATCGCTGTGACATGGGTACGAGACTGACTTTCGAAATTTGTAAATCGTAAGTAAAAATTAAATTTGATAATAAAATAAAATTATATGTAATAAAATCTTACAATTCGCATATTAAATAATTTGGAAATTAAATAAAATTATTTTTACGGATCCGTTTTATGAACAAAAAACGAATTCGAAACGAATTCATATTTGAAGTCCGTTACGAATTCGTTAATGCGGACGATGCTTCCGTTTTTTCCAGAGGAATTTCATACGAAAACGATTTCGAAACGAATTCGTAACGGAATCCGTTTCGGATAAATAGTACGAAGAAGCGAATTCGTTTGGCACACTGGGGATCCACATTTTGTCTACATGTATTCTGCTGCTGATTACTTCACAAATATCAAAGTAGCGATAGAACATATAAGATGCAATGACTTTTGTGCCACCAAGAAGTGCTTTCAGGAAAAAAGTTTTGTTTTGTGTTTCCTGAATGCAACAAAATATTTGCTATGCATCGACAGCTAATGCAAAAACATTTCAAATTCCTTGAGTCAATTTATTCAACTTCAATTGTAAGAATTGGTTCGACTATAGCCTTTTAAGTCCAAGGACAGGAATTGAACCTATTTACTTTAAATTTTATAACTGAAAAGCGTTTTGGACTGTAGTTCGTAAAGAAAATCATCGCATCTGACATATTAAAACGAGTGCACCTACTGAATTTGGTCAATGGAAACTTTCAACGCAAGATGACTTTCCAAGCTTTTCACGATTTTTTGGCAACACAAAATGTGTCAAGATTCACCGATATTGATCGCAATTGAATGTCTCTCGTGATCTTGCCTCAAAATGTCAGAATTATTTAATATTTCCACTGACCAGATCGAGACGCCGCACCCGTATCTTAATATATATTCTGTTATAATTTTACCATCCTCCTCAAATTTGGCTCATTTAAAGTTCATTAATGTCTCGAAAAAGTGCTCGAGATCGTCATTTTAGCATCAGCAAGATATCAGCTGATCTTGGTGTCTCATTCGGATCGGTGCAGGGCGTTATACGCGCGGCTTTGGTCACTAGAATTGAGTTTATACGTGGCTTTTGCGGAGAGTGCTGAATACACTGGCTCACACATTTCACCTTATACGCGACTATTTGACTAAAACTCACGTTAATACCGTTCCACAAGCTACGTATTCAGCTGACATGACCACAAGTGATTCCTTTTGCTGATCACACGACTCAAGTAACACTTCGAGAAAAGCGCTTTGAAACTCAACAGGCGAATTCGCAAAAGGAGCGGAATGCGGTTCCAAAATCGGCCTTTGAAAAGTGTTTTGAAGATTAGAAGAAGCGATATGTATTGTTTACGATGAAGATTACTTTGAAGGGAATAAAATAAATATCGATGAGTAACTTAACCGTTCTCTTTTTATTAACAAATTCCGGGTAGTTATTGATCAAAAGGAAGGTATAGCTCGAGAGAAGTTGACATATTGAAGTAAGCGTTTCCCTTTCGTAAAGCCTTTCCTTTTGTCAGTTTGTACTCGTTCGCAAGTTCAACCAATTTTAACATTCCAGACTTCATTCTTTGGGATCAATATGAAAGCAAAAAACCTTAACGGATCTACTGAAGAACATCTGACTTATAATGGAGAAACTAATAAACTTCATGGAAAATGTGAAAGTAGCTTAATTATTTTCCTATAAAATCGATGGAGGACTTTCGCGCCTTCTTATATATAGTTAAGTTACTTTTAAGTTTAAAGAAAACAACTCTTTTTTATAAAAAAGCACTATAGTAAAAACGAAAACTCTCCTTTTTGTTTTTATATTTCCTTAACACTTGAGATTAAGGACTATAATGTTTTTATTATGCACACGCGCACACACATAAACACTTTTGCAGTAAACACATACATACATATGTGATAAGGGAATAATAAACAACAACATTGATGACACAACAATGTTGAGCTACAAACTTGTTTTTGATATAGTTGTTGTTGTATTTAAAGATTTTTTCTGATGTCGAAAGCTCTTTCTTTTCGTGAGTTTTTTTGATATCGTTTTGCTTGAAGAGATTAAAGTTAGGCTATTGCCCATAATAATAATCCTGATTTTATCAATTACTAAGCAGCATATTTTTTTCATTTCGTTGTTATTCCCACTGGCGCACAGTGGTGTCAAATTAAATATCTTTGGTTCAAATTAATTTCCATGCTCAGTATAAATTTAACTAACTAAAACTTGTTATCATAAAGGTTCCATGATGACTTAACGCGTATCCGCTGGAATAAAGAAAAAATCTCTGTCCAATTGAGTTCAAACCAAATCGGAATTTTTACAGTTTCAGTTAATTTACTTATAAAGTTGGCCTCAAATCAAAAAACTTATTGAAATTAAAATTAAAGCAGAGAGAAAAATGTAGCTTTTTGTTCAAAAAATCTACGTATGTACGAAGAAATGTCATGACCGTATCGGTTGAATTCTTTCCCATTTTTGAGCTCAATTTAAGCTCAAGGTGAAGCTTGAATTTGCTAAGGTTTGATGTTCGCTGAAAATTAATTCACTGCATACTTTTTAGTTTTAAAACACTTGATCTAATAAATCTCACTAAATACTACTTATCATTTAAGTTGATCATTTTGAATCGAGCGTTTTTTTTCAACCAAAAAATCTGCCTAAAATCTTGTGTTTTAGTTAAGTACAATTTATATTGAGCCACGAAATAAATTTTAAGCAAGAAGATACAATTTGGCACCACTGTGCAGTGCTGTAGCAATTTATTATGAAAGGTCTTGTACTTATTTACAGAGTCTTGCTAAGCACTTTAAATACATACTGAGTAAGAACTAAACAAATTGTCCTTAGCTACTCTCCAATGTGAGATGGCCAGAAATAGCTTATATCAAAGCCCTTGCAAAAGCAATGCAGAAATATATTCTCATATAAAATTACCTCACTTAAAAGGTAATATGCACTACAACAATTTATGTTCAATGACCGAGACAACTAAGCGTATCCTGCTGTGCCAAAATATCAATAGATAATCCTTACTTTAGACTGTTAAGGTTGTCACTGGTAAATGAATACTATATTTTTATTTTGATGGTATACATATCTTTAATAACTTTATTTTTTACATTTTATTCTAAATAAAAATACTTCAAGCTTGCATTCCACCCGCTATTTCAAAAGGTTAATGTCATGCATATTTCTGTGAAGCCGTTAGTCAAATACATGGCTTCTGGCATTAAGTTTTATGTAAGAGTTATAGTTAAGGAAATCGGTAAATTGTTAGATATACTTATCCTAGCTCCATAGCTTCTTCAAAAATCAAAATATTTGCAAATTTGAAAATGTTTTGTATTGTTGGGAGCAAAATCATAACTTTCAGTTTAAGCAATGCTCTTAAATTATTATGGGTATTCATGAAAGCGCGCAAAACCCTCGCAAACTGTGCAAACAGTGCATTTGTGTGCTCTCGCAAACGAACTGTAAAAAATCGTATGGAAAATTTTTTAAACAAAATAGAAAAGTTTGCGCGACAATTTGTGCAATTGTTGTCACTCTCTTTTCCCACACGATTCTCTCAGCAAAAATTTATTCCTTACACATTTTGTATTTGTCACTCTCTTTTCCCATACGATTCTCTCACAAAGAAATGACATGCTCACCAACTGCCACAAAATATTCGAAGGGGCATTCGTGAAACCTATAGCGCAAAATTGCCTATTTTCACGAATGAGAAAATTTGCGCGTTTAGATGACTACCACTTTTATCTACTACGAAAATCTGAGTGTTTCAAAAATGTTGGGGAATCGTGAGACTCTACCTAAATTAAATCAAAAAAAGAATAGTTGGAAATAACTTAAGTTCCAATTTCAAATGAACCTTACAAATTATGCAGACGTCATCATCTGCATCTTCAGTAGGGAAACATTTTTTTTTTTTGCTTTTAATTGTACTCTATATTGCTAAAAATATTGTTTCTTATAATTCCCCAAAAAAGTGCCCAACAATTCTTCAAACACTTTGATTGATAAGATGACCGTGTATGATTCACATATTGAAATTTTTAGCAGATTCCTTTTCAGAGTCAAAATATCTGCATTCATTCTCCAAAAATCCTTATGAAAAAAATGCCAAACACTAACGCTCGATATCAATATTTTGAGAAAATTTTTAAAGTCGTTGTCGCACACCACTAACAAATACGTGTGCATGCACCGAGCATTAATTTATAAGTGTCAAACTTATTAGTAATGGTGATAAATTACATGTCTCACAACTCCCTATGTTTTAAAATCCACAATTTTCTTATCAAAAAAAATAGAAATATTGACACATTTCGACCTCTTTACAACGGTTTTTGCAAAAATTCACTAAGGTATTTCTGCTTTTTTTTCATGGACTATTTTCGACCCTTTCTCTCGCAATTGATGATAGCTGGAAATAATTAGTTTTTTATTTTATTCTCAGTTAACTTAAAGTACTTAGCAAGCTTCGGCAAAAAAAATGTATAAGTGGAAAAACTAAGCATAGTAAGGTGTTGTAACGCCGGCGTAAATTATTTAAGATATAGAAGTTATTTAAGAAATAGAAACCTCTAAGTCATATACAAAGAATTTAACAATAAGGCTTTTAGATGATAATTTTGGGTTGTTAATTATGGATATGACGATTTTGCCGTTTTCTTTGATATATGCCATGTCGAGTCTTTGGTAATTTCAGTCTCCCGAATAATTTTCGAATAGTCCAATTAAAGAGATGAATTTGAATTTTCATTGAATATAAAGCATCATTGAATATGCATTGCTAAGCGCACATCACTTCTTTAAAAAGCTTGGCTGCTATCCAAACGTTCCAGAGAAAGCATAACCCGACTGAGAGTTTTTTCAATTATTTTCCATACATAAATCAATTAAGTCAGCATTTGCTTGCCAGAAACTACACAAATCGGTTATTATTGGACTACAAACTGCCTAAGCAATAATATCTCAATGAAGAAAAATTATAATTTCATGAGTAATACAGAGGCGGTGGTATCTCGACTGAAAAGCTCAGAGCATTTTATAATCTTTGGAAACAAAAATGTGTGTGTGTCCAGTATACGCAGCTGGGTTATCGGGTATAAAAAGATGGTGCTACTGCGCACATAGCCAGCTATACAATGATTTTTCTTCAAGATGTATAATCACAAAAAAATGGAGACTTTAGCCGGCTCGTACTCTGGACTTCTCCGTAGGGACTTATTTGAAATAAAATATTTGGGAACATTATTTTCATTCGCTTGCAGTGAGATTGGTACTGTAAACTTTGGGAAAACTAATGGAAAACTTCATCAAAACATTAAAGTTGTTTCTTAATTTTTTAAACTTCGTTAAAGTTCATTTAAGCTTTTGAGTCACCCTGTATAAATGTTTAAGTGTGTAACATTATAAGCAAAAAATTATTTTTTGGTTGCGCTTTTAATGAGCATTACGGTGTTATTAGTTTTTTATTAAATAGCAATTATTATTTATTTTATTAAAGATTTTTCGATTATTTATTCTCCAAGAAAGTTTGCACTTATGGTAGTCTGGGCAACCCGTAGAATGTAGGCATTTTCACAACACATAGCTTTCTTAATCTCGTGAATGTTTGCATATTAAAGTTTTGTTTATGACGTTTGAAATATTATTTTTTTAATTTTTTTATATTTTTTAATAACAAAATTGTATGTTTTAAGATATAAATTTACTTCCATTGGATTTAAGTTTTAAAGTTTTATTGATTTTTCTTTTTTTACTAAAAATTGCTTAGTTTTTATTTAGCTCTTGCTTATACGAGTTTTTGTCCCAAAAGTTTTTTCTCTCCAAAATTTTCAGTACTGTGACCTATAAAACTTCTGCTACATTTATATCCCTGTGTTCTGTTATTTCTTGTTATTGTATGCACTTTTATTGAATTTTTCAGTAAACAAAATTTATTGCAAGAGTACTGCAATGTTTTGCTACAGGCAATTAAACATCTTGATTAAATTGAAATTATAATTTCATGATTTAATTTGCTTGAATTTTTTTTTTTTTCAATATTTTTTCACAAATTTCTTCATTTTAAAACTGCTACCTTTGAAACACTAAAGTAATCACTTTAAACGAAACGAAACGAAACGATCCGTTCGAATGCGCTGCTCGTAGTCAACTAAAGTTTTGTGTGTTCGTATTCCTGAAACAGGCTACAGGAAATCATTAATTTTTTTTTCTTTCTTCTGTTCAAAAAAAGCTTTTCGATGACGTCAGCAAGTGAAACGTGTACATGTTTTTTGTGTCGTTTTTTGCTTAAATGTTGCTATACCTACACATTAACACTATGCAAAAAAAAAAAAAGCGCCCTCTGTTGTCATATGCATACTATACATACATCCATACATTAGTTGGACGAATCAGCCTGATACGTTGTGTGGGGCTGCCTAAAATCCCTTTTGCTGCAAAAACATGTTGCAGCATAAATCAGCAGCATGTATTACGTTGCTATTGTTGACGTTGTTGTTGCGCATTTGTTTTCGGTTGTCGGTAAGGGGGTTGCTGTTCTACTGTGTTTTCTGTTTCTGTGTCCCTTATTGTTTATTTGGTTTTCGTGTTGGTTTCTAATTTCTTGCGTTGTCGTCGTCGTAGTCGTCGTTGTTTGTTTGCATGTAACCCAAGACAGTGGCGTCAGTTTGAATGGTCAATTTCATTTTGTGGCTTTGCTAATGTTAAGGAAATCGTTAAGGTAGCAAAATAAAATGGTCTAAATGGCAAATAAAAAATTAAAGGGTTTATTTCAAATTTCAGTAGTGCATGTTACAAATTTCAATGTTCATTTAGCATTCATATTCGATTACGATATTTTGCAACAATTCGTAATGAGAGAATTTAGCAAAAATGTAGAGCAACAAAACGTAGAAAAGATCTGGTAAGGCTTTATACGGCGGATCAATTATTTTGGAGGTATATTTTGCCGGTCTGGTAAATTAAAAATCGTAAATTTTCGATTGTTTTAAGAAACTTTGTCGAAGAATGCATTTAGTGCAGCTTAGCCAACTAGGAATTTCAAAGCAGACTTATCTTCATTTGTATAAAAATTGACAGTGGTAAAACGGAACTGCCTCAACACAACATCGCTTAATTTTGTTGTTAATGTAAGAGCTGGTAAGAGGGCCTGTGTAGAATGTAATTTTTTCGATAATAGGCGGAGCCATGCCTCTAACAGGATAATACGTTTCCACAGCTTATCTAATGGACCGATTTTGATAAAAGATGGATAGAGGCGGAGAGCCTGCTGATGTGCGGGAAAGATAGTGAGCCACTTTGGTGAAACTAATGTGCGAGGGTTGCCTTGCCAAAGCCTGTCCCGATGCCCGAAAATGGTCAAATTTTAGCCAATTTTGTTGTTTTAATTGAAACTGAACAATATTATAGCTCAAACCAACATGGGTTGCTACCGATTTTTTGGGTCAATTTTCATTAATGAAGATAAGCCTGCTTTGAAATTTGCACGCCAAACGACAGATCTTGAAGAGCCTAGATAGAATATATAGGGTTGCC
Organism: Tricholauxania praeusta; assembly: GCA_949775025.1. Lineage (NCBI taxonomy): Eukaryota > Metazoa > Arthropoda > Insecta > Diptera > Lauxaniidae > Tricholauxania > Tricholauxania praeusta. The sequence goes on from OX459028.1 coordinate 69,301,676, forward strand.
TTGTCGAATCCTGTCTCAAAAATGTATTACCATACATTTAAGAAAAATTGGGTGGCAACCCATGTTAAGACATGTTATTATATTTATGCTCTTCGAGCTCTATCGTTTGGCACACATTTTAAGCACTAATATATATTGTTAAAAATTGACCCAAAAAACCGGTACCAACCTATGTTGGAGACAGAATTCAACAAAGTTACCTTACATATTATCTTTAGGCCTCTTCGAGTTCTATCATTTGACATATATTTTGAAGTAAAATATTAAACAGTTTCAATTAAAACAACAAAGCTGGCTAAAATTTGGGCAATTTCGAGCATCGGGACAGACTTTAGCAAGGCAACTCTGGACCGTTAGTTTCAACAAAATGGCTCACTATTTTTCCTGCACATTCCATCCTATAATCTTATACACTCGACTTTTCCAAAGCGGGCTCTTGGACTAATAAATAAAGATTGATTAAGCCCTAAGGAAGAGTATAGCCTATAGATTTTTAGCTCCTAATAAGAAAATGCGTTCTCACACTAATCGACTGACTTTGATGAAGTTTCGTTCGGAGAAACTATGAAAAACGATTTTTTAATGGGCTTCACTGAGTCAGGCTGGCAAAAAAATTTGACCCGCCCCAATATATATACTTATCTATTATGTGTAAAAGAATTCAAAGCTGCTAAATGGGACGAAACAAAATCATTTGTTCTTCAACATTGCAATTAGGTTTGTTTCAGCCAACCCTAATGACCTTCCTCGAAATGGATTTTTAGTTTAAATTCACACGGGATCATATCATGTGAATACGGTGCTTGATCGATATTGTTCGTTGAATTGTTGGCATAAAAATCTTGCACAATGATGGTTCCATGCGATAGTGCATTGTCATGGTGCAGTAGACATGAGTTGTCCTTCCACAAATTTGATCGATTTTGGCAGATATTCCGAAGACAACGATCTATGACGCCTTATTTACCGTTGAAGGCCATAATATATTATTATTAATACGAATTTTGATGAATAAATAGAGTTTTTTTTTTTTGCTAACAATTCCGAATATTTTGTTTAAAGTACGGTGTACAAAAATTAAAATCCACTTTAACAATATTCACAGTAACATTGATTTTATATCATACTGTAGAATTATCTTTTTGCAATAAGAAGCAAGAGATGAACATACATATATAAATTGATGGAAACAAATATAAATCGGATGTTTCACGTCAAAACTGGTAGGTAGCTAGAAATTTCCTGGACCTTAAAATATTTTAGAACTGGAGTGGGAAAGTCTTGGAAAAAAGTTTATTTTAGATGAAGTTAAACACTCGGTTACCTAAAAATCACTAAAAATGGCCTGAAATCGCTTTCTGCTTAATAGCATATAAGGAAGTAACGTCAGAAAGCAATGTGTCTAGATATTTTTGAGATTGCTGATGACGATCATATGCTCAGGTTTGCGATGTAATGGAATTTGAGCCTCGTAAAGTGCAACAAATGTGTGTTGACTTGACTTTGAGTTCCATTTTCATGGTTGAACATTATGTGATGAACTTTTCTTTATAGCCTCATTTGTGCAAATCAGCTCCGTAGCTTTGGAGCTATGAATCCTTATTTGCATAAGTGCACCTTTGTCCAAAAACGTCCCCGGTGCATCTAAAACAGTTTCACTTTACTAGACTTTTCAAATAACATATTTTGCGGTAGGAATGTGGCTAATGGATCGAATTTTTCTTATCATTATAAGTCATCATCGTTTCCCCAAGTCTACTTCATAGCGTTTCGCGAAAAAATTTTTTTTTTTAATTTTTTATTGAGTTTTCGGTAGGAATACGGAGAGATTTGCTGTTTTGTCTTTTAGTTTTGACTGGTAGAAAATATAAGGATGTGAAGGATTAGGTTCATAAGCTGATTGCTACTCCTACCTTGCCTAATGGATATCAACAGGAGTTCTAGGTACATTCACACTCCGTTTGGGTCGGGTTTATTTTCCGGAGAAAAGAAATACAGTAAGTTATATGAAATGCAGCAAACTCTGAGTATATCTTTTCAACGTTCCATGTAAACCGAATACAAAATGGAATGGCCTCAGTTTCTCGTTGGTTTCTGATACAGTGGCGGCTCAAAGAGAGTTTTTCCATGAAAAAAATAATGTGGCAAATAACATCGAACGCAAGTATAGTGATTAAAATCCCATTTTAAAGGTATGATTGAAAATATGTCATCAAAAAAGTTGATAAAGCGAAGCTGGAAGCTTATTTTTCTATAGCTTAAACACTGTAGTATATTTTTCAAGCAAATTTGAATTTATTTTCTAAGACTCCAAAAGCTTGTCTTCAAAATGATGATAAAAAAATACTTCTTGCAGCAGTTGTAGCTATTTTATTTTTACTTTTCATATACGAAAACTTCTTCAATGAGCTTTTTGCAATTAAATGTTACGTATACGACATGTGGAACGGAAATAAAATAGTCGAAAGATCGTTTTTAAACAGCAATAACTTTGGGAAAAATATTGACAAGTTGGCACTGCTAGTTGCTTAGAGTGGACGAAAAACGTAATTTTTTTATTAACTTTTTGTTCACTTACTTGCGACCACTTTAAGCGGCTACTGACAGCAACATACGTTTCTAAGTACCTTATTTGTCAGATTCAAATCTTCATAATTTGCACACTCACTGTCTGGCTGCCTTTTTTCTAGGAATATATCTTATTTGAAAAGAGCTATTAAAATTATGTTTTGAAGTCTTGAGCAACATCTACTTCAGAGTTAATTTAACCATAAAAAACTTGCCAAGTATATGGATCTACTTTTTAACAACTTATGAAAAAAATGCTATAAAGCAAAATAAAATAAATGATAAAGTGCTGCGGGTAGTAAACATTAAAATTCAAATATAAACATAATTTAAATTAGTAACTTTGTATCAAATAAATTAAAAAAAAAAGGAAAACAACCAAAAACCTCAACCAACACTCAGTCATTTTATGAAAAATAAAACCCACGCCACATAGTGGACGGTACCCGCACATTTGTTCCGTCTGCTGCTGCTGGTCGTATTGAAATTTCATTTTGAATACCACTGGATTAACAGCAAGTAAGACAATATAAAATAGCGTAAGTGGGCTTAATTTCGTTACATGGTTTCACAGTAAGACTTAAGTCAAAGTTGTAGCAAATTAAATAATGCAAGTGTTGCTTATAACAAATTCACAAAATTCAAAAGACTCTTTTATGTATTTGAATACTTTTCGTTTCGTGTCAATTTTTTTAATCCCTAAAAGTATGCTAAGGGGGCGTTCAAGTATTACGTAACGCAATTTTTGAAGATTTTTGACCCCCCTCCCCCATGTAACGCACCGTAACGGTTTCCCCCCCCCCCCCTCTTAAACGTTACGTAACACCCAAGTGACCATATTTACCTAAAAGTCACAATTATGTTGCGAAAAGTACCGGAAATACATGCGATGTTTATTTTCTTTATTATACCCTACACCGAGGGTATATTCATTTTGTCATTTCGTTTGTAATATATAGAAAGAGGCGTGGGAGTTATGGTAAAGTACGTATATTCTTGATCAGCGTCTTGCAGGCATCTTGCTATTAAAAATGGATGAAATCGGTTTATGGATACGCCAACCGCCCATACTCTATGTATATTTGCACAATCCCATTTTGAAAACAATGCAACGATTTTGATGAAACTTGGTGATTTGGTGTACATGTGAACTAAATTAGGATTAAGCTAGGTTTCAAATTTCCAAAGATTCCCGTGGCACAGCCCTTAATTTTAACCTTCATACTACCATATCTCGTAAACCCTGCAAGATATTGTGATGAAATTTCTTTGTCCTTTATTTTTTCGACTTTTTGATCGAATTGGAGTTTTTTCAACCTCTCTCAAAATTTTTCATATATTTTCGACTTTTTCAGCATTTTTCAACCTCTGCCAACCTTTCTAATATTTCACATTTTTTTTCGACTTATTCAACTTCTTCAACCTCTTCAACGTTTTTTTTATATTTATTTAAAAGGTACTTTCAGTGCAGTGTAGGGTATGTGAGTTTTGGCCTGGCTGAAGATAACACCTTAACTTGTTCATATTGTTATTTGATAAAAAATCACACATAATGTTATAAACATTTGCTTAAGTTTAAAATATGTTAAAATGGCGAAAAATGAGACGAAAATATTTTATTAAAATTATAAAAGTTGATGGGATCTAGAACAGCTACAGCAGTAAATGATAAAAATAGGAAATCTTTCCACGCTTATATCTCAGGTTTTGGTTAAACAATCTCGAAGATGATAGCTTAAGGACATTCTGCTCGTTGAGTGCTTTAATGTGATGTATCATTTATTGCTGTAGCTTATCTAGATCCCGTCAACTTTTATCATTTCAATAAAATGTTTTGGCTGTAGCTATTTAACAAACATACACATTAAGAAAGAGTTTCATTATACACACCTAATTTCAAATAACCACCCGCTAAAGTAGTTTCACTTCAAAAATAATGTTATGTAACGCGTTGTTCGAAACCCCCCCCCCCCCCTCCCCCGTAACGCATCGTAACGTTTTGCAAGACCCCCCTAATTGCGTTACGTAATACTTGAACGCCCCCTAACGTATTACAAGTTATATTAGGGGAGTTTTAATAGCATAAAGCAAGAGCTTTATTATTAGCAGACTACTGACCTAGCTCTATATTTTTATTCATCCTGTAAGATTCAGATCCTAAAACGAAATATTTCAATTTCGATAATATTTTTTTACAACCGCTCAGGGGTCTCATTTGTTTGTGGGTAAGGGACCTTAATAATACATAAAATAGAAAATCGAAATTCTGTCTGGAGCTGATGGAAAATTGCAGAGACCGCAAATAATTGTTATTTTCAATAGATGTGGTCAAAAAAATCAAAATGAAAGAAAACACGATGTGTGAATTTAAATAGATAGATGAGTTTTTTTTAGCGAGAAGCGTATGACATTTTTTTTATTTTTGTGATTTTTATTTAAAACTCAAATATAATCGTAATTTTAAGTTTTTATTTATTTCGATCAAAAATAGTCGTAATTGAATTTTTATTTTTTTTTTTTTTCAATCAAAAATAAACGGTGATTTATATCAAAAAATTCATAATCATTACGGTACCTGGGAAATTAGACAGAGTTTGATTTTTCTTAAGGGGTTATATCTCCCTTATGCTATAAAAAACAAGACTGTTTTAATACATTTGAGATTAAAGGTATACAAATAACATAACTTTGGATTAAGCAACTCTTGAAGAAGAGAAAAAAATTTTTTATTGCTATTTTTTTACAAAATGGCGGCTATGCAGTGATAACCGTGAACCGCTTTTTCAAAAAGGTCTTCCGCGGCGGGCAGTAGAAGTCTTGTCCAACTCCACCTATAACAAAAAAAAAAACTTTTTTCATTATCTACATGAGTTTTTCTGTTGAAGTACACATGACTATATTGTTTTAAAAAAAAATCGTGTTTTCAACGAAAAAAAACCGACTTAAATTGCTAATAACTAATTGTGTGTACTTCAACAGATAATCAAACAATAAAGCTACTGTTAAAATTTCAAGTCAATTGGATGTAAACTTTAAGAGTTATACTGCCCGCCGATTTTGAAAACATGGTTTCAAGAAAAACGCGTTTGAAGTTTCAAAATGCTATACATCTTCATCAACATTTCTTGGAAAAAACTGATTTAAAAAAATTTTGAGTTTAAATCGGTTCTTGGGTGCTGTAGATTTTGATTCTAGGATTGTTTTGGCATAATTTAAGCCAATAAAAAAAAAAATGGAAAAATAAAAAAAAATTAGGGAGATATAACCCCTTAAGTAAGGTTTACCCGTTTCAAATGTTCAAATGCAATATTTTCAAGAAATTATGTTTGCGTTTCCAACAATAAGTAGCTGGTTTGAAAGACTCTATAACAATTTGGGGACATAAATAGTTTCTAGGATGCGCTATTGCTTTAAATTGCAATAGTTTCGTATAATTAAATAATTTTTAGTTTTATAGTATGCTATACCTTTTTTCGTTTTTTAGACAGTTTTTCGAAAGCTCAATCTGCTACAATGTTGCGATTGCTTGACTCTTAATCCATAAAGGCTCCACTGCAATTTCGCAAACTCTCTTCTTTTCGCCGTGAAATCAAAACTTTTAATTGCTTAAGGACAAGCGTAGAAGAGCGTTTTTCAGATGGTCTTTTGAGGCCACATCCCTGAATGTTAGCTACAAGTTTATGAAGAAGTTATTACAAAAATCCGAAAAATGAGAAAGCTACGAAAGCTAAAAGTATATCTTAGATTGATGTCAAAACTATTGCTTAATATTAAAGTGGGTGATTTTTTGAAGCTAAATTCCGTTCCAAGTTAAGAATGCAATAATTTTCGTTTGAATTTTAGCTGAATTTAAATGTTGGAGTTTTAAGAAGATATTGCCTTTTGAATGCATTGTCCGATATAAATATCATAAAAATTCACGGAAATCATGAAATTTAGTTGATATAAATCTTACCACGCTTAATTCATTATACAATGATGCAACGTAGCACTATTTCCTTAGCTGCAAAAACAACAAAAACAACAGTAAGTAAGGCGCAAATATGTAAAAAACAACAAAAACAAAACTTTCGTTTTAATGACGTGCTGACTCGCAACTCATGCCCAATGCGCAAGCAATCGATATAGTAGATATGTTAGTGCTGTTGTTTTTGCGATTTGTTTTTGGTATTGTTGTTGTCCTTTTCTAAAACATTATGTCCTTCCGTTGTTGATGTTGACTAATTCCGTTTCATTTGGCATGAGAACCTTTTTTTCTGACGAATACTCAAGCAGCAACAACAAAGTATTACGTCGCTGTAAGTGACATTTCAATGGTAAGAGCTTTCAAAGTTCCTGTTTGTAGTGATGGTTGTTATTTCACTTCACTTTCGCTGGCTCTGTGAGTGCACGAATGTTTTGTTTATTGCTTTTGCGTATTGAGCTTTGGCATTTTGAAAGCACATTGCAACTATGTGTGGGTTTTTAATTTATGTGACTTTTGCCGTTTGGAATTTTTGAAAAGCTTCTTTTTTTCCTTTTTGAAAAATGATTACTTTTTAAGCTCTTAAGAGCTATTGGCTATTCATAAATGTTTTTCATAAAAATTTAAGTTTGTTACAAAAAAAAAATATTTTGGGGAAAAAAAATTTTGACATGCCCTCATACATAGATGTGCTGAAGTAAGCTAACAATGGCCAGCATACGCCTTAGACGGCTTAGAAAATGTTGCGAGTAAACTGAAAATGTTGCTTAAGCTAAAGATTTCTCTATGCAAACTCTTCGTCAACATCTTTTGCAACAGAAGCTATTCGCGCCGAATGTTTTGAGAAACTTTCGCTGAAGTTGTGAAGAGCACAACTTTACTTATAGTCCCATAGTCAATGTTATGTCGTCCAGTTAGTAATTCGCAAACGATTTGAATTTTGGATTTGGTAATTGCTTTGAGCCACGTGGAGGAATTTCTGGTATTTTTTTTCTTGTTGTGTTCAATTTTGCTTTCGAATGTCAGCTGCTCTCTATCTAGTCAGTGTTTGAAATTTTCTACAAAGGCGCTAAAACTTGCAACAGGACTGTAATATAAGTTGCAAACCCTTTACTCTATTTCCAAGTTAAATGAACTGTATTTAAGGTGGCAAGGAAACGGAGGTACTCTCACATAAATTGAATTTGAGTTGAGAGAAAGTCTGTATTTCTGTTGTTTCATTTACTAGTTATCCGTTAACACCGATGCAAGCTCAATTCCATGCAGATTGGTTTGGAAGACCTACACTTACGGTCAAAAAAAACGCCGATTTGAATTTTGCAAGAAACTTTAAAATTTTCTGCGTAAAATAATATTTAATCTTGTTTATCTGCTTTAAGGTTGTTAGATACGTTTCCCAAAGACAAGTTTTGAGCATTTTCAGAACTCTCCACTTAAAAATAATAAATTCTAGGAACTTATTCCATTTAAATACATAAGTGGTGGTTTTATAATCAAAAATTAAATTTTATTTATATGAAAAATAGATAGTTTTTTTACAAAAATTTGATCGTAACAAGTAAGTTCTATTATTTTTGTATAATACTCCAATGATTTTTTTGAGTTTTTGCATTTTAGTGGACCGTGGAAAGCATTTTACGACAGAGTAAAGTAAAATTATTAAAAATTCTGCGAAAATATAGAAAGTGCTTAATATAGCAGCGAGTGTAGAAAACGTTAAAAGAAAACTCAGGGAAACCAATTTGAGTGCCCAGAATCCACAACCACTTCCACTGTTTAAAAAATGCATATCACAAAGAGATAGGATTTTGCGCACGGGTACTTAAAATGGCCACTTGCAAAGTAGATAAGCATTATGTGGAGCGATGAGAGTAAGATAGTTTTTTTGGTGGAAAAGGCACTCGTCAATATGTAAGGCGTAGCCCAAACACAGAATATGATACTTGGAATGACCTTACCCTCACCGTTCCACTCTATTTTGCAAGTGGCCATTTTAAGTACCCGTGCGCAAAATCCTATCTCTTTGTGATATGCATTTTTTAAACAGTGGAAGTGGTTGTGGATTCTGGGCACTCAAATTGGTTTCCCTGAGTTTTCTTTTAACGTTTTCTACACTCGCTGCTATATTAAGCACTTTCTATATTTTCGCAGGAGGTAAAAACGGACTATGTATCGAAAGCCGTATCGAATAATTCACGTCCCGGAGGTACATGGACGGCATTCGGCCTCGTGTTTTTCGTTTATTTCTGTATTTTATCGTATTCGAAACCATTTTCGTAGAACATCCGATAAAATTTTAAATTTCCTTAAAAATTTTACCTTGCAAAATGGAATTTTTAATAATTTTACTTTACTCTGTCGTAAAATGCTTTCCACGGTCCACTAAAATGCAAAAACTCAAAAAAGTCATTGGAGTATTATACAAAAATAATAGAACTTACTTGTTACGATCAAATTTTTGTAAAAAAACTATCTATTTTTCATATAAATAAAATTTAATTTTTGATTATAAAACCACCACTTATGTATTTAAATGGAATAAGTTCCTAGAATTTATTATTTTTAAGTGGAGAGTTCTGAAAATGCTCAAAACTTGTCCTTGAGAAACGTATCTAACAACCTTAAAGCAGATAAACAAGATTAAATTTTATTTTACGCAGAAAATTTTAAAGTTTCTTGCAAAATTCAAATCGGCGTTTTTTTTGACTGTAAGTGTAGTTATCTTAGTTCAGCATGAAAAACATTTTTAGATGACAGTTTTAACAAAATTGCCAATTCTTATATGTATGTTAGAGCGGTTCAAAATATTACAGTAGCCTTATATGTCTGGAAAAAGCCCATTACTAGGATTAAGGTTAACATTGAAAACTGGATTAGCGCCCTCTGTTTTAAGTAAACAACCCATTTTCCAAAATATTGATTTAAAAATGGTGCAAGTGACAGACGCTATGAAAATTTCCAACAAAGTGGGTGTGATTTTCGGGAAACTATCGATCGGGGAATTCAAACCTATGATTTGATTTTCTGCTTTTTTCTTTCTTATAAAAAAAAATGGACCATTGACCCGACAAGAGTAAGAAAGCACCGATTTTCCATTTTTTAGTTGAAACACCTCAAATATTATTTTACCGTAGATCCCATGGTACATCATTTTTATTGTACTGTTATATGCTTAAGAGAATGCCGAAATCGCATAATCGCTAATTTCAAAACCAAAATATCTGCATTTTTCTAAATTAACAAACCTGATTTTTTTCGAATCGGAGTCGACAAATTTACATATTAAGGTGATTCAAATTTTTTTTTTTATTTCAATCAGTTATCATTGATTGAGGAATTTGAATCCGTGATTAGTTTTTCTTATTCTTCTTTTTTTCTTATAAAAAAACTAAAAATTGACCGGAAAAAATGAAAAAATTCCGATTTTGTACTTTGTAGTTTCAAAATCACCCCATATGATTTCGCCGCCGATCTCATGTTTCATCATTTTTAATGTATTATTATTTGCTTAAAAGAATGCCGTAAGCCACATATCATTTTCTTATTTCAAACCCGAGATATCTGCATTTTTCTACATTAACAGAACTGGCATAATTTGAGATTTTGAAAATGGTAGAAAATTCTGTAGAATAATTCAAACTATGGCAGCTCTTTTAATTTGGAAAAATACAGATATCTCGGGTTTGAAATAAGAAAATGATATGCGGCTTAGAACGAGATCAGCATTATGAAATTTCAATTTCGAAAGATTCCAAGATTACATGAGAATGTTTGAGGATTTTGTAGTAGCCATCATCAACACATATAAAACCATGTCTACTTATGCATTAGGTCAGTTGATTTTGAAGTTTTGATGTTGACTGAATATCGTCATGTCTATATTGTGTAAAAGTGATTTAAGTTAAGTGTATATTGTGAACTGTTTTAGAAATTAAATCTAAGCAAATGCGTTTTGGTTTCATCACAATTCAAAGTTCGCACACTTAAAAAGCTAAAACTAAATACCAAAACTATGGGGCGAAGTTAAAAGCTAAGTACACGGATTTATCTCATCAATTTAATATTAGTCTATTAACTAACTACTTTAATTAATTAACCTAATCATGAAGTATAAACAGTGATGGCATTTTGAGTTCATTTGTACTACATCTAATTATATGTATTTAAGTCGTGAGCCGTACATTTGGCCCATTTTCAGTACATTTTCGGTAAAATTTCAGTTTACTTGAAATCACTCTTTCTAAAAATTACATTTTTTTTATTAAAACATGCGTAAAATATGCAGTAAATTTTCCTAACTTTTTTTTATTTCTTTTGTTGTTAAAAGTTAAAATTTTGCTTATGTTTTACTCAAGTTTTAAGTAACTTTTTGATGTTCATTACAAAAAAGTACATTGGGTTTCTAAAATGTACATTTCAAATCTTCATTCAGTACATTTCCACACAGCCCGAGCTTAAATAGTCGCAGCCATTTGGCATTCTTGACGAAGGAAATATTTTTACCGAATTGCTAAGTTTCTCGCATGATGTCTCTACTCCTCTTGTTTCTAAAAACGTGGATATTGATAGTGTTTGAACTTAGAATTCACTATATTTCCTTGAATATCACCAGACCTCCACGAAACATTTGGACTTGGGTGCGATTAGGCTATCTTTGAAATATTTGTAGTTGCTTCTTCTGGGACAGACACTACATTTGAAAGAAAATTGTTACTGCTAGTATTGAAGTCGCTCTAATTTGCTTTATAACCGCCAACAACTCCTTTTTTATATTCAGCTAGCGACTCTTCTAGGAGACTTCAATTCAAAATATAATGTGAAAGCTTTGAGGCAAAAGCTGTAGCTTTTTTTTTGTCTATTTGTTTTTAAATCAAAACAAAAAACATCAAGAAAATTGTTTATCAGACAAAAGGCTGCCTGTATTGAGCGCATGTCTATGCAGGCTTTGTGACGTCAATTGGTAAAACTTACACCAACACAAGCACAAAAAGTTTTTCAAATAAAAGAAGTAGCATATTTGCCGGCTTTATGGTGTAGCATGCGTAAAAACATTTGAATGCAACAAAAAGTCACACAATACACCACACACACACACACACTCACACCTACCATCTTTGATTTGTGCAAGAAAAAGACAAACATAGCAAACCATTGTTTACACTCACGCATACTTGGACATATGGTACCGCACACAAGTAACATAAAAAATATGCAAGCGAAAGTTTTGCTGCAAATTTGCGGATTTGTAAGCCATTCATAAAATTTGCGTGGGAAAAATCTTGATTTCGCTTTCAGAAGAAGTTTTTTTTATTTTTCGTTTATTTTTCACTCATCAGGGAATGAGCGCCAAAGGAGTGAAAAGCCCAAATATAATAGAAACAGCAAGAAGGAAAAATGCCTGAATGCGTTGCCCAGGGGATCATGTGAATTCAAGTGAGTATGGGAAGTTATTTTTGGATGTGCCAACGTTTTATGGCGTTTTTTTATTTTCGTTTCATTATGCCTAAATTCAGAAGGCCGAAACAGATGAGCATAATGAAAAAGTTACAAAACAGATAAAAACAAAGTTGCTGTTTTTTAAATGTCAACATAAATACAAAATGTGTGGTTTGAATTACAATGATTTTGGTTAGGTTGTGTGTAGGCTTTTTGTATGCATACGCCAAGGTGAAGTGTAATAAAATCTTCTTAATTAAAAATATTAATTTTTTTTGCAAAGTATATATTTAATTGCTTAAAAAGATTTGAGTAAAATAGTAAGTCGCAAAACGTCTAAAATCACCTTTGCTAAATTTGCTGCAGCTTCTATTTAATTTATAAAAGTCATATTTAATTGTCTGTTCTTTTATGTTGGAACAAAATGTGTTAAATCGTTTAAAAAATACTCGTTGCAGCCAATCCAGTGATGCCAGTCAATTCATAGTATTAAGAAAATGGCTTCGAAAAGATTTCACAGCTCAAAAAAAAGTTATTCAAGGCATCGTTTTCGACAGTGTTTAAGTTTTTCTTTCCCGTCATATTTATGTAGTAAAGAAAGCATTCTGTCAGTCAACTATTTTTTTTATTTCCCACATTTATAATAAATTGTTTTGGCTAACGAATAATGTAATTGTAGCCAGCATATTTTGTAAACTAAATTAAGTAGTTACTCATACGACATGTTAGTTAATGAATACTTGAGGAGTGGGTGCAAACACATCACCTTTCTTATCAAAAAATTATTTTTAAATTCCGACAAAAGCTTTGCAAAATTAATGAAAAGTGCTATATTGTGTCAGAGCCTACTCTCAGTAATTTTTAATTTTTTCAAAATACTTGCCCATTAAGGATTCAACAACGAGTGCTCAACATTAAAATCGATTCGATTATTTTTAAAACTGATTTCTTATTCCTAATTTCCCACTCAAGCAAAATTCACTCCCGGCAAATTCCACACACATGTACACGAATCCCACACATTCATACAAAAATCATTACACCAAAAAGAATATACTTCGAGTTTTTATACGCATTAAACAACAGCAACAATAACAACAATGCGCATTATATGACGTCAGCATAAGCAGCAGCTTGCGAATTTTGACATTTGCTGACGTCAGCAAGAAAAATTTTTGGCAATATTCCAAAACCAAAAGTAAGTAATGGAGGAAGATGAAACAAAAAAGAACGCCTCAAAGCAAGATTTTAAAAAAAAGAAAAAAAATAGAATCATGTTGTCGTCGAAAAACGAAAGCCTTTTAGCTACAAAAGCCCTCAGACATAGCAGGCGCTCTTTCGCACCATCACACAAACACACGCCCACACACAGTGTTGGGTGAAAGTGCAAACCTAAATATTTAGCATCAACTGTCGACGCAGCCGGCACAAAGTTTATTTTCGTTATTAAAAAATAATTTAAATAATGACACCAAAACGAACGCTTTTGCGTTGCATTCACAATGAAAAAAGGAAAAAAGTGCGAGCGACAGATGTTATGATATTTATTTGATCAGTTATCCAACTCTTTTATGTCATGATTGAAGCCGAGAATATATTTTTCTTTTTATTCAATTTTGCGTAGCATTTTTGATTTTGTACATTGACTTTTTGCAACACTTCAGCAAAATTAAAGCTTGGGTGGTTCTTAAAAAAATTAAATCGAACTTTAAGGTAAGAACTTTTAGAAAATTCAACAAAAACTTTCGAAAAATCGGAGCAAAATTTGAGCTTTATGTGGTATTTTTTTTTTTTGAAAAATTTGCAATTTTAGCTTCAACTCATATACATAACTCCACTGAAAAAAAATTTAAAATTATATGAATAAATACATCATAAATATTGTACTTTTAACTTAAAAAAACTATTTTATAAATACCAATGCTTTGATATTTGCAAAAGTGATAGCTGTCTGAAAAAAAGTGCGATTTCTGATGAAGTTGTGGATGTTGCTCATACGACCTGTTATCTTTCATTGCTATGTACAACTGAGCGATGGTATTTGGTGCGCTGGGTACAAATCCGAATTAAAGTTTTTTAACACTATGACATTTGAAGTATTTTTGAGGTTTGATTTTGAGAAATTTTACCCATAACTGCTGAAATTTGGTTTTTTCTCAACGATTTGTTAATTTCCTAAAATGTTGAAATTACTATTTTTTCAAAAAACACACTTTTTAAAATAATTATAACTAATAATTGTAACTATAAAATTATTCATGTTTGTAAAATAATTTTCAAAATTTTTTAACGAAAAAGCAACTACTTTATGACGTTGTTCACGAAATTTTTTTCTTAAATTTTTCAGTAGAATTCAAACTGAAATTATAATTAAAGCTCATTAAACTGTGATGACTATTTTGGAAAGTTTTCTCCGCGACTTTTGATTGTTGTATCTCTAAAGCTAGATGATTCCCTTCAATTTTGATTCCATTTTCGTTATCAGCAGTAAAAATTGCATAAGAAAAATAACGTTAAATAAAAATAGGAGTGAACCAATTAAAGTTCGCTTATGCCAAAGAAATATTTGCCATCTTTCGGGAAAAAAGTCCTATTACATATAATAAATTTGACAACCAAATGAAAGGTATAAAACTTAAGTCAAATTAATTCAAAACTGATGGCCTCCTAAAATCTTCTGCTCAAAGCCTACCCGGCAGTACCCTTAATCCGCCACTGACAAAATTGTGTTCCTAGCAATGACAGAGTTTTCTGCAGATTTTCTGTATAACCCTCGAATATGAAATCAAGCAAGGCAAAAGAAAAATGTTGTCATTTAGTGAGGCACTCTTTATCTAGATTTTCTAAAATCTAGGTACAAGAATAAGTAGTTTCTTAGCTGCAGACCCTCACAAAATTTCGGAATTGTTGTTGCTATAAATACCAAAATATTTTGCGTTTTATGTGACTTTGTTGTGTACGAGATGCCACACCCCATTATTTGATATTACCTACATTTTATAAAAAGCTTTTATCAAGCAAAAAAAAATTAGTTCACGTATCAAATTTCACAACTATAGCTATCATAGCTGCAAAGATATAGAGTTTTTATTAAGTATGTGGTAGTGCCACGCCAATATTGTCCATATTTTTTGAGACACAGCTACGTGTTGGATTTCATAATTATACTTGCTATCAAGTTAAGATAAAGTCGATACAGCATTTTTGCTTTATAGGATGTGCCACGCCCATTTCTAGGTATCTCCTACACTTTGCAAAATACACAAAGAATATTTATTCAAATATCAAATTTCATAATTATAGCTGTCATAAGATATAGCGCTTTAATTGCTGTATTTTTTTTTTTTTTTTTTTTTTGTGGGAGGTGCCACGTCCCTAAATTTTGAAGACATAAAATGTAGTTTTCGTCCAACTTAAACATTGTCAAAATCTGTACAGTGGTTAAGTAATGAAAACTTAACAACGGACATACAAAGACTCTGTCAAAGTCAACTTTGACCGTAGACTCCGCGATTGTCATTGAAAGCCAAAATTACATTAAAACTGCAAAGTAACCAAACATCTACACATCACTGTGCAGTCAAACAGCTCCTCCACACTAACGCTTTTCGTATGTATGTACATATTATGGCAACGATTTCAAAAACTTTCTACAATTCATTTTGTTCTTTTACAGCTGCTACAGCATTAAATGTCACTGCGCCAACAACAAATTAACAGCTGAGTGCTCCAATATGTTGTACAAATTTCAATGGTCATGTCGTGACCAAGTTTTCTTTTCAGTCAAAAACCAAAGCATCAATTTCGCTGTAGGTTTGAGGTTCATCCGAACCGAATCGTTATGTTCAGTGTTTGGCGTTTTGATGTTCCCCTGTAATTTGTTGACTTAAATGGCAGTTGATCATTTTACCTTTCCATTAAAAACGCTCAAGTATCTTTAATAAAAGTTGAGTTTTTTCTTTTTCAACTTTTGGTATCTTTTATTTTTCTTTTTCGTCTTTTGACTTCCTTTTCGCGGGCAAGGACATACCCGCATCATGCATGCAATGCGCGCTTTATTGCTGCTTCGAGGCGAATTTTGTTAGTGCAGGCATATGTGGTAGCTTCAATGCGAGTGTGCATGTATATGTGCAATACATTGCAGCTGCATCAAATGATGATGCTATACAGCTGGCAGGAAATTGCTGACTTGTAACATGTGGATGAGAGAGCATGTAATGCGTTGTTTTGAAATTTCTATTTGAAAAAAAAAAACATCAATTTAAAACTGATAACACTAATCAACAAAACTTTTGAAGCTGATCTTGAAATAAGCAACTATTCAACCTCTTTCTGTCATTTTGATTTTGGTCGATTTTTGAGAATTCTCTATCCCAATATATATGAAGAGATCACATAAGTTAAGCTAAAGTATCAAAATGCTTTTATTTGAACAGAATTTCATTGTAAATGTCTTAATTTCTGAATGTCCAACTCTCTTCGATCTTATAAAAAGAACAAAAGTCCTATTGTTGGCATTATATGTGGAATGTGACATCGTTCAAAAGGCCTTCACAGCTTTACTGAGTGGTGCAGTCCTGTTGAAACTGCATATCGTTCACATTCGTACCAACCAATTGGGGCCAAAAAAATTGGTTATCATTGATCGGTAGCACTCTCCGTTGATGGTGATGGCAATGCCATTGTTTTCAAAGAAATATGAATAGATAATGCCGTCGGCTCTCAATCCACACCAAACAGTGACTTTCAGTGGATGAATTTCACTTGGTTGAACTCATGTGCATTGACATCATCCGAAATCCGTCAATTTCGCTTGTTGGCGTACTTGTTTCATACAAAAGTGGCCCTAGTCGCTGAAAATGATTTATTTACTGAAATCGGAGTCCGCTTCCAACTGCTTCAGAACCCAGTCAGTGAACATACAGCATTGTCAGTGGTCGTTTCCTTTCAGCTCCTGTATTGGGCTTTGTACGGGTGCAGACCTAATGCAAAATTCATCAATTTGATATTTGCTAAAGCCCTTTTTCGCAGCGCGAAATTGACTGCCTCGGGTTCTCTTCACACTCGCACAGACAGTGGCGATGTTTTCGGCAGAAGAAAACACCCACTTTTATAAAAAAGTTTTTTTCATTTGAACGTGTTGCTTGATGCTGTAACTTGCCATGGTGATTTTTTTTTTAATGATTGAAACATACAAGAAAATAAAAAAACAACATACCCACCATGAACTGTCAACATTTACCAGTCCCTATTGAAAAACCCTTTACAAGCTCTCATTAAGCAAAGTTAGACGTGGCACCTCATATCATAGAAAGTAATTGAGAACTCATGTCTGGTCATAGGCGAATATTTCTAAGTATATTTGTATGTATTTATTCTAAGCTTCAAATAATGTTTCTGTTTGCTTCTATGGGAGTTGCCACGCCTAGGCTTGGGTTATGTTGTGTTTATTTATCGAAAAACATTATTCTTGACTTGTGGACTTGTTTGGCAAGTCGAATTGAAAGTTTTTATGGGTGCCACGCCCACTGGCATAGTCTAACCAATGTTTTTTTTTTATTGATTGGCATTTGCTTATCAAGATATCTTTGATATGATAAATAGATTTGTTATATCTATGGGTAATACCACTCCTGTTTGCGAACTCTCATTTGTTATTTGTTCAGTAAGTGGCTGTATATTTTATATTTTTTTATTCGCTCTGATAGTTTCATTTACTTATACGAAGGAACACACTGTTTGTAGTCAGTACTTAAACTGATAGTTAGGGAGTCAGTTGCATACATTTTTATATAATATTTTCGTGCGGCAGACCTTGATAATCATGAAGTTCTTGGCAATATAAATAATACGAACAATTTTTTGCCATTGTTTTTTCTCTGCGTTATTAATTCAGAGCCCTTTAAAACTGTAAAAAATGTGTCCTCATACAAAAAGTGATAAATGCAAAAGACAGACGTTTTTGTTGCTTCGTTTAAGAGTAATTCAATTTTTTTTCAAAATTTTATCAAGACAGATTGCAATTATTATAATGTGTATATCATAAGAAACGAGATAAACAACCCCGGCATCTTAGTTATTACAGTATTTAAAAATTGCAATATCACAAACATGTAAAATAAATTAAGTCTCTAATCATTTTATCGCGTCTGCCCCTTTGCTGACTGGTTCCTTTAATTATAAAAAAAACATAAAAATAAAGAAGGCAATCGATTCCAGCGCTGCATTTTCGAAGGCAGACGCTTTTGAGCACAAAGTATACAGGTATTGCTATATGTACAAAATTTTCTATTGCATTTTTTTGGTCATTTATATTATTTTTTATATTTTTCTGGCAATATATGTATGTATATGGGGAATTCTACGACAAATCAATCACCATTCTGCATTTCTGAGTATTGTGTAAAATTTTTTTCTTATAGTAGTGATTGGGACTAGCCTCCATAGTTTTGTTTTTATGAAATATCATAAATTGGAACACAGGTCTACATACAGATCTACATAAAATCCATCACGGTAGAATAACTAGAAGATTTAAATTTACAATATCTCTGAGAAAAAAGTAGATACCGATATAATTTAAAGTGAGTTTTGAAGGGAGGAGGCTAAAGTTTTCAACTAAATAATAAAAAATATCGGGAAAATCTGGTGTCTTCAAAATTAAAATTCGAAAAAGCAGAGACCTATACGTCTGTCTCTTATATTTTCAGCTTCTAGGGGCCAATGAAAATCTGGAAGAAAACGATAAACTTATAAATAGAGTTTTTCTTTTAACATATTAACAATTGTTGTTATTAGAATTGCGGCAGTGTGAACGTCTGCCTTTTTATATATTCGTTATCTATATATACCATGTCTTTAATATATAGGAGGCAGACGCGATAAAATAATATAATAAAATTTTTTTTTTAACTTCAAAACTCATTTTAAAAAAGCGGCGCCATCTTGTATTTACTCTTAGTTTTTCTAATTCACATGAATGCGAACTTTATTGCATAACAATACCAACGACGACAAAGTCATTTACCTTAGATACCACCTACTTACCTATGAAAAAAATCTATTCCTATCTAGTACGGTGTGCATATTTAGTGCAAGTTTCTCAGCCATTCTCCTTTTTTCCATAGCTGGTAAGTGTACAAACTTAACGATGTTAGTTACTCTTCCATAAATTTATTAGATGGCGCTGTATAAAATTACAAAAATCTTTTTGCGCAACTATTGCTGCATATTTTTCGGCTGAGGCTAATTTGACTTTATTTTTTAACATCATAGCATATTTGTCACAATACTCTACAATTAAATTCAACTTTTGATAGACTTTTAAATATCTATCTTCTTTTCAACTTTTAATGGACTTTTAAATATCTATCGCCTTTTTTTTTTTGACTTTTTCCAAGTTAGATATATCAACTTTTCGACAAAATTCGCGATTTTGCAACAACTTAATCTAGTGAAATGTGCATCAAAATTGAGGTAGGTATAACATATATGAACAAATTAACTTTCCACATCGTAACCACTTTAGAAAAAAATACTTAACTATGCCGAAACAAAATACATAAATGTGCATATCTCATTATATTTGAACTTGGTATATTTAATGGCGAATTTTTATGTTTTCATAATATATATTGCAACACTTAACCTTTACACTGAGTGTGCTGCATACGCACTGTCAAGCATATTGAAGAGTCTTAATTTTATATTTACATCATCTACCCAACATTGGAAGCATTTGTGCCACTTGACACTGTCATATGACAAATGTCACAGATGGAGAAAAAAAGGAATATCAACACCAACGCCAACCAATTACCGCTAGTGTGTGCTTTCAATACGTTGATGATGTTAAGTAGCGTTATCATCGTCATCGTCAGCAATCATATTTACGATGCATAAATTTTGCTGCCAACAACTTAGCCAAAGGTTAATTAAGGCATTAGAACGACTACGCATAAGGTTAAGTGGCAGCTAAGCTTAAGTAACATAAGTTGCAGCGTAAATGTTAAAAAATAAGGGGAAGCATATAAACCGCATATATAACTTTTAGTTCAAAAGTTGGCAATTAAAAAAAAAACATATCGAAATTATAAAATCTTATAATTGAGGTTAAAGAATTTTAGGTAAAAGAATTATCAGATTATTGACGTTGTTTCCTGTGGGAAAGTCATTAGATATGAGATGCCTTCAAAATATGCTTTGTTTTGTAAGTTTTCTTAAGTTAAATTTACTTAAATTGATAAAAATTAAATTTTTTTTCTTATTTTCTTAAAAAAGCTTATTTGAAGAGAGCTGGTAAAAATCTTCAGAAAATTAAGGAGAATAGAAGGATATAATTGGAAAGAAAAGAAAATTAGAAAGTATGGAAAGTGTAATGCCATGAACCGAGAATCGAACGAGGGAGCTATGGGTTTAAAAGCGCAGTACAGCCACAAGGCCGACAGATACAAGTGATATCACTATAGTATATATTTATTGATATTCAAAAAAAAAATGTTATGCGAACTTGGAGCATTTTTAACTTAAGTTTTGTGGAATTATTCAAAATTCTTATTATGTTTTGAGTTTTGAACGACTTTTTCTTAGAAAGATTTTCCCAAAAAAATAACAAAAAATTGCTCAGAAAATTCTTTACCAGTATCAGGCATCAGATTTCTGAAGTTATGTTCCAACAAATTAGGTCTTTGGAAAAAATGTGATTGTCTACAGGCACTAGTGGCTTGACGTACAATCCTGATGCGATTTCGTTGTTTGTATCAGTTAGTATCAAAAAGTACAGAATGGTATCGTAAAGCGTGAAATATCATTCTAAAATTATAGAATAGTATCGAAAAACCTCGATGAAGTCATTAAAAGTCGGAGAAAGTCGAAAGGCATCGAAAAACATAAAATAAGTCAATAAAACTGAAAGCATATTATGCTCGATACGTATGTAAATAATTCAAAAATACGAATTCTATTGAGAAACATCGAAAAAGTCTATCACATCGACAATGTGAGATTATATCGAGTAGCATCAAAGGCCAACGAAAAAATTATAATAGTCGGAAAATATTGAATGGTATAGAAACATAATTAATTTTATAATAATTTTATTAAAAAATATCGGAAAAAAATTATGACAGTCTAAAAATATCGAATAGCATCGATAAAGTCGGTAAAAAACGGCAGTGTATCGAATTATAACGAAAAAATCGATAATGATATCAGGATACCGGAGAAGATTAATAAGTCAATACAAGTATCGAATTGCATCGAAAAGTCTTATAAAGTCAGCATATGTACATATATAGAATAGTAACTTAAAACTTCGAAAGTATTGAAGAATACTAGAGATATGCTACCAGCAACGAAATGTATCAAATATTTCAGAAACTCGGTAACAGTTGCACTTGCACAAATGAGGTATAAAAAAAGTATCAGAAAACATCGGAAAAATCATTAAATATTGTTCAGTATTGAAAAGTGCATAAATATCTCAAAGCACGATCTGCATCGAAAAAGTCGCTGATAGAAGTGGAAATTTATAGAAAAACTTCGACTCAGTAAAATCTATAAAATTGTCAAAAAGCAATAGAAAAACGACGACAGTCTAGCATATGGGGTAAAACACGCGAAAACGCCAGCGAAAAAATTTTTTGGCTCCGATTTGGCTGAAATTTGGCATTATTGTTATATCGATGTCCAGCAATTAAACTGCGTTCAGGAATTTGCCCTAGTATTATTTGTTGTTGAGATACGCGGGTATGAAATTCACGATTTTTGAACTTATTCAGAATAAGTGTTTTTTTCGAAAATTCATAGCTTACAGCAAACTCTATCAATTAATAATTGGTATACCTACGATTTTAGGTTTTTCCTTGTACTTTTCGAAAAAAAATATTGTTTTTGAAAAAAATTTTTTTTCTTGCGATTTTTAAATTTTTATAAACTCAAATTAACGCCTACATTTTTGGGCATTTTCAAATATCAAATTTTTCAAAATCACCTCTTTTACCACCACTGTACATACTCTCATGCTCTCAACTGGGAGAATATCGGCATAAAAGTCAAAAAACACAACCCTGTGGATGTCATGGTAACTTCGATTACCATCTCCTCGTCAGTGTTCTATTAAATCAATACACAAAATGTATTACCTACAGAGCAAACGTATTTTCTTTATGAAAGTTCGCAATAAAAGTTGTATTCTCTCTAGAATTATCATAAATGTTGCAGAGAAAATAGCTTAAATCAACACGAACCATGCCTGCTCAAGAAATTCCTGCTGAACTAAGAGACTCTTCACCGGACTCATCTATTTCTGGGGAACAGCCAGCAGCACCTGAACCTGCACC
Organism: Tricholauxania praeusta; assembly: GCA_949775025.1. Classification (NCBI taxonomy): domain Eukaryota; kingdom Metazoa; phylum Arthropoda; class Insecta; order Diptera; family Lauxaniidae; genus Tricholauxania; species Tricholauxania praeusta. The sequence continues at coordinate 69,323,984 of OX459028.1, forward strand.
GCCATATGCTGCGGCGCAAATTCATATACGCGTACAACCACCACCACCACCAGTATTGCCGCGAGATGATGATGATGATGATGTGCTGCTAATTAACGAACAACAACAGCGACCACCATTGCGACGCATTTTCTCATTTGACCGCGATATTGCTGAGCTGGAAGAAGACAATCATTGGCCAGGACGTGCATATTTGCTACCAGTCGTATTACCACAAGTTACCGAACCAACATTAGATGAGCTTTTGGTGAGTGTGGTCGGTAATATTTTGCCTTAGGCTAGAAAAATGGGAGACTCGTGTTCTGAGATTGGTAATCCATTAAACCTTTTTTTTTTGAAGCTGTTAGCTCACCTATTACTAACAAATATACTGTATTGACGGGAGAGGATTTCTCTCATATTGTAATACTTAATGCACAGTAATAACAGAAGTTTTTATTTTTCTACTCTCTAACAGCGTCGCGTTACCGGACGCACTGATCTCCAACAAGTCGATGCGGTTAAGCTTCGCGTTATCTCCTACATGGTTTCACTTTCACGCCTTTCGCTATTTATGCCACGCCTCGCACACTTAGATCTTAGCGGTAGCGTAGTACACTCTTTGCGTGACCTTGGCTGCGGTCTACTGCATCTGACACATCTAAATGTCAGCAACTGCGGTCTTAGCAGCTTTGATGGCACAAGCGGTTTACCTTCGGTGCAGGAGCTCATTGCTGATGGCAATATGGTGCAGTTAGTTGGACCACTAGCTGACCTACCGCTGTTAAAAAATTTGAGCGCACGTCATAATCGAATTTTTGATTTGGCCACATTATCTTTTTTGGGCATGTGCCCGAATCTATCGGAACTGCAATTACAAGGTAATCCAGTAACAAATTTAATACTGTACCGCTTGACGTTGGAACGTAGTGTACCTACGTTAGAGCTTTTAGATGGTGAACCAATTATTCGAAGTGGTACAACAGGCGGAGCCGGTAGCAACCCTGTAGCAAATTTTGGCATAACATCAATGGTCAGGCAATCATGTATGAATAATGGTGACTCAAGCACTGAACTGGATGAATCAGCAGTATCTACCTCACCACCATCATCGCTGTCGAGTGAAGTTTATTCGGAATCTTCAGAGGGTGGCGCTCATGTTGCAATCACAACTTTGCAAGAACGACCCAATTCTACGGGCGGCATTGGCATTGGCATTGGCTCTAGTGGTGTAACAACTTTGCGGAGACCAGCATCAGGTAGGTGTTACTTTTGCCACTTTTTTGTTCAAATTGATACGTATCACCTACGTAGCATGTGCCGTTTGTAAGGCATAGAAGGGGGCGTGGCACGATTACGACAAACCAAAGTGAAATAATTTAATGAAATTCGGTGCACAGACTACACCATCAAACATGGCTTTTGAGATTGAAAGTCAACGAAATTGATTCACGGACACGCCCACAATAATGCATCTAAAATGCTATGTTGAGAGAGATATTTGATTTAGTTTAACCAAATTCATCTTAAATACTTACATATGATAACTTAGACTAGCTCTGGACTTAGCAAATTTCGACAAGAGGGCGTGCCATGGAATCAAAAGCTTTGAATAAACATCCTCCATAGTAACGAAAACTTTAATTTTTGAAAATTTTTTTTGTGTCGCCAAACTTTGAAGAAATCGTGCTCAAGAATCGATTCAAAAACTATTCCAAACCCAACAAGAAAGCTGTACTTCAATATAAATTTTCCTCAGAAGCATCATGGTTTACCTCGTATTACACTAGACTAAGTCCAGTAACGATAAAACCAAAACGATCAGCATCAAGATTAGAGACCGGGCACGTAAGCTGAAAATGCCCAAAGGCGGTAGGGAGCACATCATAGTTTTGACCAAGTAGCAAAATTTTGAAAAAGAGTGAGTTACGTTGGTTTCACTACTTCGACTTAAGTTAAATAGTCTGCTGGCCTTAGTCTGGTTGAGCCATGATTATATCCGGTGGATTTTATCGCTGTGTTTTGGATTGCATTATTGTCCACAACTCAGACCTAAATTGTATCGAAAAGCAATCTTTAGACGACTAATCTTAGAGCTCGTTCAACTTTTTGCATTAGGTTACAACTCCAACTCAAGTTGTACATTCTGGCACAACTGGTATGGCTGGACTTAAGACGATCCTTGAGAATATACCCATTCGTCTGGACCTTGAACTCGTGGTTCCTTCAAAAAATTGACTGGGACGATCTGGTAATGTACAAAGTCCAACTTCAACATTTCTTTTCTGCAGTTTTTCGGTGCATGGGTCAAAATCCATTTATAGGATACCTCCAGCGAAAAGTGCAATAAAAAACTTTCGAAAAAAAACTTTTCAAATTTTGAGATTTGAAATCTTTTTTTTTTTCAAAACATTCTGATTTCAAATTCAATTCCTGAACTTAGTCTATTCAATAGAATATTTCATCAAATTTTTTCAATTTTCAGGCTCAGTAATCATTGAACAAGCCTCCAACGCACATAATACCCTTTCCGGTCTACCACTTGTTGGCTCAGTGCTTGATGTAGCCAGGCGGCGTAAGCGTCATGCTTGGGGCGCTTCAAGCAGTTCCTCGTTTAGCACTTCATCATCATCAACAACTTCTTCCGCCATTTCTTCACCAGCTGTGACCAGACAATCTTCACTCAACACTAGCGGTATTTCAACGGTAAACAGTGGCAGTACACGTTTATTTGAGCGGCCTTTACAACGCCATCGTACTCAATTGCCACCTTTGGGCTTGAGCACATCTCAAAATTCTTTAAGTTCCACGGAAGAACAAGCGTCCAATTGAAGGTTGCCGCACACCATCCCCTTAACCTTTGGATGTTGGTGGTTTTACGTTTCATTGTTGATTTTTCAATTAAATATGATTGCAAGCAGAATTTTTTTTGCTTTTCCCTTATTTGTTTATTTTGTTTGACAAGTGGAAAACAGAAATGAAAGTCACTGTAACAATTACCATTATGCTTATAAGTTAACCTCTAATTGTTGTGTAAATAGCAAATTGCTACAAGTTACGAGCATCAAATGCAAATTAAAATTTAAAATGTTACGAAGCAAAAATTTATTTGTTTATTGTTCATATAATTTTTATTGCATATCTTTAGGAGCTCCTAGGTTAGGAACGCTGGCATATGATTTTGTTGTTATAATAATTTAGACCGATTTAGATGAAATTTAATATATATAATAATTTTAAGTTTTTGAAAGGCAACTCAGACTATATTGTATTAGCTGTTTAAGGTTATCGCTTGGATATTTATTACATATTTGGTTGGTAATAATTACCAAGTAATGTTTTGTTTGAAAGTAATATTTAGTTGTCACAATCATTCACTTGTAGATAATTATGAAATCAAATATTATAAATTTAAAAATAACATAAATTTGTCAATTTCGATTTAGATTAAAATCCATATTTGAAAATATAGAACTGCCACCATGTTTGTTTGACCTTGTTTTCGAGCGGATATGGACGCAGCTCTTACAAGCAAATTGGGCTTATTGCTGAAAATAGTAGATTGCGCTGCTGCGGCCAGTCTTTTGGAGCGTTCCGATGTCTCCCTAAAGAAGAGTTGAATTGTATTTGAATTGTAAAATTCAAATTTTTCTTATCAGATGGTTTGTAGGAGTAAAAGTGCCTGGATGGCGACACTTAAACATTCAATATTTCTTTTTTTTATGAAACGTTCTTAAATTTTTTTCAGGAAAATGTTGCTTAGACTTTACAGAACAATTCTGTGGAAAATTTTGTTTCTTTGCATATGAGAAAATGGTTAAAGTTTTTTTATAAATAACACTGCACAACAGCATTTCTGATGAATGGGTTATGTTACATGATATAAGTCCGATTTTTAATGACGATTTCAAATCTATGACTGAATTTTCTGTATCAGCTCTAGTTAGAAAAATATGACTCTTTGATCTTTTTATAATACCTCCAACCTACGAAGGTCCTGGTGAAATCGCTCGCCCTGTTCTGCACTTAGATCTCCGAGATTGGAGATAAATAGTCCAGGTGCTGTTGAAGAAAGTGTAACATGATGCTCATGTTACATCCAACCCTTTGAAAGTGATTCATTTGTTGTTCGACGTGTTGATAATGGTCAGAACTTTTCTTATTTCCCAAAAAATGTTTAACTAGCTAAACAAACTCATTCCAGGGATACTTTATGTAACCTCCTTGTTGACCTTAAAGAAAGTTTACCATTTTTAAATCAACACATATGAGCCAGTTGTGTTCCACATATTAAATTTTGTCCAAGACCAGAGTAATAGTTGTATATTCCTCTTTTACCTTTGTAGAATGTGCATTAGGTAACGACCCTAATCTATTCTCATTGTGCAAGAGAGCAAAACTTAGACTTTGATAAGCTTATGAATAAGCTCCACTCACTAGAAACGTAATTTTGTAATCCCATTGCAGCCATTAAACCAGCTACATCTTTACAAAATACGAAATCTTCTTCAGCAAAATATTTGAGGAGATTTTTTTCTCTTGTTCGGTAATTTTGGTTTCTTTTGTTACTAAGTTTTTTTCTTGTAGCCTGGACGCCAAAATTTCTTAAGCAGACTATGACAGTCCCAGATCTCTGATAAGGTCATTTAAATCATCTTGGTTGAATGGTATTGACGTTTTCAGGTCACATTTAAAGTCACTATCACTACTGTCAGTTTTCGTCTCAAAATCCATAGGCTAATCCTGTGAAGCATCAGCTTGAGGCTCAGGTGATTTCTTAGGGCAGAAAACACATCTTTATGCCGACCGTATGCAAGGATATTTCCATTTGGCTCGATTTTTTCGATTAATGCCATTAATGTTTATCAAACCAAAATTACAGTCGTCGTGGTAGTTCACGAGTTCCTTCCAGATCATAACGGTTTCAAGACAAAATCTGTTCCTTTTCTTATTTGTCCATAAACGTACAAACTCAACGTTCGTTTTGCATACCTTTTGCAGAATCCAAAGCTTATCTTTCATTTCCAGTAGGTGACCAAAGTAATTTTTGTAAACCTCTTTTACGAACGCTGTCATATTCAAACGGTTTCCTTTAATCATATACTCTCCGCAAATGAAACAAAAATGATTTGGATCATTCACACAAATTTGTCTTAAGAATGAAATGATTTGATAAGGAATCTTGAACTTTCTAAAGAATCTGCAGAGTTTTTGGCTTTTAGATTAAGAGAAAAAAACTTGTTGGTTTCAATTACAAAAGAACAAGAACAAGAGAGCAAGACTTGCTACCATTTTTACAATCGGAAAATTATGTTGTTTTTTTTTTTTTGGATCTGCAAGCCCTTTTCCTCGAAATGGGTCTTTCAAAATACCATCCAAATGAATGGCGTCGCTTTATAGACAGCTCTAAACGAAATTATTTAGTCGTTTGTTGAAGTTATTAAAAACTTTCTCGGAAATTACAAGTCAAATAATTGCTCTGAAATTGTAAATGACATGCTTGAGCATCTTAATAATTTAGGATGTAATATGTCCTTCAAAGTACACTACCTTCACAGTCATCTTGACCAATTCCCAGAAAGTCTTGAATCCTATAGCGAAGAAGAAGGGGAGCGGTTTCACCAGGACCTAAACACTATGGAAGAAAGATACCTAGGCCGATGGAGCCGGCATATGATGACTGACTATTGCTGGGGCAAGCAACGTGATAGTCCCTACCACACCTCATTCACGAAAGTCGCAATAAAGAAAGTTTTTATTTAAATATTGTAAGTTGTTTTTCATTTAAATTTTTTTTTACAAGGCAAAATCTAGAAAGCTACACGTACGATATCAAAATGTAAGCTAATAATGTATTCAATATAAGGTCCTTAGTTAAAATAAAAGTACAGCTTCTCGGCACCAAAACTAGTGTTGACCAGTGTTATAAATCAAATAAAACTTTTTTCATATAAAAAAATCTCTGGTTTTTGATTTGAAACAATTTCAATTTGAAGTTTAAAAAATCGTAAGCCATCGTATTAGTTATTGGTCCACTAAAATTTTTTAGGAGAATAAAAAAATACTTATATTTTATCCCAGTCGACAATCACCTATCCCAGTAATCTTTCCTTTAAAAAATAAAACATTGTGATTATTTTTCGGTAGAATTTTGCAAAAGGGCCAAAAATGAATAAAAGGGCCACGTGGCTTTTGAAAATTAAAAGGGCTCAAAAAAGCCCTAAAAGCCCCCAAATATCATCCCTGTTATTAATCTTATCATCAAAAGTGTTAGCAAAAATCATAATTATGCAAGCTAGTACAATTTATGTGGGCAGGCAAGTGATTAAGTTCTGAAGGTTGTTTTAAGAAAACAAGCTATTTACTTAATGCTCACAGTGGCGTACCGTGCATATTGTGCGCCTGTTTCAAAAAGGTGAGTTGCTTCCGAACGAAAATAATGTGTTTTTCCAACATTTAAAAAAAAAATCCCCCACTTTTGACATCTGGGAAACCTTACATATAAGTAACAAAATCTCCATCTACACATTTCAATTAACTACATATCTTCAATTATTTTCATTTACTAAAAAAAAAAGGGTTCACAACATTTTCAATTTTAGTTTCATATTACGAGGACTATTTTGTCGCCCCCTAGATACGCTATTGAATGCTGATTATCTCAAACTATTCCTTTATGTTCGAATTCAATTGGAATATCCACCCACTCAGCATGTAACATTACAGAAACCGTACGTAACGAGGTAGAAATGTTTCATTTGATATTACAGAAATCTGTCAATTAAATTTCAAAGCTAATCTTTCACGTGCAAACATTCTGAAGTGTTTCTGAAAGGTTTCAGATTCAACGCTTCCTGAACCTTTTAAATGAAATGTTTCTGACACGTTAAATGAAATGTTAAACATGTTATCATTTCGAATGGTTCCTGAAGCGGTGCAGAAACGTTTTTTTATTTATCTAAATAGAGATACATATATGCAAATTATAATAAAAGTGATATAAATATATTTATATATAATACCAATAAATACATTTATTTAAGTTTTTATAAATTTATAACTTAAATTATTATTATATTTGTAATAATATATATTTGAAAATTATGAGACTCTTGAAATAGTATAATATTTATTTAACACAAATTATGTAAAAATATCACAATATCATGTCATGCAATGTTTCAAATCAAAAATCAGACATTAGTACATTGCAGAAAGCTTTCTGAATTGCTTATGCAAGATTCAAGAACCACAGCTGATCTGTTTAACATTAAATGTTTCTGTAACGTTTCAGAAACATTGCGGAAGGCTTTCTGAAATGAAAACGAAAGTTTCTGAAACGTACTTATATGAAACTATGTAAGGATTTATTTGAAAGATTTCTAAAAAGTTTTTGAAACGTTACATGCCGGGTGGGCAATAATAATAATGTCTCTTAAAAATTATCAATATAATTTATTTGTTGGGGCACTAAAAATTGTTTGGAATTTTATTTGATTCAAAATTTACCTTTTTAAGTCATAGTAGAGCCAGTTTACACTAGGAGGTCCTGTGGAAACTAGTTCTTGTCTATTCTTTTTTATAAATTTATATATCGTTTATATAACAACGACAAATTCTGTTTTCGATCCATTTCGTTTTTCCCTTCTTGCCAAGAAGAATTTTCGAAAACATTTTTCTAGTATAAACCAGCACTTAATTTTATAATTCCAAAATGCTACCCGTTATTGGCTTTTGTTAGACGCAATTGATTTGTTTGATAGTATAGTATGTAAATCAAATAATGTCGAAAAGTTGAAAATAGGCAAAAAAAATTATAAACAGAAATACAAAATGTTGAAAAAATCAAAAAATTTTGAAATATTTGAGATATGTTTATTGAAAAACGTTAAAAAATTCTAAAAAGTTGAAAAAAATTAAAAAAAATTTAAAAACTCAAAAAACTTTGACACGAAGAAAAATTTGGATGAAGTCAAAAATGCAAGTATCGAAAAATGTTCAGAAATTCAAATAATGTTGAAAAGTCTGGAAAAATGTTGAAAACGTCGAATATTCTGAAAAAGTTGAAAAATTGTTGAATGAATCAATTAACATTGAGAAATTTTAACAACGTTGAAAGATCGAAAAAATTACGAAGTATCGAAAAACATTAAAAATATCTATATATATTAAAAAAAAAAATGGTAAAGGTGGAAAAGTCTAAAAATATTAAAAATTCTAAGATGTTACACTAGCGAAGTAACATTTCAACATTAATTGACACTAGCGTAATTACATTTCAAACAGCAATAGATTTTCTTTCATACCAGCTAGTAAAGATGTTCACACGTCTAAAAAAAACCCATTTAAGGTAATAAATTCGATTCGATGCTGATTTAACACTTTTATTGTTAAGCACGCACAGCGTCATCTTCACTACAAAATCAATAAAAAAATTCCTCAAATAGGAAATGATTACCGATTTGATTATAGAGCAGCGCACACGCATACTGATAATTTATGGTGAAAATAAGTGACAACGTTATATCATTAATCATTTACATACATCGCCTACCTACCTGTCTGCTAGTAGTAATTTTGTGAAAACATATTTCTGAAAGTGGGTAGGCATAACTTTTTACAAGCTCTTTAGCAATAGGGTGTTGTCGTTTCCATTTTGTTTACTTTATATGAATGGTTTTATTATATACTTCAGAAAAGCCTATTTTGGGCCACTACAGAGGTGGGCAAAAATCAACACTGACAATTAATTTGAATTTGTTGTTCTATTTTTTGAGTTCAGTCTCTGAATTTTGATCTAATCAGATCGAACTAAATAAACTGAAAAACTTAATCTCAGAAATAATTCAATGTCTTTGTAAACTAAATTATTTTAACATCGAACAGTTAAAACACACAAAATAATTCGAACGAAGTTAACAATGACAAATTGGAACTTTAGATCTAATTTTAGATCATTCTTTGCTTGGGTACACAAAAACCTTAGCGTAACATATTCTCGTGCAATCCAGGAAACTAAAAACGTTCCAACTGGCAATGATAATTACATTAGCATTCGCTCGCTTATTTGTTTGACCACATTTCCCAAATAGCTCTATTGTTTGCTATTTAGATGTTTTGGGGGGCGTGAAATAAATTTGTTTCTGTAAAATTGTTTGCTTTCAGCAAGTTTTCCAATAGTTTTGGCAAATTGTCTCTTAACGTATTTGTGAATTTCTAAAACATCGTAAAATATTTCTTGATTTGAGACTCTTCCTGTCTGTGATAAGGAAGATTACACCTCTCACTTGATTTCCTAAACTTCGCTGATAGTAACAAAATTGTTGCTGTAACGTTCTTCGGCTATTTTTTTTCGTCTCCTTTACACCCTGTACCTTTGAATAACATACGCATACCTACACGTAGGTAAACAAAATCAAATATTAATTGATGTTCAAGCCCCATTGCTGTCGCTGTCCGTTGTCGTTGTTTAATTATTATTTACGGTGTTAGAACGCCCCAAAATATGCAATCAAAATAAGTTAAATACTTGCTTAAGTACAGGAGTGTATGTAATGTTTATGCATGTGCTTCAGCCTTTTCCCTTTCACGAGACCACGTAAAGTGTAAATGAATTGGTGTTGCTTCTATGTCTAGCTATTTCTGAGCTGTCCTAATTAGGTTTGCTTAGGCAGCTACATAACTAAATTACAATAAAATTTTGGTAACAGAAAAGTAAAGAAGAAATTGAAATTGATTTAATATTCAACTGACAGAAAATAAAGAAAGGTATGGATAGACATGGCGTTGTATTATCCTTTTTGTGTGGAATGATTTCAAGGTTACTTTAATAAAATCGTATGTTTGGAATGAAGTAACTTAGTTTCGGTTCTTATTTTCCTTATGGGACTTGTTTCATATATTAGGTCAGCATTACTTTGCATTCTATAATAACTTTTCTAACAAGTTTTATGACCTTGAATTCGATATATGGGAGGAGTTATGATTAACAAAAAGTGATTTGGGCTTTTACTCTCGTATATAAGCTTATCTAATAATCGATGTAGTTAAAATTCAATTCAGCGCATTAATGAAAGCGTAATAGTCCTAAGAAAATATTAAGAATGAGCCTTTAGATTAGTGGTATGTTGAAAAATTCCGAAATATATAAGATTTTGCTGGAGACTTTGCGAAGAATTGTGAAGCCTTAAAGTTATTTAAATAAGTCAAAGTCGGGAACATAACTCCATAATGGATCTGAACGAAATTTTTGTAGCTATTGCAATCCCTTCCTTATTGTTTTACGTCATGTCCGTTTGTTTCGATTTTTGACATATCACTTTTATCATACTTGTGGGATCCATCAAAGCGTTGATCCACATGTGGCCCATCCATTGCCAACGTCTTGTCATAATCTCAGTTCAGATAGCTCTATAAATGGTAGCCAAAATAGTTACGTTATTCAAAATCGTGTGGGGGCACCAATATCCGTTTCAAGCAGGTAGCCTCAGTAGAGAACAATGATTCGTAAGCCTTAAGTAACTCTGATTGTGCATTTGATTTAAATAATCACAGTTTGGTCTGTATTGAGATGATGTTTACGGAGTTGTACAAACACACTTCTCGCTCTGTTAATTCTAGCTGCTACGTTTTCCGCAGTTGATGCCTTGGTGCTTATTTTGTATCTGTAAATGCTAAAATTTGAAGCGTTATTGTTGATATTGTTTCAGTATTCATACTCAGTCCAACATAGACTGCCTGATCACTGAGTCGCGTGAGGTTGGATTGCATATCAGACAATATTTTTGGAGAACAGAGTGATTATCGGCGGCATGAGCCAGTTCTTTGAGATTACCTCAAGAGTCACATTGAATTCCATGGTTCACAGTAAGAGTATTTCTTAGCGTAACCTTTTTAGACGATGAACTCATATAGTATTGAATGGTTCTGAATGAAATCGACAAATATGGGATGGCATTGAAGAGAATAAAGCGTATCAAACCAATATCAGATGTATAAGCGTCTGATGATGTAACAAATAAAACTATATTATATAAATTAGTATGGGATTATATCGAATGATGTCCCCCCTCAAAAGGACTAAACGCAGTATAATAAACTGTAGAAAATTTAACTCATAGTGTAAAACCTCCGCCAATAGTCGAATTTTGGATTCAGTACTGCTTAAGATGATCAGATACATGCCAGTACATCAGTAGTTTCATTGCCCTCCATCACCGAATGTCCTCAAACTAAGTTTAGTGACATATTTTTTCATTGACTAACAAAATAGAGTCTCAACTTGCAGAGGAAAAGCTGTAGAGTCACCAACTTTATATTTGAGATCTCATTAGTCAGGAAACGAGTTACCAGAGGTACATCTCGACTAGGAGCCATATCTTTTTTATTTAAAACTAGGTAATTAATCATGGAAAATTCCTTTTTACAATTAGAAATTGGCGCATTATGAACTGCAAAAGTAGGTAAGGAAGAACAGTCTAATTATCAATTCAAGTAAAACGAAACTCTTGTTACTTATGCAAAAATACAAAGCCCCTTACTTAGCCATTCCATAAATAAATGCAACTACGCTTAGTCTATTGCATAAAGCTAGAAGTTATTTATCAATCTGTCTTCTAAACTTTCTTGAAACGTAAAAGTTTGTAAGTAAATATTTGGGAAAAGTGGGGGTCTTCAACCGCACATCAACCAGTAGTTTCTATGCCTATACTTACCTAAGGAATCACTGTAGGACTATGGAAAGCAACTCGTAAGAGATATCATCTCATAATTTCGCATAAGTGCAAAGAGTAGAGTAGGAAATAATGCAACGCCGTACATAGCAGGCTTGTCTCATCCGCAATTTATTATTTTCAATCACAGCGAGTTTTTGGGTTACGCGTGGGTTCTTAACATCCTTGAAAAATCTTAAGGCGGTTTTTTTACTCAATCTGCGCTTACACTTAACGCCTTTGCCTCATCCGACAGGACAGGACTGTTTGCCAGCAGGCACCCTTGGAGCTCTCCTCGCAGAAAATGTCAAGCGCCGGTAGAATCTATTAAGTCTGTGCAACGAGTTGATCGAACATGTTCGAACTTTTGTCATACACAATGACTCAAACTCAACGCGTTTGACTCAACTCATGTTCAGTTCGTCCGTTGTCCGTATCATACGATTGCAACTCAGCTTCTCATCCCCTTAAAGGCACAGAGCAAATTTCATTTCTTCACAGAAACAAATAACGATATGTGTGCGAACACATCGAACTGACTTGAATCGAGTTAAATGAACTTGGTTCGGTGCTGAAATTTTGTCAAAAGTTCGTGATTTTCGAATTTGTTCGTTCGAGTTTGGCTCGTTACACAGCCTAAGTTACGATTACTAATAATTAGAGAGATATATAGAGGACTCTTTAGAACAAATTATAACTTTCATTTCATTTTACTTTTCCAAATAAATTTTATTAAGAATCATGGAAACAATGATGCAACATTTAATTTAAACAACATCTAGATAGACTACAACAAGTGCATTCAATATTAAAAAAACAAAACTAAACTTCTTAAAAATAAAACATTCAATTGCAATAACCTCAACCTCCTCCTCCCTCATGTTGATTCGCCAATTACTCCGTATACGTATACTGAAATAACGCTGCCGATGGCGCACGCATCGGTACCAGCTGACTTTGTCCATTTGCATTACGAAATACCATGTAATCACGTCCATTGATAAAACGTCGTACGCCACTCGCCTGATTTTCTGCTGTCGTCACGGGTGAATTTGCTGCGGCATTCTGTTGCTGCCAACGTGATAGCATATTTTGTTGCAAATTTCCGCCGCGACCATTTCCACGTCCATTGTGACTGCTAAAGATGCTTTGATATGGTGGCGGTGGTGTTACATTACTGTTGCCATAATTGTGTGTCAATTGTTGCTTATCACTGCCTGAATCTGAACGTAGGCGCTGCCAACGTGATGGCATGAATGAGTGTCCATTAGGCGTACGTCCAACGCCATGACGTGCCCACTTATTTGACTCTTGGCGACTGTTTATAAAGCGGAATATTATCTCAGTGCTGAATACAACAATTGATGTAGCAAATCCAGCGAACATAATGTAATACGTCATCATAAGATCACCATTTCGTAGTTGACGTTCTGTGCCGCCCAAGTCTTGTGGACAAATTTCCGCATTGGGCAAGTCCTTGGCGGAAAGGTGTTTAATGATGCCCGATTCAACAAGATTCAAAAGTCTAAAATGGGACAGAAAGAGATATAGAACAGGGCAATATATTTAATTATACAATAGTTTCATGAAAGTGTAACGCAAGTGACGCATTGATATTATAAAGCATTAGTTTCATAATTTTTTCGGAAAGCTTTAGCTCTTAGTTTTGTGTAAAAACAATATAATATCTGTTAAGGATGATGCAAAGTGCCTTGACATGTGTCACTCATGTTTCACTACCAAACCATTTTTTTTTTTTGTTTTTTATTTTACTTACTCCGGATCAAACAGTAAACTCAAGTTAGATTTCATCGGATAAGCAAATGCGCGTTTCTTTTTTAAAAATGGTTCCTTGGCCATAGCAAAGGGGCAATGTATCTTTTCGTCGTTAATGCTGATAGTCTTGCGATAGCGATAATCCAAATAGAGTGCATGATTAATTGCTGGACGATCACGTACAAAAACATGTCCATTATTCTCAACGAAATTTTCAAGCGTAAGAGAATCGTTAAGAAATTCGGTAAAAACAGCCCGATTGTTGTCGACCATTTTGATGAGACTTGAAAGACTCTCGTTGTTCTGGAAGAAAAAAAAAGAACCAAATACTTTTATACTTGTATACTCATTGAAACTGGCAACTTCAGTATTAGTTTTGCAAGCTAACTAAATGATCGCTTTTATATTTTCCGTCAGTCCTCTAGCATGCTCTTTATATGCATTCAACCGAATATTGCAAGCATACAGTTCGTCTCACTGACACATAGTCATTTGTTAAGGTTAATGTGTCAAACAGATGAAAAAAAAATGTAAGCCCCAAAATAAACGAAATCGGGTTTTCTTTGTTTTCATTTCGTTGCACCAAGTGAGAACAAGGCAACTTGCTGATATTCCAGAAGTGTAGACCCAACGTTGCGAGTTGAACAGAGAAGCGGACACAAAATCGTCTGTTTCACACTCACTTCACACTTTTTTGACTTAAGATTTACCTTATTTTAATTATCTATTCTACAATTATAAAAAAAAAAAACTTTCCTTATTCGTTTTGTGGATATTTTTGTTTGTCCAAATGCATTTTGCATTTGCGCTGTTGATATTTTCTATTTGTCCAATGGTTTTTTATCTGACCACATGATTTTTTCGCCTGTCCAAATAAATTAAGTGTGTTCAAAAAATATTTCTGTTTATATAGGCAATTAATTTTATCGTTTTTTTTTTTTTGTTTCAGCAAATTTGTGTCTTCTTATTTAATATATTGTTTGTTCAGCAAGTTTTTCACCGAACTTTTGTTCTTTTTGTTCGTTTTGTAGTTATTTTTGTTTGTGTAAACTCTTTTGCGTGTGCCCAGTCTTTTATTTTGTTGTTTTTTGTTGATTTTTTTCTTTTGGGTACAATTAATTTTCATACTCGCAGCGCAGTTTTTGATTTGTCCATGTGATTTTATGCAAACACTTATTTGGCCAAACAGAAAAACTATTTGAACATGCAAAAATTTCGCCAGAAAAACATTTAGTAAATCTGCTTTGATGAAATTTGTGCATGTCCAAATAGTTCTTTTTTGTGTGTCCAAGTAAGTTTTTGATTGTTCATTTGAGTTTTTTATTGTCCGTTAGAGTTTTTCGCTAAGTCAGGTGAATGTTGTTTGTTTAATTTTCTTGAAAAATTCTTTGTATTCTTGCTGTTGACTTGTTTGCTTAACTTGTTTGTTTTTTTCTTTTAAACTTATAATTTTTGAACATCTTCATTGATCTTAGAATCACTTTTTATACAAGAGACTTCAGCTTTTGCAACTATAAGTGATCTCATCATTATATTTTTTTTTTCTTTCGTGCAATTCTTGTTGCTAATGTGATTTTTGTGTTCGTCCAGGTGAGCTTGTTGCTTGTCCAAGGAATTTGTAATTTATTTAGCTCACTTTTCGCTTATCCAAAATGCTATAATTTTGTTCTGAAGAATTTTTTTTTTTAATGAAATATTCTACTTAAAGAAAAGATTTTGATTTTACAAATATTTTTTCTATTAATTAGCATTCAACTGTTCAGGTGAATTCATGTGATATTTTGCTTCATACAGATCCATGTAAGATTATCTTAATAACGCTTAGGAATGCTTAAGAGAACATTTTAATTTATGTCGGCAAAGTTGTTCGTTCGGCCTAATCATACAATCTTTGTCATTTAGAAATTTTATTATATGTGAACTCGTATGAGCTAAAAAGTTCAAATGCATTTAATATATAGAAGTGCTGAAACCATTTTTAAGAAACATATAATTCTGCGCCCCACTTTCGCGACTACAACTCATACTTACATTTTTAATGGCATATTCAACACCACCACCACGTGCGGTCACAAAATGCTTCTGTTTTTGTAGAATATCGCCAACGTTATTAAAAGGCAGCGTGAATTTTGATAGCGTGAGAAAAGCTGTTAGATTTGCCGTATAAAAGGATGTAAGAATCGTTATAAAAATCCACCATGTAGCAAAAAGTAAACGCGTTGAATCTGAAATGAATGTACACAAAACATATGTAGGTATACCAACAGTTGAACGGCGAATAATGTTAAGCAATTTGTTTTAAAAGTTTTGCAAATTAATGTAATTTGTAAAAAATAAAGTTAAAGTGCACAACTACATATAGTATATGTGTGCAATCGACATTCGTAACAGAGCTGCAAAAGGGTGTATTCATTTGCACACAATCATTGTGCACAATAAAAATTACGTAAAGGCCTATAAATATGTAATGCTGAAATTTGTTTGCTTTCAAGTTTTAGCTTCTTATTGATCATGCAGTTTCGAATATTTTTTGTTGCATAGTTTTAAGATGTTTTCTTAAAAATATTTACATGAACATTAATTTATGAAACTATAGAAATAAAATCCACTATTGCTATTTTTTACTAAACTTAAGCCTCATTATAACCTACAACGTTGCTTATGACTTTATCCTTAACCCATTAATAGCCACTGTAACTGCTTGGCTACAGAACGTTTAAACAGCAGTAAATTCAATCAGAAAAAAATTTTTCAAAGCTTATTGCGCAATTTCATCATGCACACTGTGCTTAAAAAATACACATAAATAATGAAGGGAAAACGAATATCGTTTATCAATATTTTGCTTTGTTTTGATACTTCATCGTCAATTTTGCGTATTTTGAGGAGATCTGTGTTCATAAGTCTTTTAAAAATTAAAAATTAAAATTAAATTAAAAAAATTTGGTATTGGTTTGAAATACAAAACACTTTATTTTCCTGGTTCTAACGAGTTGAATCGAAAAAATTACAAAAAAACTTTAACGAATGCTCATATATTCTGCAATGTACCCGCTTGGGTTTAGGCTCAAAAACCTACTGATTAAATTTTTTTTTGTTTACTTTCATATTTTATAATTATTTTATGTTATTCTCATAAACATGAAATACACGAAGGCGATGATTTTTGATTTTAAAAGGTCTTAGCCTTTAATGGGTTAATATGATAGAAAGAAAATAGACAACTTTAGAACAACGAAAAAACATTACCAACAAATTATTCTTTGACACTCTAAGATTTTGCATAAAGGGTAACAAATACCTTAGTTATAACAACATGACATTTGTGTAATTAAGAGGTATCACCATAACCAGCATCTAAAATTGTTTCGGACCTACGTAGGGAAGGACTCCTGGAAAAATGTTTAGATGACCTTCAAGCCAAACCATGACAAGTCGCTTAATATGTGGACAACTTATTCGCGATAATTTATATGAAAAAAAAACACTTTAGGTATGTTGAAAACGTATCATAGAAGGATAAAGATGACTATAGAAAAGACAATAAAACTTGAATAAATCGGTATCAAAAACCAGCAGCGGCAGGACGTATTATTAACTTTTTTCAAAGCGTCCGAAAATTGTTATAATTACGGTGACCATCCGTTCAGATTTTAGCAGAACAGTTCTGTTTTTAAGGCGCTTGTTCTGCGCATTTTTTTTTTTTTTTTTTAATTGAAAATTACAAAAATGTTCTGTTTTTCGCAAATGTTCTGTTTTTTGTTCTGCTTTCAAATGCCACGCACATCTACGATTTACTAATCCACATTATAAGCCCATTTCTACTAACGGCAACCCTTTGCTGATCGATATGTAAGTTGTTATCGATATTAATTAGCAATCTCTATTAAAAAGCTGATTGTGCAATGTAATTACCGTGATGCTCAGTTTGTCGGTTTGGAATTGAATTCAAATTTTCGCAGTTTTTTCGCTGAACGCAGAGATGAAATTTTTTTACCTTTCATGATCAAGAAAAGAATTTCGGATAGGTGGAGAGCCCGCTATCGAGTGAAAAGTCGAGTGTATAAGATTACAGGATGAGATGTATGGGAAACATAGTGAGCCATTTTGGTGAAACTAACAAACCAGGGTTGCCTTGCCAAAGCTTGTCCCGATGCCTGAAAATGCCCGAATTTCAGCCAATTTTGTTATTATAGTTTAATTTAAGAAAAATTGGCCCTAAAGACAGGTGCAAACCCATGTTCAGGACTGGATTCGACCAGGCAACCCTATATATTCTATTTAGGCCTTTCGAGTTCTATCGTTTGGCACACATTTCAAGCATTAAAAATTATGTGACTTGCGAAAAACTAAAGGTATGTCGGTGGAAAGCTTGTCGAGAGTAAATGGGTTGAAATATTTCAACATTTTAAAAAGAATTTCATACCTTTTCAAAATATTTTAAATATAGTGGAATTTAATTTGTGTTTACCGGGTTCAAATGACTCCACCGAAAGGGTATTTTCTATCTTAAGCAATACATGGAATGACGAAAAGTTCCATATAAAAATTGAGACTGTAAAATGTATTTTAATAACGAGATGCCACTATGATCTTAACTGCTTAGAGTTTAAGGAATAATTACAAAGTCAGGAAAACATGATTAAAAAAACTTATAACTCAGAAAATTATCAATGGTTTGCATTTGGTGCGTATATTTTTGCTACACTGTTGTTAATTAAATTCATAGCCAATTAAATGTGATTTATGTTTTTTTTGTAAATTTTTAATACTTTCAATATAAAAAAATAAGTTTCTACTTACACAATTTCTGTTCTGTTTCTTCTATTTAAATTTATGGTCACCGTAATTATAATCAACACGGTAAAAAAATATCATACGCCGTGTTTTTAACAATAGGAACAATAAGGAATGGAAAAATAGTTTTCGAGAAAACAAAATACAAAACATATTTAAGCACGGACAAAAAATTACGAAACCAAAAAATATCAACAGTGTTAGCTCTTCAAAAATATACAAAACAATGACGTACATAGCTGATTTTTTGTAAAAAATTAAAAAATCAGACAATTTCAACAATTTTCAGCATCGCGTTCAAGACAAAATGTAAAATTGACAAACAAGACAAATCGAATTTGATATGTGTACATATCAAGTTTCCTGCAAGAGGGATGGATTCAATTCATGCGAAGTTGGAACAATAAAAGCAAAACTACTGACAATAATATCAGTACACAAATCAGACTATGTACAAAGCACTTGGCAAAACAACTAAACAAAAGACACATTTTGAGAAAGTGGAAATTCTGCAACAGGAGACTAACACACTCGAAATCTTTCAATTTTATAGTGTCAGTGTTGCGTCTTAGAAACTTTTTTTCCTACCAAATTATTCCCAAAAACCTACCAAATTCATTTCAAACCTACTAAAATTTTTCAAATTAAAAAAAAAACAGAAGAGTGGAACTCTGGCACCGTCATAAATGGAAGGGAGCTAACCATCTTCACGGATGGAGCCAAGATAGGCATTGACATAGGAGCGGGTATTTATACTGAGAAAACTATTTGTTTGAATGTAGCAAATGTATATTTGATACATGTAGAACAATCAAATATTTATTTGAGTCAAACATTTTGTATTTGGATCAAATAGTAGTAGTAGTATTGGTTGAAGCATTTTATGTTTGACTCAGTCAAATATTTAATTGCTGTCTATCAAATATAATTTGTCATATTCAAAAAAATCGTTTTCTCTGTGTACACGAATAATATAGATATGGACATGACTTTTAGACTACCCAATCATTGTAGCGTTTTTTAAGCTGAAATCTCTGCTACAGACTAAGTTAACCACACAGATGACTCTTAACAGGGAGCTCACTCCCTCCGTCATAACGACATTTGTGGACATTCAGGCAGCGATTAAAGTTCTGAACGCCAAAATAGTGAAGTCTAATTGTGTAGAACACTGCAGAGAATCACTGCGTTCAATCCGACAGCATATTATAGAGCTCTGCTGGGTGCCCGGTCATAAAGCTATTTCCTGATATAAGAAGACTGACGAATATGCCAAATAGGATGAGAAAAACCAAAGAATCAATATATGGATAAGATACCACTGGTGGAACTATACTATCGAATAGAGGACACAATCAAGAAACAAACGAACGAAAGGGGGAACCTTACTGCCGAATGCAGAGCGTCTGGAAACATGTGGCCTAAATCGAACCTAGGAAAGACACAAACAAGATGAGCATTTAAGCTGCGGTTTTCAATATTCGGGTTTCTAGCTTCTAAAGAACCAGTAGAATAAATATTAAACTTCCTTTCCCAGCAATACAATTTTACCCGTTTGAGGGTTCAGGTTCAGCTGGCTTAAAACGGGAAATTAAAAAATGACTCATATACGTACTTTGTGGTTCAATGCTGCGACAAAGAAACATGTAAATTAAATTTCTGAGCTTAATAATAGCACTTTTACATTGAAATCGTAACCTAAGGTATAATATTTAGTAATTTGCATTTTATCTTTGAGGAAAACTTAAAAATAGAAATTAATCTAAGTGACAGCCCCGATGAAAATAAAAGCCAAGCTTAAGTAAAAAGACGCTATTTTACAGCTCTGTCCAAGCTTTATATAAGCAACCAAGTAGGGAAATTTTCCATTAATTTTTTGTAAATAAATTTTATAAAGATAAAACTATCATCAATTCCAGGATATTCTAGACTTAACATACGATTCAATAGGCTATCCATTTAGGGTTTCTTTTGACGAGAGATAGTAGGTTTTTTTGTCATAACACAAGCATATTAGGCTTTGGATCGTACGCTATTGATATCTATAAATGTTTTATATGTACATATGTATACAAGACTTATTTAGAAAAAAAAAGAATACTTAATTTAATTTTCATTTCTTTGTAAATTTTTGTTTTATGTTTAAAAATATGACACCAAAAATCCATAACTGTGGATAAATAAATTTGAAAAAAAAATTTACAGAATACCAACGTGTTGTATATATAATTTTTACAGCTACAATTAATACTCAGGGACCGATTTCGTAAGTAGTAGGGACACCACAAACCAAAATTTTTACCTTTAACTGTGAACAAACGGAAGCTAAATATTTTCTGAATACCAATGTTTTATACATCGTTTGAAAAGCCAAAGTACTGGTGATCAAACTGTGTTCCCTTTTGCTCATATATCTGATATGCTTTTTACGGTATCGGTATACTGCAACTAGCTTTCAAACGATATAAAATACACTTGTAAAACAATTTGTATAAATTTCATTCATTTTTTTGGTATTTATTTTGAAAATTTTGTAGATGTAATACTTTTTATCTATATTTTATTTTGCGGCTTAGAAATAATTGTCCCGATATTTGAGCATCCTATCTCAAACCTGTAAACGACGCGGACAGAGTTAATGTCTGATTTAGATAAAATTTTAAAAAAAAACGCATTAGGTGTTTGACTGTTGTCAAACCACTCCCACATTTTTCGTGTATCGGAAAATGCTAACAAAATACACCCGAAGGGGTTTTTGTTTTTTATATTTTTTTTTAATTTGCGGTCCTATTAGCCTATATTATAGAAACGGGTGTGAAGAAAATTCTCCCGAAATTTCACCTGCGAATTGTAATCAGTTTGTTTCTTTTTACAATTCATATGGAAAAAATGGAAAAGCAGAAAAACAAAAGATTTATTTTTTTTTTTTTTTTGTTTTTCGTTTTAATAAAAAAGTCATTGCAATTCCAGTAAGAGAGTCTGTGTGTTTGCTGAAGAATTTTTTTCAAGATGTCGAAAGATCAATTTCGTTTAAAATGATTTTGTTTTATTTCGGGGTGGGAGGGTTATATTTTAATCACCAAAAAATAAATCTTTGTATTCGCCCCTGTGACTTAGTGGAATGGTACCATACATTCCTACTTGGATACTACACATACTACATGAGTACACACAATTATCGCAGAATGTACAGTAAATATTTGCAGATCAAAGATATGCAATGAATTAAACAAAAGCAATTGCAAAATGTCACAATTTCATTTCATTAAATATCATTTTTTCAACCATTTCGATATATATGTACGTGTATTGTATTGTTATATGATTGTATGTACGAGATATTATTGATTAATTTTACATACAAAAATTTAATAACTCTAAAAAAAAAAGTGAATGTAATTAGCGAAAAAAGTCCACTTAAGTTTTAACGAGTGGCAGGGCCGGCTTTGGCCATGTTACTGTGGAGAGATTAGCTCTTGTTTGCTGCCCCTTCTGGGAAATACTATTCAAAAAAGTGTGTAAGTCTAAAATTTTGGCTTTTTAACTAAATTCTTGTATCGCTTAACTTTTGCATTGGTATGCAGACGTAAGCGCCCCTTCAACCCATGTTAAGTGACAGTTTTGTTTGGGTGGTAAAAAAGTGAGTGCAAAAAATATCAATATCACTCTCTGCCATGAGACCAAATATTATTTTTAGATACCACTTACAAAACTTACACTTGTACGTTTTTTTTTTAATGAATCCCTCGAGCACTTTTTTTGCAGCTGTCCAGCGTTAGCAAGAGCCAGGCTAAAATGTCTTGGTAAACCTTTCTTCAACGACCTTAGCAAATTTGCTGAACCTAACCTAACCTAACCTAACCTAACCTAACCTAACCTAACCTAACGTAACCTAACCTAACCTAACCTAACCTAACCTAACCTAACCTAACCTAACCTAACCTAACCTAACCTAACCTAACCTAACCTAACCTAACCTAACCTAACCTAACCTAACCTAACCTAACCTAACCTAACCTAACCTAACGCTTTGCTTAAATTTATTTTTAGTCCATTGTTACAGCACAGTTTATGATCTACGACATAGATTTCTATATATTAAAAGGAGTACTAAGAAAGATCTGAGGGTATATTTAAATTCGTAGGTCGTTTACTATTAAACCAATACCACTGTTTACTTAAAAAAACATAAAAGATATTTCTCGTGAACTCAATTTTTATCACCAGCGATATAAATTAATGTCACTCATATCCCTTATTATACAAAAGTAAAATGCTAACACGGCAGTTAAATTTTAAATGACTCTATCTTTTGTAAAAATTACAACAAATTAAAAGTTTAAGCCCCATTTTAAAGTAAGACATTCAAAATTTACGAAATTTTAGAAAACGTATTCTGATGGTTTAGGGTCCATATAGTTCGCAAAAGATAAAAAACCCAGACTTTATAGCTTCGGTCGTCGAGCGGAACTGATTAACTTATTTATTTATTATTTTTGTGAGTTTAGTTGCACAAACGCATGTCTGCCATTTGGGTATCATGTACCCCTTGCAGCATAGCTTAAACCGACTCTAGCTAGTGTTATCACTATAAAAACTGAACGATAACAAGATCCTAAAAGTATGCAAAGCAATCACTCTTTTTTTTATGTTCACATATTACGTAACGTGATTTTCGGACTTTTTTTACCCTTCCCCACATATTACAAAACTTTGTATCACTTTCAGTTGTATTCAGTGAGGCTGGCAATTCAATCATGGAAAAGTAAACGCCTGAACAAAGCTTGCAAATAATCGATTTCTTACAACTTTTGGTCGTCATATCCGGCCTCGTGTGCTCACTATTCGTCAAAGTGTGGATAGTTTTGAATGCAGTCCTTCGTTGCACAATGTTCGCGTACTAGTTAGACATAAATCCATAGGTCAAAGTGCTGATAATATTGCTGTCGTTCAGGCAAGTGTAGATGAAGACCCAAATTTATCGATTTTATGGCGTTCTCAACAGTTAGTACTATCTGCCATAACAACATGACGTATTTTATAGTTTAACTAGAGCTTGCATCCTTAGAAAAGCATTACCGTGCAAGAGCCGATGCGTTTGAATCATCGGAAACACCGTGAATTTACCCAGAAACAACTTGAAAATTCCAAGAAAATCATTTTATGTAAATGTGCAAAATTGTCGTAACAGTTCACGAGGGACCTTTACACCCCGAAAAAATGACCAGCGGAAGGAGTTGCCATCATTAATGTCAACGGTGAGCAATTCAGACCAATGATAGTGGACTTGTTATGACCTGAATGGAAAGATACTAATTTAACAAATAAGTAGTTTCAACAAAATGGCGCTACGTGTCGCACATCCCATGCCACTATCGATTTATTGCGTAATGAGTTTGGATGGTCAATAATCTCAAGAAATGCAGATGTCAAATGGTCTCCAAGAAATTGTGTTGTAACACTTTTTTTCCTTTTGTGGACTTTCTTAAAGTTATTGGCCTATACAAATATATAATTGATGCATTAATATTGTATGTTTAGTACCGAATTCGTAAAATGAGGCCTGATTCATTGAAAATTGGACTCATCTTATACGCCTCTGTATGAGGACCAGAGACGGCTATTGGAATGATGTTCTTTGTAGAAAATAATTGCATCAATTGAACTTCAAAATTAAATAAATTCTATATCTCATTTCGGTATGTTTTATTTAAAAAAAAATAAAACATACATATTTTTAAATATTTTAAAATATATTGACCAAACTCAAGTTCACTATAAAATTGAAAGAATTTTGCATTGTTTCAATATGTGGAATACTACTTCTATTTTATAGCATGCCCTTAGGCTAATATAAAAGTTCAAAATACGTAATTTGAATTAAATACTTTAGGTCGACAGAATAAACTTACCTGCCACCGGTGATAGTGTACTGCCCTGTTTCATTAACGCTCCATAGACGAACCATGCACAATGTCCTAACGAATATGGCTTTTGGTCACCATCGCCGGTCAATTTGTTGCGCAATATTATAAGTAAATAAATGATCGGTCCCACAGCCAACAATGAGATGAAAATTAAAATCCAAACCCAAAATTCAAAGGGTGCCATTAAACCTGAACCAGTAGCAGATTCACGTGGACGTAGCATTACCATTATCCACTCACCTTCATCTAGGGTTGTTGTTGAATACTGTATATAGCGACGTAAATCCGTCATCTGTGGTATAAAAGCAGCGGCCATATCGGCATTCTAAATTATATTAAAAACAAAGAAAATATTGAGTTTATAACATAGTGTGATCCATTTCACTAGGCCATAAAAGATTTGAACAAAAGTTATAAGATCTCTAGGGGATCAAATAACTGTCACCATGCCTGTGACATTGAAAACAACTTTTAAGGTCGATTCACGTGTGAATTTTTAAAAAGGCATTAACATTAATAAACTCAAGTTGTAGAGAAAAACTTTTCGTACAGAACATATCTATTTTATACCTTAGAATACAAATCTGTAATAAAAAAATTAAAAATTTAGTTGACCTCAAATCAACCTTGAAAATGGGTTTCAAAGTCGAAAGCAAGGTAACTGTTATTTGACCATCTGGAAACCTTGTAACTTTGCCTAAAATATTTTTCACTATCTTACTTAATTCTCGAGATATTGACCTGGGGAAATAAAAATGGACCGGCCGGTATATAGAGCAACTTTATAGGCTCGCACTTAGGCTTAGGCTCAGGGTTACCAAGTCTTACAGGTACATTCTCAAATAAAAATATTTCTTCCTCAAGTGTTAAAAAAACCAAATTTTTGGGAAAAACTTTACTTTTTTTTATTTTTGTGTGGGAAAACTTGCAATTAATTTTTTTTTTTGTTAGTTATACAAAAACTTTGGACCAAAAATCGTCCAATTCCTGGCTATTTCAGAAATTTTTGAATTCCTACTAGGTCTCCGGCTTTGACGTGAAATCCCAGGTCTAACAGGGTCAATCGCGATCACTTGGTAACCCTGCATAGGCTCGCAAAACTTTAAGCAATCACCCTAATTATTTTTATAACATAAATTCTGTTCAATTTTGTGGATGGCAGCATAAAATATTTTATCAGTTTTTATGTGATGAAAAGCACAAAATTAAATCATATTTATTTTATATGCGATTATTCTATTTATTGCTGAAATTCGTATGCCCACTATTTTCCGGCGGTATTTCCTGGTGTAGTATTTGGTCTATTTTTCTTTTATAAGACTACCTGACTAACAAAATATAGGCCACATTTTTGTGCAATTTAACTTATGACTGATGTTTTTCTCCCGTTTTAAATAAAATCTTATATCCTTCTAACAAAAAATGCTTATACTATTTTTCCTTTCTAATTTTTGAAACAAAATGAAAAAATTCCCAAAAAATCCTGTTTCGCATGGAGTGTGCTAAATTTTGTACCAGTTGAGTGTCGAGAGCCTCTCACTCTTTAAATATGGCTGTTTTTAATCCAGCAACACATGAAAACTGCCGTTTATCAGCATATATTCGCCTGACAAGAATCCCCCAAATGTTCTCAATTGGATATAAGTCAGGAAAACAAGCTGGCTAATCCAAAACATTAACATTGTTCATTTCAAGCCACTCTTGTGTTATCTTGTTGGCGTGGACAGCAACCAACTTGCAGCTTGTGTTCCAACAAAAGTGCGCAAAACAACGATTTGGAATATGCTCAAGTGCTCCAAACAAATTTGCAGGCAAAAATTGGAGCTTATGCCACGCCTCTTCAAGCGTCATAAGGATGCACGGTTAGAGTTTTGCCGGAGTAATATGGACAGAGACTGGACAAAGCTAAGCTTTTTTAATATGCTCCATTGTGTTGTTAATTTCAACTGGTAATTTATTCTCATGAAAAGATGTTCAACTTGAACGGTCCGAATAACAATATAGGATTTTGGCGTGATTTATAAAAAGAACCCTGATATTTTTCAAAGAGAAATTTAAGTGAAGATTATTTTGTAATTTGGGGTTTTTTACAGCTCAAAGCAATTTGGAACTACAAGTTGTACCCACAAAACTGATCAGAGAGTTGTATTGTCAGCTATTGTGAAATAGTTTGCTTCCATATATGGAACAAAATAGATGCTGACAAGCCACAAGAGTGGCTTGAAATGAGCAATGTCAATGTTTTGGATTGGCCAGCTTGTTTTCCTGACTTATATCCAATTAAGAACATTTGGGGGATTCTTGTCAAGCGAATATATGCTGATAAACGACAGTTTTCAAGTGTTGCTAGATTAAAAACAGCCATATTTGAAGAGTGAGAGGCTCTCGACGCTCAACTGGTACAAAATTTAGCACACTCCATGCGAAACAGGATATTTGAATGTACCAAATCAAATGGTGGAACCACTTCGTAATAAATAATAAAAAATCATAATAAAAATTTTTTGTTTTTGTTGAAAAAAATTGACTTTAAATCATTTGTGCTATACTAAATGAACGATCTTTAGGCGGAAAAAATGCAATGTTGAAGATATTGATCACGGTTTATGGAGAGAGTCAAGTGAATACAAAATTTGATAATGCCAGCTTAAAGAGAACATATCTAAGCACAAAATATGTCAGTATGAGCGTCTGAGGTTCAATATCCAACATGCTACAGCACATTTTCTTAAAATACATAATTTGTGCTATAGTTTATGAACGCAGTGTACATGGAAAACGAAATGTCAAAGATATTTTGTACCAACGATGCGATCTGAAGAAATTATTGATTAAAAAAAGCAACAAATTGATTTTAAGAAAATAAAGATTTTTAATTCATTTTTGTTCAAGAAACGCTAGTATTTCGCATTTGTTCATTTTGGAGTTTTTTTTTCGGTTTTCGGCGACCACTTTGAGTAATTTTTGAAACTGATCTTCGTTCTTCGTTATCTGTTTATTAAAATTTTGCACAAGTGCAATCGCTCTTTCTGTGGTGTCGTTCACAACATGTAATTTTTGGGCCACAATCTTCGAATATTTATAGGATTCATCATTTGGCCAGCAAATAATGTTTTTTTTTTCAGAAAATCCATTGGCAATTTCAATATTTGGAAGAAATGTGCGTGATGTCACAAAGACGCTTACGCTCAACTCAATTTTGTCGTTCTTCTGAAAATCGATATTTATGTGACTTGAGTCGTCTCGAGAAGAAATTTTCAGGTTCGAGAGCATTTTCCTTTTTTCGTTGACTGAAATCGCTTTATCGAAAAACGCCAGCCTAATCAATGCTTCACTGATGCACCACAAATGACCTCTGAACTTGTTGATGGCAATGTTTGCTATGTTATTACTTTCGTTTCTTTATTTAGTCAATTGCTTCAGAAAATATGTGTCATTTTGTGGCGCAGAGGTGGCATCTGGTGCTTGGAACCAGGCTTTGATGTAACCGCCTTTGATTGCAAAAATAATTAAGTTCAGACAGTCATTTTCAGTTTTCTCATCGATATCGTACAGGCCATCTTCGGCTGTTGTTCTTCCAGACATATACTTTTTGTATGTATACGAGTATAACAGCCGACACATATAGCGGCTATCATAAAATTTGATACCGTGACGAGAAATTTCGCCCAAAAATATTATTGTAAGACTCAAAAAATCGGCATAGTCACCACTCGGCAGGATTTTGTGTTCCTGTTGAATGCAGAATTACATGTTGTAAACGACCCTACAGAAAGACCAATCGTTCTTGTGTGAAAATTCAGCAAGCAGATAAAGAAAGTTTAAAAAATTTTTTTAGTGGTCGCCAAATGTGAAATACTAACGTTTCTTGAACAAAAATGAATTAAAAATCTTTATTTTCGTTTAAAGAAAATTAATTTGCATTACTTTTTTACTCGAAAATTTCTCCAGATCGCATTGTTGGTACAAAAAATCTTTAAAATTTTGTTTTGATCGATTGCGCACATTTTCGCGGCCGAAAAATATAAAATAGGTATGGTTTTTGACGAGCAAAGTGAATGTATGTCAGATTTTTCAGCATTTTTCACATTCTTACCAATGAATCAATACTCAAATGTGTGCCAATTGTCTGATTTATAATTTTCGAACATATTTCACATCTTGCTGAGTCCATAAAAAATGATAACCACAAATATACCCTGATTTTGAAGATTTTTTTTTAAACCTTATGTCAGTAACCAAAATTACCTACGTTGTTCAGTAACCAGGGTACCCGGGTACCCATAGGAGTAATTCATATAATTAAGGGAAAGTACGAGTAGATTTTTGTTCTTCATTGTTTTGATTTCCGTTATATAGAAAGCAAAGCTTGCTTAGTGATTTTTCTGCTAACCGTAGACTGACCTCTAAATATTTCGACTAATCTTAAGTTGGCGGGTCGTTTTCGAATTTCAAAGAAATATACTGTTTTATTGAAAAAAAGTTTAATTATTACACTTATAAATTGCATTAATTACATTTATTGGTAGTAACAGTAAAACTATAATAAAATTAATTAAATAATTAGTTCTTTTCCAGTTCTTGCAATCATTTAACAATCACATTTCGAATTTCTGTTCCTCTGGAAATTTTTTTTTGCATTCACAGCAATCCAATCTTCTTGTATTCGGTTTGGGTAAAGTCTTCTCGGTCTTGCGTCGTCAGTCAGATTGTATGGTGACTTCGATAGCGTAGGCAGAAGTAAAAGAAAATACGCACTTCGTAGATTTTTGGCTCTGTTAGACATGTGATTTTTGGTCAATGCAAGCCAAGTTCATGAAAAAAATTCTTACGACATTGTTTTCGCTGCTTTTTTATCAAGCTTGATGTATTGCTGAATGGACGCTGAAATGTCAGCGATGTTGAAAAAAATGCCTACCGGCCAACGGTTAGCTTTCCACTTGTAACTGAATCTCGAAAGCATTTTGTCGGCATTGTCAATACTGCATTTTGTTTTATTATAGTATGAAACTACCTTAGGCAATTTCTTTGGTGCTAGTCCGATATCAGGCGAATAATGCATGATGCGCTAAATAGTGGTGAATTGTTTTTCTTGCTTACATATAAAACAATTATGGTATTTTCGGTGAAGGCGAATGGAGATTGGAATACTGGCAGCATTTTTTCGATAAGAAGGTTACGCAGAGTGCTTATTTTCCACAATGTGCCAACCATAAACAAATTCGTGTGTAGCAGCTTTTGATCCAAATAGAGCCTCTGAATTAAATCAAAAAATACTGACTCACTCTTCCTGATTTCGTTCGCGTGCAGCTCAATCTGTTTGGGCTCTGAGTGAGTACTGAGTATAATATTCTTGTTATCGCGATAAATTGCCTAGAACGCTAGTACGCAAGCGCAAAGACGGTCAGGGATTAGCAGATCAACAAAAATTTTGCATATAATAATTTGCTGGAATATTTACAGTAGAATGAGTCAGAGGGTCCCGAAGTTTGAGGTGACCGAAGTTGTGCAGTTGTGTTTTTTGACGAAATTTTCCACTAATAAAGTAATAAATCGGTGCCGAGTGAGATTATTTTGTAAAGTCGTAAATAAATATTGTATGCAACGTTAACGCTGATTCGCGGATATCTTTTTACGTCGACAGAAAGTATGAAACATACCTATACATCGAAAAATACGTGCAGGCCGGAAACGACCCGTGTGACGAAAATAGTTCCAAAGTCGAAACAACTGGACAAATCGATAAACTCTGATGCTACATGTTTTCATTCACAACATACCTACAGACACAATAACGAAAACACAGACCCACATAGCTGATAGTTTTCGAAATATTTGAAATGAAAAAAAAGTTTGGTCGAAAACGACCCTAACATCATTTTACGGTTAAAAACTGTGATAAAACTCTGTGTACTGTTTTTTTATTTATACTGATGACAATGGAAGAGCTAATATATACATAAGTATATTGATATTTGAAATTCGATACAAGTATGTATAATGCATGTGGGTACCTGGGTACCCTGGTTATTGAACAAGCGTATGTTAACTTTAACCGTAAATTTTTATTACTTTTATTTATAAAAATTTAAAATAAAATCCATGGGTCGATGAAAAATTAACCAAATAACGAGGATCTGATTGGAATTAAAAATTTTTTCACGGGAACATAAGAAAAATCATACGGAAAGTACGAAAAGGGTACCCGGGTACCCGGTTACTGACATAAGGGTTAAATAAGAGCAATTATGCTATAAATCGTCTCGAAAATGCACAAAAACCACACAAATCGACCCACTGACACGCCTTCCCATGGTCCAATTGGGTTGAAATTTTGGCACAAGAGCTTCATGGCATCAAGATATATTTTCAGTCCTGAGCACCAAAAATCGGAACATGTTTGCAATTTGAACCACCCAAATTTACATGCTAAAATTGCTCCGTACTTCATTTGTGCGTTCAAGATTGGAATATGCTGCTGTCGTTCGGAGGCCTTCCTATGGTTATCATATTAACATATTAGAACGTATAAAGAAAATGTTTCTTCGTTTTGCTCTTTTCTGAATTAACTTTACTGATCCCATCCCTTCTTACAATGCGAGGTGCTACTCAACCTAAAATGTCTTCAAAATAAGTAGTAGAATAATTTTAGCTTTATTATTTGTATATATGTATTATTAATGACTCTGTTGACTGTTCAATCCTCTTGCAGTCCATAGGTTTCAATATACCGTCTAGAAATTTACGGAACTATGAATTTTTTCATAATGACCTGATTAAAACAAATTATGCTTCAAACGCTCCGATCATTAGAGCCTTAATTGATTTAATATCAACTGATTCGACTCGGGTTTCGGCATTGCAATGCATATACTTAGCTCCAAAACCGTTGGGCGGACCACTATCAAACTTGGCACAAAATATAAGCATAGTACAAGCTTTTTTTTAATGCACTCAAAAAAAAATTTTTGTTAGACGAACATTGTAAAAAATGATAAAGAAAAATATTTCTCATTTTTTTCAGCGTTTTTTTTATTTATTTTTAAAATCCAATTATGAGGTTAAAAAGGCCAATACATGAAGCATAAAATCCAGTAGTTAATTCATTTTACCTGACTTTTTTAAGCTGAATAATACCTTACGATTTCATAAATTTTCAAAGGCCCATATTTTGTAAGCCAGTGTTGCCATTCTAAAAATATTTTGTTTCTGTGTCGAGGTCATGTACAGGTACAACGTATTCAAAGATATCTGAAATTGGAAACATGACCCCATTTCCTCTGTCCGCTTCGCGTGAAATGTCTGATATGTACATTTTAAAAAATAATTTAAAGTTTTTATCTTTAACCCTTACGGACCCTATTCCAAAGTGAAATTTGAAATTTTCTTAAACTACTCTCTCTTGAGTGAGTGACTTTTAATTTTAAGAAAGAACATAAGTATTAAAAAAAAGTATCATTTCGATCTAGTTTTCGAGATATAGTAATGGGAAATTCCAGGTATGGCTTTTATATTTTAACAGATTTTACATTTATTGATGTCATATGGAAGGTCATTTTACTGTCTATAAGATTGATACATAAAAATTTGAATTAATTTCTACGTGTTTTGAGGTATTTTAATTAAATATTTTAACTGTCACCATTTGTTTTTTAAGTAACTGTTATTTTCCTCTAAAAATCGTGTTATTAATCTGTAATTTTATTAACATATTATGATAGCCCAATCAATAGACTTTAATTCCATATGACATCAATATATTTAAAATCTGTTCAGGAGTTTCTAACTTATAATGATTTTTAGAAAAGCCATATCTGCAATTTCTTATGATTATGTCTCGAAAACTAGATCCGAACGATATTTTTTTTAATATAACTTTGCTAAAATTAAAAGCTACTCAAGAAAAAATAGTTTAAAAAATGGCGGCTTAGGTCAAATTTTATTTTGAAATAGGGTCCGTAGGGGTTAAAGATAAAAATTTTAAATTAATTTCTAAAATTTTTTCACCCCATTTCGAACCAATTGAGGAGGCGAGGCGTCCCATTTGATTTTCGCAAAAAAAAAACCAAATAAGAAATGTCAAATTTCTCTTTAAAATAGGGTCAGTAGGGGTTGAAGATAAAAATATTAATTTTTTTTTTATCCTACTTATTTCGAACTGATTGAGGGGGCGTCCCCAATTTTTGTTTTTCCTAAGAACCACCCTAATGTGCATACTCGTACATGCATATGTACAATATATTTGTTAATTTAGTTTGTAAAGGAATTTTTTCCATTCGATTTAAATAAATAAATGAAAAATAAAATATTACATCCATTTTTCATGGAATTAAAAGGAAAAATCTACTGTAAATGAATGTAATATTCTTGCAGATTTTTTTTAAGGAAATATCACTTTAGATCTTAGATCCTTTTTACAGTGTATACCTTTTGGGCGATAATTTTTTATATTTTGTATAATACATACATATGTATAGTATATTCGTCGGTGAGTTTGGCGTTTGGCGAGTTTTTAATTTTTCTCTGTAGGATAATACTAGTAGTTTG
Organism: Tricholauxania praeusta; assembly: GCA_949775025.1. Taxonomy (NCBI): domain Eukaryota; kingdom Metazoa; phylum Arthropoda; class Insecta; order Diptera; family Lauxaniidae; genus Tricholauxania; species Tricholauxania praeusta. Next base: position 69,356,721 of record OX459028.1, read on the forward strand.
TAATTTTTCTCTGTAGGATAATTCTAAATTTGGACGCAACAACTTCTTTTTACGATTTTTTATTTAATTTTCTCTTATTACAATACTTTGGATGATTTTGCGTGACCCAATTAATCGCCTACGATTTCGGAGGTTTTCTTGCTTTTTTCAACATTTTTAATTTTTTAAGATGTTATGTACATTCATATGTATAACGTTTGGTGTTTTGCTGTACAAGAAACCGTCAAAGACTAGATTTTATTTACTGCAATCCCCCTTTAAAGCTACCATGTATCTCATTCAAATAGAATACCTATAAGGCTTGTTAGTAAGCTACTACCAATGTGTAACAAGCTACGTGGCCCTATTAAACATCTGATTAATTCTAACCCAGGTACTATGGAGTTCCAACAACATACTTGTTTCTTTTACATTTTCTTATTTAGCAACTACCATGAACTTACCGATTTGTGTAGCAATTCAGCCAAACTATTTGGAAAATCATTTGTCGAACCAATGATGTTACTATCGGGCTTCACAACCTCATAGGTGCAATTGTATTTTTCGCACAAAAAATCGATCACTTCGAATGAGACACCTTTGCCAATTCTTGTACCATTCGCTAACAGTTCGGTGTAGCTCAAAGGATAATCTTCTATTGTAGCAACGCGTAAATGACGTCCATTCACGTAGGCGCGTAATTCACGTAGTCCCTCTTGTTTGGCGCGTAATGATTCCAATGTTTCCACCAACGGATTGTCGTCTATTAGGGGCAGCGTTGTATCATCTCCTTCGGGTGGACGCACCGTGCTAGTGATATTCGTTAGCTGTATCAAACCGGGTGGTAAACGTATGGTAACATTTTCCATACCACAGGTAACACAAAGCGCTGCCGTTAGCATTAGCTCAATGCCAGTCATATTGAATCGGGGTGGGGGGAATTTTTTGGTTTTCACTTATTTGTTCTTCTTGATTCTCTTTTAATTTATAATGAAACGAAAGTAACGCAAATATTTTTTTACATAAGCAACAATGAATTCTTGTTGTTTTTTAAGCTTAAATTCAGTCATCATTAAGACTCCTTATAGGCGTCGCCACATTGGAGGCATAGCTTTAAAAAAAAATTATTTATTGAAAGTTTAAATTCGCACAGAGAAAAAAATTGATTTATCGAGATTTGGTAATTATTACCAAATGATATTTTTCATATTGGCAAAATAAATATTTGATGTATGTTAACATGCCACACATTCCACAGATTTTAAGAATTTTATTGAATTAGCTAATAGTTTTCAAATTGTGTTTTAACAATTCTACTTAATCAACCATAAACCCAGATGTATATTTGATAACAATTTCTTTGTCACATGCATTCAGTTGTTAATATTTACGAAATCATGCGTTTGGCACAAGAAAAATTACAATTCGCATAAATAACATATAAATCGATTTATTAATATTGGTTTATGTAAAATCGATTTGAGTATCGATACAGAAATCGATCGATATTTTTCAACATAGTTATCTCATTATTTTGGATGTCTTAAGTATTTACACTTTCATAAATAAATATGTACCTACATTGTATACCAAACAGAGAGCATTTGAGTTTAATACATATGTTGAGAATTATAAAGGGTGTTTTGAGGTATATTTTTAAATTTGCCACCATTTTTTACAAGTACTACATTTCTCCGATGATTTTTCAGGTATGAAGTAAATACATTCCGGTTAGTTAAGATGGACCGTTACACAAGTCAACAAAATATTTTTATTATTAAAACTTATTTTAAATATGGTGAAAGTTATTCAGAAAATTTCGTTCAAAATACGGTAGAAAAATGCCTCGATAAGCCGCCATTGATAAATTTGAAAAACTGGTTCAGTTCAAGATCAGAGAAGCAGAATATATGATCGTCGTGGTCGTTCAAGTGAAAATATTCCAGCTTCTAGCACAAGTGTTCCTGAAGAGCCAAGGACATCAAGTCAATGTCGTTCGCAGCGATTAAGCCTCAAACTTTTTTCAATATTTTACACAAACATCTTCATGTAAAGGCTTACAAAATACTGCTAATTTGGTGTGGTGGCGTTATTGCTCCGTATTTTTTCGAAAATAAAAATGGCAATGCAATAACTATCAATGCAGCTCAATATCGAGAGATGATTAAAAAATTTTTCTGGAGTCAAGACGATGCAACATGCCACACCGCAACGGAATCAATCGATTTTTTGAAAGAGAATCTTATTTAATTTCTCGAAGAACAGACGTGAATTGGCCGCAAAGATCATGCGATTAAATACCATTGGTTTTCTTTTTATGGGGTTTCTTGAAGAGCAAAGCTCATGCAAACAATCCTCAAACTGTTTAACGTCTCAAAGACAACATCAAGGAGCAAATATCACTTACTGAACCATCATTCAAAATTTTGGTAAAAGATTAAATAGCTGCTGAGCTAGCAGATGAGGTCCCATGAGCGATATTCTTTTTCATTATTAATAGAAATTAATTAACTTTAATTTTCAATAAAAATAAAGATTTAAAATTTAAGAAGATACCTCAAATTTTAACATTCTTTATTAAACTTGTCAGAAAGCATCTTGCGACAGTCACTTTAACGCCAAATTGATTACTGACCGTGCCTATTCACCTTCAGATTCTTTCTAAGGGAACAGCTCAAGAATTCAAAGAATATTCATATCTCAATATTTAGATTCAAACTTTAAGTATTTTTTTCTAAGGCATTAACGCCCGACTTAAGTTATCTTATTATAAAGACATTTTTCTATTATTTTCAACAAATTTTTCTTGACATTTTTGGGTCATTTTAATTTTTGTTTAGGCCCAAACGAATGTTTATACGATTGTTATTTTTATTTCATTTTTATATTTCATAACAATAAGAATATTATTTCCTACGGTATAATAGCGAAAAAAATTACAAAGAACCAACGAAAAAAGAAAATTTCGCTTAAATATGTGAAAAAAAATCAACAAAATTAAATATCGAAAAGCCGCCGCATTTCCTTAACTTTTTTTATCCTTTCGCTAAGGATATTAAAAGAAATTTACATTAACAGTTTTTAAATATGAGAAATCACTGAAAATTTAATATCCCTTTTACAAAGGATTTGTGTAGCAATTTTCTAATCACTTTCCTTTTTGTGAACGCTCAAAAACCAGCAGCTCTATTAAATCAGCTGAAATATGAAATAAATACGATATTATTTATATAATTTTGGTCAAAATTCTTTGTAGGCAATACTCTGACTTATGTACAAGTTTTATGCTATAGAGGCTCAAAACTTTATGAAAACATAAAAAATTAACCGAATACTGATTTGCCATATCTCGAAAATTTCTCATAATTCAGGCTTGTGTCATGTATACTTTTGATCGCAATGTTATGAAATACTGAAAAAACATAGCACGTTTTGTATATGAAAAATGATTTTGAGGTCAAATTGACTGGAACTTTATTGTGTTGTTAATATAAAATTGTTTCGATCAGTTTTATGCTATATAATTTTGCTATTTGTTCCTATATTATTTTATACGATAATTCGAGCTTTTTTGTGTCGTTGTTTTATTTTAATTTTTATTTGAGTTTTCCTAACAAAAAATTGTCGAAAAATAAAAAGTATACTAAAACTCTGCTGTAAAAGAAATATCAAATTTTGGGTCATATTTCTTTATGAAAAAATGCAGACAGATTTTTTATCAATTTTTAATTTTTAAATAATTATCCACAAATGATTTCATCCAAGCCCTAAATTTTATGTTTTTATCTCGCCTAAAAATTTGATTGAAAAAACTATTAGTTTTTTCATATATGTATTTTACTATTTTTTTTATCACGCAATACACTAAACTCAATTAACATCTTATTCATACGCACAGTTGTCTTAAAATATTTTTATTTTTTATTGTTATGATCCGAACCGAACCGTACTTTTTGACTGATCCTGTTAAACTGTCGTTTTTACCGTTCAAAAATTAACTGATTTCAAGTAGTTAAAGTAAAAGTCCTACTGCTCATTGGTGTGTCAGTCTTGTCTGTGTAGTGGAATACGAGTTGTGCTTAATTTATGCACAATTACAAACACATACAAAAATATGAATATGAGTTTATTTGATTTGGTGTTGTTTTATCGCTGTATTGTTGTGACACAAAAATTAAATACAGGGCTTGGAAGTAACAATGAGTATTACTGCATTTTTAAATCTTTCTTGAAACCGACAAAGTGCTTTGGGCAATTATATAGTTTGTGTTTTGTTTCCTCACGGCGCATAGAGCCTCCACAAAAGTCTTCTTCCAATGTGCACGATCTGTAGCGAGTGCCTTCAATTTTCTTTAACATTTCCATGATTCACGTATTTCTTGATCTAGTGCACGTTTCTTCGATGATTTTGCAATTATGGCTAGGTAAAATATATAGCAACAATTTTTTAGACAATTCGTTGCAACCTTGCTTAATTTTAAGCAACATTGCTTAGCAATAATGTTCGGCAACAAAGTTTTGTAAGAATGATTCTATATTTCTTATATGGCAATAGTGTCATTGATAATCATAAATAATACTTAGAAATAATGTTAAACAACATTGTTTCGGTACTATTTCCACTCTGTATTTGGAACTACAGTGCCTTCAAACAATGCCAACAATATTGTCGGTTGTTCGTATGAATGTACAAGCATGTAGAGTTAACATTAGCATTTTTTTTTTGTTGACTTCTAACTAAGCAACACCAGTAAGCCCGATGGCGTATACGCACACATACAAAGGACCCCATTGTACTGCTCAAAAATACATAAAGGATGAATTTTTACAATGATAGAAATTTCAATTGAAATAAAACATATAAATTAACGTTGAATCTAAATTAATTTTCTTTTATTCAAAAAATTATTTTAAGATGTTTTTTGTTGCAAAATAATATCCGCATCTAGCTGAAATAAGTTGATAAATTTCGAATATTTACTCAACTCAATGCAACAACTAAAACAATATGAAGAATAAATTTTAATAAAAATTATTATATATGCATTAGAGCAGTTCAAAATAAAAACTTTTTGATTTTTTCACGATGTGTCAGCGGACTACAGTAGCCTTATATGTCTGGACAAGGCCCATTACTAGGATTAAGGTGAATATTGAAAACTGGATTAGCGCCCTCTGTTTTAAGTAAACAACCCATTTTCCAAAAAATGGTGATTGTGACACACGCTATAAGATTTTCCAACAAAGTAGGTATGGTTTTCGGGAAACTATCGATCGGGGAATTTAAGTCCGTGATTCGTTTCTTATAAAAAAAAACTGACAATTGACCGGACAAAAGTAAAAAAGTACCGATTTTCCACTTTCTAGCTGCAACACCTCTCTCTACAGGTTTTTCGAGTACAGGAACGCTTTTCCGACTAAGTGCTGTAAGTCTGACTACTTCCGACTAGTTAAAGAACGGTTCTAATGTCATAAAAATTTCTTTATTTCAATTTAAGGTTTTATTGCTCTAAAAAAATCACCCTTTACATACTTGCCATGCAAGCCCTCGGGGAACGCATTGTTCTGCTAACCAATTGCTTACTTTGTAATTAGCTTTATAACTTGATTCTGTTTTTTTTTTTCTTAATTTACTTTTTATTTTATAAATCTCATTTTAAAAAAATTTCAATTGCTTGAATATACGATAAAACTGCTAATAATGTGTGTGAGTATGTACATATATCTGCACTTTTAACAATTCAATTTTGATTATTTTCTCTAGATTGAGGTCAAAATACCAACAGGTTGTCACTTACCTTAGATATTAGGTGACATTTTTGTTCATGCACATACTTGTATTTATATGCATAAAGAGAATTAGGATTAAGATATTCTAACAGGATAATTAAAATGTTAACATGACTTTTTAACATACAAGCCCAACAAGGATATTTTTAACAAAAGCGTTAACATTTCCAGATCTCATAGAAACTCATGGGAAACTTTATACTTCGAATCTAAAATAAATATATGAATAAATTACGCGATGAAATTATACATATTTCATCTACATATCTATCAATATATGAGTCTTTCAATATATAATGTAGGCAAAATGTCTATTTCTAGTGCCCGTATTCAGTCCCCGGCTGAGTCATGGTTATAAACTTTCCAAATTTTTTTGTGACTTTTTCTCCTCTCCTTAATTTTCTGGATTTTTTTTGCATATTTTAATCAAATTACCACCACATTGAACTTTCCAGCGTGGTAAGAAAATATACTATCTCTGCAAAACGTTAATATCTAAAGTGCAATGAAGTTCAATAATTAAAATTACTTTCATAAGCACACGTTACTTTATAGCTTTACCTCATTCGCACTCTTCGGACTTACCTTTAGAGTTTAACACACCACGTGTCAACAGGGTTTCCTCAAAAGTGTTAGCTTAAAAAAAAACTAATATCTTCTAGTCAGCATAGTGATAAGAAGAACTTTTCTACCAGAGTTACGCTCGCCGCATTGTCCAAACGCTCAAAAAATAATAATTCAGAGTATTTAAGTTCCACTCTTTGTTTTATTTGTAAAAGAAAATTCTTAACCAAAATATGAAACTTTTTTTGGCCAAACAAATAAATTGCTTTTTAAGCTGGTATCTTTGTGGATGCTCTTGGTTTTTGCCAAATTTCTCTTGAGGTTGCACCACCTTGGCTGCACTAATTGTCCAAAAATACGGAATCAGTGTCGGAGGTTTTAACCCAAACACTAATAGTAGTGTTTCAGAGAACTTTTCAAAACTTTACTCACCTTAACCTTAGTCCTGGCGGTTGTCAGCTCGTTTCTTCGTTGCTGGATTAAGACCACAGTGGTGTTGATACTGTTCAAATGATGTTGTTCATTGCCAACAATCCCTTTCTACTGACTGCTGAATACGGAATTGCTTCTTCGGTAATAACATTCGTAAAATTAGGTGGTTGTATTTTGACCTTCTACTTTGAATTACTTGAGTTCTTCATCTTCCATTTTGTCCGCTTGCATTAACTCTTTTCAATGCATTTGACATCAGTTTTTATAGAATGTCTATTATAAATTGCGCAGATTCCACTTAAATCTTGCTTATTAAGTTTCTTGTTTATTGATATACAATAGATCTCCCCTTTCAGGTAGCTCTACAAAAATAAATTTCCAGTGTACAGATCAGGCGAATCATTCTCTAACGCAGAGATGTACCACAAAAATCTGTTTCGGGAGCTGGCTACAACGACATCAGTTTGTGTAAAAAACTCAAAGTATTATGCGAAAAAAAACTAGTGTTGACGAAATTTTTTTAATTAGTTGGGGCAAGCTAAATTTATAGAAATAAGAGAAAAACAAACAGCAAAAGCTGAACGAGCCGGCGCGCCATGAAGATTAAAGTTTTACAAGCAAAAAGCATGCGACGAGAGTGAACTAAAATTGTTCAATTTGAGTAAGTGCGTTGAATACAAAATTACAGAAACAAAAAGCATGCAGTGATTGCAATCCGAAATGATTTAACTTAAATAACGGAAAGAACTCGATATTGTTGCTTTCAGTGTAAGAGCTGGAAGAGCTAAGCGAGCATGGAGCTGTACATCCTTACTCTAACGATCTGTGTGAACCGCATCACCATCTTACTCAATATATATTGGGCGCTCGCACGAGTAGAAAGATGTATTTCTGAAGCATTGTTCTGTACCCATCTGCTTTGATCGTAATGCATGAACCTGCAACATTTCCAAAGAAATACTGTCCATAAATACCCACACCATAAAATTACATCAATAAATATTGATGTAGATTTTCAGAACTATGTATGGCTCAAATTCTTCAGTGCTGTTTGTTCACAAAATCGATTACCTGAAAGAGCGAGACATAGATCTTTTTTGAAAACTTAATGAATCGTGCCACACATCAGAGCTGTGTTAAACGTCTTTGCCTGATAAGCTCGCTGCTTTCAGCCGATCTATAACGAGTTCTGCCCGCACATCTCACACCTTCAACGTGCCCATAACGCTAAAATTCGAGTACCATAACTCCATAAAAATTTACGTTGAGTGTCACGAGCTTTTTCCAAAAATAATAATCCTATTTTTCCACCTTCTATCAACATTTTTCATTGTTGGAAGATTTTTAAATCTTGAATATGAGTCTGATTTCTTCAGTCTTTTGCGTATGTCGGATTCTTACCGACTGAAATCACCTCCTCGCTTCACACTTCCTGCGGGACTTCAATATTCTTTCGTACGAAACTTATATATTCTTTTACATTACATATTATGCGAATGATTATTGAAAGCATCCGTATAGTGATGCTTTTATGTTACCAAAATATGTATTTGGGGAATCAGAATTGATCCCAAATAAAGAAAACAGTTTTGATTACTCCACCCTATTGAACTAATTACATAATAAGCACAATTGATACCATAAAACAACCAAAGAATCGAAAAAAGATCAGTAATAATTCCTCCAGGAAGAATCACAAAATAATCACAGCCGATGACACCTAACATTAAAAAAAACTCACTAATGATTCTGCTATTGAAAGAATAACTAAAATTGGCGACTTAGAACAAATTTCACATTGAAACAGGGTCAGTATGGGTTAAAGATAAAAATTTGAAAAAATTCCTAAAATTTTTTTATCCTATTTCGAACTAATTGAGGGAGCGTCGCATTTGATTTTCGCAAGAACTTCAAATTAGAACCATCTTAAGGTGCATATTTAAAAAAAAGGTTCAGCCATATACGAGGGCGGATTGATAATGATGCGGTTTTCAACAGATGGCAAGACTGGGCATCATATGGGCTTCATGTAAATTTTTGGCGCGATATGTCATTTAGTTTTTGCTTGGCAGCCATATAAGTCGGATAACTTTTAACTTTTCTTGTAAAATGGATAAAACCGACTTTCGCTCTTTGATTTAACATTATTTCTTGCGTGGAAAAACCGCGAAGGAAAGAAAGGAAAAGCTTGATAAATATTATGGCTCATCTGCTCCAGCAAATTCAACCGTAATTTATTGGATTGCTGAATTTAAACGTGGTCGTACGAGCACTGAAACAATGCCATGCTTAATGCTTTGATCTATTGACCAATGTTTGTAATAATATTTGTATCGATGATATTGGCTCAAAATTAAAACGAATTTGCTTGTTTATTTGTTTAACCTTTTTTGAAGTTGAAAAAAGAAGTGATATAATATTGAATGATTACTCTTCGCTTCTACAAGAATAAGTTTAGCATCGATCAAAATTTGATTCTCATGACATCAGTACTATTTTCGACTATTTGTTTTCTCGAATTCGTCCCACCCACTTCATAGTTTAAACATTCTTCAAGGTCAGTTAATTTTAAATATTTATTTCGCATAATATTGTGTTGTTTCACTATGAATTTACATATCTTTGAGTATTCTTTTAAATAAATAAATACGTTGAGTTCTTAAGCTCATTGCATTTTTTTACACTTATGCTGAATAAAATGAAAAAGCTTAGTAATTAAAATTTGTTCCGAAAAACAAATCTTTTTAATAATAAATAATTGTATTTTTAGAAGCTATTTAAAGGATTCAAGCTAGAGTGTTTATTTAAAAAAGCAGTACTTTTAAAGCTATCTGCTACATAATATGAGGCCTTAAAAAAACTCTTAAATATATTTATCTTAAGTCTCATTACATTAAACATAACGAAAACTATTTCTATACCGAAATCTAAAATTATAAGAACAATGACTTTGTGGGTTTATTCATATTAAATAAAAGTTTATGCCACACTATGTTATGAAATTTATTTTTTTCATTGAAAACTAAAATTTATTAGTCAAAAAAGAAGCAAAACTGGGTGAAGCTACTGCAAAAAATACCGTGTTATTATTATTTTTTTTATTATTATTATGTTTGTTGACGTTGCAATTATTCAACAAATAAATATACGAATATTTCATATTAAGTCCGAAAAAATACAAATAAAAATATATATGTATGTATATATAAATTAAAATCTCATTTAACTATGATCACCACATGCGCCACTGCTTACTGTGTTTCCACGGTGCTGGTCCTGCTGCTGTACATTTGGTACTTTTTCCAACTTAAGTATTAACGCAGTTATTATACAGGCACCGGCTTCTTTAGTAAACCATGTCATATCTTTTAATGCCGCTGCCATGGAAGTATTTGAAGCAGCACTTGCCGCATTGCAAGTGGCGGCGCCATCCAAAATGTTTGCTGCAACAGAGTCCTGTTCACTTGACGCACGTCGCTGCTCAGCAACGCTTGTTGTTGATGTTGCTGTTGCAACAGCTGAATTATATTTACTGGCAGCTGAAGCACAAAGCGATTGACGACGCACATAAACTTCAAAAGCAGTACCAATGCGATAATTTTGCGCTGCCACAACAAATTTATGCTGTGCATTTGTTTGCGGTATACCACTTGAATTTGGCGAAAAGTGTAGCTCTAACTTTGTGCCTGGTTCATCTTTTTGATTAAACGATGAGGAATGTGCTTCTCCGCTTGATTCAATAGGCAACGGTTGACCATGATCGAGTATGGCGCGTATTTTATCTACACGTGTCATATAGTATAGAGGTAGCCAGTCACCTGTTATTGAGAAATATAAAATAATTTTATTATAACCATATAATTTAATAATGCGAATAATAATCTGGGAGTGCTGCAATAAAATTTAATAATGTTAAGTTAAAATTAAAGATTAAAAAAAAAACCGGCGGATTGCACTCCGGGAGTGCCGACAGAAGTGAAAACTTTAAACAAAAAATTAATTTCACACGTAGAAAGAAGTATGCAAGCATAACAAATCATAATTGCATTGCATAACAAATGTGTGCGTTTTCTTTTTATATGGCAATGCAATGGAAGACAAAAACGGAATATGTATTCAAATTTTACTCTCGCTCTCATTCTCAATTTGTCAACGCAACAACGCGGAATTTGAAAGAAACAAACATGTAAGCATAACAATCGTTGAATGAGAATGGAATGTGTCAGTTAGTGTGTCTGCTTTGCTTTTTGTTCAAATTTTAATATCGCTCTCATTCATGACGGGGAATCCCGATGACGGTCGGTGTCGCGAGCTTATACTTTTTTCCTCAGCCGCGAATACTTTCTTACGGAGGTGCACAACGTGCCATAAGAAGTTTTCACTTCAAAAATCTTTAAAAAAATAAAGTATAGATTCAATAAAAGCCTCTGAAGAAGTTGGAAAACGCCCATCGAAATGTAGGGAAAAAATTAAGTAATGGTTTTTATCCGCATTATTAAATTTGACCAAAAGAGCCGAACACTTACACAAACTAAGGACCTCTTTATGTATTTCAATTCATCTCGTTTCGTCTCTAATTTTCAATCTTAAAAATATACAGTACAATTTTTATATTTGAGATTATTTCTGTGGCAATATATCCTATGTATAAGCATAACATATTTATTTTAAATATAATAGCCCCTTTTCAGAGACGAAACGAAACGAATCGAGATACATAAAGAGGCGCCAAATTTATAAAAAATAATTATAAATACATAATTTTATCAATACAAGTTTCTTTTAAATAAAATAAAAATGTGGAACCAAAAAAAAAATTCGTCTACTGAAGACCAAATTAAAGCTCCTAATGGCTTCTGGGTAACTGCCGGTACTGCTTCTGGGTAATCCGAAAACCGAAAGGGCATTCGCAGAGGAAATGAAAAACAGTTTTTTCAACATCTGGACCTCTACAGCCCTTGCAAAGGTCTCCGATGTGGGGCACACCAAGCTTGGCGAAATGTTTGCCAGTAAAATAGTATCCAGTTATTACACCAGTTAGGACTTTCAGTTGAGCCCTGTCTAGTGAAATCGCAACATACATTCGTTTGGTATCATAAGATTCCCAAATTGGTTTTGATGTATTACACGTCGACAATCGAGACCATCTAGAATTAGCCTCGCGAAGACACTGCAAATTTATGTTAACTTTAACTGTGTTTATTGGTCGTTTTAAAGACAGAGCAACAGGAGCCGCATCGCGGCAGTCGTTATCGAGTAAACGCGTTCGAAATTTTTTCGTTTGAGATTCCGAATGAAAAGTATCGAAAATAGAGATTATGTCATTCGATAACGAGTAGTTGTTCGAATGCTACCAAACGAAACCTCACTCGTTAGATCAACTGTGAACGGAATTGTTTGAAAAAAAATTTAAAATTCTAATTCTTTGAAAGAAATAAAATGTAAGTATACTTTTGTTTTTAAAATTAAATAATGAACTAACTTTTTACCCCTTTAAGGTCTAATCCTAACATAATTAACGCTCTACAAAAAGGTATGATGGCAGAATTTATGCTGGAGCATCAAAATTTTTTCAAAACACCGTCTGCCAAACTGCGCGCAAGGGAAAGTCATATCCCAAAGGCTCTGGGAGCAGCTAACTAAAAAATTAAATGATGCAGGTCCTCCCATTAAAGATTCGAAATTAAGACGAAAGGTACGTTTGTTCAAAAAGCTTCTTTTCCCTGTAATATAAAATTTTTCTCAATGACCAGTAGCAGAATGCTGACCAGTAGCAGAATATTAAGAAAAAGCTTTCTTTCAATAAGGCTTCAAAAAACCAAACTGGTCGAGGACCATATGAGGAAAAGCTGTTAAATGCAGCAGAAGAGCAGCTACTAATATGCAACTGGAATGGATACTATGGTCGAAGGTATTTCTGTAAAGTCTTTCGGAAACGAAATAAAGAAAGGAGACCCGACAATCTGCGACAACTACAGGGATATCAGTCTTATTTCCATCGCATATAAGATCCTCTCGAGCGTATTGTGTGAAAGATTGAAGACGTATACAGAAACGCTTATCGGATCCTATCAGTGTGGCTTTAGACCTGGTAAGTTCACCATAGACCAGATTTTTACACTACGCCAAATCCTGGAGAAAACCCATGAATATCAAATCGACACTCACCATCTCTTCGTCGATTATAAAGCTGCGTTCGATAGCCCAGTGCGGGATTGCCTATACGCAACAATGTCTGAGTTCGGTATACCTGCAAAGTTGATAAATCTCTGCAGGATGACGTTGAGCAATACCTGTAGCTCCGTCAAGGTAGGGAATGACCTCTCCGGAACTTTTAATACCGAGCGAGGTTTCAGACAAGGCGCACCGCTCTCGTGCGATCTCTTCAATTTCATTATGGAGGGGATCGTACGAAAAGCCGGTGTGCATCATAATGGCACCATTTTCTTCAAAGGTGTTCAGCTCCTTGCGTACGCTGATGATATTGATATTATCGGTCGGAGTAAGAGAGATGTTACTGCTGCTTTCACTGCTATTGAAAAGGAATCAGCCAAAGTGGGTTTGACGGTAAACGAGGGCAAGACGAAATACATGATGTCTACTAACAACAACAAGAGAGCACGGGATCTAGACTCTCATGTTACAGCGGGCAACTGTAAATTAGAAGTTGTCAAGGAATTCTTTACCTTGGCACTGCCGTAACCAGCAATAATGATGTCAGTGTGGAGATTAAGCGGAGAATAACAATTGCTAATAGGTGCTACTACGGTCTCAGTAAGCAATTACGTTGCAGAGCTCTCGCTCGATCGACAAAGCTAACACTCTACAAGACGCTCATTCTACCTGTGCTTCTTTATGGCGCTGAGGCATGGGTGGTTTCGACAACAGACGCAGCCGCTCTTGGGGTGTTCGAGAGGAAAGTTCTCCGCAAAATCTTTGGTCCTGTTCGAGTTGGCGACGACTATCGCATTCGAATGAACCACGAGCTGTATGAGCTCTACGCCGACATTGACATAGTTAAGCGTATAACAATACAGCGACTAAGCTCCAGCGAAAAAGGTATTCGAAGGGAAGGTCCCCGGTCAACGACGAAGAGGGAGACCATGCCTCCGGTGGATAGACCAAGCTGAGGAAGCCCTAACCGCGCTTGGCATTAACGATTGGAGAAGGCGCGCGCAAAACAGAGGCGCCTGGCGAGAGCTAATGAGGTCGGCCGTAACCTGACAACGGGTTGTTATGGCCATCTAAGTAAGTAAGTACTTTCGGAAACGTGATTGAAACCGAAAAAGAAACTAATGCCGAACTTGCATCAATGGATGGGCCTGACCCGGTAGAACAATCTTTAAAAAACCTGCTAGAAAGTGAAAATGAAAGCAGCAATAATTCTTCAACGCTAAGCGATGCTCAAGCTACAATTATATGTAAGCTTGATAAACTTATAGGACTTAAGTTATCATCTTTGGGCACAGTTTGGTTTCAGTTTCACACACACCATTGCAACGATTTTGCAGACTGTGCTTTGGCACATTCCAACTAAATAATCATTACCAACTGTGTGTGGAAAGCTTCCGCCGGACAATAGTGCAAATGTTACTGCTAGCTGAAGCGTTGGCGGCTCTGCTGTGGATAAATGACCACTGAAATTGAGCTCCGAGAGCACATATTTAAAAGCTTTTTTGGTTAGCCTAAAACGTTTCTAAAATCTGCAAGTAAATCACTTTCAATATTTCTATGTATTTTTAACTATTATGTGTCTTACGCTTGCAGTTCGTAGCGAAATATCCGCATGTCCCGGCCTTCTTCCTCCGACTAACAAAATAACACCGTCTTTTTTTTAACACAAATTTTACCAACTGCACTAAATTTAAATTGAAATTTTGACGTAAAAGAAATCAATAACTTTATCGTAAAATTTCGTCTCGTTTCGAATCGAGTGCCACGATTCAGCAACTCGTTTCGTTTTGAAATTTTATTCGATACGACTGCTTACTCGATAACGACTGCCGCGATTCGGCCCCAGTTCTACTGCTTATAATTGAACCTTCCCTTGCAACTCTTGCACTAATGCCTATACTTTTTTAAATACCCGATCAACTAAGCGCCATTTTTTAGAGAGTTAAGGGGTCATCTTCATTTGCTTACGATTTTCTAATCTATTTTGGATTGGATTAGTTCTAAATAAATAGCGCATAGTCTGGTCTAAAGTTAAGAAAAAAAATTTTTTTCATGATTCTATGTTATCAATAATGCAAGTATTTTACCCGTATCTATAGAGGCTGTAGAAGTTGCACTGCCAGCATTCACTGTTTGTTGATTTAATTTAAAATAAACCCAGCCATGTAGTTTCTCTGAGACACATGCATTGCAATGAGCACAAAAACAGATGGGTTCACTCATTGGCTGGAAGAATGTTTGAGGTAAAACTAATGATGCACGAAATTGTTGCACCAATTTAAGATATTCACAATCCTTGCGCTCAATATTTGCAATCGATTGCATTGAATCAAATTGAACGGATGATGAACCCGACGAAGACGCAGCGACACCAGCAGCAAAGAGTTCTGAATTTAATGAAGATGTCAGTTGTAAGTGCGGAAACAGCTGCAGTTGTTGCAACATTAACAAACACATGAGGTTATCATCATCAATATCATCATCATCATCGTCATCATCGATATCAGCATCAACATCTTCAATGGAATGCTGTTGTGCGGCTGCATTATTGCCAACACTGGACATCATGGCATTGTTATCATCGCTATTATTTTCCATGCTAACATAATTGCTGAAACTATGCATCAAATGATTTGATAATGATGTTGAAGAGGCTGCTGGATCTAAAATTTCTACGTTTTGATGTTGTTCATCATTCTGATCTATTAAATTTTCTTTAGAATTTCGCTGTGATGGCGTTGATGTGGTGATAGCCCCAGCAACTGCAGCATAGCTTGCCGCAGTGGCAGTAGTGATGGCATCATCATTGCCAACAGCCCCTAATTCATCACAATTATCGTAATCTTTATTGGTGTCATGTACTTGTTGCATTGCAATACCACCAACAGCTATACTTGAACCGGACGCTGTGGTACCAGTAGCTAATACAGCACTACTACCAGCTGCTGCAGTAGAGGTTGACGACTGCATGACTGCATTCTGTTGGAAGCGTTGTGTACTCTGGCTGCGTTGTATATTTAAGTTTGTATTATGTTGCAGTTGTAGCGATTCGCGTAGACAACTGAAAGTATATCGCGAATATTTTGATTTTTCAGTTTTCAGTTTTTTGATAATTCGCAAATGTGAGGACTTACCATGCTGACGTCGAAGATGAACTCGGTTCAGCGCGACTTTGCTCTAGTGAACGATTTTTTATGGAAATATTTAAAAGTAAATTTTCAGAGACACTTTCCATGACAGAACGGTTCCTGAAATTAAATTTATTTTAAAGTTGGCGAAAAGTGAAAATACAAAAAATTTCGAAAGTCTCATATTCTTAAAAAAAAGGGTAGAATGAGATGTTAGGTATCTGACTTAGTTTGAATGATGGAAAATAAAATAGATTGTAATTTTCAACCGAATAATTAAAAGCCAAATTCAAATCACATTGTTCTTAGACAAGGTAATAAAATAAAAGATAATGCCGAACTATATTTTCACAATGCATTGTCTTAAAATCCCACAGAGTACTCAAAAGCGAGTTACGCTGGCGATTCATAGTCTAACAAACTCCTGGAAGATTTTAAGGCGAATAGCGCATACATTTTATTAAAATCGGTGACGTAGATTTATTTTTATAACGTTCGAAACTATACTGCTTATTTTATTGGGGTCATTTTCAACATAACGATAGATATCTGAAATAACTGCTTACTAAACTTCATCAAAACTTATTTTATATTTTCTGAAATATGAAAATACTTTTAATATTGAATGTTGCTACGACTCTTTACTGATATTTAAAAAGGTTGAGACTATGTAAGTTTGATCTGAAGTTTTATAAAAATCGTTGAAGCCATTTTCGTGAAAGAAAAAACAAAAAATTAGGTACCTCGCACACTTCCGCAGTCCCGCACATATATTTTTTTAAATTATGAAAGTAAAAGCCTGAATCTGTACACAAAATTTTATTTAAATATTTGCAATATTATTTTATTTAAAAATCTCTTATAAGGCTCAAACTACGGCGGTTAGAGGTAGAACTTTAATGAAAAAAAAATGGAGTCAAAAGCAGTGATTTTGGCAATTTTCGGGCACTTGTATCAAGGGTACTAATGCTTTTGGAGCATTTTTGAGTTCACAGAAATTAAGTAATGGACTTTGCCTCTAAACAATATTTTAAAAACTATACAAATTAACTTTTTGTTTAGTAACATCATGTAACCACAGTATCATCAAAAACACTAGTGACACTGCACTGATACTGAATATATAGAACTAACTCTAAGGACAACAAAATCAGCGAAGGAAAAATAAAAATTGGATTTGAAAGAGGAAGTAAAGAAAATTGAAGAAATAAAATTAATAGCTGACGGATATTCAGTGTTGAAAACTATGTAAATATAAAGAATTTAATTTTAAAAATTCATGTTTCAAGCGAATTCATATTTCTATGATAGAATTTTAAATTTAACTGATCCACGTTCTGGCTTCTTAAGTTTTAAGAAAAAATTCTTTAATTTTAACTGAATATTTGTTTTTACTTACATTGCTGCATTTTGCGGTAACAATGGTATTTGTTGAGGTTGCTGCTGTTGCAGTGTTTGTTCCGTTTCTTTTTCATGAACTTCCAAATCGGCCTTTTCACATTGCGGTACATTACTATCATTCTCATTTAAGGCATCATGCTCAAGTGATACCTCTTCAACAATTGGTGTACCATTACTGCGCATACCCTCATTGCCAGTTAAAATTGTAATTTTTTCACATTTTCCATAGAGATCAAAAATAGGATAAACATGATTTGGTAAGCCAGCTGCCAAATCTTCCAAATTTGTAGAGCCGACCATAATAACTAGGGTAAAAATATGTATGTTAGAAATTTAAATACATATACAATATGATGTCCAACAAAACTCACTTAGCATTCCTGCAGGTGATAATGCCATAGTAATTACAGTGCCCTGTTGAATATGCTCCAAGGCCTCACCATATTTAGACGCTATTTTCTGCCCATTTATGTTAATATAATCATTTGTAGCTACCCAACAGGGTCGTTTGCAAAGTATTATTGAGGTGGGCAGCTGAACATTTGATAATTGGGGGCAAACGCCAACAACACCTAAGCCTATGGTGCCCTTCCATTTTGGATTGATGGCATCGATTTTAATCTGTGTATTAGAAGGTATAAGAATAATTGTCATGTTTAATGTACTTCCATATTACTTCACAGCACTGTTATTTTCAAACATTCTAAATCGCTTTGTCCTGTAGATAAATTAAGATAACAAGCGAACTTTTACCTTCTAAAGACACTATTTCTTTAAGAAGACTTGGGGTTTGCAAACATATTATTATGACAATTAACATCGTTTTAGGGGGCGTGACTTCAACGCTGAAGTGGGAAGCGACAACAACAAACTTAAGCACGTTATGCATCCACATGGCGTCGTCACAAGAAATTAAAACCGTGAACTTCTATACCAGTTCTACGGTGACACAAATTTTATGATTGGAGGAACATTGATTCAGCACAAGCTTGAACAAAAAATACATGGGTTTCATCTGATCACCTGGTTTAGTATCCTGTCTTTATTCGGATTTAGGAAGAAAAACGAATACTCAAAGATTGGCTCACAGGAACCATGGTTAAAATCCCAAAAAAGGAAACTTATCGCTGTTCGCCCGAACAGATCCTGAGTATTCAAATAAATACTCTTCGCCTTATCGTGGAGCAGATAAATGAGTGACTAGCTTCGTTACAAAAGTTTCACTTTTGATGGTATTGACCGCAATTGCATTGAACGGACGATGTTCAGCACTCAAGATCATTAATCCATACGAAGGATTCAAATATGGAATATCACATAACGAGAAACTTTTTGATCTTTTTTAGTCCGTGTCGGTGTGCGCCATGGTTTTTTGCTGTCACCAATCTTGTTTCTGATAGTACTGGATGATGTTTTCAGCAGAGCTCTAAACTATAGAAATCGAGGCATTCAATGGATTTTCAGTCAGCATGTGGAAGACTTCACTTATGCCGATGACATATGCCTTCTTCTCTCCAAGCAAGACTCATTTCCCTTCAGATCTTCTTAGGAAGAAGTATGTTACCTGTCGAAAAATCCAGCATCGAAGAAGGTTATAGCTGCACCTATTTAGGCAGCGTCATAGCACCTGATCGCGGTACCAATAAGAACTTTCGTGCGAGAATTAACTTCACTCCTGTCAACAACAAAACAAGCTGCGATAGGAAATTATTTGGACACACGTTGCTGAAATCACCAAATGAAGTCTATCGACAAGCGTTGAAGTGGTAGCAGAAATCTCGGCGTACCCAAATCGTCATGGAAACGATTGCTAAAACAAAAACTAAGTGAATCGGGGAAAAGATTTAAAGAGGTTTATAGAGGTCCTATGCTCTGTGAAAAGAAAAAGGACACAAAAGATAACTGTGTGCAATGAGTCAGTAATATAAATGAAATGGTTATATTATTTTTATAAAATTAAAACGTACACTTATACTTTCACCCTTGCAAAGTGGTTTCGTCATATAAACCAATCCCTGATTGTAGGATTGGGTGCGCACAGCACTTCGATGTTCTTCCAATAGACGCAGATTTTTTCCATGAAATTCTGAAAATTCATATGTCTGCGACTCTGAATCGATGGATTCTAACATTGAATCTTGTTTATTTAACGGATCAACACCAAAATCTAATGAATCCTGCAAACGTAAGCTACAAGGACGCAAAGGTGAGGTAGGTCCTTGTGATGAGATCACTTGCACGGCCATAGTGGAGCCTTGTAGTTCGACAACGACATAAACATCCTGCAATTGAACAATTTTATTTATAGAAATTGATTCTTTAAGACTTTATATAGCTACTACAGTTACTCGACTTATCGCTTTTATTTTTGAGGAGGTCTTTAATAAATTGTTTTTTTTTGGTTTGTATTTATAAGTTTTTTAATATTTCACTGCTTGAGTGCATATTTTTCCTACATCACATCTTTTTTACGACGTATACGTTAGACAAGTAAGCACTCAAGCAGCAATTTGTCACCGTCACTTTTTGCTAGAACATGTATTTTACATACGTTTGGAACGTTTTGAAAATTTATATTCATATCCTCTGAGTTTAACAAAATGCGCAAAGTACGTGCTGGCGTCAGCTCCAAAGCAATCCGATCACCCTCTCGTAACCATTCTAGCGATGCCATGGAACGCTGCAACAACATAGAATTGTGACGCACCTCATTCCCAGAAACATACCATACATTTGCTGGAATGCGTTTCATGCTTAGTGGAATGTTTTTGCGTACATAATCGTCGGAAAGGTTCAAATCAGTTATGCCAATGTTGAGGCAACCTAAAGTTAAGAAAAACTGTAGTGTAACACAAATATCAAACAAAGTTTTTAACATTTACTACCTGCAAAGAGCGCATTATGTGAAAGTAATTTAATTTCAAATGGTGCACCTACTGTCAACGGATGTTCCGAGAACACTACACAACGAGATAATGCCGCCGAGGCACCAGTCAGACGAGATGCTATTGTCCAATTTTGCGCCAAAATAACATTTCCCGATATACAAGTCCAACGATGTTTTGTTTCCAGCGCCGGTTGTATAACTGATGTTGCTTGAAAGCTTTGCGAATTCTCACTTGTAGCATATGGCGCACGCGCTACGTCTGGTTGTGCCAAAGTTAAACTGACTTGTGCGCACTGCCCATATAGATCAATAACTGCCCAAACATTTGCCATACGACATTCACATGCCGGCCCCTGATCAACACCATCAATAAAAAAATGTATAAAGTCACCGTTGCGCATGACACCAACGCGTGTACCTGTATTTAGCGTATCTAAATCGATTAATACATTTGAACGTATTGTCTTGCGATTATGGAAGATCATTGGACCACAAAGTATTATAGTATCATTATCCAAATCGGTGGCATTGGCTGCTAATTGTATTTCATCGGGACGAGTGCCGGTAACACCGATTTCAATATTACCCGACCAATGACGCACCATTGTTTCAAGTACAACTTCAAAAAGTTCTCGCTGACGCAATGGGCGATTACTGAAAACGATCGCGTCATTAAATTCGGCCAGTGAATTGGGACGCGAGGCAGTTAGACCGCCATTGGAGATACCAGCATTTTTACCTGAAAATTGTGTAAATTTTACTTTTTCTGCAAATTACGGAACCGTGTCACTTCAAAAATTTCTAGATTTATAATTAAATACACATAGTAAACACACAGAGGAATCTCATACAGGGTGGTGTATCATAAAGCATTTTGGGCATTATTTCTGAAATTATCGAATTTGTCACAATATCCAAATGAAGTAATGTCATTACGCCCAACTAGAGTCATATTGTCTAAAGCTTTGGAAAAAAATTACATATTACCCAAATAAGAGGCAATATTGTCCAAACCAAAAAAAAAATATTGGTAATTATTACAGTAGCTAGCGAAGCCGGTGTTGGATATCTTATAGACTGCCGGTGTTGGACATACTGGAGGACGTTAGTCATGAGTTATAGTTAGGGTAAGTGGGGGACCTTCAGCTCAGGATTTACATCCTTTAGATTGTCCAATACCGACTTCACGGTGAACTTCAACGTATCATAATACGAACACCGGCTTCTCTAATCACAATAATACTACATAAAAGTTAATGAAGAATGCGATTTCGCGATGCCGGTGTTGGACTTACTGGAGGCCTGAGCCGCGCCCGAAGACAAAGTAGTTTTAACACAAAATATCATAACGTTCAAACTTTCAGTAATAACGACCAAACTCGAAGATAGGGGGTCCAAATTGAAAGTCATAACGTCAAAATTTGCCAACAACAAATTTCTTCGCAAGAAATTTGGTCGTTAGGTTATTTTGTTATTTTTCCATGATTTTTTTTTTTTTTTTTTTCATTTGAGTTTGTGCCATCTTACTAAGATTTGAGCGTTGTGACATATATTGGGCGTTATGTCTTAACCGAATTTGAGCGTTATGAGTTTGGAAGTTATGATGCACTGCCTCATAATAACATAGTTATCACTAAATAGCCTACCATGTATACTGTGAAAACGTAGTGGTGGTTCACTATAAAGCGTCGTATTGGATATTGTTGAATTGCCTGTGTCTGGGCTACCACACTCGGAAGTATCGATTATGCTTGCCTGTGCTGCTTGGCCATACAGATCAATCACACCATAAACACGTTCAGGTACATTGGTAGCAGCCGGACCTTGATCTATACCATTCACCCAAAAGTGCAGCGTACCGTCATCTTTGCGTACAACGCCAACACGATCACCTACTTGTAGGCGATCTAAATTTTGGCCATACTGCTCGATAACTGTTATGCCATTGTGCATTACACCATTGCCGGTCATCATCCAAGTGCCAGATCTAGATTATAAATTATAAAACAATTATTTTTTGCTTCAAAATTTCTTACCTGACGTTAGTCATTGTAAATGGAAAATCCAATTCTTCAGCGCTATGCGCTGTTACGCCCATTTCCACGGATCCAGCCCACTTAGTAACAACACGTTCCAAACGTACTTGGAAGAGCTCATTGGGACGTAACGGACGGCGCGTCAAAACCACGCCATTATTAAAGTCGTCAGAAGCACTACAATTGTTAAGAAACAGAAAAATCAGCTATTATAGCATATATTCTATAAATAAACGCGAAACAATCAAATTTATCAGCTGAGAAAAAGAATTAGGTGGCAATTTACGAGCATGTAAATATAAATTGAGCTTTAGCTCAATGGCTTGAGATCAGTGTATAACTAATTCGCTGTCTGAAATTTTTTGGCCGCGAAAAACTCAATTTTAATGAAGGAATAATGTTAAAGTTTTGAAAATATTTCTAAAAGTTTTCTTCGACAGCTTTGGGGAATTTTAAAATTTTATTTTATTATTCGTCCTAAGCATTTATTGGAAATTTTGAGAAAGATTTTGCTAGCACTTTTTCCCCTTCATTTTGCGAGGAATTTGCAGAAAAACAAAGCTTATGAGAAAAATCTGTAAAAATTAGATGCATACATTCCTAAAGCAACGAAAATAAATGTTACATTATTCATTCTTAAAGTGGCATTCGTTTCATACTTTTATTTTTTTTAAAGCAGTGAAGAGAAATGATTCATCGCAAACGCATCGCGTGTAAAAACAAAAAATTATGCATGCAGACATCGGTTATTTTTTAAATAAGCACTCTTTTTTTTTGACTTTTAAGAAGATCTTTTGAAACGAAATATCTCAAAAACTATGGGGAATGTGAAAAAAATCAAATAATTTTTTTTAAATTTAAATAAATAAGTCTATGCATTAATTTTTTTTTCTTTTTTAAATTGTTTTTCAAAATATATATTAGAAAATTATTTAACTACACACGAAGCAGACGCTTCATTTCAAGCGCGCTTGCTAGTTGGTTTTGACTCGATAAGAAAGCTTGTGTAATATCAAATGAGTAACACAAACCAAGACGCACATAACAGAAATAAAAATATTGGCTTTACTTTGTTTGAATTCGCAACAAATCTATGCAAAAAGGAAACATATCAGGCTTAGAAATTCTCATAATTGGGCTTAAAGGTCACTGATGATTCTATTGTGCAATGGATGAAACTAGTATGACAAGATTTGTTTTGTGAAACTTTTTTGGTGTTAACAGATAATGTACTGAACAGTAAGTTCAGTAAAATAATTATAAATTATTTTCTGTTGCTATACACAACAAAAAAATGTTTAAAATAATTTATTTAGTTTTATTTTTGTAAGACTAAAGCATGTTCCGTTTCAAAAAGACAAAAAACAAAATGTGCAAGTATTTAAAGAATAACCGACATACATAATATAAAGTGTAACAAAAAATAGCTTAGTAACTGTTTTCAATATCGATTTCGTAGAGGCCCAACAAATATATACGAACTGTTATCAATCTGAATGTCTATAAAACTTTAAAAATAACAATAATGAATTACAGTTCAATCAATTCACAGTACAATAAGACCCAGCACTCTAAAATTAACAAATCACCGATAATTTAAATAAAAGACACAAATTGAAATGGCTAGCCAATGATATAGGCAGCTATTTCCGTTTTTTTGAAAAAAGTGGTTTCTAAAAATTGCAGAAACTTTTTTAGATTCGATTAGCTTGATTTTAAAGTAAGGTTAGGTTAGAATGGCAACTTTATTGCTTCACAGAGACCACGGGAGCATTAAATTTCTACTTAAGACACCTGTCCGTACGTAATAGCAAAGAGTTTTGTAATGTTGCTGAAGGATCAATTTAATAACAGATTATCTGCTTTGTAGAGTAAAATAACATACTTTGGTCGCAACGCCGTACGTCCACTATGCGTAACTGTAGCATGGGAACCACACAAAGGATGAAAAGTCAAACGATCTTCATTACGTTGTCCGTTTCCTGACACTCCTACTGCTACCGCTGCTACGGCATTTACTTCACTTTCTGGACTTAATAAGCTTAACTCTGGATGTAACGATGTTTGCAAACTAGTGGTACCACCATTACTATTTATACCGCAAGTGTTTATACCCGTAGTTTGTATAGAAATTAAATTATTGCGACGTGTTACAAGATTTTGCTGTTCGCGCTCATCACGATCTACAATTGTCACTTTAATAGTCATACCATAGAGATCAATTACACCCCAAAGTGTGGGGGCAACACGTGTGGCGGCTACACCTTGATCTTGACCATTGATGTAGTAATGAAGATTGCCATTGGCTTTGCGCATCATACCAACGCGATCACCTACGGGGAAAATACAATAATTTTCAACTCAATTTAATTTAATGAATTCAATGATTTTTTCTAAATTACCTTCGCGCAACTCATCCAAATTAAATTCACCATATTGCCGCCTTGTACCTTTGCCATTGGTCAATATTCCACAGCCAGACATCATTATAGTGCCGGATCGCATATTTGTCATTGTGGCTGGAAAATGCAACACTGTCGGATTATGAGTAGTCACACCTACCTCAATGGATCCTGACCATTTGTCTACCAGCTTATCGATGCGTATCTCAAATAATTCATTGTCCTTTAATGGACGATGTGTCATTACAACGCCATTATTAAACTCATCCAGTGGACGGCGACGTTCAGCTGAACGGTAATTAGGTGACAATTTCACAAGTGAACCACAGCGAGTATGAAAGCGTATGCGATCATTCATGTCATAAAAATCTCCGCTATGTGATTGAGCAGCAGTACCTATTATCCCACCACCACTACCAGAGAGTGTCAAAGTGCAATGACCGCTGCCGTTAGTTGTTGCAGATGTTGAAATGGCAGTAGCCATCACATTTGTTCCAGCAGCAGTAGCGGCTGTAGATGTGACTACAGTCACATCAACGCACATTGGTACATCAATATTCTGCACAATCTGTTGTTGACTCTGGCTCTGCAAGCAAGTATCGGAAAAATCCTAAAATGAGGACGATAATGTAATACAATAGATAGTAAGTATATATATTTTATTTTTTTTTTTTTACTTACACCACAGCCACCTAAGTCTGTAGGACAAATAGAAACCTGCACACATCTACCATAAAGATCGACGAGCGCATATACAATCTTAGGCATATTTGTAGCAGCCACACCTTGTGGTTCACCATTTACATAGAAGACAAGCTCGTCGTTGGATGTTCGCATGACACCCACACGATCACGTTCATTTAATGTTTCTAAGTCGGTGCCATAAAATTCTACCAGACAGAGACCATCTTGTCGAACATCAATACCAGACATAACCCAAGTACCATTACGCATTGCAGTGGCACAAGAAGGCAATTCTAGCTTGTCTGGAGCCTCTGCGGTGACACCGATTTCTATGCTACCACCCCACGAATGGTTCTAGAAAAAGGTGAAACAATATAAGCGTGTTTAAGCTACAATCATTAAAATCAGCTAAGTATTACAAAGTTCTATGGAAATAGTCAAGCATCTGTATTCATTCGGAGCTCGATTTACGATTAGAGAGCAGATTATTCTCTGTAAGAAAACGTGTTGATTTTCGTCTGATAAATGGGAGATAAGTATCATATGCTATGAAAAAGAACATTTGCCAGCATGGTTGCCATTGTAATAAATATCAGAAATATAAGATTTCGTTATTAAAGCGGATCACCTCTCGAAAAGGAAATTTTCATGGACTCTCTTGCGTTTTTGTATTAATTTTGTAATTTTTTACTTTGCTATATTCGATTTTCTATATTTGCAATATTAGATTTCGATATTGAGCTGTCTCATCTCTTTCGTTCAAATGGTGTACAATCTGCGGATACTTTCTTATCGAGAGATGTACGTTGCGGCTATTACTAATATATTGAAGCTCTATTAGGACCGAAGAGCCTGAGATGCGGCTATTACTGAAATGGTAAGGAGCACGTATTCCTTTAATCTTTTATAAAGCTCAGCGAAGTCTTTGCCTAAGCTACGACAATATTCGTTTGCAAGCATAATGTTAACCGCTTAGTGATAATCTTTAAATTGAACACATATATTTGGACTTAGCACTGCATATAATTGCACATGAAATTTACAATAGATCTCTTTATATTTGATTGTAATGACTCGTATACTACGTGTTGTCATGGTTCGGCATAAGATATTAGATTGCGGAAGAGTCTAAAAAATGGTCATAAGGGCTTTGTCAGAGTGCTCCTCGGAACATCCTAGACTGTGCTATGGCACTAGTCACGAGCCGTAAACACAATATAGTCAAAATAAAAAGAAATGTGAATTTTTTTTATTATGAAATTTTGACGTTTGGCAATCCAAAACGGTAGCTCAGAACTTTGCAAGAGCATTTGCAGGCAAACAGTTTAATGACTATGTACCACGCTTAATATCTGCTACTTACCTTTTCATCAATGACTACCTCAAAGAGCACATCATCTTGCAGTGGCTCGGCGCTAAAAACTAATGCATGACTAAAATCACGTACAGAACGCGTTGCAGTGCGGTTGCCATTGGACAGCGTTATACGACGACCGCAACGCTGATGAAACATCTGAAGCGCTTGCAGGTTTCCAATTGTTGTACTGCTGTGTCCGCTGGCCATATCAATGTTCCCACTGTATAAAAAAAGCTTCAGTTGTTTTCAGGAAATCCAGAAAACTTCGACTTGTCCAAAAGTGGGTGTATGCCTTATTTCTGGATTCCTACTCGCTAAATGAGCTGCAGTTGAGTATTCACTTATCCGTGTAGTGTATTCTGTTCGATATTTTATATTTTAAAATTTTCTCAATGAATTTTTAAGGAATTTTTTACGATTTTATTGAAAATCGAAATTTTCAGTAAACACACCTTTTCACAGCAAACGTCAACACAATCAATTTTATTTCGTCCGTCCTTTTTATTGCGAACTTTTTCGATATTACACTTAATATGTACATTTATCAATTTGTACGCTTGCGTTCTGTTTTGTTTTGTGCCACACTTTTATTGTTTATTTTCATGCTTTACATTTTCATAACAAGTTGTGGTGCTTTTTTCTTATACGATTTATTTAATTTTTGTTTAACTGTCTTATACAGAAAAAATAGTTTGTTTTTGTTTTATCAAACAAATAAATATTATACTGCAATTTTCGTAAATCTAAAATAAAGTTATATTAGCTACAAGGAGCATTAGTAGTGCATAGAGACGTCAAAGTCAGCTGTTAACTTATATCATAGACAATTATCATGGTAGCAGCAACGCTAAATGATATTTCTTCCGCTATCTGTCAAAATTCTTGTCTTATGTATTAACAGAATTGGGACATGCGATTTATCTTCAGTGTCAAATCGCACCAAAAAATAAAATTTTTTCTATTTCTATTTTCTAGTGTCAATTTTGTACTCACTACAAACATATAGGAAAAACAGAAGAAAAATCGCAAGTCCCAATTCTGTTTAGGCATTTATTCTTAATAACGACTAAGCCACTTCCACGGTTACATTTAATTTAAGTTTGAGAAGTTAATTCTACTTTCATAATTGTGTCATGACTACTTTGTCAGTCTTTTCCGTTACTTCAATCACTGCCATGTGCCATAACATGTCAATGTAATTGAAAGTTACGGATTTATAATTACTTGTAATTGAAATATTTTCGATTAAAATTACTGTAATCCAAAAATGTAATTGAAAAAACAAGTAATTGAACGAAATTTGTAATGGATTACTTTTACTTGTAATTTGCAGTTTTTCAAGTTATCAATTACAAGATATAATTAATTAATACTAAATACATACATACATATAAATACATATTATTTGTATGCACCTCTACGTCATAAGATGAGCCCCCAAACCAAATCTTTACGATAGCTTGAGGAATCTCAGGTTGACGTTATTGACTCAGTGAGTCAGTCGCGCGAAAGTACTTCTTTTTTTTGCCATATAAGCCATATGCAATAACATAAATATTTTTTGTGTATTTTATAAAATTTTATCGCTTGAAAGAAAATTTTTTTCAAATTTCAATAAATTTGATTTCAGAAAAATGAATAAAAATCTTTGTATAAAACAAAATATTATTACGAAATTTTGTTCCCAAAACACAAATGAAATAACTACATTTTTGATTGAAATTACTTGGCAAGAGTAATGGACTACAACTCTCTAAGGAATTACATTTTCATGGATTACTAATCCAGTAATTAGAATTGCATGTAATTGTAATTTTAGATTACATTTAATGTAAGTTAATATTATTGAAAAAACTTCATTCACAATTACTTCTAATATTTTTTGTTTTATGTTATTGCTCTCTTATATTAATTTGTCCACCACTAATTTTGAAGTTTATGTCAACAACTTTTTTTTAACATAGCGCATATTTTAACTAGTTTGTTTGTTTACAGTTTTGACATATTCTGCTGCTGCTGCTAGTATTTAATTCTACAGCGCGTTTCGCTGCTACTGCCCCAATTGTGTTTGGAGCATTACATGGTGGAATGGCAGAAATAAAACAACTGTTGGCAACACTATTCGTGTGAATAGGAAAACAGAAAAGAAGCGAACGGGAAAACGTCAAAAGCTCCGTTGTTTTTTTACTGTAGCTGACTCACATTATTTCGATTTCGCCAGAAAATTAAATAAATAAGATATAAAATTAAATAACGAATACAAACTCTTGCATTATTTTTGGATAGGATATAGTGCAAAATTAAGTTGTAATAGTTTTGTGATTTTCCTCAAAAATTATAAATCCGCAACGCATCGATTTTCTAAAAACAATGAAATTTTAATAGTTCCACAGTGAACCTAAACAATTGTAGTACATTTGTTAATGCGTGTGATAAATATAAAAATGAATCGAGTGCAAATTGCAATTTTTGCATGCTTGGCATTTACTGCTCCTCTGCCCTGTTTGTTCAGCGATATAACTGGTCAGGTTTTTAGTGACATACGTGAAGGCATTGTGGCCGCTTTTGGTGATTTCAATTCCGATGAACTTACCGATGTATTTATTATAAGGGATCGTGCAACAACATTACAAATACTTTATGGTAAGTTTTTTTTTATCGCTAACTTTTTTGTGAATAATAATTTAATTTTCGGGAATAGAACCTGTAAGCGATATCCTATTAATCTTTACTCAACTTTGAGTAATTGTGATCATTTGATCTGCTTTTTTCATAGTTTTCACCCTTGCTACACATAAGACTCTAAATTGAACTTTATGACAAAGCGAATTGTTATGCATTAAAAAAACTTTAACAGGAAATTGTTTTGCTTGCTTAGGCAATTTCACGAGTTTAATTATTTTAGAAATAGTTTAACACGGTATACGATCTTTCATATATCTTTAAAGCCTAGGAATATATTTGTAATATGTACTCGAAAAATATCACGGGAGTTGATGAATCGAACAAAGTCGCCTCGAGATTAAAAATCTCCAATGCCGTGGTTCAGTGTAAAAAGTGGCTGAATCTTATTTCTATGGAGCCTCTCCTTGTTTTAGCCACCCTCTGTTTCGCATGTTGTGTTTATTCATATACAATTTGTGATGGTGGTAATGAGACATTTAAAAAATTCTATGATTAAGTTCCGCGACCTAGATACATATATGTAAATTCGTTGTTTAAAATTTTTCTATGTTAAGTTATGCGGCAAACGCTTTTTATTTTCTTTGAAGGATCTCTCAAACAGCTACATACAGTACATCACAAAATTGAGCATACTGGCTTAATAAAAACATATTACTGTATGTTGTGGCAAAAAAACTTAAATTTTACTTTAAAAAAATATGCAGTTCAAAAGGTAGACATTTCATTCACAATAATAAGTAACAAAACTAAAACTTAATTCAGAAATAAACTTTTTTGTTACAATAAAATAAAAAATGTTGGTAATTTTAAGGCACAAAATTGAGCATACATATAAAAAAAAATAAAAAATTACATTCGAAGTCCATCCAAAATTCTACAAAATCTATGTAAACTCAAGCTCTAGTCTTTTGTGCTGACTCCTTGAGCATCTATGACAGCTTGCAACCTCCGCAGCATAGAATTTTCCAGTTTATCTGTGAAAGATGACGCAATACTCTTCCAAACTTCTTTGATTTTTACTTTTAGCACTTCCTTGTACGAACAATGACTTTCTCTTAGCCTCATTTTAGCTTCATGCGATTGGGTTAAAACCGGTCGATTGTGGAGGAGTTTTAAGTTGCTTCGGCGCATTATAAATCAACCATTCGCGCACTAAATGAGATGTGTGCTTCGGATCGTTATCCTGTTGAAAGTAATAACTCCTAGGTAACTTTAATTTTATGGCGAAACTCCTCATATTTCTCCTCAGGATATTAAGGTACATCACTTTTCCCATATTACTTTCAATGAACTAAAAATTGCCACACCCACTTGAAGCCATACAACCTCATAACATCATACGACATTCTCCGTGTTTTATGGTTGAATTTATGTGCATTTCTTCTTCTTTTCACACAAAGTAAAACATGAAATGGGGGATATTTCTGCATCATTAACTCAGAAATCACGTTTTTTGAGTTATGCCAGTCTTGAAGTAAGTGAGTGATATAAGCTTCAGCTGTTTTCATTTTTTGTCACACGTTCGTTCTTCCTGACAAATTTATGCTACAAATCTGTACTTCCCTTGCGTGCATAATTCCATTTCGACACACTATGACTTACAACATCTTTAATTGATTTCTTTCTCTTGATTTCATTTGACTTGCTGTTTTTTGTTCGGGGCAGATGCAGTGCCCTGATATTTCTCGTCATACTTCCATTTTTGCTTCTTTAAAGCTTATACCTTCGCGTATTGAAGAGTACTTCGAATACAGGAACTACAATCTGGTTGGTTATGAACTGCTGAAGAAAAAAAATAATTATTCTGGCTTTAGTGGTACCTTTTCTGCAAATTACTCGGATGTACAACTTTAAGTCTTAAATTCTTGTTTAGAGCGTTTGCATTCACATGCACCTTTATGAAGTCTAAAGAGGTATATACTAAATCAATGCGTGAGGAATACTGCTAGAACAAAACTGTTTAATGAGCTTAACAGAAAGCTTCGTATGAATGGTTGCATTGATTCTATTGATTCGTCAGTTTAAGCAGATTGTAACGATATAAACAAAAGTTTTTCGGCTCAGCAGTCTAATTACCTTCATATGTTTGGGAAAGAACGTAGTACCTGTGTGGACACTACAATTGTTTTTTCATGTTTAAAAATTATACACTGACTTTTTTCGCGAAATATATGTAGAAAAAAATCAATTGCAATGTTCCAAAATTTAAAAAATTCGTTATAAATTGAAAAATGTGTGTATGGGCATTTCCACAAAATCGGAAGTTTTTGTCCCGTGCGACACCTTGGTTTTTTGCAACTATCTTGAGAACGAAAATTATCTAAATTCAACCTTAGCACCTATTATAAAGGAGCTATAAGTTAAACCTATTGCCAAAATAAAAATCCGTTTTATTTAGACTTTTTTTTACTTTAAATGTGTTCGACGGTCGAACGGGACCCATGGAAATGCCCATATACATTTTTGATGTAAAAAAATCTTCCACTGAAGTTCAATTAAAATAAAATATGTTTCTGTAAAAGCAAAACCCAAGCATAACTATATAGTTGCTATAACTATTAACGGAATTTCTGGACTTTAAAGTACTCAATAGAAAAAACGGAACATGATATTTTCTATAATCTTTTTGAAAAAATAAGCGAATTCTTTATTTTTCTACAGGTGCTGAAACAGAACCATTATTACGCTTAGGTCCGTTTTGTGTTTACGAAGACTACGAAATCACAAGCATTATTCCGGGCGATTTTGATGGCGATGCTCTAATGGATCTGCTTATCACTACGCGTCGCAAAAGCGGTGGCTTAAAAAATATGTACGACGTGCGCATTAATTGGGGTGGCTCAGACGGCTTAAACTGTTCTATTATAAAAGATCCACCTTTGTTAAAAACTAAAGGTGAACCTTTGGCTCTCGATTTCAATCGTGATATGATCATTGACTTATATGGTCTTAACGAAAAAGGCGATCGTATGTTTTGGATTTTTAACAAATCTCGTGATCCACCAACTGAAATACGTCAAGCACCACCAGCAGGTAACCAAGCACTTACTGCAACAATGGCCATTCCAAACGCAAATGCTTATTTGGACTTAAATGATGATTTCACCGCCGATCTCTTTGTACAAACTGATAAATCTTTTGAAATTTGGCTTGGACGTACTGGATATTATACTGATGATTTTACTTTCAATCGTACTATTGATTTTTCGCCTATTGGCGCACAAGAATTCCTGATTGGTCAGGCAGTTTTTCTCGATTTTGAATTAGAGGGAAGAGAAAATATAATTTTACCTGCTTGTTTTAAGGATTGTTCAAATTCGACAATACTTGTCCATGATGGCAAAAGTTTTCTTGACGTACATGTCAATTTTAAGGATACACAAGGTCGGCGTTGGGGATTTGTAAAACCCATTGAGTCTGATGTATACCTCAAGACGATTACAGCACGTGGTGGTGATTTCAATATGGATGGATATCCAGATCTAATTGTTACTCTACAGACTCTAGACGACCCAAAGCGTATGCAGACATTTTTGCTCGAAAACGTTCCATGCAAGACATGTAGTAAACCCTTGAAGCGAACATTTGAAGTCAAATGGAATGCTTTGAATCCAATGGGAAATAACACTGTAGCCGGTGCTTTTTTTGATTTCTATCAAGATGGTAAGCAAGAATCATTGCATAAAAAAGATTGAAAGCATTTTCAAATACTTTTCTATTTTAGGTGTTCTCGATGTGATTTTAATTGAAAAAAATCAAAATGGTAAATATCGTCCCCTTGCTTTTAGGAATACACTAGATTATGATGCCAACTTTGTTAAAGTTATTGTATTAACTGGTCTTATAAATAAAAAAAATCCAACACAACGCACTCCGCTTGGTCGTAAGAAACGTACCTATGGAACCAATTTACCAGGACCACGTATCACATATACTACAACGACACAAGATGGCGATCTTCAGTATGGTTCTAGTGTTCAATTGCCGCAGTCTTCATACTTTGCTTTGCAGCTGCCATATACCATATTTGGCTTGGGGCGAACACCGAATTTTGTTGATTCTTTAACGGTTGGCTTGGGTAACAAAGATCGTACCTGGACACAATTAATACCTAATTCACAGATAATTGTTGTACCTAAGCCAGTTGATGAACCTCTACGTTGGACAGCGCAACTCTTTGTCACACCATCAAAATTGATTTTGATGAGTGTTGTTGCACTAGGCGGTACCTGTTTAGTGATTGTATTAATAATATTGGTCTTATACATTAAAGAAAAACGAGAAGATAAGCAAGAGAAATTGCAGGAAGCGCATCGTTTTCATTTTGATGCAATGTAGAAATTGCAATTAATATAACCATGTATATTTCTCTTATTTGATTTCTCAATGTTTTTGTTGTTAGGTGATATTTTTTTTAATTTGTATGTTTTTGAATTGCTATTAATTATGTTGACGTTAAGCTTAATTTTTAATTAAATTTAAAATTACTACTAAAATGTATTTAAAAAGATTTTAAGCTGATAAAATTAATAAAAGAGTATGTAATAATTGTATGTAAAACGTCTTAGCTTTTCTCGGGTTTTATGTGTATTGTTTAGAATTGATTTTTATAGCTCGAGCTGATCATGATCATATACAAAAATATATTTTAATATTTTCACGAAGACAGGTTAATCGATTCACACCGAATTTACACCACGCTTAGGTTACTAAAATTTTATTTAGAGTGCATACATATTTAGAGTGGCCTTCAAACAAAAATATTTTCTCAAAGACAGCTTAATTGATTCTCATGGAATTTACACCACATGGCTTTTATATTAAGAGGAGCATATAAAAATTTTATTTAGTGTTAGGGTGGCCCTTATACAAAAGTATTTTTAAAAAAAAATTTCACGAAGACCGATCATATCTCATCGACTATTTGACGCAGATGAATGAGACTTAGTACATATGTACATTAGACCGTACCGCAAAAAAAAAGTTCACCGTACACCATCAAATCTGAAGCATTTTTGCAAGACAATTTCGAACAATTTTTTTTTTTTTACCGAAAATAGAGGTCGCGCATCTACATTTTTCTTCATATCGTCGGCATTTACAGTCCGATCTTAAAGTACGATACATCAATGTTTTTGTCATCGATTTGATGGTGTACGGTGAACTTTTTTTTTTGCCTGTAAGGTGGAGATACGAGCAAAGTTAAGTTTCCATTAAAAAATGGACAGTGCCACACCCTTCATATGCAAAAACCGAAAACCGTTTCTCTGTCACATATAACCTGCGAACTACATAACGGATTTTCACAATTGTTTTTAAATGCTTCTTATGGTCTAAAGAAAGTCTTCGCAAAGTTTGGTTTAGAAAAATGGGCGATGCCACGCACTCCAAAATCAAATTCATCAAATATTTGACGCACATAAATGCGACTTGGTATACATACTATAGGTACGAGCAAATATGGATGGTGCCACTCTTATAATATGAGAAAGACAAACATTTTTATTCCTCAGCAACTATTTGACGCAGATGGAAACAATTTTTTTTAACAGATATTTCTTATGATTTATGGAAGGTTCTAAGCATAGTTTAATTTGGAAAATTGGGCGTTGCTACACCCACCATAATAAGAGGGAATTCAAATTCATCATATCTCATCAAATATTGGACGCAGATGAATGGGACTAGGTACATACTACATAAAAGATACGGGCAAAAATACATTTTAATGAAAAAAATGGGCGGTACCACGCATTCCATATAAGAAAAAACCAAAATTTCATGCAGACGAATGAGACTAGATCCATATGTATATGAAAAGCTCAGGCAAAAATAAGTTTCAATGAAAAATTGGGTGATGCCATACTTCCCATATACGAATAAAACAACATTTTGTACATATCAGCAACTATTTGATAGATGAATGAGAACTGGTACTTATGCATATAAAAGACAAAGGCAAAATTAAGTTAAGACCAAAATTTAAAATACAGAAAAACTTGCATTAAATTATAAGAAAATTTTAAAAAATAGATTACCCTGCGTTATTGACACAAAACATTATAGACACAGACAACAAAAGGAATAATAAAAAACACGAATATACAAGGCAACGTGGCAAAATGGTTAGGACTGTGAGAGGCTCAAGCCCTCTGGTGGCACAGAATCTCCCCAGGGAGATGAAACAACCCTGCGATGGGCTGAAATATTATTCTTGAAACTAAAAGGAATCTAAAATTGTTCACTACCTAAAAACATGGTCTAAACCCCTAAATGGAAAATCACCTCTTTTTATAGTTATTTTACTGCGGTAACAAATGCTTGCGGCATTGAGTTTTCAAGAGTGAATATGCATATATAGTTAAATTTCTCACCATGGACTAGGGTGGCTGACTTAAATAGAGTTACCTGAGAAAAGACAAATCGTGTACGCTCATTCAAATTTCAACCACTTAACCCGATCGACTAAAAAAGTTTTTGAATCAGTTTTTTCCTCGATATTGATAAACATACATAAAACGTCTGCACTTTTCATATTTTAATTTTTTTTGCTATCGTTGCTTCAGCTCAAAGTTAAGTTGCAAACATAAGAGGACGTCCATAAATTACGTGAGTCAAAATAGGGGGGGAGGGGTGCGGAAATATCTCATTAAATCTCATCAAGGGGAGGGAGGGTCAATAAAAATCTCACGTCAACTTTTTAATGCAGAGGCTATAAATTGTTATAGCAGATTACATTTAAAAATTATGTAGTAAGTCTCAGGGAGGGGGGGGAGGGGGGTCAGAACTTACTAAATCTCACTAAGGGGAGGGGAGCTCCGAATTTAAAAAAAAAAAC
This sequence comes from Tricholauxania praeusta, assembly GCA_949775025.1. Taxonomy (NCBI): domain Eukaryota; kingdom Metazoa; phylum Arthropoda; class Insecta; order Diptera; family Lauxaniidae; genus Tricholauxania; species Tricholauxania praeusta. The sequence continues at coordinate 69,393,078 of OX459028.1, forward strand.
AACACCTCACGTAATGGACGGCCATTAAGTACGTACATTCAATTACTTTTGGAAAAAGCTTTTGATGGCAAGCAGTAGTTTCTAAATTTCGGGATTATTAGTCGTGTTTTATTCGCTTTGGTTAAACCAAAATCTCATACAAATGTGTGAACCAGCTCAATTTCTAGTTCAATTGATACAACTTTTTTTGTCTTTGCTAAAGTTTGAAGCATCATAGACACAAACCTAAAATAATCAAAAATATATGGCAACTGTGCTGGAATTTTGAAGATGCGTTCTTAGGTCACGCGAGGCCGTGTACACCCAGTCAGTGCTAGGGCCAAATATTAAAATGGAAACACATAATAAAAAAACGGCGGGTTGCACTCCGGGAGTGCCGACAGAAGTGAAAACAAATCGTTTAATGGCAAGTTAGTGCGTTAATTGGTATGTGTGCGTTTTCTTTTTATATGGCAATGCAATGGAAGACAAAAACGGAATATGTATTCAAATTTTACTCTCGCTCTCATTTTCAATTTGTCAACGCAACAACACGGACATTGAAAGAAACAAACATGTAAGCATAACAATCGTTGAATGAGAATTAAATGTGTCAGTTAGTGTGTATGCTTTGCTTTTTGTCTTCTACTTGGAATATTTTTTATTTAAAAGAAACAATAGAACATTAAAATTTTACCATCGCATTCATGACGGGGAATCCCGATGACGGTCGGTGTCACGAGTTTATACTTTTTTACTCAGCCGCACAACGTGCCATAAGAAGTTTTCACTTCAAAAATTGCTGGAAGAAGTATATTCGGCTCAGTAGCCTCAACTGTGAATAATTAAATTTGAGCTAAGTACTCCTTATGTTTAAAAACAAAAATTTATTCTGATTGCAGTAAGACACATCATTGCGAATTATGTAAGTATAAGAAAATATCAGGTAAAAAAAGTACCTGGACCTGTGACTAAATAGCTTAAACATAATTTTTCTTAAACTTAAGATAAAAATCTGCTTCTTCTAACAGACACTATGACACCACATTTATCAAAATCGGCTTATTCGTTGCCGAGTTCTGGCTGTTAGAATATTCAAACTGCTTAAAACGCCATCTTGTGACAGTTAATCATAATACAAATGACTTCAAAAAAATCTGCTTGTTCTTAAAAAAAACTATTACACCTCATTTGTCTAAATCGGTTTAGTAATAGCCGAGATATAACGTTTTAAAGTTTTTCAAAAAACCAAATTTGCTTGCTGCTGGTTCAAGGTGGCCTGGTATTTCAGATTTTTCTCTGCTTTGGGCTGCTGGCTCTGCTTTCGGCTGCGCTAGCAGAGAAAAATTTGCTTACTGAGCAACAACTAACCGGAAGTCAACATATGTATGCTACAAATTTAAAAATTTTTTCCACAAAATTACATACTTTCATGGGCCAATTTTTCAAAAAACGTTGCCTACTTTTAGGCGCTATTAATAATTTACCCTTAAGCGGCCCTCACACGATCAGTATTACTGACAGGATTTTGCATACTGACAGTATTACTGATCGTATGAGGTGAGTACTGATGTACTGTCAGTATAGAAAAACGATACTGATGACTGATGAAAAAATCGGATATTACTGACGAAGTTTTTAAATACTGACAGTAAAGCGGCCCTCACACGATCAATATTACTGACAGTATTTACATTACTGTCAGTGTACCACTCACACGGTCAGTATTGTTTATTGTCAGTAATCAGTTTTTTTGACATTCGACTGGTGAAGGTGCGAACTATGCTCCGGCTACGTGACCGACAGCCGAAAATGGCATGCCACTTTTTGGGGCAGATTCCATCCAAACTTGCACCACGCCTCCAGCTAGACATCGGACGACCATACCCTTGGACGCAATGTTCCATGCCACTGAATGAGGAACTTTTCCAAGTTTCTTTCAAGTTTCGCTGCCTCATCGTCTATCTGCCACAAAATGGGGCATGCCACGTCCCCTCCCAGGATTTTTCCGTCCCATGCCTACTTGCACCCTCTGACCAACTTTCAGCCGGATCTGCCCCAAAAAGTGGCATGCACCTTCACCAGTCGAATGTCAAAAAAACTGATTACTGACAATAAACAATACTGACCGTGTGAGTGGTACACTGACTGTAATGTAAATACTGTCAGTAATTATACTGTCAGTAATATTGATCGTGTGAGAGCCGCTTTAAAAGTATGCAACACTTTCCGACGAATTTCAAAAATAGCACCTAAAATTAGGACACATTATCTGAAATTTTTAAAATCGTTACCTACTTTTAGGCGTTCTTTTTTTTGAAATTTTTTGAAATCGAGTCCATTTTCCAAGTCTTCAAAATTTTAAAATCGAGTTCGTTTCCCAAGTCTTCAAAATTCCAAAATCAAGTTCGTTTCCCAAGTCTTCCAAATTTGAAATCGAGTTCGTTTCCCAAGTCTTCAAATTTCTGAAATCGAATTCGTTTCCAAAGTCTTCGAAATTCTAAAATCGAGTTCGTTTCCCAAGTCTTCAAAATTCCAAAATCAAGTTCGTTTCCCAAGTCTTTCAAATTTGAAATCGAGTTCGTTTCCCAAGTCTTCAAATTTCTGAAATCGAGTTCGTTTCAAAAGTCTTCAAAATTCCAATATCGAGTTCGTTTCCCAAGTCTTCAAAATTCCAAAATCGAGTTCGTTTCCCAAGTCTTCCCGATGACGGTCGGTGTCGCGAAATTATACTTTTTTCCTCAGCCGCACAACGTGCCATAAGAAGTTTTCACTTCAAAAAAAAAAAACAGTGATGAAACAACAGAAAACGAAAAGAAAACTTTGGTATTAGCGTCTGCGACACTATAAAAACAGTTTGGAATCATTTGATAGCAATAATATGAAAAAATAAAAATTATGTACTGATACGTGAGGCCCCTTACCGTGCTAGGCCCCGTTCAACCACACGTCCATAAAGTCGGCTCCGATTTTAAAATAGAATTTCTGTCAAACACTGTCATGCCACCTATTGGTCAAATGCAGAATTATAAAAGGTTAAACTTATGCGTTTTATTCACTTTTAGGTTTAGCCAAAGCGAATAAAACACGGCTATTATGTACTCTGAAATTCTTTGTCAATGTAAAAACATACTTTATTGATCAAATTTAAGTTTTTAAAAATATTAATGGCCAAATTCGAATTAGCATTAAGTTTACTGAGAAGAAAATAATACTGAATTGATACCAATGTTCTAAAATTTAAAAATATGAGTGCCAAAAACTTCGTTTAAATGCCAAAAAATTCTGTAAGCTCCCAATTGACACCAAAGTGCCCGCTTTGGAAGCGCTGTGCTGTAGGTGAGTTGCATATATTCTTCTCACCAAGGTTTTTCGTGTGTGAGGCCTTTTACCAACCTTTCACGGACACTCTGCGACAGGCCACATTTCATGCATTTAAGCATATTTCATGTATTGTGAGACATAAAAGCGCTTGTTTGTTCAGCGGATTTCAAGTCGTACGACAAAATTATGTGATGTTATCTCTTATCTGAAATAAATATTTTCTTGCGATTTCCTGAAACTTTTAGATAAATTCAATTTTGTGTATTGAATTTATTTATGTCGTTGCACCCTGTACATTTCAGCCCAACAATAGGTTTTAATATATATTTTTGCTGAAAATCGATGTCAAGTCAATTTTCTAAGAAAAAACAAAAATAATGTAATATTTTTGGTTTCCTTAAAAATATTTTTGATGAGCAAAAAAAAAAAACAAAAAGGTCCTCGTTTTTGAACCAAAAACACTAGCAAAATGATAACAATATTTGAAATACACTTAAACATTTTCCATTCACAAAATATTTACCAATGCTTACTTCAAAAGTAGTGAAAAGTATGACATTTCAACTAAAAGTACATTTCAGATGAAAATTATTCCTTCCGGCAAATTTTTTGCCGGTAATGCACGAAACCTTATACATATATTTAACAACGTCACACGAGCAATTTTTTAACGCTAACGCAAGTTTCGGCATTCTACATAATTATATGCAATGGACCACACTAACAACGCTCGTTATTTTTTTATCGCCGGAGCTATGCTAAAGGGCGCGTTCAAATGCCCTTGTAGCAACTGAGGGGCCGTTCATAAATTACGTAAGACAATTTCATGACTTTTTGACCCCCCCCTCCCCCGAGTAAGATTTAGTAAGATTCTCACTAATTTCCGAAAGTCATCGTTAGTCCATGCGCTTTTCAACCAGTCTGATAGTGAACCTACAATTGGCACACCCGATTCGTCTGTTGAATTTTCTGATTCACATTCAAACTCTGTAACATCAATATCCTCGTCGTCATGCCACTCTGCAACTTGACAAATCTCCGATTGTTTTAAAATGCAAAGGCTTTTCCCCTTTCCACGTTTCAAAATTGAAACTGGTTGAATCATGTGAGTGCGACTACCGTCTTTTCCATGTAGTTTTTTGTGCATTACAGTAGCTTTTTTCGAGGCAAAGTACTGGTCACAAATATTACAAACTCGATCAGCTAAGACGTTTGCAAGCGAAGGACAAAAAAATCGTAAGGCATGATTTTGAACTGTGGATGTACTTTTGACCAATCGTAATTTAACGCTATGCGAAGAAATAGAGGACAAAACTGATTGCTGTTTTGGTCTCCTGTTGAAGAAGGAATCGAAAGCGAATCTTCTTGTTGAAGACGACAAGTGCAAGGGGGTGGTAAAGAACCGGGACAACATCAACAAAATTTCAAAGTCGACGTGTAAATGCCTGAATAATAGCATACTTGTGAGACGGTGTTACAAGTCGACCCTGCGTGTAAACAACATACATATATTTCATTACATAAGGGCGGTTCACATTATCACACATGTTGTCCTTCATTGCTTGACAACATGTGTGACTGTCAATATTGCTTTGCGTTCACATTATCGAGCATGCCATCAAACATCAATTGCAGAACAATTTATTAGCGTCCACATCGAAGTAAACTGCCTGAAATCTTATCTAATATGAAAAATGTTCACTAGGCTTGACAGTCAGTTCACACAGGTTGTATAGTTCGACAAGCTAGCAGAAAAATCAAAAATTTTTGAAATCCATCCAACATGTGTGTCAAGCGGTCCATCCTACGTTCACATTATCGAACATTGATGTTGTCACACCATGTTGGACAGCATGTGTGATAATGTGAACTGGGCTATAAACAGAAGAGAAGTTGTCCCGTTCAGAGTCGATTACTTAAATCGATTGTAATCGATATTTCTGAATCTTTCGTGACTGTCGAAAATTCAAATATATTTCATTACTGTCACAAATGACGGTGCGTTAATACAACTTTAATGTATGAATACGCATTTTAAATCTTACGTAAGATGATCATTCACCCCCCCCCCCCCCCCCCCTCTCTCGTAAGATGTAGTAAGAATCCGCCGACCCCCCCCCCCTAAACGTCTTACGTAATTTATGAACGGCCCCTGAGTGATAGTTTTCATTCTTCAAACCACCCTCAAATGTGGCGTTGAGTAGTAAAATTTAAATTTCAATATAGCAACAAAATGGCGCACTAGCAAAAACGTAGAATACACCCAATACTGTTTTGACACGGTTTTGATTTAACACGGTCTAGAAAAAAAAATTTGATTCCGTTTTTTAACGATTTTTTTCGATTTAGCACGGTTTAAAAAAGCTATTTGATTGAAAACTTAAAGGCAAACATTTTTACTAACCGTAATCTTTTAAAAATTTAGTTTGGCAATTCCCCTTTCAAACTTATTTTCATAAATATGTATATGTACATACCTTTCAATCTTTTGTTTAGTTTCAATAAAATTGAACGTGTCTTATATAAGCTGTTGACTTAGTAATATAAAAAAAAATTTAAATCGATATTCATGATACTTATTAACGAACTGCTAGTTGAGAAAGTTCTAAGTGAAGAAGAAATCATAGAAGTTGCCTTAGAGACTGTTGATTCTAGAGAAAGCAGTGACAGTGATGAACCGGTTCAACCAACCACAAGCTTAATTCTAGAGGGTCTACAACTTTTTAATAAATTAGGAAATCATTTCGTCACAAACGATCCTATTGGCGAAAGGGCTGCACAGTTTCAACGTGATCTGAAGTCTTTCATGACTCTTTATCATGAATTATACAAAGAGCTATCCAAAACTGGATCACAACGGCTAATAACCGATTTTGTTGTCAAATACAGTGCCATCCAGTCAGAAAAAGAAAATCCTAATCTTGTTGAAGATATCACAGAGAGAACTTCACAATTGGAACGTGATAATGACGTACAAAATATTTCGAATGATGATAGCGAGTTTGAGTCATTTTTCGCAAGCGATCGCGTATGATATCCGATGTTGATAGCGAATAGAGCTATGTTATTTCCATCACTCTAATTTTTTTTATTTTTTTTGTTTATTAATTGAACTGCTATAATTTTATATTTGTGTTTGGAACCTTTCCCCTATTTTTCTATGTACTTCATGTCTTTTTTTACACGATTTAAGTGTACAATTCCACTTTCTACGCGATTACATGCGTAACATTATAAGGGTATTCCTCTAAACGCGAAAACTCAAAAGTTTTCGAGCTTGCTTTCGGAAACACCCCTATCAATACAAACTCGTAAATGATTGAGCAATGGCAATTTGACAGTTTGATCAGTGGTACCGCTGCCATGAAAAAAAAATGTATCACACCAAAACGAAAAAATATGTAGAATTAAGTTAATAAATAACAAAACACAAATAAGCAAACAAACACAAATTCTGAGAATTGCGCTGTTCATATATTTAAAAATCATTCTGTTAAGTTTATGTGCAGATTTCTAAAGAAACTTCAAACTGGCAGCATATTATTTCGACAAACGGCAACACTGATTCATTTTCCAACTTTTCGAGGCCACTTACTCAACTTATTGAGGGTATTCCTGAAAACGCGAAAAAGCCTCGAAAACTACGTAAACTGCGAAAACTGAGCACATTTTCGAGTCTCGAAAATAATTTGTATGAAGAAAAGTTTGCGCAACTTTCGAGGCTAATTAGTTGAGCAAGTGGCCTCGAAAAGTTGGAAAATGAATCAGTGTTGCCGTTTGTCGAAATAATTTGCTGCCAGTTTGAAGTTTCTTTAGAAATTTGCACATAAACTTAACAGAATGATTTTTAAATATATGAAAAGCGCAATTCTCAGAAACTTTGTTTGTTTACCTATTTGTGTTTTGTTATTTATTAACTTAATTCTACATATTTTTGGTGTGATACATTTTTTTTCATGGCAGCGGTAACACTGATCAAACTGTCAAATTGCCATTGCTCAATCATTTACGAGTTTGTAATGATAGGGGTGTTCCCGAAAGCAAGCTCGAAAACTTTCGAGTTTTCGCGTTTAGAGGAATACCCTCATTAGCCTTGAAAGTTGCGCAAACTTTTCTTCATACAAATTATTGTCGAGACTCGAAAATGTGCTCAGTTTTCGCAGTTTTCGAGGTTTTTTCGCGTTTCCAGGAATACCCTCTATATCAAATTTTCTTTGCACTACACTAAGCACTTGCGACGGCGGCAAAAAATGTATAAAATCAGAGAAACGTGTGCTATTTGCTCATTTATATTTTAGCAAAAACATGATAATTTCCACGATTTTGTCAGTTTAATATTTGGAAGTAAAAACTCAGTATTCAATACACAAAAATTTTATTCAGTACAAGGCCTCAAAAATTAGTATGATAGTCACAAAATCAATACAGTTGGCCGCGTTATACATATACATGTTTGTTTTATTTCATTTTGGCGGCTTGGATCTAACTGTAGTTCACAAATTGGAGTGTCGGACAGGACGTTGTGTTTGATAGCGCTACGCAATTGTGTTCAACGTCAACTTTAAATTAGTGTTTAGTGGTTTGCTTCATATAAAGAGAGAATTTTGACAGCTTAACGACGCTGACGCTCCAATTTAGGAATTTCTGTTAAGCAAATGAGTATTAGAGATGACACTTAAGGACGGAATTCCTTCATTGATTGAATCATGTCTGAAGTTTAATCAAATAGAAATTGGTGTTGGTGTTAAGCACTGACACCAGTGTTTTAGTAAAATTTAAGTGATGCCATTTTAGTCTGATTTTGTTTTATGTTAAAAAATTATACCAGAATATCAGCAGAAAAAAATTAAAGGAAAACTTAGTTCATGCTAGTTAATAATTTTATTAAAAAAACAAAGAAAATCTGAAAACTATGAGTAAAATATAAGAAACAGAAAATTTGAAAAATAAATTACAATACAACAGCAGCATAGCGAAGGGAAAGTGCGTGAAAAAGACGAATAAGCGTAGCAAAAAATATAAAATTAAATTGTTCCAGATTGTGGTGAGTGTTGCGTTGAGTTAGCTTTTTGTAGGTGAAAAAAAGAAATTAATTTTATTGCAACTACATATTTTAAAATTTTTTTCTCAAACTTGTACTAATTTATGTACTTCCCGATAATGAAAGCATTTCCAGTCAAGCTCAAAATCTGTTGATCATCTTAAATCAAGGACAAGGTCGCTATGACAGGTAACGGAATCTATCATTAAATGTGGTTGATAAAATATTTGGTAGACGTGATGCTAAATTACCACCTTTTAACAACACTTCCCTGCACAATGGCACCTTGCTGTTGACCCTGTTTTACTTTTAATTAAAAAGATACTAAATTTTTGCGTTGTCACTTTTTGTCAAGAGAAAACATTGGAAGTTTTTTTTTCTGAAGTAAAAATTATTGCTAAAAGATTTATTTGCTTAAATTTCTTATTCTGAAAAAAAAATCAGTTTGAGTAATATTCTGGATCTGTTTAGTTTATTTTTCGTTAAAAAAAACGTGATTCATGATAATCTCAGCCAACGCGAATTTAACTGAAATTAAATATATAGCTTGCTAGATCTTCTCTTCCCAGAGAAAAAACCTCAGGAGAACGAAAAATTCATCATGTGTCAAAATAGCCGATTTTACTGAAATATGACACTGGGTGTCAAGCCACACATAGGGTTGATTTGACCCGTACACTGAAAATTTCATCAAATTTCAGATAACCACAAAATTAAAAAATCACTGAGCTTTAATTCTGGTGTCTCAGCATGAGCTTCTATACCTAAAAGCGGAACAGGTTTACTTTAGCTCCCATTCTTCAGTCTTTTTTTTTTTTGGGTAAAAGGGGATAAAATGCAGAAAAAAAATTGCGAAAAAAAGTGTGACACTTGATTACATATTTATGCTTAGAATTAAAAAGCCCATAAGAAAAGTTTCGTGTGATCAAAATTGGAGAATGGGAGCTAAAGTAAACTTAAGCCCTAAAAGCTTTTGACCTCACGTGTCAAAAGCCTCATGCATTCCAATTAGCATACTTTGAAAAAAAGTATGATTGTTAAAAAAATGTAGTTAATTATGATAGTAAGGCTTAATAAATAAAAATATTTATACATACATAATATTATCAATATTCGATCTGCAATCAATTCAGGTATCCGTTCCTCTTCTCAAATTTGAACAAGAATATTGAATTAAACTTTGTTTTTGTATGTGTGTGTAAAATAAAAACTGTTTTAATAATTAAATTCAAAACTAAACGAAACTAATTTAATTAATTTGGTCAGTCTTTACAAATTACTCATTCGACATAACTTAGAAAAAAATTTCAGGAATTGAGCTTAAAAAATTTGGTGGTCATACAATATTCGGTTTTTGTTCAAAAATCGAAGTTACAGGTGCGCTAGCGTCGATTTGAAACGACAACATAAATCAAGTTTTACACTTTGAAAAATTTTCAATCGATTTTCTAAAAATCTTATTTTTTAACTCTGATACTTAAAAGCTCACAATTTTTATTTTGTGATGTTTTTACTCAGAGCTGGGCGATAAGGATTACGATTACCACATGATTATGATTGCAGTTATCTTAAAAAATAAAGAAAAATCGATTAAAATTTAAGTAATCGTTCATCGAACGACCTTAGATTACGATTGCAGAAATCCTAATTTTGAAAAGTTAAAATAACGATTACTGCAATTGTAATCAAAATTCATTCGATGAACAATTACTTTAATCGTATTCCCGTTTTTTATTTATAAGGATTACTGTAATCATTGCAAAGGATTAATTTTATTAAATATCAGTAAAAATTACTGTATTTTACTTTATAAAAGTGTATTTCAATGAAAAAAAATAATTTTACAACTTAATGATACCATCTTTATATGAGACCCAACACTTTCTGACCGACCCATTTTTAAATCGCTCCATCGGGAATTTTTTTGTTATCGATCTGTGAAGTTTGAAGGTTTTACGTTTTATGTTCATATTCAAATTGTCTGGTGTCTTGATTATTTGTAATAACTTTTTTTTTATTTAGATAAATATTATAGCTAACGCATTTAACTTTTGGAAATTTCTTGAATTACTTCGTTTAGGATTACTCAAAAAATCCTAATTTAAAGAAATTTCAATATTAAAATTATTGTAATCGTTCGTCACAGATTAAGATTACGATTACTAATGTGATTTGAGTTTTTCCAAAATTAAAATTGCTGCAATTGTAGTCTTAGATTCCTTCGAAGAACGTTACTTAAGAAAATTTAATTTTTTCGGGTCGTCAATTTTGAACCATTGAGTTTTGAAGAACTCTATGAGCTTAACTGAAATTTTTAAATTATAACGAGTTTTTCAACTTTGTACAAACTTTAATTAAAAAAAAACGTTATTTTTCTAAAAAAAAAATATAAAATTTTATTTTATTAACTAGGAGAATTCTATTGAAATTATTTTACTTGAAATATCATTTTATTTTCTTAGCCTACTTTTAAAGAAAAAACCTTATTTTTAATTTATTTAATTTTTTACTCAAATTACATCATTATCAAAAATTTCTTCCTCATTGCGATGTATTTTATTAAAAATTTGCAAATTTTTTGCTTACAAAAAACATTTCTTGAACTGCTTATTCTCTGCATGAACCCTATTCGGTCAAAAAATCTAGTTGGAGCCTCTAAAGTAAATTTCGGAAAGAAACAGATTGGAAGCAAGGAAACATTTTGGCCAGTATGGGCTTACCTGAATGACTAAGGAAACAATTTGTAGATAAGAATAGTAGTTCTATAAATTATATATCTAACTAGCAGATGCCCGCGACTTTGTACGCGTAGCCTGTTTTTCTGCGAAGGCAAACAATTTACTTTTTTTAAATAGAACTACAGTCAATTTTGGATTCTTCTTCACAGATCTAGAGTTCTGTGTGAACTGACTGTCAAGCCTAGTGAACATTTTTCATTTTAAATAGGATTTCATGCAGTTCACTTCGATGTGGACGCTCATAAATTGTTCTGCAATTGATGTTTGATGGCATGCACGAAAATGTGAACGCAAAGCAATATTGACAGTCACACCTGTTGTCAAGCCATTTAGGACAGCATGAGTGTTTTCTATGTGTGAACGTACTGTATTTTTTTTTATCATTGTTCACAAATTCCGCGTTGCTGCGTTGACAAATTGAGAATGAGAGCTAGAGTAAAATTTGAATATTCTCTTCCATTGCATTGCAATATAAAAACAAAACGCACACACACTAACTAACACACTAACTTGCCCTTAAACGATTTGATATGCTTACATGCTTATTTCTATGTGTGAAATTAATTTTTTTAGCAATTTTAAAACTTTAATATTTTGATATTTAACAGGAATATCGTGATAATTTTAATTCTATGTTGGGACCAAGCGTCTAAAAAAGATGACTAAAAAAAATTGATCAAAATTGATTCAGTAGATTTTGCGTGAATCCCGTTCATCGAAAGCGGCTATCATTTTATTTATGTAGAAGATAGATATATAAAATTCTCGTGTCACAGTGTTTGTTACCGAACTCCTCCCAAACGGCTTGACCGATTCTTATGAAATTTTTCGTGTATATTTGGTAGGTCTGAGAATAGGTGGTAGGCTAGAAGACTTTTATTTGGGGTGTCTATTTAGGGTGGCCCTCACACAAATTCTTTTTTATAATGGCATTTTCACAAACACCACTCTATCGTTTCACATGAAATTTACACCACATGTCTTTTATATTAAGAGACATGGTTTAGCCTATAAAACTTCTATTTAGGGTGGCCCTCATACAATTTTTTTTATAATGGCATTTTTACAAACACCACTCTATCGTTTCACATGAAATTTACACCACATGTCTTTTATATTAAGAGACATAGTTAAGTCTATAACACTTTTATTTAGGCTGCATATTTAGGGTGGCCGTCATAAAATAATATTTTTAAAATAGCATTTTTCCAAAGACCACTGCATCGATACACATGGAACTTACACCATGTAGCTTTTATATTAAGAGGCATAGTTAAGCCTACAAAACTTTTATTTAAGGTGGCCCTCATACAAAAATATTTTTAAAAAGACCACTGCATCGTTTCACATGGAACTTACACCACGTGTCTCTGATATTAAGAGACATTGTTTGGTCTATAAAACTATTATTTAGGGTGGCCCTCAAACATAACTTTTTTTAAAAAATTAATTTTCACGAAGACCGGTAAATCGATTTACACCGAATTTACACCACGTAACTTTTATATTAAGAGGCATAGTTAAGCCTACAAAACTTTTATTTAGTGTGGCCCTCATACAAACATATTTTTAAAATAGAATTTTTACAAAGACCTCTGCATCGATTCACATGGAATTTACAAAAAAGAAGTTTCAATGAGAAAATGGGTGGTGCCACACCTTCCATATGTGAATAAAACAACATTTTGTATATAACAGCAATTATTTGATGTAGATGATTGAGACTTGGCAATTTTGTAAAACACAAATGCTATAATAAATTAAACTCATCGCACCACCTAGCAGTAAAGCCAAGTAAAAGAGTAGGGACAGAAGTTGATTTCACTTTAAAAATGGGCTGATTCGCTTTAAAATTCCATAGCATGAGTTCATAAAGCTTCGCGCCACCTACCGGAAAGGGCAGAACAACGTCTGCCGGGACAGCTAGTCAAACTATAAAGTATATATTGTTGGTATAAAAAATGCAGTTTACATTGAGCAATGACCTGATAACGGATTGCGTTTTTTAGCAAGAATTGAAGTACTACGATGAACATTCAAACGAAATATATGAGCCATTTATTTTGAAAGTGGAATAAGTCGCTCTTCGTTGAGAAGAAAAAGTCAATTAACTTGAAATCAACTGTGTAAAATCTATTTAATTTCTTTTACCTCAATTCCACTTTCAAAATAAACGTCTCATATTTATATTTTGGTCTCAACATTAAAGCTTTGATTTTATTAAGATTACGGCGAATAAAAATATTTTCGTCCTATTTTGACGTAAGGCATCTGGTGGTTATAGCTTTTAAAAATTACATTTAAAATGATGTACATATTATTGGGGTCAAAACCAAAGCTTGCATTTTCCTTTTTATTCTCCATGCATGCTTTTTTTACTTTTCCTTTTTTTTTTTTTTTTTTTGAATAACCCAACTATTTAAAATATTTTATCAAAACAGATAATTGTCCATTCGATATTCTTCGAAATATTAATAATAAATACACTCTTTCGGCGCTTCATTGGCATATTCATTCAAAAACTAATATATTTAAACTTTTGTGTCCAAAGCGTTTTTTGTTTTTTCACTAGATACCAATATAGTTGGTAGACCGTAGATATAATTACAATTTTTGGAAAAAGGGATCTGCAACTCAAATGCGACACTGTAACAAACACATCTTGCAGTAAAAGCGATAGTGAAGCGAACTTTTTTTTAACAAAAATGTGTTGACAAAATTTCAAAAATTATGCCGAAAATAAACTACTTAGTTTGTTAACCTCTTGCTTAATTTTTTAAATTTCAATTTTTCTTCCTCAATTCCAGATTGATTCTTCATACAACTACTAACAAGATACTATTTTATAGCAAAAAATATTAGCCATAAAAAACGTGAAACAAATGTCCTCATCTGTAGCTTCGTCGTCAACGCCTAGTAGCTCTGCGCTACGTGCGCTTACACTCGAATACAAATCTCTGCTTGAAGAACCTGTTGAGGGCTTCCGAGTAAAACTACTTAACGATGATAACCTCTTCGAATGGGAGGTGGCAATTTTTGGACCACCTGAGACACTTTATCAAGGTGGCTACTTTAAAGCGCACATGAAATTTCCTCACGATTATCCATACTCACCGCCTTCCATACGTTTTCTTACAAAAGTCTGGCATCCGAATGTTTATGAGAATGGCGATTTATGCATTTCAATATTGCATCCACCAGTCGATGATCCACAAAGTGGAGAATTGCCATGTGAACGATGGAACCCAACACAGAATGTGCGTACAATCTTGCTATCAGTAATTTCATTGCTAAATGAGCCAAATACTTACTCACCAGCAAATGTCGATGCGTCTGTAATGTATCGCAGATGGAGGGACTCACAGGTTAGTTTAAAATTCTACTTAGTCTTAAGTTTTGAATAAACCACTTATAATCTTTCAAGTTGACTCAAGTCATGATTAAAGCACATATTTCTGTATATTAAGTATACAGGCTTATATCGCCGTTTTACCTATTTGGTAGGAGTGACAGTCAGAACCGAGTCATATTGTGATACCACGAGGTGTATATCTATAAAACAGCCCCCTCAATCTCAAAAAGACAATTAATGTGAATTCCTTGCGGATGGATTATATAACGAATGTATTTACAAAAGAGTCCTATTGGATTTACGTGATTCGATACTGCAATGCAAACGGTATCTAAAAGCCGTTTCAAAGTCTAAAGAAATAAAGAAGATAGTCTCATAGGTCTAATATCTATTGGATTTGAAAGAGCTATCCTGCTTTTAAAAAAAGAACAAATTTTAGGTTTTCTCCATATCAATGTATTGTTTTTACATATGCTGATTATCTACTTTTGGTCAGAGTTGCAGTAGCTTCATTGCAAAACTTCCAAGGAAATGAATATCCAGCTTAATATCTAAAGATTTGCTGTTGGAAAATCCAAGATTATAAGATATTTTATGTAGTCAAAAGTACTCGGAGTGCAAGATTAAATTTTTTTTTTCAATCTCGATGCTTCTGAAGTTTTTTCAATACCACCACAGAAACTCTTCCCTGAACCATGTTTGTATTTTTTTAACGCCATTTTTAGGCTTAAATTTTTGACTTGTCAGAAAAAGTTTTTCCATCTGCTAAGAAAAAGTAATTCGGCTAGCCACCATGATGGTTGTCTTTTTCTCTCCCTTAACCTTTTTAGTGGGCAAATTTTATTAAAAATCAGTTGGTGTCTACAATACTTGATCAGTTGAACTATAATGTTTTAAAAGTCAAAAGAACATCAGGAGTTTCAAATGACAGAAATATTGCAAGCGCTATTTTATATAAGCAGGCTTGTACAATATTTGAAAAAAAAAACTTTTTCCCAGCTTTCATTCCTTAATAAAACAAAACAGTTTTGGCAAAAATATTTGAAAACGTTTGCCATTTAATTTGGAATAGGCAAAAAAGTACCCTGAATGTAAGCTTGTATTTTTGTGTTGAAAACATAAATACTCAAATACTGAAACCAGGCCCAAATCGAAAAACACTTGGAGAAGGTAGTTATAAACAAAAATAACGAACACCTGGACAAGCCACATATGTAGATATGTACTATGTATATACAACTTGACAAACTTGGCAGAGCACAGAGATATCTTATAACTATCGTATGCCCAACGAGTATGGAGGTCTTTTAGAATCATTAGAAGCTAAGCAATACATAACTCCGTCTATATCAATTTAAAAATTCTAATAATCCCAAAAGAATGAAATTTATTTAACCTTATCAGAGATGATAAATTTTCGAGACTTTGCTATCTCAATAAAAAAGTTCAATCTGCAGAAACATCAGACCCCTCTTGAAATTTCAATCAGAAGATGTATGTAATTTGTTTCCGCGGAATGAATTTTTGAGATTGCAAAGTCTCGTAAATTTATTGACTTGCTAAGTATAATTTCTTTTGTAGGGCAAAGATAACGAGTATCCGAACATCATACGTAAACAGGCATTGGCCGCTAACGCAGACGCCAAAAAGGAAGGTATTGTTGTGCCAATGACGTTAGAGGATTATTGCAGTAAACCGGTACGAAAATCAACAGCGGAACCTACGCTGGATACTAATTTCTACGATGATGACTTTGATCTCGAAACTGAAGATGACTTGCAAACAGATGACGATGATGACGATGATGATGATGATGACGATGACGAAGAAGATGATGACGATGAGGATGATATTAATAGAAATAAAACAAATGGTAAGAAAAATGGCACAGCTGACGAATCGGCCGATGATAGCGGTAAAGGTGAAACGTCATAATTATCTTGGGCGCAATAATTTAATATGCAAGAGCTGAGCTCTATATTGAAAGTAGCCAAGCAAACAGGATAGAATGCAAGTTTTAGTTGAAAAAAAAAAAATGGAGAATTACAGAGAAATGAGAGCAAACAAAAGTAAGCAGATTCTTAATTATTAAATTATTAACATAAGCATATGAATGATTGTAAAAGCTTTAACAACAGTTAAAAGAAACAAGCAATGTTTTAAATCAATGCGTAAAAAATAATAATCCAAGCATACAAAATAAAAAATAACTCCAATTAATTTATCTCTGAAAAGGAGTCACAAATTTGTATGTCAACAAAGAATCTTACCAAATACAAAACAATAAAAATCTAATGCCATTTATAAAAACGAACGATACGTAAATTTAAATAAATCACAGAACCACTAAAGCCAACCCAATAAACAGATTTAATTGTAAAGAAATAGTTTTAATATAATCTAAACGTTGTAAAGCAATTTAAACTAAATTTAATTCGCTCTCTTTCTCTATGATAAATTTAAGCAATCAGAAAACATAATTAACTTAGCATTTTTAAATTATTTTAGTTTATTTTTAAACATAATTTTGTGAAATATTTTTAGTTTTTTTGTTTTGATTTGTTGACTATATTTTTTTAAATAAATTTGCATACTTGCTGCGAAATACGATTTAAAGTGCTATAATGACTCTCCATGTTTTTTTTTTTTCAATAATTAATAAAAAATATATATCTATGATCAGTGCATCTAAGCCTAATTTAACTTGCTCTTCAATTATTAAGCACCATGTTTTCTTTTATCAAATTTAAAACAACTACATTTGCGAAAATGGAACGGTTTCTGAATTAAAATATCTCATTGCTTTTGCAAATTACACTAATTCTTTTTAAGCAGATTTAAAACTTTTAGGTGAGACCTGTAGGGGAAGAAACTAATCTTGCTTTTAAAATGATTGCGATATTTTACTATAGAAACAATACTATTTTTGGAACATGAAATTGACTAAAATTTCCAAACAAGTGTATTTCATTTTTCTTAAACGAAGTTAAGGGATCTCGATCTGTATCGTTTCCAGTTTTTAAGCCTGAAAATATGCTATTATGCTATTAATGAAAACAAAAATGTCTAGTCTGAGTTTAATGCATATTTACAAACATAAGAAATATACTAGCATATTCTTAGGCTTGCAAGAGAGATGCAACTAGAAAAATTGAGACACACAACTGAGGGTCACAAGTTTTTTTATAGATATATTTTAAAAAATCCAATTACATAATGCAATTTAGTTTTTGAAACTATGCTTTTCTTTTTATTTTTAGTAATATTTATTTTTTAATTTAAAATTGCTTCCTCACTATCGCTCTAAATTTTACCAACATCTTTTCACGTGGGTTCCATTTGAAAATACCAACGAATTTTTAACGCATTACTGCAGTCATTTTTATGCGATAAAAATTATTAAGCAAGAAGCAGGTACTCGTTTAGAATATATACGTATGTATATGAACTATATTATTTTTCTCCACTTTAAAAGGAAAATAAATTGATTCTAGACTAGTACCTCATCTTAAAATAAAGTTTAAACTATAAAAACAAAGCATCTGTCACACAATCATTTGTGTTGGCATAATTTTGGGCGCAATTACTGAAAATTAATAATAGCAATGTATATCATCAAAAATTATAAAAGCGTAGAAAAAATAGTATATAGATATAAATATGATATTTTTTTAAGCAAACAACTAAAACTCAACAATGTAAAAAGAATCAAGATTTCTATACCTAAAACTATAAATTCACCCATCAAATTCACTAATGAGAAAATTAATCATTAAAATTGGCAACCAGAAAATCTTTTCAACTGTAAACTAGATTTTAATAAAAATAAGTATGCATTTAAAAAAATAATTATTTAACAGCATATTTCGTTCTTTATTATAATTACTATGATCAATGCGTATCAGTCAACAGATAAATCTATTAATCTATAAATACAATTATATACATAATTATATGCAAAAAAAAAAATGAAAATAAATGAAAAAATTGCAAAACATAAATCTGTTAATTTAATAAAAAATAACTGTATGCTAATCCATCAGAATAGTTATAGAATTTCCAATGCGTCTATAAAAGACCCAAGATCGTTTAATTTTAAAATTTATTCTTTTTAGTGTGTAGTTTAACCCTCCAACATTTTATTTAGTTTTTGTGTTGATACAAAGGAAAGTTTTGTATCTCATATGTTTTTCAAATCACATATCAATCAATTAAATTTTGATCTCAAAATGTGCTTGTCATTTATACAAAGAGACCATATTGAGTCAGAAAAGAAAATTCAGTTCACTCACACAAGACACCCATTGTGGAATTACTAAAGGTGTTTTATAAGGGATATTAATAAAAAAACATTTATTTATTATTTTTATATCGAAACCAACAACAAAAATAAGGTGAAGTAAAAGGGAAGAAATTGGAGTTAATTCTGAACTGTAGTGCGGCCAATGAAGAAATTTGAGTAATTCCACCATAGGTGTTTCTTACGAAAGCATTCATTATGATCGGTGCTGCCCAGAGGACGAGCAGGCGCTCAAAGAGTGTAAAAATGAGAACGAGAAGGTACTTAAAGAGTGTAAAAAAACATTTAAGAGTGTAAGAAAGCGTACACGTATACATAATTGATAAACAAATCATCAACACATGCTTATCATGAACGCGTTTGCTTGTGGTAGTGGCCACCACTTTAGTCCCTTTTTTTCATAAAACTGTTACTCTTTTCAAAAAATTTTATTATTTACGTATAATTTTTTAGGATCTCAAGAAAGCTTTATTTTTGTATCACTTGTACCAAAATTTTTCATACTAACCCATTTTTAACGGAAAACAAAAAAATTAATTTAATTTTTTCTTTTTCAAAACTACAGTATTGGGCAAAACTTAAGCACATATTTTTTCAAATTATGATATTTTAATGAAAACGACGTTTTTAAAACATATTTCGTAATTATTTTATTTATTTATACCTTCATTCAGATTCATTGTCTCATAAATAAAAAGTTAACATGTAAGGAACATTTTAAGCCAGAAAACTTATCGTACAAAGCTAAAGGACCCCCTTTTTATCGTTAGTAAAAACTTTTTAAATTAGTCCTTAGTTACGAACCTTTTATTCTGGACGATACACTGACATCTCTTAAGCTTAGAGGATACTAAATTATAAATGATATCCTGCGATATCCCTTCCCAGGCTATTTTTAAGGGTTGAAACGGATCTGCCATGATTTTGCAGTTTTTCTGTTGATTTTCATGTTACCGATCTCCCAAAAGTTCTCAATAGAATTCAGATAGGGGCAGGCCAACCAAAAATGTTTATCCTATTGCTCTGAAGCCAGACTATTTTCAAGGGTTGAAACGGATCTGCCATAATTTTGCAGTTTTTTCTGTTGATTAGCATTACTGTGGCTAGCGAAGCCGGTGTTGGATTAACTATATGTAGTCTGAATCGATTTTCAGGCGCAAAAAAACCAATGAAGGCAGTCTGAGCGCGCCCTATATACATATATGTATGTTGTTGTTTTAGTCGTTGTCTATTGCAGCTTTTAGAGCTGTTTCCGAAGACACGTTTCTTTGCTTGACTTTTGTTTTAAGATAAGCTCAAAGATGCTCAATCACATTGTGGTTAGGGGATTGGGGATGGAGCTGCAGCTTGGTTTAACATGGTACAATAACCATTATTTTACTATGGCCGATGTATGCTTCGGAACATTGTCATGCATAAATATGAAATCCGAGCTCAAATTTAGTTGTTGGACGCTTGGAATAAAACTATTTTTCAAAATATTCAAATAGACATACCGATCCATAATGGTTTCAACAAATGTTAGTTTTCTGACCCCAGTGGTTGACATGCACTCCCAAGCCATGACTGAGCCTTCCCATGTCTTACGGTCGGACAAATGTTTTTGACATTGAGTTAAATGTTTCTGGAGTTTCCGCCAGACTCTAGAACGCTCATCTCGCTAAAATACATTAAATTTACACTCGTCCGTAAAGTTACACTTCGAACAACTTTACGCCGAGTTCTCTCATCAAGTTTACTTGGATATCCTGATCTAGCCTTGCTAGCAACTGAGCCGGTGGCATTAAACCTTTTTTTTTATTAAATAGCTTTTATTCGTATATGCTATAGTTTTCAAATCTAATCTGTCCCAATCTTGATAGAAATGCATGTGCATAACTGCACATTTCTCTCATTCATGATGACGTTTTTGGTGTCCTTTTAAAAGAACAGTGGCGCTATCTGGGTTAACTGAGACTTGCGTTCAATTTCGTGTTTCAAAATCAATTTCTTTATCTCAATAGAAATTTCTTCGCCTACGGCGCTCCTTTCTTTCAACATAACCTCACATTTTAAGAAATTATTAATTTATATGATAACCTTATTATTTTATAATGAGAATCGTCTTATAATAATAGTTGTAGTTGTAATAATCATTGTTGTTGTTGTTTTCCATTGTTTTTGTCCACAAAAACATAGTTTTCATAAGAATTTGTTGAATACATTTTTTTGTTTTTCCTTAAATAGTATTAAAAAAAATTACAGCAACCTATATATCATTTTAATTTCAATTAAGCTTTCTTAACATGCTAAAAAAGTTTCAGATCATTAGCACATTTTTTGGTCAAAATTTCAGAAAAGTCGTAATATCTCCAAAATTATTGGTCAAATTTCAAAACTTTGGGAACCATTGTAGTAGGCCACTAAATTATCTTTCTTATGACACCCATATTTTCCATTTTCTATTCAGGGGTTCCCAACTTATAACCATTTTTACAAAAGCTATATCCGCAACTTTCGATGTCTATATCTCCGATACTAGATCCGAGCAACTTTTTTTTTAATTTTATATTTTTTTGTTTTTAACCCCCTTTAAAAAAAAATAAATAAAATTAGACAATGTTGTTGTTGTAATAGTTATTGTTTTTGTTGTTTTTCACCATTAAAACGTAGTTTCCATAGGAATTTATTGAATAAATTTTTTTATTTTTCGGTCAAAAAGGGGGTAAATATTTAAAAATTTACAACAACCTATACACCATTTTCAAGGTAACAAATTTAGCTTTCTTACTTACTTACTTACTTAGATGGCCATAACAACCCGTTGTCAGGTTACGGCCGACCCCATTAGCTCTCGCCAGGCGCCTCTGTTTTGCGCGCGCCTTCATCCGAGGCTGATTTGGTTTTCATTGGAAATGATGATAATGTGTGGTGGGACCCAAACCCTACGCACACATTCCAAGTTTTAAGTCTAGGAGAGACCCGCCTTCTCACAACTAGCTCACCCCCGGACGGGTGTCCAAGGGATCTCCAGAGGATACTTGGCCAAAAAAGGCCGGAAGTTTGTGAGCTGCTTGAACTGCTTGCAAAAGAATCATCTCTGGCCACTCCCAAGTGAGTGGCGATCAGGACTTTCCCCACTTACGTGGACTTCTACAAGCAGCCCCATCCTCCATTTAGCTTTCTTACCATGCTAAAAAAACTATAGGTTTATAACGAATTTTTTGGGAAAAATAACGGTTTTTTAAAAAAAATTGGTCAGATTTCAAAGATTTGCTTACCATTATTATAGGTCATTAAATTATCTATGTTATGACACCCATATTTTTGAAATCCATCCAGGGGTTCCCAACTTATAAGGGTTTTTATAAAAGCTATATCCGCAACGTTCGATGGCTATATATCCGAATCCAGATCCGAGCGACTTTTTTTTTATTACATATCTGTGCTTAGAATGAAAAAGCACATAAGAAAAGTTTACTTTAATTACCATTGGACAATGGGAGCTAAAGTAAACTTAAGCCCAAATTTTTATATGTTTGTACTCAAAATAAGGCAATAACTTTGTGTTAGAAAAAATTAAGTAAAAGTTCAACAAATCGATGAAAATATTCAAAAAAGTCGATCGTACGTAGACTATTGTGACTTAGTGTATTTGATTAATTTGGTGCAGACGTAGTTTTTACTCAATTTGCTTTGAATCAATTCGTAAACATTTCATTCAAAGAAATAATCCCTGCAGAGTGCGCTTTATTTAATTTGTATTAAACACTGCTACACGTCAAAAAATCTGTCAAAATGAGATGAAAACACAAAACAAGAAAAAACTGAGTGTCGCAAAGTGTTGATCCGTGGCTAATTGGTAAGAGCAAAGCACAGCTTTTTAATTGCCAACGCATTCAAACCACCACTTAAATTCGATTACTAAATTATTTTATTCATTAGCAGTGTAATTTCACAAGGAATAACATGTTTCCTAAGTTGAAGATATCGAGCTTCTTGCTTCAGGTAAGCAGTAGCTGTGTAATCACAGCATCTGGGGCGATGTTTCAAAATGAGCTCACCGACGACGTTTTATTATGTTTATTTTTTCTTTTTAATTAAGCGTTTGGAACGTACTAAACAGCAATGTAGCGGCTGCTTATTTGGTGTTTTCTATGGCGAAGGAACTTTACTATTGATGGGCTTCAATGTGGAGTCAACCATTGGTCAACTTAATTACGACCAGATTCAATATAAATTTCCTGCTGAGTTAGATCTATGTGGATTAGTCAAATTTGGTGATTGCACGGACACTGAGGCGCATTTGAGTGAAATATTTAAGGATGTCGACATCACGGACAATCCGATCCTGTTACACTGTGAATTGGGCACACTGGTGGGGTTGCGCGCTTCCATATTTATGCATGAAAAACTACAGGAAATACCATATGAAG
The DNA here is from genome assembly GCA_949775025.1 of Tricholauxania praeusta. Classification (NCBI taxonomy): domain Eukaryota; kingdom Metazoa; phylum Arthropoda; class Insecta; order Diptera; family Lauxaniidae; genus Tricholauxania; species Tricholauxania praeusta. The sequence continues at coordinate 69,416,227 of OX459028.1, forward strand.
TGATGGAAGCTGAGCAATTATATCGCGATTTTTGCTTTACAAGACTTAAATGCAGCTTAAACGTATATACGGAGCAGACACCGGTGGTAAATATTTAATTTATTTTAAAAAAAAAAAAAAAATATCTTAACTAAAAGAGAAGGGAAGGCATCTCCGTTGAACCTCAAATTAGGTTAAGTACCGCTATTAACATAATCCTAGCAGTCCATATGAAATTTATTCTAAGTAAAATTAACGAGATGCAGAATGTAACATCGGATAAATAAGAACGAAGAAATACCAATAAATTTGGAGAATTAGATTAATTAATAAACCAAAAAGAGCAGTTAACAAAGACACTGTATATCCTCACCTCAGAGTAATTATCTACACGGCACTTGAAAAAATTTATTGAGATTACTCTAAAATTTTATTTTGAAAGCTGTCTAACATAATGCATACTGAGATCTTTGAAACGGGAAAAAAGTTAGCCAAATTTTGATAGTACCAAACTAAATAATGTGTTTTCTTTAGTAGGGCAGCATACTAAAAAACTTTCCCAAAAATCGAGTTGGAACACATACACTCTGGGGGACGATATAACAAAACTTGTGATATGCATGAAAATGCAAAACTCGGCAGTTCACTGAAATATACATACAATTGTAAAATCCAAGTCATACAAAATGTTGCCGAAACAGCAAGTCTATGATATGTTTAACCGAAAACTAAATCATAGAAGATGTTTCAATTTGTTGAAAACTTCATCTTCGGTAGTTGAGGAATGTGAAATAGAGGCATGCGCAAGTGCACTTGCTGTGACGTCAGACTATAGGATTTACTTCAGGCATAGGTCAAGATTGACATTCTGCAACTCATCAGTGGGAGTAGCACGAAACTGAACCATACAACGAAATGACTTAGCTTCGTTTGCTTGTGACTTGTAGTCCGCTGTTAACGTTGTTCAACTCAACAAAACATGTACAAAAAAAAGTCGTTTTTCTTAAGAAAAAAAAAAACGTTCGCACAAGCAAACAACAACAAAACGCACATTGACGCCAGCTTCTCTTATTTCTACATTCTTGGAATTGACAATTGGTTTATTGCGTTTATAAGTATGTATTGATTATTTTATTTATTTGAAAAAATTGAATTCATGTGTACTGATTTTAACGTTGGTCAAGCACGTTATAGCGATTCAACAAACTTTTTGGTTATTCGTTAAAAAAAAGATAAGTGCGCAAAAATTTAGAAGAAACAATACATAATTTTAAATCAAAAAAACTAAGCTTCTTAAACTTAAAAAAAAAAATTAAAGGTCATCAACACATTTATTAAAAAAATAACAGTTATTTGAAAAAATATTTGTGAATATTTCAGAAAAATCATCATATCTTAAAAAATATAGGTCAAGTTTGAAAGATTCACCAATATTGTAGCTCATTAAATTATCTTTCATACGACATCAATAATTTGGATCTAAAGTCTAGAGGCTTCCAACTTATGAACTTGTAGAACATTTCATATGGGGTTGCAGCACTCACCTCTCTTGCTTTTTGTTTCCTTTTGTTTTGTGCCAGCAATAAAAATATTTGATAATGTTGTTAAAATAAAAAAAAAAATTGTATCCAAATTTTGGAACTACATACTCTATGTATGTATTTTCTTAAAAAAATCGCTCAAGCACTTTTTTTAAATCTGTGCAATTTTTCTAATTAAAAAAATTCATACACTAAAACTTTTGGCATAATTTTATGGTTTTTTCATTTTCATGTACAAAATTTGATCGTCAACGGAAACCAAAACTTACTTTATTTCTAAATTTTATTTCAGGCAGTAAAACATGAAATTCATGCTCTTCGCAAACAACTCTCTGGCGGCAGCTTAGCTTTTCGTATTTCATCGACACGCATTTATGTGACAAATGCCGGCACACAGGGATCCAGCACTGCCATCGGGGATCAACTGAGCAAAAATATTAACAATGATTCTCTTGTAACAGAATTAGTGCAAGCATTAGCTGCATCAATTAACGCTAACAGCGACGATAACAAAGAAAATTCCACCCACAAAAAACAATTAAAAGGTGATGCTGCATCTACCATATTACGGGATCATTTTGGTGCCTTGGGATGCGATTACGATGTCATTAACATTGATGTGCTCAAATGCAAGACGCGTGAACGTTCTTGTGCTGAGACAGGTTGTGCGAGTGTCAATTCTCCTATGCTGCCAGCCTTGAGTATGTGTGTGCAACGAGAAGAGCGTAAAACGTGCTTACCACTTGATGTAGAAGCAATGGCAGTGATGTATAAAAACACTACAGTAGCTCGATTATACGATATACTTATCGAAAGTATTTGTCGTTCATTGCGACTATTTGAGCATTGCATAGTAGAGCGATTAGAAGAGAGTGAAACATCGAAGCTTATGATACCACGCAGTTATCACTTTTTTCCGCAGGTGAGTTCGTATATTGTATACTGTAAGGGCTTACTTGATACTCAGTAGTCACCGTGTTCACTTATTATGTTGGTAGCTCAGCTTTAACCGAACGTAAAATAGACGAATAGCTAGTGGACAAACGTACTATTTTAACATTTATATACATACATAAATGCCTGACTTAGACGTTTTTTTCTCACTTATTTATTTAAGGGAAATTCATGTAGTGCCATTGACAATTTCATATAATAGAGTATGAAGGTGAATATAGTGAAATTAGCAAAAGGTTTGAGCTGATACACAATAAACACCAAAGCTCTACTTGCGCAGAGATCGTGCAGTTTTTCCTTATATATACGCTTAAAAAAAAACGGTAAATTTTTTTTGATACTTTCTTACATGTACATACAAAAAAAAAACACCCTAATATATACATATAACGTTTAGGCGTTAATTTTTCTAGACTTGCAGTTTTTTTTTTATCATCTACCTAAAAATAATATGAATGCGAATTTGAATTGTGTTTGTTTGTTTATATTCATCAATGAATGTTTTTGTGTTATTTACGAGCGGGTTTGAACAGAGTTAAGAAATAAATTTATTTATCAAAACTATTGGTCGAAAAAATTATTATGAAAAAAATTTCCAAACATGATTAATTTTCGTGATTCGTTAACGAATCAATGGTACGATATGGGTTAAAAACTCCCATCTGTTAGTATATGCAGATGACATGAAAATTTACAGGATCGTAAAGGGGGTTGGTGATACTTTTCCACTTTGGTCCGACTTGAAATCCTTTGAAGTTTGGTGTTCTAAGAATAACATATATCATGATCCTGATAAATGCCAAACTATGATTTTTACCAGAAAGAAAAATATTGTAGAGTTTGACCATAAATTCAAAGATAAAATATTTGTCGGTGCGATTTATTCAAAGACGTAGGCATACATTTTGATGCTAAATTGACTTTTAATGAGCATATTAATGAAATTTGTAAAAAATCCTCATCTCTGCTTGTCTTTATTAAGAGATGGGCAAAAGAATTTGATAGCCCTTTAGTAACGGTGACTTTTTGTAACACAATTATACGTCCTCACTTATAGTACGCTAGCCAAGTATGGTCACCATTTAATAGCATTCATATAAATAGAATTGAAGGAATTCAAAAAAATTTTATTCGTTTTGCTCTTAAAAGCAAAACCTTCCTCCTTATGAGGATCGTTAGGAGTTATTACATATGCAGTCTTTGAGCTCCCGTAGAAATATTGTGGATATACTTTATCTGCTTCTCGCATGACAACTCTTATTAACAATTGCGAAGTTTATAACATTGGCTTATCAAAAGATGAACTCAAGCTTAGATTGAAAACTAATTGTAGCTAAATTTGTAGTAAAATAAAATAACTTCGACTCGATTTTTCTGTTTATTAAATTTGCTGTTTTATATTAAGCTTAAGAACAGTTCAATCTTTATAAGAACATTCACATCCTTATAGGACAATAAAAATGTACTAAACAATTTGCAGTTTTTTTCCTTAGGTTAGGAACATTTGTATTTATTTAATTTCTCGATGTTTCGTCGCTTATTTCGGGACTTTCTCATGGGATTTTTATTTCTTAGATTGCAATTTAGATAATATACAAAATTATGAAACATAATGATTTAAAGCACAATGTAGACACAACGTTAATCATCACAGATTGAAACTTGAACTGAGCTTCTATGTAAACGAACTTGCTTTTTTTGTACTAAAAATCCTTGAAGATTTTCATACGTTCCTTTGTAGTCAATAACGCTGATGATCTCATCAAATGTCTCGTTCACTCGGTCTTTTATTTGATATAGCTGTTTTACTCCTACATTTGTTAGTTTGTTTTCTATTTCGTATTCATATGCAATATTACCGCTGTGAGACTGTATTGATTCTAGTGTAAAAAAATGTATGCTCTTTCCAATGGGCTTGGTCCCTTATGTTTAAGATTGTTCTTTCATGAGATATAAACGAAACTATTTAGTAAAGCATTCTTTCTCATATAAATCGTACGAAAAACCAGCCACCAGTAAATATTAATATAATGAGCTCTCTTCCGCCATAACTTTGGAAAATATGAGTGTTGTTATTGAAGACGCGCATTATATTTACATACAAATTATCATTATTATTGTGTAATAATTACGTACAACAGGTTGTATAAGTAACTATCATAAATCTACTATAATTCGACTAACTAAAATTGTATTGATTTTATTCAAGTTTTCTTATTGAATTCCCCATAGTTTTTGAGGTACATACTATGTCGTCGCTCACTTGTACAACGGCATTTTTTAAATTTTCTCCAATTTTTTGGGTGAAGGTGTGATTGAGGTTGGTCTTCAGGAATATGTTATAAACTGAATTTTAAAAAAAATGTCAATTCGGACCGTTGTACAAGTGAGAGTTAAAAATAAATTTTTTGAAGTTAAAACATGTTCAAAATTCACCTTTAGATAAAAACTAAACAATATATAAAAATCAATAATATCGGAGCAAAAAGTTTAGAAACTGTGGTTATTTATAAATGATAAAAAAAGAAAAAAAACCCATGTTTTTCTACAAACTGCAAACCACAAGGACCTCGAGTAGTCCTACTACTACCCCTTGCAAATACCTTAATCGTTTACTTGAACGGATTTCACCTATTAACGGGGTTTCCGCTGACTAATTTTCTGAGGTCCGTCGGAATTGTGTTTAATATTGTGTTTTATATATTTATGTTTGGTTGGTTGAATGTAGAAGCTCGATAAAAATTTTCGTGATGCTTTTTTTAAGCGAAAGTCAGCCCAATTTGTTCAATCTCTTTCTTTATTTTTAAATAAATACACTTGTGTTTACATATTTAATGCATACTTACTTTCAGGAGCTCGGACATTTTCTTTCATGCGCGTACCTTGATGGTATCTCCGATGACGATCCCACTATGCAGGACAAACGCAAAAAATTACATCGCCATTTTGCACTACCCGTAACACGTCCATATTTTCGTCGTTCAAATCGTTGTGTATTTCGTGACGATTTACCAGCTGGTGAACCACTGCTTAATACACATATTGGCGTACGCTTCAGTGGTGTAATTGATGGTAAGCAGTATCTGGTGCAAGGTAACTACTATTATTATCACTATTTGCAACAAAAAATGCAGGATAAGGGCTGGGGTTGCGCTTATCGTTCGCTGCAAACTCTGTGCTCTTGGTTTCAACTACAGGGTTATACGGATCGCTCGGTACCTACACATCTAGAAATACAAAAATATTTAGTGCGCATCGGTGATAAGCCACAATCGTTTGCAGGCTCTACGCAATGGATTGGTTCAACTGAAGTTAGCATGTGCTTGCAAGGATTTCTTAATGTCGACTCGAAAATACAACATGTTAGCTCTGGATCCGAAATGGCTACAATTGGTTCTGATCTAGCTGTGCATTTTCAAACACAAGGCACACCCGTTATGATTGGTGGTGGCGTATTAGCACACACCATAATTGGCATTGATTTTTGCTCACAAACAGGACAGTTGAAATTTCTGATTTTGGATCCTCATTATACTGGCGCTGATGATTTACACACGATACAAGCAAAAGGTTGGTGCGGCTGGAAAGGTATTGATTTTTGGGATAAAAAATCATACTACAATTTGTGCATGCCACAGCGACCAATAATGTTTTAAAGTTATGATTGCTATATGTAGTTAGTTTCATCTTTTTATGTAGCATTTATGTTTGTAAGTTCGCAAGTGAATTATTTCTTTGGATTATTGTTTTACACGTAATTGTAATAGAAATTCTTACCTATAACGTGTTTGTTTTTAAATAGTACGTGTAGAAAATTAATCATATTTTATTGAGATAATAATTGTAACCATTGCAATATTTTTTTAACTATGATATTTTGTGGCATTTTTGTAATTTATATTTGTAAGTGTATAACAAAAATAAAATAAAGATGATAATGTAATAAAGTATGAGTTGTTCCTTTTTTATCGTATTATTTCATTCATTAAGGGGCTATACGTATTTGTAAAGTATTGACGACAAATTTTATTTTGCTGGAAGACTAATAACTTCAGCTTCAAGTATCAAATATTACTATCATTGATGATTGATTAAGTTCCAAAAATTGATTACGGTTAATTAGTTTTAATCAAAAGAGTTTAGCGAATAATTTAAAGGGTCAGGCCACAGTACATTTTCAGAAATCGTTTTTATTTTCTTTTTATTGGCTTAAAATATGTGTTCGTACCTTAAAAATTACATACTTAAAGAGTTACATTTATCGACAAAAAAAATATCTAAGAACTCTTACTTTAAATTTTGGCGGTCCGCTACCAATACCTACTGGTCCGTACTGAAAACTTTAAACGAGTTTCTCTCGAAACAACGTTTTTTAAATTGGCTTTTTTCTATGGAAGTACGTAGGATCTTTTTTTATATTGCATATTTTTTGAAAATTCTTTTGAAAACTTTGAATTTTTTTAAAAAGCGAGCCGTTTTTGCAAAATTCGAGGTATATAAATAATCCTAAGTACTTATCTTGCTATTCATATAAACAATCTAGTGACATTTTTTTATCCAAACTTTAAAACTGCAGGTGCGGACACCTACCGGCCGCACAGGGCCTGGGCCTTAGCATGTGTTCGATTTTCCAATGAATGAAAAAATCCAATGCTAATTGGTTGAATCCATTTTTTTCATTGAATCTAGAACTTCATTCAGTTTTGTAAGCCTTTGATTGTGGGTGAATTATATTCACTATTTTTAAAGAATGTGTTGCCTAAAACAAATTAAATCGCATAGAATTTTTAAGTGAAACGTTTATGTCTCCGCAGATGAAATTTATGAAGGAAAACTGGGAAGTCTGTTTAAGGGGGGGTTAGGGTTTTACCAAATTTTGTTTTTCCACTTTTTGTTGTTGTTTTATTTAATAGTATAACTCTTCAAAAGTATCCTGTTGAAATTTGAGATCGATTGGAGTAAAACTGACGAAGAGACAGTGTCTTGAGTCTCGATGATTCTGTGTAAGTATATGAAAAAAAAGACAGTCCTAAAACTTTAAACGTGATTTTTTCGAAACTGACTTGTCAAAGTCGGTGGACACTTTTTCTCAAAAACTACTAGATCGATTCTCTTGAAATTCGACACACTCTTTTAATACATATAAAACTAGGTAATGACGAAGGCTTTTCTTGTTTTTTGCATTAAAACTAGTTCTGCAATATAAAAAAAATACTGATTTTTGTCTTTTTTTTTAAAAAAAAAAAATCGTTTTTTGGCTTAAAAATTATGCCAAAATCTTAAAAATCATCAAAGAAAAAAAATCGTCAATACCTTGAAAAACTTATAAGCTAACCAAATTTTTTTGTTTTTTTTTGATTTCAGATGATAAAGTGATGAGTTATGTTGTCCACCGCAAACCACCTTTTTTTTAGGCGTCCGCGGAAATTTGCTGCCAATGGCTTATTTTCCGATATTTTTTAATGAAATTTTATATGCTTTTTAAATAAATAAATTTACTTTTACCATATCACTAAAAAACATTTTTAAACTTATGCCTAAAATGTAGCGCCAAAACCCTATCCCCTCCTTAATACAATTGTCTGTGGTACAGGTTATCGTGATTATTTAGAATCGAAGTACATTCGTGAATCAAAATTCGACTTTTTTTATATGTTAGCACGCTTATGCAGAAAAGGATTCACAAAGAAAATCAATATTTTGAATAAGATTTTGTTTATCTGGTAGTTGAGAAAAATACGCTTAAGGTATATCATTAGAAAATACATACTAAACAATTTTTTCATTATTCTAGCCGCCTCCTTTTGAATAACGTTTCCAAAATTTCTTTACATCATCATGTCCATTCTTCGTTACAACCATGGTACGCGTGCGCTCATTTTGCCAAACCAAAACGTTTATTGACTGTGCGTAGTCACGCAATGTAACAAAATCAGCTTGCGATAAAAACTGATTGTATACTACACCCTCAGTGTAGATAAAGCGATTACGTTCTAGCTCCCACAGTTTTATTTGATCGACGACTGTTGGTGGCAAAGGTGATTTTGATTTGATCGCAGATTCAGTTAACTTCATATTCGGATGTGCATATTGGTCCAAATAGCTAACAATTTGTTCAGCAGTAATGCCACCACGTAATGCTTGACGCACAGAATCACGCGTTAATACGCCCACCACTAAATTGGGAAAGCGATAAAGCAATTCGGTGAAGAGCCCCAGTACTGCTACCTGCAGTGGCGAATCCGTGTAGGCATAGACACGATAATTAGTTTCTACTATTATGTAACCACTTTCCTGTGCCTTATCTTCTTCGTTTACCACTGCTGCTACTGTTGCACTATTTTTATTTGTGACATTGAGTGCCAAGCGCGTCGGATAGAAGCGCCCCTCCTTGCGTTTGCGTTGAAATACCAAACCGAATTCACGTAAATGTTGCAAAAATGTCAACATTTTTGAGCTCATGCCTTCAGAGCTGTAGTCGCGTCCTAGCGTGGAAAAACTTAGCTGAAAAAGCATCGAAAGACATTCGGGCAAGTTAAGGCCACGTTCTTCACATGTGTCTAAGTATTGCAACATAAAATGCCACACCTGCGACTGTGTGTCAAGGAGTAGAAATTGAAAACCTTGCCGAGTTATTGTAATGCCGTCTCGTTCATCGCGTTTCATCAAATTTGCATGTAACAATATGCGGACTGCGTCAGGACTTATGCCTTCACTATCTTGTGACTTGCTTGCTGATGAACCCGTGCCTACCATGTAGTGTAGTACACAGCGCCAACGTGACATAGCGTAAGAGTCTAAAAAGGCAATATCACGTGGTTTTGAATCACGTTCGAGTGTATGTGACATGGACCATGGTTTGCCGCCACCCAGCAGGGCAATTTTTAAATTTTTTTTAAAAGTTGGACTCAGTTCCCAGGCAGATAAGCCGCCTGGTATGGCAGTAACGCGCCATATATTCAGCTCCGTAAGACAGCTGCTTGCGGCAGTTTGCTCTCTATAACAAAGGAACAAGAGAAAATATTTACGTTATAAAAATGGATTTGTTGACATTGCCAAAACTAAACTTACTTTGCAAAATGTTGTGAACCCCAAGAGGCAACTACGGCTTGCGGCACCGGTTGCTCCACGAAGAGAATACGTATTACAAACTGTCTAGCGATTTCCGGCAGCTCCCTAAAAATTTATTTAAGTCGGATATATTTTGATGGAAATTATATACATAATTTGCTCAAAGCACCTATAAACAGCCAGGCATATTGTGGGATAATTGTAGAGTCGCTCCAGCGTTTCAGGCGTGCGAGTTTTCAGATATTCCTGCAAATCCTTACATTGCAAGTTAGCCGGCTTTGGAATTAATAACCCATTGGATGAGGTGGAGCTTGACTTGCCCACCTTTGAATCGGACATATCGCATCAAGTTTATTTTTAGAGAATACAATTTATTTCCTTCTAACATGGCATTATCTTAAACTAGGGCTGGGGATGTTCATCGATGTTTTTCAACATCGCTTACTGTCGATAGTTTTGAGTCGTAACGATTAAAGTCGAAATATATTAATCATGGAATAAATTTTTTTATTTTTCTTTAAAAAGGATATATATGTATAAAAATTTACAATTAATTACATACCATTTTAAAGGGAATAGATTAAGCTTTTTAACGTTCTAAAAAAGTTATAGGTTTTTAACACATTTTTAGGAAAAAATAAGGTTTTTTAAAAAAAATTGTTCAAAATTTCAGAAAATTCGTCAGATTTCCAAAAATATAGGTCAAATTTCAAAACTTCACGCTTCATTAGTGTAGGCCATTAAATTACATTTCTTACGACACTCATATTTACTATTTTTTTATTCAGCGGTTCCCAACTTATCATTTTTCCTATGTCCGCAACTTTCGATGTCTATATCTCCGAAACTAGATCCGAGCGACACTTTTTTTTTCTCGAAGAGCCTTTTTAAATGAGCAAATGGACATAATTCAATACTGGAATAACTATACAAATTGTGATGCATTAAGCCCAATTTCCATGTGATCTTATCTTATCTTATTTTATCAAATATCAAGGAGGACATCACATGCCATTAAGATAGCAAATGTATGCTATTCACTCTCGCATTCTCCAAGAGCATTAGGTTCTGTTCGCATGCTTTTTCTTTGTTAGAAAAATTTGATTTAATATCCCTGATATGGGATAAGATAAGATCACATGGAAATTGGGCTTTAAGAAGAGTGGCCTTGCGATATCTGTTTATTTCGACTTCATCCACATCATCGGAGAGGGTCAATTCATCAGCAGGCAATATTATATCCAAAAGAGAGCTTCACTCTGCCTCGAGATGGCTGAAAAACTGTTTTTTTTTTTGCGCCGAAATGTGAATTATATATGTACAAATGTAAAATTAATTTCTTTATTGCCAAATACCTAAGCCATGCGCGCGTTGCAATGCCCTAACATATCAAATAAAATATTTAAAAATTATTTATAACATACACCAGTAATACTTTATTAATATTATCAAAATAAATGTTATTTATCAATCAATAAAGTCCAATTTCCATGTGATCTCATGTTATATTATTTTATCAAATATCAGGGAGGACATCACATGCTATTAAGTTAGCAAATGTATGCTATTCACTCTCGCATTCTCCAAGCGCATTAAGCTCTGTTCGCATGCTTTTTCTTTCTTACAAAAATTTGATTTGATATCCCTGATATGGGATAAGATAAGATCACATGGAAATTGGGCTTAATGGAGGGGGAAATTTCAATGTTATCGATGATAATCTATTTTGTTACCAAAAAACATTGAAAACATCGATGTTTTTTTAACGATTTTTCCCAGCTCTATCTTAAACTTACTAAAGTCAATTGTGAAACGTCAAAATTTGCGCACACACAATGGTGCCACAGTTACCACGAGCACACCATGGAATCTGTGTGGTTGGTAAAATACTGATCGAATTTCGTGATATTCCAAGACGTACATTTTATTTTTCTCTCTCGAAAATATGCTGGAATCGCTTTTTGTAACTAACTGGGTATCTAGTAAAATATATGAGCTACCACCAAACAAAATTGAAGATGGTATATTTTCAAAAAGGATTTAAAATTTTTTATTTTGATTTTCAAAAAAAAATTTTAAATTTTGGTTCCAAATTTTCAAAATTCAATATCTCCTAAATTTTTTAAATTTTTCAAAAATTTCAGTTTCAGTACTCAGTTTGTTTAGCATTGAATCTTCCATCGCTGTGTTTATAATACTGAAAAACTGTCAGTATCCACCTCACACCATCAATATTACTGTTAGTATGTAATAACTTCGTCAGTAATATCCGATTTTTCCATCAGTATCGTTTTTTTATACTGACAGTACATCAGTACTCACCTCACACAATCAATAATACTGTCAGTAATATTGATCGTGTGAGGGGCGCTTTAAGTAAATGTGATCTTATCATGAGTTTTGGAGTTAACAAAGATTTTTTGTTCTTATAGTATTTAAATCAAAATTGTGGTTTGATTTTCTTAAAAATTAACTTATAATAATGAGCCAATGCAATTTTCTATAAAGCCCAATTTCCATGTGATCTTATCTTATCCCATATCAGAGATATCAAATCAAATTTTTGTAAGAAAGAAAAAGCATGCGAACAGAACCTAATGCGCTTGGACAATGCGAGAGTGAATAACATACATTTGCTATCTTTATAGCATGTGATGTCCTCCCTGATATTTGAAAAGATAAGTTCAAGAAAGATCACATGGAAATTAGGCTTAAGTATGTGAATCTCCTCCTCGAAAACATTACTTCATCATTTGGCCCCGACTTTCTTAATTTGGACCGCAATATGGCCCCTTATAAAAAAATATTTTCCTGGCAGCGCTGGTTACAAGTCGACGCTGCATGTAAACAAGCTAAATGTCAATCATTTAATTGTGTGATTAAAGAATTGACACTAGTGTTTTACCAGTTGTGGATCATATTTCAATTTTCATAAATATCGTTTTCAAATTTTTATCCGCCAAAATAAATTAACAAAAGACTAAATTAGTGTCGGCAGCAAATCTTAATATTTAAATGGTAAAATTATTATTTAATCTGGTTTAGTCACATTTGTAGTATGAGTATAAGCAATGGTGTGTACAATAATTTGCGGCAAAAGCTCGATGTGCTCGGCTACACACAAACGCTGCCTCTGGCGTCGATTCCTCTTGTTGGAGCAATTTTTGAGGACTTGGTTAAGACAACAGAGAGCTTACGCGATGCCAAAGAGAAAATTGTTACGTTTCTAGAGGTAAATATGTATTGCAAACAAAGGTATAATTTATGAATCTTGATATCCGATAAACTTTAACTTTAGATACCATTTTCCAATTTTTTTATGCGCTTTTTAATCCTAAGCATAAATAAGTACATAATCAAATGGTGTTGCTCGGATCTGGTTTCGGAAGTTGCGGATGTAGATTGGAATGAATATCAAATTTATATCAAAAATATGGGTGTCATAAAAAAAAGGCTTAAGTTTACCGTGACTCCCATTGTCCAATGGGAATTAAACTAAACTTTTCTTATGTGCTTTTTTATTCTAAGCACAAATGTGTTATCAAAAAAAGTCGCTCGGATCTGGTTTCGGATATATAGCTATCGGAAGTTGCGGATATAGCTTTTATGAAAATCCTTATAAATTGAGAACCCCTTAATGGATATCAAAAATATGGGTGTCATAATATAGATAAATCTAACCCAAAATTTTGGAGATATGACGATTTTTCTGAAATTATGATCAACTTTTTTTTTAAAACCGTTATTTTTTCCAAAAAATGTGTAATTGACCTATAACTTTTTTAGCATGGTAAGAAAGCTTAACTTATTCCCTTTAAAATAATGTATAGCTTGTTGTAAATTTTTAAATATTCACCCCCTTTTTGACCGAAAAATAATAAAAATTATTCAATAAATTCCTATGGAAACTACATTTTTATTGTCAAAAACAATGAAAAACAACAAAAACAATAACTACTACAACAACAACAATTATTAGAAGACAATTCTAATTTAAAAGGTAATAAATTAAGCTTTCTGATCATGCTAAAAAAGTTATGGGTTAATAACACAATTTTTGGAAAAAATAACGGTTTTTTAAAAAAAAAATTGATCAAAATTTCAGAAAAAATCATATCTCCAAAAATATGGGTTAAATTTCAAAGGTTTGTTCACCATTGTTGTAGGTCATTAAATTATCTATGTTATGACACCCATATTTTTGATATCCATTCAAGGGTTCCCAACTTATAAGGATTTTGTCCGCAACTTCCGATGGCTATATATCCGAAACCAGATCCGAGCGACATTTTTTTTTTGCTATTTTTATTTCCATTTATCGGAGCATGGGAGTCACGGTAAACCTGTGCCAAAAAAAAAAATTAATGGCCTACAATAACGATACGCAAAACTTTGAAATTTTACCTATAATTTTTATTTATATATTTTTAAATTTTTTTATAAAGTTATAGTCTTAACAAATGTTATTAAATCATTTTTTATTCTATCTACTAGAGTTTTTGAGATATTTCGTTTAAAAAATGTTCAAAAACGTCAAAAAAAAAAAAAAAAAAACAAAGTGCGCAGTTATTAAAAGAATGACAGATATATATGTATATATATACATATAATTTTAGCTCGTTTAATAATAGTAGCCTAAAAATAAATCAAACAAAAAACTGACCACAGTTGTAGTGCTATGTTGGTTGTCATGGCCAAATTTTAAATAATTACCTGCAATAGCACAACTGTAACCATCACAAATGCTATTTTAACCACTACCACCATAATCAGAAACCCTTTTTACTACGTTAAAAATTAAGTAATTTTTACTTGTACTTTTTTTTTTTTGCTGCTGCAGGAGAAATCTGCATGGGAATTGGGTGTTGAACCATATAAATGTGATAATTCGCGATTACTTGCAGAATGCAACGAGCTACATTTAAAGCTGTTAAAGCAACGCGAAGAATTGGAGGAGCGTACATGTGGTAAACTATATAAACTACTTTTATTTTACTATTATTTCTTTAATTTTACATTTATTTTCAACACTCTTAGAACTTAATCAACGAATACGTAATTTGCAAATAGACAAAACGCATTTGGAGCAACATTGTGTGCAATTACAGCAACAAATTAAATCTTTGTTATCCAAGCAAGCAACTTCACGACTGCCAGCAACAATGAAACAAAAAAAGGACCTTGTCACAGTCTTGCGTAAAGTTATTTCTTTGTAAAAACCAATAAATCCGAAAAATTTAATGCCTTGATAATTTTTTTTAAAGCTAAAAGACCATTTATAACAACTGTGCGGTCCGGTGAACAATTTCAGTTACATTTAACAGATAATAAAAGCAATATACGATGTACCAAATGCAATGCAGGTTATTATCAAAAGAGTTCTTTAACTGTGGGTAGTTCTGCTTTGCCAGCAAATTCGTCAGCAGAGATAGACAAATTAGAGCGTGATGTTAGAGACTTAACGGAACAAGTTGAGTTCTATAAACGAAAGGTAAGTGTAACTAAAAGCCTTAACATCGTGAGTGTACAGTCAATAGTTGAAAATGTATGTAATTTCATGTACTTAAAAATATTCCAGGGTTATTACCAGAAAATAGCAGGTTGTCATAAAAACTTATGACATGGGTCCATTATATAACTAACTAACATATTGTCGTTCAGCCTAATGGAACGATTTCGAAAATATAAAATGTATTTAAGAAACATGAACGAAACTAAAAAGTAACTGCCGAAAGTCTTGATTAAAGCATCTGTAGGCAAACATAGTAAATTCGCAAAAAAAATGTAAAAAATATTAAGCAACATTTGAATCTAAACGTATAGCTTGCCGTTGAATTTACTAATTAGAAAGTGTCTAGTTATTACATCATTAAGGACCACGATTGGCTTTAACCAACTTTAAATGACAAGTTGAGTTACAACAAAAACTTGAATGTGGAATTATTAGGGATGTTAATCATAGTTGAAATACGCCATAAGGTTTTTAATTTGATTGTGCTCAAATCTTGACACGTTAAAGAACCTAAAAAGATAGTTTCACAGCTAAAATTTCAGCTCCCTAGGTATTCGGAATCTTGAGTTCTGTCAGGTCAAATTTCGAAAGAAACGCAATTTTTGCGAAATTAGCCGAATTCAATGTTTAATATCTATGTGCCTGGTCAACCATTTTCACTAGATGATGCCTAATTTAAAAGCGAATAGGTAGACAAACAAAATAAAATCTGTCTTTAGTATTATGAATAAAACTATGACTTGGGGCACCATTTTCAAAGTAGTCATATTTTACTAAGACCTATTTCACTTTATCGGGTCGCAAAAATAAGTGTTAAGGTCTAGGAGCTTACATTTTTTTAAAGCATAAAAGATGACATAATAAAAAAAATTCATATCCAGAACTTTTAAAGCTCTAAGGATTTCTTTTGTTTTAGCATATATCGGCCCTAACTTACGTCCTTAAGGGGGCAGGTCTAGTCACAGGCGTGAGTAATAGAGCATTTTCAATCATTTTTTTTATATTAAATTAATTTATTTAATTATTATTATTATTATTATTAACAGTTTATTTATCAATAAATTATATAAATAAACTTATTGCTAGGCACTAACTGCTAAGGTTTTCAGCCTATTCATTATGTACAACTATATATGAGCATATAAATCAAAAAATTTTAGTGTGTTAACAATTTTTAAGATGTTATCTTTAGATACATTCTGTAGAAGTTCCAATGTGCTGATGTTGTTGGTTGATCTTTGGTATTCATTCATAACAGGGCAGTTTTCGATCAGGTGATTAATGGACAATACATCGTAGCTGCAGAGCGGGCATATAGAAGGTGTTGAGTTTTCCATTAGGTATTGGTGTGTCAAGAGTGTATGTCCCATCCTTAGTCTTGAATATTTTTTCAAATCAAGCCTCCTGCAATCTGCAGGAAATATAGGGGCCTTTCCTGTTGGGTTAGTTAGTTTGTAAAAATGACAGTAGTTACTCCAAAAGTGAATTTGTTCCTTAGACTGGGTTGCTTTGATGTATCTTTTACAATCCATTATACTAAAGGTTTCCTGCATGACAATCGGAGCAAATGTTGCATATTTTGCGGCTTCGTCTGCGACGTCGTTTCCTTTAATCCCAACATGGCTGGGTATCCACATAATTTTAATTTTATCGTTTTGGATAAGAATGGTTCGTATCTTTGCAATTATCTCATTATGAGACGACACATTTTGTATAGCTTTTATTGTTGACAAAGAGTCAGTGCATATAATATAATTTTTTTTTTCAGATTTGCAAAGGTTTAGTGCCTACCGCATAT
Source organism: Tricholauxania praeusta (assembly GCA_949775025.1). Taxonomy (NCBI): domain Eukaryota; kingdom Metazoa; phylum Arthropoda; class Insecta; order Diptera; family Lauxaniidae; genus Tricholauxania; species Tricholauxania praeusta. The sequence goes on from OX459028.1 coordinate 69,433,082, forward strand.
GCAGTTCCTGCATCAGTTTTCGAACCATCAGTGAAGTAGAGTGTCCAGCCTCTGTATTTTTCAATTGTGCTGCGAAAATTACTAACATAAGCGTTAGAGTTAGTTGAGTTTTTTGGTAGATGCATTAATGTTTTAATAATGCTGTTATTATTAAATGTCCATGGAGGCGTGGAGGCTATGAATTTGGTATGAGGTTTCAAATCAAAACCTATTTGTTTCGCAATTGATAGGATGCGGTGAAGTGAGGATGCAATCTTTGGTATTTTATGGTATAGAATTTTGTCCAGGTTTTGCACTAGATGTTTTTCTGAAGGAAGTAGAAGTTTAGGAATCAAGGCAGCTGTTGTTGTATTAATTCGTTGGTCTATTGACGGAAGTCCAGATTCAGTAATAATATTAACTATTGGTGTTGATCGAAAGGCCCCTATGCTAAATCTCGCGGCAGCGTGGTATATGCTTTGAATCTTCCGTAAATTAGATTTTGAAGTGTAACCATAAATTGGAAGGCCGTAGTCTATTTTGGACAGAATTAAAGACTTTACAATGTGTGTTATTGTGTTGGGGTGTGCATTGCTATGGAAGCTTGATATACATTTGATTAGATTAAGTCTATTTACAAGTGACTTTTTTACATAGTCTACATGCATATTCCATTTATAATTTATACTGAATATTATACCTAAGATTCTTAAGCTAGTTACATATTCTAAAATACTGTTGTTAACGATAAGGCTAGGTGGACTACAGTTTCTTTTCCTACAGACATGTAACGCTTTGCTTTTTTGTAAGGATATTTTGGCTCCTGTATTGGCGGACCAGCTAGAAATGTCGAAAAATAAATTATTTAGATTGTTTAGCAGCATAACAGAATCTTTGTATTTAGCAGTTATGTATAAATCATCAGCGTATACACAGTGAGTAAAAAATTTGTGCTTTAAAATGATTTTATTAAGGTTTTCGTACGCAATTTGAAACAAAACAACAGACAGTGGAGATCCTTGTGGAATTCCATTGTATAATTGTTTTAAATCAGAATGAGTTGAATTAACTCTAACTCTTATCTTTCTGTGTGTTAGAAAAGCATTTATGTATTTCAACATTTGTTGACCAACTTTCCATTCACGTAGTTGATTTATAACCGCATGTAAGCCGACTCTGTCAAAGGCTTTAACAAAATCGATAGAAATTACGGTAATGTGATTTTTTGTAGACAAAGCATTACATATACGATGGTCCAGAAAAAGTAGAGCGTCAATTGTACCTTTATTATTTTTAAAGGCTAGTTGATTTTGAGAAATATGGTTGTTTACTCGGAGAAACCAAGTAAGTCTTATAGCTATAATTTTTTCGAGAACTTTACTCGTACATGAAAGTAAAGATACTGGCCTATAAGCTTCTATGCGATTTTTTGGCAGTTTTGGTTTCTGCAATGGAATTATTGTGGCAATTTTCCATTCTTGTGGAATTATGCCTGATTTAAAGATGTTGTTGTATATTTCTAACAGACGTACTTTAGCTGAACGAGGGAGATTTTTAAGCATAGGATAACTGATTCTATCGAACCCTGGTGTTTTGCCTTTTACCATATTAAGAGCTGCATTTAGCTCAAGTAAGGATATATCAGATTCTATTAACTTGGCACTGTTACATGGGATATAGTTTAGAATAATATTTAAATTGTTTTTATTTGAAATGAATTGTTGGTCAAAGCATTTATCCGAAGATAGAGATGACCATTCATGTGCGAATAAATTAGCGATCTGTATAGGATCAGAAATGCTGGTGTTATGTGAAAAAATACTATTAATATTTGTGGAGTTATTTCTCCCATAAAGGCGGTTGATTTTTTTCCACAAAGGTTTGATTGAAGTGTGTGGATTTATATCTGATGTAAATTCGTAAAAGGAGTTGTGTTTGGCTAACTTAGTCTCACGTTTAAATAGTGCGTTTGCTTTTTTGTATGCGATTCTCTTTTCTTTGGTCATATTGTTTTTGAATATGTGCCAACGGTTTTGTTTATCAGCACGAAGGCTTGCTAGGTGGTTGTTCCACCAGTAAACGTATTTTTGAGAGTTGTAGGCTGAGGAGGTATAGGGAATGGACTCATTGGCTGCAGATAATATGTTTTTGTGAAACTTTGTAGCTTCTTTATTTATATTTAGTGACACTGGGTTGTTATCTACTCTGCTGCTAAGAATATCTTGAAACCTTTTCCAGTCGGCTAGATCTAGCTTAAACCGTGAAAAGTGTCTGGAGTAAGTTTTGCTCGGTTGATTTTGAAGAGGGCTTTGTAGAGTGATAAAAATTGGAAAGTGGTCGCTTCCGTGGAGATTGGTTGATACATCCCAACTAAGAAAAGGAAAAAGGTTTGCAGACGCTAAGGACAAATCGACATGAGTAAAAGTCGAGTGCGTGGAAAAGTGGGTTGGAGAACAGTCGTTGAGAAGGATAAGATTAGATTGTGTGAAAAATTTTTCAATAATTTTGCCCCGAGAATTAGTATTAGGGGAGCCCCAAAGAGTACTGTGGGAGTTGAAATCGCCAAGGATTATGATATTACTTGTGTTGCGGTTATTATATAGCGCAAATAGGTCTGAGAGTACTATTCGTTCATTTGGTGGTATATATAGAGATATAATAGTAAGTTTGATATGGATTGAAATTTCAACGGCTGCCGCTTGTAAATTAACAGGTGTAGGAATAAAAATATGAGTCAGAGAGTTCTTGACTAAAATAGATGTGCCACCTTTAGCCCTTATGGTGTTTGAATGGTTTATATTTGTAGAGCTGTAGTTATTAATTTTAATTTGACATGAGTTAAGATGAGTTTCTTGTAGTGCAATTATGTCGGGAGAGTGTGTTTTTATCAGAAGTTGAAGTTCATGTAAATTGTTTAGTAATCCGTTTAAATTCCATTGAAGAATTTTAAGGACCATCAAACAGTTAAAAGAAGATAGTGACATACTCGTAAAAAGTAAAATTTAATTTACTTTAAAGAGTATTTAATTCATTTCGTCTTCTGATAAAGTTAAAGGGGACGTAGAAAGACGTGAATCAAGTTCGAAGCGTCTTGCAGAGATTGGTTTTGGGGTGTAATCATTATTGTTGGTTATGTTAGAAATAGTGTTATAAGTTTTGTTTTGGTTGTTTGTTAAATGTGCGGATGTAAAAGTGTTAATGTTTGGTGTAGAAATGTTTGGAGTTGATGCATTAGAAACCGGTATTATTGGATTGTTATTGTTGTTCATAAGCTTTAATCTTTTTTGTCTAATTTCTATTGCTTTTTCTAAGGTCTCAGTTGGAATGGGAGTAACGGTTGTAGTTTTTTCATTTGCTTGTTTTGTGGCTTCCCCGTAGGAACACTTAGTAAGAGTTTTAATTTTTAGAATTTCGTGTCTTTTTCTTATGCTTGGACAGTTTTTATTGTTTGCTCTGTGCTCATGCTTGCAGTTAATGCATTCAACTTTTGTGCACGGGGTTGGGTCGTGGATTCCATATGAGCAGACTTCGCATTTGCTTTCGCTTTTACAAAATTTTTTGGTATGCCCAAGTTGATAGCAATTTTTACATTGTAAGGGTTGTGGAATGTATGGTTCCACTTTAAACTTTAGGAAGCCAATTTGAAGTTCTTGAGGGAATTCATAGCAGTTAAATGAAATAATGTGTAGTGGTGTATTAAATGTTTTACCATCAACGAATTTAGTGATTTTTTTGCAATCCACAGCCAACTGATCTTTGAGACCATCTAAAATTTCTTCCACTGACAAATTTATTAAAGGTGGCGCAAAAATTACACCTTTCACTGTATTTAGTGTTGGATGCAAAGATACCGAAATCGGACAGACATTAGATAACTGTGTAGCCTTCAAGAATTTATTTGCTTGTGTTTCGTTTTTTGTGAGTATGAGTAGATCACCTTCACGCGTAAATGATATTTTTTCTGGTGTTTCTGAAGAGATGCTTTCTAAAGCTTTAGAAACTAGGAATATATTTAATGATTTTAAAGGAGTTTTTGGGTCTTTATTTTTTATAATTAAATATTTCGGGCACGGAGATTTTTTTGAGTTAGGTTTGAAGCTTAAAGCTGGAAAATCATTTTTATTATTCAAGTTGAAATTGTTTTTTTTCCGTTTTGCGGCCTGAGTTATATTAGATCCATCGGGATCTAATATTGCAAAATAGTTCCCCCCTGAAGAGGAGCTCATGGTAACACAACACTAGTCACAAAGTGATTTTTTTTATATTTTTGCACTAGCAAGTCAAATAATAACACTACTTTTTTTTTTTTTTTGTTTGCAAAGAAGATGGGATAAAGGAGAGCGAATAGTAAATAACGACTGTTCTCTACGAGCGCACGGTATCGACTGAATTTATTTAATAAAAATGATAATATGGCATCATTACATTATGTAATGACTTGACGAAAGTTTAAAAAAAAAAACTAAAAATAAAAAAGTTATAGCTGGTTGTGTTGGACCCTGTCTCATACAGAGTGCCTTGCGGTAACCATCACAAACCCTTGGAAAATTATCTAAAATCAATCGGATTCGAAAAATTAGTTATCGAAATAAATAATCTAGTGCCTGATCGAAGGTTTTTTTTTTTAAAATCAACAAAATGACGGCCTCAGGAAATTTAAATCCAGATTTTCAGGAAAATACCAACAATTAATTGTTCATAAAAAATCGATATTTAAAAATAAAAGATATCCTTCGATCAGGCACTAGCTTTTTATGTTTTTCAAAAACTGTGTAAGTTTCATTGAAATCTATCAAGCGGTTTTCGAGTTACAGTGGTCACCACTTCTGAAAACATAGTTTTGAGAAAAGCCCATTTAAAGTTTAACACTCACATGAATGAGTGAGAGAGAGCCCTTTGGTTATTGCCGAATAACTCTAAATGTAATTATCGGATTGACTGCAAATTTTCAGGATATATTTTTAAGATATTATTCTTTGAGATAATGCAAAAAAAATAATCGATATCTTGAAAATTTTGGCTAGACCTGCCCCCTTAACAATCCCCGATTATAGTTTTTGTTGTAACTCACTCTTTTATTAAAAGTTGGTTAAAGCCCATCGTGGGACTCTAAGATGATTTCTATATTGTGAAACCGTGCTACGACATTGATGTAATCACGTCAACAATAAGCCTCACGAATACACTGCAAATTAATATAAGCCTTAATTGTGTTTATTAGACGTTTTGTAGATGGTACGGTAGATATATTGCCTAGAAATGGCCCTGACGTTCAGCATAGTCTTATAAAATAATGTGAACTGAAAAATAAAAGTTTCTATATCTCGCTTGGTTATCAAACTTAAAGCTCTGAAATCGATATTGTTAAAAAACATGTTGGCGCTCCCACTTTCCAAAACGCTCCGGGTTTTTATCCAGTAATTTATTATGCCGGCTAATATTTTTGTGAGTACTCTCTACGCACAAATAAATAACTAAAATTTTATTACTTACAAATGTTTGCCATATAATCGAATTTAAACTCGCAATATTTCTAAAACCGTAAATTCTCCTAAGTCTGAGGCTTATGATCAGTACCTATGATATAAACTGTGTTTAGTAGACTGGTATAAAAACATTCTTTTATTTTTGTGATCTTAACGCACAGTATCATTAATAGTGATAATCACACGTAGATAACACAGTTTTGAACGGAAAACCAAACCCACTTATTCTTGTGTAAAATTCTTCGCTGAGTTTGAAAAAAAAAATATGGAACCAATTCCCCTCAATCCCCCCCATTTCCCACACTCTTCTCAACAAAATATTTTAAAAATCCTATTTTTGTTTCTAATATATCTACTTATCCTTTATAAAATTCTTCGCTGAGTTCGAAAAAAAAAAAATTTGCTGAGCCATTTCAAGAATAGAAAAGATAGGTATATTAGAAACAAAATTTGGATTTTTTAAATATTTTGGTGGGAATTGGTTCAATAATTTTTTTTTGGAACTCAGCGAAGAATTTTACACAAGAATAAGTGGATTTGGTTTTCAAATAAAACTTTTTTTTGTTGGCCTGATAAAATCTTTTTGGGCCACCAAGTTGTCTAATTTTTCTTAAATTACACAGAACCTTCAACATTTTTTTGGTTTTTCGGACCAACTTACAGATTTATTATGGATTTTCGCTGAATTCCACACTGGAACAGGATTTTATCTAAATGAAAAGTGTGTGCGTTGTATTTTCTCGTAGCTTACTAAGGTGGAATAAGCCAAAGTGAGGATTCTTCCTCTTATTATTTGTCTGATTTTTGACATTTTAGCTGAAGACTGAATGAATTTTTGCATTGCCTTATTGTTGGAATTGCAACTTATAGGAAAAACTTGATTTGATTTGGGAAAAACAGAATAAGACGCTCTTTTTTAGATGAAAAGGTTACTAATAATTAAATTGAGTTCATTATTTAGATATTTCGCTTTTGTCGCTACTTTTCGTTTGTTCCACCATGTCGCTTACGATGTTTTTGGTAAAAACAATGAAAATTGAATTTATAATGCTTATTCAAGATTGAAGCGCGTGATCGTGAAATACGTCGCCTTAACGATCTTCTAACGGGTGGTCGTCCTGTGGCCGCAGTCGCTAAAGACTGCTGCTATAAAGATGTTGGCAAACTATCCGAAGACGTTGATCTATTGCAACGAGAAAAAACAGAGCTACTTGTTAAAATACGGCAATACGAGGAACAAATGCACGAAGCCATGCAGCGTGCTATCGATTTAGAAACTCAAAATAAGCAATTGCTTAAAGAACTGGATGAGCTTAAAGAGGCAGCACTTAGTGTAGAAACGCAAGCAAATAAAGAAATTGAAGAGCGTGAGAACGAAATAAAACAACTGCAGTTGGACTTAAAGCAATTGAAAGCTAGAAGAGAAAAGTTAGAGGATTCAAAGAAAACACACAGGGCGCCAAACGAACGTGGTGCATGTGGTGATACAACTTCTGAAACAGCAAATCTACATAAACTTTATGTTGAAGAGTGTGAGAGAGGTAAAACGTTTAATTATACAAAATTGCAATGAATTGATATCCATTTTATTGTAGAATCTAAATTGCGTAAAGAAAATGAAGTGCAGATGAAAAAAATCATAAAATTACAGCATAAATTACATCATTTACAAAAAGGTAATTTTCAGTACCCTATTTACACAGATTTATCAGTTAAAGTAAATATTATATACTTATGAGTAGAAATTAAAGATAAAGACTGTCGCAGCGTAACTACGCTAGATGAGGATAAAATACGTCTTAAGTCAGAACGTGACTTCTTCCAAAAAGAATACTTGCGTTTAATAAGCAAAACTGGATCCGAAAAGGTATTATCGCTCTAAATAATAAGTTTGTATCCAGATATTCAAAATATTTTGTCAGTATTTACATGGAAACTTTCTTTAATACTTACATGTATGTGGGGTTTTATCAGAACAAAGAGCTTTTTATAAGTATAATCAAAGGGTTTTCGGCAATATACCAGCAAAAATGTGATATGAAGGCTAATTCGAGCTTGTTGTTTCAGCTAAAATTCGACGGCTCGTATTGAAATATGCGACCATTAATATATTTTCAACGGGATTTGTTTAATGTTTTTTAATATTGAGCTGTATTTTATTTAATTTTGAACTGCGAAAATATATTGCGGGGCGATAAAATTGATAGAGCGCAGTACGTTTGATTCAAAATGCAGTGATGTTCTTAATTTTGTTCGACACCGTCTTTAATAGCACTATATAACGGGTGATTTTTTTGCTATTTGTTCAGTGTAAATTTTTTGACACCTCACGCGTGATTCGTAACATGTGTCAACGCCAAAAAGGCTCAGTAAGGTTTGCCATTTCACCATGAATAGACTAACAAACGAGCAGCTCTTCCAAATCATTGAATTTTACTATCAAAATTAGTGCTCTGTGAGAAATCATGAAGATTCAATTTTTTATCGAAAAATTTTCTTCAGCCACGAAGCTTATTTTTGGCCGAATTCGGTCTGAAGAGCAGCCAGAGGCAGTGGTGCGATTTGTAGGCCGGCGGCATCGTATCAAAAATATTGAAAATCGCAACGTTACATTTAATGGAGCAAGGTACCGTGTGAAGTCTATCGAGTACAGGGACAAGCCAGCCACAATTGCAACCCTGGAAGACAACATTACAGCTGCCATTGGTGAAATACCCACCGAAATGCTGGAACAAGTATGCCAAAATCAAAACTTATGGATGGACCATCTCAGGCGTAACCGCGGGCAACATTTACATGAAATAATCTTTAAAAAGTAAATGGCAGGATGATCGCTCCAAATAAATATTTCATTCACTATTGCAAATTTTCTGTTCTTTTTTCAATTTTCAAAACCAAACGCTTAAAAAATCCCCCGTTATATACATACGTTTAAGTTAAGGTACGTTATTGGATTTCGGCTTAAGTTTAACATTCTTTTTTAAAATGTTTATTCACCGCTAAGTAATGGTCGCTTGGATAATTTTGCTCTGCTCAACACACAAAATAAAATTTGATAAGCAAGGTATTATTTTCTTGTTACAATTTCTGATAATTCTTAACAGGAAGTTGAATTTCTACAAAATCAAGTCAAATCCAAAGATGAAGAACTTCGTATCTTGCGATCAGAACTTTGTCTGCGCCAAGAACAGATTATGGCGCATGCTACAGCCACTGCCAATGCCGCAACAATTGTTACACCATCACTGCCTTTATCAGCGCGTTCTGTACGCTCACAAGCAAGTGATTGTGTACAAGCAATTGTCCTCCGTGCCGAACGTGAACGCGATTGTGCAAGGGCTGAATTGGAACGCGTGCGATGTGAGCGTGATAGCTTACGTGAGAAACATTTATGTCAAATACAAATGCATGCTGCTGAGATTGAGAAGCAACAAAAATTGTTACGTGATGCAAATGAACGCATTATGCAGTTTGAACGTGAAGCACGTGATTTACAATCAGCACGCTTACCAAGTGAGACACAAATTGTTTTGCTCAAAGAAGAAGTTGATAGCTTAAAGAAGAGTTTGTTTAAGCTACAGGATGAAAATAGTAAATTGCGCACAAGTCAGAATCAGCTAAGGTGAGTTAAAACTCAAAGTTTTACGAATTCAATGCTAATATGAATTAAACACACTATTGTGGAGCAACTTAACGATAACAAGAGTATTTTTGTTTTTTGCGATAAATCTTTTTAAAATGCTATTGTCTTATACTGTAAAAGAATAGCCCTCTACAAGTGCCGTATTCTGGTTTTATAAAACCTTCAATAAACCGCGATAATGTCACCCAAGTCATACTACGTAGTGTGATTACAACTGTGCACCTACTTTGGAATCTGCCACAAATGAGTAATACTATAACATCATGTATTTTTTTTTGTAAAGAAGTATTTGGAGTGCCACCAATTGAGTTATAGTTTTTACTAACCCGTGCATATTCTATAAAGTATATTATTGAATTTACGTGCATTTGTGTTTCAGTAAGTCTGTTTCAGGAAACATAATTTTTAAACTTTAAGTATCAGCTTAGGGACTTATTTTTTCAATTTTGGTTGCTTCATATTTCAATGGCCTGTTTCATTGCGCTTTGGTGATAATTTTTCTTGCTTTAGGCTGCTGCATGAACAAACTGAACGTGCACTAGTGGAATATCAGAATAAATTACTTATTGCTGAAACCCAATTAGAGTCTGCAGAAAAACGCGTCAACACATCGGACTCTAATCGTGAAACTACACGTAATGAAACAACATTGTTGCGCAGCGAGGTAGCTGCTCTAAAGAAAACCTATGTTAGCTTAGAAAGTGAAAAGGATAAAATTTTGGTAAGCGCTTAAAAGCATAATTTTTATATTTTTCGAATTTCAAAACTTCTGACGAAAATATTTTCAGGCACAACTTGATACTAAGACTGAACGTGCGTATCAGTTGGAATACGAGTTAAAGGCCTGCAAAGAAAAACGTAACAATCTGGAACAGCAAGTAGAGGAATTAGAAAAAAAACTTGAGTAAGTACAAATATTGTTCTCATTTCGTTTTATTTGTATAGCTTTTAAACAAAACATCAAAAACATGGCACATATAACGTTTACATAGTTAAAAATTTGCCTATAAAACTTAGACATACACAGATTTATACAATAGTTAGTACTTAAAATAAATTGTGTAACTGAAACATTTATTTTATTTTATCTAATTATGATAAGGTCTATAAACAAACGTATTTTCAATACTAGTATAGCAATTGTTTTACAAAGGTTAACAATTCAACACTAGTTACAAATTTTATTTAATTTTTTTATTACATCAAAAAAACGTAGCTGTTTCTAAAGTAAAATGTTATACACACAGCTCAGTCCAAATTTCAGAATAATTTCCAGAGACGTGCAAAGGTTGAAAAAATTGGTTTATTTGAAGCACTTTCGGAAAAAAAAATCCAACATGACCAAAGTGCACCATCACAAGGAAACAAACTGTTTTGCAATTACTTCATATAAAATTATATTGAGCTACATCCTTCTTTCAAGGGATAATGCTCTACAAAATAACCTGGTATCAGGGTTACCAAGTGATCGTGATTGATCCGGTCGTGTCATTCATGTCAAAGCCAGGGGTGTGATAGGAATTAAAAAATTTCTAAAAAAGCCGCGAATTTCACGATTTTTGTGAAATGAACTTAAATTTTTTGTTGTAACGAGAAAAAAAATTGCTTTTTTTACCATTTGAGGAATTAGTTTTTTAATATTATATTTTAGAAGGCCGGAATTCCTTCTGTCCAACTTAATAACCCTGCCTTGTATTAAAACTGTTGTTGAAATATATACACAAGGTGAACCAAAGCTAAAAAACCTTTAACGAAATATTTTAACTATGTGATGTTTACTTTACTACTTAGCCATACTTAAATTCAGTTACATTTTCTAAGTTTATCATTGTTTTTACAAAATTTATAGGCATTAAAAATTATTTACTATATATGAAATTTAAGTTCAATGTAGCGTATGAGGAAATTTTTATTTAAAATGGAAATTAAAGACACCTATTTGGTCGCTGTGTAGCTAAAATATGAGATTAGCAATTTTAAATAGCCATAACTCGTAAATATAAGAATAAATTAAAAATTTAGGTCACATTTAACAGTAAACTTCAAGTTTTTGAAAAATGAAACCCAAATTTTTTTAATATGTTCTGCTTCATAACCAATTGAACAGATTCAGAAACACCAGACAGCGATAGTTACAGCCTTTGCTTATAATCAAATCCAATTTTCAGCTTTATTTTTTTTTGTCTCAAATCTTGTAAAATAAAGATTGTGAAGAAGTAGTTTCTGTAAAAATTACTGACAAATCACTAACTTTAACTTTAAAAGATAAGACTTCAGAGTCTTATGAAACTTATAAAATATCCCATTAGTACAAGGTTACAAAAAATACGAAAAATGAACTTAACTCGATTGTAGCTACAATTTAAATATGTATGTGGATAGAGTTCATCTTCTACCATTATGACATACATATACTTATGTACATAACTGGTTTTTGAAAACTTTCTACAGTTTTGAATCAAAAGCCTTTAATTATAGTTGAGTTACTTACAAAAGCTTAAATTAAATATGTTTTTTAAAATTTCTCTTGTAGCTTTGACTTTACCATAGACCAAAAGTTGGTAGGGAATAAGCTCGTATTTTCAAAAGATGTGAGTCGAACACTTCTGGTCTAATAAAACTCATTTATAATATTTTAAATTAGGGACTGCAATTTTATACAAAGAGTAATTTAGTACTAAAATATCGTCTCATTTCACTCACTTATAAATGTATACCTTAAATATACGAGTACTTATGTAAATATTTCAATAGTTCATCCAAATATTTCAAGAAACCACCTAAACAAAAAATTGCAAAATAAATACTTTTAATTTTTAAATTTATAAATAAATGAAAATAATTGTTGATTGTTTTTGAAAGTAAGAAAAGCCAATTTTTTGCATGCACAAAAACTTAGAGTAGTTAATTACATGAGAAAAAACAATAATTTTAAATTTTTAACATTAAGGGTTGAATATAATTGCTTTGTTTTTACGAGATGTGATACCCATCACAGAGAAAAAACTATTTTGTTTTAATATTTTGTGCCAGAATAATTTAGGCAAAATTTCAGTGGATCTGTTTTATTTTCTTAAAATAGTTTTTTGTCTTTGCCTTTGTTTAGTCTTAGTTTTTTGAGTCTTTTTATCCCGTTCTCTTCTCCTAATGAACTTGGTCTCATAAGCTGCGGCCTTACAATAGGCTGTGGCGTCAATATTCGCATAAGCTACCAGTTTTGGAAACTGATTGAACAAAAGTCTTGGAAATGGTATAATGACGACAAAATTCGACCAGTAAAGCATGTCTCGACTTACGATATGTATGTACGTTAGGCTTGCCAGATCCAAACTGTGTTTCACCTGGACTTTTAAAAAAATAAAAAAAAAAAAATCTGGATTTTTCTGGACACTTGAAAAATGAAATCTTGATTTCTGGATATTCTGGACAATAAATAAAACTAAAACTTAGTTTCAGAACATTTTATTTAAACACAATAAACATAACAGAAATATAGCAATTCAGTAAAACAAAATTTTCTGTGAGCGGTGAATTTATGTGAATGTCCAGAAAGTTTCAACAGATTCATGAATGGCTCACATGCTGAGTGGCTGGTACTTACATATGTATGTACAGTATGGTAATTCAAAAACATTTTTTTTTAATCCAAACAGGATTAATAGTTGCAAGTACATCAAAGAAAACTGCTGGTGTAACGAGCACCATATCATATCTGAATAACATAATTTTTCCAACAGCGATAACAGTTTTTCGTTTGTAGTATCAACTGCGATTATGTTGCATAGCAAACGTTTCTCCACAGCTAATTCAGCAAAAACTATAAGACCCAAATTTGTGTTTTGAGCAGTTGGACTGCCTGCCGCACCTGATACTATTTTACTATAGCCACCCAAGCGCCTGCACCAAGCAAAATGTTACTATGCCTTGGAATATGAAAATCTGTGTCTTCCAATTGTAGTGAAAGCATTTTCGGCAAATGATTCGTTAGCGGCATAGTGGGTACGGTTGTTCGAATCTCATCTGGACATATTTCTGGTTGTCGGGACTCTGGACTTGGGACTAAAAATCTGGACAATCCAGGCGAATCCAGACCATCTGGCAACCCTAATGTACGTACATACATTTTGATTCTCCTGAAGGTCCTTTTTGGCTAAAAAAAACGTGTTTTTGCTTGGTTTTTCTCGGAACGAAAAAAAATGACGCAGATATCGTTTTTAAGTGTCGTTCTAACTTTTGAGTCGGTGTCTGGATGAATCTATTTTTCGACCCGGTCTAACGTATTCATTAATAACAAAATCATGGTCCGGCATGACGAAATATCATAATTTGATTTTTGGGAACTTCGATTCAGCGCTATATATATATATATATATATATATATATATATATATATATATTACGTAACGCTGTTTTTCTACATTTTGAACGAGTACTCAGAAAACACTTATATTTTTACACAAGAAGAAATGTTTTATGATTTTTTTTTTCTTTAGAAACTCAGAATTTTTTAGGCTCATAAAGATGTATAAACAAACATAATATAAGTTAAACAAATTAAAAAAATAAAATTATTATACAAAATAAAATAATAAATTATATATTAACAATTTAAAAAAGCAAAATAAAGTTAATCAAAAATTAAAAAAAAAATGCATAGTAAGTAATAGGTATAGATCTTCTTTTAAGTTTAAATAGTTATTAGTTGAAAATTCGGAAAATAATAAAAAGTAGAAGAAAATTTATGATTTTGGCGCTGATGAGTTGTTAAATACCTCGCTAGGCCGACACTCGGTGCATTGCAACTGCGTATCATGACGCTGCCAGCAGTATCAGTCGTTTCATTACTCTCCGTATATCCTGGTCGACATACACATTTTGCCTTATGTGCAATGCGGCGTTCTTTTATGCCATCCACTTTTGTCTTCAAAGGCTCTAACCACTGTCCAGGACCGCAAGGACCACGACTATAAAGCTTATAACAATTGCCACTTAATTCAACCATACCAGGTGTTGATTCGCAAGTATTCGATTCTGGGTCATCTACAGCGTTTGTGCACTGTTGATCCAAATTCATAATAATACCAGCGCAGCCGCACATGCCATTATATGAGATGCCATCAATGGAGGGTCGTGCTGTGAAATCGAATACAACAACTTGATTTAGCGCACAAGGTCCTTGTGAACCTATGCGATAGCAAGATTTTTGATCGGGAAAGTAAAGACGACTTTTGCCGCAAATATTTTTCATACAATTAGTTGTATTCACGATAAATTCATTTGGACTACAGGGACCACGTGTGTAAAGACGATAACATTTTCCGTCAGACCAAAGCACATAACCATCTTTACATTGGCACAGAGCTCGTGTGTGTGCACCAATGTTATCCGCACTTATTGTAATGTTTTCTGGTATGGTAAAAATATGCCCCGATGCACAAGGTCCAGGGGAATCTGTTAAAAATTCAGTCTTAAGTGATAAATCGTTAAAAAATTATTTTATTTCCTTGTTAACATACCTAATTCAAAGCACATTTGTTGCTCTGCATAGTACTGCGGTAAATTTTTTGTACAATCACAAAGTCCACCAGGTAAAAACAGATGTCCCGGCGTGGAACATGGTCCTTTGGTATAATGCTCATGGCAAGTTTCTTCCGCATCATAAAAGTAGCTGCGTAGTTCATCATTATCGTTGCACTACATTTAATAGAAAAATTTAAAAAATGAATACTAAGCTTTAAGCAGAGATCCTCGTATAATAACTTGGTTAAATTTTTGTTTGTGATCTGACTAAAATTAAAAGCTAAAACGTTTTCGAGCATAACCAAAATTCTACTTTATATTAATTTCTGAACGTCAATCCATAATTTACCTTACATTCGCCTAAGCCGTCTTCATTTAATACTAATAGTTTTCCCCTTATGCAAGGACCTTTGGTAAATAGCGTATAACATTTGCCATCCTGTGGCCAAAAAATCATATCCTCAGGGCAAATGCGTGGCATTTTGCAGATACCCAAACGATTGCTAATTCTGCAAAGAAAAACTCAATAAAATTCGCTAAATTAAAAACAATACAATTTGGGGTTGATACGGAAAAATTAAAATATTGAATTACAATAAAGAATATTTATAATAATTCGTATAAAAACAAAGATTCGCGTTTCATGCAACCTATTTAATTCATTATATTTATGTGATTTTACCTTTTACTCAAACGTTGTTCATTTTCATGCACTGCCGCTGGACTGAAATATTGTCCAATTCGACAAGGACCACGTTCAAATATTGTATGACATTTATTTGTGTCAGCACTTAAGGCTGTACCCGGCGGACAGCGACATTCAGCTGCTGGTGCCATACGACTGCTTTGTTTACCCTTTCCACTAATGGCAGCTGGACTCAATTCCATAGTGTCTGGGCAAGGGTAACCGATAGTAAATATTTTAAAGCATTGCTTTAAAGGTGGCCAATACAGCAGCTGCCATCCACCCTCTAGTGCAGCGCATGGATTTCTAGCTGGATCACTCCATGGTGGTGGCACAATTGCTGTTTCTGCTGATTGGGCTATAAGCAATGTTAAAAAGCCAATTAAACTAATGCCAGCATGCAGTGCATTCCAGCAGAGTAGAAATTTTCGACGCTTCATTAGTTGAATTGATATCTTTCGTCAGAGATATTTTTGTTGCTTCTTACGCCGTAAGGAATATAGGTTGTACCTGGTATAGTTTTTACCAAAATTTTATCTGAAAGGTTTAAACTATTATTAATATACATAGGTATTAATTGAAGGAACATTATTTTACATTTGATTGCGCAATCAACTTAATATTTTTATACCCTACATTCAGGGTATAGATATTTTGTCATTCTATTTGTAACGCATAAAAAGGAGCGTGGTGGCTTGTCTTAAAAAAGTGCATATATTCTGCATCAGCTACACCATCTGATTCAATTTAGCCTGTCAGTCCACCTGTCTGGTCTATCTTCCACTGAAAATCAAGGTTATGGAAAAACCAGGCGAGATAGTTTAATAAAATTCGGTACACAGCCTACGTCTTCAATCAGAGCTCGTGGGACTGAAATTGGGGGAAATCGGCTCACAGACATGCCTATAAATAATGCCATACTTCAATTTAAATTTATGTTAGCTATGTTTAATTCGCCAACACGCATCTATAGTGTGAACGAATAAAACCACCAAGTTACTAAGTTTCCTACTCGCTTTTTACACAAATACTCGTTGTTGTCCGTTCTGCGTTTTTTTATTTCAAATTGCTTCTTTTTGCTTCCTGACGTTTTAAATAATTGTTTTTCCGCAAATAGCTCTTCTTTTCATTTCAAAAAGCATTATAGACAAAATACAAATCTGCCGGGCAGCACTGGCACTTAAGCAACTTGCTACGTATACATAGCAACTATAATTTTTGCTTTCCCATACAACTATCGTTGCTAGCTATAGATAGATAGCAGTTGATGGAGAGTAAAACGCAGCTATAATAAAATTTCAAAGCTTATAAGTCACTATGATTACTGAAGTTATTGCTGTTTAAAAATTATTTCTCATTTAATTTAGATAATTTCCGTTGTGTGATTCGCACAAAATTAACCTAAATTTCATATTTCATGGAAAATACATTTTCAACAGCTATAACCTGGAAAAATAATAACAAATTAATATTTAAACACCATTTTAAATATGAATTAAAAATAAAAAGTTGATAAAAATCGAAAAGAATGGAGCAGTATTAAAAAGAATCAAGTAGTATCGAAAAGAATCGAGTTTTATCGAAAAGAGTCGAGTAAATCGAAAATTATCGAAAAAACTGAAAAAAAGAAAAACAAATCAAATTGTGTCAAAAGTCGATAAATGTCGAAATCGATAATATCGATAAAAGCCGGCATGTAAGTACATATAGAAAAACATGAGAAAAAGTCGAATACTATCAAAAAAAAAAAAAAAACATCAAAAAAGTAGTAAGGTCAACGGTATAAAAAACATTGAAAAGTATGAATAGTATCGAAAAAACTGATTACAGTTTCAATGCATGGGAAAGTATCATAAAATTCGATAAGTCAAAAGGCATCGAAAAAAGTCTAAAAAAGTTAGAAACCATCGAATAGTATCGATAAACATTGAAAAAGGTACAAAGTCCTGAAGCATAGAATATTTAAAAAAAAAAAAACTCCAAAATTTCGATGCCTACAAAATTTAATTGAAATCCAATTGTTAATTCCAGAGATACTACCACTTGTGATGAAATTTTTTGAGTTTTATTATAGAAATGGTCTAAAATAAACCACCCTAATGAAATATACACGTATGTGCGTGCTCGTATAACATACGTATTTAGCTGCACATGCGGCATTGTGACTTAAATTT
This sequence comes from Tricholauxania praeusta, assembly GCA_949775025.1. Taxonomy (NCBI): domain Eukaryota; kingdom Metazoa; phylum Arthropoda; class Insecta; order Diptera; family Lauxaniidae; genus Tricholauxania; species Tricholauxania praeusta. The sequence continues at coordinate 69,450,569 of OX459028.1, forward strand.
AAAGACCTAAGGAAAAATTTCCACTTTCGAGATGTTGCACTAATGCAACTTTAATTGAGTGAGATAAATAATTTATGAATTCCGGTAGCTTTGTTGCATCATATTGATTTTCAGTCATATTATTTTATTTTTATTTTCACTTCAAATCTGAAATAAACAGTTTATAGAAGAAGTTTAATAAATGAAATTTTATTTTATAGCAATTAATGTTTTCAATACTTTTCTAGTCACTTCGGCATATTAAAATCTATTTGTAAAGATTTTTATTTTCTTTTTGTTGGAGATCAACTACAATATCTCATTGTAAAAAAAAGCACCATGCCACATTTCATTAAATTTATTAACTATTGTGTGTGGTATAAAAGATTGAAAAGGTTTAGCGTGATGCAATGCTAAAGTTATTGTTGGGTATGTTTTTTGTTACATTTTTTTTTTTTTTTGGATTAAATCTTTTTTTTTTGTGTCAGTTGAAGTGTGCAATTAAAGAGTTTTGGTAATAATACATACATTTTTAGTTTTTACGAATACTTTTGGATGAGAATAAGAGATGTGATAAACATCTCCGCTACTAGCGATTTTTCACGAAAGGTTAAAGGCTTAAAGTATTTGGATATTTTATAAATGGGAGATCAAAATGCTGTCCTCACTTTCAAGGGTGGAGAAATTATGATATGAAAAATCCTCGGATTGCGCAAAACAAACTACTTATATTTTAGTTTCTAAGCTTTTCTAGAAAACCACAGTTCTCTTAAAAAGAAAATAAACCCCTCCAAATTCTGCACAATTAATGAAGGGCTTCACACCTAAAGATTATAATATAAATTTTCGAAAAAGTCGATTAAGGGATGGTTGGCCGAAACAAATTTTTTTAATTTCAATTTGTAATTGTAACTTTTAGTCATAGTTGCTTTTTGAAGAAACTTTTAAATATTTCCCAAACCGTATTTTATTTGAAAACTGCATTTGAACGATACTTTTTTAGATACATCTTTTGTTCAGAGTTTAAGCTCACTAATCGCTTATGAGAGGCGCTTAAATATGTCAAATTTTTGCCTTTGAATTACTAAGTTTCATTAGGTAGTTAACTCATTTCATTACTCTAGATCTAAGTATTGCTTAAAAAGCCATGTGATAATATTTGTTTGTTGTATAACTCAAAGGGCGTTCAAGATAGACCCCCCTCCCATATAATTTTTTGCTTCATAAGTAAGCAGGGAATCGAATCATAGAGTATGGCTGCTCAGAACCGGATCACACTGGATAATAATATAGTGATTTTGTTAAAATCTTTTCTAAAATTCAATTGGTATGCACAAAAACACTCTTAGTTTCTCTGATCGAAAAATCCTTGAAAATTTAGAAAACTAACTTTTTTAATTGATCTTTCCTAATTCCGAAAAATCCTGGAATCATATTGAATCTTAAAAAGTCCAGGATAGCTCAAAACCGTTCGGAGATTGGAACATTATTTTTTCAGCATTTTTCAGATTTGCTATTTAAGATTGTCGTGACATCAGACAACGCTTTGAAAGATATGTCTTGAGTACAGGCTTTTTTTTACATTGTACCTATATTAACTATTATACATATTGTAATTTAGACAGTGTTTTGCAGTATCATCTTGAGAGAAATGTATTAATTTCAAAGTCACTAACTACAACGTATACGCAAGTACAGTATTGTGTTAAGGAGGGGGTAGGGTTTTGGCGCTACATTTTTGGCATAAGTTTAAAAATGTTTTTTAGTGATACGGTAAAAGTAAATTTATTTATTTAAAAAGCATATAAAAGTACAATATTTAAAGAGTATTCTGTAAAAATTTAATTAAAAAATATTAGAAAAAGCCATTGGCAGCAAGTTTCCGCGGAAGCCTAAAAAAAAAAGGTGGTTTGCGGTGGACAAGATATCTCATCACGTTATCATCAGAAATCAAAAAAAAAAAAAACTTTCTTTAGCTTATAAGTTTTTTAAGGTATTGACGAAGAGTTTTTTTCCTTTGACGATTTTTAAAATTTTGGCATAATTTTTAAGTCAAAAATCGATTTTTTTTGAAAAAAAAAAAGGCAAAAATCAGCACGTTTATTATTGCAGAACTGGTTGTAATGAAAAAAAGCCCTCGTCATTACCTGGTTTTATATGTATTAAAGGAGTGTGTCAAATTTCAAGAAAATCGGTCTAGTAGTTTTTGAGAAAAAGTGTCCACCGACTTTGAAAAGCTAGTTTCGAGGAAATCACGTTTAAAGTTTTAGCACTGTCTTTTTTTTCATATACTTACACAGAATCATCGAGACTCAAGACACTGTATCTTCGCCAGTTTTACTCCAATCGACCTCAAATTTCAACAGGATACTTTTGAAGAGTTATTCTATTAAATAAAACAACAAAAAAAATTGGAAAAACAAAATTTGGCAAAACCCTACCCCCCCCCCCCTTAAGACAATTGTGAAAAGTGATATGCAATTGAACGTAGTTATCATAGAATAAATAATTCTGAAAGAGGACGTTGAGCTGACGCAATCTTATAGTGGTAAATTTAAGAAACCAAAAGTTTTTTTTTTTTCACTGGTAAATATTTTTTCACCACTCAGAAATGGAATTTTTCGAAAATGTTTAATCGATCAAAGCTCTCATTGTCATTACAGCTGGGAGGGATCATTTTGAAAAAAAAAAATTGTTAATGCAATAAACAATATTTTTTTAAAAGTATGTCCAATCCGCGCTCTTTGAAGAACGGTTCTGTTTCTAATATCTAATGTCCAAAATCCAATTAGTGAAAACCATTGTTCTTTTTTACAAATCGTTGTAATGATATTAAAAGTAATTCGATTCTTATTTTGATGATTCCTTAGACGGAAACGAAAATGATTTCTTTCCTTTTGCCTAGCTCTGATTTCCACCACTTAAATGATAGCTCTGATTTCCACCACTTAAATGATAGTATAATCATGAAAGACATGAACTTAGTGTGCCAGAGAATTAATGCCTGAGACAAAGTTATTATTTATAAAAAGTAACAAATTTAAAGCTGCCTACATACATATGTATGTCTGTTTTTAAAATTTTCAAAAAATTATCATGCAAAGTAAAGTACATAATTAAAAAAAAATGTATGGTTTCTTCGCAACAAATATTCCTCAATAAAATTAGTAAAATGTTAGTAAAAAAAATAAGAAACAAAGTAAAAAAAATTTTTACTCGCAAACTTTCAGTTTTCTTCATGTTTCTTAAAACCTCTGCGGTAATATTGTTATTTGAAGACCAAACTATTTTGCGATGAGCAATATTTTTCAGTGAAATTCTGTTAACTTTTTTCAATACTTTTTTCCACATGAAAATTTGTTTTAAAAAACCCTAAAACCGAGGGCAAGGATTGGTTTGTGTAACAACAATAAACTTTTTATAATGAATAATTTTGACTCAGATAATAAATCTCCAACACTTCGTGCTGGACTACAACTCAACCCAGTAAAAGTAGTCAGCTCAACGTCCTCTTTCAGGATTATTTATACTATGATTGCTCCGCTCAATTGTATATCACTGCAAATTAATCTTTTCACAATTGTCTTAACACAATACTGTGCAAATTTACTTGCGTATACGTTGTAGTTAGTGAGTTTAATATGAATACATACATTCCTCTCAAGATGATGCTGCAAATTAAAAGCTACCTTACTTTTTTTTATAAATAATGCGTTACGTTTTTTTTTAAGTAAATGACTTTCATACGAATATGTTGATATTTTTTTTATTTTTCGTATTACACTTTGAATCCCTCTGTCTGCTTTTTATTTCTTTTACTCTACTTTATTTATTTTCCAAAGCAGAATTTAATAATTTTTATTACTGTATCATTAATTTTGCATGTCTTTGCATTTACCAAAAAGAAAAAAAATATTTATAAGCACACCGACGCTTTGATAACCGTGACCCAAAAATTGATACAATTTTATTTCATTACCTTTCTCACACGAAAATGTAAAAAGTACTTCTGTGAAAATGATACGAGTAGTTATCGAATGTTTATTTAATATAAGAAAAAAATTAATTTTTTAAAGTTATGGCATTATTATTTATGAACATATTTTTGAAGGTTTGCTCCAGTACTCAAAATTATTAACAATTAAATGAGAGAGCAATAATGACAAACACACATTTTTTCTCTAAGCAAATGTTAACAATTTTAACAACAAAATTTCTTCAGACAAAAAAAAGTTCAAGTATTAAAATAAAATGCTGGCAAATTAAAAAATAAAATCAAATCAAAATTATATGAATATTTGGAGACAATTTTTATTTGAAAAATTACTTCCAAATATTCTGCATTTTATTCAAATCAAATCAAACGTGCATAAGGAAAATAGGTATGTACTTATGAAATTAAATGGCCTTGCTGTTATAGAAAACCTAAGCCTTAAAGGGTATAGTATAGTTATTATAAAAAAGTTACTATTATATCTGGAAGGAATATAACACCCGCCCCGCTTTGATATGGCTGTGAAAAAGTCTGTTAGAAGAATTGAGATAATGATTGTCGGTAATTTACCATTAAACAAATACGTAATGATTGCTGATATAAATATTACCGCTGGAAAATCTCTACTTATTTGTTTAAGTGATAAGAATTTCTTAATTATTTGAATTTTAAAATTAAAATTCCTGTTTTGCGGTTAAATTTACGTTTTTTTTTTTATTAAGGTTAGTTTTGAAAAATCAACATCAAGAGAAATATTTAGATGTTGTACCTTGATGTTGATTTTTCAAAATTAACCTTAATAAAAAAAAACGTTAATTTTTGGCTTAAAAAATCTTAATTTTCAACACTTTTTTTAAAAATCTGAAAAAGCTTATATAACAAATAAAAATTGGTTTTGAAAATAACATTCAAAATGACCCTTTAAAAAAAATGAAAAAAAAAAAAAAAATTTAAGAATGTTCATTTTAGTGCAAAAATCTTTTAAAAAAAATTATTAAAGATCTAAAAACTTAAATTCAATTTGTTATCGAAGATATCGATTTTCTATGTTTATTTTACGTTTAATGGTCATATTCAAATTGTCATATCTCCAGTAAATTTTAACGGAAACATAATTTTTGTATATCGTTTTAAAGCTAAAAAGATCGGATTTCTTGTTAAATTTTTGTCCATGACATTAGATGAAAAATTAATATTCTTTATAATAAATGAATTGTTTAAAGTTAGTTTATAGATTGAACGCCATTTGATACGAAATTTAAAAAAAATACCACTGAATTTCTCGCCAAATTTCCTTCAAAATCCTATTTTTCCCGCAAAATAGTTACTTACTTACTTACTTACTTAGATGGCCATAACAACCCGTTGTCAGGTTACGGCCGACCTCATTAGCTCTCGCCAGGCGCCTCTGTTTTGCGCGCGCCTTCTCCAATCGTTAATGCCAAGCGCGGTTAGGGCTTCCTCAGCTTGGTCTATCCACCGGAGGCATAGTCTCCCTCTTCGTCGTTGACCGGGGACCTTCCCTTCGAATACCTTTTTCGCTGGAGCTTCTTTATCCATACGATGGACATGACCCAGCCAGCGTAGTCGCTGTATTGTTATACGCTTAACTATGTCAATGTCGGCGTAGAGCTCATACAGCTCGTGGTTCATTCGAATGCGATAGTCGTCGCCAACTCGAACAGGACCAAAGATTTTGCGGAGAACTTTCCTCTCGAACACCCCAAGAGCGGCTGCGTCTGTTGTCGAAACCACCCATGCCTCAGCGCCATAAAGAAGCACAGGTAGAATGAGCGTCTTGTAGAGTGTTAGCTTTGTCGATCGAGAGAGAGCTCTGCAACGTAATTGCTTACTGAGACCGTAGTAGCACCTATTAGCAATTGTTATTCTCCGCTTAATCTCCAGACTGACATCATTGTTGCTGGTTACGGCAGTGCCAAGGTAGATGAATTCCTTGACAACTTCTAATTTACAGTTGCCCGCTGTAACATGAGAGTCTAGATCCCGCAAAATAGTTACTATCCCAAATAAATTAATTCTTCCGCGCTCCTCTGAAAGTACTGCTGGCCGCTATATATATTAACCCTTTTTTGAGTCTTCTAAATGACTATATAATCAATTGTACACACCATAACTTAAAAAAATTGTTTTTTTTTTTTTTTCATCTTAAAAAGGTAATGGTGTAAGAGCCTGAGCCTGTAATCAAAGTTTGGGCCATTACAAGTTTTTTCCTTTTGCTTCCCAATCAATTCAACGACCCAAATCCGTAAACAGCACATAGCCTGGTAACATTTTACAAAAACAAAAAAACAACCTGTGTTATTAACCCACTGGTTAACTAACACATAATCAAAACAATATAACAAAGCAGAAACAAATTACTTAATAGTTTAACAGGAAGAATATTTGAATGTCTGCTTCACAAGCACCAATAACCAGTCTTACAGACGGTCTTCGAAAATCTGAAGCTCTTAATACATGCATTATGCAACAATCGAAATGCACACATATACATACATTAGGGTGTTAGGTGTGTTTTTTTTGTAAAAAAAAAATTCTGAAATTTTTTTTGAACTTCGGTATGTATGTAAACATTGAATGGCTTCGCCATTTGTCAACCGATTTGCTTCCTTAGACACGTTTTGGAAACGTCAAACCAGTACAATTTCAACCATGGAAAACTTCTCTCCGAAAGAACGCGCCGAAATAATTACGATGTTGCTCAATTGTGCTAACTCAACGTGCATATCGTGCAAAATATCGCGACAAAAAAGCGCCTGCCGACAAAATAATTCAGGTGCTGGCTAAAAATTTCTTTGAGCACGGAACAGTGGGTAAACAAACCTACAATCATCCACGCCCAAGAAGTCCCAATGGAATTATTGAAGCCGTGAGAGAGAGTATTGCCGAGGACCAAGTGTCTCGTTTCGCCACCGAGCTCAGCAGTTGAACATCAGTGGAACTATTTTGCGGCGCATTTAATCCCCCCCGGACACCTTTTTGTGGGATTATTTGAAGAGTTAAGTCAGCAAGCCGAAGACCATTGACGAGCTCAAGACCAATATTCGTGCCGAAATAGCTGTCATACCGATCGAGGTGCTCGAAAAAGTGATGGAAATGCCTGAAAAAGAGTTCAGTTTGTGGTGGCCAATAAAGGTCGTCATTTGATCGATGTTGTTTTTAAAAAGTAGTCCAGTAAAGGATTGAACTAAATATAAAAACACCATTCTTCGCAATCTATGGTTTCTTTCAAAAGTTATTCAATATTCTCATTCCAAGAAAATTATACTTGGTATTTCTCCTAACCTATAATTTGAATGTTCGGCCTCATTGTCGAAAGACTATCTAAAGCTGAAATAGCAATGAATACCATGTGGTCAAAGTTCATTGCTAACGAATATGTTAACCCTACCTCCAAGCTTAAAGTACTAAATGCCAAAATTAGAAGCTAAACAGCTAAACTATTTAAGCTTACGGGTATCAATATTTGAATTACATCGAAACGGTACAAATATAATTTTTTAAAATATAATTCCGATTTTTAAGCTACCAGCTTACACCCCAAACTATGCCATACGTGTAGAGTCAGGTTTTCTTTTATTCATATCACAAATCTTAAAGCTAATGCAGATTATATCTGCATGGTTACTAATAGATCGAATGAAAACTTACAAAATATAATTCTCCAAGTTTCTTTTACCAATGGTCACTCCCTAAAGTCAATTTTTTTGAAAAAATTTACCTACGGGACAAACGACTACTAGGAATTTGTTCAAACAATTATCCAAACGATGATAGTAACCGTAGCATTACATGAAAATTTGGTTCTATTTTTCTCATTTCAAGAACAAATTCTAATGCTCCCGCATATTTTTATATGACAAATCTTACCAGCTTTGGACGACCTCTATATATTCGAATAAGGACACTACCCTGCGGGTGGATTTCTCTTTTTATATATGAAAGCAATGTAAATTTCAGAAAAAAATATATTTAAAAACAAAAAACACCCTAATATACTTACATATATTCAATAGCAGCGGCAATTGTGACCAACAACAACTGTGTTGCACATAACGCATTTGTTGTTGCTACGAAAACTAGATTTTCGTGTGTTGTTATTCCATTTAGTCAAAATGACTAATGTAAACAAATTAACCTTTGTATAATCGATAAAATAAAGTTAACTGTGCGGAAAATTTCAGCATAATTTCATACGAAAAATGGTCAAATATTTTGGGTGATTATATATATTTTTATTTGTTTCATTTTGACTTTTTTTTTGGAAAATGAACAGGTTCAAAGATGTCGTCTGTAAAAAGAAAATCAGATTTTAGGCGGTATTTCCAGAGAGAGAGAAAACGCCCAACGTTAATACTTTTTACTATGGATTATTCGGATAATTTTTCCATTAAATTTGGCCGAAAATTACAATATTGGCACAAAATGAAATGGCGATTCCTCAATATTTGAGAAGGTTCAAATTAAAGGTTACACTTGCATACATTTGTACATCTGCGCAAATTAAACGGAATAGCTTTTTTTGTTGTTGACTCTACATTCCACACATTCTATATATTTCCCAGTGTATATAATATTTATACATTTTTTTCCGTAGGTAGTTGTTTTTCGGTTTTTTGAGTTTGGGCGCGACAGTTTGTCTCTCTTGTTCTTTATGCCTAGTAATATTTCAAAAACCTGTGCAAATATTTATGGTATTTAAGGTAGTGCATTATTATTTTATTATACTCTTAGCTTATGAAATTAAATATCACTTATTTATCTCGCTTGGTTTTCACATCAGATGGTAATTCTCAGACGAATATTGTCGTCTGAAAGGATTAATAAGTAAAAAAGGCCACATAGAACAGAAAATGTATTTAGCCTTTTTATTTATTAAATAAAAGGGCCGAAAAGTTAAAAAATTAACATATCAATGCTTTGGAATATAATAAGTATGAAAGACCTCACAGGTCAAAAAAAGGCAAAACTTTGGTGATGTGTCCTGGTCTCCCGGGTAAAACATGTTCACACTAGTGAACATGTATTGCTACACTTAAGAGAATGTTATTTTTATTTATCTAAAAACCAAATTTAGTGTACTATGACTAAGTTTAAAACAATTACAATTATGTATATAACAATTGGGTCGTTCCATCTATAATTTGCCTATTTTTACCCTGACGTGTTTTAAATTGGCTGAAAATTGTTTGAGTGACTAAGGCATTATCTAATAGATAGAAAAAAATTATATCAAATTTTTTCGAGTACTAAGCGAAAAAGACGTATCTCAAAAAAATTCATTTCGAGATAATTGATGTTTTGTTTATGTCAATTTGTTGAAATACCTGTAAAATTGAGATAGAGGAAATTTTCTTAGTAGATTTTTTATTTGATTGAACTAAGATGCCGACATTTGGAGTATTTCATCAGACGCGTAATTCCTTAAGCTATCCGATGCCATAAGAATCTCGGATATTTTTTTTTTGAGATACGTCTTTTTCGCTTAGTACGGCAGAATAGTTTTGATAAAAAAATTAATTTCTTAACTCTGTTCAGAGCCGCTCGTAAATAACACAAAAAATTCATTGATGAATATAAACAAACAAACACATTTCCATTATCCCGGCCAGTGAAACGGAAAGGCAAATTAAACAATTATTTATTTAAGCTAAAAAAATAAACTAAAACAAAAAAAAAAATAGCATCAAGGGTTAATAAATCTGAAGTTGCTTAGAGGAAAAATTGAGAAAAGTGGTTTGATTTAAATATCAGCTGTTATCAATTGACAGTTTTGGTTGTTGTTGTTTTTGTTTACCCACGTTATTTAATAACTTGTTTTTTCTCGAAACAGCTGTTTTTCTCATTTTCCTTTCGTATTATTTTTCATATAATTTTATTGTTGCCGTTGTAATTAATTTACAATATATGAGACTTAGTTTTGTTTTTATTTTTTCTGTTAATTTTTTAAGTTTTGTTGTTCGTTATTTTTGGCGGCACTACTGTTAAACTGTTTAATTTTATAGGAAACCTTTTTTGAAAACTAACAGTGAGCCAGAAACAACGAAAAAATGTTTTAATTAATCCTTGGTTTTATTTTTGGTTTATGACCAAATTGGGGGTAAATTTAAAAAAAAATGTTATTAGTCTATTTTATTGTTACAAAAAATTGCACTACTCTAAAAAAAGTGAAAAATTCTAAGGTCACTTTCTCGTGTGCCTTTGGCTCACTGATTTTTTAAATGAACCTTTTTTTCAATCAGATCAAGTAATCGAGATATTTAAAGAACCAGTTCTCGGGAACTCAAAACCCTGATTTTGTCTTATTTTCATTGTAAAACTCTTTTGCAAATCATTTTAATTGCATGCCCCCAAAGTTAAAGAAACCACAAAAGGCATACACCGCAGAAGAAAGAAATATAATTTTGTCCATTCGATTTTTCGACAATATTTCATGTTTTCCCAAATTCAAATTCATGTTTTAAAATTGATTTTAAATAAATTTAAGTAACTAACTTAAAGCTGTTTCTATATACTCTTACATATGGGGCATTTCAGGCGAAGCGGGCAATGAAAATAAAATGAGGTCGTGAAATTTGTTTATATTCCGGTAAATTATACATCTAAGTAGTAGACATAAATGTGTACACATAAGTAAAAATTTTAAATCAAATTTTCAGTAACTTCGACATAATATTTTTTAAATATTTTTATTTTTAATAAAAACCTTAAGTATATAGATGTTTCACAAAAAACTTTTAACGTGATCAATATTAGTTAAGGAGATATATAAATTAAAGTACTTAAGAAAGTGCCACATCCCATACAAAGTGCGGCACGTATGCACTTCAATTCATATATCACGTAAACTAATGTAGATCACGTTAAAAAAATTGTAGCATATTACCGGTATATTTTATGCTTTATTTTAAAGTTAAAATAAAAAAATAAAATATGTGGAAAGTTTTTCAATTCTGAGATGAAATGTTCACTTCCAGTTTTCCACAAGAAAAAAAAATCAAATTTCCAATCTGATTTCATAAGTGAAAAGAGCAGTAAATTTTCTATTGCAACCACAATGTTTCATATTTTAAAAAAATTTTGTTAAGTTCGAAAAACCGCTTCCGAAAAATCCATTATTCATATTACGTCAATTTTTGGAAGTTCACAACTTGAAAACTAAGCCTTATATAAAAAAAAATTAGTGTTTACATCTTCTAGAAGTACAATTAAGCCGAATATGAACATATGAAATTTCTAAATTTAATTTTTTTTGCATTGTCTGCTTCGCCAGAAACGCCCCATATGTTAGTTGATTACGAAGATGGAGTAATAGCTTATTCAGATTTTACTTTTTCATACTTAATTAAACATTTCCAAGTTTCATTCTCGAACTAATTTATGTACATGAAAACTTTTTCTTTATTGTCTTAATATACCCGTAGTGTCGTGTAAGAAACGACGGCCATAAATAGGAATAATAGCGTTAGACTCTTGAAATTCGGTACAAATGTTTTTTTAGGTTAGAACAACCAACAAAAATGTGTGAGTATAAAACAAATTGGCCGATGGACACGCTTACCTCCCATACAAAGGTGGGATGTAGTTGAAACATTTTCTTTGAAATGAGTTTTGATTTCCATTAATATGGCAATGCTGATTTCAAAATTTACAAATTGTACAATATTTATGAGTCAAACAACCGGACAATGGTCCGTGATCAGTTTTCAAATACTAGACAAATTGAAAGCGAGTACGCCTAAGAAAATACACTTCACCACTAAAGCCAAAAGTGGCTACGTATAATATTAAAAAATGATTTAAAATGTTTTTATTACTCGAAGTCACAAAACTGTTCACAAAAGACTTAGTATAAAAATAACTACCCAAGTTAAACAAAATGTGAAATAATTTAGCTTTGATTTTTTAGCTAAAATACAGAATTTGCAAGTTTTCTGCATACTTTTTTTTTAAAACCTTTTTACAAAAAAAAAAATACAGCCTTAAAACTAGATGTTATTAGAGAAAATCCGTTTTAAGGCTTATCTCGTCTGTTTTTGAAAAACATTCGAATTTAAATCTTTTATCTTAAGAGGGATGAAAAGGCGAAAAATACCATTTACCAGTGCCCCCCCCCCCATTAAGGGAACTCGCTTCTGAATTTCAGAACCTCCCTTCACACTGTAAACTTTTACAATTTGATGCAATTGTAAAGAATTGCAATATGTGAAGAAATAAAACTATTTTTACCTTCAAATATTGCAAAGCAAAAAATTCATAAAAAAAGATGTGAAAAGCTGCAGTTGGAATTTTGGATTTTAGTTAACAATACTTTCTTCTATAATATATAAAAAAAAATAAGGAAATCTGGGGATATATGTAGATTTTTTTTACTGTTAAAATTTGCGAAGTTTGTCAATTATGATTCTAATTTTCAAAAAATCAGCATCATCCACATAAAAAATATAAAAACACAAACACGTTTTTTCAATAGTATAATGTTTGAACTTTTTGCCAATATGCTGATTTAAAAAAAAAAATAAAATTGTGAAAAACTGCAGCTGGAACCGGTCATTTAAATAGCTTATAGTAAAAAGTTTATCAATATAATGGAGAGCTTTTGATAATTTGAAAACTCTTGCGCTAACTCTGCCATTTTTTCAGTTCTCCTTATAAAAAATGTTTGCCCAATCTAAATCAAATTCCTACCAAAAAAATGTTTTTCATAAAATACGAGCACATTACATAAAAGTATTTCGAGCTCAACCCCCTATGTCTCTGTTTCAACTGAAAAAGCAAAAAATTGTTAGTTTTATAATAAATGCAAAACCTAAATGGGGCTTACTTAACAACGGAAACGATTAAATGCACGTAGCGCTATACCCTTTAGTTAGCGACAGGATGTTGATTGTGCAGCTATCGATTATCAACTGCAGTCAACTGCTATTGAATATTTAATTATTTTGCATATTCAAACCTACTCGTATGAAAGTTAGGAACAAGCAATAAATGCATAAAGCACTTTCGATGTAAAAAGGTGGCAACTTAAAGAAAAAATATTTCATCATGATTGCTTTGTGAAGCCATCAGCGTTAATATCTCAAGAAACGCAAAGCTTAAGTCTACAATAAAAAATGTTTAGCTAATAATTCGTTGTCGCATCTCACGTACTCCTCAAAAGTAATTCGCAATTCCGCATCATTGCTAATTGTTACTCCAGTAGCATCATCCCCGTCCTTCGTAACATCGTTGATCTCTTAAAAGGAGAACTTTACATGTGTTTTTCACTTGGGAAATATTTTTTCTGATTATTAAAGCGAGCAAATCATCTAAACGGGAATCATTTAACAGGGGATTTAGATGCATATTTCAAATGAAGAAAATTTCATTGTGTTTTTTTGGATCAGTTAACCGGGGAATTCAATTAACCGGGGATCTATTAAGCGGGGTCCACTGTATATAAATTCGTATGCAAAATTCATTTCACAAAATATTTAAATTAAAAAAAATATTTCTTTCATCTTTGATGAAAAATTTATATATGAGGCGCCCAGTTGCAAAACCAGCCAAGTCCTTTTTTCATACTTTTGGAAAAACAACGAAAAACGTTTAACTGCATCTATGTTTATTGAAAAATTAAAACGATTTCTCACATAATAGCTTATATAAAATTGCTTACTCAAAGAACGTCAGGTCACACTTTTCGAGTTTTATTTGCGTATGTTTTTGAGAAAATAATTTTGGACTAGGCCGGTTATGATACCAATGTAATGGACTTGGCCGGTTTTGATACAGTAATTATCAAATTTTGTTTGAAAAAAAGTGGACTTGGCCGGTTTTGATACCAATGTACTGGACTTGGCCGGTTTTGATTCCAAGGCGTCGGACCGGTTTTGAAGGCGAGTTCATGGACTTGGCCGATTTTGAAATCCATGCATCAAAATATATATTAAATATGTAATATTTCTGTCAAAAATTTTTTTTTTTAATCTAAAAACATAGCGGAAAGATAGAGCATGGTCTAGATTTTGATATATGAGAATATCTCAAAATTTGATTTTTTTGAACTTGGCCGGTTTTGCAACTGGGCGCCTCATATGTAAACCTTGCACCATGGTGAGATATTCGTAGTTGTTGGCCATAAGAGATTAAGTTCAATATCGAATATCAGCCACCTACCATTCTACCGACAAAGAAAAATAGGTATAACTAAAAACTTTGAATTAAATTTGATTGAAAAGCTTAAATAAGAAATTTAGTAATCCATGCCAAAAATGGGCCTTGTCTTGAAGGATTTTAAAACACCATTTAAACAAATTAAGCTATTTGAAAAATTAAAAAAAAAATTGAGTTTTGTCCCTATGTTTTCATGAAATTTTCAATGAAATGGCAATTATTGGCAGCTAAATTAAATTAAATTAAAAAGCCAGTACCATGTTATAAGTTATTTACTTGAATCGAACGGCATCTTATACTTTTTCATTGCAACAAAACAATAATTTTTTCAGTTTTGTTCAATTGTCGAGTAGTACTTAGGAAATATGCTTATACTTAAACTTATTTAACTTTTAATTGCTGTATTTGCTTCAACGAGCAATATCCATATCAAAAAGAAACAAGTCATGGTGCAAAAAAATCATATATAAGATTTATAAACTTACAATGTCTTGCACTCGCTTTTCAACAAGAAACTATGTATTTCAAAAGTTCATCGTGGTGACATAACACTTTTGGTGCCGAAACATTTGTCTTTTGTGCGGTAAAGTACTGTCATCTTAATTTATGAGACTTATTGTGCAGCGAACACTTTATAAGAAGGAGTTTTGGCCAACATTTATGCATGGTATATTTCAACATTGTGCGCTGATAGTAATCCTCAATTCTTTGGACTTTCTGTCAGTAAAAAAATATATGAAATTGTGAAAACAATGTTATACCTACTATATCGTAAGACATGTAGTTGCATTCTAACCAAACACTGTAACATCGACCCTTGAAATTTTTAAACAGATTTTATCCATTTCCGATTCGTTTTTGTTTTTATTTAACAATTTTTTTGTGATTATTATTGCACACTGCAAAAATTTAAGTCAATGTCGATATTTAAAAAAAAAACAAATAAATAAAAATGTAAAATTACTTACACATAAACATTCCCACAAACAAATTTCTCAAAAACACGAAATTAAAATCATGCAAAAAAATCAATATATGTAAATTTGTGCATATGTGTACGAGTAACCAAATAAACTTTGGTGCATGATGAGCGTGTAAAAAATCAAAATATATTTCAAAATAGAAATGGTAAAAAAACACTTAAAACTTCTTCATGCGAAACACGTGTGGTTAAAGTACAAAAAAAAAAAAACTATAAAAACGCTGTTCCTGTTTTGTATATCAGAAGGACTTTAAGATATTTGGCCTATAAGTACTGAATATGCCATATATGTCCATGATGAGTAAATTTTTTACCCTCGATAATACGAAAAATATGCGCCTCGGCACTGCTGACAAACTCTTGCTCTTTTGATGAAATCGTTGCAGAGTTGTGGCTCGATCAATAATCCGTCTTAAGTTCAGCAATTATTTTTGGCTTATTGGTTTCAAAAACCCCAAAGAACGTGTCAAATCACACGATCTTGGTAGCCAAGATGCATTTCTTGAGCTTTGATGGCCTGAAATCTTTCTCACAGCCGTCCTGCTGTCTTCAAGATCAAAATCAATCAATTCCTGCCAGAAAAAGTTAGTTATCATCCTTCTGTAAGGCAAACCATTCATTGTAATAGGATTTTCAAAGATATAATTCCCAATCACTCCACCAGCCTAAAAATTGCACCAGACAGTGACACGCTGTAGTGTAGAGTTTTCGCATTCCAATTTAGCTTATTTACATATGCATTGAGTTAAAAATGTTTCTCATCGCTAAAGATAATTTTCTTAACAAAATTGTCGTCGATTTGCTGATGCTACGCCGACCAATTAACAAATTCTCTTCACATAAATTGGTTTGCTGGTACGTCAATTGACTCGTGAGAATTCCCTGTACATTTTGACTCACTGCGGCTATGTTTTCGATGGAACGTCCACAATCGAGCCAGTTTTCTTAAAATTTGCTGCTTATTTTTGGGGGTTCAACCCAACGAACTTCATAACCTGACATGAAATATCCGAGCTAACCCTCTAACTGATTCTTCGAACTGATGACTCATTTGGAGCATTTTTTCGACCGAAAACTATGAAGTTTGTGCACTGTTTCAGCAAAACAATGATTACGTGTTATCCTTTGGTGTAATTACTACTCGCAACATTAATCTTTTATCGCACCAAATTGTGTAGTTAATGAAGATAAAAGCTTGTCAAACTTTCGGACTTGTACACGGAGGGAATTAATTTCTAAAATAGAAGTAGAATTTACGTTGAATCAAGAAATCGTAGTTCGATTCTCGTCTAAACAGATTATTATATAATTCAAACATTTGCTTTACTTGATCCAAGAATCACTTAAAACAAATAAAATTACGAAATACTACTTAAATCAAAGCATAATTATTAGAACTTCTGAGAATCAATTGGAATTTTTTTCTAGAATCCAGAAACAATAACTAGAAATTTAAGAAATGAATAAGAAAATTTTTCTGGCTTCTAGAAATAATTACTATAACTTTCAAAAATAAATAACAACTCTTTTCTGGAGTCGAGAAATCATTACTAGGGGTTCTAAGATAGAACAAGAAATTATTTCTTGAATTGAGAAATAATTAGTAGAACTTGCAAAATAAGAACAACCACTTCTTTAGTAAATGCATGCCATTTTTTTTGGAAACTGTTTACCGTTCTCGGTTTTTAGGTATTGTTCTAATTTTTCTTTCAAATTTCCCTTAACAAACTACAAATCTTTTCAATAAACTCCTCCTAATCATTCATCAGTCCCAAACTACATGAAAAGTTAATTTCATAGTCTATGTCAACCTAAATTTAACAAGTTAAGGTGTTATCTTCGGCCAGGCCGACTCACATACCCTACACTGCGTTGAAAGTACCTTTTAAATAAATGTTAAAAAGGCGTTGAAGAGGTTGAATAAGTCGAAAAAAATGTGAAATGTTAGAAAGGTTGACAGAGGTTGAAAAATGTTGAAAAAGTCGAAAATATATGCAAAATGTTGAAAAAAGTTGAAACAACTTGAAACAATTCAAAATGGATGAAAAAGTCGAAAAAATAAAGAAACTAATGAAGAAAGCGCAGTTAAATTTAAAATTTAACCACTGGTACAATCCAGCCCGGTTTTGATCCAGAAATAGCTTTCCATAAGCAAACCTCTTACACCAAATTTTAGTATGAATGCTCACATATTTCGATAAATATGCCACTTACCGTATTTTACTTGTATGGGAGGTGCCACGCCCACTGGTGCTATTTCAGCCAATTTTGATTCATGTATACTCTATAGCAACTGAACCACTTACATTAAATTTCTTAGCAATTGCTGCAAATTTATTTTTATATGGGAGGTGCCACGCCCACTGATGCAATCCCGTCAAAATTCATTTATTTTTAAAGCTTATAGTAACTAACATCTATAGACCAAATTTTATGAAGATTACTCTCATAGCACACTATCTATAACAATAAATGTTTTTTGCTTATATGGGAGGTGCCACGCCCACAGGTACTATTGATCCCAATTTTTGTTATAAGAGACCTTATAGGAAGTATATCTACCTCATTAAATTTCATAACGATTACGTTGTTAGTTCTCTTTATATAACGTTTATAAATATTGTGGGCGGTGCCACGCCCTTGAGCGAGTTTTTTCAGTAAAGTAGCTGAGATTGTATTGATGATTGCTTTCAGCGGTATCATCCCCAAAATTTTTATGGAAATCGTTTGTGCCAATTCTGAGATATAAGGAATCAAAATTTTTAACAGTTGAAAAGTGCCACGCCCATTTTCTCGATTCCGCCCACTTTTATTTCAATTCAAGATATATTTGATATGTATCCGTTTACCAAATTTCATAGCAATATCTTGAACTGCTTACAAGATATGGTAGTTTAAATGATAAAATTTAGGGCTGTGCCACGCCCCTGTACGATTGTTTGGAAACTTGAAACCCAGCCTAATCCTAATTTGGTTCACATGTGCACCAAATCACCAAGTTTCATCAAAATCGCTGAAACTTTTTTCAAAATTGGCCTGGGTAAATTTACATAGAGTATGAGCGGTAGGCGTGTGCGTTAACCGATTTCGCCCATTTTCAATAGCAAGATGCCTGCAAGAAGATGTGACCTGTGTGTGAAAGTTTCATTCAATTAGCTCTCTTGGTTTTCCCGTAAACCTGATTTCAACGGACAGACAGACAGACAGACGGACAGACAGACAGACGGACAGACGGACATCGCTAAATCAACTCAGGTGGTGACGCTGATCAAGAATATATATACTTTTCCATACCTGCCACGCCTCCTTCTATGTGTTACAAACGGATGGACAAAGTGAATATACCTTCGGTGTAGGGTATAAAAAGAAACATAATTAAGATCAAGTACGGAAACATTCTTTGAAAATTAATGACGAGTTGAGCACCATAGGAACAGTTATATGAAATTACATCGAAAAATATTATTTTCATTCATTTCAAAACGACATAATAATATACATATGATAGTTTCGTATTTGTACAGTAGGTGACATAGGTTTTGTTTTACAAGAAAAAAATATTTGAATAAAGAAAGTCTTAAGTTTGCTTAGATCAATCAATCAACTAAAATTTAATTGAATCGAATCTCGTTGCTTTGAATAAATGTTGTAAAAATTGTAGAAAACGCAAGAAATTTTTACTTTTTTCAAGAACCTCACTACTAATTCAAACTCAAGCAGATAATACGTGTTATCAAATAAATAGTACTTAATATTAGAAAATTCGAATATTTCGAGTATAAAAAATAACTAACAATATACTTCTTAACATAAGAAATTATAGCTTGTGTAGCTGCAAAGTGTAATTTATGTGTATCAAGAAAGCGTTTCTGAATCTGGGTAAAATCTAATCAATACGATTAAAACAAGATTAAATTAAAAACAATTTGTTTGTTTTTGGATTTTCTTAGTTTGAGAAACGAAATGAATTGATTTAGAAAATATGATTTTCTCCGTGTAAAGGGTGTTCAAATTGTTACACAAGTGAACAACGAGTTTTCATTATTAAAGCTTATTTTAAATATGGTGAAAATTGTTCAGAAGTAGGAAGAAAATTTAGTTCAAAATGCGGTAGACAAAATGCTCCGACAAACCGTGCTATTAAACTTTTCATTGATAAATTTTAAGAAACTGATTCAGTTCAAGATCAGGAAAGTAGAATTTATCATCGTAGTGGTCGTTCAAGTGAAAATATTGCAGCTGTTAGCACAAGTGTTTCTGAAGAGCCAAGAACATCAATTCGATATCGTTCACAGCGATTAAACCTCAAAGCAACAGCAACTTTGTTCAATATTTTACTGACAGTCGTGAATTGGCCATCAAGGTCATGCGATTTGACACCATTAGATTTCTTCTAATGGGGTTAATGGGGAGTGGATAATCCTAAAACTGTTTAACACCTCAAAGACAACATCATCGAGCAAATATTACTAATTGAACCATCATTGTACGAAAAAGTTATTCAAAATTTTGGTAAAAGGTTGACAGCCTGCCGAGCTAGAGGAGGTCACTTGAATTACATTCTTTTTCATTATTAGCCGGAACCAATGTAATTTAATTTCCAATAAAAATATATAAAGATTTCACACAATTTATGTCTTTTATATAAAAATTTAAATTCAATTAATTAAAAATTTAAAATATACCTCAAATTTAATTAGCCTGCATAATTTTACTGTAAAGGTGATTTCAACAGACACACAGGCAGACAGACGGACATAGCTAAACCGACTCAGGTGGTGACGCTAATCAAGAACATATATACTTTTCTATACCTGCCACGCCTCCTTCTAAGCGTTACAAACGGATTGACAAAGTGAATATACCCTTCGTGTATGGTATAAAAAGTGTCAGACTTTGACAAGAGAACGTTGCGCGCCCTAAACCAAGAATCGCTATATTAATTGTAAGTAAATGTTGCCAACTTTTTGTGAAACCAGACAGAACTTGGTTCTTTTATTAAAAATTTTAGATTTACGTGAGCTTTTTCTGTTAGTGCTGTGTATGTTGTTTCATTTTATAACACCCTTTTTATAATTTAATAAAAATTATTTAATATAATTGCAGTTGTTTTAACATTGCAATACAATACGAACCTTTTACAAAACAGCTCTGCTTCCGCTGAAATTGTACATGTGAAACAATTAAGTTTAAAAATGTTGATTTTTTCTTAAACTCCAAAAAACATCATACCACTTTTATAATTATGTATCACAAAATTCTTTTTCAAATTATATATACTTGTTATAACAAACCCACATAAATATCATGAAGAACATTATAACGAATTATGGGTTATTAAATCCAACAACAACAGACACCTTCAAATGTTGCGTCCCTTAGAAGCCAACAACATTGTCTACAAAAACAAAAGTCATTAACACATACCATTAGCAGCTTTTTATTGGCCTTGACTTTTAAAGTGTTCCTTAATATTTAAGTTTTAACGCGCAGCGATATTTACTTCGTTTAAATAACATTTTTTTAATTTTGCTTCTGTTTAACACGAACCGAACGAACACCCATCAATTATAAATTTTCTGTATTTTTTGTTTTTCAAGGTTAATTTTATGAACTTTTTTGCTTTCAAAAATAAATCAAAACTCAATATAATCAAATTTTCAATATTTGCATTAAGAAAATAATGTTTTTTTTTTTATATGTTGATCATGTAAGCCTTCATTACCACCATATTTTTTTTATATTATTAATGTCACTTGCCTACCCAAATATTATGCTAATAATTAGCACATATCAAAAAAAAAAAAAAAAAAAAATAACAAAAAAATTTATTTGTAGATGGTAATGGTATGAAATGAACACAAAATATCAACAAAACTACCGAACGTTTCCAAAGTAAATCTTCATCTGTTCAACTTGTGTTAACGCAGGTAGCTAAGAAACGCGTATTACTTCTTTCGATTGTTTATTTCGGAGCGACAATTGAGTGAATAAAGAAAACGAGTTGTGTTCGATTGGAAGAGAAGCTCAACGTAAATTTGAGCAAAATTGATAGGTTGGTGGTCATGAGAATTTCTGACAGTTGAGTTAAACTCGTGTAACCCTTAGTTACAATTTGATTTTAATAGTAGGCACGATGCACATTGATTCAGCTTTTGTTTGAACGCAGTGGCTTAAAATTAATATAAAAGATATGTGTAATTCGAACACCCGGTCCCATTCTATACTATTATATATATAAAGAGGTAAAGTTTCCCAGCAGTTTTTGGGACCATGCATTAACATTTTTACGATTTGTAATCATTGATTTCATATATTATAATTATGTGGAGAAAACATGCATGATGAGGTAAGCGAAGACGTAATGCGTAAGCAAATTTTCAAAATCACAATAACGAATAACATAGTGTGAAATAGATACCTGTAAAACAACTGACAGCGTGGGCAAATGGTTTGGGTTGTGAGCTCTTAACTCTAAGTTCGTGAGTTCGATACCTCGGTCAGACATTTTTTTAAATTTTTTTATATCGATGAAAAGTTTACATACTCGGTAATGCAAAGAATCATACACTACTTTTGCTATGACATCGCCGTGTTAAAAATCATGTATTCTGGAGGCGATAGAAAGTCTATGAGATCGATGAAAGTTTAGATTACTATTGATGAACAAAGTCAGCTGGGTTGTTTTTTTTATTTATTTTTGTTTGTATGTATGTTTGAGGTAATCTCTGGAACTACTGAACCGATTCTATCCCTGAGTAACATAGTCTATATTTTAGTTTGATAAAAAACATGGGGCGTGGTACTTTCCATACAATAAAAACTCTTAAAACGCTATATCTTGGCTTCTATGATAGCAAGAGCTTTAAAATTCTGTGTTAAGATGCGCATTGCCTATGCTAAGTACTTCACAAAATATAAACGGGATTAGACAAAGGGGCGTAATACCTTCCAATCAACAAAAACACTTAAAACGCTATATCTGCAAACCTATTATAGCAGGAGTTTTTAAATTTGGTACTAGAAAGTACATTGTCTATTTGGATGGGATTAATGCAAAAGTAGAAAGTATTAAATTGAATAAAAAAAAAAATCGAGTAATATTGAATAAAAGGCCTAAAAGTCTAAAATAATCGGATGGTATCGATAAAGTTGAAAAAGCCGTAAAATATCGAGTAGTATCGCAAATCATCGTTTAAAGTTAAATAGTATCGAAAAACATAAAAAAGGTCGGAAAGTTTCGATGATAAAGTATCGAAAAGATCAAAAATTCAAATGCATAGTATCGCAGAAGTCGAAAAAATCGACTATATTTTCTAAAACTATCGAAAATATTGAGAAGTTGCTAAGTATCGGATAGTATCAAAAGAGTTGATAAAAATTAAATAGTATCGAAAAGTACGACTAAATCAAAACATCGTAAATGTCGATAAAAGTGCAGAAAAAAAATTATCGAAAAAATCTAAAAAGTATTGAAAAACATCGAAAGAGTAGATAAGAGCCGAATAGTTTCAAATAGAAGAAAAATACATCTAACAAGACTTCGTTACGATCCATTAATTAATTCCAAAGATATTGATCAGGATATAAGAAGCTCTTATATCCTTGTATTAATCCTCCTAGTACTATAAAAGATTCCATTTTGCAATTGTAAACGCTATGAATATATTTTTGAAGCTTAAGTTTCAATATTTCTCTTCAAATTTTCTTATTGTTAGTGATCCAACAAGACGCAGCGTCGAAATATAGCCTAGCAGGACCCCACTTCAGGTGGCTATAAATTTATTACTTTTTTCTCTCTGCATCGAAATTACTGATTAAAAAAAAAAATCAGTAAAACCCTACGAATTGATACCAACATTTCAGTAAAGAAAGAATAGATAAATTGTTATTTGAAAAATTGTATTGCAATTTAGCGCAATTTTAAATAAAAAAGGGTCCCTGAGAAGATTTTGTGATTTACAAATTGTTGACGATTCTTTTGCTCATCAGATTGATCCTGGCGCGATCAACTGGGCCCCAAGAGGGCTTTAACGATATAAAAAACTGCTGATCTATTTGCTCATAAATCATACTTAACATGGCTAAATTAGAGGGTATTTGCTTATCATACTAAAACATGGCGGTTGGTTTTTGCTATATTAAAACTGATAACCTTTTTGTAGGCTCATCACATTGAAAATGGAGGGATCTAAGTGGCTGCCTTTTATTCATCACAGGCCCCGAAGTGTATTTTTATGATGTAAAAACTGAAAAGAATTAATTTTTTTTTTGTTCTCTCCAACCAAGTAAAGTCTAATTATTGCCTAGTATTTTACCAAAGCTATTGTGCCATGATACTCTTTAAACTTTTTTTTGCGCATAAAAAACTGCATGCGATATTTTTTTTTCTCCATATTAACACGCCAAAAAAATTTGAAGGTTGACTGAAATTTTGACTAAATTTTATGTCAACTCACATGGAATGATCCAAAAGCTTGAAGGAATTTATCCAAATTTTTTTTTTTTTTTTTTGCAAAAGCAAACTTCCTCTTTTTCAACGGCTATAGTTATTAGTAATGAAAACGTTTTATACCTTACATATCGAGTCTGTTGTATACTTAGAGAGTGTATACTTAATGTTGTATTTAGAGATTGTTACTGTTTTATGTTTAATTTTTAAATGATCTACGGTATGTTTCAAGCTGAATTAAAATCTTTTTCTCAATTTAACCATAAATGCTTAAAATATTTAAATAAAACCAAATAAATAAAAACAATTTTGAAAGTACGATGACCCCATGAAATAGATAGCAAACTCTTCATTTCGCCTGATACAAATTGCTTGTGAATTGTAGTATTTCATTAACTAGAAAATAATGAATCATCAGCAGTGAGGCACAACAAAGAAACGTTTTAAGCTTCAAGTACGAAAATAGAAAAATTATAATTCATACCACATACCTGTACGCAATCGGCAAAAATCTTGTCAAAGAACATGCGAATACTTACATAAGTATTTATGACGATTATGTTTTTTCAAAAGAATAAATAAATTTTTTCACTTGTTCCATTTATAAAATTACATATGATTTATAATCCGAAAATTCCTTGCGTGTCTTGGTATATTTTTAGGATAAATTCTTGGACGATTTTTCTCTGCTGTTATTCGCCACAAGAACTAAAATATCGCAATTCAATGCTCCTTAGCTTTAAGAACATAATCGTTCACTTTCTAAACACGCTTAATATCTTGGAGTTACATATACCAGACTCAAAAGTCAATTGGCTTAAAGCTTTCTTTGCGGTTATGAAAACCTTTGGTAAAAGATTCGGACTTCAACCAAGAATGGTACTTTGGATGAACACAACCGTATTGTATTCAATCCGTACGGCTGCTTAAGTTTGTGGCTGACCACTGGCAAAAACTACAACCAGAAAAAGTAAACGAAAGTGCAAAGGACCAATTGTGTGTGCATGACGGGTCAATAAGATTTTGACCCATGGATGCTCTTCATGTCGTTACACCTATTATTTCTTTATATCTTCTTAAAGCTAACTGCTTCATGATGTGCGGTCCGAGAAACTGAGTGTTGGATGGTAAAGCAATACGAACATTGTTCTATCCTCTATACACTGATAAATGAACTGGCTTGTCTTCGAACTGATAGTATCTGTCCCACATTCAGCTTCGAGAAAAATTTTCGCATAAGTTTTCCAACGAGAGTTCAGTGAGCAAAGGGCATTCTAACTCATTGATGAGTGATACAGATTGATGATAATAGACTTTATTTATGACCAGAATTCGAAGATATCAGCTCAATTTCTAGTTTAAATAATTCCACTTTTTTTGTCTTTGCTAAAGTTTGAAGCATCATACTTAGACACATACCTAAAATAATCAAAAATATATGGCAAATTTCCTGGAATTTTGAAGAAGCGTTCTTAGGTCACGCGAGGTTTTGTGCACCCAGTCAGTGCTAGGCCTAAATATTAAAATAGAAACATTATAAAAATAAAAACAGTGATGAAACAAAAGAAAACGAAAAGAAAACTTTGGTATTAACGTCTGCGACACTATAAAAACAGTTTGAAATCATACCATAAATCGACCATAAGGCCGGCTCTGATTTTAAATCCAAATTTCTGTCAAACATTGTCAGGCCACCTTTTGGTCAAATGCAGAATTATGAAAGGTTAAACTTATGAGTTTTATTCACTTTTAGGTTTAACCAAAACGAATAAAACAGGGCTATTGATTTCATATATGTACAACAAAACAGCGCTAGGTGTCACACAGCCCATGCCACAATTGATTTATTACATGAAAAGTTCGGGGGGTCAATATCTCAATAAATACAGTAGTCGGCCTCCAAGAAGTTATCGTGTAACACTTTTGGACCTCTTTTTGTGCAGTTTTGTAGAAGTTATAATGGGTAAATGGGTGCTGTTTTTAGAATGCCGTAGTTTCGAATTAAAATATACGTATAACACAAAGAAATTATCGAAATGTTCGCGGCGACTGGTCCAAACATAGCTCAGTCTAGACATCCAATTTTCGACAATTTTTTCGAGTGTCTAGGGGTGTGTTTCGGCAATAATACGGCTTTCAAATGGTTAGCTTATCCGTAAAGGCTAAGAACTTGATGTTTCTCCTAATAAAATAATTCAGAGGCGTCAAACAATACGATCTTGAAGATCAATTCATGTCATGTGAATGTTAAGTAAATTTAAAATTGCCATTGGCTAAGTAGAAATGACAACAGCGTTCCTGATTTACTTGTGCCTCATAACTCAATAAGCTTTTGCAGTGCGCTAAGTTTTTGGAATGCAATTTTAAAGAAAATTTAATTACCCGCAAAATTGAGAATAAACTCAATTCGGAAGAAAATTGAAAAAATGAGGGAAACAATTCGGCTACAAAACCAAGAAATCGTCAAACATTTTATGTATAAGAAAAAAACGAGATCGATCTTCTTAGAATCAAAATCAATTGCGAAAATGGCCATCGGTCTAATTCTAGATAAATAATAAAATAAGAGGGTGTTTCCGACATGAAAAAATTAAATTAAAATCCGTCTAATATAACCCCTTAATGTGATACATCTGCGCTCTGTTTTTAATCGAAGGTTTTATTTTGTGCTGTCTTTTTTTGGTATTCATTAACCAGTTTTGGTTAAATATTACATTGTGGCGTCCTTGAAAATGATTTAAGCAAAACAAAAAACAACGAATATTTTAATCAATTAATTTCTTTAATTATGCATGTAAAATATTTGCGAAATTAATTTAAATTTTAATAAAATATTTTATAAAAAACATGTATTGTCACTCATATCTAAAACATTACACAGTGTTTTTTTACGACACTGCTTATCCAAGTGTTGATATGAGAATACTCATTACTTTTTGCTTGTTTTTCGCTTTTTCTATTTTTTTCTTTTAATGTTAACAAATCGAAAACGGTTAATAGGGTCTTTGGCACAAAACACAATCCAAATAGAGTTGTCTTGTCTTATAATATTTGTTTTATCGTTTGTCTAACTTAATACATACTTACATACATATCTATATCTACTATTATTAAACGAGCTAAAATTGTATATTTATATATTTACTAGCATTACTCTGTGCGCATCGCTGCACACAACCTAAGCAGTGCCTCTTTATATAAAAACCACGTGGTGCAAATTCCATGAGAATCGATTAAGCTTAAGCTTAAGATATTTAAAAATATTTTTGTGTGAGGACCACCCTAAATAAAAGTTTTGTAGCCTAAGCTATGGCTATTAACATAAGAGCTACGTGGTATAAGTTCGGTGTAAATCGACTAACCTCTGTTCGTGAAAATGATATTTGAAAATATTTTTGTATGAGGGTCACCCTAAGTATGCACCTTAAATACAATTTCAACGACTTTATCTGTGCCTCTTAATATAAAAGCCATGTGGCGTAAGTTCAATGAGTATCGATTAAGCGGTCTTCGAGAAAATGATATTTAAAAATATTTTTGTTTGAGGGCCACCCTACAAATGCACCCTAAATAAAAATTTTTGTAACCAAAGCTATGCTTCTTAACATTAGAGCTACGTGGTGCAAGTTCGGAGTGAATCGACTAACCTGTCTTCTTGAAAATGATACTTAAAAATATTTTTGTATGAAGGTCACCCTAAATATGCACCCTAAATAAAATTTTTTTAAGCTTATCTGTGCCTCTTAATATAAAAGCCATGTGGTGTAAGTTCTAAGAGAATCGATTAAGCAGTCTTCGAGAAATATTTTTGTCTTAGGGCCACCCTAAATAAAAGTCTTGTATCTTTAACTATTCCTCTTAACATAAGAGCTACGTGGTGTAAATTCGGTGTGAATCGACTTACCAGTCCTTGTGAAAATGATATTTAAAAATATTTTTGTATGAGGGCAACCCTAAGTATGCACCCTAAATAAAACTTTTACAATCTAATCTGTGTCTTATCACATAAAAGCCATGTGTTGTAAATTCCATGAGAATCGATTAAGCGGTCTTCGAGAAAATGATATATAAAAATATTTTTGTGTGAGGACCACCCTAAATAAAAGTTTTGTAGCCTAAGCTATGACTATTAACATAAGAGCTACGTGGTGTAATTTCGGTGTGAATCGACTAACCTGTCTTCGCGAAAATGATATTTAAAAATATATTTGTATGAGGGCCACCCTAAGTATGCACCCTAAATAAAATTTTTATATTCTTATCTGTGCTCCTTAATATAAAAGCCATACTGTGTAAGTTTCATGAGAATCGATTCACCTGTCTTTGAGAAATCGCTATTTTTAAAATATTTGTCTATGAGGGCCACCCTAAATATGCACCCTAAATAAAAGTTTCATCGTCTTAGCTATGCGTCTTAATATAAGAGACAGGTGGTGTAAATTCCATGTGAACCGATTAAGTGGTCTTTGTAAAATGCTATTTTAAAAATAAATGCGTATGAGGGCCACCCTAAATTAAAGTTTTATAGACACCACGCCCCTGGTGTCTAGTCCCGTTCATATTTTGTGAAGCGCTTAACATAGGCTATGTGCATCCTGACACCGAATTTTAAGACTCTTGCTATCATATGAACCAAGATATAGCGAGTTAAAGGTTTTAATTGCATGTAAAGTGCCACGCCCCTTGCTTTTATCAAAAAAAAAATATAGCCCATGTTACTCAGGAATAGTGTAGCTTTCTACTAGTAGAAAAATTTTTGGAATCGGTTCCGTAGCTCCAGAGATTACCCTGAACATACAAACAAACAAACAAAACTTACCTCTTTATATAATAGTATAGAGTACCAGGAAACCGATCAAGCTCGGTTTTTCGCTTTGAGGTTGAAAAAGTCGAAAAAATCCAATGCAATTGAACGGGGTTGAAAACCCGAAAACAAGTTAAAACAAGTTAAGGTGTTATCTTCGGCCAGGCCGAAACTCACATACCCTACACTGCACTGAAATAACCTTTTAAATAAATGTTGAAAAGACATTGAAGATGTTGAGTAAGTCGAAAAAAATGTGAAATGTTAGAAAGGTTGACAGAGGTTGAAAAATGTTGAAAAAGTGGAAAATATATGCAAAATCTTGAAAAAAGTTGAGAGAGGTTGAAAAACTCTAAAAATGTTGAAAAAGGTTGAAAAATTTTTAAACAATTCAAAGTTGATGAAAAAGTCGAAAAAATAAAGAAACTTATGAAGGAAGTTGAAAGAGGTTGAAAATGTCGAACAAATACATATAGGATATATTGGAAAAAGTTGAAAGGTTGAAAAAGTCGAAAGAATGTAGAAAATGTTGGAAAAAATCGAATAGAAATTAAAATTTTGAAATATGCCACGCCCACTTCTCCAGTTCCGCCCACTTTTGGTACAATAAATTATATTCGCGATCGACATCCTCATATTAAATTTTAGCTCAATAGCTTGTATAGTTTGCGATATATGCTGCGACAAAAATTCAAAATTTAGGGCGGTGGCACACCCACTGGTACAATCCAGCCCGGTTTTGATCCAGAAATAGCTTTCCATAATCAAACCCCTAACAGCAAATTTTAGTATGATTGCTCACATATTTCGATAAATATTCCACTTACCGTATTTTTTTTGTATGGGAGGTGCCACGCCTACTGATGCTATTTCAGCCACTTTTGATTCAGATGTGCCCTATAGCGACAGAAATACATACATTAAATTCCATACCAATAGTATGCAATAGTTCACTTAAAATAGCGCTAACAAATTTATGTTAATATGGGAGGTGCCACGCCCACTGATGCAATCCTGTCAAAATTAATTTATTTTTAAAGCTTATAGTAACTGACATCTATGCACCAAATTTTATG
The DNA here is from genome assembly GCA_949775025.1 of Tricholauxania praeusta. NCBI lineage: Eukaryota > Metazoa > Arthropoda > Insecta > Diptera > Lauxaniidae > Tricholauxania > Tricholauxania praeusta. Next base: position 69,480,032 of record OX459028.1, read on the forward strand.
AAGATTACTCTCATAGCACACTATCTATAACAATAAACGTTTTTTGCTTATATGGGAGGTGCCACGCCCACAGGTACTATTGGACCAAATTTTTGTAGTAAGAGACCTTATAGCAAGTATATCTGCCTCATTAAATTTTATAACGATTACGTTGTTAGTTCTTTAAATATAACGTTTATAAATATTGTGGGCTGTGCCACGCCCTTCAACGAGTTTTTTCGGTCCAGTAGCTGAGCTTGTATTGATGACTGCTTTCAGCGGCATCATCTTCAAAATTGTTATGGAAATCGTTTGTGCGAATTTTGAGATATACGGAATCAAAATTTTTAACAGTTTAAAAGTGCCACGCCCACTTTTTCGATTCCGCCCACTTTTATCACAATTCAAGATATATTTTATATGTATCCGTTTACCAAATTTAATCGCAATATCTTGAACGGCTTACAAGATATGGTAGTATTAATGATAAAATTTAGGGCTGTGCCACGCCCCTGTACGACCCTTTGGAAACTTGAAACCCAGCCTAATCCTAATTTGGTTCACATGTGCACCAAATCACCAAGTTTCATCAAAATCGCTGAAACTTTTTTCAAAATTGGCCGGGGTCTGTCAACCGATTTTGCCCATTTTCAATAGCAAGATGCCTGCAAGAAGATGTGACCTGTGTGTGATAGTTTCATTCAATTAGCTTTCTTGGTTTTCCCGTAAAACTGATTTCAACAGACACCCAGACAGACAGACAGACAGACGGACATCGCTAAATCGACTCAGGTGGTGACGCTGATCAAGAATATATATACTTTTCCATACCTGCCACGCCCCCTTCGATGTGTTACAAACGGAGAGACAAAGTGAATATACCCACGGTGTAGTGTATAAAAAATATGAAAGAATTTGATTATATATGAAAAATGTTGAAAAACGTTGAGAGAGGTTGAAGCAGGTGAAAAAGTTTGATAAACTCGATAGTATATTAAAGTGTTGAAAAAGTTGAAGGAGATTGAAAAACTCGAAAAAAGTTGAAAGTCTCGGAAAAAGATTAATGAGGTTGAAAAGCCGAAAAAAGTTGAATGTGGTTGAAAAATTCCAAAAAATATGGAACGTGTTGAAAAAAGTTGAAAGAGTTTGAATAACTCGAAAAAAGTTAAATAAGGTTGGAAAATTCGAAATATATAAAAAGTGTTGAAAAAAGGTTGAAAAATGTTGAAAAAGTTGAAAGAGTTTGAATAATTCGGAAAAAGTTGAATGAGGTTGAAAAATTCGAAAAAATATGGAAAATCTTGAAAAAAGTTTAAAAAGAGGTTGAAAAATGTTGAAACAGTTGAAAGAGGTTAAATAACTCGAAAAAAGTTGAGTAAGGTTGAAAAATTCAAAAAAATATGGAAAATGTTGAGAAAAGTTGAAAGAGGTTGAAAAATGTTGAAACAGTTGAGAGAGGTTGAATAACTCGAAAAAATTTGAAAAAGGTTGAAAAATTCGAAAAATTATGGAAAATGTTGAGAATAGTTGAAAGAAGTTGAAAAATTTTGAAACAGTTGTAAGAGGCTGAGAAACTCGAAAAAAGTTGAATGGGGTTGAAAAAGTCGAAAAAATATGGAAAATGTTGAGAAAATTTAAAAGAGGTTGAAAAACTCGAAAAAAGTTGAATGAGGTTGACGAAATCGAAAAAATTTGAAAAATGTTGAGAAAAGTTGAAAGAGGTTGAAAAATTTTGAAAAAGTTGAAAGAGTTTTAATAACTCGAAAAGAGTGTAAATAATGTTAAAAAATTCGAAAAATATGGAAAATGTTGAAATAAGTTGAAAAATGTTGAAACAGTTCAAAGAGGTTGAATAACTTGAAAAAATTTGAAAGAGTATGAATAAGAAAGAGGTTGAAAAAAGTTGAAAGATATTGAAAAACTCGAAAAAAGTTGAATCAGATTGAAAAAGTCGAAAAAAGTTGAATAAGGTTGAAAATTTCGAAAAAATATGGAAAATTTTGAGAAAAGTTGAAAGAGGTTGAAAAACTCGTACTAAGTTGAATGAGACTAAATATATTAAAACCAAATTTTGTAAGGATCACTCATATAGTATACAAAATATAACATAAAATGTTTTAAGCTTGTATGGAAGGTGCCACGCCCACTAATGTAATCCCGTCAACATTCATATAATTTCAGATGTTATAGTGACCGACACCTCTACACCAAATTTAAAAAATATTACTTCAATAGTACACTATGACATTTATCGTATTTTGCTTATATGGGAGGTGCCACACCCACTAATGCAATCTCGCCGATTTTCAAATAATTTTAAAGCTTATAGTAACCGACACATTTGCACCAAATTTCAATGAAATTACTCGCACAGCACACTAAATATAACTGTTAACGTTTTTTGCATGTATGGGAAGTGCCAGCCTACTGATGTAATCCCATCAAAATTCATTAAACTTAAAAGGTTATGGTAACCGACATCTCTATATCAAATTTTATTAGGATCACTCATACAGAGCACTAAATATAACCTTAACCGGTCTTAGCTTGTATGGGAAGTGCCACGCCTACTAATGCAATCCCGTCGAACTTCATTTAATTTCAAAGCTCATGGTAACCGACACCACTATACTAAATTTCAAAAATATTACTCCCATAGCACACTAAATATGACACTTAACATTTTTTGCATGTAGGGGAGGTGCCCCGCCTACTGATACAATCCCATCGAAATCCATTTAGTCTCAAAGCTTATAGTAACTGACATCTCTGCACCAAATTTCAAAAAGATTACTCTCATGGAACAATAAATGTAGCTTTTAACTCTTTTCGCTTGTATGGAAGGTGCCACGCCCACAGGTGCCGTGCCGTTTCTCCCACTTTTTGTTACAAGATACCCAATAGCTAGTATATTTGACATGTCAAATTTCATAACGATTGCGATGTTAGTTCTCTTATAAATATTGAGGGCTGTGCCACGCCTTTCAACGAGTTTTGCCAGTATAATGGCATATCATGTTATAATGACCTCATTCAGCGGTATTAACTCTAAAATTTTTATGAAAATCCTCGGTGCCGTTTTCGAGTAATATCGAATCAAAGTTTTCAATTATTGAAATATGCCACGCCCACTGTTATGATTCCGCCCACTTTTGATAGCATTTAAGATATTTATGATATGCATCCGTCTACCAAATTTCGTTGCAATACCTTGAATGGTTTGCGAGTTATCACGAAATAAAAATTAAAATTTAGGGCTGTGCCACGCCCCTGTTAGAAACTTGAAAAACTTTAAACCTAGTCCAATCTTAATTCTGTTCACATATGAACGAAATCCCGAAGTTTTATCAAAATCGCTGCAGCCATTTTCGAAATAAAGTTCAGCCATATATAAATATATAAATATACAATTTTAGCTCGTTTAATAATAGTAGATATCTACTAACTCCGAAGGAGTTATTTTTATTTTTTTTAAAAAAAATTGCGGTCCTGTATGCCTATATAATAGAATCGGGTTTGAAGAAAATTCTCCCAAAATTTCAGCTTCGAACAACGAAAAACAGAATTTTTTTTGCGTTTTAGTAAATTTCCTGTTTTTCGTTGTTTCGCTTTTACGTTTTTCATATGAATTGTACTAGGAAACAAAGTGGATGCGCCGTTCGCAGGTTTGATCTAGGAAGCTGAAATTTTGGGAGAATTTTCTTCAAACCCAATTCTATTATATAGGCATATAAGACCGCAAATTTAAGGGGACATGACACCTTCAAAAAAATTGTGTCTTGTGTGTCTTAAAATGCGTATAACTTTTATAAAAAACAAGATATCATTTTGAAACTTTAAACATATTTTAACACAAAACAATATTTAAAAAAAAAAAAATTTTTATTTTTTACGAAACTTATGACCACTAGAATTTAAAAAAAAAACACCAAAAAATCACGGCGGGCATAATTGCAGGTCACAGGAACATCTGAAAAAAAAAAATAAGAGGTTTTAATCAGCATCAAAGCCGCCAAGGAATGAACTGCAGGCAATAATTTCGGTCCAAAAATAACAAAATGGCGTCGTTTTTTCGAAAATTTTAATTTTTTCGGGCCAAAATCGTGCCAGAAATCAAGAACTATAATACCGATCTTTCTGTCTGCATTTATATGTGCACAGCAGCATATTGAAACTTCAGAAAGATCGGTCCAGTAGTTTTTTTTATCATGCCCGCCAACTCGAAAAACGTGGTTTCGAGAAAAACACGTTTAAAGTTTTTCAACTATAGCTTTTCACGTACTAAAACTTTGACACGATGTTACTAAAATGCTCGCTATATATTTTAAAAGCCGAGTTATTAGGTTTATATTATTAAAAACGTATTTTTCAATATTTTTTAAAAAAAAAAATTTTGATTTCGTGAAAATTTGAAGGTGTCATGTCCCCTTAAAAAAATAAAAATACCTTCTTCGGGTGTATTTTTTCCGCATTTTTAGTCACACGAAAATGTGGGCGTGGTTTGGCAACAGTCAAAACTAAAAACCCCAAAACGCTATATTTTGGCACTTAAGACAGATTTTTCTTATGTTCTAGTAAGTCGGTTTTTTCGTTAAATTTCAACGAAATTGGACATAAACTCTGCCCGCGCCGTTTACAGGTTTGAGCTAGGAAGCTGAAATGTTGGGACAATTATTTTTATTCCTCAAGCTATAATATAGGAAATAATTAATAAAATCCCTCTCCTAAAGTTTGAAAAAAAACACCCTAATATACATACATACATATGATGCTAAATAATAAAATGTTTACAGACTTTCAAGTGACTTCAATTGACTTCAGCGAGTTCAAAGTGATTTGAGATGACTTCAATGCAATCACAATTCTTCCAATATTGATTCCAATAAAAAACGTAATGTCACCAGAATAATTGCATACAGGTGACTTCATTTTTAAATAGCTGCACTCTGAATGCGGAATTTCTCATGAGCTAAAATTGAAAATGAATGCACTCTATCACAGCTCTGGTATTCGCATAAGTTAATTTACTTAAGTTGCGTCTTTAGTAATGAGAAATCTTAGGAGAAAAAAATTCGCCTGGCCTGAAATGTCTGCATTAAACTCTTGTCACTTCTTTTTCATATTACTTCAATCCACAATAAAATTTGAAGCGAAAAAAATGTAGAGTTTTTGAGAAAATTATCTTTGTTTTTTTTCATAAACAGCGCTATAAATCCACTAATTTTCAAAGATTCGGACTGAGAATAGGAAGTTCTCTTAGAATCACTAGACAAAAATTAATGATTTTTATTTGGATGGAATGCCCTTTTTTGAAAAAAATTTTAGAGGTTTTTCAATTTTTGACACCTTAACCTAAAATAAGCATAACTTCGTAAAAAATGTTTTTCAATCAAGTCGGCAGTATATGTATGTGTCCCCCTATATCCTCTGAAAAACAAAAAATTCAATCAGCAACTAATTCCGAAATTTGAAGTCAGTCCGACTGCATGGTTTGAAATGGATTTGGTCAAAAGTTTTTGAAAATACTTTTCTACCTTCTCTTTTAAAACCAAAAGTCTGACTTCAACATCTTCTTCAGCATATATGAAATTTAAAAAAATCTCTGACTAGACCAAAATCTGCAACTACATATTTATAAAATGAACGATATTCATTTAATTTTTTTTTAATTCATTGCATTTTTATTTTTGTTGCAGAAAACTGCAAACGAAAACACGTGAGCGTGATGCAGCGCTATACGAGACTTCAACCGAAAGTAAAACTTTACGACAACAAATCGCTGCACTGAAGACGAGTCGGGATCAGGCCATTACGGAGAATGGGTGAGTTTCATCAGAAGCATTAAAAAGCAATTAACAGAGGCATTATGATTGATACGAAATTGCATAACTGTTGGCATTGAATGTGCGCAGTTGCACTTATTTCGTGGCTGTAAATAAATGTTCACTGTTTTTTTCATTTTATGATTAATTAGCTTAAAAAAAGATTCAAAACTATGAATGTAATTTCACTTTTTTCTTTTTCATATTTCAAAATCAATGTCAACGCCAAACAACAACAATACAACTTATAGACGCCTATCGAACGAATTGGCCGACAGTCAAGCGGAAATTTTGACGTTGAAGAAAAAATTAAAGGACTCTGAACTGGAAATTGAACGATTGAAGCAACAATTGCATCAGTATGTGCAGGAAGTAAAAAAAGCAGAGGACTTATTGATGCACAATGTAAGCAGCTTTGATTTCGTGAATTAAGGCGGCCAGAAAAAAAAATATTTTTGAAATATTAATTTCTGTTATATCAATATTTAATTATTTAATGAAGGGTAAAAGAGAAGCATTTCAAAACACTCAGCCTACAAAGCTATGACGTTGCCCGTGCTCTGGAGGCTTTAATTCTTGCGTCAGCTAGACCTTGCAATCCCAACCGGCAGCTGATATGCCGAATTGTTGTGAAAGTCTTCGGCAACATTTTTAGCTAAAGTAAAAATTTAATTTTCGGGTTGAAGTTTTTTTGCATTCGCAATTTAACTGAGACGTGTCAACAATCTCCACAAAATGTTCATCATTTTTATTATGAAATTTTACAATTTCAATGCGTTGCGCAAGCGATATGATTTTGCGCTCTTAAATGTACAATAGCTTTGATACATAACAAATAGCAGTCAATTTTAAATTAAACTTTTTTCGGAAGCCCTGGTATATATGGCATTAAATTCAAAAACAAAAATTACCGTTTGTCTTATGTAAAACGACTCATAAACCTAAATCTAAATAATAAAAAAAAATTTATTTAAGAGTGGATTGGAGAATATTTAAAAAAGTCTGCTAAAACTATTGTTGGGACATTTCGCCTATCATTTGAGAAAATTTAAGTAAAGTAAAAGGCATTTTGTTGAATGCGACTTCTAAAAAATCGGGACGTTCCGTGAAAAATGACACTCGGGACAGTTATGTATGTACACATAGTTAACGAAACTAACAGCCAGATTATGTAAAATGCGGTGACACTTCGCGTGCGCGACTCTTTTAGTCACTTTGCGTCACAAATTGGAATTATATAATTATTTACGTCATGGCGTTCGTCCAGTTATTTTGTCACTAGAGTTGTCAGCTTTAAACGTAAAACTTTACGTTGTCATGATGCCAACTTTTTTTTGATACAAAATGTAAAAGATTTGCATGACATAGAATCTTGTATTCATTCAATGAACATAACTTCTTAGTGTGTAAAAATTATCAAGTATGTGGATATTATAATTAATTGCTAAAAGTTTTAATGCAATAATGTGCCTAGAAAAGTCGATGTTAGGCAAACTAAACTACAAAACACAATTTTCATAAGACCCTTGACCAAAATCCAAGAGCTCACATTTGGAGAATAGTCTTCATTCATTTGCATATACAGCTTTACAAAATAGACACCCTACTAGTTTTTGGGGCCATGCATTAATTTTGTAAGCATTGATTTCTTACATTACACTTTGATTTAGATATAATGCACAATGTGGTAAGCGAAGTTGTAATGAAATAAGCAAATTATCAAAATCACAGTAAAATTACACAAATATTTGTAAAACAATAGGATAGGACTGTGAGCTCAAAAATAATAGTTCATGAGATCGATACTCGGTAAGGTAATTGTTTTTTCTTTCTTATCAATGAAAAGTTTAATAACTGAGTAAGGGGGCGTTCAAGTATTACGTAACGCAATTAGGGGGGGAGGGGGGTTCTTGCAAAACGTTACGATGCGTTACGGGGGAGGGGGGGGGGAGGTTTCGAACAACGCGTTACATAACATTATTTTTGAAGTGAAACTACTTTAGCGGGTGGTTATTTGAAATTAGGTGTGTATAATGAAACTCTTTCTTAATGTGTATGTTTATTAAATAGCTACAGCCAAAACATTTTATTAAAATGATAAAAGTTGACGGGATCTAGATAAGCTACAGCAATAAATGATACATCACATTAAAGCACTCAACGAGCAGAATGTCCTTAAACTATCATCTTCGAGATTGTTTAACCAAAACCTGAGATATAAGCGTTGAAAAATTTCCTATCCCATCAACTTTTATCATATTAGTAAAATATTTTCGTCTCATTTTTCGCCATTTTAACATATTTTAAACTTAAGCAAATGTTTATAACATTATGTGTAATTTTTTATCAAATAACAATATGAACAAGTTAAGGTGTTATCTTCAGCCAGGCCAAAACTCACATACCCTACACTGCACTGAAAGAACATATATTTCAATAAATGTTAAAAAGACGTTGAAGAGGTTGCATAATTCGAAAAAAGTGTGAAGTGTTTAAAAGGTTAACAGAGGTTGAAAAATGTTGAAAAAGTCGTAAATATATGCAAAATGTTAAAAAATGTTGAGAGATGTTGAAAAAACTCCAATTCGATCAAAAAGTCGAAAAAATAAAGGACAAAGAAATTTCATCACAATATCTTGCAAGGTTTACGAGATATGGTGGCATAAAGGTTAAAACTAAGGGCTGTGCCACGGGAATCTTTGGAAATTTGAAACCTAGCTTAATCCTAATTTAGTTCACATGTACACCAAATCACCAAGTTTCATCAAAATCGTTGCATTTTTATCAAAATGGGATTGTGCAAATACACATAGAGTATGGGCGGTTGGCGTGTCCATAAACCGATTTCATCCATTTTTAATAGCAAGATGCCTGCAAAACGCTGATCAAGAATGTATGTACTTTACCATAACTCCCACGCCTCTTTCTATATGTTACAAACGAAATGACAAATTGAATATACCCTCGGTGTAGGGTATAATAAAGAAAATAAACATCGCATGTATTTCCGGTACTTTTCGCAACATAATTGTGAGTTTTAGGTAAATATGGTCACTTGAGTGTTACGTAACGTTTAAGAGGGGGGAGGGGGGGGGATAGAGGAAAACGTTACGGTGCGTTACATGGGGGGAGGGGGGATCAAAAATCTTCAAAAATTGCGTTACGTAATACTTGAACGCCCCCTAAAGAAAAGGATCGCGCACAACTTTTGCTATGACATCGCTGTGTTAAAAATCATGTGTTATGTAATAAGTAAAAACCTGAAATAAATTAAAGCTTAGATTACTATCGATGACCAAAATCTTCTGGTGTGAAATCTTACAATAACAATTATTTACTTGATAATTGTGATAGTATTGCTAAATAAGTAAAATCTGCAATTGTTAAAAAATGCGCCACTCCGTAATTCGGCCGCATAACCACTCCATCGACTCAAATTTTCATTTTATTTGACAACAAATTGCGTTTCCGCATCCTTAAAGTCTGACCTGAGAAGCCTTTTTTGCTTAAACTTGAGATTTTGGTATTAAAAATATGTTGAAGCAATACTGTTCTTAATTAAAAAAAAGCCGTTGCTGCAGTAGTCGTATGTATGTTATTACAAATATTCTTCCAATTATCGAGTAGCAAATAAACTTTCAATTCAATTTTTCACTTTGATAGGAAAATTATGGCAAAAAACTACCTAAAATTACAAAGACTCGGTTAAAAAAATTATTATACATTTAGCGAGCCAAAAACCAACAATTAGTTTGGCTGATCTCGTTATACTGCGCATCTAGCAACACAAAATGCCTATGTTCAAACCCCAGTAGATGCAGAACTGAATTTTTTTTTTTGTTGAAATCTGGTTTTTATTTTTTGATTTCGCATAATAATGCTTAAGCAACAAATTAATAAATATGTCACAGTTTAATATTTATTAAAAAATTGAATAAAATAATGAAAATCAAATTAGAAAAAGTTGACGCAAGCATAAAGGCAAGTGACGACTTTGACAATTGAAGTGCGTTTTTGTGCCTCTTCGTGCCTGTGCATAAAACCAAAAAAACGTAAGGAACACGCTATCCGTCACTTTTTGACGATGATGTGAGTGAGTGAGCTTATATAATACGAAATTGACTGTTGACGCGAAAATGTGACTCGTCGCGTCGCGTCGCGTTTTATATAATCTGGCTGTATTTGGAAATAAATCTTGTCATTAAAATAGGATTTTTCCCCAATAAATCTTGAGGAAATATTTTTTTAGTATAATGCTGTAGGATATGATTGCTGTCCACTATAACGGTTTTCGTTTTTGTATCATAATCCGTCTTACGGCAATTGATCAGATCTTTCTTTAAGTCCTTTTTAAGATTCGGTTTATAAAAAGTTAAATTGCTGATGTTAAATTGTTCGACAATCCCTTTAGTTTAGTTCTTTAAAATACTAAGAGCATCGCAAGAATCGTTTTCAAGAAATACTGAGGAAAGGGTCACTGCTTCTCTGAACCCTTTAATGTCCTCTACCTTGAAACCCAGAGCTGAGGTACAAGTTTGTATATGATGCTCAAAACACAAGCAAATCTTTGTCAATAAAAAAGTCACGTATTTGTTGCACTGTAATTGAATTTATTTGTTTGATGAATCTTTCAGTTTCGATATTTTTTCAAAAAAAAGCAGAAAAAAAATAAAAACAAAATGATTCAATAATTTGTTTACGCCAAAACTAGTGGGCTCAGTATGAACAGAAATTTAATTGAATTATTGATATTAAGGCTTAAGCAATAAACTTTTGCTATTAATGGGCATACTATGTGGCTTTTTAAAAATGTACTTAATGTTTACAAGTTGCTATTAATTGTAGGAAAAAGAACGCGAAGAAATGCTAGAACACTATCGCAGTCTATCACACGATGCAGTTATGCTAGAGGGCAACAATCAAAGTCTTGAAGTTGAAGCTGCAGAATGCAAGTGAGTTTTTCAGCTGTTTCTCTTTTTTAGTTTTGTCAGACGTTTAAAGTCATTTTAATTAGTGAATACATAACTTCACAGCTTTTCAAGTTAAAACCACAAAATGTGCACTATTTTTTTCACCATATTTAAAGGCTCAAAATCTGCTAACTAATCCTCATACTATTCAACTGGCGGATTCATGTTAAGTTTTTTTTATCTGTCGATTAAAGTTGCTGTTAATGTTTAATTGAATATTTAAGAAAAAAAACTGTCCTGCTTATATAGCCAGTGGGCTTTTGAAAAAAATATCAAGTATTTTTTGAGTCAAAAATAAGATCTTGTGTGAAAGTTTCTAGTAAATTTTAAAGTATTGTTTATAAATATAAGTCTTTTGTCTCTATAACGTCTGGCAATTTATGCGTTGATAATTTTAAAAAAGTAATTACTTTATGTTCTTTTTGACTCTTTCGTCTCTTTAATTATGTTCCTTTGATAATTTTTCTATAGCTGCCATTGTCACCGTGCAACACATTCATTTTAAAAATAGTAGTGCATTTAGCTTGCAGCTTTTTTTCATACAAGTCAATTATCTTCACAAAGTGGCAATATTTTTGCTATGTTCCAGTATGAAAAAAGCTGCAATGTAAATACTCTAAATAAAAATAAAGTGATATACATATTATTTTTTTTCAAATATTTGCAATATTTTTATGTCACAAGACGTCAAATAAGTGAATTAGAGGCAGAAATTCTAGTACTTAAAAAGGAACTATGCTGCCGCAATGCCATAATTGATGAACTGGAGGATAAGGTAATTTTAAATAAGTACTTAGAAAATATTACGAGTAATTTAAAAATAAATATGTTTATTACTTTCAATGGATGAGAATATTATATATTTAATTTGCAAAATTCAGAAATTGTCAAAAGTAAAAACCCTCAAGAATAAGTGTATACCATTTTCAAAAATTGTTTTGTTCAAAAATGTGTTTGAGGCGAAACTTTTTGTAGGTGTGTGAAGAGGTCGAAAAACAAAGATTTTAGTGGGAGCATATATTAATTCAAGTACAATAGAAATCCCAATTATCAGTTCTAGCCCAAAAAAATTTCGACCAAGCTAGATTTTGCTAAAAATTTCACTCGTGGGATTTTTTTTTAAAAAAAAAATGAGATTGTATAAAACCAAAGAAATATGCCAAGAATTACTTACTTACTTACTTGGGTGGCCATAACGACCCGTTACCGGGTTACGGCCGACCTCAAAAGCTCTCTCCAGGCGCCTCTGCTTTGCGCACGCCTTCTCCAATCATTCACACCAAGCGTGGATAGGGTTTCCTCGGCTTGGTCTTTCCATCGGAGGCATGGTCTTCCTCTTCGTCGTCGCCCAGCGGCTTCCGCATCAAACACCTTTTTCGCCGGAGCTTCTTCGTCCATACGCACAACATGTCCCAGCCAGCGCAGACGTTGAATAGTGATGCGCTTGACTATGTCAATGTCAGCGTAGAGCTCGTACAGTTCGTGGTTCATTCGAATACGGTAGTCGTCGCCGACGTGAACAGGACGTGAACAGGACCGAAGAATTGCCAAGAATTGCTTCAATAAAAATTGTAGCTCATAAAATTCTTTACTAGTTTGCCGAAGAATCAATCGTTTCAAAGGTAGATGAATGCAGTGAATTAAATCTGAAGAGAAAGTACGCTGCACAGAAAATTAAAATGCAGATTCGAGTCTGATCTAAGTTTAAAAGTTTTTCACTATTAATGGTCTTTATTCAAAAAAAATTATGTAAACCTCTCTTGTAGACAATTTTATAAGCTTAAATATTCCTCGAAATACATAAAACTTCCCAGACAAATGCAAAAACCTGAAATTTCATCCTCTAAAAAAAAATAAACCAAGCCTGAGTAAACGAAAAAAGAGTACTTTTCAAGATCTCATTGGCACCAATCATAATAAAAATTCAGTGTGGTTCCAATAAATTTCGCAACTAAAGTCTAATTTTACTGGTTTTTAATTTTTAATTTTTGTTTTTTTTTTGCTTATAAAATTTGATAATAAACTTATTCCGGTTTGCTGAAAACGATCAATGTAAATTGCATTTTTTAATATATTTGTTTTTTCTATAGATATCTACACGCACTTCTGAAAATACATTTTTGGAAAGACAACTGGAAGAAGCTTTGGATGCACAATGCGCACTTAAAGTTGATTTAACGGCGCAAAAAGAGCTATGCGAAAAATTGGATATTGAAAAGGATAAACTTAATGCAGAACTCATTGAATTGAATGAAATCAAAGGAAAGGTAAAATGAAAGAAAAAAACTAAACACGTAGATGTAACACTTAATTTTTATTTTGATTTTTAAATAGCTCGAACGTGATAATGAAAAGTTACGCAGTCAGGTTGATAAGAATACATTGGGCAATCAGACTTCTATAGATGCGCTAGAACAGCTTTTAAGTAAAACGCGTCGAGATCTCGAAGAACAACTAAAGGTTGATAGTAAATTGAGTCAGGAGCTGGTGCGTTTGCACAAAGAGAATGAAGAAATTCTGGTAAATAAGCAATAACGAAAAAAAAATTTGTGATTATGTATATGAAACATTAAATTCTTGACATTACATGACGTTGGTCTGGATTTTTAGCATATTAAATAAATAAGTTTTTGCTATATCTAAACATAGCTTCTGTAAAGCAATTTTGTGGAAATGAGTGTGTTTTTTTTTTTTTGGATTCTTGGATGTAAGTTTTAATGAGTTTTTAAAAAAGAGCCCAGTTGGCGAAATTTTAGCTTCTATATCTTGCGAACTAAGACTCATAAGACAAAACTATAAATAGTACGTATTTTTATGCAAAGTTTGAGCCAAGCAAAGGAACGTAGTGTTCCGGTTGTTGGAAAGTTTTTGTTATGTCTTGGCTACGAATTTTTGAAAGCTTATAATTATAGATATTGTCATTAAAATATGCTCGATGCAATTGCTAAGAACCGCAGAATTCTAAGAACCGTAAATGACTATATATGACCTATATTTTGATAAAACAGATCAAGTTTTCACGATGTACGGGTAAAAATTTCGAAAATCTAAGTTTTGACCAACCTTATAAATGTGTCTCCTAAACTTTTTCAATTACATAATTACAAATAGTAGTTATTTTTCTTCAAAATCTAATTTAAATTGTTCCGATATTCCTCTTTTTTTCAAAGATATAATACATATATACATTAGAATGGATCAAAAAATATATTTAGAGGACACTCAGTGCCTCAACGGTTGAAAACTGTTTTCAGTACTAATCTAATATTTTATTGAAAAAGTTTATTTTTTTACCTTTACAGAAAGAACTCGACAACGAAAGAGAGAAACGACGACAACAAGAGGCACTTACACATGAATATGAGGTCCAAAACCAAGAGCTGCGTCACAACATCACCGACGATCGTTTTCGACAGGCGCGCAGTCGTGAACAAAGTCCACGCTTTCCTGTTAGCAGTAGTAATATAAGACAAACGCCACCAACAACAACATTATAGTTTTTAGAAAAAAAATCACAAAGGCTTTTCCATTTTATTATTTGTCAACTTAAACTAAGCCTGTGTTTTTTGGAAATACTTTTGAGAAATATACACAAATTATGAGTAAATTAACACTGACGAGATAAAGTTGAAAACGTACACGTTAACATACATACTTAAATACAAAAAATAAAATTTTAGATAAAATATTTTTTTTTTTTTTTTTTTTTTTTTTTAAACTTCTTTTTCTTTTATTGTATCTTCTCTTAAGAGACTAACAATAAGTTTTAAAATCTTAAACTAGAAAACATTATTATACATTATTATTGTGAATAATGAATATATAATTTAATAATGAACTTGTCTCCAGAAACAAAAGTTAGCAGGGACTTATACTTCTTGTGTAGTAGGTGCAGCTTGTGTATGGCTCAGCACAGCGAGTGCACAAGATCGAATAACTCATTGGAGCATAGGTGTGGATGCAGCTGACGATCGCTTCTCCCCATATTCTTTGCCACCCGAGACGACCGAGGTCCCGGTCTTGGCTTGGTAGCTGAGACGAACTAGGCCTCAGTCTACCCGAATGGAGGTTTTGAGTACCACAAAAACGATTGTCTTCGTGGTCGCCGAGACGAACTTGGTCCCGGTCGACCACTTTGGGAGTGATTAGTGCCTCTAGGACGTTCTTGAGGTGGTAGCCGAGACGAACTAGGTCCCGGTTTAGCACCCAAAAAGACCGAGAAAACACTGTTTCAACTCTCTTCCTGCTACTCTCTCCAATTCACCGGAAAGTGGCCGAGACGAACTAGGTCCCGGTCTTATACCCTCAACGGAAGGGGAGCTGGCGGCGATAAGTTGCCAAGTGTGCCCAAGACGAGCTAGGTCCCGGAACAAAGTCCTCATATGATTCTTGATGATTACGTGTAGTGCCTCGGGGGAAGGGTAAACGTTTGAGCTGTTTAGTTTCTTTTTAATCTGGAGCGACTTTCTATGTTTGTTAAATTACGAGCCAATGGATTCGGATGATGCAGCAACCTTATGGCGTAGGTTTGTTTGATTCTGTTAATTTCATCTTTTACCATGGGGATGCATAGATCTCTGTGAATGTTTTCATTCCGTATATACCATGGGGCACCTGTAAATATTCTTAAGATTTTGGACTGAGCCCGTTGTATTAGTTCAATGTTTGAGGAGCTGGCGTTACCCCATAATTGGATACCATATAACCAAATTGGCTTAATGATTGTTTTGTACAAAAGGATTTTATATTCAAGCTTCAAATGGGAGCGATGATTAATTAACCAGTGAAGACTGGCGGTTTTTAACTTTAACTGCGTTTTTTTGGCTTCAATATGCTTACGCCATGTTAATCGTCGATCTAATTGAATACCTAGATATGTAACAATTTCACCCTGTGGGACTGAAATATTTTTTAGTACAATTGCAGGGCATTCACCACGCCTAAGAGTAAAAGTAACTTGCTTGCATTTTTGCTCATTTAATTTTATGCGCCATAGCGATAACCATTTTTCAATTGATTTCAAATGAAACTGGAGGTTTCGAGAAGCTTCCAAAGGGCAACGGTTACAACTTAAGACTGCGGTATCATCTGCGAATGTTGAGATGGTAGTGTTGGCACTGATTGGTAAGTCTGAGGTATACAATACATATAGAAACGGTCCTAGTACGCTACCTTGAGGGACACCTGCTCTTATATTGAAGTGAGTTGAAATAAAATTCTTGTATTTTATTTTAAAAAGCCTGCTTTCGAGGTAAGAAGTAAATATTTTATGAACATTAAGAGGCAATAGGTGTTCAATTTTTTTGATAAGGCCTTCATGCCATACTTTATCAAACGCCTGTGCGACATCGAGAAATATTGCAGTGCAGTATTCACTGCGCTCATAAGCCTTTCTTATTTCATTTGTGATCCTATTAACCTGTTCGATTGTGCCGTGTTGTTTTCGGAAGCCGAATTGGTGAGGCGGTAATAAGTTTTTATCAGTAATATATGGCATTAATTTTGCTAGAATTAATTTTTCAAATAATTTTGACAAGCAAGGTAAAAGGCTTATGGGTCTATACGATGACGGTAGTGTACGATCTTTCCCATGTTTTGGTATCATGGTTATCAACGAGTTTTTCCATTCTTTTGGGTAATATCCGTAATGAATTATAGCATTAAAAAGCCTGGTCAGAAAGATGACACCTGAGTGAGGCAGTTCCTTAATCATTTTGGGAGTGATGTTATCACACCCAGGGGCTTTTTTAGGACACATTTCTTGAATTAAACTGATTAAATTTCTGCTATGGAAACTCATTTGGATAGTATCGGTGTTTATTGGCAGTTATAATATAAAATATGACTTAAATAAATACAACATATAAAAATAAATGCTATTTATGTAAAACACTTATATTCTATAAAAAAAATCTCTATTTTTTTCTTTGCCAACTTGAAATTAGGCAATAAAATTTATGTTAATTAGTGTAAGTTTTTAAAAAATGTTTTCCCAAGACCTTTTAAAAATTAGCGAAAAAATCGCGTTTTTGTATAGAATTCATGCTGTGTGAAAGATATTCAAGCTGTATGTTTTCCTTATTACAGCATGGATTCTGCAAAAGTATTACCAGGGCTACCAAGTTAAAAACAAGGAATTAACGGGCTTCCTAAAAAATGTCCTGAAAAAGTTGACCTTTTTTAATAGTTCATATAAAAAACTGGATTACGTTTTTGTGTGATCATCCAATTTAAAAAAAATTTAAGTGCATGTAACAAAAATACTCAAATTAACTTTTCCCGACAAGCCTACAAGACCCACGGCTATCTATTTTGACCAGGGACGTGAACCGGGTGAAAAATTTGGTCGGTTTAGCGGTTCGAATCGTTTTTGCACTTTTGGATTGGTTCGTCAAAACGGTTTTTTTTTCTTTGAAACGGGATTTCGTTTCGGTTCAACGGTTCGGGAATTGAAAGAAAACTATGCACATATGTGATATTTTTTTTTTCAGTAACAATCCAAAAGAATATAGAAATATATATGTTTGTCACTCTTTTAATACCTGCACACTTTTTTTTGCGTTTTTTAACATTTTTTGAAAAGAAATATCTCAAAAACTATAGCAGATAGGATAAAAAATCAGTTAATCATTTTTGTTAAGAAAGACTAAACTTTATAAAAAAAAAAATAAAAAAAATTTGTTGAAACTATAATTTTTTAATTAAAAAAAAAAACTTTTCTCAAAATATTTTCAATATTTCTCTTCCGTTTTTTTTTTATTTTCTTATATGTTATTCCTCAATCAATCCTAAGAATGCATGTGCTTTCATATCAAAATTCCCGCCATAACTTTAGAAACTACGAATTTTTTACTGATGTCGCGCACCATGTTTTTTCAACATAAAATTCGACATAAAATTTTTTTTGCAATGTTATTTTTAATCAATCCCAAGAATGTATCTGCATTCAAATCGAAATTCCCGACATAAATTTGAAAAATATGAGTTTTTATAAAGGCGCGCATCAGTCTAATTGCATGAATTGTATGCTATTTTCCAAAGTTGTCAGGAATATCGATTTGAATCTCCTATAGTTTTTCAGATATATCGTTTCAAAAACGTAAAAAAAACAAAGTGTACATATAATTTATGTCATACGCTAAAGTACGTAGATAAAAATTCTTGTTTGATAAAAAATTTGATTTAAAATAATCAGTCGAAAATGATGAGAAGAATATCTTCTAACAAGTCCTCGTCAATGTTTCCCCCAGACTTGGGAGTAATCAATTACATTTGGTAATTAATTACATATGCAATTGCAATTACTTGTAATTTTGTAATTGAAATGTTTCAATTACAATTACATGTTAATGTAATTGAAAGTGTACGTATTTTCAATTACTTGCAATTGTAATTGAAATATTTTCGATGGAAATTACTGTAATCCAAAATATGTAATTGAAAAGCAAAGTAATTGAACGAAATTTGTAATGGATTACTTTTACTTGTAATTTCCAATATTTCAAGTAATCAATTACAAGATACAAATATGAATTACATTCATATAAATACATATCATTGTTTGTATGCACCTCTACGTTATAAGATGAGCCCACAAACCAAATCTTCTTAACGATTGCTTGAGGAATCTGAGGTCGACGTCATTGACTCAATGAGTCAGTCACGCAAAAGTTCTTGTTTTACATTCCCATATAAATCATATGCAATAACATAAATATTTTTTTGTGAATTCAAAAAAAAATTTTCAAATTTTAATAAATGTAATTGCAGAAAAATGAGTAATCAATTACATTTTCGTTTAAAATTACTTGGCAAATGTAATGGATTACAATTCTCTAAGGGATTACATTTTGATGGATTACTAGTCCTATTACAAAAGTAATTAGAATTGCATGTAATTGTAATCTTAAATTACGTGTAATTGAAATTAATGTAATTGAAAAAACTTCAATTACAATTACTTTTAATTTCTTTTTTTCAATTACAAGTGAATGATTACTTGTAATTGTAATTGAAAAAAATGTAATCCAAAAATATCCAAGTCTGTTTTCCCCGCAGGTCTCCGAGAATAAATTTTAGGGTGGAAAATGTCCTCTGTACCAAAACCCAAAAATAATTTGAGCTAATTCAGATAATTCTTTGTCAGGGTAGTCATTCCAAAAGTTCAAAACATCAACATTATTTGAAAGCCACTTTGTATTATGAAACGATTTGATTTTATCTATTAATGATTTATTTTTAAACTGTCTCATGCTTCCCTATTTCTTTCAAAATTTCATTTTTCTTTCCATATTCAACAAAAAAATAAAAAAGTGGGGAAAATTTGTCTTTTGAAAATTGGTCAGAAGAACCCTCAAACCTTTTTAAAAAGTTGTTCGGTTTTCGGTTCGAATGAAACATTTGTGAAAAATTTCGGTTCGGTTAAGGTTTAGTTAATTAGTAAAAAAAGCGGTTTTCCGGTTCAGAAAAGATACTTATATTTTGGGAAACCGTTGAAATGTTTTTTAAATAGTTCATATATAAAAAAACTGGATTATCGTTTTTTTACTCACCAAATTAAAAAAAAAAAGTTTTGGAACATTTACAAAAACCCTCAAATTAACGGCTTTTCCGAGTTTTGCAATTTCTTCAAGGCCCACGGCTTTGACATGCAATTAACACCCTGGACGCGTCAAAAGCGGCCACATGGCAAGCCTGAGTATTACTCACCAGCAAAGCGAATATCTTTATAAAAATATAATCGATTTTGAAAACTGGCATCAATTTCCTTCTTTTCAATCATATATGGACATAAAACCAGTGATTGAAAATGCTATGCTATTTCGTAGTTTTTTGTTTTGCTCCTGCTATTGCTCTGAAATTCAAGACAGCAAAAGCAGAGCAAAAAGCAATACATTCAAATAGTATTTTCTTGCTCTGCGCTGCGCAGTAATTCGTGTCAACAATATTTCTTTGCTATTGCTATTGCTCTGAATTGCAGACAGCAAAAGCAGAGCAAAAAGCAAAACAAACAAATATCGTTTTTCATGCTCTACTCTGTGCTCTGATTCCTTAGAGCAGCTTGTGCTGTAGCATATTTATTATTTATGTGCTATAGCAACAAAAATAAATAAAATATTATTTGTGAAAAGTGACTTTTCATTTATAACTAAATGAAATTGTTTAATTTTTTCGGAAAAATAGTGAACCTCAACCTGAACCTGAACTGAACGCGGACCCACTTAATTTAAGTACATTGAACCCGAACCCGTACCCGCACCCAAAACTTACAGGGTTCGAGTAATATGGCATCAAAATTTCCAATTATTGAAAGATGCCACGCCCACTTCTCCAATTCCGCCCACTTTTAGTATTATTCCAGATATTTATGACCTGCATCGGTCTACCAAATTTCGTTACAAAATCTTAATTAGTTTGCGAGCTATTACATTATAAAAATTAAAGTTTGGGGCTGTGCCACGCCCCTGTTAGAGTCGTTAAAAACTTAAACCTAACCCGATTTTAATTTTTTTTCTCATATGCAGCAAATCTCTAGGTTTAATCAAAATCACTGCAGCCGCTTCCCAAGTAAAGTTCATCCATATATAAATATTATATAAATACATAAACATAGGTACAATTTTAGCACGTTTAATAATAGTAGACATGTACATTGTTTTTTGCAAGTTCGACATTGGCATGCGTATAATAATAAGAACAAAACAAAGTCATAAAGAGATTAACAATATTAAATGAAAATAGCTTCATAGCAAGATATGTTGAAAATTAGTAAATGAAAGAAACAGTAACATGTTAAAATATTAAGGCACCAGTGACGTGGTATCTAGAGCGTTTGGTTCCTCAACAAGTACCCTCGTCGTCCTCAAATAAAGCAGAATCGTCTATCGCTTTGTCTAGATGAGTGGAATTAAGTCTAACGAGCAATATATTTTCAAGCGTTTCATGGCTAAGCCGGTTGCGATTGTCAGCCAAAATCAGTTTCGATGACGAAAATGCTCACTCTATTGTAAGCTTAGTAAAAGAATACTTAGAAAAAATTAAACAATTTAATTTAGTTATAAATGAAAAGTCACTTTTCACAAATAATATTTTATTTATTTTTGTTGCTATAGCACTTTTCACAAATAATATTTTATTTATTTTTGTTGCTATAGCACATAAATAGCAAAAACTACGAACATAATAAATATGCTACAGCACAAGCTGCTCTAAGGAATCAGAGTACAGAGCAGAGCATTAAAAACGATATTTGTTTGTTTTGCTTTTTGCTCTGCTTTTGCTGTCTTCAATTCAGAGCAATAGCAATAGCAAAGAAATATTGTTGACATGAATTACTGCGCAGAGCAGAGCAAGAAAATGCTATTTGAATGTATTGCTTTTTGCTCTGCTTTTGCTGTCTTGAATTTCAGAGCAATAGCAATAGCAGAGCAAAATTTCTGTTGCTACTGCTGCTATGGAGTAGTAAATGCAAACACTGCATAAAACAAACTGTGTTTATAATTTTTAAGAAAAAAGTAGTTAAAAAAAAAAAACATTTGATGAGCTAAACTACAAATTTTAATATCAAATTTGAATGTCGGGAGATTTATTGTACACTTGGCATATTTGACTCTGTAATAGGTATAAGACAACAACAACATATCTAGTTTTTAGAAAAAATGTAACAAGGGCTTTCCCATTTTATTATTTGTCAATTTAAACGCTAAGTCAGTTCTTTTGGAAATACCTTTGAGAAGTATAAAAAAATATTGAGTACATTTACATTAACGAGATAAAGTTGAAAACGTACACATTGACATACATACATTAATACAATTACTTACAAATAAAATTTTAGATAATATATACAAACTTAAATAAATACAATATATAAAAATAAATATTATTTATGTACAATTATGACTGTGATTTAGCTCTTCTATAGCAGATATCTCTATTTTTTTCTTTACCCACTTCTAAGTAGGCAATTAGACTTAAGTACGTGTCAAACATGCATGGGCATCCATTAAATTCGGGTGCTTCACATAGATATTCGGTCCTTTGCGCTTTACGTGTAGTTTGTTGCGTTTTGTACTTATCCCATGCAGAACCTGTCGTAATAAATTATGAACAGAAAAAATTTGAAAAATATTTAAAATTACTAAATTTTGATTAATATTTAAAAGTGTTTTTCTTGGTTAAATTTTTAGTACGGGAATAACAATTACTTTTTTCTAAGTCTAAAAATTGGGGTACAAAAACATGCAATTCTTTTGTAACATTTTGGTCCTTTTGCCTTTTATAAATATTTGAACCGTTTAGGAACTTTTACATGTATGTAATATTTAAATCGATATAGGAATCGCCAAGGTATTGCAATTTTTTCACTCCAACCTCTACTTTATTTCAAATTATTTCTGTTTTCACTTAAACAGATTTCGGGCGATTTGAAAGCTTAGCATATGCAACTTTACAGAATATAAAATTACCTATATTAAATACTCATACTAATATTGTTCAATTCGATTACGATTTTGCTTTTTAACCTCTGCATATTTAAATAAATCTTTTTTTCTTTGTTAGTCAACTATTTTTTTTTGATACTTAACAACCATTAGTTGTCTGCTTACTTGTCGAAAGGTATAGCCATCATAGTGACATCAAAAGTGCCGTCATCGCGGAATTCAAAAATTCTAGTGAAAGTTGAATGTAGAAAACTTAGGCATAAAATGAGGCCGGTATGACAAGGATTTCAATTAGAACATCAGGTACAAATTGTTAAGCATCAAATAATATGAGTCAGAATACTCGAATTTGCAAAAACAAAATCACCATCATGGTTTTTTGTCGAAATGTTGAAAAAATCGGTTCTGCTCTTGAGCAAATGAATCAATCTGAATGAAACTTTGGAATTACATTTTAAGTGACTTTATAAGTAAAGCTTGTTGCTGTTCAACAAATGAATCAATCTCAATGAAACTTTGGTATATTAAAGAGGATGAGTTAGAGTTTAATTAATAAAGTTTTTTCATAGTCTTTCAAGTACTCTTTCGACTCTTTATATGAACTAGCATCATAAGATCTCAAATCCATATAAAAATTTATACAAATAAAATCGGTTGATCGTAGCCTAAGTTTTGATGATACGTCATCGCCCGAAAATAACCAAACCTATCTAAGTAATTGTTCTTAAACAATTTGGTTTTCTGGACCTTTGAAAAATCTGAAAAAAAAACCTTGCTATACCAAAGATATTCAAGTCCGTTGACAAAATTTTGGAACCGCAATTATTTTTGATTTTGTGTTAACAATAATCAACGGATTTGGATTCCTTAGGGATTTGATGTATAGTGGCATTTTTTTCAAGCTTTGAAAAGATCCAGATTGTTTATAAGCAATTAATTAAAAAACTATGAAAAATATTTTTTTTTTTTTTAAATTTTCTAGCGATCAATTCATCATCACTTTTAATATGCTAAAGTTTTATTCAGATCTATGTTTCAAGCTTTTATGTATAATGCTACCTAAAGTAAATTTTACAATAAATTTGTTAGAAAAATGTAGTTCGAGAATTTTTTTGATCACGTAGAACAGATTTTTATCACCATTCCGATAAAAATCATGATGTTCACTTTTTTTTGCAATTTACGCGTATTCTGATTCAATAATAATAAATGTCGAATAAGAAAAAGCGGTAGAATCGAATAAAATGACATTCATGTTCAACATCGACAAATCGCTGTTCACAATACCAAAATCACCCGTAGATAATCGAGAAATTAATTTATGTCAATCGACAATCTCGCAATCATTAAAAACAATGCGTATTTTTTTTTTTTCAATCAGATCCTTGTCTCCTTGATCCTTTTATGCCTAATTATGCAATTAGTTAAACCAATGTTTTTACCTAATTTGAGGGTGCATCAAGCAAAGGGTTTACGTATACAAGTCAGCAACGATACAGGATTTCAAAGCCAATATCCGAACTGAAATTCAAGCCAGAATTTCTCAGCAATGTAATAGAAAATTCTCAGAAAAAAGCGCTTCTTTACGAGGTTTAAAATGGCTGTAATTTAATACACATAGTCTCCACAACTTATGCAAAAATTCCAAATTAAATCCAAAACTCTAGAATATGGGCTGGGCAACCGAAATGAAACTTATAAGCCGTCAATGACACTTGATATAGAACGAAAATAATGCTAACATGCGGTTCCAGCATGAGCTGGTCATACATCTAATAATTTCTTTAGAGTTATTTGAAGATGTGGACGTATGTATGTATATATGAATAAACCAAAAAAATGTATACATATTTTGATGGGAAATACTTTGAAAAAAGTTCGTATTTTAAAGTACAAAAATGGAGAAAAATGCGGTATACTATTTTTCGCATATAGCTGCAAAACATCAATATGCAATAAGTTTATATCTTACACTATTTTTTGAGTCACTGGGCCCCATATTTATTTACTCACCGCTTGGATCAGCTAGATGTTGACTGACATGATATTGTCGATCACTTTCCCGCCGGTATTTTTGCTTTTGAGGTTGATTATAGTCATAACTTGAACTAGAAAGAGATTTCACATCTGTTGGTTGAACCATTTGTTTCACATCCATTTTTCTAATATCTCTATCATAATAATCTTCTCTAGCGGAACGATCTAGTACAAAAGAGCTAGTATCGTTTTGCTCTCTACTTGTGTCGATAAAATCACCACTTGGAGAAAGATGTGACACTATTTGCTCTATCGTTTTCTCATCCACTTCTAGATTTCCCCTTTGATAAGAATTATTATATTGAGCATTTGAATCACGAAAGCCTGTGTCAGGTGTCTTGGGTGTACTGATATCAGTCGATTTTCTACCTTTTAAGTCATTTTCTAAAACGATTTTTGGCACAATCAAATGAGCAGTATCTTTTCTAGGGCTGTCTGTTCCTTCTTTAGTCGTTGACTTTTTTTTCAATTCACTCGAAGGTGGCATTTCGACGAAAATATTACCTTCCGGTGAAACAGCTAACTTTAATTGATTATGTTTTGACAATTCTGATGCCAATGAAATTCTCTCCGCCATCGAAAGTGATTTGTTAGGTTCATAGCGTGGAAGAACTTTTCCTTGTACAACTTCTTGAGGATAGGAAAATTTTCTTGGAATTAAAAATGATCTACGCGAATCATTATCAGCCGGTCCTTGGGAATTCCTCTGCTCAGGATTTATATTATCTGTATGCCGTTCTTGCTCTGACGTTAGCCTTGTATAAGTTTTACTTAAGCTGACGTTTCGAGCAACTGCCGAACCATTGGTTTCAGGATCTTTATAGTCGGTAGTCTCAGTCTTTTGTTGCTCCTCTAGCGTTGATGGTTCTTGATTAGAATCTGAAACAGGCTTAGCATCATACTGATCGATATATTCTTCATATTGCTTTTCCTTTTCGATATCTTGTTGCCTTTCAGAAATGGCAAGCTTTGCAATTTCCTCCTCAAATAATTTGTTCACTTCAAGTTCTTTATTGTCTGTCTTTGGTTTTGTTGGTTTATACTCCTTTATGCGCATTTTTTCCATCATACGCTTTGTATCCTCATCCAATTCAAACTCTCCGCTTACATTATCACATTCACCATCATCATCTGTCGAGGCAAGTAACTTCCTAAGCCTACAGATTTCTTTCTTCGTGAATCTGCTCTGTCGCTTGCTTTTTTCGCCCATAAGTAGTAGTTCGGCAATTTTTGCCGCATGCTCTTCTTCCGAGGTAGTGGTTAAAATCTTTTTGTCCTCACGTCGTATCACACGTTTTTTGCGCTCTTGTGCCTTTTCAAGTTCTCGTTGACGTTCGTTTATTGCACTCACAAATTTTTTAGTCAATTGTTTCTCTTTGGTGCGACGTAGCGGGGAGCGAGATAATCGTTTGCGTTCTTCGGATTTTACAATGTGATCTTCGCACTTTACAATGCGATCTTCGCACTTAAAGGTCTTGTGATAGAATTCATCCGTACACAAATCACTACCGCGTCGATGATAGCCGACTATAGGCTTCTGGTTTTGATGCTGACTGTGTCGTTGCCGGATATTGTTGCCACTGCCGCGATGATAACAACATGTTGGCGCATTGCGTGTGGGCTTGCAGCATATTATCGGTCTCGGAGATTGCTGTTGCTGGTGGCATGGTGAGTAGTTATAAAAATATTCGTCACAACAGTAATTGTATTCGGCGCAGGGAGTTTTGCCCTTTTCCGAATATGTATTTTTATTGCATATGACACCGTTATTGTTTTTAGAATTGCACAGTACACGTTGACAGTATTTTTGGCAACAATTGTTGTTGCTGTTATTTTTACTACATTGTTGATTAGTCTTATTGTAGTAATCACCGATATTGCATTCGGGCACATAATCAAAGCAGTAAGTTGTTGCAGTAACTGGTATCGAATCAATCGAATTTAGTTTTAAGTTAAGTGCAGAATTTTGAAAAACTGGATCATTTTTTCTAGAAGCCGAAGCAGTACGATGAGTGTTCTTTTGCAAACCGATTGTGCGCATGCGCGGCCGACATGATGTCTGTTCATCGCGATGATACTGGCTGTGAGTTGTTGCGCTCGCGCTAGCTCTCATACGATGTTCGCTGGAGTATTTTTCAAATGTATATTTGATATTTGTTGGATCAGTAAAGTTTTGGTCCCAGGTTCGATCATTTTGTATTGTTGAATTTTGTTGCTGCTTTTGCTTTCCCATATTGTTGATGTTATTTTTTTTCGTATTACTTTTGTATTTGTGGTTATTGTTAGCATTTACTGTCTGTTGTAGCGTAAAACGTCTAATAGCTTTCAACTTATCAATTTCATCGTCGATTTCTTGCTTGAGTACAGCTAACTCAAAAGAAACCTCACTACGTTTTGAACGACTATTTGGTTTTCCAGTTGTTTTAGCTGCAACAAAAGCATAAAAATTAATTGAAATAGTGTTTCAAATATATGTATTTGAGAAATTATATCAAAGTCCTAGTAGAGTGAATACTAATTAAATATTTGCAATAAAAAAATTTTGTTAAAGCCAACAATTTCAGATCGATGCCAATTATTTTTTCAAAATTTTAAAATCAGTGTCAGCCGACAGGTTATATGCACTAGTAAATATAAAGGGGCATGGCGTAGTATGTGATCCCAATAGATTCAATCTATATATGCTGCGATTGGAAAGGAAAAGAAATGTTTACTGGACAAATGTCGGGGTCATTTTTATACGGCAACCGAATGAAGTAGAGTTATGGTCTGAACTTAAGATCCTGGGAATGTATTTTGCAGTTTTGTAGACTAAGAGGTCTGATATTGGCGGTGAAGGAAACGAAAGTTCGGCCAGTCTTTCCTTCTGAAACCTGGCGGCTGTGAAAATATAATAACACAATAATATATGTTTATTTTATGAGGGACAATTTTATCAAAATTTTTAGGCTTTTATTTTTAGTCACAATGGATATGAATTAATCCATCCAGGTTTCAATTGTAAATAGAGGGGAAAAAGTGAAAAAAGTCGTATAATATTTGGCTTGAACTCTTTAATTCGAACCTTCGAATAATAAAACATTAAATTTAAAATTATTCATTCTCATTCGCCTTCGAACTTGTTCACATTAGAGATGCGCTTTTCTTGCTTTCTGGGCTGCAAAATTTTTTATAATTGTATCAAAATCCAACTGTTTGGCTAACGGGGCCTCTATGCAGAGTCCAAAGTCATGATACTCGCTCTTGTGTGGAACACCATCGGTGAAAGTGTTTTATTCGAGCAAGAACACTTAAAGAACGTTCAGCACTAGCAACAGTTACAGGTATAGTGCAAAACACACGTATAGTAACACATACATTAGGAAAAATTGTCTCCAAATTTTTAACATAGATTGAATTCAACAGAGTATATGGTGATGGTTCTTCTTGGAAATTAGTTTCGTAAATATGTTTCAGATGGATAATTTCATCTTTTAATTCTGCAGAAACGTCTGATTTGTGTTTTTTGACAAGATCTGTAGTGAATCGCCACAAAAAAGAAAAAGTTTCATTTAAGTCCTTCATGGCATCAAATCGAGTAGAAACTCCCGCAATAACTGAGTCGAGAAAAGTGTTTTTTTCTGAAATCGGTCTCCTGATCGTCTGTGTTCGTGTCATCAGATTCTTCATTTTCTTCAAAATGCCTCTTTCGTTTTCTTTGCCTGGTGGCAAATGATGAGATTTCCAACCCATCAGCAACCGTTTTGTATTCTCTTAACCCCCCTTTCATGGTTGGCTACTATCTCGCGTTTTAGTCGCCGAGAAGAAATTGGCTGTATGTTTATAAAGCCAATTTTTACTCGGCGATGGAGGATGGAGCTGCTTGTAGAAGTCCACGTAAGTGGGAAAAGTTCCTGATTGCCACTCACTTGGGAGTGGCCAGGGATGATTCTTTTGCAAGCAGTTCAAGCAGCTCACAAACTTCCGGCCTTTTTGGCCAAGTATCCTCTGGAGATTCCTTTGGACACCCGTCCGGGGGTGAGCTAGTTGTGAGAAGGCGAGTCTCTCCTAGACTTAAAACTTGGAATGTGTGCGTAGGGTTTGGGTCCCACCACACATTATCATCATTTCCAATGAAAACCAAATCAACCTCGGATAATAGCCCCCACTACGATGACGACCACTGCAAACGAAAAACGGACAAAGATTTACGGATATGCACCTGGAATGTTCGGACCCTCCATAGGGAAGGTGCAACTATCCAACTGGCGGAAGCCCTCGTAAAAATAAAGGCTGACATCACCGCCATCCAGGAGATGCGATGGAAAGGACAAGGCTGCTCTAAACGGACGAACTGTGATATCTACTACAGCGGCCATGCGGAGAGGCGTGAATTTGGTTGCGGATTCGTTGTAAGTCGAAAATTACGCCACCTAGTTTCCCGGTTCACGCCAATAAACGAAAGGTTGGCTACGATCCGTATCAAGGCAAAATTCTTCAACATAAGCCTAATTTGCGCGCACGCCCCGACGGAGGAAAAGGACGATGCCACCAAGGATGATTTCTACGCGAGCCTAGAGGACGTGTATGACCGTTGTCCGACCCACGATGTAAAAATAGTCCTCGGCGATTTTTTACGCGAAGGTCGGAAGAGAAGGCATCTTTGGCGCTACAGTCGATCAGTTCAGTCTCCACGAGACCACTTCAAACAACGGTCTGAGACTGATCGACTTCGCCGCGGCGCGAAACATGGTAGTTAGTAGTACCAGATTTCAACATCTCGACATTCACAAGGCCACCTGGCTATCCCCGGATCAAAAAACGAAAAATCAAATTGATCATGTTGTGATCGACGGAAGGCACGCTTCAAGCGTTCTGGATGTGCGTACATTTCGGGTGGTCAACACTGACTCCGACCACTATCTTGTTGCAGCTAAGATCCGCATGCGGCTATGCAATGCGAAGAATGTACGCACGGGCATGCAACCTAGCCATGAAGAGGTTCGAGTTGCTATCCAGCGACTCAAAAACAACAAAGCAGCGGGTGCTGACGGCCTGCCAGCTGAGTTGTTTAAAGCTGGTGGCGATGAATTGATAAGGTGCATGCATCAACTCATCAGCAAAATATGGCTAGCGGAAAGCATGCCCGACGATTGGAATCTCAGCGTGCTTTGTCCTGTAATAAAGAAAGGAGACCCGACAATCTGCTCCAACTACAGGGGTATCAGTCTTATTTCCATCGCATATAAGATCCTCTCGAGCGTAT
This sequence comes from Tricholauxania praeusta, assembly GCA_949775025.1. NCBI lineage: Eukaryota > Metazoa > Arthropoda > Insecta > Diptera > Lauxaniidae > Tricholauxania > Tricholauxania praeusta. The sequence goes on from OX459028.1 coordinate 69,509,529, forward strand.
TGTGTGAAAGATTGAAGCCGTATACAGAAACGCTGATCGGATCCTATCAGTGTGGCTTTAGACCTGGTAAGTCCACCATAGACCAGATTTTTACACTACGCCAAATCCTGGAGAAAACCCATGAATATTAAATCGACACTCACCATCTCTTCGTCGATTATAAAGCTGCGTTCGATAGCCCAGTGCGGGATTGCCTATACGCAACAATGTCTGAGTTCGGTATACCTGCAAAGTTGATAAGGCTCTGCAGGATGACGTTGAGCAATACGTGTAGCTCCGTCAAGGTAAGGAATGACCTCTCCGGAACTTTTAATACCGAGCGAGGTTTCAGACAAGGCGACCCGCTCTCGTGCGATCTCTTCAATTTCATTATGGAGGGGATCGTACGAAAAGCCGGTGTGCATCATAATGGCACCATTTTCTTCAAAGGTGTTCAGCTCCTTGCGTACGCTGATGATATTGATATTATCGGTCGGAGTAAGAGAGATGTAACTGCTGCTTTCACTGCTATTGAAAAGGAATCAGCCAAAGTGGGTTTGACGGTAAACGAGGGCAAGACGAAATACATGATGTCTACTAACAACAACAAGAGAGCACGGGATCTAGACTCTCATGTTACAGCGGGCAACTGTAAATTAGAAGTTGTCAAGGAATTCATTTACCTTGACACTGCCGTAACCAGCAACAATAATGTCAGTCTGGAGATTAAGCGGATAATAACAATTGCTAATAGGTGCTACTACGGTCTCAGTAAGCAATTACGTTGCAGAGCTCTCTCTCGATCGACAAAGCTAACACTCTACAAGACGTTCATTCTACCTGTGCTTCTTTATGGTGGTTTCGACAACAGACGCAGCCGCTCTTGGGGTGTTCGAGAGGAAAGTTCTCCGCAAAATCTTTGCTCCTGTTCGAGTTGGCGACGACTATCGCATTCGAATGAACCACGAGCTGTATGAGCTCTACGCCGACATTGACATAGTTAAGCGTATAACAATACAGCGACTACGCTGGCTGGGTCATGTCCATCGTATGGATAAAGAAGCTCCAGCGAAAAAGGTATTCGAAGGGAAGGTCCCCGGTCAACGACGAAGAGGGAGACCATGCCTCCGGTGGATAGACCAAGCTGAGGAAGCTCTAACCGCGCTTGGCATTAACGATTGGAGAAGGCGCGCGCAAAACAGAGGCGCCTGGCGAGAGCTAATGAGGTCGGCCGTAACCTGACAACGGGTTGCTATGGTCATCTAAGTAAGTAAGTAAGACTAAAATGGCGAGATAGTAGCCAACCATGAAATGGCTGTAAATTGTTGTCCCATTGGTTCCGAATTGAATTTAAGTCTGATAAAAAGCTTTCAAGATTTCGAACTTCGATGTCGATGGTCGCGTCTCTTGCTTGAAGAATGATGCTTCTTTCATTGATAGCTTTCAATATTTTATACCAAATCGAGGACATTAATATGCATTCGAATCCTTTCATGTACTTCAGAATGCCGTTGACATCACTACGAGTTTCAGCAGTAAGATTGAGTTCATTTAAGCTTTCGAGTGATTTTTGCAATCCTAGAGTATGATTGGCAAACGGCTTAACTGCTTCAATTTTAGCAGACCACCTTGTATCTGAAGGTTTATGGAGGGAACTCGGCACACTTTTTGAGAATTTCCCAACGTTGTGGACTACTGCTGAAAATGGCGTAACACTTTTGAACCACTCCAAAAAAAGTAATTGCGACTTGACAGCATTCTGCTGAGTAGACGCCACATAAATTAAGGCTGTGGGTTGCACAGGGTGAGTAAACAGCATTTGGATTTTTCTCAAGAAACAATTCAAAAAAAAAGCAATTCAAATTTTTCTTATCGAATGGTTTGTAGCAGTGAAATTGCCTAGGTGGCGACACTTAAACGTTCGTAACTTTGCTTTTTTATGAAACGTACTAATATTTTTTTTTCAGGAAAAAGTTGTGTAGACTTTACAGAAGAATTCTGTTTAAAAATTTTGTTTCTACACATATGTATAAGAAAATGGTTACATTCTGTTTGCTTATTGAAAAGTTAATTTTTAATAAATAAAATCATATACATATAAATTGTAAAATATTTCTTGTCCTCTCACGAAAATTTCATTAACTTTGTCCCAATGTTTACTGAGAAATCGCAATTTAAAAAAACACGCACATAAAAATTCACTTGTTCATAACTTTTTAAAAACTCCAAATTTTGAAAAAAAAAATATAAGGCCGTAATATTGATCAATAAATCTTCAAGTAATGTAATAAAAAGTTTAAGTTTAATAAGTTGGTTTTTACTGTGCCCACTTGAGAAAACTTTACTCACAAGTTAAAATAATAAAAAAAAAATGGAATTAATAAAACCTTAATTTTTTCACATAATTTCAAAATGATTTAAGATCACAAATGACTTTGTGTTTCAATTTATACTGTTTTTCATGCACTGAGAAAAAATTAACCTGGTTAATTCAACTAGGAAACGTAATTGGTGCCAAGTTTAAAACTGGTTATTTCAACCAGAAATCTGATTGAATATAGCAAAAATGAATCTAGTTAATTTAAAGCTATAGCCTCAATTGAGGCTTGTTAACAATATTTACCAGGAATATATTAAAATTGACTAAGATTGATAAACATACAGTCACGTATCCACATTACCAACAAAATAAGCCGAAAATCCCTAGATCTTAGACACAATCGATAGAGGGTGAGACGATAAATTTACATTGGAACCCGCAAAAAGGTCTATAGGTTCTCAACAAATTTTTTTGTTTTCACATTCACTAGTACAGTATAATTCGCTTAGCAGCCTCCAATTAAATTCCAGCAAATATTGTGCCCTTAAGCGAAAAATGCCCTTAGTCAAATTTCTTTAACCGCCTTATAGCGCATAAGTAAGGCTGTTAAGATTAATCATTTTTTTTTTCTTGAGCTCCTACCAAGAACATGTTCAGCAAAAAAGATTTACATAGTTTTCAACGAAATCATAAAGTTTATTTTAATAAAAAAACGTAAGATAAAAAAAAACAATTCATTTATATGGACATTTAAGTTAACTAGTATCGCCTGAGGTCGAAATTCGACCGTTAGCACTAAATTTTAATCTTAGAAGAATTTTGCCGACCTATTAATAAAAAAACGTTTTTGTTCTTTGATTATGATCTTATTTAGTTTCACTAATCACCTCACCTCACCTCACCTCACCTCACCTCACCTCACCTCACCTCATCTCACTCCACCTCATCTCACCTTTGGAATACATTTAATTTACATTTGAGCGCAAAACAACATTCTATTTGTGCTACATAATTTCTATTACGCGTTCTATTTGATTTTGACTTATAAATTGTCCCCTTATCCCTTTACCGTTCAGTTCCACCCGATATCGTTCTTATACAAGGCACAACACAACTATATTTTTCGTTTATTTTTAAACAAAAATAAGTTAAATCGCAACTGTAACTCAAAATAAATCAGTTGAACTTCGATTATCCGTGATAGTTGGGATCGAGCGTATCCCGGATAATGGAATCACTATTTTATTTTATTCCTTATAAATTTTCAAAGTTGTAAATACATAATATGTATGCGAAATTAATGGACGGCCCTTTACAGCACAGTTTTACAAAATTATTTAGTTATAATACTCATTTAATGAAGATCAGATAGCTCTAATTATAAAGCTATTTTCTAATGATGCGGGCATAAAAGTAACAAAAAATACTTTTCAGTATTGAAAAACTAAATTGGAAAGAGCTATTTTTGTATCATGTTTATCCCTACCTCTAACTCTTCCTTAGAGTGCAATCTATCTCCATATCGAATTTCACCAAAATCAGTCCATTAGTTTAGCTGTGAAAACATATTTTCCTATGGGGGGCGTGGCACCGTCCACTTTAGACCGAATACCTTTTCTCAAGATTCAATCTACCTCTGTACCAAATTCCATAAAAATCGGTCCATTAGCTTAACAATAAAAACAATTTTCCTGTTCGGAGCAGTACCACGCCCACCAAAAGAACATAGAGTTTTCAGAAATGTTTTTAAGTGTTCAATCTATATCCAAACTAAATTTCATCACAATCGGTCCATTAGTTTAGCCGTGGAGACGATTTTTCTTGTTAGGGGCGTGGCACCGCCCACTCTAAACAAATATCCTTACTCAAGGTTCAATCTATCTCCATATCAAATTTCATAAAAATCGGTGGAGCATTTCAGCCGTGACATCGTTTTATTCCATTAGGGGTTAATGCGTTTTGTATGGGGGAATCATGTAAATATGTTCACTTTATTTACCTGCCTTAGCGGCATTTTATACACCTGATTTTTTTTTTCTGCACATCTATGGAACAGTACCTTTCCAATGATATAAGTTTCATTCCCCTCTCTTTATAGTAAATACTAAAAAAGTGTACCACAAGATTCGATGTTCACGTATTAATATATAGATTACATGTATTCTTTTGTTCTGAGGCTCCTACGGGAAACTTGAAATTTGAAGTGTTGAATGCGCCCTTAAGCGAATAGGCAGCTAAGCGAATTATACGATATATAAATAGAAAGTAGAAAAAGCAAAGGTCACTAGATATGTATGTTTCTCAAGAAACATTTCAAATTTTGCGAAGCATGCCTTGAGACATTCTTACCGGTTAGAGAGTTAGATTAGAACAAAATCTAAAATCAAAATCTGATTCCTGGAATCAGAAATACCTTTCATTTCGAAGTTTGAGTCTAAGCAACGGCTCCCAATGTCGTCGGTCAAACTAGAGATGCTGCTGTTGCAGAACGGACCACTACTTGCAGACCCTGCTGCTAGAAAATGAAATGCAGCAAAGCGCAAATTTTGTATTGCCCTGCATTGGCTTGCAAGTTGAGTAAGTAAATCCTATGTTTGCAGATGTGCAAAAAGAGTGGTCAATGCTGTAAATAGCCGTTTATTTCAAACAGTAGTTGCATGGCCAGAAAACGTTGCGGTAACTATAAACTCGTTATTTAATATGGCTAATTCTCACGTGTGTGGAGTATTAAATGGTTCACTAATTCCTATTGACGCTTTAGTTGAAAACAAAGCGGTATTTGTAGATCGACACGGAATCTATCCGATTAACTGTATGTTCGTTTGTGGCCCTTCATGACTCACAAGTGTTTCGGAATAGAACACTGTATCGCAGAATGGAAGCACAGAACATTTCTCTAATGCAGTTTTATTGTAAGATTCCGGTTATCCTTTGAAAACGTGGCTCATGACACCTCTGCATCATAAACCAAACAGCTCTGCTGAAAGAAGGTACAAATACAACAATACAAATAATTGAACAAGATTTGAGTATATTGAAAGAAATTTTTCCATGCTAAGGGGGCGTTCAAGTATTACATAACGCAATTAGGGGGGAGGGGGGATCTTGCAAAACGTTACGATGCGTTACGGGAGGGTGGGGGGGGGGGGTTTCGAACCACGCGTTACATAACATTATTTTTGAAGTGAAACTACTTTAGCGGGTGGTTATTTGAAATTAGGTGTGTATAATGAAACTCTTTCTTAATGTGTATGTTTATTGAATAGCTACAGCCAAAACATTTTATTAAAATGATAAAAGTTGACGGGATCTAGATAAGGTACAGCAATAAATGATACATCAAATTAAGGCACTCAACGAGCAGAATGTCCTTAAACTATCATCCTTGAGATTGGTTAACCAAAACCTGATATATAAGCGTGGAAAGATTTCCTATTTTTATCATTTATTGCTGTAGCTGTTCTTGATCACATCAACTTTTATCATTTTAATAAAATATTTTCGTGTCATTTTTCGCCATTTTAAGATATTTTAAACTTAAGCAAATGTTTATTACATTATGTGTGATTTTTTATTATATAACAATATGAACAAGTTAAGGTGTTATCTTCAGCCAGGCCGAAACTCACATACCCTACACTGCACTGAAAGAACATATATTTCAATAAATGTAAAAAGACGTTGAAGAGGTTGCATAATTCGAAAAAAGTGTGAATTGTTTAAAAGGTTAACAGAGGTTCAAAAATGTTGAAAAAGTCGTAAATATATGCAAAATGTAAAAGAATGTTGAGAGAGGTTGAAAAAAACTCCAAGTCGATCAAAAAGTCGAAAAAATAAAGAACAAATAAATTTCATCACAATATCTTGCAGGGTTTACGAGATATGGTAGTATGAAGGTTAAAATTAAGGCCTGTGCCACGGGAATCTTTGGAAATTTGAAACCTAGCTTAATCCTAATTTAGTTCACATGTACACCAAATCACCAAGTTTCATCAAAATCGTTGCATTTTTTTCAAAATGGGATTGTGCAAATATACATAGAGTATGGGCGGTTGGCGTGTCCATAAACCGATTTCATCCATTTTTAATAGCAAGATGCCTGCAAGACGCTGATCAAGAATATATGTACTTTTCCATAACTCCCACGCCCCTTCTATATGTTACAAACGAAATGACAAAATGAACATACCCTCGGTGTAGGGTATAATAAAGAAAATAAACATCGCATGTATTTCCGGTACTTTTCGCAACATAATTGTGACTTTTAGGTAAATATGGCCACTTGGGTGTTACGTAACGTTTAAGAGGGGGGGGGAGGGAGTGGGGTAAAGGAAAACGTTACGGTGCGTTACATGGGGGGAGGGGGGTCAAAAATCTTCAAAAATTGCGTTACGTAATACTTGAACGCCCCCTAAGACCACCTTTGACTGAACCCTATACATGCTTGCGAATTTGTCATATGTCACACAACTCTTCGTAACTATTCAATGACAGTATTAGTTTTTTGACAAAAAAAAAATATTCAAAATACATTTTCAAAAAGTGCCTACAAACCGCTCAGCTGACTTGCACTTTGTACTTTTTCGTTTGTATAATATCACTAAAAGTATTAGTCAGGATGTTCCCATTATGAAACAGAAAATATTAGTACTTGTAGTTTGTATTTTATACACTTGTACTTATGAACTAATACTATTAGTTTGATTATGAAACAGGGCCCTGATGGGCTTGGTCCTGTTTATGTAAGATTTTTTTTTTTTTCACGAGATATAGATGAAACAGTCAAAGGTAGCATTTTTTCCCATACAAATCGTATGGAAAACTAAAATGCTCGATGAGCCACCAGTAAATATTAATATTATGAGCTATAATTGCACCAGAATTTCTCTTTCATGGACCTGCAACTATCAAACCTGTTTGAAGCCAAAAAAAAATTTGAATCACCCTTATGAACATGTTTTGACAGCATTTAATATACATACGAGTATGCAACTAACGGGTGTTTTTTTAGAGGTTTGTTTTTCGAATAGAGATAAAACTGGCATTTTATGGTCAAATCTGGCAACTCTAATGTCATTTATGTTCAATTTGGTTTGCCATTTCATCATGAACAGGTTGACAAAAGAACAACGCTTGCAAATCGTGCAAATTTATTTCGAAAATAATGGTTCAGTTCGCGAAGTTTACCGCAAGCTCCGTCCATTTTATGGTCGACATAATCGTCCATCAGAGCAATTAATTCGGTTAACCATGGGTCGTTTTCGCACTACGTTTACTCTATGTGATAATACGCATCCGCAGAGACGTCGAACAGTGCGCACCGAAGAAACAATTGCCGCTGTAGAGCAAAATGTTGAAGAGGACCCGAATGAATCGATTCGCCACCGTGCACAGCAATTGGAGCTTTGTCCATCAACTTTATGGAAGATTTTGCGCAAAGATCTTGGCTTGCGACCTTACAAGATCCAGCTTGTGCAAGAATTAAAGCCGCGAGACCATGCAATGCGTCGTGATTTTGGTGTATGGGCCGAAAATGAGATTGATCTCGATGCTGATTTTCATCGCATAATTTTGTTCAGTGATGAGGCTCATTTTTGGTTGAATGGCTACGTCAACAAGCAAAATTGCCGCATTTGGAGTGAAGAGAATCCACATGAGACCCTTGAGACGCCATTACATCCACAAAAACTGACTGTTTGGTGTGCTCTATGGGCTGGTGGAGTCATTGGGCCATACTTCTTCCGAAATAATGCTGGAGAGTCAGTTACCGTTAATGGAGACCGGTATAGAGCCATGATAACCGACTATTTTGTTCCCGAATTGGATGGCATGAATGTGGATGAGTTGTGGTTCCAACAAGACGGCGCTACATGCCACACAGCGCACGTCACAATCAATTTATTGAAGGAAACATTCGATGAGCGCATAATTTCGCGGAATGGACCTGTCAATTGGCCACCAAGATCGTGTGATTTGACACCATTGGATTATTTTCTTTGGGGATATGTGAAGTCGCTCGTCTACGCCAACAAACCAGAAACGTTAGGGGACTTGGAAGCCAACATTCGTGGCGTTATTGCCGACATACGGCCCCATATGCTCGAAAAAGTGGTTCAAAATTGGACCTGTAGAATTGGCTTTATTCGAGCCAGCCGCGGCGGCCACATGCCCGAAATCATATTTAAACATTAATGGCATAAAATTATCCTTCCAATAAAGCCAAATTGATGGACATTAAAACGATTTTCTTGTGTTTTATTTCAATTCGAAGCTCTATACCTCTAAAAAAAAACACCCTGTATTTTGCATAATTATTAAGGGATTATTTAAAGTGTGGCATTTGCGTGGAATACTTCCACTAATTGGGGATGGACTTTCACATTGTACAATGTAATATTATTCTATTTTCTACAACACTTTGCTCGACTTAGCCTACAGGAAAAGAGCCCGAACCTTAGTTTAAGAAACATGGTGATCGTTGATACTATATCACTTAACTTGGAAACAAAAAAAATCTGTGCTGCATTAGCGGTCAAACTGTTTATTGCTTAGCATTTCTGATACTAACCTAAACGTATTGGTGGCGCAATGACTTTTTGTTGTTGTTCACCTTTGCTGTTATGTTTTGTAGTATCTTGCCTCCGTGGTGTGGTGACCAAACTTGCATCGTTCCTAAATTTCTCTCGTGTTATGGTTTGTTTTCTCTTAATAAAATTACTCTCGCTACGTTCGATTACAATATTTTCTTGACGTTCCACTACAACACTTTTTCCTGTAAATATTACAAATATTAAAATGTGTGTGTAGTATTTGTTAATTTAAGGTTCTTACCTTGCGCTCTTAGATTTTGAAAGGTTTCGCCCATGAACTTTTTTATTTTATTTAATTTTTTTTTAATTTCTTCAAATTGTTCAGAGAAACAACAAATTTTTGGCATAAAATTCAAACAGGATTTACCGAAAAGTAAAAAAAAAAAAAATAAAAATTAGAAAGGAAACGTGAACAGCAATTCAAACTGCACAATTTCAAAAAAAGAAAAAAAAAACACTAAAATCTATTATGTTTGAAAGTTAATTGCCAAGGTTGCTTCATTGGGATTAAAATTATTGTAAAATTTGAGTGAATCGTAACTTTGATTCTTATCCAGGAAAACTCGCCTGTGATTAAAAAATTTACCTATGGCTGTTCTATGTACATTAGAGTGACCAAAAAAAATCGAGTTTTCGATTTTGATGTTGCTAATATGAAAAGTAGTTAGTGTTATGTAAAAAAATTAGGCATTTAAAATTTTATTAAAAAATATTGATACTTAGAGGTCGCTAATGTCCGATTTATGAATAAATTTCAAAAGTAGACGAAAAACCTAATTTTTAGGTACTTAGCCTAAAATATTTCAGAATTCTGACATGATAAGTCAATTTTGAGACCGAATTCGGATTCATAGCAAAACAATAATCCTTTAAAAATTAATTACCCAAATATATCTCATTTAAGCTTGAGTTGAGCTTGAGTTTCGGCCTTTAATTTTTCTATCACTCTGGCCTTCTGATAAAAAATATTGGAACATCGGGACTGGTCAATATTTCTTCGCCTGTTTTCGAACTACAATGCTGAAGGGCGTTAGACCAAAAAAAAAATTTATTCCTCAAGTTTACCTCACTTGAACCCAAATTGGCGCTGTTTTTTCGCTGTTTTCTGGGAGTTTTTTGATGCTACCAAGATACTCAGCCACTGTATAACAAAACAACTATCACCATCGTGTTCAGCAGACCCGAAAATATAAGAATCGATACCAACAGCCCGTATCTCATGCGGAAAAAATTGTTGGGAAGAGTTATCATCACTCGCAAATAAATTGAATGAAATTTATTCATAAATCGGACATTAGCGACCTCAATATTTTTTAATAAAATTTTAAATGCCTTATTTTTTTACATAACACTAACTACTTTCCATATTAGCAACATCAAAATCTAAAACTCGATTTTTTTTGGTTACTCTAATGTACATATGTATATGGTATAAATTATAATATGTATATTGTAACCAAATTTTGTTTCTAATCATATAAAAAGACATTTTATTTATTTACTGAAGCAAATGCTTATTTCAAACTCAAAAATGATTTTGAATTCTTCACAACTTCACACTTTAAAGAAAATAATTTGCACTTTTACTTTACCGCGATGCTGCACACATTTCTCTACTTTAACTGAACGGGTTTATCGTTTGGTGACACTTTTATATACAAAAATGCTACCTTCCTAAATGGTTAATGTTTTGCTATTCCATCGATTTTGTGTTGCTATTGTTGTGTGAATGTTTTCGTTGCATTTGCTTAATTTTATTGTTTGTGTTTTCTTGAATCCTCGTTAACAGTCTTAATAGTTTTAAATGCGTGCCGATTCAATGTTAATTAAATTTTGCGAGTGTAGAGTTCTGAAACATTTTACCATGTTGGTGATGAGCATACCTTTATTACCAAAATGTTTTTGAATTTTCTGCACTTCGTCGTTGAATCTTAAGATGACTTATTGTTGTGACTGGGACGACAATACACTTCGTATTGTGGAACACTAATTGTTTATTTGAGTCTTTACCTATTTGTTCTATTTGTTCGTAGATACTTCCTGGCCTTTATTTTGTATGTCAGCTGAGTGCGTTTTCTTTTGAGTCAGCCATTGGTTTTAGGCATCCAATACAGTAGAACCGTGTCCTTATTTTTTCAGTGGTTCCAGCTACGCCCATGTAGCAACCGCTTGACCCAATGTGGTGCTTGTTGATAATTTCTTGAATATCCTTACTTTTGGGTCAACCAGCAATTTCGAGCGAACTTTTCCGGATTGGTTTCCCACTTCCTGTAGGAGAGTCAATTTCGAGAGCATTGAATGCAGATAAAACTCATTAACATAATTGCGAGAACTTTAAATACCGCAGTCTCACCTCTAATCGAACCAAATGCATATGCCAACCAGTGTTGCTTGATGTCCTCCTGTTGTTTCTAATTGTAACCGTTTTCGACTGAGAATGATAATTCAAAAGAAGTTTTCGGGTTATCTATCAACTATAGCACTCTGTTGCCATTAGGTTTGTTCAATATGCAAATCAACATTACATGACTCAGCAACAAGGAACCCACAAGACTACGTAGCAATATCAACAAAACCAACGGCTCAAGTGTTGTATTTTCTACAGTTTTAACCTGATGTAGAGTAAAGATTATAAAAGCAATTTGCAAACCTGATGGGATTTTGGAAATGTTACAAATTAATCCATTAAAAATATTTTTCACTATCACTAAAATGAAAAAAGTACCCCTAAATTTAGTGATATTGAAAATTTGTTCATTATAGTGGAATGAAATTTTTTCACTACCATTAAATTTATTCGAATTGAAATTTTTTTAATACAAATTAAGTTTTTTTCACCAACACATTTTCATGTGCCACTATATCTAATGTATGTAGTTAGAAATTAAATTGAATGCAGTACCGGAATGTCTGATATCATCTATAAATTTCATAGTATGTTTATATTATCCAATTTATACATTTATAAGTCCAAAAATCACACTATTATTAATAAAAAATATTTCAAAATTTTCATATCTATGATTTTTGGTCATACATATAAACATAACATACAGTGAGCTTGCGATAATATGAACTAATTAAAACCAAGCCTGTTTATTTTTGAGAGATTGTTCATATTTACGAAAGGCACAAGAGTTGAAAAAAAATCGTGTATCATTTCATTAGTTTCAAAATAAATATATATCTATATCAATTTTTAAATTTTTGGACGCATAAATGTATGTATTTTTGACATAATTAGATATAGCATTTTTATTTTATCTTATTTCACATAATGTAGACTTTGTCGCTCCATGCACTTACATTTTCCGTAAAAATTCCAAAATATCTGATTTTTCTCCTAAAGTGAAAAACTTATGCATTATGCATGTTAAAAATTACTAATATTTAATTATTCCCTTGCTAACTAATGACATTATAAATTCGAAGCTATTACTGACGTAAGAGGAAACAAAACGTGTATATGAGCACATGTAAGCATTTTCGAGCGATACGTATAGACATTTTAAATTGAAAATATAACTAGGGGATTCCCCAAATTACCAAGCGCTTAAAATTCTTTACAAATTTTCAAAACAGTGATGTTCATATTTTAGAGATTTTGAACAAAGTTCACATTTTGGAGTAGTCAATGGTAGGGAAAAAGTGTTCATACTATCGCGAGCTCACTGTATGTTCATATATACAAAACTCAATTTTTTTTAAGTTTAATATTCAATGCAGAAAAGTTTACTTTTTAGTTTGGTTAAAACGACAAAATGCAGCTTCTATAAGTCCAACGACATTAAGCGGTTTTATATATATATATACATCTTAAGCACTATATATATCTAAACCGTTTTCCAACCTTACTTCAAAATACTGATTTTTGAATTATGCCCATTTGATCAAACACCGTATATATTACCACCGATAATCCTTCAATCTAATTAATAGTCCAAAATATTTCTCAATTTTTGATAAGTTTTTCACAATGTTTATACTGTCATGCAATGGCATTGACAATTTCAAGTTATAGTGTATTAAGGTGAATGCAGTAAAAACAACAAAGGATTTGAGCTGTTACACAAGAAAGACCAAAGCTCTATTCGCGGAGAGACCTCAGTTTCTCTCCTTATGTATAGGCTTAAAAAATAGCGGCAAGTTCTTTATAGATACTTCCTTATGTGTACATAAGGAAAATCGAAAAAATATTTACAAAAAAAAATATTACAAATAAGAAAAAAATCAAACTTTCATCATTTTTTTGGCCAAATTCAAAAAAATGAAAATTTTGCAGCTCTGGTAGCAGCTATAGGATTATTTTTTGTTTATTTTTTTAAATGAGGAAATACTCGAATACGAATAAATTTTCGAAAATCGAGTGTTCTTGAAGTATTCTAGAGCATGACTTTTTTTGAACATGTTGTAAATTATTATTTTAATTAATTTATATAGGTAAGTGTGTATATGTTAATTTTAAATAAGAGAAAAACTACAAGTCAAAACTGCTATCATTAGAGCAAATAATTGAAAACAACATTTTTTATTAATTTTAAATAGTTTGCAATTAAAATTTAATTATTATTTCTACAGTTTATAAAGACTTTTTTGCTTTCGTTCCTGCTGTCCATAACGCAACTCCATCCATATCCGACAGCAGACATTACAATGTTCGCTGCCAACAAATTTAACTTCTTTTTATTTTTTTTTTATTTTTAATTTTATAGTAATATGAATAAAAGCAAATATTTAAGCAATAATAAAATAACTAAAATATTAATTATTCGTTAGCCATAATTCATATTTGTACTGTGAGACGTTTGAAAACTGCTAGATATGTTCTTCTGTTGTTGCTGTTGTTGTAGCAATTGTGGTGTCGTTTGTTTATTGTTATAGTTATTTTCATGACACCATTCTACAAAATCATCAATAAGTACGGGCCAAGCACCTTCCGAGTCATAGTTCGTCATGTGATCATCAATATGCGTCGCAAAGTCTAGCAATAAATTCCACGTATCCTTCGGTATGGAACGTTTGTGTTTCTCCTGTAAGTATTAAGAAAAGTTATAAAAAATCTCACTGAATATATAGCCGTCTCCAGAAAAAAATAATTGAATTGTTTTTAAAGAACACTTTCAACTTTGACAAGCCTGATGATTCTGATAGATATTTCTGTGAGTGAATATTGAAATGTTTCCCAATTTTTTCAACCGATTTTCGTTTAACTTATTTCCCACATACATATGTACATATTGAACACCAGTACCCCAAGTTTAAGTAATTGAAACTCCCAATCTTATTTTTCTTATAGATGAACCAACCCATGTTTCATCAAAATCGATCGAGTCGGTAATATATTTTTCCTTAAGTATTAAGTGTTCCTTAAGTATGTATGTATGTTCCTTAAGTATGTAAGGAACACTTATGTATATACTTAAGGAAAAAATATATTTTGAAACCGACTCGATCGATTATGATGAAACAAGGGTTGGTTAATACACTTATATCACTTATACGACTTTTAAAAATAACGGCTCATATATAGTTGAAGGCGAAGCACTGTCAAAAATAATCATGTTATTATTGTCATGATTTTTAATTGAAAATATAGCATAGGAACAACTTATTTGTTTTGCAAGAATATTGGTCTGTCTCTCTGATGCTGTATGTAAGTGCATTCTTTCTCTTCTGTTGGGTGTTCGAATTTTACACTTCCTTTTATTTTTTCTTATAGAAGTTCCATCAGAAGCAACTCTGACGAATTTGTTTTCTACGATAAATGCCATTCGTATGCTATGACGGAGTCCCTGAGTCTTCTTTTAACGGTTTATACACTCGCTGCTATACTAAGCACTTTCTTTCTTTCCGTAGCAAACAAAAAGGGATTATGTATCGAAAGCCGTATCGAACAATTCACGTCCCGGGGGGACATGGAAGGCATTCGGTCTCGTGTTTTTCATTTATTTGTGTATTTTATCGTATTCGAAACCATTTTCGCAGAACATCCGATAAAATTTTAAATTTCCTGAAAAATTTTACCTTGCGAAATGGAATTTTCAATAATTTTACTTTGCTCTCTCGTAGAATGCTTTCCACGGCCCACTAAAATGCAAAAACTCGAAAAAAATCATTGGAGTATTATACAAAAATAATGGAACTTACTTGTTACGATCAAATTTTTTTAATAAGAGTAAATACCTAATATTCAGAAGTAAAGGAGTTGAACAGTGCTATTATTTTTACCGCTCGAAATTACAAATTGGTCTATATAATAGCAAACCTAGAAAGTACCGTTATTTTTTTTGAACAAAATGTCATGTGCTTATCTTGTGTACTTATCAAGTAACTATACTTTAAACTATTAGAAGAAAAAACGTCATTTGTTCGAAATATTTTCTTTCAATTCATAAATGACACCGCGGTGCTATTTCATTTACCGGCACTGTACATATCGCACACATTTAGCTAAAGAGGCACAACTCAAAATTTTGGAATTTTCAGAAAACGCAAAAACCTGTTTTGAGCTTGGAAACTATTTTTCATAAATAAAGTGTGGATTATTTAGATGAAGGTACTAACAGAATATGGTTGGAAACCACGTCGCGATCACAACACCTTAAACTCTCCGACACTAAAAATAGGACACATTTGCATATTGTAGCCTAATTTCCATTGCAACGTGAAGAGAGACATAACTGTTTTTTGACACCAAAGTACAGCAAAAAATGAACTAATCTTTTTTGTGCTGATAGATATGTGCATGATGAACAGTTTTAACAAGTAAACTCGAAAATGACAAATTTTGAGTTGTGCCTAAATGTGTGACTTCACCATTTCATTTGGCGCATTCAATTATCCTGTTTCGCATGGAGTGTGCGTCGAGAGCATCCCACTCTTCAAATATGCCTGTTTTTAATCTTGCAACACTTGAAAACTGTCGTTTATCAGCATATATTCGTCTGACGAGAATACCCCAAATGTTCTCAATTGGATTCAAGTCAGGAGAACAAGCTGGCCAAACCAAAACTTTAACATTGTTCCTTTCAAGCCATTCTTGTGTTTCCTTCCTGGCGTTCCCACGGCTAATCCAATAAACCGATTTTAATGAAATTTGGTAAGGAGATAGATTGTACCATAAAATGAAGATTTGGGAAAAAACGCTCACTAATTAATTCGATAAATACAAAGATTAAATTTGTTTTTTTAATTTCTGTATATATCTTAAATATTATTATTTATATAAATATTAAAATCCGTATGAAAAATTGCCCAAGTGAACCATAATTGAAAAATATGTAACGTTCGAAATGTCACATTTTTCAATCGAACGAAATCTAATAAAAAGTGGTATTATTCCATAACATTTTAAGATTAGTTTTGGCAGGTTTCGCTGACTTCTGCTTTTCTATAGATGGCCATGAAAAACACATTCGTTTTTCGTCACGTTCAAATTGCTTTTTTATTGAATCTACCTTGGAACCAGTATTACGTCTGGCATTAACATTACCACTAAATATAGTGCTACCAAAGGGCTATCCCTTAAAGTAACAGAAGAAAATAAAAATATTTTACTTTGACTTTTATTACACTTTAAAAGTGTACTTCGGTCGCGTTCGACATCAGAGAAATGCCCATATACACACACATATTTAGCTTTTTCACTGACTGTACTTCTACGGGTTTTGAATATTTTGTTTGTTTGAGTTTACATACATATTATTAGACTGTATCGAAAAATTAATTCCCAATTCCAGGCCTAAATAATGAAATAGGATGGAAAGACAAGGCAGGAAATATAGTTTTTTGACTTTAAAATACAGATTCAACTACTGAAAGCCAACCGAACCAGCTATTTAGCTGTTTTTTAAGAAAACCGTTAAGTTTTGCACTGTAACGGTACATTTTTTTCAAAAAAAACACCATAGGACTCGATTCATTGTAAATGAATGAATGCAAATTTTCAGCGAGATCGAACGTCTTACTGGAATGTTAGCAAAGAAATAAAAGAGTATTATTTTGAATGTAACGAATAGTTTATGCACTAGAGTCTATCTAACGGTACATTTTATTGAGAAAACTATTATAGCACTCGATTCATCATCAAAAATAAGTTAAGCACCCAAATTTTGAGAGAGGTCGACCGACGTGTAGGACCAAAGATATAAATAAATTTTTTAATTGTAGGTTTTACTTGTTAAAAAATTTGGTAAAAGCCGTTGAATTTAAAAAATATCGTTTTTTATGTCAAATTTTGGGTGCTTTGCTCTTGAATCAAGGGTTGCAAACAATAATGCCTTCTCGACGTACCTCTGAAGCGGCCGCTGTTGATGAATACGTGACGAGTTTTATTTGTCTTGAATATGAAAAGGTGTTTGAATAATTTCGCTGTCCAAGATGACATTGTACGCGTCTATGGTATGGTAAAAAATGTACATACATATTTATTTATTTCTTTGCATACATCAGTTGTTTTTGACAATGAATTGAGTCCTATGGTGCTTTTTGAAAAAAAAAAATGTACCGTTAGATAGGCTCCGGTGCAAAACAACACGGTTTTCATAAATAACAGCTATTTAGGGACCCAGGAATTTGTTTTAAGGTCAAAAAAATTATATTTCCTGCCTTGTCTTTCTTTCCTATTTTATTATTTTTGCGTTTTTAAATGCGTCCATACATTTCGATACAGCCTAATGTATAACCTATTATTATTAAAAAAAAAAAGTTTAACTTACCGTTAAAAACTTGCACCATATATCTAAAAATTTGAAACGTCCTTGTAACACAATTCCCCAATATGCAATTGCCATTTCTAAATCGATACCTTTTTGACCAGGATCTTTTGCGTAGTTAAAAGTAAACTGATAGAAGTCCTTAAATTTAACCAAATCGCTTAACTCTGATTCGAGCAGTGCTAGTTTTGTTTTTAATTTGTCTATACTATCGACTCCCAAATCGCTCATTCCATTACAGAATTCATCACGTGTAAATTCACATTGTGTTTCAGCTCGAAATTTCCATGCAATTATCAGTACCAGTTGTGAATCTGGACTTAACTCAAGATCATCCAGAAATCGTATCACACCTTCTGAATTAATTTTATGTAGATCACTTGGGTCACGATAGCGATTAAAAAGCTGCTCAATACGTTTACGATCTAGTTCTCGATAATAGTACTCAGGATTTTGAAAATAATTATCGCTTGCTAAATCAAGTTTCCAATCGTTTTGCTGCAAGCAATAGATGGCCGTTTGCTCGCCCGTTTGTGTTAAAGATATAAATTTTTTAACCTTATCCTTTTGTGTTGATTTTAATTTATTCTAAAAAGAAAAACATGTGATAATGAAATGCCTTGAATTAAAAAAGTTATTAGTTAATCTGTAGTAGTTGTGAGCCTTCAAAATTGTGGTGTCCATTAATAGTGCTGCCAACTGAATTTGACAAAATGGAGATAAAAAAAAACATTTAAAATAGATTTCCCAGTTTGAACAAAATTTTGTTTTATCCAGTTATTCAAATTCTTACTATTTTCGTGAGCATGTTTCATCAAATCGGATTTCTTCAACTGATCTACATAACATATGTAGAGCAAAATTTTCAATCTTAGCAAAAGCAACGGTTGGGAAAAGGTGCGGGTAGGCTTTCAGTAGTTGAATCTGAATTTCCTATTTACTAACTCCCAGTACGATTTCACTTTTTATGAATGGATTTGATTAATTGAAAGGACCGCCACGTCGTTCAAATATCGTTTCTGAGTTGATCGTCGACTTTTGTATTCGAACTGATGATTGTTGATATTGCAGCATCATTGGCAGATTTAGCCAAGTATCC
Source organism: Tricholauxania praeusta (assembly GCA_949775025.1). Taxonomy (NCBI): domain Eukaryota; kingdom Metazoa; phylum Arthropoda; class Insecta; order Diptera; family Lauxaniidae; genus Tricholauxania; species Tricholauxania praeusta. The sequence continues at coordinate 69,528,231 of OX459028.1, forward strand.
ATGTAATCTGTCTAATACTTTGAGATAAAGCTTTTAATAATTTTATATTCTACCCAGAAAAGTTACTTTAGTTTTTTCATAGTGTTGAGTTTGTTCTTCCTGTACTAAAAGCTTACTGTAGAGCACATTATTTAGTAATTTTTCATTGTTCGTATGGAGATAATTATTTTTAGGTTTTTTTATTTTGATAAGTCCTTCACCTTTGAAATGGTATTATTCCTTATCTCAGTATTTCCACCCTTAAAACCAACATTTACTTCGCTGTCTGATACAAAATAGGTGGTTTTAATAAGCAAAACATTTATTTTGTTTAAGATTTTAATAAAAATCAAGGGTAGTGTACTAAATTTAAAATTTCACTAAATATAAATGGTACACAACTTCTTGATCTCATTTATTATGGGTGTTTTGTCCTTTGTAAGCTTTTTTCTATTTTCACATTTAAAGTGGAGTTAGTGTGTCGTCGGTGTATAGCGTCATGACTTTTTACGCCTCACGTTTCTCCAGTTACAAAAAAGACGCTTCTTCGCGCCGAACTTTTTTACGAAGTCTGCAAGTTTGTTTAAAAAGTACATCAGCTGATCAACCATAACCACGCAAAGAGCATAGCTACTCAAATTTCTGCGCCATACTCTCCTTGAATTTCTACGCGTCGTGCTATGTAACTCACTCCATATGAATCTACGGTTTCAATTGTTTTTGGCAGAAGCGCGTGCCACTTTTAGAGGCTTTCATCATTTACTAGCGAAATATTATGTTTTCTAAACTACCCAATAACCCACTCTAGTTAAATATTTGATTCTCCATCAGTTTGACATTTCACTTATTAGGAGAGAAAACAGGTCATGGAAAGGCCTCGCAATTTAGAATTATTGTTGTGTCTGGAAAATTAGGCTATTCAATTTGAAAACGTCGGGGAAGGAGACCAGTTCAACAAAAAATAAAAGCCAAACTGTATAATCTGCTACATCGCCCCAGGCCCCACATACACTAGACGCGGCCCTGCCTATGTGTTTTAAGCCAATACCACTTGCGACAGCCACTTTTTGATAAACCAATTATTAATTAGTTTTTAACTTTTATAAACAATGCTCTTTGGGAAAAATTAAATATATACGATTGACTTTAAGTAAATATTTCGAATCGGCAATGAAACTCGATGTCGTAAATATCGTCACACAGCCTTAATATCCAATTTGGGTGATAGCATAAGTTAGGGCGACATTTGCTTCGTAGTGTCACCCGGTTATGCAAACAAAATTATTAACAAAATGCCAACTTTAAAATTCCACAACGTTGCAAGCGGAGGTTTCCAAGAATTAGCGATTGCAACATATAATAAATTTAATATGTCAATACGAATGTTCAAAAATCGCGCAAAATCAACTCTTATACAAATTTTTCAAATGTTTTACAGGTTTCTTAAAGTTTTTTTTATTTGCATGTCAATAGAAAAATTTGTTTCCGCATCGCTATGGACACCCGCAACTCAATTGATGCTCATCCGTATCGTTTTCCACACTTCTACTCACCATTGCTGCTTAAAATTATGTTTCAGATTTTTTTCTTTCTTGTTGCTATTTATCCTCTATATTTAATTAAATTAAATTGGCTCCTTAGTTGTTACGATTTTGTGGTTCACCGATTAGCCGAAAAAAAAAGATCTTCCTAAAAATAATTTTTTTTCTTTCGCTTTTATTTCGTTTTTGCTATTCTTACACACTTTTTCTTTTTTAACAGCCTTCACTTATTTCCCGTCTCGTTTTTTCCTGTTCATTGGTTGACAATCGTCGTCAAAGCAGAGCAATTTTTCGACAAATTTTGACAGCTGACTTTAAAAACAAAACAAACTTGCAACTCTGGATCAGTGTTGTTAAATCGATGATTATATAAAATAGGTTGCCACTATGCCACATATGTCTAATAAAAAATATACCCTGCAAATGTCAAAATAAGCTGATCGAACAATATGAAAAGCGATAGTATAACATGTGAGCAACTTTTGACAGCTTGCAAGAGCCGTTATGGTGGGATCATGGTTAAATAGTACTGGTTGATTAAATATCAAATGCTTCTACTTTCTTATAAAAATATTTGCTCATCAATTCTCAAAATTGGTTTATTGAAATAAACAAAATGCGATACTTAGGGCATTTTGTAAAAAATTTCACTTGATTGACTATTTCCTTTTATTACGTGTATGTATGGTCAGCATTTAAGAGGCTGGATCAGAGTCAACGCCTTGCAGCGCTTTCATGCTTTGACAACTCGAAGATTATTAACGTATTTGATACATAACGCATCGCTATATTGTAAATTTTCTCGATCTTTATTATTTTTATTTTGAGGTTTGTTACAGGTGATTATTTATGATTAGCCCCGTTCACATCATCACACATGCTGTTCAACATGAATTGACAACATCAATGTTCGACAATATGAACTCTAGAAACTACTTGACACACATGTTGCATGGATTTCAAAAAGTTTTGATTTTTCTTCTGGTTTGTCCAACCGTACAACTTGTATGAACTCAAGTCAAGCCTAGTGTAAATTACAACTGCGACAGTCTCAATAGTTTTTAACATATTTTGGATGCGTACTTATTTTTAAAACTCCAACTCCATTTTTGTAATGTTATGTTCATCTTTCAAGTAAATCGTAATCGAATTGATGTAATTTCCAACAAACCATTATCTAGTAAAAATTCAAAAACGAAATATAAAAAAACACCTCCACTGCGGTAAAGTAAAATTTTGCAATTGGAATTTTTACCTTTATACTATATGATTCATTTAATTGATTTTCTTCATATATTTTTCGAATTAAACAATTTACAATAAAATATTGAACATTTACTGTTCTTTTAAATTAAAAACGACACCTAAATAGTTATTACATATAAGCAAGCGATAATCAAGTTGACAATCACCTTACAGAAAGCAACAGCGCGATAGTTGAAAGTCAACTATCACTTTAGCGAGTACTACTCCAGATTCGAAATTTGAATTTTTTTCTTATAGAAAACCAGAAGCAAATATTTCAAATCAGAGTTTCAACAATTTCAGCCTTTTTTATATTATAAAATTTAGCTTAAATAGAGATAATATACTAAAAATTTCAAAATGGGGTCTGCCATAGTTTAGGAGATAGATAAATTAAAGTACTCAAGGGTCAGGTACCATGGTAAGTGCGGCACTTATTACTTCAATTCATATATTTCCTAAACTAATGTAGAGCACATTTTAACATTTATAGTATATTATCTCGATACTTTAAGCTTCACATATTTAAAAATTAAAAAAATATAAAAAAAGACCGAAGTTGTTTGAATGTTTGCTTCCGGTTTTCTACAAGGCAAACAAAGTCAAATTTCGAATCTGATTTCATAATTGAAAAGGACAGTAAATTTCCTATAAAACCTATGTTTACTGTTTAAGTTTTTGGAACAGTTCATAATTTAGTAATATATTTTTTACTGAGCTTCTGGTTCAGTACTGTAAGTGCAAAAAACACAAAAAAATTACAAGAGACAGATTATATATTTCTAAATACTAGTAGTTTATTAGTTATATAAGTAACTTATGTTTATAACGAAGAATTTTTTATATTTGTTACATACATATGCACTTGTAAAAAGATCTTAAAAATTTAAAAATGAATATAATGAAAAGTAAACAGAAAATTAATTTTGTAGGAATAAGTCACAAACAAAACATTTGATTTGATAAAATAAAAAATTAGAAAAAATTAATTTTAAAATGAAGTATAAGATAAGATATTACTATTAATAGCAAAACTTGTTAATTAAACAATAGAAAGATTAACAAAAACAAATTGATAGAAAAATAATGTTTTAAATACGAAACAACTATTAATATAACTTGCATATGCCAGTGCCAGAAAAGGATAATTTATATTTAAATAAGGCTCTATTCTATATATTTTATTTCCGAGCGCCACAGTAGCAATCATAATTTTTTCATAAATAAATTTAAGAGCTTTTTCTTTATCTACTACACTAATTAACTCCTTTATTGAATCCATCACTGATTATCGAGTTAAATCATTTTTTCTAGCATTTTACTGAGTTTTTCGTGCGCATAGCGTATCTTCTGGTACAGATCCTTGGAACAGCCACTTTGATTAATAGTTGTAAAGCGATATGTACGGAAATTCTTTTCACAATCCATGTATGTTACTGCACCCATACGTGGGCATAATATAATTTTCATATGATCAGAGAAGTTAAGCTAAATTTTTGGAATAAAATAAAATTATTAAGATAAACGAATTATATTCCTTTAATATCTATTTTTTGTTTGCTCGGACCGGACTAAAAAGCTCATATTGTTGTTGAATCCATATCCGGTGTTCTTTAGAGATACTGGATTAGGAACTATATTGTTAGTTTGGTTCGAGTAAGCAAAGGCAATCCTTAATAATTTATTATGCATTCTATATGGCTCTATGCCTTGCCACATTAGGACAAAACGAGAGCCAGACTAGGATTTAGTGACCCAAAACCCAAAAAAATATATATATAGTTTGTACATGTAAACACAAAAGTTACAATTTTCAAAGATTTTCTGTTTTATGAGGAACAACACAATTTGACCAATTATTTTTTTTTTTTTTTGCTTATGGATTGAGGCGCTGAATCCAAAGTCATCAGTTTTTTAAAAATCTAAGATTTCTGCCTAAAAAAAAAAAGAAAAGCTTTATGCGGTGCACAGGTAAAAACCTGGCCAAGCCACAGCTCTGAAACTATTGATCCAATTTTAAAGAATGGAGTGTCGTTAAATTTTGTATTTCTGAGAATAGGATATTTAAGATTTTAAAGTTTGTCGGTAGGGAGCGCTGTCGATAAAACAATTATTCTTTTCCAGTATCTTTAAATTCGATATTTTTTTTGATGAAATTTGTTGAGGATAGGTTTAAATCAAGTTTTAACATTTCATTTAAAAAATATCAAATTTTTAACAACAGAAGTGGTTGTCTAAAAATATCAAATTTTTAACAGTGGTTGTCTTATTAAATTTAATTTGTGCAATATCTCAATAATAAGAATTCTGATTTTAAGTATTTTTGTTTACTGTGTAGGTTTAGTCAAATAGATAAAAATAGATGATTCGCCTATTCAGCGAAAGATAAATCAAACTTCATGTTATCGAGAAATGACAAAACATTTAAATTTAACGAAGCGACCTTTATTGTTAAGAATATAAGCTTTTGTTAAATAAAATGTTAACAAATCAAAAAAATTATTAAATCCGAAGATATTGGCAAAGTAATGATTGTTTTACCCACAGCCGCCTTACATCAATTACATGTCAAGAGTTATAATTTTTTCGACCTGTCTTAAGGCATCGAAATGTAAATTTTAATTAATATATCAAGTAAGGTCAAGGCTAAAGGCATTAAGTTCCTTATACAGGTGTGCCCATATTTCATTCAAGAAACGCTGAAATCCACGCAGCAAATTGCTGCGTTACTAAGTTTGCTACTAGTTTGTTGTTCTTTCTACTTCTTTTTTATTTCAAATTGAATCTTTTTGCGCCTGACATTTAAGCAATTGTATTTCCGTGAAATAGCTCTTCTTTTCTGGAGATAAAGCGAAGACTAACTCTTGCTAATAGGTGTTACTATGGTCTCAGTAAGCAATTGAGTAGTAGAGACCTCTCTCGCCCGACAAAACTGACACTCTACAAGACGCTCATCTTACCCGTGCTACTTTACGGCGCAGAAGCATGGGTTGTGTCGCAGACTGATGCAGCCACGCTTGGGGTGTTTGAGAAAAAAATTCTTCGCAAAATCTTCGGTCCTGTTCACGTCGGCGACGACTACCGTATTCGAATGAACCACGAACTGTACGAGCTCTACGCTGACATTGACATAGTCAAGCGCATCACTATTCAACGTCTGCGCTGGCTGGGACATGTTGTGCGTATGGACGAAAAAGCTCCGGCGAAAAAGGTGTTTGATGCGGAAGCCGCTGGGCGACGGTAACGGGTTGTTATGGCCACCCAAGTAAGTAAGTAAGTAAGTAAGCTCTTCTTTTCATTTCAAAATGAACAATATACAAAATACAATTTTGCTGAGTAGCCCTGGCATTTAAGCAACTTGTTATGTATACATAACAACTATAATTTTATTCGTTAAGTTTGCGATTTTTTAAAAAGAACTTTGAAGAAGCGATGCTAGTAAAAAGATGAAAACTTGTAGAGAAGTTTATACGGAAATTTTGGCTTCTTAAGATGTGACTTTCTTTAAAAAAATCAATTAAAACTACTTTTTAAAGTTGCTGAGTATCCATGTTTCTTAATACAAAATAGTATATTTCTTATTAAAGTTGTTACCTGCACTGATCCATTCGTAAGATGCATTACAACTGCACATGTTGTTCTAAACCACGAATGTAAATGTGGCAATCTTGATATTTGATCACTCTCAAAGTTTACGTTATTGGCACCAGCCTTTACTAAGTGTTCAGTCATGTAGCGTTTGAAATATGAAAGCAATTTCATTTTTTTATCGAGCGCTTTTGAATAATCGGAGGTTGTCATATAAGTCTCCTTGCCATCCTTATCAATAAAATGAACATTACTGAAAAAAAGAAAATAAAATGGAAAAGATTTGATTTTAGTTTAAAAAATATAAATTTCCACTTCAACTAACTGTCCATTGGGCAGCATTATTAATTTTGTAGTGTCGTTGAACATGACTCCCATGCCCTCATCACACAATTGGTAGCCAAAACCATATTTATCGCTATAATCAACCCATTTCGATATCCAAAATAGCGGTTGAGCAGCTGGATCGGTATTTTCATCTCCCAAATTGCCATGTAAGAGCTTTGGCTGAAAGATAAATATGTATAGAATTATTCCCTGAATAATAATAAGGTTGAAAAAAATAGCCGACGAAGAGTTTTGGTACCAACATTTTTAAGATTAATCGAATTTTTCAACATTTTAAGATGCTTTCAACATGTCACAACGTTTTCAACATTTCAGGATGTTTTCGATATTTTGATACGTTTTCTACATATAATTTATATCACAAAGAATTTGTATGGACAAAAATTAAAACAGAGCGTCATCGTGTCTTAAATATATAAGATGAACTTTCAAATCTCCTGGTGTTTTGACTGTTGTACAGTGTTGTTAAACTGTTTGAATTAAAACTTTTTTTTTTATTTGGAAGCTATTGAGATAACAGTAGTTCAGTAGAATTAGTCGAAAAAATTAAACAAAAAAAAAAAATAATTCGTTACAGCAATCTGACAGCGGAATATTGTTGAACAAGCTCTTTTAAAAGAGGACAAAAATATCGAACCGACAGCAGCTATCCGGGGTGCATTTTTGATTTTTGGTCCAAGAATTATCAAAATTTTTTTTCTCATTTATTTTTTTAATGGAAATTAATTTAGTGATATTGACAATTTCAAATTATAGTGTATTAAGGTAAATACAGTGAAAACAACAAAGGATTTGAGCTGTTACACACGAAACACCAAAACTCTACTCGCGAAGAGACCACATATTTTTCAATTTTTCGGTGAATTTTTCCATTGTAGTATAACTTTTTTTACCATTTATATAAAGAAAACAAAACAACGAGTAAGTGAGCCAAAACAGAACTCCTTAGGAAGTGTGGTTTTAAGAGGAATCTCAGTTAAAAATTTCGGTTTTTTTAGTTTAAAAATTAAATTTAACAACAACCTCTCAATATTTCCGTCTTAAAAAATTACTGCCTTTGTGTAGCACTGAAAAGTATATTTTGCCCAAGTTTCAGCTCCATAGAAAAGTTGTAGATCTTTTTATTTCCTACAACTTTTGCATTAAATTTTTTTTAATATGATGCACAGTTTAGCCAGAAATCGTGAAAAACTGTGTTCGACCTCTAAAAATGCAACCCATTCCACCCCGGATAACTGCTGTCGCTTCGATTTTTTTGTCCTATTTTAAAAGAGCTTGTTGAACAATATTCGGCTGTCAGATTGCTGTAACGAATTATTTTGTTGTTCAAACCCTATTTCTCCTGGACTACAGTGGCCACGTATAAGTTCAAAATTAATCAAATTGAGAGAATGAATTTTGGTGTTATTTGCAGACGATATCTACAAAAAAAAAAAAACAATTTTTTCGTGTTCACATAAATTAAGTATGTAGTGGAGTTTGAAAAAAATGCTCCGAAAGAATAGGTATCTGTCTTTGATATAAGGGCACGAAAATTATGAAATGTGTCAAAGAATCGATTTACTTTTTGATTTAATGTTTTTAAAACTTTTATCAATGCTAATATTTTTGAAAAGCAAGAATACAAGGAAACGAGATAAATAGATACTAAAGATTTCAATTATTTACCTTAGCATTAATTAAATTTGTTAGTTGTTGATGCAAATTTTCAATATCTTGACGATAATCTTCGTTGTGTCGGCAAACCTGCGCCGACGCTGTAATGGCATCATGTAAGTTATTTTTGAGAAATGTCGATTCCAGATGTGTTTCATTTTTTATGTAGTTCGGTTCTGTGAGGGGCTTACGATGGGTCACCTCTGGGTCAACATTTTCATCATGACCCAAACGAGGCGCCATTGTAAGGCAAGAACTCGGCAAGAACATTGGCACTGGTGAACTGCTAATAAATTCAAAGCGCAACAGATCGCTAACTGTAGGGCGTCTCTCAGGATTTGATTGTAGCATGGCAATAACCATTTCTGCTGCTGATTTACGCAGGTAGGATGGAACTCTTTTCAAATTAAATTAAATAAATACTTGAATATATCAGAGTATGATTTCAAATATTTTTAAACTTACTTGTATTCGCACTTTTTTATTTTCGAATAAGTCTCCCTTAGAGTTTTAGTCTCAAATGGTGGTTGACCAACTAGTAAAGTGTACATAACACAACCGATTGACCAAATGTCCACCTCAAAAGAATGACCTTTTTTATTTAAAATTTCTGGTGCAATATAATTCGGTGTACCGCAAAGTGTTTTTTTGCGTTCACCCTCGAATTCGATAACCGTAGCTAAACCAAAATCGCCTATCTTGACATGCAACTGGTCATTTAGAAATAAATTTCCCAGTTTGAGATCTCGGTGTATAATGCGGTTGTCGTGCAAATATTTAACACCTTGTAAAATTTGGTAAATGTAGTAGCGACATTCGTATTCAGTTATCGTTTTGCGACGTTTGTGCAATTCCATCATAGACTGTAAATACAATTGTAGATTATGGGTAACAAAGTTGCAGTATAAATAAAAAGAAAGAAGTTTCACTTAAAGAGAACATTTAAATTCAAATATAAGAATTCATCTACTACCCTATTTACATACACCGAATCTAAGAGCCAGCGTATCACTTCGGAATAGTTTTTTAGTTGTGTGAAAGCAACTAAGTCGGAGTAATGATCCGATCTTTCTACGTCGGCGTAGTGAGCCAATGCATAGCTTCGTTGTCGTGTGGATAGCAATTTGTACGACGGAATTCCTCAAATACAATACATACATATAGTATGTGCAATTACTTCAACTTTTAGTCAGTTGAGAAATTTAATTTGGCGTCAGATTTCGTGTAATCAGCAAGAAAAAACTACCATCTTACTTTTTTATCGAAATATTGAAGAACATTTTTATTTGATCATAAAAATATATTGACCAAATTAGAATATTAAAATTTTTGTCAACTTCAAACAAAACCTTGTTGCTCTTAAATAAATCAATCGAAAATTGAATTGAGACGTAAAAAAAAAATTTTTCAAAATTATTTTACTAGTCGTCAAGAAATGTGTAATATCAAAAGAACAATTGCATATAAGGGAAAAAATGCAGAATTTTGGCGCACTATATTTATATTCTTGTTATGATTCTTAACTGACCAATGGAAAAAGTAAAGTATAGTTTGCTTGTCAATTCTTAAACGTTGGCTAACAAAGCTTACTGATGATACCATGTAGCAATGGTTGAAACTAGTATTAAACAGCTAGTTGCCCATTTTTTGTTCCTTTAATGCATTTTGCGCTCTTAATTTTATGTGTTTTTTTGCAATTACAGTACTGAAGAGGAAACTCAGTAAAAATATAATTTTAACTAACTTTTTATGTACATTTAGTCATTTTTGTGTTGTCTGCGCCTTTTAAAAATTTGATAAAAATTTAACTTTTCATCAAAATCCGTTTGAACACAAATATTGTATGCGCGTTTTTGGCCAAATCTCATATGCCGGTGCAGCATTATTAATAGATTTTCTCAATGGATTTGGATTCTTTAGGGGCATGCTGTAGTGCTTCTTTTATTATATTTTTAAATTGAACACAAGAAAATTTATTTTTTATGTAGTTAATTTGGTCGAGATATTTTTATCTCAAATTTCGATTAAAAAAAAAAATAAAACAATGTAATAATTGTGCTGATTACACGAATTTTGACCCTTTGACAAAGAAAGAAATAACATGAATAAAAATAAAAACTTTTACTTACGCGTTTTTTACACAGCTCCAAAACTATATAAATATTATAACTGTCATCAAAAAAACCATGAAATTTAACAATATTTGGATGACAAAGACTTTTATGAATGCTTATTTCCTGTGTCATTTTCTCCTTTTGATTATGTTTTAACATAAGCTTTTTTGATACTATCTTTCCAGCATAAACATCGTTTGTAACTACATCGATTATTTCGTAACATTTTGCAAAGCCGCCCTGTAAAATTGTTTAAGTTTTTTTATATCTCATATTTGAAAAATATTATGTACATTAGGGTGATTCAATTTTTTTTTTGTTTTTTTTTGATGTGCTGTTGCTTAAAAAGTAAGTTTATGATATGAAGAAAAAGTTCACGAAAATTCAGCTCTGTACCTCAATTATATAAGGTGACGCCGAAGCCTCTTAGTTTTAAATGTAAATTGTATGGAATAATTATTTTTATTTAGATCTCATGTATAGGATTCAACTGAAAAAATTTGATTTGGTGCCAGAAAGTGAAGGTTAAGTTATACTTATATCCAGCGCTGCATTGAAATAGGGCTAGAGAAGACTACAGCCTCGGGCCCGAATTCAAGGGGGCCCCCAACCAGCGCTGTATTAAGGTAGGGCAAGAGGTAGGAGACCTGCATGTTATGTGGGAAACGAAGGAGGACTTGTTTTTTGGTCTTACCATCAATCAATATACATTATTTTTATTTTGAGGAAAGAAGTCCGTCGGCCTTTTTTAATTTGATCATAAAATTTTTTTATGTTTAGTTATACGGAGCTCCTGCCAGTTTTTAGCTCCGTTTTCCGCAAAGCTTTAATAGTGCTGTCTGCATCTGGTGGTCCTTAAGCCTGGTGTCGAATTTATAATAAAATTTGTAGTTTGAATTAGAATTACATTTGGAATTTAAGTTAAATACAGTATTGGCCAAAACTTAAGCACCCCCGTAGTACATTTTTTCACATCATAAGTTTTTGTATGAAAACAACGTTATTGAATCATATTAAGTATTTATTTTATTTTTCTATACCTTTATTATTGACAAACAAAATTTAAAAAAATTCTGAGTATCTTAAATAAACAGTTAACATGGAACATTTTAAACCCTAAAACTTAACGGACAAAACTGCAGCACCCCCTTTTTTATGGTAAATAAAAACTTTTAAAATTAGTACTTAGTTGCGAATTTTATATTTTGGACGACACACGCACCTCTTTAAGGTACAGAGGATATTGAATTTTTAGTGATATCCTGCGATATCCCTTCCCAGGATATTTTTAAGGATTAAATAGATCTTCCGTGGTTTTTGGAATTTTCTCTGTTGATATTCATGTTAAATATATCCCACAAGGTCTCAAAACGATTCAGGACGGGGCAGGCCAACCAAAAAGTTCTATCCTATTGCTCTGAAGCCAGGTCCTTCAAGATTTAGATGAATCTATTGGATCGCTGTCCTGATACAACCTCTATTTAAGTGGCTTCTCTACATAAGCATATGGTAGCATCACGTCTTTTAATGAAAAATTATGATGTGAAAAAAATATTCTTAGGGGGTGCTTAAGTTTTGGCCAATACTGCATCTGTAGCGAAAAGGACAATACAAAACTTGGTGACATTTATTATACACTTGAAGCTATTTTTCGAACTTTGAAACCTTCCAATGGAACCAGGATGTGCAGGACTTTAACTTTGTTCGGCAAAATAGTCAGCACAACGACAACTTTCAGAATAATACCGTACTACTACGAGACTGTTTATAATGCATTAAAGTGTCAAAAAAGTCTGCATAAAGAGAACTTTTTAGTTTTTAAGTTACTTGTGGTTTCGCGCCAATTTACATATGGATGTATTTGTTAAGATTGTTGGGTCGTATGGGATCAAATTCATGTAACTTTAAACCGGCTATAACTTTGTAAGAAAACAACACAAATTAATACTTGAAAGTTCATTTTTAAGGGGAAGGACGATATTATATGATGCTTGTACTAATGCTAATATAAATAGGATTTGTTTGAACAGGCTACCTGTTTCACATCCAATTTATTTTATCATGTATGGCATGATAAGCGATACAAGAAATAATTTGGTAATCGAATCCGATGTTGGATACTTTTATGATGTTTCCGCATGTACCGCATCCAAAAGCCTCGCACTCTTATATAGACACGGTTACAAAACATACCAAACATACAAATTTTTTTTTTAATTTTTAGTGGCATTCGTTTATATCTCCATAAATCAGTGACTTCACGTACGTCCAAGGAAACCAATCTAATGACATTAATTCACACAACCATGGAGACCAATTCACATGTTCAGTTCTAGAGATAATGCAACAGTTGACAAATTCTTATTTAGACCTTATTCGAGGATATAAAATAGACGAATAAAACCAAAAAAGGACAAGCAAGTCATAAATGGGTGATATCGACGTACATATAAGCACGTTTCCTCTTTTTAATTGAAACTCACCTTTCCGAAGAAGCGCATACGCTTGTAGGTTTTGCCAGTGTTGGAGTCGTAGAGACGTTCCGGTATATCGGTAGTCTTCTCATCTGGTCTTGCGGCCATCTTTTCCCCAAGCGATTTTTTTTCAAGATGAAAGGGCAGCCAAAATAATCTCAATCAAGCAAACGGAACTTTTTTATCCTTTAGTCCTTCAGTATCAGATACAAATTGTAAAATGCTTTTCTTATATTTATTGTTCTCTTGTACAAAAGCCAGGTATATAAATTTAAATTGACAAAAAATAAAAATGACAAATAAATATTATTTTTTCTCTCTTGTAAGTATATACAATAGAAAATTAAGAAAATCAAAACCGACAAGACAAACAAAAAATTCACACAACGATCGTGGGCACAAAAATTAAAGCACACAAGACCGCCACAACTAGAGCCTTGCTTAGTGAACAACTTTTTGGTAGCGGCGCGAGAAAACCGTTTAAAAATTTCAAAATGAATTTCGAAGTTTTCATGAATTGCATCTAGTTTTTTTTCATTTTTCTGATTGCTGTTTATCTCTTTCATGTATACCATATAGCAGCAGCAAAATACTTGAATCAACAAAAGGCTATCTCTTTTTAGCTTGTACTAATGCAGTAGGTTTTTCATTCGGCTGTGTGTGTGTTTTGTTCGAAATTTGCAAAATTGTGAATATTCGAACTACCAAATCGACACTGAAAGAATTATTGCTAACAGCATTGAACTTTGAATTTATTCCATGCATGATTTCTTGTTTCATATGAAATTTTACAGTTAATACAATTGGTACAATTAGACCGACAATTATTCTATTTTATCCTATTCCTCCGTTTGTTAATATGGCTCGATATAAACCTATGGGGCAGTTCATATTATCCTTCATGCTGTCTAACATGTCTTGACAACATCCATACTCGGTAAAGCCCAATTTCCATGTGATCTTATCTTATCTTATCAAATATCAGGGAGGACATCACATGCTATAAAGATAGCAAATGTATGCTATTCACTCTCGCATTCTCCAAGCGCATTAGGTTCTGTTCGCATGCTTTTTCTTTCTTACAAAAATTTGATTTGATATCCCTGATATGGGATAAAGATAAGATAAGACCACATGCAAATTGTGCTTAAACAATTTCCAAGCCGATTTCATATCGTGAGTTACTTTCGTGCTATTCACACATTTCAGCGCAATCAAAAGCACTATTTTTCAAGTGCTTAAGCAAATACAAAAATAGCAAAATTTGAATCGCTACTCCCAAAATCGGAAGTAGCAGAAAAGACTAATAATATTTGAAAATATCAACATACATATATTTTTGAACTTGAAGAGTTGCGCTTCGTGATTTGAGCAACCCTACAACAGTGTTTTGGAGACATTCATATAACAATTGAATGTGATGAACATAATTTTGCATGATTTTGGATACAAAAATAATGGGAAATGACTCTGAAAGACTTGGCGTGAATTTTTCCTCAATAAATTTTCGTCATCACATCCAAAAACTGTATAAAAAGTCTTTGAAACACTTAACGCGCACTATTGTTGAAAAATCCGATAAGAACATTCCAAAATTAAACATATGTAGATATATTCCATTATAAGCCCAATTTCCATGTGATCTTATCTTATCTTATTTTATCAAATATCAGGGAGGACATCACATGCTATTAAGATTGCAAATGTATGCTATTCACTCTCTCATTCTCCAAGCGCATTAGGTTCTGTTCGCATGCTTTTTCTTTCTTACAAAAATTTGATTTGATATCCCTGATATAGGATAAAATAAGATAAGATAAGATCACATGGAAATTGGGCTATATTCTTGGGTAGCAGTCACAATTTGCGTTTTTGCAATCTTTAACCAATCTGAAGGTTGGGTGCGAAGGTTGGACATGAACCTACGTGTCAACAGACAATTTTTTATTATAAATTCAACCCTGTCAACAATTTCTATCAGTGTATATTCGGTATTTTTACTATTCGCAGTAGATATACTGATTTGGAACTGGCACCATGTACAATAAATAAGTTTGTTTCAGCCGGGTTTTGTGGTAAAAAATGAAAAGTGTCATATCGCGATTTTTGAGAGAGAGTAAAAGCTGAAATTTCTCTGACTAGTCGAATGACCACAATTTCGGCTGGAACGCAAAAACAGATAAAAAGTTAAAACTGACGAAAAGTTTGACGAATTTAAGTCAACGTTTACACGAGGAAAGTCTTGCCGCAAAGTTTCCTTGTTTGTTGGCAAGAGGGGAAAAGCGAAAGGGACGAGGTAAAAAATTTGTCTTAAGTTGCAAACACGAAACGAAAATCACAAAAGAGAATGGACAAAAATTTGTCTCTCAGAATTTCCTCGTGTAAGCGCCGGCTAAGTAAATAAACAATAGCAGAGTTCAGGAGGTACGGCCTACGTCGTAGTTGCATAAACATTTGGTTAATACCTTCTGAATGCAAGCCAAGTGAAACCACTTTGAGAATATCAGTGATAAATAGGATATAAGTGAAACAAAATTAATAACAGATTTTACCGTTTTGCATCTGATTTCTAAAGCTTGATATATTACACTAGCTTACAGAATGATTTTTTTCATGTTCCTCTGAGAGGTTACTTACTTTTTTTTTTTTTTTTTCCCGCTGAATTAAAATTTTTTTTTAACGGTTGAGATAATGTGCTTTTTTAATTTGTTTGACCTTTCTTCACTTTCACATATCTCAATTTAATCGTTTTTGATACCAAATTAAATATATTAAAATGACAAATAAGCGGAATTGATTAAGTTTTCAATTGGATAAGCGGTTGAAAAGAAACAAGAAAAGACAGATTTGAAAAAAAAAATTCTTTTGGTTAGTCCTATTTTTTGCGTAAAAGTTTTTCATACATGAAATAAAATTGGAAGTTTTTCATCGATTTATATTTTTTCGTGGCCATGGAGTAAACTATAATAAATATTTGATTTTTTCAAAGACCTTGCCTGTTTCCATCTATTTATATATGTATAATAAAAGATCTGAATCCTAGCTAAATCACTTTTGAGACTGTTTAAAATGTTATGCAATTAACAAATTTGACATTTCTCATGTGTTTGTAAGAAATTCACACCTGTTAAAGATACAGCTAATTAGTCCAAAAAAGTTGTACACCAAATTTTTTTGATTAACCAAAAAGTTGTTTTCGATGGAATTGTAAGAACATAAAAAAGTACTGGGGAAACTTTGATTTATCGACACTTTCAATTCTTTATGTCAAAACTGTGCGCGTCGAAAAACAATATTTTGGAAATAATTATCTGGTTGACTATCGTACAACCATTTAGATGACATTCAACTTTACGATTCCTTTTCAATAAGCAATCGCTGAGCTATTTAATTAAATAAATGAGCATTTTGTTATGTTGCTCCTTCTTAACACGACCTTATAGGAAGTAAAAGAAAATAATCAATGTTATAAAGAAAGTATGGACTGAAACACACACAAGATATGGATTGAAACATACAACATAACGACATGGCGCGATACCACTGTGAATAACAATTTACGTTTATTGCAGCCATGATTCAATTAACATGGTTGCAGTGATACCAAATTATTATTATTTAATTCATTATTCAATTCCATAGATATTTTACATTATATAAGATTTTTACAATAATTTATATAACATTAATTGAATAATGACTATATTCTGTAGTTTTTTTTTTATAAAAGAAAACTAGTGGCGAATACAGCTTAAATAATAGCTGATATAAACAATTCATTAAAAATTTAATTTATGGGGTCAACATTAATTTAAATTCTGCGAGATTAAGTTATAAATATTTAAGTAGGTATAAAATAATAAAATTTAAATATTAAAAATTTAAAGCTATGAAACTATAAAAATTAAAAAAAAAGAAAAAAAAAAAAAATTAAAAATTAAAAAAAGAAAAAAAATTAAAAATTAAAAACTTGAGCACTTTTATTTTTGAAATTCATAAATGGACTAGCTTTGAATTGAAAGTAAGGAGTTAATTTCACAATAATTTTTGTTTATAAGCCATGATTTCACCTCCTTCAGAAAAATATTGACACTCCTAAGGCATCTAATATTGTCAGGGAGTTTGTTAAATAACCTGGGCGCTACTCTGCAGTAAAAATAATAAAAATAAATGTTGCTACCGTCTCTATAATTTGTTCTTCTAAAGTTGTCCAAATCGAGCAAAATACCAAAGAAAATATATAAAGAACGATATTACTTTATGATTAGGAAATTTGCTAAAAGAACTTGTCGGACGCTTTTCTGTTGGAGCCCCCAAAAAGAGGATGACCTAAGAGTAGTTACAGAGATTTTGTTCAGGCAATACACATCTAAAAGAGTGACATTTTGCGAACATCTTTACTGTAAGTAACGCGGCATATGACACACTTACGCTAGCGTTCCATTTAAAACTTATACCGAAGCTTTTTGAAACATCTTCAATTTTAAACTTCGCATACATTTCTCGATTTTTTCAACATAGGTACTTCGACTTTCCAAAATTATTTAACATTTTTGGACTTTTCAACATCTTCACCCTTTTGAACTTTTTAACACTTCTGCACATTTTCAACAACTCACGCCAATTTCATTACCATTCAACTTTTCTAATAGGCGGAGAGCCGGCTGTAAAAAAGTCGAGTGTTTAAGATTACAGAATGAGATGTATGCCAAATGATAGAGCTCGATGAGCCTAAATAGAATATATAGGGTTGCCTTGCCAAACCCTGTCCCGATGGCCGAAAAAACCGACTTTTGGCCGACATATTTATTTAAATAAAGTTTATAAGATTACAGCTGGAAATGTATGTCAAATGATAGAGCTCGATGAGCCTAAATAGAATATATAGGGTTGCCTTGCCAAACCCTGTCCCCCTGGCTTCGGGGGCCACAGTAATGCTACAAAACATTTTGATAAGTGAGAGGCCTTCGGCCGCGGCTCAGGACTTACAACTCCCCAAAAATCCGCCGCGGTACAGTCTATAACATGTAACTGTTGCCACCATATATTTTATTGTTTTCAAAAAAAAAGAATGTTTTTTTTTTGTTTTCCGGTAAAAAAGATTAATTAATATAAAAAATATAGTACAAATACAACATCGTTTAAAGCTAATAAGTTATAATTTCTAAATATATAAGTATCACCATAGGTTAATAATACATTTTTTGGAAAAAAATAACGGTCTTTTTTTAAAAAAAGAGGTCATAATTTTTCAAAAAACCTCATATCTCGAAAACTATCCACTGGATTTACATTAAATTATTGCACAATTTTATACCTCATTAAATTAACTTTCATATGATATCCACATTTTGGAAATCCTTTCATGGGTTCCCAACTTATAGCGTTTTATAAAATCTATATCCGCAATTTCCGATGACTATATCTCTTAAGGCAGATCGGAGTGATAATTTTTTTGCAGATTCATTGTTTATTTATAGTACGCATTGTTTATTTTTCATGGGTGCAACAAAAAGTTTGATTTTGTCGGACCGTGTTATTAGTTGTGTATGCTTTCTTGCCTAAAGTTAACTTAAGTCGCCTTTTTTTTTTGTCAAATCCATAGTTAAATAATTTGAAAGAGTAATATGGAAATTGAACTCAAAGAGAGATTTTAATAAAAAGTAAATAGACAAGAATTAGTTATAAATATTAGCAAGGTATCAAAGTTTTTATTTCGTAATTTATCGAACAGTTAACAATTGTTTGGGCTATTTTTTTGTTTTAGTCTCCGTCAATTTTATGGCTGACATAGATTCAACTAAACGATTAAGCAATGGTTCTTCCATATTTTGATCGATTTCTGCAGCTGTATTTCCTTCAAAATTTTGCAAATTTAAGATTTCATCATCTGGAATATATTTTAGGATAGTCGAGTACATTAATGCCGACCTGTTAAGCACGGCTTGGTGAAGAATTGTGTTGCCATCACTTCGTTTTCTACACTTGACAACGTGAAATGCAGCATGTTTTTTGCAAAATTGCAAAAATTTGGTCACAAGTGCTACATTATCGTACATTACAGCAACATGAAGCGGTGTCAGTCCGTTTAAATTATGGTTTTCCATAGCCCTTATAAAACCATTAATAACACTTATACTATTCGAAGCTTTTAATGCGTCCATAACATTCTTTCGACATTCAACATCAGATTGCTGATGTGATATGAAGTGTAAAACATTGTTACCATCCTCGTCTTCCACTTGAATCGGACATTCCATGTTAATGAGAGCGCGTACCAGTTGAGGTCGGTTGAACATGCATGCAGACATTAGCGGGGTTTCACCACGGATATTCTTTGAATCACGTACAAGGCTTTTCAATTTAAAATGTTGTATTATTTTGTATAACTTCATTTCGTAATGCTGATATTTATCGTTCTCAAGAATATCGTGCAATATACTATTTCGGCATGGACTTACTTGTTCATAATCTGAAATTATATAATTAAAATATTATTTACATATTAAAAACATTAAATAAATATTAAACTACAATATAAACCGGGCTTCAAAAATGGGAGTAAAGAAAGTTTCTGCACCCGAAATTTATCACATTGGCTATCCCCTGAATATTTTTCAAACAAAATCAAAATCTGATAGAGAGCCCGTTTAAAAAACTCTGAAAGCAAAAACTAACAAACAAATGTTATGTTTTTAACACCACAAATATGTGCCTTATTTGAAAGAATAATTTTTACTGAGGCATCATACTGATAAGCCGTATATACCAAAGCAGTGTCGAACCGTGCACTTTGTGTGCCCGGGGCAAACACCTAATTACTCTACCAAAACAAAATATTGCGTGTTTTTGAAATTGTAAAAACTTTGTTTGCTAAAAAAAAGGTCCTCACTTTTGCTCCTCGAAAACAAAATGAGATATATTTCACATTGAATTACAAAATCACATACACATTCTCTAGAGCTATGTGGATTTACTAAAAAAATAAGACGTCCACAACATTTATAAAATGCTGCCTGATTATGCTAAAAACAAAATTTTAATTTCACATTACGAGAACCATTTTGCACCCCCTCGCTTCCCCCGTTTGTACGCTAATGTACCAAAGTGCAAGGAGGTCAATCTATGGAATCTCACGCACAATAAATTTAGTATTCTTGGACAAAATTCATTCCCTAAATCAAAATTATATACATATACACATACATATGTATGTTCAAAGTTGTTTTGATCGCTGAAAATGAATCCGCTGGAGATTTTTGAATTTAAAATACGCTCGATCCGATATGGTCGATTGAATGCGAACAAAATAGCCGTTTTTTTTCTGTTTTCTTTTCAGCGGTGTTTCCAATAAATTATTTTTATTCGACTAGTTCCATGTCTTAAGCAAAGGAAAGTCGAGCATGGGACAGTGGCCATAAATAGTCATAATTCCGCTAAATGTTTCAAATCGGTAGAGATGCTTTTAAAGTTAAAACAACAGAAACATATGAATATGAAAAATTGGCTTAGGGACATGCCTACCTCCCGTACAAAGATGTGATGTGGTTGAAATATTTTCTTTGAAATGAGTTATAATTTTCACTGATGCTAATTTTAAAAATTTCAAAAAAATTGTCGGAAAACTTTTAAAGTTTTCAAGCTATTGAAGAAAAACCAAAAATGGTGGCTTTAAATAGTAATAATAGCGCTAGACTCTTGAAATTTTGTACACATGTTTTATTAGGTTAAAACAACAAAAAACTTGAGAATATGAAAAAAAAATCACCTTATAGACACGCCTACCGCCCTTACAAATGTGGGATGTGGTTGGAGCACTTTACTCAAAATAAATATTACACTGTGCGGCGCATTAATGGTAAAATAACGAGATATAACCGCTTACATAAGCAGACCGAAAAAGGGACTTTGACCAATAACTAAATAGACAAGTAATTCACAAATAGAAGAAAGCTCCGAAGCTGTGCAAGAGGTGAAAACAAATTGATTTTCGGCCTAAAAGATTGCTGTAATATAAGATTTGATCAATGATGGGCACAAGTTCTAACGAGAGCGCATTTGAGAGTAACGATTCATTGTTTTTGAACTTTCAATTAAAACCGTATTTATCGATTAATATGAATATATTTTAGCGAAAAATGCGGATTTATTGAAAGTCTTCAACAGGCGAAATCTAAAACTCCATTTTTTTTGTTGAAATAGCAATTTTTGTTTTAAAAATTCAGCTTTTATTGGAAATATTAAGAGGATAAAAGGTTGGTAAAATCTTAGCGAATTTAGACGTTTCGAGCTGGAATTCGCTGATTTTTGTATTTTGCAACAAGTCGAACGGAAAAATACGTATTCAGGCGATATAAAATATCACACTCAAAAATGTCGCTGTCTCACGTGCTACTTACATAATAATTTCATTTTCGATTTACAACCACATTTTATACTTACACTCAAAATACTCCTTTACGCTTTTAGAATATTCCAATTTTTTGTCATCGAGTACATTTTCTGAAGCTTTGTAGTGATCACATATATAATTTAATGCTTCATCAAGTTTAGTTTTGGCTGTATCTTTATTTATTGACCTTTTTACTGTTTGCAAATTTACTTTAACATCAGAGCTCTCGTATCCAACATCTGCTACAGAGTCGGTTTGATATTCATTCATATTTCCAAAAACAACACTTGGCTCTTGAGTAATTAGTGGTTCAGGTTTTTTCACTTTGCACTGTGCTTCATTAGACTGATGAGTACTTTCGTCAAGTGATCTTTTTAATGTTCTAATATATGTAAAATGCTCGGTATTACTAACTTCTTCAAAGTTTTTACATTTCAATCGTATTTCGCATATGATTTTTGATTTATCTTGATTACGGTCATTATTATATTTGGGAGCAAGAAATGTTACTGCTGAAGTTGAATGCAACATCGTTTTATTTACGTCGACAGTTGTATGCCAACCCAGTGTGTCTTCGATTTCAATAGAAATGTTCATTTTTGTATCAAAGCCTTTAATTAGCATTGTTACTTCAGTGTCACCATTGATATCACCAATTAAATTGCAAATCCTTGTAATTTTCAAAAGTTCACCATTTGTGACACAATGTGAAAATATGGGTCCAGCAACATGGGCATAACTTTCATCTGGCATACGCTTAAAGACTTCAAAACCAATTTGTACTTGCTGGAGAGAGAAATCAAGTCATTAGTTGAATTTGTATATATGAAGTTCAATTTTTGGTTAAATTCAGTTTCAATAAAACAAAATACATAGTCTAAGGACCAGTAGGTATCAATTTAATCAAATAAATCTGAGATTGAAAATATATTTGGTTCCAGAAAAATTACGGAGATCCCACTCTGATGGTATCTGAACTATATAAGCTATCACAAAAAAAAAAAAAAAAAAACCGAATCGAAGGCGATATATTCTTAAAAATTGAATTCAAAACTTTTATTTTTAATTTACTTTTCATGAAAAATATCCCGATATCTTGAAAAGAACCCAAGCTATGATACTTCAAAACAAAGAACAACATTTTCCAAATTGAATATCTTCGCAGTTTTTTGAATTAGTAGAACTAATTATATGTCTACTGCTCCTTTTAATCGCATGACAATTGTTATTAACAACTGCGATGCTTATAACATTGGCATGTCAAAAGGTCCACTTAAGCTTAGATTGAAAGCTAACTGTAGCTAAATTCGTAGCTTAATAATTTTTTCACTTTCACAATTTTTTACTTGACTTAAGGCATTAAACTAAGAAGGCTAATGTTTGTAGTGGCTAAATTCTATTATTATTGTTTGGTTTCGGGTTGACAATTTTTTTATTCGAATTAAAATCTTCAGTTAATTTTACACAAAACAACATCTATGGATCTCTAGTAACGAAAAGTCTTACAGCAATTGTTACTATGACTGGCAGCCCAGGAACATTAGTATTGAAAAATGTGAGCTGCGGAACAGTTTTCGGTAGAACCGCCCTAGTTAAATATTTTTGATGTAATTACCTTCAATTCCATTTTGTCCTTGTCAGACGGCATCACAAGGAGAAGTTTGCTACCGTTTTGCTTATGCAACTCTTCGTATTTTTCTTTACAATTGGACTTTAAATTTTTCTGCATTGGTCGCATTATCAAAAAGTTTTCCAATTTAAATTGATAGTTATTCTCACAAAGTTCCATTGGAAATAATTTATTCTCAATGGTGAAATGTTTATCACTCCCACGTTGACACAGCATATGAGGCGAAATAAATGAACTTTCCGCTGGACCATTTTTTAATGGCTGGTGAAGAGTGCAGCGTACAAAATATTTTTCATTCGTTGAGTGTGGTATTTGAAGCTCTACAGTGGGAAACGTCCTAAGATTTCTTCCAGCTGAATCGATACCCAAAAGGATGCCGTGTGACTCATTTTTTATTTCACGTTCATAGCGAAAACGAAACAGTTTTTTTGGTTGTAGGGTTATGGATAACACCGGTAATGTTTCCCATGTTGTAAATTGGCTTGGTGGTATATTATTGGAACTGGTGTTGGTAGTTGTTGTAACTGTAGAATATTGTGTATTACTTATGTCATATGATGATATTTCGGAACATTGCGGAAGATTAATGTCGGTAGATATTTCAGCACTTAATTGTAATGACGGATCATTCATAGAATCATCGAATAAATTGTATGTCGTCATTGCAGGTTGCAGCTCAAACTCTCTAAAATATGATGAGATATCTTCATATTGCAAATTGTTAATATCACTTGAACTGTCAACGTTTTCGTTTTGCACATAATGTGGTTCTAAAGTGGTCGGATTGACTACGAAATTAATATTTGGCACCTCTTGTGATGGATATTGTATATCATTATCAGAAAACATTTGTATTAATAATTTTGATTTCACTATGTATATATATACGTATGACTCAGATGATAAGCGAACAAGCTTATTAAAAACGCGAGATCGTATGGTAGCGAGCAAACTAAAGAGTCAAACAAAATGACTTTGGTTTATATTGATAAATAAAAGCGAAAAAAGAGCTTTTTGCATTCTTTAGGTCGGGAAGTTCCCGCAGTGCATGGAGTAACGTAATATTTTATGGTTCTGCAAAGCTTTGGAATACATACTATACACATTTATTTTTTTTTTATTCAAAACAGAGTGGTCCTAATCTTTCAAGTTTTTATTTTCAACAAATGCATGCGGCTACTTTGTGCATATAGGTATATCACTTATGAAATCATTGCTATTCGATACTTTTCGAGTATTTTCTACTTTAATCAACTTGTTCGATGCGTTTCGATGATTTTCGAAACTATTTAATTCATTTCGACTACTATTGAATTTTTTCGTTGCTTATTGATAGTCAAAACATATCACTAGGTCCATTTGAATAAATGGGGTATTTAATGTGAAGCGGACAAGTGAGAAAATGTGACATTATGAAATTCGTTCAGATTCGGTCTAATTGTATGATACTTCTAGAAGGTGTGAGTGTAAACAAACAGTTTTAATTTTGTATGAAGCTTAGTTGTCAAGTAAAGGAGTAGGATATCGCTTGACTAAAAAAGCCAATGCGTAAATTTTGCAAATTTTAAGTCCAAGAATTGAAAAAATTAAAAAAAACGAAATGCGATGGGTGTGTGTGTACATTAGGGTGGTTCTTAAGTGTACTTTTTTACGAAAATCAAATGGGACGCCCCCTCAATCGTTGCGAAATAGGGTAAAACAATTTGAAAAATTCATTTTACACATAAACAAAGGATGGGTGCTCACATTATCGTTCAAAATTGTATAGATAAGTCGCAATCATTTCAAAGAGATAAGATATTTTCCCACTTTCCTCTAACTTTTCTCCTTTTCTTAAAACCAACTACGCATTTATAGGGAGCATCACCTGAGCGTTGCCTTATGCTTAACCCTCATCCGTCCCACAGTTCCATATAAAAAGTGTCCCTTTTGTGTCATTTTGACACAATGAATTTTTGATAGCAGGAGACTCATGATAAATGATTTTTATGATCAAATAACTATTTTTTCCATTTATTGTTCTTATTTATAAAGAAAACAGTACAAAAAATACACTCTTTTTTTATAATTATCAATTTGTTTCGTGATGTGCATGGTGCTAAGCAAGGCAAGGCATTTTTAATCATTTTTTTAATATTCTTTGACTAGTTCAACTTTTTTCAACATTTTCTCTTTTCCTTTCGACTACTTCAACCTCTTTCTATTTCATTAAATTTACCAAGATTTTTCAACATGGCAACATGACATTTTCAATATGTTTCTTTTTTTTTTTGAAATTTTCAACCCTTTTCACATTTTTCAAATTCTTTCAACATTCTCCATATATGGTAAGTATTATCGTCGTTATCAGCCATTTTCAACTGTTTCAACTTTTATTAACCTCTATCAATTTTTTTTCGCCTTTTCAACTTAATTCAACTTTTGTCCTCCATTTTCTATATTTTATCGAGTTTTTTATCTTCCAACATTTTCTGTTTTATCGACTCTATGAGCATTTTCAAATGATTAAAAATTTTTTAATCTCGTTCGTCTTTTAAACCTTTTCCATTTTTTTTTTTAATTTTTCAACTTTTTCAAATTTTCCAACCTCAAAACGAAAAAACGAACTATGGCCGGTCTCCTGGTACTAGTTATAACATCTGCAGTTTCTATATCCAAAGATTTTTACATCAGGAGTTTTGCAGTTACATGTATGTACTTGCAAATATTATATCCTTCTATGCCATTTCTATGGGACTCTCCAACGCCACCAGCAGAATTTGCACTATCAAAAGTATACGAAATTTGGAATCGTGCAGTAAGAATTTTTTCTTCAAAAATCCAAAGAATCAAAAGATGCAAAATGAGAGGGACAAATATTAAAGTTTCCTCTCACGGTCCAGATAATTGAATGCATGATCGAAAAAGCTGAATATTGCTTATTTATTAAATGATATATGTAAAAACAATTTGAATTTTCAGAAATCTTCTTAATTTTCTGAAAACTATCGTTACTAAATACATTATTTTGAAGATTTGTTAAGATCATAGTTTAAGTTAAAATTTATAATGTCAAATCTTCCAGTTTAGTAAAATACTCAAAAGAACTGATCTAAATTTTGTTATCACCTTCCTTCCTTTTTTTCAATACCAGACGAGCCTCTGACTAAACAAATTTGCATTTCTTAGGTGTTTTCATGTCAGAAAAAAAATGTAAATATTTATAAAGTCTAACCGCAAAAACGTGTTCCTAAAATAAAATGTGGTGATTAAGCGAGAAAAAATGAGAGTTAAAAACAACTGATCATTTCCCCTCCAAAATAAAAGTTTAATTTTTACCCACACAAATTTATTGTAGATCAAAAATGTTATTGTGTTTGAGGTCGTTTGCCTTTCTCAGTAAAGCTCTCGAATAGACAGAGAGGCAACCCTTAATGAATATTTTTGTGTTGCTGCCTTTTCCAGTTGTTGTTTGAATTTCAAATAGCTGATGAAATTTTGCTACGTTCCTACATCATCGCGTCTTTTTTGCGTAAAAGCGATCACAGCTGCCGAGACAGTTTTACCGGCGTCGATATTCTCTCCGAGTCTGTGGCGGTCGCGAATAAGTAGGTTTGTCGAAAATTATGTTTAACAAAATTCCCAAAATCTTATCATTGTATATCATTATAAGCAATTCACCATATATGTATTTCCGGTTTTTTCAAATAAAATTGCACATGACTAAAATATCCTGAAGTTAGTAAAACTGCAAAGGAAGAATCCATTGCCACTGTTAACTCATTTTCGGGAAATTCAACTTAGCTACTTGTTCCCTAACATGACGGAAATAATTTATTCATTTACGCATTAACATTACAGTTGTTAACATCGGAAATGCCAACAGCATACAATTTTTTCGTATTTATTAACTATCGATTTCTTAGGAAATTCATTCAACAGAAACGTAGAATTTTTGCGATGCGTAATGAAACGGAAATGCAACGATCACGCAATGCTTTACCTTCTGTACCCCACAATGCTAAGCATCAAACCGTTGTTTTTACTTTTTATTTTTTACTCATTTTTGTGTTTCTCATGACTTTTTGGCGATACAAGTTGCTCAGAGAAATTTAAGCTTTTACTCTCTTAAGTATCGCGATATCACATTTTTCATTTCTTACCACAAAATCATAAGAAATACTCTTATATATACATACATACGAGTACTACATAGCTTACAAAATGGAATGGATGGGGATCTTAAAATATTTAAGCGACAGAAATAAAAATTGCGAAAAATAAAATCCAAAATTCAATTTCTAAGCTAAACCACAGGACTGAGAACCTTGTTTATTGTTGAAAAGCCATTGCTTAATAGATTTTATAAATATTAATATCTCTCTCTCTCACACACACACATCTCAGTCTATTAGGCAATAAATCAAACAAACGAGGTGCTGTGACATCGACATTCAGCCATACTGTACGTATACGTAATTGATCAACTTAATTCTTTTGTATTAAAGGTTTATCTATATTTATTCACATGTTCAATCATAGTTTCATTCTTTAACTTTTAATATAATTTATGTATTTTGCATCGTAAATCAAATTTTCTGAGATTTCTAGCAATTTTCACCATATTTAATATGCACAGTTATCTCGTATTAGAAAAATATTCTTTGATTTTTGTATGGTAAGAATCAAAACAATTTTTTGGAGGATTTGAACATTTGAAACGGGGATATCTCATCTTGCACAGTCTGTATCTGTGTTTTGAGCCCCATCGAATCCAATGTTCAGCTCTATCATTCCATATGGGTTTAAGAGGTACCTAAACATACATCCTCTTAGGGGTTGAGGAGTCGAATACAGCTGGCGATGCTGGAGCTGAAGAGCTTGGCAACGATTTGTGTGAGTCGAAAGTAACAACACATATAAAGGAATTAAAAATAAGCTGTGCTTGACGACCTCTTTTTGATACAAGAATTTCAATTTTAGGTTGAAGAAGTTCATTACCAATAGATAATTAAAAATTTAGAAGAGGCATGTGTCTGTTATTATTTATGGGCATTTGACGTGAAGCGGACAAGGAATAAAAATGAAATTTTGAAATTTGTTGATCTAGAAGGTGAGAATACATTCTGAAAAGAAACTTCTTTAGCAACGGTGTGATTTGATATCTGATATGTTAAGCGAAGCGACAATATTTTTTTTTTTGGTCGTACTTTCACTTACAGTTAGTGTAATTTTTCCTCGACTTAGTTAACGGACAATGAATGATATATCAAATTAATGTACTCATCAAGCAAAGTACCCGAATGTTATCAGCTTCGCGATCGGCGGATCAAAAGCTAAGATATAAGCGTGGAAAGATTTCCTATTTTTCTCAAGCATGGCACTGATCAACTGCAAAAGTTATGTCGTAATGAGGAGAGAAAAAAACTTCTTGTAATTGTTATAGTCTTTCAATTTACTTGCGTTTTCCTAGTTTTAACGAGTTGAATCGAAAAATTACAAAATATTTAAAGAATGCTCATATATTATGCCAATGTACCCGCTTAGGTACAGGCTAGCGATGTCAATCCCGGGATCCCGACCTTTTTCCAGTCCCAAAAATCCCGGGTTTAGTTCCATTGAATCCCTGGATCAATAAAATATGTATAAAAAAGCCACCATAGATCGAAAACTTGCTTCGTTACTGGATCATGAATTCAAAGTCTCAAAAGATGTACTAAATGTACTTCAACCTATTAAAGTAACTATTGAAGCCATGTGTGCTCGTGATATGGATCTACTATATATAAATGCGACGTAGCACTAAATTTCATGCTAGATGAAATCAAGCAAAATAAATCTTCTTTTAGCAATCTTTTATTTATTGTAAGTAAAATTATAGAAAGAATCAAACAAAGAAGAACAGATTTGTCTGAAATTTTTTTTATTTTTAATGAATCCTGACAATATTTATAAGCTTTTCTAAAGCCCCATCACTAACAATTATAAAAAAACAGTTATATGATATTTTGTTCGAATTCGAAAACGAGACTAACTCCAATACCGATGATAACAATAACACTGAAATAAGAAACTTAATTCCACTCGCAAGTTTATAAGAAAAATTATATATAAATTTTATAATGGTGGGGCCAAAGGGTTCTATTAACAAAAATATTTTAACTTCCTGGCAACAAGTGCTGAAGCAGAAATGTGCTTCTCATCTGCCGGGTATATTTGTAAGAAATTTAGGTCGCAATTCGAAGATGATACACTGAATGCTATAATATTTTTAAGGTCATATTTTAAAAAAGAATATGAAGTTTTTATATGTAATTTAATTTTATAAAAATATTTCCTCATAAAGAAAAGACTTGATTACTTTAACGTATAATAATGAATGTATGTACTTAAAAAAATTTCTGATACATAACAAACATTTTTATTTTGAAATGTTAATTCTTTATCTTTTTTTACTGTTATGAAGAAGTTTTTAGTTATTTATTTATTGTTTTAAATGACAGCAGTCGAGTGGATGCAGTAAAAAAATGCATGAAAAAAAGGAGAAGAAGCATTACGATAAGAAGCTGATGAGGATGAGGAAGACTTTTTCAATTCTGTCACTCAGTCTAAAGAAAAACCTAAGACCTACAAATCTTTAAAGAGTAAATTTCAAAATCTCGTAAGAATGTGGCTAAACATGAAATCAAAAGACTTGTTCAGCGATGCGGGGAACAGATATTCATAAATCTGTTTATTAAATATAATACAACTATACCCTCAAGCTCTGCAATTGAAAATCTTTTTTCCACGGGCAAAGATACTTTAACGCCGAAACGAGTTTGGCTTTCAGCCGATAATTTCAACATATTAACCTATTAACTCCCATTGTCATATTTTTAGTACACTATATTTTATATTTTCTTTACTATACGTAAACAACTTTTTATCAAGACAATTTCTTAATTATATATGTATTCTTACATAAAGATAAAAAATATTTCGGAACTGATATAAATGTAATTTCATCTTATAGTTAAGTATAGTTAAGAAATAGTAGCAATGAAAAAAGATAGCAAAAATTATATTTATTTATACATGATATGCATACAAAACTCTAACACCGAAGAAGCCAAAGTTGCCGTCAATCAGCCAAATCTGGTACATAACTTTAACAAAAATATGGGAGGCGTCGATAAGCATGATTCGCTTATTGCAAAATATCCAATACGTTTTAGAGAAAATAAATGGTATTGGCCATTAGTCATTAGAATGCTTGGCATGACAATGGTGAATGAATGGATAATTTATTTATAATTTTGTAAACGCTGGTGAAAAATTCCTCTTCAAGATTTTAGGAGACGTACATATATATTTTTCCTGGATAAAAAAAATACCAAAGAAAACAGCTAAATCTACATCTGGTACTTCTACAACTCTGGTATAGTCTGTTAGATATGATAGTTTGGGACATTTTGCTGGAAAGTTTTATAACGTCGGTAACTAGCACCATTTTTTAAATCGATATTTTTGAAAACGGTTTGCTTACTTTAAACAGAGGGCGCTAGTTATCAATATTAACCTTAATCCTAGTAATGGGCTTTGTCCAGACATATAAGGCTACTGTAATCCGCTGACACATCGTGGAAAAATCAAAAAGTATTTATTTTGAACCGCTCTAATACACATACATAATATTTTGTTCCTGTGTAATAATTATGTACAACAGGTCGTATGACTAACCATAATCTTTTTTTTCTTAATATCAGTGTAACCACTTATGAAAGATGCCGTTGTTCGTTGTTTGCAATTTAAGGTTAGGATATTTCACAAACCTGATGTGATGGACTATAACTTCGTTCCGCAAAATTGATCAAAACTACCTCCTCCTTCAGGATTATATCGTTTTTATTCTATTAGAAAAACACACATTATTAATTTTTCTTAAACAGGGTCAAACAAACGGCGGGGGGCAAATCCGTCCAAAATCTAGTTTCGACCTCTTCGTATCAATTGGTACAATAACTTTATTTTCCTTAAATGAGGCCTAAATAGATTTAAGGAGACTCCATTCCTATTTTCAAAATCCATTTCTGACCTTTTTGCATCGATTAATGTCAGAAATTTTTCCCCTCTCCTTCTCCATTTTAGCATTTGTCCTGATATCGTTTGCTTATTGTTCAATGTGACTTCGAAGACAAAAATGCAGTTAGAGCACTTACACTGAAAGCTGCAGTTAGGACATAATGCACACTGAGATATTTGGAACGGGTAGAGGTAGCCACATTTTGATAGCACCAAACAAAAGAGTGTGTTTACTTCAGTATGGTGGCTTACTACATTTTTTTTAATCAAAAATCGAGTTAGGACACTTACACTCTGAAGGGACGATATGTACATTAATAGATATGTTAAGTTTTCAGACAAAAAGATATTGTATGCGAATGTGATAGTATAAATGGAAAAAAAATTTTAGCTTCTTTTGAACTTAGAACTTAGTAGAAAGAGATTAGTCGAACCTCAGTATGAGGATGATTTAGTTTGTTCCTTAATCCATTTAGTCCATTTTTAGAATAATTTCTTTTCTAGCTGTTTATGGAGCCAATGGTACAGCGCCTTTTCTATTTTAGGAAAATCAGAAGATTTCAAAGTCTTCCTCCTGGCAGTCCCGGTAAATATATTGTTAGCACATTTCAAAAGTTTTTAGCTTTTTCTGTTCATAGGGCGAATTGTTGACTTTGCAACATTGTACCGCTTTACTAAACTTGTCACATTTTACATTTTGAAAACGAGCATTTTGGTGCTTTTTCAGGCATTTTAGAAAAATCATGAGAATAAACACTCCAAATTTCGCGCACACTACTGAATAGCAAAAACACAGCTAAAAAGGTGTAAGTAGCCATTAATCCCCGTTTTGAGAAACATTTTTATTAGTAAAAAAATCACGTTTTAACAAAAATATCTGTAGAAAATTATTAATTTTTATATAATTTTAAAGCATTTTCAAACAAAAATGATATCAGGTTTTTTATTTCATTCCCCATAACTTTTGTTATATTTCGTTACAAAAACTTTTGAGTCAAATTTTAAAATGGACCTAAGCTTTTTTGAAAATACTTTGTTTGAAGCTTAAATATGTGTGAGATTCACTTTTAGATGAGCTATAATCAATATATAAAAATCAAATATATCGAGCAAAAAGTCAAAAAAGTATGTACAGTGAAATCTCTCTTGGACAAGATCACTGCGAATAACTTCTCTAAAACAATTTTCCTGTCGCTAGGAGAAAGTCTTAGGGTCCAAAATTTTGCAAACAAATTTTCAAAAGTTGAATTGTAGCTGAAGCAGTTGGTTCAGTGAAATTTGTTTTCAAATAATTTAAAAATACATTTAAAGTAAACCCTGTGAACTCTTTGTTTCCTTTGTTCTTTTTCAAACCATTTTCTTTATTCGAATCAGTTGTTCGTCATCGCTTACTATATTTTCTAAATATTTCCACAATTTAGCTGTAAGTCTGAACAACTCCGCCAACAATTTTGGATGATGGTATTTATTAAGTTGTAAATCGTATCACCTCAAATTCATTCAAACCGCAACAAAAAGTGTCGTCAGCATCTTTAACCGGTCGTTTACACCAACAAAAAGTAAGCGTGAATTTATAATTCCTTCTACCTTTTTTTGTTGATACTTTGCTGTATTTTAACGGCTTAAATTATTGCATAAGTCAATAAACGACCTACTACGCTAATATATTCTTAGCTTAAAAATTATGTTTCTTAAATTTTCGTACATTTACGCGACCTACCGCAAATTGCGCTTGGATTCGCTTTAATACCAATAATGAATTTATTATTACAAAAAGAAATATGTTAGCTTTTATTTTTTATTGTTAGAACCAATTTCAATTCAATTAATTGCGAATCTTTGCAGGGCACGAACCCTTGGAATAGTTGAAAGTATTCTTTGGAATGCAAAAAAAAATCTGCAAGTCTTTAGTTACAATTAAGCTTTCGGTTTCTGTTTCAAAAGAAATTAAAAATATACGAATACAATAAAACCTAATTCACCTGATCCTCACATTTCAAAACTTTCTTTGGAACCAAAAATAACTTCATCAAGCCTATCCTATTATTTTCTGAATAACGTAAACATTTTTCCGAAAATAACGTTTAATAAAAAATTATTCAAATAAGAAAGAAATTCAAAATTTTTTAGGTCGCTATCTGAATCCTGAATTCAAATTTAGGATTTAAAATTAAAACTTTAGAGAAACTATGATATCCTCAACTAGACTTTAATTCTCTCAATTGAATAATTAAAACTTTTATCGTACAGTGAATGATTTCGAATAAAGAGGGACTCCAGCTGATAGGCACGAACTTGAACAATAATATACTGCAAGACCAGCTGAGGACATTGCTGCTGTTCAAGAAAATGTTCAAAACAATCTATCAATCTCAATTCGACATAGTGTTCAGGAACTTTTGTTTTCGAAGAACAAATTTAGCCAGGAATATGTATAAGGATTTGCATATGTTTCCATTTAGGATTCAATTAGCACATTAGCTTCATCCACAAGACCATTTTCGATAACGTACATATGCCAATAGGATGTTAGCATTGCAGCGCTTAACATCTTCGGGAAGCTGACTTAAGGTTTTTAGTCTCAGCTTTAAATAATGGCAATTTAAAATTATTTTTATTCCTAGTCTTTATGCCAGGCATTTCATTATTTAACTCTATATGTGTGCTCATATATTCCGGTAAAGAACCAATCTCTAAATTATTTATAAATTTCATAGTATGGTAAAATATGTGCTGTTCTACACTTAACCAATTTAGACTATTTACCTTTGCTTTTATTGCTGTGTAAGTATGAAACTCTTAGGTTTATTTAGCGTTTTTTACAGCTTATCTTTTTGCGTATTTTGCATGATAAATAATATTGAAAGACAATAAATAAAATGTGGTTCAATCAGAGATCTATACACAATTGTCTTGTGCCTTTTCCTTAAATATTTACATGTTCTTTTCATGAACCATCTAAGTAACTTTTATATTTACAGTATTCATGTAGGTTGCTTTTCCTTGAAATTACCATGTATTTGGTTTTATTAATATTTAGTTTTAGTTAGTTAGCGCACAACCATTTATATAAAGAATTTAAGTGAGCTTGCAATTTTTCCCTAATTCCTTCGATATTTTTTTCACTTATTGTAATCAACGCATCATCAGCAAATAGTTCAATTGTGCAAAATTTTAAGACTGATGGAATATCATTTATATAAATATTAAATAATATTGGAGCCAAAACAGAACCTTGTCGCAGTCCGATTTTGACCTCAGTTGTATGAGATTGCAGAACCTTTTGCTGTGTACTGAGTACGATCAATGAGAAACTTCGAAACTATTCCAACTCAACACCTTCTATACCATTAGCTAACATTTTTGAGAACGGATGTTTTCAACCAAGTTTTCAGCATCACTCAGCTGTGGTGTGACGTTTTCTCGCAGATTATGCTCAGAATATATCCTGCCGCTATCGTCAAAACAAAAAAAAAAAAAATTCAATCTCAGAGTCCCGAAGCGGTTTTTAGTTTAAGTGAAACCATAATAAAGCAAAATAATGTTCGCGGAAAAAAGCATGAAAGTTATACTTACTGTAAACTTCGTCGATTAGACGAATACAGTTTCTAAAAACGCTTACTTCTGATCCCCGCACATCACTGCATTCCTGCAGACAGTAACAGCTCACCGATGAGTGAAGCTTCTCGAAATTACAGCTTATTAGGAATAGCAAGAAAAAAATTAAATCGCAAAAAACTAAAAGTTTTGTCGATTCGACGAAGATTACAGATCCAGGGTTAATACTTTTGCTTTTATTACTTTTTCCTTAGACAATAATAAAATAGCCGATATACAAAATAAGCCTAGAAGTGAAGTGAAACCTTTAGAAAATTAAACTGCGATACAATGAGTGGAAAATGTTTTATTAAAATGATAAAAAATAAAATAAAAATTGCGAATCTATGGAATTTGAAATAAATGGCTATTGCTTTTGATATTTTGATATCAACAACGTTTAATTGGAAAACAATACAATTAGAAAGAGCGAGAGAGAGTAGTATGTAGATTTTTTCTCCTCGCTTTGACAAGGCTTTTGCGGTTCATCAGTGCAATGTTTGGAAAAAATGGATAAAATAGGAAATATTTCCATGCTTATACCTCAGCTCTTTGCTTACCGATCTCGAAGCTGATAGTTATCACGCACTTTGCGTGAGTACATATCATTTATTGATGTAGCTATTCTAGATCCCGTCAAATTAGCCTTATCATCAAAGAAAAACTTTACTAAGTGCAAGTACGGCTAAAAAAATAGTTTCGCTTTTTGAATTTCAAATCACACCCTTGCTAAAGAGGTTTTATTTTAAAAAATCAATTTCTGGAATAAAAAAAAAAACATAGTTGCACTAGTGTCAGTTGAAGAA
The DNA here is from genome assembly GCA_949775025.1 of Tricholauxania praeusta. Classification (NCBI taxonomy): domain Eukaryota; kingdom Metazoa; phylum Arthropoda; class Insecta; order Diptera; family Lauxaniidae; genus Tricholauxania; species Tricholauxania praeusta. The sequence goes on from OX459028.1 coordinate 69,563,644, forward strand.
CATTATTTTTAAAAAAGTAACAACATTTCAATCTCGATTTGATTTTTTGAAAAACCACTATAAATAATTTTAGCTACCAAAGTCAAAAAAACTTAAAAACCTTTAATCATCAAAATGTAGAACATATAAAAATTTCTAATAATTTCAAGAAGTTCATAAGTTTTGGAAATTCTAAAATATACTAAATAATATGTTTCGGTGTAAGCTCACTCATGCTCACTCATACTCACGCATTTGAGCTAGTATTGCTTTGCCGACCACTGGTCTAAAGTCCAATGCGAATTGCTACTTAAACAAAAGTCTAACAAACAACGATCGCCAACTCCTGCTAAGCGTAATTCGTCGTAAAAAAAGTAAAAAAGTGTTTTCTGCATATGCGAGACGCGTAACACGTAACTCCACTTGCCAATATAGCTGCGGCTGAAACTAATGACGATAATGTTCAAGCAAATGTTAAGTAAAACTAGAACCTTATTGAAACACGTTTTCATTCTAAGATTATTATTTACTATTTTTTTTTTTATTTCTTAATTTTACATATTTTCCAACTTATTGCACTTTACGTTGTCGCATAGTTCCTATAATGTCAGCTGATTTTATCCTACTGATACAAAACGTAAACTTGTTATTCAGTTAATAGTCCCTGTAGCAGCCTGATTCTGGTTCGGAACTCAAACTAAAAATTGCTAGTAATTATGTCACACGATAGGTATATGGGCTACATAGATACGATACATGGGTGTGATATAAATCTAAGTTGTTAACTGCTTATTTCTCCACAGGTTCATACTTTCAAAAAAGCCATCTTATTTATTTCGCAGTCGGAGTCGCAGTCCCAAAGGAGTAATTCTCCAATTATACCCAGATTTAATTATTTAAATTCATCTCATTGCCAAGCCACCTTAAGTCTATCAGTGAAATAAGCAATTTAGACAGTCCATATTTAACTTCTTATCTAAGTCATAAAAGAAAAATTTCAGTAACCTTTTTAGTTTTTATTTCCTATGTTTCTAACTAAATCTATTCGCTATTGTTCTTTCTTTATATTATTTTATCCAACTTTATATTTTATTTTGAATTAAATTTAAAGCTTTTAAGAACAAAATCGATTGAAATTGAATCGAAATCGAATTCTCAAATCGATCGAAATGGTTTAACTTGTTCTAGAAATCGATCGATTTGGCAACTTCGAGTAGAAATTGAATCGATTTGGTGAAAGTGTTCGAAAAGCTGTTCAGTTGTAATGAGCTGTGGTCAACATTGAAAAAGATGTGTTTAGCATCGAAAAATGTTTTTTTTTGGTAAATATTTTGAAAGTTTTACAATTGAATTTTATTTAAAAAAAAATGTGTGCAGCCGTTTTGATTGCAGTTTTTTTTTCTGTTGAATCGTGAAAATCCTACGAATGAAAGGATAAAAAGGAAAATTTTAAGAAACCATTCTAATTTATTTGCCATTCCAGATGCTGCGTAAGTACTTATCGCTTACTTATTAAATTATGTAAATAAATTTATACAAATAGAAATAAACATTTCTTTGCAGTTTTATAGCGTATTATCGGCTAAATAAAGATGCTTTCAAAATGATATTGGAGGAAATCAGACCTTTTGTTCAACAATCTTCAATTCCTTTAATGCTTCAACTAAGCGTAGCACTTAGGTACTTGGCGGAAGGCGGATATCAAAGAGCAGTTGGGAAGGATGCTGATATAGCTTCAGTCCAGACCTAAGATAAGCTTTGATAACGATAAAATGAAATATTAAAAAAAAACACGTCCCATTTCCTTTTTCCAACCAAAGGCATCTTTCTCTAGTGGACCTTGGCTATTCAAAAACGTAGCCAAGTCTTTCCATTGCTGCTCTACCAGCACGCGGTCACCTTTGGAGAACCCTCTCGCAAGATCTTGGTGCTCCTCCATGTATTGGAGTATGGTAGACTTCTGTCTCGCATTCTTATGTTTTCCCCTAAATTTGACAATTAATTAAATTAATATTGAATACAAAAATGGCACGAACTTTATACTTACATTTTTATTTAAATTTCAAATTTGATTGATTTCACTATCAAATCGATAATATTGATTTACATAACACGTCCATTTCGATTCGAACATACAATCGGAATTTAAAATCGACCGATCGAAATGTGGAACACCCAAAGTCGATTTCAATTTCGATTTCGATCGAAAACGATTTCCAGAACATGCCTGTATAATTTACAAGCATTAGTGTAATCCACTTACTTTATTATCATATGTATGCTCTTGTATTACGCAGATGTAGTCGAAATAAATTGAAAACAAAATTTTAAATTAAACTTGAAAACAAAGTACATAAGATATCGAATAAATTTTATAATTTTTCAAATAAGCATTGCCAAATTATTGGAAAGTGAGACACATTTCAAAGGAAATGATTTAACTAAGTACATCCCAGCTTGTATGATGATGCTTGATGATTGTGAACCGATTTTTTTATATTAACATATTTTTTCTGTCTTAACCTAAAAACATTTGTACCAAATTTCCAGAGTCTGGCGCTAATATTTATTACTATTTATGGCTGCCGATCTATACAAACCCTCCCACTGTGTGACGGTAGCCTGCTGTTAAAGTATTTTCTTAAATTCAATCGATATTTTAAATTTAGTCGCTAAAAACTTAAATAAGTAAAATAACCATCCAAAACTTAGTTTATTACAAGAGCATACATTATACAAAAAGAGTTGCGTTTCAAAAAATGCAAAAACCCTTTTGAAGTTGCCATTAGCTTTTACTTGTCTATACCTTTCTGCTATAGCTATGCTATGTGTTCACATGTGTTCACATGGTTCCCGCAGATTGCTATTTGTCATCAAATTTTTTTGGCCAAAGCAAAATATACAAAAAACGCAGTCAATATTATTAGCGCCAGTAAAGTTAAAATTAGTCACTAACGCTTTACTAAATTTAGAACTAAGCGTTGATTCAATTGTTTTTTTTTTTTTTTTTTTTTGGTTTTATTATTTCGAAAATTTTTCTTCAGTAAAACAACAACCATGCGGAGCTTAGCGATCTCAAATTGTTTGCATAGTCGATCTTGAATTGTTTGCATAGTCCGATTTTTTCCCCAAAGTTGTGTATGTAAATAAGCGAACCAATTTGTTTTGATCGAAGTTTTAAGTACGAGCACAACCATCCTTTACGATGTGCGTGTTTATAAGCTAGCGTTGCAAAAAAGAATTTTCAGTCTTTCAACTGACACCGGCCGGATAAGTGAACATTTAAAATAGCTCTGTAAATTTAGTTAGAACTACAAATTAAAAATGAGTTGCGACGAAAAAGAAATTGGAAATCAATTAGAAGTGCAGTCAATATCAGATAACTCAATAAGCGAATTTGGACCATTGATGGCTTATATAGAAAACTCTTCGAATGATGGTAGTGAGATGTTCCTTGGTGATAATTTTAATGAGGAACAATATGCATCTGACTTTTTAGGCAACGCAATACAGAGAGTAGAGTTTGAGCCGAGCATGATGGATGCCATGAATAACTCAACATACCATAATTTACAACCGCATGTGCAATGTGAACAACCAGTGATTAGTAATTTAGAACGTTCATTGGATGGTGATATAGAGATGTTCCACGGTGATAATTCTGGAAATCAGACTTCTATATTGGACGCCGCAAGGAACACACAACATCCTTTGGTAAACAACAGAGCTCACCCAAGTTGCTTGCCACTTAACAATTTACAAAATGATCCTGGGAATAGTGCTATTGGAAATGGGTCAAGTGATGGATTTGAGAACAGATCCTTTGTGCCAAGTAACAACAATGTCCTAAATAACTCGACATCCAATAATTTTGCACCGTATGAGCAACATGACCAACAAGAGAAAGTTAATTTAAATTACTCTTTCAATAGTTGTGGAAATCTGGCTTCTATATTAGACTACGCAAATAACACACAACATCCTTTGGTAAACAACAGAGCTCACCCAAATTTTTTGCCACTTAACAATTTACAAAATGATCCTGGGAATAGTGGTGTTGGAAATCGGTCTAGTAATGAATCTGAGAATGTACAACAACATCGCAATATTTCCGACACAAGTAACTCTGCATACATTGCTCCACAACCAAATGAGTCGCATCAAGTGGTTAATGCTAAGGAGAGTACATATAGCGAAGAGCTTTCTGTGAGTAATACTGATAGTAACGACTCACAACAATCCAGTACTTCAGCCTCCTCAAACATGCAATCTAAGCAACAAGTCGTGTCAACTGATATAACAACTGGCATTCCAACTTTTAAATTGAATATCAAAGAGCAACCAGCGGAAGTGAGTTCTTTTCGTAATGAAAGCGAAACGTGGGAAAATACTCCAGGTGGTAAAAAATTTGCTCCACGTGGTTACCTACATGGCAGAAGAGGCAGGAACTATCCTACAAGTGTTGAGCTACTAACGCCACTTTCAGAAAAAGAGTATTATATACGTTGCACCCTTCTTCAACCAGCAGAAGATGATTCGAAAAAGATTTACCACGTTTCTCCACACAGGCTGCTTCCTGTTCAAGAGTCTTCTTATGGCTCTGAAACTGAATTAATTAAAATGGATAAAGTAGATAAAGGTCATTCTCAATTTAAATTGGATAAGTACGTAATACAGAAGTGTTTAGATAATAAGATCCTTATGAGTACCAGATGCAATAAAAAATGTGAAGAAATTAAAGAAAAGAATCAAAATGTAAATGGAATCAAACATAGAGTACTGACCAAGCCTTCGGTGGATACAATAGTAAGTAATACATTTTTATTATAGTTCGAATTTTATTTTAATTACACTACTCAACAAGATGTTCCACAACATATTTCGATACTATAAAATATGATATACATATATACAATTTTGAAAGCAGAAAAGTAATAACGAATCATGAAACTTTGTCGTGAATTAATATTCTAGGTGGAACAATTGAAATTCAAAGGGAGCCATAGCTAAAATTGCATTAAAAGTAAAAAACATGAAAAGTTTTATTAAATTTCATAAAACCTAGAGCGCTCTATCTAACAGTTACCTTTATAAAAAGTTTCATAGAATATTTTTGGTGTACAAAGCTTAACCTTGTGTCCTCTGTGTCACTTAACCCAACAACAATTTAAAACTTTCATGGTTTTTTTTATTCTCTGTATATTATCCGAAGCACATTCATTTCCTTCCCATTTATGACCACGATCTCACGCTGTACGTCGCCGTTTCGGCCCTTTTGATATTACAGTTGACTCGCTTCATTCATTGGTTTTTCTCATGTTCGGTGTTGTAAATGTTTTGTTCGGCTTGAACAACGTTAACGGTGTTGTTTCTGTTTGGAAGGAACTTTTCTTGGCGAATTTTTAAAGATGTCCCTAGTAGCATAAAAAGGTCTTATAGCTTCTTTTACAGGCCTTTTAAAGACAAGTAGAAAGACAAAATATTATATTTATAAGCTCTTTATAGGGGCTTATAAGAGCTATTTGGCGTATAAAGTATAAAGACACTTTCCCCTCATTATTGTCTTTCAAGAGACTCGGTAAAGTGTCTTTCTGAGCTGTTTAAAGACACCTTAAAGAAAATATCCATGTCTTGAAGAACTTTGTTATATATAGTTTCATTTTATTATCGAATTATTTAATATGGAAATTGTAGAACTCTTTATTATACTTAATTTGATTTTATTTATCATCAAATTTAATTTTTAGTTACGATTTACAAATTTGCAAAGTCAGTCTCGAACCCATGTCCCAGCGATTCATAGTCCTGCGCGCTACTTACTGGCTACCTGTCATATATTATACATATTATATGTCAAAGGCGAATCATATCTTTATTTCATTTGTTTTGGTAAAGCCATAAAAAAATGGACAAGGCGTCATATTTTTCAAGTGACTTATATGGCTACAGTATTAAGACATTAGAGACATGCGGTCTCTTTATCATGATTGTCTTGTTCTAGCAAGATATTATTAAACCAAATTTTGCTACAAGGGCGAAGTATCGTATTAATTTTGATACACAGCTACTTAAAAGACATCACTGTTTTGTAAGCTGGATTTTTGTCTTCATAACTTCCCCTGATGCTACAAGGGTACATTATTAAAAATTTAAAACGCAATATTTCCTGTGTATTGGACCAAATTACAAAATTACGTTGTACGAAGAAAATATTTTTCCGGAAGTAGCGTTGCATTTTTCATAATCATTTCCTCCCGCTTAGTTTTTTTTTACTCGATGGTTGAAGTATTGCGGATAGTCGAAATAAGCGTTAGTCGCCAGAATCTTTCGCTGAATAGCTCGGAAAGTAATTATATTATGCAAAGTTTATTAGCAATGGATGGAACTGTTTCACGAAAAAAGGGTTCAGGCAGAAAACCAGAATTTTCTAACCCAAAGGTAGCGGCGAAGGTGAAGCGCCTTTTTAAGCAGAATCCCAACACCTCAGTGCGAGATATGGCGGATAGAGCAGGTACATCAAAATCTACTGTGCAAAGGATAAAGGAAAAAAGTAAGCTGAAGACATATAGAGTTCAAAAAGTACCAGACCATTCTGATGAAAAGCAGTTGGTTGCTCAGATGCGAGCCCGAAAATTGTATGAAAGGTACCTGACTAAATTTGACTGCTGTGTTATGGACGACGAAACTTACGTTAAAGCAGATTTTAAGCAGCTACCTGGGCACGAATATTATACATCACCGAAGAAGGGGAATGTGCCTAGTAAATTCAAAAAAAAAAATTTCGAAATTTCCGAAGCAATATATGGTTTGATAGGCCATATGCACCTGTGCCCTCAGAAGCAGCTTCTTTGTTACGCAAGGCACAATCAATTCCAAAGTTTATATAGACGAGTGCCTCGAAAAACGTCTTCTACCATTTATTCGTGCACATGAGGGTACCGTGATATTCTGGCCAGATTTAGCAACCTCTCATTACTCTAAAGCTACGATGGAATGGTATGCAAGTAAAAAGATCAATTTTTTACCACAAATAGCAAATCCGCCTAACTGCCCAGAGCTTCGCCCAAGGGGTAAAACACACGAAAACGCCACCTGGAAAATTTTTTGGCTCCGATTTGGCTGAAATTTGGCATGATTGTAGTATCAATGTCTGAGGATAAAAGTGCGTTTAAGGTTTTGCCCTAATATTATTTGTTGCTCAGATACGCGGGTATGAAATTCACGATTTTCGTACTTTTTCAGAATAAGTGTTTTTTTTCGAAAATTCATAGCTTACAGCAAACTTTATCAATTAATAATTGGTGAACGTACATTTTTAGGTTTTTAGTTGTACTTTTCAAAAAAAAATATTGATTTTGAAAAAAAAAAAAATTTTCCCAAAAATTTTGCGAATTGAAAAATATTTTTGCATTTTTTAAAAAAACCCATATTTTAAATTTTTTTTTTTTTTTAAAAAAAAACTTTGATTTATTCTGCGCTTAATGCCGTAAAAATTTTTGTGGGAAAAAAATTATTTATGTTTTTTTTTTAATTTTAAAAAAAATTAAAGATCTAAAATTTTGTAAATTGAAATGAATTTTTGAATTTTTTTTGAAAAATCCATCTCTGAATACTTTTTCGGTGAACATCAGATTACAGCTTGATCCGTAAGCTTCAAAACGATATGCCATAAGATGAGGGCAAGTAGTTAATTAAAATGTTTGAGCCGTATGGCTCGATATATATATATATATATATGCTCTAATGAAAAGAGATCTTCGAAAGAGTGGCAGGACTGCAAAAAATTTTCAAGACTTCAGACTTAAGTGGAAAAGATCGTACCGTACTGTCGATGAAACAAATGTGCAAAATTTAATGAAGGGCTTTAAAAAAAAAGTTTGAAATTTTTATAGAAAAAACAAAATTGTTAATTAGTTTTTAGATATTTATATTCCGAACACTAGCCATTATTAATAAAAAATAAAAAAAAAAAACAAAAAAATTGCTGGGTATTTTTTTATAACTAAAAAACAAAGTGCAAGTTGTTTCTGGGACAGTCCTTGGTATGACTAGCTTCAGGCCTTTATTTGCTGATTTATTTTTGGAACTATCTTGGTGTTATCACACACATTACTGAACATTCAGCACAATAAGGGTATTCCTCTAAACGCGAAAACTCGAATAGCATTTAAAGCTCAAAAGTTTTCGTATGAAAAAAATGTATCGAAATAGGTGGATTAAGCTAATAAATAATAAAACACAAATAGGAAAATAAACAAGAATTCTGAGATTTGCGCTTTTAATACATGGGCATTTCCATGGGTCCCGTTCGACCGTCGAACACATTTGAAGTAAAAATAAAGTCAAAAGAAAACGAATTTTTATTTTGACAATGTGTTTAGCTTATGGCTCCTAATTGGTGCTAAGGTTGATTTTGGGCAATTATTCGTTTTGAAGATAATTGCAAAAAACCACGATGTTGCACGGGACAAAAATTTCCGTTTTCGTGGAAATGCTCATATTTAAAAATCGTTTTTAAAGTGAAGGGCGCTTGAACTTTACCTTTTTTTTCTCAAACACATCCTTCCCTGGTCAAGGTATTCAGCAAAGAAATTTACTACTCACTTCAATCAAATATTCCAATATATACTCATAATAAGTAATTCTTTATCTTTCCAGCGAGTACGAATCTTATTTGAAGCTTTTCAACGTATGTCAGATGGAGGTTATGCCCTAGTCGCTGAACCACAAATATCAGATTGTATAGCAGATTTCAAAAAAGTTAACATAGTAAAAAACGGTAATATGTATGCCAATAAAAAAGACAATACTGAGGTCATTCTGCTGGTGAATGATTTGAACTTAAAGTTCCAAAATTCTGTTGAAATCTCTGATAAAAAAGGTTGGATGGAACAAATAAAAGTAGAGAGAGAAATGCTGCACTCAACTAAGGTAATAACGTTTATAGCGCCACGATATGAGGGAACTATTGCAGGTGCAGAGGACATTACATGTGAAATAGTAGTAAAGACTACAAATGGACAATTTTCACAATTTTCTAACAGAACACAAATTATGTATACAGAGAATCCAAGATGGCCACCTATCACTGATAGGAGTAAAGGAACAAAGCGAAAAGCATCAAATGCAGGAAGCAATCCTAGAAATTCGCCACTAGCGAACATGGACTCTGCACAGGGTAGCCAAGTGGCCGAGCTGGACCCAGACATACCCGGAACTTCAGGTCAAAGCCGGAGGTCCGCTAGAAGATAAAAATTTCTGAAAAAGACGGAAGTTGGATCCAAGGAATTTCTAGCCTTAAAGGATCTGCTCATGCTGATAATAATGGATTATCTGTATTTTTTTCTAAGCTAAGTTTTAGTAAATCTCTTGCTGGGGGAACTTTTATTGATAAGGAGCAAGCCACTTCTGTTACTCCCATCCATAAAAATTGATATACAAACGATGTGTGTGATTATAGAACTATTTCTTCAATTCTGATTATATCGATGCTTTACGAAAGTGTGGCTAGAGTTAAATTGTCCCTAGTTGTCAAAAGCTTGATATCCTGTAATCAACGTGGTTTTGTTACTGGTCGCTCAACAATGTCAACCTTAGCGGCTTTTACTGAAGACTGTCTATCAGCTTTTATTATATGTCTTATCCATTAATGATACACAGAGTTGCTTTGCTAATACTAAATTTCATATGTATGCTAGAAAAGTCTAGACGATTCCTTAAAGTTACAGTCTGACTTAAATAAACTGTTTTTATGGTGTATATCTATAATTTTCAGGTCAAATTTGCAAATCTGCAATGAGTACCATCTTGAAAGTTCCACTATGAAAAAATAGCTGAAGTAACAGATTTGTGTAAATTCACCTTTGTCAGTCACTAAAGCCATAGTATATTAAGTATATCGAAGTCTTATGCGCTGCTTGCTTTCGTTAGGCGTAAAAGGTCTGCATTTTATGACCCACATACCTTAAAATTACTGTATACGTCGATTGTTCGATCCCAAGTTGAATTTGGCGCTTTTATTTGGAGAACATTTTATGCGATTCTTACAATCCAATAGAACGTGTTCAAAAGGTTTTTTTTTTCGTTACGTTACTTTAGTTTTACTATACCATTTTCATATTATAATGCAAGGTGCAAGCTTATTTATCTAAAAACTATTCAAAATAGAAGACGTTTTCTTGCCTTAACTATTAGAACGGCTCCTCATGATTTTAAAATGACAGCTAGCTCTTTAAATTTAAATCTTATTTATTCTAAAAATACTTTTAAGAAACTACTAAGTTTTATATATTATAGATTCTAGACAGATTTTATTTATTCTATAAATACTTTAAAGAATCTACTAAATTATATTTATAATAAATCTGTGACATTTGCCTTAAACTTTATATATTATAGATTCTAGACAAGTTTTTTTATTCAAGAAATACTTTAAGGAAACTATTAAGTTTTATATTTTATAGATTCTAGACAGATTTTTTTTCATTCTTGAAATACTTTAAGGAAACTACTAAGTTTTATATATTATAGATTCTAGATAAGTTTTATTTATTCTAGAAATACCATACTTTAAAGAAACTACTGAATTCTATTTACAATTAATCTGTGACATTTGCCTTAAGTTTTATATATTATAGATTCTAGACAAGTTTTATTTATTCTAGAAATACTTTAAAGAAACTACTCAGTTTTATATTTTATAGATTCTAGACAGATTTTTTTTCATTCTTGAAATACTTTAAGGAAACTACTAAGTTGTATATATTATAGATTCTAGATAAGTTTTAATTATTCTAGAAATACTTTAAAGAAAGTATTATATTCAATTTACAATTAATCTGTGACATTTGATTTAAATATTATATTTCATTGATTCTAGACAGTAAGGAATTTCTTATATGTTCCATTAGTTTAATAAATAAAATATTAGTATTAAATAAAAGTAAACTTATGCCAAATACAGATCTTCAACTTGTGCAATCGTATTAAAAAATAACAACATTAACTTTTCACACAGCGATTCATCTAATTCAATATATGTACTTATATCATCAAAATAAATAATATATATTCCTTATATTCATATTAAAACAATTGGGTTGAGTAGTTCCCAAATTATATTTATATATCTACTGCAAATTATAATAAATAAATACTTTTTTTAAAAGTTTCCAGACTGCAAGAACATAATACAAAGTTGTTTTTCCTTTGCTCTTTCTCATCAAATGTCAAGCTCCTCTGAAGGGAATTACTGGCTTACATTACGCACACACACTTATTTTTTGCTATTGCTTTATGCTCGTTCTCTGGGCAGCACAGCTATTGATATTATATTTATAGCAACAACGCTTAATTGGGAAACAATAACAATTACACTGAGGGAGAGTAGTAGATTTTTTTCTCGTCGGTATGGAAAGGCTTTGGTAGTTAATCAGTGCATGTTTGAAAAAATTGGAAGAATAGGAAATCTTTCCTCGCTTATATCTCAGCGTTTGCTTAACCGATCTCGAAGCTGATAATTTTCAAGTACTCTGCTCGATGAGTACTTTAATTTGATATAAAATTATTGCTGAAGCTATTCTATATCCCGTCAACTAAGCCTTACATTCGCGGAAAAGACTATACTAAGTGCAAGTACGGCTAAGAAAAAATAGTGTCGCTTTTTGCGTTTCAGTATACACATCTAATTTCAAATCATACCCATGCTAAAGAAGATTAACTTCAAAAATCTTTTTTCTCGAATCGAAAAGGGATTTTAACATAATTCCGGAGGGTCCCTTTTGCAGGACACTGAACGTAGAAAATCAATTAGCTGTGGGAAGTTCGTGTAAAATGATAAGCAGAGATAACATTTTCTATATATGTATTTCATAAGTATTTTTTAAGGACTGTCCCAGAAAAAAACTTGGTCTTTTTTCTTTTCTTATTAATAATGGCTAGCATTCAAAATATAAATAACTAAAAACTAATTTACAATTTTTTTTTTATAAAAATTTCTTCCTTTTTTATTAAGGCCTTTTATTAAATTTTGTCCAGTTGTTTCATCGACAGTACGAAACGATCTTTTCCACTTAAGTCTGAAGTCTTGTAAGTTTTTTGCTGTCTTACCACTCTTTCGAAGATCTCTTTTCATTAGAGCCCAATATCTCTCAACTGGGCGAAGCTCTGGGCAGTTGTACGGTTTTACTATTTTTGGTACAAAATTGATCTTTTTATTTTGATACCATTCCATCGTAGCTTTAGAGCAATGAGAAGTTGCTAAATCGGGCCAGAGCATCACTGTACCCTCATGTGTATGAATAAATGGTAGAACACGTTTTTCGAGGCACTCGTCTACATAAACTTTTGAATTGATTGTGCCTAGCGTAACAAAGAAACTTTTTCTGAGGCCACAGGTGTGTATGCCGGCCAAACCATATATTGCTTTGGAAATTTCGAAATTTTTTTCTCTGCACATTTACTAGATACATGCCCCTACTTTGGTAACGTATAATATTTGTGCCCAGGTAGCGGCTTAAAATCTGCTATAACGTAAGTTCCGACGCCCATAACGCAGCAATCAAATTTAGTCAGGTACCTTTCATACAATTTTTGGGCTCGCATCTGAGCCATCAACTGCTTTTCGTCAGAACGGTCTGGTACTTTTTGAACTCAATATGCCTTCAGCTTACTTCTTTCCTTTATCTTTTGTACAGCAGATTTTGCTGCACGCTTCACCTTCGCCACAACCCTTGAGTTAGACAATTCTGGTTTTCTGCCTGAACCCTTTTTTCGTGAAACAGGTAGACCCTTCTTATAATTAGAAATAACCGTCAAAACAGTTATATCTGATGCACCAACTATTTTGTCTATAGCTGAATATTTTAACTCCGGACTTAGCGGGTTTTAGGACAAAATGAGTTCGCGGACTTTTTGTTGCTTGCTAGACATTTTTGTCGTTAAAAGTGCTATCACAAAGTCTTATACATCATATTAAACGTCACTTTATATGAAACAAATATTGTGCCTTCTTAGACCTATAAAATTATCAGATAGAATGTAATTAAATAAAATAAAACCGCAAGTTTTTTTCTGGGACAGTCCTTAATGTTTATGATCGAGTTCTTTGATTAGAAAAATTTGATTATTGAATGAGATATTATGTTACACACACAAATATGCATATTCTACATTAGTGTGGTAAGTATCAAAACAGCCTTTGAGGTGTAATGACCGGTCGCAGTTTACGCAAACATAATTTGCTTTTGAATGCATTGGCCACAATGTCCTTGTTTTTCAATATAGCAATTTATGTGACCGCCGTATCTACAATCAATAGATATCCTGGAGCGACGTGATTCGAGCTTTTTTCCCACTCCATATATTTCAAAAATAGCTTTTAAGTATCTTCAAAAATTAAGTTAAGACGAGTAATTTGCATAGTTACATAGGTCTTACTTTTTTCATCAAATGCCAAGCGTTAACGACTGATGTGTCTAAGGAATACGAAAAAATAGGCCAATATCATTTTTACTGGCGTATACTCGTTACGCTTATCAATTGGGCTACGAGGTCAACTCCGTCCATTCCTTTGTTGTAATTTGGAATCATAATGAGTTGAGGCACTTTGACCTTTTTCTTAAGCTCTTTTGACCAACGTAAGCATTCAGTATCTTTCGCCGAGTCTAACCATAATCAGAGATTGATTGTCTTTCCACTGGCGAGTTCAATAATCATAGGAACCACAGATGTCTTTGTCTTTTTTTACGTCAATTTTATTTTTGAGTGGACATTGGCCTATTCCAATTTCCACTACCGTACCACTTAGCACATTATTCAAGAGCTTATAAATGACTAAGGAATGGTGTTAGGCCATTATTTGGTGGCATCTGTGCTTTGCAAAACAGATTTAAAGTTACATTGCCAGCCAGATTTTGTATCCGCATCAAATCGGTTTCCCTTTTATGTATTGTTTGCAAAGTATTTACTATGATTCAATAAGGAATCAGACTCTCATCTATTGAGAGATCTCTTGGTACATGTGTGACCTAATCTTTTCAAATCGTGCTCAATGAATTGCATTCTAAGTAGTCGGTGATACAATGAAAGAAGTCTTCCAGTAAATTATTTTGTTAGGTAATTTTGAATAGGTTAATCAACAATGATATCCTACAAAAATCTAAAATGCAAAAAAGCGATGTATGAGATATCTGTCAATATCATTGCTCTCAATATGACAAACAATTCGTCATCTTTTATGTCTAATTCTTCCTTTTTTTGTCGTGCGTAGAAGTTGGTTAGCTCTACAATATGTTTATTCAGTTCATTTGTGAAAAATAGTTTCAGAAATTGGAGTGGTCATCTTCGGAAATTGGCTTTGAGTGCAAAGTGCAATCTTCTGTTTCACAGGAACCTTTCCTCTTTTTTCATTTCGGCTTAAGTTTTTCGTAGCTAATAGATGCAACATGATTAATCAATGGCTCTTTAGTGTTTATAAGTATGCTTCATATTTGTAATAGTATCGTTGAATTAACTTCACGAGTTATTGATCTGGTCTATGAAAATTTTCGCAATGTCTATAGTTTTATTAAAAAAAGTATATTTTACAGGCACAGTCGGTTTTAGAAAACATTTTTTCCACTTTCCAGAGAATATTCTCTTATTTACATTTGATACGGATGGCACTTCGTACTTGAGATGGAACAGAACGGAGAGCATTGCCTTCGATTTCATCCCCGATTTCCTGCCGTTTGCTGTTTCGAGCCTACATGACAAAAAAAAGGCTTGTCCACATATCTCGATACCTTTTAATGACAATCAAAAAAGATCAGCCATACGTTCACAGGAAAAGTTTGCTATTCACCGGGATCTTTGGCATATTACCAATAAAAACTTCTCAAAATACTATATTGCTGGCTATAACTTCACTATCGACACTTTCTGTCGTACGGTGTCCTTTCGCTAATTTGGTGGATATGCGACAGCAGAAACAGCTTCCATAAAAAGAAATACCATTTTTACGAAAATTTAACAAACATAATTTTAAAGCTAAGAATATATTAGCGCAGTAGGTCGTTCATTGACTTATGCGATAATTTAAGCCGTTAAAATACAGCAAACTATCAAAGAAAAAAATCAGAACGAATTATAAATTCACGCTTACTTTTTGTTCGAGTAAGCGACCGGTTAAAGATGCTGACGACACTTTTAGTTGTGATTTGAATGAGTTTGAGGCGATACGATTTACAACTTAATAAATACGATCATCCAAAATTGTTGGCAGAGTTGTTCAGACTTACAGCTAAATTGTCGAAATGCTTAGATGTATAGTAAACGATAACGAACAACGGATAAGGAAATAAAGAAAGTGGTTGAAAGTGGTTTTCACAATTTTCCAGCGCTTGAAATGCGAACGTGGTATTGGATAAAACTTTTAGCTTTGTAGAAAAAAGTCAATTCAGTGACCATTAATATATTATATCTGAAAAATAATTCATTTTCTATCTATTTTTTTTTTTCAGTTATAACTACAACAACGCTAACTTGATCTGGATGTAAACAAGTATTAAACTTTAAGCAAAATGAATAAAAGAAATTTAATTGGAATTATGCAAATTCAAATTTGAAAAGCAAGACAAAAAATAAATATTATAAAATTGAAATTATGTTAAGACTGAAAAAAAAATATATATAATATCAAAAAATGCAAATCATACTTAAACTTGCTTAAACTGGATAAATAAATAAAATTGAGGTTATTCTAAAAATTTCGATGAAAATATATCACTAATGCTAGAAATGAATTCAGAAAGAAAATCCCGAACGATGTACGTAGTTATATATAAAACAATTGATTAGTAACGTATTAAAGTAATTTTTAGTAACACCCTAAGAGCTCTTTTGGGACATATACGGCCTAGCGAAACCGACTGAGATTAAAGTTTCAACGTAATTCGCGTTTTGGTTTTCTTCCTTTTTAAGATAAAACTTATTAAATTTTACTTAAAATCGTATTTAAAAATTGCAATTCACACCGAATCAAGAAAAAAATATCGTAACATAAAAACTTCTTCACACAATGACTATTACGAACATTTAAATGGCACTTATTTGTTTTTATATTTTAGGTGTCGATGAACTCGTTCCATCGAACCCTAACTTTCAGGGCTAACGCACTCGGTTTTCTTTCCGATAAGCAAATCGCACCAACAAGTCAAATTTGCACCTTACGAATCAATCGGATTGTATAAAATGGTGATGTAATACGATATATAAAAAAAATTGTGGTCAACTTAACTGTGAATTTCTTAGGTGGCAGGACTTGGCATCAAATGAATATATTTGCTAAAACTTAGTTTTCCTACTTCTAGAACTTACATATATTTTTTTAGGTTCCTCCTATCAATCCTATCCTATTTTATCAAAAAAATACTTGCAGCATAAGTCTTTCGCGCATCTATTTCACCCAAAACTTTACCTTATGGAAGCGTTGCCTGCAATTTACCACACAATTCAACACAAAAATTAAACAAAACCTAACACTTTACTTCCGTTTTACAAAGAATTCACAGGGTTTACTTTAAATGTATTTTTAAATTATTTGAAAACAAATTTCACTGAACCAACCGCTACAGCTACAATTCAACTTTTGAAAATTTGTTTGCAAAATTTTGGACCCCAAGACTTTCTCCTAGCGACAGGGAAACCGTTTTAAAGAAGTTATTCGCAGTGATCTTGTACAAGAGAGATTTCACTGTACATACTTTTTTGACTTTTTGCTCGATAAGTTTGATTTTTATATATTGATTAGTTCTCAAATCCAAAGTTTTTGTAACGAAATATAACAAAAGTTATGGGGAATGAAATAAAATACCGCACCGTTTGTTTGGCCCTGTTTAAGAAAAATTAATAATGTGTGCTTTTCTAATAGAGTAAAAACGATATAATCCTGAAAGAGGAGTTAATTTTGATCAATTTTGCGGAGCGAAGTTATACTCCATCACATCAGGTTTGTGAGATATCCTAACCTTAAACTGCAAACAATGAACAACGGCGTCTTTCAGAATTATCACGTGTTGCACTGTTATTAAGAAAAAAAAATATTATGGTTACTCATACGACATGTTGTCCGTAATTATTACACAGGAACAAAAATAATATGTTATGTAAATATGGTGCGCGCTCTAATAAGACATTCATATTTTCCAAAGTTATGGTGGGAATTTTGATACAAAAACAGATGAATTCTTAGGATTGATTGAAGAATAAATATTTTGAGAAACTTTTTAATACGTAAAAAAAAGCATGTTAGACAAATTTATTTGAAGTAAATTGTTTTTTTTTTATATAATGAAATCAGGTAATTTTATTCTTTTCCGCATACCATTTGAGATATTACGTTTCAAAAAAATTTTGAGTAAAATTTCAAAATACTCATAATTTTTTGAAAATAGTTTGCTTAAAGCTTAAATATGTACAAAATTCAGCTTTAGATGAACACTAACCAATTAATAGAAATCAAAAAAATTTTTACATTTTGTTTTTTTTAAGGTGCTGTTGCTTTAAAGATAAGCTTATGATATGAAGAAAAAGTTCACAAAAATTCAGCTCTGTACCTAAATTTTTTAAGGTGGCTCCGAAGCCTGTTAGTTTTACATGAAAATTGTATGGAAAAATTATTTTTTACTAAAAAGGTATCTGAACGAATAGGTGATTAATGTTGTTGCGCCGAAGAGGGTCGTTTTTTGAAGTAATTTTTGCGCTGAATCCGAATTTGGCCTCAGAATTGACCCATCATGTCAAAATTCTGAAATATTTGAGGTTAAGTAACTAAAAAATTACGTTTTTAGTCTACTTTCGAGGTTATGTTTCGGATTCAAAGAAAGTTGATTAGCTTATTTTTAAAAAAGCTTCATTTAGTACAGTCTTTGCTCTTTAAAATGAGCTTTCCAGTGGTGATGTGTAATGATTCCTTGCAAAGTTACATCCATTTCAAGGTGACATGAATTTGAAACCCGCTGGTTAATATGGTTGGGCTGCAACCTTATGTACTATATGTATGAATGTATGTATGTACATTAGAGTCTTTATTAAGAACATCTTGCAGATGTTTTTTTTACTCTTTTTCGCCTATGTTTAAGCATTGAGTTTAAAATAACTGTCACATATTTTGAGCTTCCTAGGGTACACCTGTAAGCGATTCGAACAGAGTTTGTGTCCGATTTCGTTGAAGTTTATCGGAAAAAACCCACTTCTTTACATGTAGAAAAAATCTACCTTATGTGCCAAGATATAGCGCTTTAAGTATTTTAGTTGTATCAGAAACTACGCCACATTCATCGTGTGACTGAAAATGCGGACAAAATACACCCGAAGAGGTTTTTTCTTTTTTTTTTTTAAATTATTTTTTGCGGTCCCATAGGCTTATGTTACTAAGTATATTATAGAATTGGGTCAAGCCCAATATTCTCCCAAAATTTCAGCTTCCTAGATCAAACTTCAAATGGCGCAAACAGTTTGTATAATATGTATATATGTCGTTCATTCTATAAATAGCTACGCACTTTTGTGACTTAATGATCGATATTTTTTGAGTTCTATTAGTTGTTTAGTGTTCATATAAAGCTGGATTTTGCACATATTTAAACTTTAACCAAATTATTTTCAAAAAAGTTATGAGTACATATTTTGAAATTTGACTCAAAGTTTTTTTGAAAAGTAACACCTCAAAAAGTATGCGGAATAGAATAAGAATACCTGATCTCATTTTACAAAAAAAAAGACAATTTACTTCAAATAAATTTGTCCAACATGCATTTTTTACTTATTAAAATGTTTCTCAAAACATTTTCGATATAACATCTGTTGTTTTTTAATATCGAAATTCCCGCCATAACTTTGGAAAATATCAATTTTTTATTTGAGACGTGCACTTAATATACACAAATAATATTTTTGTTCCTGTGTAATAATTACGTTCAAGAGGTCGTATGGTTAACCATCATATTTTTCTTCTTAATAACAGTGCAAAACGTCATAATTCTGAAAGATGCCGTTTTTCGTTGTTTGCAGTTTAAGGTTAGGATATCTCACACACCTGATGTGATGGACTATAACTTTGTCTGGCAAAATTGATCAAAAGTAACTCCTCTTTTAGGATTATATCGTTTTTACTCTTTTAGAAAAACACACATTATTAATTTTTCTTAAACAGGGCCAAACAAACAGCAGGATGCGAATCCGTTCAAAATATAGTTTCGACCTCTTCGTATCAATTGGTGCAATATCTTTATTTTCCTTAAATGAAGCTTAAATAGATTTAAAGAGGTACCTTTCCTACTCTCAATATACATTTTCGGACTTTTGGCATCGATAGGTGTTTTCATCTTTTTAGGAAATTTTCATCTTTAAAAAACGCTACATCACCTCTGGATATACCTTTTCCCCTCTCCTTCTTTACTGTCGCTTTTGACCTGATATAGTTTGCTTGTTGTGCAATGTGCCTTCGAAGACAAATGCAGGTAGAGAACTTACACTCTGAAATTTTACTTTGAAAGCTGCAGTTAGGATATAATGCACACTGAGATCTTTGCAACGGGAAGAGGTAGCCACATTTTGATAGCACCAAACAAAAGAGTGTGTTTTCTTTGATGTGGTGGCATACTGAACTTTTTTTGTCTAAAGTCGAGTAAGAACACTTCACTCCGAGAGAACGATTTGTATTTACATATGTTCATTAATACATATGTTAAGTTTTCAGATAAAAATATATTGTATGTGAATTTGATAATATTAACGAAAAAAAAATGTTAACTTTTTTTGAACCTTCTTTTTCTGTGAACTACTTAACAATGCCATCTCTCGTAGGCGTCTAAGTTATCTGATATCTGTTGCATATACATACATTGGTTTTCATTTACACCTAATTCCAAAGCTTTATTGAAAATTTCGATGACCTCATTATTACAAATGCGGTACAAACTGCAATTTAAAGATCTTCATTCCATTACTGGATATCAGCCACTGAACAATCGACCTGCATACACACAATTTTAAAAATAAAAACGAAAGATTATTATAATAAAAAAGAAAGAGATTATTGGAACCTCAGGAGGAGGATGATTTAGTTTGTTCCTTAATCATTGGTCCATTTACAGGATAATTTCTTTTCTAGCTGTTTATGGAGCCAACGGTACAGCGCCTTTTCTATTTTAGGAAAATCAGAAGATTACAAAGTCTTCCTCCTGCCAATCCCGGTAAATGTATTGTGAACACTTTCAAAAGTTTTAAGATTTTTCTGTTCATAGGGTGAACTTTTGACTTTGCAACATTGTGCCGCTTTCCTAAGTTTGTCACATGCTGCATTTTAAAAACGAGCATTTTGGTGATTTTCAGGCATTTAAAAAAAAAACACGAGAATCAACACTCCGAATATCGCGCATACTACTGAATAGCAATCACACAGTGAAAAAGTTTGAAGTTACCATTAATGTGGAGCTACCCGTTTTGAGAAACATTTTTATAATTAAAAAAATTTATGTTTAAGCAAATTTATCTGGAGTTCTGGAGTTTCAAACAAAAATGATATCAGGTTTTTTTATTCCATTCCCCATAGCTTTTGTTATATTCGTTACAAGAATTTTTGAGTCAAATTTTAAAATACTCCTAAACTTTTTTGAAAATAATTTGTTTGAAGTTTAAATATGTGCAAGATTCACTTTTAGATAATCACGAAGCAATATATAGAAATCAAAAATATCATGCAAAAAGTCAAAAGTATGTACAGTGAAATATCTCTTGGACAAGATCACAGCGACGAACCTCTTTAAAACGGTTTTCCTGTCGCTAGAAAGTTTTAGGGCTTAGGGTCCAAAATTCGTAAGGTGCAAATTTGACTTGTTGGTGCGATTTGCTTATCGGAGAGAAAACCGAGTGCGTTAGCCCTGAAGGTTAGGGTTCGATCGAACGAGTTCATCGACACCTAAAATATAAAAACAAATAAATGCCAATTAAATGTTCGTAATAGTCATTGTGTGAAGAAGTTTTTATGTTACGATATTTTTTTCTTGATTCGGTGTGAATTGCAATTTTTAAATACGATTTTAAGTAAAATTTAATAAGTTTTATCTTAAAAAGGAAGAAAACCAAAACGCGAATTACGTTGAAACTTTAATCTCAGTCGGTTTCGCTAGGCCGTATATGTCCCAAAAGAGCTCTTAGGGTGTTACTAAAAATTACTTTAATACGTTACTAATCAATTGTTTTATATATAACTACGTACATTGTTCGGGACTTTCTTTCTGAATTCATTTCTAGCAATAGTGATATGCTTTCATCGAAATTTTTAGAATTAACTTAATTTTATTTATTTATCCAGTTTAAACAAGTTTAGTATTATTTACATTTTTTGAATTTACTTAAATTTTTTTTTCTGTCTTAACATAATTTCAATTTTATAGTATTTATATTTTGTCTTGCTTTTCAAATTTAAATTTGCATAATTCCAATTAAATTTCCTTTATTCATTTTGCTTAAAGTTTAATACTTGTTTACATCCAGATCAAGTTAGCGTTGTTGTAGTTATAACTGAAAAAAAAAATAGATAGAAAATGAATTATTTTTCAGATATAATATATTGAATGGTCACTGAATTGACTTTTTTCTACAAAGCTCAAAGTTTCATACAATACCACGTTCGCATTTCAAGCGCAGGAAATTGTGGAAATTTTCAACCACTTTCCTTATTAGAATCAGTTGTTCGATATCGTTTACTATATTTTCTTAACATTTCGACAATTTAGCTGTGAGCCTGAACAACTCTGCCAACAATTTTAGATGATCGTATTTATTAAGTTGTAAATCGTATCGCCTCAAACTCATTTAAATCACAACTAAAAGTGTTGTCAGCATCTTTAACCGGTCGCTTACTCGAACAAAAAGTAAGCGTGAATTTATAATTCTTTCTGGTTTTTTTCTTTGATATTTTGTATTTTAACCAGAGCTTGAAATAAACTTTTATAAAAGTTTTTTTTTCGGTAAAAGTAAACTTTAAACTTTTATTTTTGTGAAATAAAAGTAAAAGTTTCCTTAAAACATTTATATCCGAAAATAAAAGTAAAAGTTTTTTTTAACTTATATTTCAAAAATTTTTAATTTGTTTTAGTCGACTGAATGTTATTAATTAATTTGAAATTTTTAATCGAACTTTACAGTCAATTGCAGTAACCAATGTTCTTGTGAAATTTCACAAATCGGTTAATGCTTTATAAACAAACATGACAAAGACAACAAATGGAACAATTTAACCTGGTAATTGGTGACATATGTTTCGGCTATTACCACATATATACACATATTCATATGTATATACATAGCCTCATAGTCCTTAAACCGATGGTTTAACAAAGCTATGCAGCAAACGAGAAATGACAATAAAATTATAACAGATGGCGCAATCGCATAATATAAATTGCACTTTGTACATGTCGTTCAGCACAACCTCCGTGGCTCAAGTGTTAGAGCGGCCGTCCACATATAATTCATGGAATGGTCGGGGGTTCGAATCACATTACAAATTAACCAAAAACTGGTCTGATGAGGCTATGTATATACATATGAATATGTGTATATATGTGGTAATAGCCGAAACATATGTCACCAATTACCAGGTTAAATTGTTCCATTTGTTGTCTTTGTCATGTTTGTTTATAAAGCATTAACCGATTTGTGAAATTTCACAAGAACATTGGTTACTGCAATTGACTGTAAAGTTCGATTAAAAATTTCAAATTAATATTTCAAAAAGTCAAAAAAAACTTTTAAGAAAAACTTTTATTAATAAAAGTTTTTTTTAAAAGTTTTTTTTGACTTTTATTAATAAAAGTTTTTTTTAACTTATACTTTTAATGTGAATCGATTCGTGCGATAGATTTTTTCGAAAAATGGGTCCAAAAAACCCATTTAGGAGGGTCGGGGACCTCACTTGTCACTTCCAAAATCCATTTTTGGCCTTTTCCCATCGATTCGTGCCAACAAATTTTTTTCGAAAAATGGATCCAAAAATCCATTTAGGAGGGTCGGGGACCTCATTTGTCACTTCCAAAATCCATTTTCGACCTTTTCCCTTCGATACGTACAATAAAATTTTTTTCGAAAAATGGGTCCAAAACACCTCTTTAGGAGGGTCAGGAACCTCCCCTGTCACTCCCAAAATCCTTTTAAATCCAAAATCTTTTTAAATCCTCCATAATTATTATAAATTTCTTTCTTTTCAGAAACATGTTAAGTATTTCCCTTTGGACTTTATTATCAATAATCCTAAGTTTGAAATTTCTTGCTTAGTGATCTAAGATATTATTTTAGGATTTTCCTCGTTCTTTCATACAAAAAAAACTTTTATTTTCGCCTTTTGAAAAATGAAAGTCAAAAAAACTGTTTGCATGTGACTGTTAAAAATATAATTTAAAAAAAAAGCTTTTAAAAAAACTTTTATTAATAAAAGTCAAAAAAAACTTAACTTATTAATAAAAGTTTTTTTTAAAAGTTTTTCAGAAAAACTCTTATGAAAAAGTTTTTCATAAAAGTTTTTTGAAAAAACTTTTTGAAACTTTTAAAAACTTTTTGAAAAAGTTTTTTGGAAAAACTTTTATTCAATAAAAGTTTTTGAAGAAAGTTTATAAAAACACAAAAAAGTTTTAAGAAACTTTTATTTTGAAAACTTTTTGAATAAAAGTATAAAAGTTTCAAGGTCTGATTTTAACGGCTTAAATTATCGCATAAGTCAATGAACGACCTACCGCGATAATATATTCTTAGCTTTTAAATTAGGTTTGTTAAATTTTCGTACGTTTGCGCGTATAGTGGAATAGTTGAAAATATTCCATGGAATACAAAAAAAAAAAAAAAAAAAAATCGGCAAGGATTTAGTTACGACAAAGTTTTCAGTTTCTTTTTCAAAAGAAACTAAAAATATACGAGTACAATAAAACCTGAGCCTTGGTCGAATAAACTGATCCTCACAACTCAAAATTTTTTTTGGAACCAAAAATAAGTTCATCAATCTTTCCTTATAATTTTCTGAGCAACGTTAACATTTTCCCGGAAATAACTACCAATTAAAACTTAATCAAATAAGAAAAAAAATTTAAAGTCCTAAAAAAAAATTCAAAATTTCTAAGGTTGCTATCTAAATCCTGAATTCAAATTTAGAATTTAAAATTAAAACTTCTGACAACTTATGATATCTTGCACTAGACTTTAATTCCCTCAACTGAATAATTAAACTGTTATCGTTTAGCAAATGATTTCGAAGAGAAAGGGTCTGAAGCTGATACGCACAAGCTTGAACGACAACGTATTGCAAGATCAGCTGAGAACATTGCTGCTGTTCAAGAAAATGTTTAGAACAATCCATCAATCTCAATGCGACACCGCGCTCTAGAACTTGGTATACAAAGTTCATTTTTTACCATTACTATGCGAAAGGAATTGCATTTTTTTTTTCATTTAGGATTCAATTAGCTCAAAAGCTTCTTCCATAAGAACATTTTCGCCGCCGTATATATGCCAATAGTAACAGCTTGCCCATGACAACCCATATTTTCTTGAAAGCTCATAATGATTGACGATGCGCATTTTCATTTGAATGGATATGTGAATAAACATAATAGATGGTTCTAGGCCGACTAGTCGGTTCTCACAAATTATTCATGAGTCCGGCTGGTGTGCAGTTTTGTTAGGAGGAATCATTGGACCTTATATCTTTGAAAATGAAATGTCACTACAGAACGATATTGTAACATGATTGAAAACATTTTAACGCCAGAGCTTGTAATGTAGCGATTGCGGAATGTTTTCTAAATCCGAATGACATAATTTGTCACAGGATTAGTACAATGTATACTCGGTATACAAGGCTGGTTGGCTGTCACAAAGGCGAAAGTATTCTGAAGCGGGAGCCATTGATTCGCTAGCTTTAGTCGTTGGGGGGGTAAGTGACTACTTCACCCATTAGGAAATCCTCACTATACAATTTTATTTTAGACTCCCTAAATATTTTTTTTACTCTACAATGGACCGGAATGACTATTATTTATTAATAAAAAAAAATAAGCCCCTTCATAGTCATTTTATGTTAAATAAAAAACAATAATACAAAATACCAATCTCAACTCAACAACAAAGTATCTTCAAGATGTTGTTGAAGACACAAGCTCTTAACCCTCCCTACCTACGGTCTCGCTTTGCTAAATTTTAAGAGACCCCAGAAGCACTTTTGCCCCTTTGCCTCACATCACACTAAGGAGAATTCAAGTAGTTTCAAGTTAGCACTGACATAATTACAAAACTTTATTGAAAGTAAAAATTCCTATGCTGCATACATATGTACATATGCGTATACTTTCCGTTCATAAAATTCATCCAAAAAAACTTATTTTATAATTCATTCTTATATAATTATAGCTTATTTTGTATTAAAAGGTAATCAAAATTTACTAGTTCATAAATGTATAGTATTATACCATAAGTAGATTATTTTAAAGTAAAGTAATCGAATAATATTATATTTATATAGTTTGTGCATTTGATTTAAATGTAATTTACATTCTAAAAATCTGTATTATGTAAATTACACAGGTCAACAAATCGAAAAAAAAAATTTGGTGCCGAGATATAGTTAGTGGTTTTGTATTAAGTATGTACTGGCAACATTAAAAATATTTTTAATTTTTTTTTCCTACGTGCCATTTTTGATAAACGGTCACTTTTGAATATTCGCTGTAATAAGTACTTCCGTGTGCATGATTTGCTATTTTATCGACAAATTTCTAAAAATAAATTGATTTTTATATCATGTCTTCATCGCGAAGAACTTGTCTCATTGATCCAAATGTGTTTTGTTACCGCTGTGGTGAATGCACGGTGAAAAATTTCAGAAAACCCATAACAGATTTTATAAAAAGTGCTTATTATGTTTACTTTAAGTCGAAAATTGTGGATGAATACAAGCCGTGGATACCCCAAATTGTTTGTAAAATGTGCTATGAACACTTAAGACAGTGTATTAGTGGTAAAAGAAATCATGTGAGGTTCAGAATGCCTATGCAGTGGAAAGAACAAAAAAAATCACTTATTTACTGTTACTTCTGCTGTATTAATTTGTATGGTGTAAACGTTAAAAAAATGATTGATACAGACTTAGACTCTGCTAGAAGACCCTTACCACATTCAGAGGAAGTACCTATTCCAGCATTTTGTTCCATACGTGAATCATCATTTGAAGAAGTCATTTATGAAGTGAGTAGCGACAGCGATTTCGAAGGAATACCATCTACAGAGCCAAAATCTTTATCCCAAGAAGAATTAAATGATTTGATATGGGATCTTGAACTCCCTAAATAATCTGTAGAGGTTTTGGCTTCTAGATTAAAAGAAAAAAACTTGTTGTCGTCAGATACAGAAGTGACGTTCTATCAAACAAGAGAGCAAGACTTGCTACCTTTTTTTCAATCGGAAAATGATATTGTTTTTTGTTCGGATGTGCAAAGCCTTATTCTCGAAATGGGCCGTTCAAAATACTATCCAAATGAATGGCGTCTCATTATAGACAGCTCTAAACGAAGTCTTAAGTGTGTCCTTCTACACAATGGCAACAAATTTGGTTCACTTGCTATTGCTCACTCAACAAAGTCAGAAAATTACACTGAAATTGTAAATGACAAGCCAGAACACTTTAATAACTTCGGATGTAATATGTCAATCAAGGTGCAATACCTTCACAGTCATCTTGACCAATTCCCAGATAATCTTGGATCCTATAGCGAAGAACAAGGGAAGCGGTTTTACCAGGACCTAAAGACTATGGAAGAAAGATACCAAGGCCAATGGGATCGCCATATGATGGCTGACTATTGCTGGGGGATGCAACGTGATAGTCCGACTAAACCTCATTCGCGAAAAAGTCGCGAAAAAGAAAGTTTTTATTTAAATAATGTTAAGTGTTTTTCATGTAAGTCTTTTTTTTACAAGGCAAAATCTAGAAAACTACACGTAGGATATCAACATTTTTGATAATAATGTAATCAGTATAAGGTCCTTAGTTAAAAAAAAAGTACAGCTTCTCGGCACCAAAACTAGTGTTGACCTGTGTTATATTCATTTAAATCTAAGCATGAAAAAATCTCTAAATTGCATCACAACACTGACAACCGATTGGAATATAAACAGAGAGAGCGGTAAGCATTGTTGTACATCAAAAATATACAGATCGACTTTTGTTTTATGTATTCCAATTTAATTTTTAATTGTTTTAAGTAATTTACTGTTTCTAAAATGTATGCACAAACACCATATAATTTGATTTTAATTCAGTAAGAAAAATTTAAACATAAAGTAAATCAGACTCACTCTGACCCTTAGCGGCTCCACCGATGAAGGCCTCCATTGATGTTGCTGTTGAGCTGTTGAGTTACATTTTGAGCATTTCTGCACAATTTACAAAAAAAATTAGCAGGATACCAACACCAATATACACGTGTACATGTGTTGGTATCATGCAGGATATGTAAGCTTAATATTTCATGGATTTGCATTAATAAGGCAGAATATTAATTTTATTGATCTTAATAGATTTTGATTAAAATCACAATAAAGTTGAATTGAACTAAAGAAAAAGGTGTTAAGTTTATCGTCACTCTACATTATATCATATTCATGCTCTTCTGCCTTATTAGCGCAATCACCACGTCATTATTACGGACCATATTTCTTAAAGCTTAACTTTTACATTATGTTTTTAATTATTTTCGTTTTTTTTTTTTGAACAATGTAAAAAAAAAGTAAGTGAATTAAATTTCGGAACGTATTGTATAACTTTTAACGTATTGTATATAATTTTTATTCGAATAAATTATTGTTGAAAAAAATGGATTTCGACACGATTACAAGCTGCATACTTTGGGTTTGATTAACATGTGGTTCCAATCAAGGCCGTATCCAGGATTTTATTTCAGGGGGGGGGGTTTTGGAATTGAAGTTGTGATAAACCCAAAAAAAGAAAGATGGATTATGATCGAAAAAAAGCGGACGTAAGGCCCAAAATTATTTTGGGGACTATGATCATTGGGGTTTTTACCGGGTACCAATATAATGTTACAGCCAAATATATATACAGTAATGACGCAGTACAAAATCAGCACTGATACTAACTATACTTATTAATGGTCATAGTTCTTAGAACAAAAACTGCAAGGGAAAAAATGCATATGAAATAAATTTCCTGTGCACGATAATAGTAAAATTCAGTATCTTAGACTTACTCGTATTTGACCAAGTTTATCTCAAAAGCCAGGTGTAATAAAAACTAATTAAAACCACATTTCGATTCAGCGTCAAAATTACCATAGAAAATTTTACAAAAATTTAAATGAAAATCTTAAAAACTGATGTTTTAAGCAAACTCGATTTTTTAAGAAAAAGGTGATTTTAGTATTAAGAGCCAATGATATGACTTAATCCTTAATATGAATTAGTCATGACTCCAATCTTTCCCCTTTCATACAGTGCTGAGCTGTTTCAGGATTTTTTTTTAATTTCATATTTTCGAATTGAAATAAATCACATACAATTGTTAAACATCCCGATTTTGGCTTTAATAGCTAGATAATTTTATTTATGCCATTCAGCATTTAAAAATGATTTTGTACATATGAACGCTGCAATATGACAATATTTAGCGCAGTCTGTAAGTCAAACTTACGATTACCTATTCAGCAATGAGGCTTTGTTACCGAAATAATAAAAGCTTTAAATATTGCTGGTTTTTCAGTATAAGCCTGAGGCTCCACATATTGCTACAATAAATAACCCAATTGATTTCATAATTGCAAGACATCATGTAAGTTTTGAGTGAATTTAAAGTTGAAATTTCAGTAAATTTTGTAAGTCTCCAGACTTTTTCCTACTTAGTCATGGTGCAATAGCTAAACATATTGAGAAAAATCAACTGTTCTTAGAAACAGTGTTCCCAATTTAAAAACCAAACCTCTACAGAAAACGCAGAAATGAAAGTATTTCGGAAATTTTTTCTTGTTTGTTGGTAAGGAGGGAAAAACGAAATTGTCGAGGTGCAGATTTTGTCTTTTGTCGCAAACGCAAAACGAAAATGATAAAAGAAATTAGACAAGAATTTCTATCATGAGTTGTAATTCGGTGTGTGTGCAGTAGATGTACTTGTTTGTTCCGGCCCCACTTTGGGCGCCATTTTGGAAATAGGTGTATGTCCGTGTCCCACGTAAATAAATGACGTTTGTATTTCTGTATAAATGCAGAGATTGGACTAAAATACCTCGGATTTTGGTCTACATATGTATGCAAGGATACATACGATTTGGTACACACACAAACTCACACACGCAGGGTAATCCAATTTAAAAGTTAGACAGGATGTTTACAAAAGCACATCACTGTCAAAAAAGACTAAAAGCTACTGATGTGGGGTAGCCGGCCGGTTCGGGACCCATTGCATTCACTAGCAAAACAGTCGGCTGGGGGGTTCGTTGGCTCTAACTATCACCCAAAGATTGGATACCTTACATTTTTATTGTAGAGTCCCTGAATGCCACTTTAAAAAGAAATAAAAACAAGTCAAACGAAACCATAAGTTGTAAGACAACTGCAATTGGGCCAAAATTAAACACTAAATTTATACTTAAACAGGGCAACTATTTAAACCGAAATATCTCAAAGATGTTATAGAGATATGTGCATCACTACCCTCCCAACCAGATGATCCTTTATACGCACAATATGATTTTAACGGATCCCAAAATTTTATCAAATTTACTCCGCAGAGCCCATTACCGTAAAGGAAACTTTAAGTTAATTGATTACACTGATCAAAAATCACTTAAGCTTTATTACTATTAAATTCGTTAATATAAATTTTCAAAACAACAAATCATGTTGCTTTTTCTTATATTCTTAGCGTATAATCAGATGAAGCAAATAATCAAAAATTTCTTTACTAAAATTTAGGTATATATACCAAAAACAAATATAAAGAATTACTCAAAGAAGTATCTGAAAAAAATGGGAACTGGAAAGAAAATATTTCCAATTAGCATTCGATTAATCTAATAATACCGAAAGTTTTACATAAGTACCTACTTGCAGAATTAGGAACTATGTATATACAAAGTTTCTATATGACTATATAGACTATATATTGACGTTCTCTTAAAGCAATTTGATACGGAATAAGAAAAAATGAATAATCAAAACAAAACCGATGACCACAAAAATCAATATGTAAAACAAAACTTAAGAATAAAAAAAATGAGCTAAAGTGGAAGATTCAAGATCACATATTGGTTTCGAAATTAATTGAAACTTACACTTGCTCTCATTTTCGAAATAGAAGTAAAATAAAGAATACAAGACTTACATATTTACAAATTCCAAACAGGTTGCAAGGCTTTCCACACTGTTGTTGCTGGATTGTTGTTGTTGCTAATTGTGGAACTTAAAGAGTCATGTTAATTACATATGATTAGGGTCTAGGTTATAGCGATATTTAGTTTGAGTAGATTTTTTTTTTCTTTTTCTGTTTTCACTTAATATGTTTTCTATAAGAATATAATAAATTATCTCAAAGGCTTGGAGATGAACAATTTTATAATTTAATGCGTATGAGGTATCATAATGGAAATGATTACCATAACATTAATTCAATTTTATGTCATGACAAATTTGTATTTCTTTTCTAATTAATCTTTATTTATGTTTAATTTCAAATACTTTAATTTTTTAATTTATCGTTTCCATTTTGATAACTCATATCATTTATGATTTTTCTTTTCACTAATTAACTTTCTTTTATATTGACACTAGCTTTAATTTTAGATATTTTTTTCCCAAAGAATAGATTTACTTAAACGGATTCATGATTTTAGATTGCAATTAACACTTTGCAAGGATGCAATTGAACAAAAGTTTTTAAATTTTATGAATGTTTTTGTTAAGCACAAATATATGTCATTTTGTTATTGCATTTACTATTTTTTTCCGCGATTTTTGGGACTTATACGTATGTATACTAGAAAACTTGCGTGTAGACTAAATTGCCGGCACAGCCGATCTAATGTTGTTAGGCAAATTCTTGCGCTTGCAGATTTTCGGAGTTTCTTCGAACAAACCGAATTTTTATGATCTGATGATGCTCAAATCTTCTTTTTATTTAGAATAAGGGTGACTATAGATATATTTCCAGAAATTGGAGAACTTAGTAAATTTTGTGTATAGGTATGTGTGCGATTCTGATACAAAATCAATGCACGAATCTGAAATTTTATTCCTGAATTAATATTAGGTTGATTTCTTTAGCGCAGAAAGATCTTACCTTTATGAAAGATTCGTGCACTGTCTTTAACAAAACTTTTAATATAAAAGTTATCGCAATGAAAATTTTTGAAAGCAAAATTTTAAGAGAAGTAAAATTTCACTTGCGAATTTGCCAATTTTTTTGTTATATTTACTTCGATAGTAAAAATTACAATCTTCACTCAAAGTCCTCTATCAAATTGAAGTAGAAATTGATGAAAATGTATCACTTAAGAAATCTTTGTTCCTTTGCTCTACTGCTGCAATTAATTATTTTATTTTTTCACTTGTATGTGTTCACTGATTGAGTTACCGAAATAGAAAGAGTGATTCAAGTACAAGCTTTCATACCATAAATTGGTAGTTGGTATTTCTGAAAAAATATTAAATTTAACTAAAAATTATCAAGAAAAATCAGAACTGCCAATTACTGACAAACTGTTTTAGGTTTTGATTCAATTAGTTGTTGCCAACAAAAAAGAATTAAAGTTTTTGCATACACACTTACACAAACAAGACTACTGTTCATATGCCATCTAGTAGAATCGTAAGGTGACCAGGCCAGAATTTATGTAATGGGGAATTTTATACCAAATGGTATTAAATAACGTAATTTGGGTAATTTGTTCATTACAGAGTCTTTGGTAACTATAAGCTTTGAAATTAAATGGATTTTGGCGGGATTGCATCAGCGGGCGTGGCACTTCCCATGTTAAAATTAAGTTATAAGCGTGAGAAATGTAGGTTTTTTTGAATATTTTTTTAGTATTTCAACTTTTTTCAACATTTTCCTTTCGACTTTTTAACCCATTTCGCCTTAATTAAATTAACCAAGATTTTTTCAACTTGCCTTTTTCAATCTGTTTTAATTTTTTTCAAATTTTCAACTGCTTTCAGCTTTTTTAGAGCTTTTCAACCTCTTCCAACTTTTTTCATATTTTATTGATGTTATTAACCAGTTTATACACGGTTCCGTGTATATTGTTTCAACCAATGCAACCTCAATCAATTGTTTTTGACTTTTTCAACCGTATTAAAATTTTTCCGTAATGTTCCATATTTTAGCAACTTTTGAACCGTTTCAATATTTCGTAAATATATCGGACTTATTCAATCTCATTCAACTTTTTTCAATATTTTTAAAATTTTTGACGATCAACCGTTTCAATCTTCTCCATTAGCGATTTTTAAGTATTTGAACCATGTTTTCCATATATTTTCGATTTTTTCAACCTCATTTAACTTTTTTCGAATTCTTCAACCACATTCAACATTTTGGAGATTTTCAACCTCTTTCAACATTTTCAACCTCTTTAAATTTTTTCAAAGCTTTTATATTATCGACTTTATCAGCCTTTTTCACCTGTTTCAACCTCTCTCAACTTTTTTCAACATTTCCTCTTTCAATTTATTTAAACGTTTTCAATCTAATTCAACTTTTTTCAACATTTTCCATATTTTTTTTGACTCTTTCACCCGTTTCAAAATTTTTTCAACTTCTTTCAATTTTTTTCAATCATTTTCATATTTTTCCGACTTTTCCAACATATATCAGCTTTTCAATCCATTTCAACATTTTTCATACTTTTTTAACCATATGTATTCTTCATTTAATTTTTTTCAACATATAGCATATTTTTTCGACTTTTTAAGCCTCAAAACGAAAAACAAAACTACGTAACCGTATGAAAAGTATCGTTTATATATTTTCATATCAGGACTAAAAATTGTTTTTAAGAAACTTATAACTTTTTTATAGATCTTTTTTGAAAAATCATTTTTATAACGTATGTATTTCTCACAAAATCTTTTTAAATAGTATCTATTCTTTACAAAATCGTTTCTATGTAGTGTACGTCAAAATATTTCGGGGGGGGGGGGGGGGGGGGGTTCTATCCCCTCTCATCCCCCCCTAGATACGGCCCTGGTTCCAATAGTGCCACATCGCATTTGGTTGGATTTACTTCAGATAGTATATATCTGACACTCAGGACACTCTATATTAAGGAAGACACTTTGGATGTTTAACAAAGATACTGAAAACTTTTGAAATAAATGGAATATAGCACAAACCACTAAAAAATATCTCGATAACTATTTCAGCTTCTAACTATGGCACTTCTGCTTACACAAACCGAAAGTTGGTGGAATGGCACTAATAGCTAATTTTTAACCAAGTTGGTCTGCAGGACGAACAAGAATTTGACTTACCAAGGTCGCAATTTTTTTAAGTTCCAAAACGTTTCTGTAGACTTCCCTTTGCCTGTTAGGAACAAAATTGTTGGTGTTCACCTTTTGTTTTTATTACCATACGGCTTCTATAGTTGACAAGTAGCTTTCTCCTTCGCATTCTACTACCAAAAAATGGTATTTCTTTTTATGGAAAGCTGTTTCTGCTGTCGCATATCCACCAAATTAGCGGAAGGACACCGTACGACTGAAAGTGTCGATAGTGAAGTTATAGCCAGCAATATAGTATTTTGAGAAGTTTTTTTATTGGTAATATACCAAAGATCCCGGTGAAGAGCAAACTTATCCTGTGAACGTATGGCTGATCTTTTTTGATTGTCATTAAAAGGTATCGAGATATGTGGACAAGCCTTTTTTTGTCATGCAGGCTCGAAACAGCAAACGGCAGGAAATCGGGGATAAAAGCGAAGGCAATGCACTCCGTTCTGTTCCTTCTCAACTACGAAGTGCCAACCGTATCAAATGTAAATAAGAGAATATTCTCTGGAAAGCGGAAAAAATGTTTTCTAAAACCGACTGTGCCTGTAAAATATGTATGCACTTTTATACTTTTTTTAATAAAACTAAAGACATTGCGATATATGGTTCGCAAGGCACAATCAATTCAAAACTTTATATATACGAGTGCCTCGAAAAAACGTGCTCTACCATTTATTCGTACACATGAGGGTACAGTGATGCTCTGGCCCGATTTAGCAACCTCTCATTACTCTAAAGCTACGATGGAATGGTATCAAATTAAAAAGATCAATTTTGTACCAAAAATAGCAAATCCGCACAACTGCCCAGAGCTTCGCCCAATTGAGAGATATTGGGCTCTAATGAAAAGAGATCTTCGATAGAGTGGTAAGTCAGCAAGAAACTTACCAGACTTCAGACTTAAGTGGAAAAGATCGTTCCGTACTGTGGATGAAACAACTGGACAAAATTTAATAAAGGGGCCTTAACAAAAAAGTAAGAAATTTTTATGAAAAAAAATTCTTAATTAGTTTTTAGTTATTTATATTCTGAATAATAGCCATTATTAAAAAAAAAAGAAAAAAAACCAAAAAGTTTATTGGGTATTTTTTTATAACTAAAAAACAAACCGCAAGTTTTTTTCTGGGACAGTCCTTAAAAAATACTTATGATATATATAGAAAATTTTATCTTTGCTTATCATTTTACACGAACTCCCCACAGCTAATTGATTTTCTACGTTCAGTGTCCTGCAAAAGGGACCCTTCGGAAATATGTTAAAATCTCTTTTTGATTCGAGAAAAAAGATTTTTGAAGTTAATCTTCTTTAGCATGGGTATGATTTGAAATTAGGTGTGTATACTGAAACGCAAAAAGCGACACTATTTTTTCTTAGCCGTACTTGCACTTAGTACAGTCTTTTCCGCGAATGTAAGGCTTAGTTGACGGGATATAGAATAGCTTCAGCAATAATCTTATATCAAATTAAAGTACTCATTGAGCAGAGTGCTTTTAAATTATCAGCTTCGAGATCGGTTAAGCAAACGCTGAGGTATAAGCGAGGAAAGATTTCCTATTTTTCCAATTTTTTTAAGCATGCAATGATTAACTAACAAAGCCTTTCCACACCGACGAGAAAAAAATCTACTACTCTCCCTCATTGTAATTGTTATTGTTTCCCAATTAAGCGTTGTTGTTATCAATATAATATCAATAGCGGTGCTACCCAGAGAACGAGCATAGAGCAATAGCAAAAAATAAGTGTGTGTGCGCAATGTAAGCAAGTAATTCCCTTCAGTGGAGCTTGACATTTGATGAGAAAGAGCAAAGGAAAAACAACTTTGTATTATGTTCTTGCAGTCTGGAAACTGTGTGACGCATATATTTCAAAAGATCCGCCATTTTTCTTTTATTTTTAATATTTTAATAAAAGATTTTCGTTTTCTGAAGGTTTCACATGGAAAAATAAATACAATAGTACTTTTTTCAGACTTAAAGGAACTTTAGACCGAATTAATTTCAAAATTAAAAACAGATTTATTTATTATAATTTGCAGTAGATATATAAATATAACTTGGGAACTACCCAAACCAATTGTTTTAATTTGAATATTAAAAATATATATTATTTATTTTGATGATATACTTACTTATATTGAATTAGATGAATCGCAGTGTGAAAAGTAAATGTAGTCATTTTTTAATACGATTGCACGAGTTGAAGACCAGTATTTGACATAAGTTTACTTTAGGAGTTTCTTTTATTTAATACTTTCATTTAATTTATTAAATAAATGGAACATATAAAAAATTCCTTACTGTATAGAATCAATGATATATAAAACTTAAGGCAAATGTCACAGAATAATTGTAAATATAATTTAGTAGTTTCTTTAA
The DNA here is from genome assembly GCA_949775025.1 of Tricholauxania praeusta. Lineage (NCBI taxonomy): Eukaryota > Metazoa > Arthropoda > Insecta > Diptera > Lauxaniidae > Tricholauxania > Tricholauxania praeusta. Next base: position 69,599,584 of record OX459028.1, read on the forward strand.
AGTATTTCAAGAATAAATAAAATCTATAAAAATAATCTTTAAAGTATTTCTAGAATAAATAAAATCTATAAAACAAATCTTATTAGTTTCTTTAAAGTATTTCTAGAATAAATAAAATCTATCTAGAATCTGTAATTTATAAAACTTAAGGCAAATGTCACAGAATAATTGTAAATATAATTTAGTAGTTTCTTTAAAGTATTTCAAGAATAAGAAAAATCTGTCTAGAATCTACAATATTTTAAACTAATAGGCTATTGATTATGTCGTAAAAAACAGGGCAATAAGGAACTAAGACGTTCACGAGTTTTTATTGAAGGAAACGGTAAATGGGTCATTTTGGAAGAAAAATCCGCGGAGTGCTATTAAATTAGAGGGTGAAAATCAGAGATATGGGTGAAAATGAACCCTTTTTAGTTTTTTCAATACGCCTCGCAAACGAAGCAAAATTTCGACATACTTCACATAAAACTTTTTGTAGAAAATTAAATTTCTCATCGAAATGACTAATTTAAAAATGCTGGAACATTGTCTTTATGCCAAAAATGTTGAAACAAAAAAAGAAAAATCCCAAAATTTAGTTTTTTTTTTCACTTTTTTTGCTTTATTGCCTATAATTTTTTTTGGGTTAAAGATAGAAACATACATTGCTCCATAGAAAGGAAATAGATAATTTCTTTAAAATGTTGCATCAAAAAATTTTTTTCGCTAAATATTGACCGAAATATTCGATTTTTATACCTTTTATACAGATATTGTTTTCATTTCTCATAAAAAAGGGAATTTTAAGTTTATTGATTAATAATACATAATTATTAAAACAAATGTGTGTAACCACGGTGCTAATATAATTCTTCAATAACTTTCTCAAACTGTATATCGATATCATCATCTATATTCTCAATAATATCATCTTCTGTAATATCGGCTACTTCCACATTATCACAATTGATCCCAATATATACTTTGCAAAATATGGAATAAGTAATTTGTAATTTTCTGCAACCACAGCTTCTATGGCAACCTGTAGTGCAACCACAAGCCACTTTTTTTAGCAAAATCTCTGGCGTAGAAGGTGCTATCGTGCGAATCGCATTTAATCTATATTTAGAATTTTTCCAACCCCAGCTCAGAAGGTCAAAGTGGTTTCCTTGCCACTACTGGATTTGAAAAAACGTTCTTAAGCCATGCTGTTTGATGGCATCATGTGTTGGTGGTAACTGCACTAGAGAAAAGTTTGCACATTCTGATATTTTGTTTAAACTGCTGGAAGCGACAATTGCTTATGGTCATGTTCAATACCAATGCTTAAAATACCTTTTTTATGAGAAATGAAAACAATATATGTATAAAAGGGATAAAAATCGAAAAAAAGCTATGTTCGAGCGACCATATTTCGGTCAGTTCTTAACAAAAAAAAATTTCAACTCAGAATTTTAAAGGAAATTTTGTCTACTTTTTTTCTATAGAGCAACGCCTGTTCCTATCTCTGACCCAAAAAAAATTATAGGCAAAAAAGCAAAAAAAAAAGACAAAACAAATTTAATTTTGGGGTTTTTTTCTTATTTTTTTTTCAACATTTTTGGAATAACAAAAATTTTCCAACATTTTTTTAAATAAGTCATTTCGATGGGAAATTTAATCTTCTAAAAAAAGTTTTATGTGAAATATGTCGAAGTTTTGCTTCGTTTGCGAGGCATATTGAAAAAACTAAAAATGGTCCATTTTTACCCATATCTCCGATTTCCACCCACTACTTTAATAGCACTTAGCGGTTTTTTCTTCCTAAATGATCCATTGACCGATTCGTGCAATAAAAATCCGTGAACGTCTTAGTTCCTTTCTTTATGACATAATCAATAAGTAGTTTCTTTAAAGTATTTTTAAAATCAGGCCCGTGCGCAAGGGGGGTTCAAACCCCCCCCCATTGGAAATTTTCGTACATAGGTTTTTATTGAAACTTGAACGAAAAATCAAAAAACCATAACAGGTTTTTTTTTTTTTTAAATGAGAGAACTGAAATGCCAATAAATCGTCGGAGCCCGAGTTTTTCATTTGCGACTAGATTTGCGCTCTCTAGCTGTTTTTGAACGATAAAACACGATTTGGGACCACTGCGCGTCGCTCAGGCTAAGTAACACGAGTGTTTTTTATCAATAAAATCAGCTTCAATGAAAATTCATGCACAAATCTATTCGCGCCATATGCATATTTCGATTTGGCATGATAGTTCACGTGACATGTGGATAAATTAAATTCAACTTTGGCGTCAACGCATTGCTGGGCAAGACATCAAAAATTCTCTCGAAGCACTGGATATTTGCAATGAAGACGCGTTTCCAAATGTCCATCAAATGCTTCGTGTTATGGCAACTTTGCCTGTGACAACAGCAACAAATGAACACTCCTTTTCAGCGCTACGTCGTCTAAAGACACACCTCAGAACAACTATGTCCGAAATTCGGCTGAAAGGCTTAGCCTCGCTAAATATACATCGCAATATCGAAATCAAAGTGGAAAGAGTTTTGGACGAGTTTTTTCAAGTACCTCGCAGAATAAGCTACTTACGTTATTATATCTGAATATCGAATCATAACATAAGCACTAGACATGATCAAATAAATGGCATGTTCTAGAATACTTCAATACACTCGATTTTCGAAAATCTATTCATATTCGAGCATATCCTCATTTAAAAAAATAAAAAAAAATAGTCTTAGGGTTGCTACCAGAGCTGCAAAATTTTAATTTTTCGGAATTTGGCCAAAAAAAAATAAGAAAATTTAATTTTTTTCTTATTTATAAATTTTTTTTTTTAATTTTCTCTCGCATCTTTCTCTGTAACAGCTCAAATCCTTTGTTGTTTTGAAATTGTCAATGCCACTACATGAATTTCCATTAAAAAAATGGATGAGAAAAAAAAATGTTTGCATGTTTGGTCAAAAAGTTATCAAAATTAAATTTTTTTAAGCTAATCATGCACTGACTAGCTATTGAAGCAAAATATTGTAATTACAGTGGAATCGCGATAATTTGTACCCCGTTAATTCGAAAATCTCAATAATTCGTAGCAAACTGTTTGTCCCTTGAAAAAATCGCTTTAATTCGTAAAAATTCCCCTCGATAATTGGTATTTTTTTTTTGTGCAATAAAGTCGGTTTAACCTCTTATAAATCGTAATTGGATTTGACAACCTCTAATAATTCGTAATGCAAAACAAATTGCTATGGAACTAAAGTTTAAAAAACAATATCAATCATAGTAGGCTACGTACACCGTTCATATTATTTGGTAGAATTTTTTGTGATTTCGTGGTCAGCTTGTTCGTTGATTTACCAGAGGTGTGTGAAAAAGAGAGTGTGGCGTGAAAATGGCAAACAAACGTACGAATGAGACTTGATAAGTGTTGCAAAAGCAAAATATCATTTCAGCTATGATAATAGAGCAAAAAAAAAAATTGATCGAAAAAATCGAAGCCTCGTTAAATCGAAAACCCCTGTAATTCGTAAAAAATTGCTGGTCCCTTGCGATTACGAATTATCGCGATTCCACTGTACTTGCTTATAAAATACTTTAAAAATTTTTGGACCAAAAATCAAATTTTATTTGTTTTTCTCATTTATTTTTTAATGGAAATAAGGAAAATTGAGAGAAAATTAAAGAAAAAATATTATAAATAAGAAAAAAAAAAAATCAAATTTTCTTCAATTTTTTTTGGCCAAATTCCGAAAAATTAAAGTTTTGCAGTTCTGGTAGCAACCCTAAGGCTATTTTTTTTTTATTTTTTTAAATGAGCATGTACACGAATATGAATAAATTTTCGAAAATCGAGTGTTCTTGCATTATGCTAGAGCATGATAGCAAGCAAATAGCGCATAAGACTTCGATATAATATACTATAGCTGTATTGGCTGACAAAGGTGAATTTACACAAATCTGTTATTTTTTCAGAATGGAACTTTCAAGATAATACACATTGCAGATTTGCAAATTTGACCTGAAAAGTATAGATATACCTGTTTTTTGACACCATAAAAACAGTTTATTTAAGTCAGACAGTAACTTTAAGGAATCGTCTAGACTTTTCTAGCATACATATGAAATTTAGTATTAGCAAAGCAACTCTGTGTATCATTAATAGATAAGACAGATAATAAAAGCTGATAGACAGTCTTCAGTAAAAGCCGCTGAGCTTGACATTGTTGAGCGACCAGTAACAAAACCACGTTGATTACAGGATATCAAGCTTTTGACAACTAGGGACAATTTAACTCTAGCCACACTTTCATAAAGCATCGATATAGTCAGAATTGAAGAAATAGCTCTATAATCACACACATCGTTTGTATATCAATTTTTATGGATGGGAGTATCAGAAGTGGCTTGCTGCTTATCAATAAAAGTTCCCCCAGCAAGAGATTTACTTAAACTTATTTTTAACTAATATACAATAGAAGACGCTCATTAGCTTAGAAAAAAATACAGATAATCCATTATTATCAGCATGAGCAGATCCTTTAAGGCTAGAAAATCCTTGGATCCAACTTCCGTCTTTTTCAGAAATTTTTATCTTCTAGCGGACCTCCGGCTTTGACCTGAAGTTCCGGGTATGTCTGGATCCAGCTCGGCCACTTGGCTACCCTGTGCAGAGTCCATGTGAGCTAGTGGCGAATTTCTAGGATTGCTTCCTGCAGTTGATGCTTTTCGCTTTGTTCCTTTACTCCTATCAGTGATAGGTGGCCATCTTGGACTCTCTGTATATATAATTTCTTTTACGTTAGAAAATTGTGAAAATTGTCCATTTGTAGTCTTTACTACTAATTCACATGTAATGTCCTCTGCACCTGCAATGGTTCCCTCATATCGTGGCGCTATAAACGTTATTGCCTTAGTTCCGTGCAGCATTTTTTTCTCTACTTTTATTTCTTCCATCCAACCTTTTTTATCAGAGATTTCAATAGAACTTTGGAACTTTAAGTTCAAATCATTCACCAGCAGAATGACCTCAGTATTGTCGTTTCTATTGGCATTCATATTATCGTTTTTTACTATAACTTTTTTGAAATCTGCTATACAATCTGATATTTGTGGTTCAGCGACTAGGGCATAACCTCCATCTGACATACGTTGAAAAGCTTCAAATAAGATTCGTACTCGCTGGAAAGATAAAGAATTACTTATTATGAGTATATATTGGAATATTTGATTGAAGTGAGTAGTAAATTTCTTTGCTGAATACCTTGACAAGGGAAGAATGTGTTTGAGAAGAAAAAAATGTAAAATTTAAGCGCCCTTCACTTTAAAAACGATTTTTAAATATGGACATTTCCACGAAAACGGAAATTTTTGTCCCGTGCAACATCGTTGTTTTTTGCAATTATCTTCAAAACGAATAATTGCCCAAAATCAACCTTAGCACCAATTAGGAGCCATAAGCTAAACACATTGTCAAAATAAAAATTCGTTTTCTTTTGACTTTATTTTTACTTCAAATGTGTTCGACGGTCGAACGGGACCCATGGAAATGCCCATGTATTAAAAGCGCGACTCTCAGAATTCTTGTTTGTTTTCCTATTTGTGTTTTATTATTTATTAGCTTAGTCCACCTATTTCGATACATTTTTTTCATACGAAAACTTTTGAGCTTTCGCGTTTAGAGGAATACCCTTATTGTGCTGAATGTTCAGTACTGTGTGTGATAACACCAATATAGTTCCAAAAATAAATCAGCAAATAAAGGCCTGAAGCTAGTCATACTAGTTCCATTCATTGCCAATAAACTTTGCATAATATAATTACTTTCCGAGCTATTCAGCGAAAGATTCTGGCGACTAACGCTTATTTCGACTATCCGCAATACTTAAACCATCGAGTAAAAAAAAACTAAGCGGGAGGAAATGATTATGAAAAATGCAACGCTACTTCCGGAAAAATATTTTCTTCGTACAACGTAATTTTGTAATTCGGTCCAATACAAAGGAAATATTGCGTTTTAAATTTTTGATAATATACCCTTGTAGCAGCAGGGGAAGTTATGAAAACAAAAATCCAGCTTACAAAACAGTGATGTCTTTTAAGTAGCTGTGTATCAAAATTAATAAGATACTTCGCCCTTGTAGCAAAATTTGGTTTTATAATATCTTGCTAGAACAAGACAATCATGATAAAGAGACCGCATGTCTCTAATGTCTTAATACTGTAGCCATATAAGTCACTTGAAAAATATGACGCCTTGTCCATTTTTTTGTGGCTATACCAAAACAAATGAAATAAAGACATGATTCGCCTTTGACATGTAATATAATATATCACAGGTAGCCAGTAAGTAGCGCGCAGGACTATGAATCGCTGGGGCATGGGTTCGAGACCGACTTTGCAAATTTGTAAATCGTAACTAAAAATTAAATTTGATGATAAATAAAATCAAATTAAGTATAATAAAGAGTTCTACAATTTCCATATTAAATAATTCGATAATAAAATGAAATTATATATAACAAAGTTCTTCAAGACACGGATATTTTCTTTAAGGTGTCTTTAAACAGCTCAGAAAAACACTTTACCGAGTCTCTTGAAAGACAATAATGAGGGGAAAGTGTCTTTATACGCCAAATAGCTCTTATAAGCCCCTATAAAGAGCTTATAAATATAATATGTTGTCTTTCTACTTGTCTTTAAAAGGCCTGTAAAAGAAGCTATAAGACCTTTTTATGCTACTAGGGACATCTTTAAAAATTCGCCAAGAAAAGTTCCTTCCAAACAGAAACAACACCGTTAACGTTGTTCAAGCCGAACAAAACATTTACAACACCGAACATGAGAAAAACCAATGAATGAAGCGAGTCAACTGTAATATCAAAAGGGCCGAAACGGCGACGTACAGCGTGAGATCGTGGTCATAAATGAGAAGGAAATGATTGTGCTTCGGATAATATACAGAGAATAAAAAAAACCATGAAAGTTTTAAATTGTTGTTGGGTTAAGTGACACAGAGGACACAAGGTTAAGCTTTGTACACCAAAAATATTCTATGAAACTTTTTATAAAGATAACTGTTAGATAGAGCGATCTAGGTTTTATGAAATTTAATAAAAATTTTCATGTTTTTTACTTTTAATGCAATTTTAGCTATGGCTCCCTTTGAATTTCAATTGTTCCACCTAGAATATTAATTCACGACAAAGTTTCATGATTCGTTATTACTTTTCTGCTTTCAAAATTGTATATACATACATATGTACAGCTGTTGTCAACTAATTGGAAACGAAATCTTTCGTGGTGTTATTGGTAGTTTTTTAATTTATTTTTCTATGTGAACCAGAAAATTTATAGATGTTATTGCGTCTTAGCAAACTGTATGCAGCTATTCCTCCGCTTAACTGTCACCAATGGGTACTTGCGTGAAATTCGCTCATGGAGTCCAGCCTCAACCAATCGCCAAGCGAAAGTTCACTTCGATATTTGTGCATCATATTGATCAATTATTTCGGTATGGAGGTCTGCAGCAGTCTTACGAGAATCCAATTTTACCTTGCGCACAATCTGGCGATCCCTGTACCCAGAAGTCTTACGAGGTCTCTTTTTGCGAGGAACATTTTTTGTTGTGTCATACTTATTGAAATGATCAAGTGCATTGAATACCATCTTTTTGGAGTAATTTAGCTGTGTTGCTATCGCCTGATATCTCATTGCCGTCTTTCGAAGCTCAACGATTTACTCACGCGTGCTCGGTGTGCAACTTTTGGCCACAACCCATGATTAAGGATACGCTTATAAGCGAATTCGGTCAAAAAGTGTTCTTACAAGCAGTGACAAGATCACAATATTGTTTCTGGAATCTTTTATCAAGTTTTTCTGTTATTTTTTTGCAAATTATTTTTTTGTTTCCAATTAGTTGACTCAGTCAGATATGAGGTTTGAGCAGAAAATCTCTCATTAAACTTTTTATGCTATGAATTTGGTTTCAAGTATGTTCTTATTTTTAGAGCTTATATATTCCACATTTATAATATCTATAAATTTTCTGGTTCACATAGAAAAATAAATGAAAAAACTACTAATAACACCATGAAAGATTTCGTTTTCAATTAGTTGACAACAGCTGTATATCATATTTTATAGTATCGAAATATGTTGTGGAACATCTTGTTGAGTAGTGTAATTAAAATAAAATTCGAACTATAATAAAAATGTATTACTTACTATTGTATCCACCGAAGTCTTGGTCAGTACTCTATGTTTGATTCCATTTACATTTTGATTCTTTTCTTTAATTTCTACACATTTTTTATTGCAACTGGTATGGATCTCATCATCTAAACACTTCTGTATTACGTACTTATCCAATTTAAATTGAAAATGACCTTTATCTACTTTTGCCATTTTAATAAATTCAGTTTCAGAGCCATATGAAGTTTTTTGAACAGGAAGCAGCCTGTGTGGAGAAATGTAGTAAGTCTTTTCCGAATCATCTTCTGCTGGCTGAAGAAGAATACAACGTATATAATACTCTTTTTTTGATTCTTCTGAAAGTGGCGTTCGTAGCTCAACACTGACACGGTTTTTCTTGTCGCTTTTGCCAACTAGGACGCCACGTGGAGAAATTTTTTTTTTTTCCATCCGGAGTATTTGCCCACATTTCGCTTTCATTACGAAAAGAACTCACTTCCGCTGGTTGCTCTTTGATATTCAATTCAAAAGTTGGAATGCCAATTGTTACATTAGTTGACACGACTTGTTGCTTAGATTGCATGTTTGAGGAGGCTGAAGTACTGGGTTGTTGTGAGTCGTTACTATCAGTATTACTCACAGAAAGCTCTTCGCTATGTGTACTCTCCTTAGCATTAACCACTTGTTGTTGCTCAATTGGTTGTGGAACAATGTATGCAGAGTTACTTGTGACGGAAATATTGCAATGTTGTTGTACATTCCCAGATTCCTTACTAGACCGATTTCCAACACCACTATTCCCAGGATCATTTTGTAAATTTTTAAGTGGCAAGAAATTTGGGTGAGTTCTGTTGTTCACCGAAGGATGTTGTGTGTTATTTGCGTAGTCTAATATGGAAGCCAGATTTCCACAACTATTGAAAGAGTTATTTAAATTAACAATCTCTTGTTGGTCATGTTGCTCATGCGGTGCGAAATTATTGGATGTCGAGTTATTTAGGGCATTGATGTTACTTGGCACAAAGGATCTGTTCTCAAATCCATCACTTGACCCATTTCCAACACCACTATTCCCAGGATCATTTTGTAAATTGTTGAGTGGCAAAAAATTTGGGTGCGCTCCGTTGTTTACCAAAGGATGTTGTGTGTTCCTTGCGGCGTCCAATATAGAAGCCTGATTTCCAGAATTATCTCCGTGGAACATCTCTATATCACCATCCAATGGACGTTCTAAATTACCAATCACTGGTTGTTCACATTGCACATGCGGTTGTAAATTATAATATGTTGAGTTATTCATGGCATCCATCATGCTCGGCTTAAACTCTACTCTCTGTATTGCGTTGCCTGAAAAGTCAGATGCACATTGTTCCTCATTGAAATTATCATCAAGGAACATCTCACCACCATCATTCGAAGTGTTTTCTATATAAGCCATCAATGGTTCAAATTCGCTTATTGAGTAGTCTGATATTGACTGCACTTCTAATTGATCTCCAATTTCTTTTTCGTCGCAACTCATTTTTAATTTGTAGTTCTAACTAAATTTACAGAGCTATTTTAAATGTTCACTTATCTGGCCGGTGTCAGTTCAAAGACTGAAAATTCTTTTTCGCAACGCTAGCTTATAATCACGCACATCGTGGTTGGTTGTACTCGTACTCAAAACTAATATCAAAGGAAATGGGTTCGCTTATTTACATAAACAACTTTGGGGAAAAAATCGAATTATGCAGAATTCAAGATCGACTATGCAGATCGTTAATGTCTACGTGGTTGTTGTTTTACTGAAGAAACATTTTCGAAATAATAAAACCAAAAAAAAACAATTGAATCAACGCTTAGTTCTACATTTTGACTAACGTATACGCAATAATATCTGGCCAAAAATATAAACCAAAATTGCACAGTATAGAAAAGTATGACGCCCAAACCAACATTTTTTTCTTGGCGCTATTAATATTGCTTTGGCCATAAAAATTTGATGACACATAGCAATCTGGCGCAAGCGCGTCTGCTGGGTGTTCACATGTGTTCACATGATTCCCGCAGACGCGCAGACAAGTAAAAGCTAATGGCAACTTCAAAAGGGTTTTTGCATTTTTTGAAACGCAACTCTTTTTGTATAATGTATGCTCTTGTAATAAACTAAGTTTTGGATGGTTATTTTACTTATTTAAGTTTTTAGCGATTAAATTTAAAATATTGATTGAATTTAAGAAAATACTTTAATAGCAGGCTACCGTCACACAGTGAGAGGATTTGTATAGATCGGCGGCCATAAATAGTAATAAAGGGTTTTTCAATAAGAGCGCTAAAAAAGTTTTTTTAAATAAAACAAAAACGGTTTGGGATATCAATGAAATTCTTTATTCTTGTAAAAGAACATTCGATGCCATTATGTATGGAACTCAATTTTTTTTTGCATGGCCACCACGGGCACGCCTGCAGAAGTTCAGACGCTGAACCCAATTTTCGACAGTTTTCAAGCATAAATCGGCCGATACTGCTGCAATTTCACGTTCGATACTCGTACGAAGTTCATCAATCGTCGCTGGCTTGTTGGCATAGATCATAGACTTGACGTAGCCCCACAGGAAATAGTCTAACGGCGTCAAATCGCACGACCGAGGCGGCCAATTGACTGGGCCATTTCGTGAGATAACACGTTCACCAAACTTGGTTTTTAATAAATCGATTGTGACATTCGCTGTGTGGCTTGTGGCGCCGTCCTGTTGGAACCACATATTGTCCAAGTTCATATCATCCAAGTTGGGCCAAAAATATTCGGTTATCATTGAGCGGTAGCGATTCCCATTCACAGTAACATGCCGGTCTTGATCATCACGGAAGAAGTACGGCCCAATGACGCCGCCGGCCCATAAACCACACCAAATCATTATTTTTTCGGGATGCAATGTTGACTCATGGAGTATGCGTGGATTGCTGCCTGATCAATAACGCATATTTTGCTTATTGACGACGCCATTCAGCCAGAAATGAGCTTCATCGCTGAAGATGATTTTTCGATGAAAATCCGGATCATTTTCAAGTTGTTGCTCAGCCCAATTCACGAACATACGACGATTCTGGTGGTCAAGCGGCTTCAGTTCTTGCGTCAGTTTGATCTTGTAAGGATGTAGATGTAGGCCAAGATCTTTTCGCAAAATTCGCCACAACGACGTCACAGAGATGCCCAACGCTTGAGAACGACGTGTGAGAGATTAATTTGGGTCTTTCTCAATTGATGCGCTAGCGGCAGCAATATTTTCAACACTACGGGCATTTCTTTGTCTCACTGGCACGGGAACAATTTGTACTGTGGCTGTGGATTAAAATTTTTCCACTAGACGCTCAATTGTTGATCTGATAGGACGATTATGACGACCATAAATTGGACGTAGCGCTCTTAAAGTTGAGGTCACTGACTCCGAGTTTCGGTAGTAAATTTTAATAATTTTGACTCGTTGTTGGATCGTATATCTTTCCATGATAAAATGGCAAACCTTACTGAAGAGAAATGTCGAAAGAGCGGGAAAAAATATGGCGTCGTTTGCTGTCCCTATTGGTCTACTTTTGTAGCGTCCTTATTGAAAAACACTTTATTAGCGCCAGACTCTGGAAATTTGGTACAAATGTTTTTAGGTTAAGACAGAAAAAATATGTGAATATAAAAAAATCGGTTCACAATCATCAAGCATCATCATACAAGCTGGGATGTAGTTAAATCATTTCCTTTGAAATGTGTCTCACTTTCCAATAATTTGGCAATGCTTATTTGAAAAATGGTAAAATTTATTCGATATCTTATGTAGTTTTTAGGTTTAATTTAAAATTTTGTTTTCAAGTTATTTCGACTAGATCTACGTAATACAAGAACTAAGTTCTTTTATAATACAGAGCATACATATGATAATAAAGTAAGTGGATATGATAATAAAGTGTTCTGGAAATCGTTTTCGATCGAAATCGAAATTGAAATCGACTTTGGGTGTTCCACATTTCGATCGGCCGATTTTAAATTCCGATTGTATGTTCGAATCGAAATGAACGTGTTGTGTAAATCTATATTAGATTTGCTATCTGTTTCATTTCGATCAGCTGTCATTAAGTGAAATCAATCAAATTTGAAATTTAAATTAAAATGCGAGTATAAAGTTCGTGCAATTTTTGTATTTAATATTAGCCGTGTTTTATTGGGTTTGGTTAAACCAAAAAGTGAATAAAACGCAAAAGTTAAAATTTTTTTAATTCAGCTACTGACCACTTGGAGGCAAATTATAATGTTGCTACTGACCATTAAAGGCCTGACTGTGTTTGACAGAACATCTGTTTTAAAACATCTGTCATAACAAAAACGCAAAATTTTTAACTTATTTTGAAAATGGCAAGCGGAGTAAAAGACTTAATTGAACTCGTTACAAATTCATCATCCACCATCGCAATCCTCCTACTCAAAAATGCCGAGGTCTCTTTTTTCCTCCACTTTCTACGCCTAAATAATTTAATATTAAAGTTTAATAAATAAAAAAGAAACAAATGAGATCTTACAATTCTTTCACATTCATATTCAATTTTGAATAGAAAAACAATATTTATTTTGATAGATTGAGTTTTTTTGACATTTATCGCAAAGTTGCCGGATATATTTGATTATTTTAGGTTTGTGTCTACATATTCTTGTGATAAGCGTCATCTGTTGTTCACTAGCGTACAATTTAGCAAAGACAAAAAAAGTTCAATCGATTGAACTAGAAACTGAGCTGGTTCACGAATTCGTATGAAATTTTGGTTTAACCAAACCCAATAAGACACGGCTAATGTTGCTACTGACTATTAAAGGCCTGACTGTGTTTGACAGAACATCTGTTTTAAAACATCTGTCATAACAAAAACGCACAATTTTTAACTTATTTTGAAAATGGCAAGCGGAGTAAAAGACTTAATTGAACTCGTTATAAATTCATCCTCTTCATCATCGCAATCCTCCTACTCAAAAATGCCAAGGTCTCTTTTTTTTTTTTTTTTTTTTTTGTGTTTTAAAGTTACTCTGTCTGCTACATTAGAGATTTGCTAGGATTAGAGATTTATTTGGCCACACTCATGGAGTTATAACGCCACCACTAATTAATGTTTGTATTTGTTTTCTATTGAGAGTCTATTTTAAGAAGTATTATAAAAATATTGATATTTTTTTGAGAAGTTCACTTATTATTTTGTAGTTCTGCGTGTTTTCGTTTTTGTAAAAGTCATTAAAATTATTGTATTGTTGCAGCTTGATGTAAGTGTTTCTAATGTTGTTGAATTTTTGCAAGGTCTCTTTTTTCGTCCACTTTCTGCGCATAAATAATTTAATATTAAAGTTTAATAAATAAAAAAGAAACAAATAAGATCTTACAATTCTTTCACATTCATATTCAATTTTGAATAGAAAAAAAAAAATTTATTTTGATAGATTGAGTTTTTTTGACATTTATCGCAAAGTTGCCGGATATATTTGATTATTTTAGGTTTGTGTCTACATCTTCTTGCGATAAGCGTCATCTGTTTTTCACTAGCGTACAATTTAGCAAAGACAAAAAAAGTTCAATCGATCGAACTAGAAACTGAGCTGGTTCACGAATTCGTATGAAATTTTGGTTTAACCAAACCCAATAAAACACGGCTATTAATTTAATTAATTGTCAAATTTAGGGGAAAACATAAGAATGCGAGACAGAAGTCTACCATACTCCAATACATGGAGGAGCACCAAGATCTTGCGAGAGGGTTCTCCAAAGGTGACCGCGTGCTGGTAGAGCAGCAATGGAAAGACTTGGCTACGTTTTTAAATAGCCAAGGTCCACTAGAGAAAGATGCCTTTGGTTGGAAAAAGGAAATGGGACGTGTTTTTTTTAATATTTCATTTTATCGTTATCAAAGCTTATCTTAGGTCTGGACTGAAGCTATATCAGCATCCTTCCCAACTGCTCTTAGATATCCGCCTTCCGCCAAGTACCTTAGTGCTACGCTTAGTTGAAGCATTAAAGGAATTGAAGATTGTTGAACAAAAGGTCTGATTTCCTCCAATATCATTTTGAAAGCATCTTAATTTAGCCGATAATACGCTATAAAACTGCAAAGAAATGTTTATTTCTATTTGTATAAATTTATTTACATAATTTAATAAGTAAGCGATAAGTACTTACGCAGCATCTGGAATGGCAAATAAATTAGAATGGTTTCTTAAAATTTTCCTTTTTATCCTTTCATTCGTAGGATTTTCACGATTCAACAAAAAAAAAACTGCAATCAAAACGGCTGCACACATTTTTTTTAAATAAAATTCAATTGTCAAACTTTCAAAATATTTACCAAAAAAAAAACATTTTTCGATGCTAAACACATCTTTTTCAATGTTGACCACAGCTCATTACAACTGAACAGCTTTTCGAACACTTTCACCAAATCGATTCAGTTTCTACTCGAAGTTGCCAAATCGATCGATTTCTAGAACAAGTTAAACCATTTCGATCGATTTGAGAATTCGATTTCGATTCAATTTCAATCGATTTTGTTCTTAAAAGCTTTAAATTTAATTCAAAATAAAATATAAAGTTGGATAAAATAATATAAAGAAAGAACAATAGCGAATAGATTTAGTTAGAAACATAGGAAATAAAAACTAAAAAGGTTACTGAAATTTTTCTTTTATGACTTAGATAAGAAGTTAAATATGGACTGTCTAAATTGCTTATTTCACTGATAGATTTAAAGTGGCTTGGCAATGAGTTTCAGAGTCTGATGACGTTATTGGAAAATAACCTAGATGAATTTAAATAATTAAATCTGGGTATAATTGGAGAATTACTCCTTTGGGACTGCGACTCCGACTGCGAAATAAATAAGATGGCTTTTTTGAAAGTATGAGCCTGTGGAGAAATAAGCACTTTCTACAACTTGGATAAGTAATTATATCACACCCATGTATCGTATCTATGTAGCCCGTATACCTATCGTGTGACATAATTACTAGCAATTTTTAGTTTGAGTTCCGAACCAGAATCAGGCTGTTACAGGGACTATTTACTGAATAACAAGTTTACGTTTTGTATCAGTAGGGTAAAATCAGCTGACATTATAGGAACTATTCGACAACGTAAAGTGCAATAAGTTGGAAAATATGTAAAATTAAGAAATGAAAAAAAAAAAATAGTAAATAATAATCTTAGAATGAAAACGTGTTTCAATAAAGTTCTAGTTTTACTTAACATTTGCTTGAACATTATCGTCATTAGTTTCAGCCGCAGCTATATTGGCAAGTGGAGTTACGTGTTACGCGTCTCGCATATGCAGAAAACACTTTTTTACTTTTTTTACGGCGAATTACGCTTAGCAGGAGTTGGCGATCGTTTTTTGTCAGACTTTCGTTTAAGTAGCAAATCGCATTGGACTTTAGACCAGGGGTCAGCAAAGCAATACTAGCTCAAATGTGTGAGTATGAGTGAGCATGAGTGAGTTTACACCGAAACATATTATTTAGTATATTTTAGAATTTCCAAAATTTATGAACTTCTTGAAATTATTAGAAATTTTTATATGTTCTACATTTTGATTATTAAAGGTTTTTAAGTTTTTTTGACTTTGGTAGCTAAAATTATTTATAGTGGTTTTTCAAAAAATCAAATCGAGATTGAAATGTTGTTACTTTTTTAAAAATAATGTTCTTCAACTGACACTAGTGCAACTATGTTTGTTTTTATTCCAGAAATTGATTTATTTTTTAAAATAAAACTTTTTTAGCAAGGGTGTGATTTGAAATTCAAAAAGCGAAACTATTTTTTTAGCCGTACTTGCACTTAGTAAAGTTTTTCTTTGATGATAAGGCTAATTTGACGGGATCTAGAATAGCTACATCAATAAATGATATGTACTCACGCAAAGTGCGTGATAACTATCAGCTTCGAGATCGGTAAGCAAAGAACTGAGGTATAAGCATGGAAATATTTCCTTTTTTATCCATTTTTTTTTCAAACATTGCACTGATGATCCGCAAAAGCCTTGTCGAAGCGAGGAGAAAAAATCCACATACTACTCTCTCTCGCTCTTTCTAATTGTATTGTTTTCCAATTAAACGTTGTTGATATTAAAATATCAAAAGCAATAGCCATTTATTTCAAATTCCATAATAATAAAAGATTTTCCACTCATTGTATCGCAGTTTAATTTTCTAAAGGTTTCACTTCACTTCTAGGCTTATTTTGTATACCGGCTATTTTATTATTGTCTAAAGAAAAAGTAATAAAAGCAAAAGTATTAACCCTGGCTCTGTAATCTTCATCGAATCGACGAAAACTTTTAGTTTTTTGCGATTTAATTTTTTTCTTGCTATTCCTAATAAGCTGTAATTTCATGAAGCTTCACTCATCGGTGAGCTGTTACTGTCTGCAGGAATGCATCGACGTGCGTGGATCAGAAGTAAGCGATTTTAGAAACTGTATTCGTCTAATCGACGAAGTTTACAGTAAGTGTAACTTTCATGCTTTTTTCTGCGAACATTATTTTGGTTTATTTGGTTTAAACTAAAAACCGCTTCGGGACTCTGAGATTGAATTTTTTTTTTGTTTTGACGATAGCGGCAGCATATATTCTGAGCATAATCTGCGAGAAAACGTCACACCACAGCTGAGTGATGATGAAAACTTTGTTAAAAACATCCGTTCTCAAAAATGTTAGCTAATGGTATAGAGCGGGGAAGGGCACTTAGTGCCTCAATTTCCTCTCATTGCTCTGACCGTTATTCGACGCACAACCAAGCGAAAAAAAATTCCCAGAACTTCAACGCTATCGAAGCACAAAATTCGCAGAATTTCAACGCTACCGAGGCACAAAATTCGCAGAATTTCAATCGAGGCACAGCGTTGACTTGAATTCAAATGAAAACAAAAACAAAACACAAAGGCATAAATGACGGCGCCGCATTGTGTCTTGACGAATGTAGCAATTGTTTTTGTTTGTAGTGTAATTTGTTTTTTTTTGTGCTAGTGGCAATTTTGGAAATGAAAGTAAAAAAAACTTTAAAATTTCGTTTGTTGTTGCTTGATGTTGTTGTTTTCCTCTTTGGTTATATTTTTGTGCCCACCGCTGGTATAGAGGGTGTTGAATTGGAATAGTTTCGAACTGTCTCATTGATCGTACTCAGTACACAGCAAAATGTTTTGCAATCTCATATACAACTGAGGTCAAAATAAGACTGCGACAAGGTTCTGTTTTGGCTCCAATATTATTTAATATTTATATAAGTGATATTCCACCAGTTTTAAGATTTTGCACAATTAAACTGATGATGCGTTGATTACAATAAGTGAAAAAAATATCGAAGGAATTAGGGAAATATTGCAAGTTCACTTAAATTCTTTATATAAATGGTTGAGTGCTAACTAACTAAATATAAATATTGATAAAACCAAATACATGCTAATTTCAAGGAAAAGCAACCTACATGAATACTGAAAATATAAAAGTTAATTATGCATAATATGCTAAAGTAAAGAAAATTAAATACCGGGGCATCCAAATAGATGATAAACTGAAATTTGGCTATCATATTAATTATACTGTTTCTACTGAAATTATGGTTCATGAAAAGAACATGTAAATATTTAAGGAAAAGGCACAAGACAATTGTATATAGATCTCTAATTGAACCACATTTTATTTATTGTCTTTCAATATTTTCCATCATGCAAAAAACGCAAAATAAACCTAAGCGTTTCATACTTAACAAGCGATATAACACAGCAATAAAAGCAATGGTAAATAGTCTAAATTGGTTAAGTGTAGAACAGCACATATTTTACCATACTATGAAATTTATAAATAATTTAGAGATTGGTTCTTTACCGGAATATATGAGCACACATATAAAGTTAAATAATGAAATGCCTGGCATAAAGACTAGGAATAAAAATAATTTTAAATTGCCATTATTTAAAGCTGAGACTAAAAACCTTAAGTCAGCTTCCCGAAGATGTTAAGCGCTGCAATCCTAACATCCTATTGGTAAAGAAGGTATATCCAGAGGTGATATAGCGTTTTTTAAAGATGAAAATTTTCTGACACCTATCGATGCCAAAAGTCCGAAAATGTATATTGAGAGTAGGAAAGGTACCTCTTTAAATCTATTTAAGCTTCATTTAAGGAAAATAAAGATATTGCACCAATTGATACGAAGAGGTCGAAACTATATTTTGAACGGATTCGCATCCTGCTGTTTGTTTGGCCCTGTTTAAGAAAAATTAATAATGTGTGTTTTTCTAAAAGAGTAAAAACGATATAATCCTAAAAGAGGAGTTACTTTTGATCAATTATGCCAAACAAAGTTATAGTCCATCACATCAGGTGTGTGAGATATCCTAACCTTAAACTGCAAACAACGAAAAACGGCATCTTTCAGAATTATGACGTTTTGCACTGTTATTAAGAAGAAAAATATGATGGTTAATCATACGACCTCTTGAACGTAATTATTACACAGGAACAAAAATATTATTTGTGTATATTAAGTGCACGTCTCAAATAAAAAATTAATATTTTCCAAAGTTATGGCGGGAATTTCGATATTAAAAAACAACAGCTGTTATATCGAAAATGTTTTGAGAAACATTTTAATAAGTAAAAAGTGCATGTTGGACAAATTTATTTGAAGTAAATTGTTTTTTTTTTTTTGTAAAATGAGATCAGGTATTCTTATTCTATTCCGCATACTTTTTGAGATATTACTTTTCAAAAAAATTTTGAGTCAAATTTCAAAATATGTACTCATAACTTTTTTGAAAATAATTTGGTTAAAGTTTAAATATGTGCAAAATCCAGCTTTATATGAACACTAAGCAATTAATAGAACTCAAAAAATATCGATCATTAAGTCACAAAAGTGCGTAGCTATTTATAGAATGAACGACATATATACATATTATACAAACTGTTTGCGCCATTTGAAGTTTGATCTAGGAAGCTGAAATTTTGGGAGAATATTGGGCTTGACCCAATTCTATAATATACTTAGTAACATAAGCCTATGGGACCACAAAAAATAATTTAAAAAAAAAAAAAAGAAAAAACCTCTTCGGGTGTATTTTGTCCGCATTTTCAGTCACACGATGAATGTGGCGTAGTTTCTGATACAACTAAAATACTTAAAGCGCTATATCTTGGCACATAAGGTAGATTTTTTCTACATGTAAAGAAGTGGGTTTTTTTCCGATAAACTTCAACGAAATCGGACACAAACTCTGTTCGAATCGTTTACAGGTGTGCCTTAGGAAGCTCAAAATATGTGACAGTTATTTTAAACTCAATGCTTAAACATAGGCGAAAAAGAGTAAAAAAACATCTGCAAGATGTTCTTAATAAAGACTCTAATGTACATACATACATTCATACATATAGTACATAAGGTTGCAGCCCAACCATATTAACCAGCGGGTTTCAAATTCATGTCACCTTGAAATAGATGTAACTTTGCAAGGAATCATTACACATCACCACTGGAAAGCTCATTTTAAAGAGAAAGGACTGTACTAAATGATGCTTTTGTTAAACATAAGCTAATCAACTTTCTTTGAATCCGAAACATGACCTCGAAAGTAGACAAAAAAACGTAACTTTTTAGGTACTTAACCTCAAATATTTCAGAATTTTGACATGATGGGTCAATTCTGAGGCCAAATTCGGATTCAGCGCAAAAATTACTTCAAAAAACGACCCTATTCGGCGCAACAACATTAATCACCTATTCGTTCAGATACCTTTTTCGTAAAAAATAGTTTGTCCATACAATTTTCATGTAAAACTAACAGGCTTCGGAGCCACCTTAAAAAATTAAGGTACAGAGCTGAATTTTTGTGAACTTTTTCTTCATATCATAAGCTTATCTTTTAAGCAACAGCACCTTAAAAAAAACAAAATGTAAAAAATTTTTTTGATTTCTATTAATTGGTTGGTGTTCATCTAAAGCTGAATTTTGCACATATTTAAGCTTTAAGCAAACTATTTTCAAAAAATTATGAGTATTTTGAAATTTTACTCAAAATTTTTTTGAAACGTTATACATATCTCAAATGGTATGCGGAATAGAATAAAATTACCTGATTTCATTATATAAAAAAAAAAAACCATTTACTTCAAATAAATTTTTCTAACATGCTTTTTTTACTTATTAAAATGTTTCTCAAAATATTTTCGATATAACATCTGTTTTTTCGACTATTTATATGTTATTCTTCAATCAATCCTAAGAATTCATCTGTTTTTGTATCAAAATTCCCACCATAACTTTGGAAAATATGAATGTCTTATAAAAGCGCGCACCATATTTACATAACATATTATTTTTGTTCCTGTGTAATAATTACGGTCAACATGTCGTATGAGTAACCATAATCTTTTTTTTTTTCTTAATAACAGTGCAACACGAGATAATTCTGAAAGACGCCGTTGTTCATTGTTTGCAGTTTAAGGTTAGGATATCTCACAAGCCTGATGTGATGGAGTATAACTTCGCTCCGCAAAATTGATCAAAATTAACTCCTCTTTCAGGATTATATCGTTTTTACTCTATTAGAAAAGCACACATTATTAATTTTTCTTAAACAGGGCCAAACAAACGGGGTGGTGCGGTATTTTATTTCATTCCCCATAACTTTTGTTATATATCGTTACAAAAACTTTTGATTTGAGCACTAATCAATATATAAAAATCAAACTTATCGAGCAAAAAGTCAAAAAAGTATGTACAGTGAAATCTCTCTTGTACAAGATCACTGCGACTAACTTCTTTAAAACGGTTTCCCTGTCGCTAGGAGAAAGTCTTAGGGTCCAAAATTTTGCAAACAAATTTTCAAAAGTTGAATTGTAGCTGTAGCGGTTGGTTCAGTGAAATTTGTTTTCAAATAATTTAAAAATACATTTAAAGTAAATCCTGTGAATTCTTTGTAAAACGGAAGTAAAGTGCTAGGTTTTGTTTAATTTTTGTGTTGAATTGTGAGGTACATTGCAGGCAGTACACGTCTTGAATAACGTTTCCATAAGGTAAGTTTTGGGTGAAATAGATGCGCGAAAGACTTATGGTGCAAGTATTTTTTTGATTAAATAGGATAGTATTGATAGCAGAAACTTAAAAAAAAGTGTATGTAAGTTCTATAAGTTGGAAAACCAAGTTTTAGCAAATATAATCATTTGATGCCAAGTCCTGCCACCTAAGGAATTCACAGATAAGTTGACCACTATCTTTTTATATATATATCGTATTACATCACCATTTTATACAATCCGATTGATTCGTAAGGTACAAATTTGACTTTTTGGTGCGATTTGCTTATCGAAAAGAAAACCGAGTGCGTTAGCCCTGAAAGTTAGGGTTCGATGGAACGAGTTCATCGACACCTAAAATATAAAAACAAATAAATGTTAATTAAATGTTCGTAATAGTCATTGTGTGAAGAAGTTTTTATGTTACGATATTTTTTTTCTTGATTCGATATGAATTGCAATTTTGAGATACGATCTTGAGCAAATTTAATAAGTTTTATCTTAAAAGGGAAGAAAACCAAAACGCGACTTACGTTGACACTTTAATTGCAGTCGTTTTTGCTCAGCCGTGTACGTCCCAAAGAGCTCTTAGGGTGTTACTAAGAGTAACTTTAATACGTTACTAATTAATATTTTCCTATATAACTACGTACATCGTTCGGGACTTTCTTTCTGAATTCATTTCTAGCATTAGTGATATATTTTCATCGAAATTTTTAGAATAACCTCAATTTTATTTATTTATCCAGTTTAAGCAAGTTTAAGTATTATTTGCATTTTTTGATATTATATATATTTTTTTTTCAGTCTTAACATAATTTCAATTTTATAATATTTATATTTTGTCTTGCTTTTCAAATTTAAATTTGCATAATTCCAATTAAATTTCTTTTATTCATTTTGCTTAAAGTTTAATACTTGTTTACATCCAGATCAAGTTAGCGTTGTTGTAGTTATAACTGAAAAAAAAAATAGATAGAAAATGAATTATTTTTCAGATATAATATATTGAATGGTCACTGAATTGACTTTTTTCTACAAAGCTCAAAGTTGTATCTAATACCACGTTCGCATTTCAAGCGCTGGAAAATTGTGAAAACCACTTTCAACCACTTTCCTTATTTCCTTATTAGTTGTTCGTTATCGTTTACTATACATATAAGCATTTCGACAATTTAGCTGTAAGTCTGAACAACTCTGCCAACAATTTTGGATGATCGTATTTATTAAGTTGTAATTCGTATCGCCTCAAACTCATTCAAATCACAACTAAAAGTGTCGTCAGCATCTTTAACCGGTCGCTTACTCGAACAAAAAGTAAGCGTGAATTTATAATTCGTTCTGATTTTTTTCTTTGATAGTTTGCTGTATTATCGCATAAGTCAATGAACGACCTACTGCGCTAATATATTCTTAGCTTTAAAATTATGTTTGTTAAATTATCGTACATTTACGCGACCTACCGCAAATTGCGCTTGGATTCGCTTTAATACCAATAATGAATTTATTATTACTAAAAGAAATATATTAGCTTTTATTTTTCCTTGTTAGGAACAATTTCTATTTAATTAACCGCGAATCTTTGCAAAAGTTATAAGGTCGCTATCTAAATCCTGTATTCAAACTTAGAATTAAAAATTAAGACTTCACAAGACCTATGTTATCTTCAGCAAAACTTTTTTCCCTGAACTGAATAATTAAAAATTTTATAGTGCAACGAATGATTTCGAAGAATGAGGGTCTGCAGCTGATACGCACAAGCTTGAACGACAACGTATTGCAAGGTCAGCTGAGAACATTGCTCCTGTTCAAAACAATCCATCAATCTCAATGTGACACCGTGCTCAAGAGCTTGGTATACGAAGCTTATCGTCATTCTCGGGTCGGAATCAGCATACAAAAAAAAAATAAATAAATAAATAAGGTGTAGGCATTGGTTTATGTTTACATTCCTAGCTTTTTAAAATTTTGAATAGAAACTAGCTTGTACATAGAAAGACATGGCAGATTGCAGTTGGCATTGATTGCAGTTCATCGCTGTTGTCGGAATATGTATGTCAAAGATATGGAAGCGGCGTAAGATTCGATTCATATTCCTAGATCGTGCCGGAATTACTTAACGTGGTCATGTTATCGGGTTATCGTATGGAAATTGCATTGCTTTTGCTGAAAATATGATAATCGACAGATGATGTCACAATTCGATTTTCGAGTAATCGTGAGTGAATCATTGATGATGCCAAATGAATCCAGGCCTAAAGATAGAGGATGGAAAGATGGAAACTAAGGTGTATGGTGGATTTGATTCATAAAAAAGCGACCATAACAATTGAATTGCATAGTATGCATATGAGGCTAGCTGACAATGCGAAACTGTTACGATTACTTAATTTTTCAATTTTTGACAAAATATTTTCTTCGAGTTTTGCGTATGAAAAAAAAAATGGTCACTTTCAAACGCTGAAAATTTAGTTTTAACCTTTAAAGTTTAAGTTATATGTCAGGGCTGTATCGTAAATCTATCTTTACTCTTTGAAATGAAAAAATAAAAATCCAGATACCTTCATTAGAATTTTTTAAAAATTCCTCTGTTCATGGGTATTTGAATACCCAATAGTCTGGAATGGGTTAAAGAATCGTAAAAGATAGTACCACAATTTTAATTTCAGCTCTCTAAGCAAGCCGGGTCCTTATACTGCTAGGCCAAAGTTTGCAAAAATTGCTATTTTTGCGGAAATAGCCGAATTCGATGTCTAATATATCTGAACTTGGTAAATCATTTCCACTGCGTGATATCTAATTTTAAAGGGTATAAAAATGTCAACATAATAAAGCATAGTTTAAGCATTATGAATAAAATCTCGATTTGGGGCATAATTTTAAAGTTTGTCATATTTTACTAAGACCTTTTCCTCTTAATCTGTTCGCAAGCTTTTAAAGTCTAGAAGCGTAAAATTATTTTTTGTGTATACAAAAAAAAGTGCTATCCATAGCTTTAAATTTGGATTTGTGGGATTTAAGAACTAAAATTTTTAAAACGGACTAAAAACGACTATTTTCGGGCTTATATACAGCTCTTTCTCAGGACTACGACCTCCTTGCGTGCTGAAATTTTGCCACCTATTAGAAAAATTTGACGTGTCAAAATTTGAACAAAAGAGGATCATTTTTAAATTACATTCGTATGATATAGGGGGTAAAACACACGAAAATGCCACCTAAAAAAGTTTTTGGCTCCCATTTGGCCGGAATTTGGCATTATTGTAGTATCAATGTCCTGCAATAAAAGTGCGTATAGGATTTTGCCCTAATATTATTTGTTGTTCAGATACGCTGGTATGAAATTCACGATTTTCGTACTTTTCCAGAATAAGTGTTTTTTTTTCGAAAATTCATAGCTTACAGCAAACTTTATCAATAAATAATTGGTATACATACATTTTTAAGTTTTTACTTGTACTTTTCAAAAAAAATTTTTCACAAAAATTTTGCGAATTGAAAAATATTTTTGCATTTTTTTTAAAAATTTTCTTTTTCTTTAAAAAAACTTTGATTTATTCTGCGCTTAATGCCGTAAAAACTTTTGTGGGAAAAAAATTATTCATATTTTTTTTTTAATTTAAAAAAAAATTAAAGAGCTAAAATTTTGTAAATTGAAATGAATTTTTGAATGTTTTTTGAAAAATCCATTTCTGAATATTTTTTTTCAAAAAAAAATACTGATTTTGAAAAAAAAAAAAGTTTTTCGCAAAAATTTTGCGAATTGAAAAATATTTTTGGATTTTTTTTTAAAATCCCGTGTTTTAAATTTTTTTTTTTTAAGAAAAAACTTTGATTTATTCTGCTCTTAATACCGTAAAAATTTTTGTGGGAAAAAATTATTTATATTTTTTTTTTAATTTTAAAAAAAAATTAAAGAGCTACAATTTTGTAAATTGAAATGATTTTTGAATTTTTTTTTTTGAAAAATCCATTTCTGAATATTTTTCCGGTGAACTTCAGATTACAGCTTGATCTGCAAGCTTCAAAATGATATGCCATAACATGAGGGCATGTAGTTAATTAAAATGTTTGAGCCGCTAAACGCGCGCTATACTACGCGTTGAAAGGCTACTGCACTGATTTTAAATTTCAGTTTTAGTTTTCAGGTTAACGGCTCAGACATTTTAATTAACTACTTGCCCTCATGTTATGGCATATAATTTTAAAGCTTGCGTATCAAGCTGTAATCTGAGGTTCACCGAAAAAATATTCAGAAATGGATTTTTCAAAAAAGCTTCAAAAATTCATTTCAATTTACAAAATCTTAGCTGTTTAATTTTTTTAAAACTAGAAAAAAAATATAAATAATCTTTTCCCACAAAAATTTTGACGGCATTAAGTGCAGAATAAGTCAAAGTTTTTTTAAAAATAAAAAAAATTTTTTTTAAAATATGGGTTTTTTTAAAAAAATGCAAAAATATTTTTGAATTCTCAAAATTTTTGTGAAAAATTTTTTTTTTTAAAATCAGTATTTTTTTTTAAAAAGTACAAATAAAAACCTAAAATTATAAAAACAAAAAAATATTCAGAAATGGATTTTTCAAAAAAAAATTGAAAAATTCATTTCTATTTACAGAATTTAAAATAAAAAAAAAAATATGAAGAATTTTTTTCCCACTAACATTTTTATGGCATTAAGCGCAGAATAAATCAAGGTTTTTTTAAAAAAAAAAAAATTTTAAAATATGGTGTTTTTAAAAAAAATGCAAAAATATTTTTCAATTCGCAAAATTTTTGTGAAAAATTTTTTTTTTCCAAAATCAATATTTTTTTTTTGAAAAGTACAAGTAAAAACCTAAAAACGTACGTTTACCAATTATTAATTGATAAAGTTTGCTGTAAGCTATGAATTTTCGAAAAAAAACACTTATTCTGAAAAAGTACGAAAATCGTGAATTTCATAGCCGCGTATCTGAGCAACAAATAATATTAGGGCAAAATCTTAAACACATTTTTATTGCCAGACATCAATACTACAATGATGCCAAATTTCACCCAAATCGGAGCCAAAAATTTTTTCAGGTAGCGTTTTCGTGTGTTTTACCCCATATATCGAGTTAAGAAAAAACTCTAAGCATTTCTTCTGTTTTACCATATATCGACTATAATCCCCAATTAAAACTTTTGTTTTAACTCGCACTTTTATTAAAGGTTGGTTAGAGCCCACCGTGATATAATCGGTGTTTATGAAATTGAAGTTCTGACGTGGTGCCGAAATTATGCTATTGTAAAGATTCCTTGGAATCGAATTACGGCATATGTGAAGAGTGAGTTATGATTGACCTTCGCATGAAAATGTCTGTTTGTCTAGATTGTGATTGCGTAAACTACTTTGTGCAATATGAAAAAGGCAAAGTGCCGGAAAGATTGTGAAATGGGAACGTTAAACAGAACTGTATTCTGCAAGTGCATTATTTTGATATGGGAAGCGTAATGGTCTAATTTATGATTAACCTTCACATGAAGAATAAAATACATTTAATTGGAAAAAGTAAAGGAAAATTACTATAAAGTTTTATCGCAAAACTTCTTCCTACCAGAAAAAATGTGGTGATTAAGCAAGAAAAAATAAAAGTAAAAAAAAAATTGATCAAATAAAAGTTGAATTTTCTACCCACACAAATTTGTTGTGGATCAAAAATTTTGTTGCGTTTGAGGTCATGTGCCTTTCTTAGTAAATATTTTTCTGTTTCTGCTGCCAATTGCAGCTGTTGTTTGGATCTAAAATAGCTGATATAATTTTCATAAGTACGTGCATCGTCATGTCTTGATTGCGTAGAAGTGCTTTATTCAAATAAAATTACACATGATTAAAATATCCTGAAATATGTAAAACTGCAAGGGAGCACTCCATTGCTACTGTTAACTCATTTTCGGGGAAATTCAACTTATCTACTTGTTCCCTACCACGACGGAAATAATTTATTTATTTTCGCATTAACATTAAAGTTGTTAACATCGGAAATGCCAACAATGTGCAATTTTTTCGTATTTATTAACTGTCAAATAATAGATATCTTAGAAAATTCATTCAATAGAAAAGTAGAATTTTTGCGATGCGTAACCCTCACGGAATGGAAATGCAACGATCACGCAATGCTTTACCTTCTGTACCCCGCATTGTTAAGTACCAAACCGTTGTTTTTACTTTTTATTTTTTATTCATTTTTGAGCTTCTTATGACTTTTTGGTGATACGAGTTGCTCAGAGAAATTTAAGCTTTTACTCTCTTAAGTCTAGCGATATCACATTTTTCATTTCTTATCACAAGATCATAAGAAATACTCTTATATATACATACATATGTACATAAGTTACAAAATAGAATGGATGGGGATCTTAAAATGTTTAAGCGACAAAAATAAAAATTGCGAAAAATAAAATACAAAAATCAATTTCCAAGCTAAATTATACGATTGAGAACGTTGTTTATTGTTGAAAAGCCATTGCTTTATAGATTTGAGCAATATTAATCTCTCTCTCTCTCACACACGCACACACATCTCAGTGTATTTGGCAATAAATTAAACAAACGAGGTGCTGTGACACAGTGCTGTCGTTTCGAAAAAAATTTAAGTGCTCAATTTAATATTTTTGGGTAGTACTTTGTGAAAATGGGTAGTACTACACTAATATATTTGTACTTACACCTACTCATACTAATGATAGGAAGAAAGTACCCAGCGGCAAATGAGCAAGGCCTGCCTCGGAGAAGGCCTGCCAGCACTGTTGCGATTATACAGGGTGTTTTTTTAGAGGTATAGAGCTTCGAATTGAAATAAAACACAAGAAAATCGTTTTAATGTCCATCAATTTGGCTTTATTGGAAGGATAATTTTATGCCATTAATGTTTAAATATGATTTCGGGCATATGGCCGCCGCGGCTGGCTCGAATAAAGCCAATTCTACAGGTCCAATTTTGAACCACTTTTTCGAGCATATGGGGCCGTATGTCGGCAATAACGCCACGAATGTTGGCTTCCAAGTCCCCTAACGTTTCTGGTTTGTTGGCGTAGATGAGCGACTTCACATATCCCCAAAGAAAATAATCCAATGGTGTCAAATCACACGATCTTGGTGGCCAATTGACAGGTCCATTCCGCGATATTATGCGCTCATCGAATGTTTCCTTCAATAAATTGATTGTGACGTGCGCTGTGTGGCATGTAGCGCCGTCTTGTTGGAACCACAACTCATCCACATTCATGCCATCCAATTCGGGAACAAAATAGTCGGTTATCATGGCTCTATACCGGTCTCCATTAACGGTAACTGACTCTCCAGCATTATTTCGGAAGAAGTATGGCCCAATGACTCCACCAGCCCATAGAGCACACCAAACAGTCAGTTTTTGTGGATGTAATGGCGTCTCAAGGGTCTCATGTGGATTCTCTTCACTCCAAATGCGGCAATTTTGCTTGTTGACGTAGCCATTCAACCAAAAATGAGCCTCATCACTGAACAAAATTTTGCGATGAAAATCAGCATCGAGATCAATCTCATTTTCGGCCCATACACCAAAATCACGACGCATTGCATGGTCTCGCGGCTTTAATTCTTGCACAAGCTGGATCTTGTAAGGTCGCAAGCCAAGATCTTTGCGCAAAATCTTCCATAAAGTTGATGGACAAAGCTCCAATTGCTGTGCACGGTGGCGAATCGATTCATTCGGGTCCTCTTCAACATTTTGCTCTACAGCGGCAATTGTTTCTTCGGTGCGCACTGTTCGACGTCTCTGCGGATGCGTATTATCACATAGAGTAAACGTAGTGCAAAAACGACCCATGGTTAACCGAATTAATTGCTCTGATGGACGATTATGTCGACCATAAAATGGACGGAGCTTGCGGTAAACTTCGCGAACTGAACCATTATTTTCGAAATAAATTTGCACGATTTGCAAGCGTTGTTCTTTTGTCAACCTGTTCATGATGAAATGGCAAACAAAACTGAACATAAATGACATTAGAGTTGCCAGATTTGACCATAAAATGCCAGTTTTATCTCTATTCGAAAAACAAACCTCTAAAAAAAACACCCTATATATAGCGCTGAATCGAAGTTCCCAAAAATCAAATTATGATATTTCGTCATGACGGACCATGATTTTGTTATTAATGGATACGTTAGACCGGGTCGAAAAATAGATTCATCCAGACACCGACTCAAAAGTTAGAACGACACTTAAAAACGATATCTGCGTCATTTTTTTTCCTTCCGAGAAAAACCAAGCAAAAACACGTTTTTTTAGCCAAAAAGGACCTTCAGGAGAATCAAAATGTATGTACGTACATTAGGGTTGCCAGATGGTCTGGATTCGCCTGGATTGTCCATATTTTTAGTCCCAAGTCCAGAGTCCCGACAACCAGAAATATGTCCAGATGAGATTCGAACAACCGTACCCACTATGCCGCTAACGAATCATTTGCCGAAAATGCTTTCACTACAATTGGAAGACACAGATTTTCATATTCCAAGGCATAGTAACATTTTGCTTGGTGCAGGCGCTTGGGTGGCTATAGTAAAATAGTATCAGACGCGGCAGGCAGTTCAACTGCTCAAAGCACAAATTTGGGTCTTATAGTTTTTGCTGAATTAGCTGTGGAGAAACGTTTGCTATGCAACATAATCGCAGTTGATACTACAAACGAAAAACTGTTATCGCTGTTGGAAAAATTCTGTTATTCAGATATGATATGGTGCTCGTTACACCAGCAGTTTTCTTTGATGTACTTGCAACTATTAATCTCTATTCGAAAAACAAACCTCTAAAAAAAACACCCATAAGGACTTCTCAAAACTAGATTTTCATGCAAATAAAAATACAATCATTGAAGGCATAATATGCCTTCCCACAACAGACGTACTATCAGGTCTGATATTAGAAGGCAAAGAAAAAGGACCCCATTTGCTTTAAAGCTTTTCTGTTTCTTTTTTGATTTCATGTTTTGCAATGTTTTATGATTCCTCATTACTTTTTTGTCATATGCATTGTACATATACGACATGAAAAGTAGACACGTGGTTAGAAATTAAGAAAGGTGTGCATATTGCCTGGCTAGTCTTCTGTTGTTTCATGTTATGTTAAGGAGGTAGAGTTTTGTGTATTCTTTGTCAAATTGTAAATTAAGAAACATCACAAAAAAAAAAAAATCATTAAAAAATATCCACACAAGTGAGATAGCGCGGATAAAAAAAAAACAATTAATATTCAGAGTCCTTACAATGTATTAAAATATCATTTTTGCCAAGTACTTCTGAGAGTCCTACTACGGTAAGCGGTCTTAGAAAGCCTGCTTGGGAAGGCCTGTTTTATTGGGACATTTCATATAAAAAAGAAAGTACGTTTGAAAGGAGGGTGGAAGGCCTTATACTTACCAAGGAAGGCCTTCTAGAAGCTCTCTTAGCTCCTGCCTTGCCTACTGGGTATTAATAAAAGTTAACAGTATTTGTTGAAATTCATTTATCATAGTATGTATTTATTGCATGAAGCTATTTGAAGGACAGATTCTTTTTCTGTGTTGGTACCAGCTTTGGTTAAATTGGCGGCTTCTGCTTTCGACTTTATTAGAAACCTACATATAATAAAAAATAAATCATTTTCCTATCAAGTTATACCTTGGTAAATTTGTGGCATACTTTTCCATAACAGCAAAAGAAAAAATTACATTAATTATGTATATTTAAAGACGCGCACAAGAAAAATTAATACAAGCGAAATTAGTGGCGTTCTAGAGGTATGAATCTTTTATGGATCATTCATAGTTTAGTTGTAAGGGTTGATGCGATGCTAAAATTTTTTTTCTTTCTCATTAATTTTTGAGCGACTAATGTCAAAATTAGTAAGCCAAAATAATGATCGATGATTTTGACACTTCAAGAATTAAATATTTCAGTTTCAGGGATGAGTTTAATAACTTGCATGCCTTTATAACTGAAGCATGAGAGATCAAAGAATGGTGGGGTAGTGCAAATTGCGGATTGGTTGGAACAAATTTTGGGTAGTACAAATTGAGGGTTGGGTACTAGAGTAGTACGCGTGGCTGAAGGGTAGTACAAAAGCACTATTGTACTACAAACGACAGCACTGCTGTGATATCGACATTCTGCCGATCATGAGCTCATGAGTATTTTTTACACTGTACGTATACGTAATTGCTGAACTTTTTTGTAGTAAAGATTTTTCTTTATTTATTCACATGTTCAATCATAGTTTCATTCTTTAACTTTTAATGAAATTTATGTATTTTGAAATCAAATTTTCAGAGATTCCCAGCAATTTTCAACATTTTTAATATGCATAGTTATCCCGTATTAGAAAAATGTTCTCTGATTTTTGTATGGTAAGCACGGTTGCCATACCGAAATTTTTTTTGGGACCAACATTTTATAGAAAAAGAACCGAAATGGGATAAAAAGGACCATATTTTTTTATCATATTTTGTTTTATTTAACAACATACAGAAGTCAACATATTCAATTAAAAAAAAAAAAAAATAACAAAAAATATTTAAAACTGCACATAGTAAAAGATGTGTATGCGTTACTGACTAGTATCGGACCCACGTACTGTGAGCTACACCCAAAAAAAAAGTCAGGATAGAGTTAACACTGTACTTCTTATTAAATTTTTTTATACGGATTTTGAACTCATAAAGTACCTGAACAAAAAACAACCACAACTTCTTATCATATTTATCCTGAAAAAGATCATAATTATAATGAAAATCTTACAAATTATGTTCTTTGACAATATTAAATCTGAAAATTCTACAATTATCGACAATAATTCAACAGAATATTTTTAATGCAATTTATTTGTATACTAAGAAAGAAAAAACATAACAAAATGCAATATTTTGGCGCCACGTTAAAACTCTGATATTTTAACTACGCACAAAAATAACAAAAGGGTATGCAATTGCAAAACTATATATGTATGTACGTACAATTATGTGCTAAGTATATATGTATGTATGTATCAATATCAATGTCAAATTGATACGGAATTAATATGTATTCTAACTTATTCAGTATCATTTGTATACTTCTGTTTTATTATAAGCTGGCATCAATGTCAATTTGAAACGGGAAACGTAGTGTTCTAAAACTTTTTCAGTATTTTTTGAATGCTTGTTCAGTCTTGTACGCATGCGAAAAACCACATTTCTTTCAAAGGCGTAGTGAAAGTGTTAGCTTATTTTACTTTTAATTTTGTATTGTGAAGTGTGTTAAAAATATAAAATGGAAGAAACAAGTAATACTGAACCGTCGGATTCTCAAGAGAGCTTATTAAATAAGATATTTTTTGAAGAAGATTTGGAGTTGAAAGCCACTCTAGAAGAATTGAATTTAGAAAAAATTTATCCGGAGTTTTTGTGTAAGTAAAAGTAATTTTATTTTAGTGTCTCTATTCTAATGAAATAATATTTTTATTTCGTAAAGGCGGTGGCGTAACAATGGACAGACTTAAATATATCAACAAAGATGATTTAGAGTTGCTGTTGCCAGGATTTATGAATATAGGCCTTCGGGCAGAAGTGCGGGAGAGATTATTTACTTGGAAAGAAAATAATGTAAGTGATATTATTTTTGGAACAGGTTTACTTTAGCTGACCCCCTAAAAGGGGGTTAAAAACAAAAAAATATAAAACTATCAAAAAAAGTCGCTCGGATCTAGTATCGGAGATATAGACATCGGAAGTTCCGGATATATCTTTTATAAAAATAGTTATAAGTTGGGAACTCCTGAATGGATTTCAAAAAAATGGGTGTCATAAGATAGATAATTTAATGGCCTACGATAATGGTGAGTAAAGTTTTGAAATTTGACCCATATTTTTGGAGATATTACTATTTTTGTGAAATTTCGACCAATTTTTTTTTTGAAAAAACATTTTTTTTTTCAAAAAATGTGTTAATGACCTTAAACTTTTTTAACATTTTAAGAAAGCTTATTTTATTCCCTTCAAAATAGTATATAGTTTGCTGTAAATTTTTGCGAATTTAGCCCCTTTTTAAAGAAAAACAAAAAAAAATATTCAATGAATTCTTATGAAAACTATGTTTTTGTGGACAAAAACAGTGGAAAACCACAACAACAACTATTAGTACACTTACAACTATTATTATTTAAACGATTCTCATAATATAATAATATGATTATCATATAAATTAAAAATTTTTTAAAATGTGAGGTTATGTTGAAGGAAAAGAGCGCTGTTGTTGTTGTTGTTGTTGGTTTTTTATTGTTTTTGTCCATAAATAGAGACTTTTCATAAGAATTTATAGCATATTTTTTTTTATTTTCCGGCAAAAAAGGGGGTAAATACGCAAAAATTTAAAACAAGCTATATGCCATTTTAAAGGGAATAAAATAAGCTTTCTTAAAATGCTAAAAAAGTTTCAGGTCATTAACACATTTTTTGGAAAAAAAAATTTTTTTCAAAAAAAAATTGGTCGAGATTTCACAAAAATCGTAATATCTCCAAAAATATGGGTCAAATTTCAAAACTTTACGTGTCATTATTGTAGGCCATTAAATTATCTATCTTATGACACCCATTTTTTTGAAATCCATTCAGGGGTTCCCAACTTATAACCATTTTTCCAAAAGCTATATCCGCAACTTCCGATGTCTATATCTCCGATACTACATCCGAGCGACTTTTTTTGAAATTTTTATATTTTTTTAATTTTCACCTTCTATTACCCCTAAAAAAATAAATTGATTTGGAGAATGTCAGCTAAAGTAAACTTAAGCCTTATTTTTTTTTAGCAAACTCATCACGTAACGTTTCAGTTTCCAACTAAGAGCTCATCAACAATGTGTGTGCAATTACCAATTCCGTCAACATCTAGCTCCAGTGTCCAGTATTTGCAATCGGCTGAGGTAAAAATATAATTTAAATATTCATTAATATTCTTATTAAAACTTAATAAAACTAGCATGTACGAGAAATTTTAAATTCTACCCGTAAAGGACGGACATTATTGGAGGAGTGCACACAAAAAGGATTTTTAGTTGAAAAAAACAGAAAATCTTTAGTAAACATTATTGGTGAATACTGGTACAACAATAACATGACTAAAAAGCCTTCATCCCATCAACTTATCCAATGGTCAAAGGAAATAGAAGAAGTTTTTCTGGCAGAATGCAAAGAAATATATTTTATTCCATCTTCCGAAAATAAAAAATCAAATCCTGGCGGAAAACTTTTCAATAAATTTCACAATATTTGGCGTTCTACACCTAAAACTAATACTTCGGATCATAAAACAATTGATAATGAGCATCATGGCTCTGAATCTACTATACCGGATAATATTGAGGAGCAAGATTTGTTGAAATATAAAATGAAAATAATGCTTAATAGTGAAGAAGATGCTTTTAATTATTGGAATCAAACTTCCTATTTAAGATTTCAAGAGATTAGACAATCCGTGAATCTTTCTGAAGTTTTCAACAATTGGCCATTTTTAAAGCAAGCTGGTGGAGAAAAATTTGTAAGTAGTTTTATGAGTTCACATACTACTACTACTCTTCTAATTCATATGTGTAGATTAATTTAGATTTTAAAATGAAGCATCCAGGAAAAGAATTCCAAGTGGTACATAAATGGGACAGATGCAAGGAAGCTCTTTTGAATGTTTACAAGGAAACCATTACAGACAAACAAGGAAAAGAACTGTTGGAGTATGTTAAGCCTATTGATGAAGAGATCGATAAAAGTATGTTGCATGCAAATTAAAAATTTAAATTATTTAAAGAACTATAACAAGAATTGTAATTTTCTTTTTAATTTCAGACTCCAGCGATTGTATCGTTCTTATGCTACTGAATTTCGTAATTAAGCCGACAAGCCGCATAAAGTCACAAGGATCATCAAATAAATACAAAAAAATTACAATCCTTGATTCCATTAAAAGTATTGTCATGCACGTGGTTAATATCAATGATCTGGAGCATCAAAAGGTGCAACAACAAAAATTCTGTTTGGCCTCAAAAACAACTATTCAACCTTATATTCTAGTTGTCGGTCCAAAGATAAGTACTTTGAGTGATTTTTATGTTTGCATTGACAATGTTAAGTATAAATGTTCCTCCTTTTTGGCAGCTTTGGACATTTGCTTTAAATCTTTTTTTACGTTTGACTTACGATATCCAAAAGAATGTGAACTGATCTGGCTATTCATTCAAAAATTTTTTTTTTCAAATAACAACAAATAATGATATAAAAAGTTCGGCAGTTTCTGCGCTTCTTTCGTCTCTAAAGTAATTGTGAACGATGAATTGTTTTAAATGTAATAATACTTTTGAAAATTTGCCAGATATGGTTAAACACTTTCGATTGATTCATGGCCTATCTCTCCATAGCGATTATAAATGCACATTCGATTATTGTAATCAAATGTTTTCTTCTCTTTCGTCATATAAAAAACACGTGAAAATTGTTCATTTAAATGCAAATGCCAAAATGCAATCACTTTCAAATTTTACACGTGCAGTAGCCGATGGAACTGAAAATAATACCAATATCTTGGAAATTAATAATAGATATAATAATATTGAAGTAAATGAATGTATTTCGTTGAGTACAAGCTCACATGCCTATTACGATAATTTAAGAAAAAATTTGGAAGACAATTGTCAATACTTTTCATTAATTTTACTGTCGAAAAATAATTTTACAAGAAAAGACGTTTTTAAAATACAAAATAATATTTCTAAATACATTACGTCAAACATTTGTGAAGCACTGAAATCAAAAATTATGCCTCTCATACCGATTGAAAGCAAGAAAGAAGTCGATGAACTCTTATCGTATTATAGTGACCCTTTTATGTCCATGAAATCAGAATACAAATTTTTTCAAAATATTACAAAACAAAATATATATGCTCCTCCCGTGTTTTTTGATATCAATAATGAAATAACTGAAGTCATTTTAAATGGAGTCCCCACCCTAGATGCTTCAAATGTTCGTGGCTGTATAATGGACATTGAGTTTCAAATAAAAAGATTTTTCGAACTTCCAGACATTTTGAAAATTACATTAGAAAACATAAATAAAATTTCAGAGAGCCAAAGCATTGTGAATTTTATTAATGGAAGATTGTTTAAAAATATTTCTAGAAATTATATTAACAAACTTGTAATTCCATATTTTCTATATTTCGATGATTTCGAAATAAATAACCCATTAGGAAGCCATGCTACATTTGATTCTATTTGTGGTGTTTATTATTCATTTCCCTGCTTACCTGATCATGTTATTTCTCATTTGGAGTTTATTTTCATAGCAGCTTTTTTTAAAGCTAAGGATCAGAAAACTTATGGAAATGATCCATTTTTGAGACCATTAATTAAAACCTTAGCAAAACTCGAAAACGAAGGTCTAACTATAACTACCAAAGATGGAGAATTTCTAATATATTTTGTTTTAGGTCTTGTAATTGGTGACAATAAAGGCCTTAACGAAATATTGGGATTTACAAGATCTTTTAACTCAAATCATTACTGTAGGTTCTGTAAAAAGCATAAGAATGAAATGAATACTGATTGCGAAGAGCATAGCGAAGAGATTAGAAATGAAGAAAACTATGAAATTGATTTTCAATCGAACGTCGAAAAAGATACTGGCATTAGAGAATATTCATTATTAAATGATTTGCGTAATTTTCACGTAACTAATAATTTCTCAGTCGATATTTTACATGACTTCTTTGAGGGTATATGCAAATATGTCATTTGTGAAATGTTGAACTACTATATTACAGAAGAAAAACTGTTCACTCTTTCAGTTTTCAACTACAGAAAACAAATGTTTGATTACGGTCCATCGGAAATTGGTAATATGTCTCCTGCAATTGAAGTTATTCATTTAAAACATGGAAAGATTAAAATGTCGGGAAGGGAGATGGAAACATTCGTACACTTTCTTCCGATAATAATAGGTGATTTAGTGCCTGAGAATGATAAAGTTTGGAGTCTATTTTTAAAGTTGGTTGAAATTATTGATACTTTATCTCTTAGTCAATGTGATGGTTTAATATTGAGTCAGTTAAAAAATCTCATTAGAGAATTCAATCAAAGCTTTCAAACTATATTTAAAACAACTTTAAAACCAAAATTTCATTTTTTACTTCACTACCCTTCTGTTATACTTCAAAGTGGACCAGTAAAATTCCTTAGTACCTATAGATATGAATCAAAAAATAGAGAATCGAAGGTATACGCTCGAAATGTCTGCTCCCGAAAAAATATAACGTACACACTCAGTGTAAAAAGTTCCTTGAAATTTACTACCTTCTTGGCAGATTACAAAAGTGGATTTCCAAATAAAACGTCTTTTAATAAACACAAACGAGTTAATTTTACTAAGTCTGAGATTTTTCATAAAATAAAAAACAAACATATTGAGCATTTTGATTTTAATGATTGTAATGTTGCAGAAAAAATTATATATAAGGGTACATTATATAAAAATTCATTTTATCTAACAATTAAAAGTAATACCATTCACATTAATCTGTATAGAATAGTTCAGATTCTTTGGAATAATCCTGAAAATCCTTTTTTGATATGCGAAAATGTCGAAGTTATTAATTTCTTGGAGCACTTCAGATCTTATGTAGTCGGAAAGAAGGTTGAATTATTCGAAATTTTCGAAATTTCCATATTCACAGGACCACCGATCCATTTACACCACATAGCAAATGGGTTACTTTTATTTCGAAACAAAATATTTTAACAGTCATGTTAGCTTATTACTTTTGCTATAATTTTTTATATGTTGATAATGGTTTTATTATTGTTATGTATCATATATTATTACGTATTATATATGTTATATCATGCATAACTTGAATTGTTGTTTAGTTTCTTTATGATTAAATTTAAGTATATGGTATGAAATAAACTGTGTACATAGTTTTTTGATAAATAAAATATTTTTGTTCCTATATTGAGTTGTTCAGTTAGTACTTATGTAACTATTATATATATCAGTATCAAATTAATACGAGTATCCCTATGGACGACTTTTATAGGTAATTAATATTATTCAAATATTGAAAATGATTGAAGTAATCTGTTTTAAGGCTTAAATGACCCTGAAATCAGTATCAAATATACTCGGACTCCTCATAAAAATGAACCCAATCAGTATCATTTGGCAATAGGAATCAGTATATTACTGAACAGGCTGTCCTTATCAAGTCCAAGCTGTTATTTCATAAAATTAACACCGTTTCGTATAGTTATAATGCTGAATCATATAGGCTGCAAAAATAAACAACTTTTCAGCATTAAATTGATACGAGATTCCCTATGGACGACTTTTATAGGTAAAAAATATCATTTCAATACGGAAAAATCATCGCTTTTTTTTTGAGTGTATGAGTTCACAGTCCTAAACACTTCTCCACGCTGCCACTCTTCCAGTTTTTTGTTATTCTTTTTGTTTACAGTGTCTACAATGTTTTGTGCGAATGACTCAGGGCAATCCATTTTTAACTCAATAAGTCCGAGCTGATGATTTTTCGATTAGTAACTTTAGCTTTTTGTCCAGGTGAGCCAATGAGTGGTATCGGCTAAGCGCTTAGCTAATATATTAGTTTGAACCCTTGCTAGCATACGTTAATTTAGCTTTGGCGTTATTCGATTACACAGGTCAACACTAGTTTTGGTGCCGAGAAGCTGTACCTTTTTTTTAACTAAGGACCTTATACTGATTACATTATTATCAAAAATGTTGATATCCTACGTGTAGTTTTCTAGATTTTTCCTTGTAAAAAAAGGCTTACATGAAAAACACTTTACATTATTTAAATAAAAACTTTCTTTTGCGCGACTTTTTCGCGAATGAGGTGTAGTCGGACTATCACGTTGCATCCCCCAGCAATAGTCAGCCATCATATGGCGATCCCAACGGCCTTGTTATCTTTCTTCCATAGTCTTTAGGTCTTGGTGAAACCGCTTCCCTTGTTCTTCGCTATAGGATCCAAGATTGTCTGGGAATTGGTCAAGATCAGGCCCGTGCGCAGGAATCATCCATGGGGGGGTTTTTAACTCGGACATTTCATGTAAGATTATTTTCATAGAAAACGTCAAAAATCGATTTATTTTTAATATAGACATTAGACCGGGTCGATTTGTATGAAGCAAAATGAAGTCAGCCAGACACAAACTCAAAAGTTAGAAAGACCCTTAAAAACGATATCTGCGTCAGTTTGTTTTCGTTCCAAGAAAAACCAATGGATCACTTTTTATTGTCTGAAGGTCCTTTTTGGCTAAAAAGACGTGTTTTTTGCTCATAACTTTTATTTCTTTACAGAATGGATACCTGAATTTGCTTGAAAAAAAAAAAATTGCAAAAAATTTGACGTTAAAAAATTTTAAATTTTTTTTCTGTAATAGATAATATTTAGTCCCAAAATTTGATTTTTCCATATAAAAAACGTGAAAAATTCGAATTTTGGGACTGAATATTATCTATAATAGAAAATTCATATACAATTTTTTACAAGAACGCAATCTTTATTTTTCGACTAAATTCGGGTATCCACTCGTATCCACTCTGTGAAGGAATCAAAGTTATGAGCAAAAAACACGTTTTTTTTAGACAAAAAGGACATTTAGGAGAATCAAAAGTGCTCCATTCGTTTTTCCCGGAACGAAAACAAATTATGTAGAGATCATTTTTAAGGGTCCTTCTAATTTTTGAGTCGGTGTCTGGATGAATCTAAATTTCGACCCGGTCTAATAGACTTTAATTATAATTAAATACATACATACATATGTGACCCGTGCCTAAGAAAGACGGTTAGTGTCTGAAAATCGTTTTTTTTTTTGTTTTTCATCTTATAGGAAATTTCGTGCTCTTTCACGTCTGAGTGGTCTCAAGTTGACACTGGTCTTAGACACTAACCGTCTTTCTAGGGCACAGGTCACATATGTACATGTGTTTATGTTATGATTAAATATTCAGTTATCA
The DNA here is from genome assembly GCA_949775025.1 of Tricholauxania praeusta. Taxonomy (NCBI): domain Eukaryota; kingdom Metazoa; phylum Arthropoda; class Insecta; order Diptera; family Lauxaniidae; genus Tricholauxania; species Tricholauxania praeusta. Next base: position 69,639,865 of record OX459028.1, read on the forward strand.
TTACGATAGTAGCTAATTCTGCGAGGTACTTGAAAAAACTCGTCCAAAACTCTTTCTACATTGATTTCAATATCTCGATGTATATTTAGCGAGGCTAAGCCGTTCAGCTGATCTTCGGACATAGTTGATCTGAGATAGACGACGTAGCACTGAAAAGGAGCGTTCATTTGTTGCTGTTGTCACAGGCAAAGTTGCCATAACACGAAGAATTTGATGGACATTTGGAAAAGCGTCTTCATTGCAAATATCCAGTGCTTCGAGACAATTTTTGATGTCTTGCCCCACAATGCGTTAACGGCAAAGCTTTTTTATCCACATGTCACGTGAACTATCATACAAAATTTAAATATATGGCGCGAGTAGATTCGTGCATGAATTTTCATTGAAGCCGGAGCTATGCCTAAACGCGCCATGAAAAAACGCTCGAGCTACTAAGCCTTAGCGACGCGCAGTGGTCCCAAAGCGTGTTTTTGGTTCATAAATAGCTAGAGAGCGCAAATCTTGTCGAAAATTAAAAACTCGGGCTCCGGCGATTTCTTGGCATTTTAGTTCTTTCATTTAAAAAAAAAAATTTGTTGTGTCTTTTTGATTTTTCATTCAAATGTCAATAAAAACCTATGTGCGAAAATTCCCAATGGGGGGGGGTTTGAACCCCCAAAACCCCCCCCCCCCCCTTGCGCACGGGCCTGGTCAAGATGACTGTAAAGGTATTGCACATTGATTGACATATTACATCCGAAGTTATTTAAGTGTTCTGGCTTGTCATTTACAATTTCAGAGTAATTTTCTGACTTTTGTTGAGTGAGCAATAGCAACTGAACCAAATTTGTTGCCATTGTGTAGAAGGACACACTTTAGACTTCGTTTAGAGCTGTCTATAACGAGACGCCATTCATTTTATTGGATGGTATTTTAAAAGGCCCATTTCGAGAATAAGGCCTTGCACATCCGAACAAAAAACAATATCATTTTCCGATAGCAAGTCTTGCTCTCTTGTTTGATAGAACGTCACTTCTGTTCCTGACGACAACAAGTTTTTTTCTTTTAATCTAGAAGCCAAAACCTTTACAGATTATTTAGGGAGTTCAAGATCCCTTATCAAATCATTTAATTCTTCTTGGGAAAAAGATTTTGGCTCTGTAGATGGTATTCCTTCGAAATCGCTGTCGCTACTCACTTCATAAATGACTTCTTCAAATGATGATTCAGGAATGAAACAAGATGCTGGAATAGGTACTTCCTCTGAATGTGGTAAGGGTCTTCTAGCAGAGTCTAAGTCTGGATAAATCATTTTTTTAACGTTTACACCATACAAATTAATATAGCAGAAGTAACAGTCAACAAAGTAATTTTTTTGTTTTTTCCATTGCATAGGCATTCCGAACCTCACATGGTTTCTTTTACCACTAATACACTGTCTTAAGTGTTCATAGCACATTTTACAAACAATTTGGGGTATCCACGGCTTGTATTCATCCACAATTTTCGACTTAAAGTAAGCAAAATAAGCACATTTTATAAAATCTGTTATAGGTTTTCTGAAATTTTTCACCGTGCATTCACCACAGCGGTAACAAAACACATTTGGATCAATGAGACAAGTTCTTCGCGATGAAGACATGATATAAAAATCAATTTATTTTTAGAAATTTGTCGATAAAATAGCAAATCATGCACACGGAAGTACTTATTACAGCGAATATTCAAAAGTGACCGTTTATCAAAAATGGCACGTAGGAAAAAAAAATTAAAAATATTTTTAATGTTGCCAGTACATACTTAATACAAAACCACTAACTATATCTCGGCACCAAATTTTTTTTTTCGATTTGTTGACCTGTGTTATTTAACTGTATTTTTGCGCATTGGAGCGGAGGCATTTTCGGGTTTTTTTTTTGCAAAATTCGGTAAAAATTTTTGCAATCGGGTAAAAAAATAGTTTCTCTCAATTTCAACTACTATCCGTATGTATATATTCAGGGTATATTTGATGTTAAAAAAAATTTTTCAACCACTGGGCATAAGCGATATTAAAAAATGCAATATTTTCTGATATGGACGGAAAGCGTTTTTGAGTGGCAAAAAATTACTTTATCGAATTAATATTAATGAGAATCGATCTTTTCATTTGTGAACAACTCCGACATGTGAATTTCGATATGAAAGCACATGCATTCTTAGTATTAATTGAGGAATAACATATAAAAAAATCAAAATAAAAAAAAAATTTTATATTGAAAATGTTTTCAAAAAAATTTTATTGATTAAAAAAAATTAGTGTCTTAACAAATTGATTTATTTTTTTTTAACTTTTTTATAAAGTTATAGTATTTCTTAACAAATATGATTTTGTGATTTTTTATCCTATCTACTATAGTTTTTGAGATATTTCGTTTCAATGTTCAAAAACGTTAAAAAAACAAAGTGTGCAGTTATTAAAAGAATGACCGATATGTGTATATGTACATACAATTTTAGCTCGCTTAATAATATGTAGTAGATAACTAACTTATCAAATCTTCTAGTTTAGTAAAATCCGCTAAAAAACTGATCTGACTTGTTTTGCCTCATTCTTTCCTTCCAATAAGAGCAGATGAACCTTTGACCAAACAAATTTCCATTTTTTTACGTGTTTTCACACAGTCACAAAAATTAGGTAAATATTTATAAGGTTTTACCGCAAAACGTGTTCCTATCTGAAAAAATGTGGTGACTAAACGAGAGAAAATGAGAGTTAAAAACAGCTGATCATTTCCCCTCCAAAATAAAAGTTTAATTTTTACTCAGACAAATTTCTTGTACATCAAAAATGTTGTTGTGTTTGAGGTCATTTGCCTTTCTCAGTAAAGCTCTCGAATAGACAGTGAGGCAACCGACTGCCGGCTGTAGTTGTTGTTTGGATCAAAAACAGCTGATGAAATGTTGCTACGAACGTAGATCATCGCGTTTTGTTTTTGCGTAAAAGCGATCAAAGCTTTTAATTCTTAACGACGAGACAGTTTCATTGGAGTTGATACCCTCCCCGATCACTGCATCAAGTATGTGGCGGTAGTGAGTAAGTATGTATGTAGGTGTGTCGGAAACTATGTTTAACGAAATTCCCAAAATCTAAACATTGTCATAAATTGTTTTCACCATATATTTTCGATTTATTCAAATAAAATTACAGGTGGTTAAAATATCCTGAAATTATTAAAACTAAGTACATGGGAACTTCCATTGCTAATGTTAACTCATTTTCGGTACTTACCTACTCTTTCACTACCATCACGGAAATAGTTTATTAACTTTATCATTAACATTTATGTTGTTAACACCGGAAATGCCAGCAATATCAACATTACATTGTTGCTCTCTTTACTCAAAAGAATTTATCTTTGTTTCTAAAACAGGGGTCGGCAAAATTAAAAATCTGAGTGTGTTGGTGAGAGAAGAGAGACTGCACCAAAAGAAAGTTTTCGCAGAAATCATCAAAAAGTATTCATATATCAGGGGTCGGCAAAATTAAAAGTGTGAGTGTGTTGGTGAGATATTTACTGTTTTTTAATGCTGATGTGTAACATACGTACGGAATTTAAAAAACATCTGATTTTGTTCAAATTTTTACACGCCAAAGAAAAAATAGCCGTTTTTAGCCTGTTTTAAAAATGTTAGCTCTATAAGCGACAAATCCAAATTCGAAGTTATGGCCATTTATATCATTAAAAAACCAAACATTTTAATTTCTATAACACTATTATCTATCAATATTTTTTTATTTTAAAAAGATCTTTTAACAATAAGAAAATTTTATAGGAAAAATAATACAATACTAATCTTTAAGTAAAGGCTTATTTAGTATGCGATTTGAAGTTTTTTCAATAGCCACTTGCAATTAATATTACTTTTCTTGTTCTTTTTTTGTTAAGGCTTAATCATATTTTTCAATTAATTTTACTCCACGTTCTGCTGCATCATTTACTACACTTAAATTATGAATTATATTATTTATATTTTATAAGCTTCATTGTCGTTCCACTGACAAGGGTCTTTATTTAAAAAGTCTGTGGAAACCGATTGGAAAATTTAAACGTGCTAATGGTAACAAGTTCCTGAAGCCCTTTTTTTAAAAATGTTTTTATTTCTGTTGATTTCAGAGATACACGCTTCATATTTTCAAATAAAATTAAAAGTACATTAAGCATGATATTAATTGAAAAATAAAATACGAAATAATTTCAAATTGATTTTATAATAGCCTAATACCATGAGAACTATTAATAGCTACTTACTTCCATACAGTGTGCATTGTTTCTTCTACTTCTAAGCCTATCGATTTTCTTTTTGCTGTACGGCTTTCTTGTCATTACCTGCCAAGCATCCTTGACGATCTTTCTGACGTTGTTTGATCAAACATTTTTTGTCTTCTTGACATTACATTGTTATCAATTAATCAGCATTTGCAATATCGAAAATATAATCCAATTGCTCTAGAATGACTTTATTTTGTTACACTGAAAGTTCGTTCTTCTAATTTTATTTTTACAAATAGAATTCCACCCTTGATGCAAATTTTTTAATTTATCAACACAGCGTTGTTCATCTCTGGTTGGAATTTTAGCTTTTGACCATTGGGAATATCGACTTCCAACCAAATATATATATATGTATGTATGTATGTGAACGTAAACTCTTTGTTTTATTGTACTGATTTTTAAAGTTGTAGCTTTAAATTGATAATACAATTTTGTAGAAAGTAATTTTTTTTTGAGGTTTGTTCCGGAGTACTTCGGAGTTATACATACATATATGTATGTATACAAAGTATATATATAATATGTGTTGACGAAACTAAATTCAAAAATTCACCGTTGTGAAAAAAGCATGTGGAATGGGTCAGGCGCTAAGAGTCACGGGAACGACTACACCCGCGAAACCATGTCTGTACTCGTTAACGGACCCTTCTTTTTTTCATCCATAATCAAAGCAAAACACGTCTAGAATCGTTTTTTAACTTTTGAAATTTAACCAACATACATACATATGTAATAGCCAGGCCTCAGAATGTTAAGCATTTGCTTAGACTTGCTTATTTTACATATTTCTTATTATATTGCATTTTACAGCAATAATGCTTAAATCAGCATATCTGCTCTTTTTTTGCATTTGACAAAATTTTTTCGATGCATATCAAGGCTGTTTCTGTCATGCATTTGTTCCGCAAATAGCCATATGTGAAATTTGAACGTAACAAAGGTTTTGAAAACCGAGTACAAATTCACATTATTTAAAAAAAAAATAGACACTGACGTCAGACTTACCAAGTCGTACAAAAGCAATTCCTGAAATGATAAGAAATTAAATTTTTTTTTGTGAAACATAGTTCATTTCAGAAAAATCGTCGAATTTCCAACTTTTTCCTGGATTTTACATGACATTCCCGACCAGGTCGGGTCAATCCTGGTCACTTGGTAACCATGACATACTTACATCCCTTCAACTAAGCTTTCAAAATTAGAACTGTTTTTTTAAATTTTGTAGTACACACATCTTTAAAGTATTTTCTTTATGAAAATTTTGATTTTAGTTACTACCATATAAATTCTGAATAGATTCAATATATTTTTTTTGCTATATTTTATGTTTTTTTAAGGCATATTTGCGTGCATACTTTGTACTTTTTTGGAGAAAATTTAAACGCTTAAGATCAGTTCTTTTGAGCTTAATTTTCTAAGTCCTGGTAATAACTAATGCCTGCTTTTCTTGTGCAAGCATGCTTCTGAAAAATAAATTAATATGAAATATTCTTATAGATATTAAAATGTTTGGTGTTTTAATATTATAAATGGCCATAACATCTTTATTTGTCAACCGATTTTTATGATTTTAAGCTTGTTGGAAAGGTAATTAATTATGTAATGTGCATTTTTATTTATTTTTATGGTTTAGTACATTAAAAAGTTAGTAAAAAGACTTAATACAAAAATAAAACCTTATTATTCGAAATTTTGGTAAGATTGAGCGACCTCTAAATCACTTCGGATTGATCTGAAACTTCACATTTTATCGTTTTTCATCTTTAGGGAGATCGATCAAAAATAGCAGTGAAGCAAAATTTTCCCATACACTCGGGGGACACCTTAATGTATATGTTGGTACTACGAAAACAAAACTTAGGACAAGACTCTCAGGACACTGATCTGACCAAGAAATAGAACAGGAAAAGTTCCTAAGACAGCGCTTTCAGCCCACTGTGCAGAATTCGGACATAACCCTAACTTTGACGATGTGAAG